>JAMWYP010000035.1:1320257-2640514 GCA_025563575.1 Acacia pycnantha
CTTAATAACAACTTTGGAAACTCAAGTTTATTCTTATTTTTATTTTCATCCATCAAATTTTAAACTTATGATTTTGATCCCTTAAGCTTTTTTTTTTTTACCAGATGATCCTTAAGTTTCAAACTTACCAGCAGTATGATTTTGGTCTCAATTTTCACTTGATTAAAAGCATTTATCACTATAATTTAATAAAAAGATGGACTATTCTATCCCTCATTGCCCAAACACAGAGTGCCACCTGGCATCCCTAATGCAATTCACATCCCTTCATTGAAGCTTCATTCCTTCAATGACTTACTGTCAAAAAGTGTTTGTATAGGATCATGATCACACACCCAAAAGCACTTATTTATATAAATAAAGACAAAATTTCACTCACATACTTCCTTCATATAGCGTAAATCATAATTAAAAAAAAATTTTAAAGTATTTTTCATCTATATTCAATGTCTTAAAGTATTTCATGGTGTAAATTATTTTCAGGTGATTCTATCACCCTAAAGTAGTTTTTGAACATTTTTCATTTAATAATTTAAGTAATTTAGGGTGTTGAATGCACTGAAAAATACTTTAAGGTGTTGAATGTATAAAAAAAATAACTTTAAATATTTGAGGCACTTAAAAAATATTTTATATTAGATGCACTTCAAAATACTCTAAATACTAGATGCAGGTAAAGAAGGATGTTTTTGGATGCCGTGTGGAATATGAGCGCATGGTGTTCTTTTTTAATATTTCAGGATTATTAATTGGAAGTACATGAGGTTTTTTTTTTTTTGCTCGAAGAAGTACATGAGGTTCAAGAACTACTACAATCCTACAAAACCAAAATAAAAAAGATATTTAAAATAAAACAAATTAAAGAGTGGAGATAATTTAACTTTTACTGATTTATTATTTTTAGGATATATGTTATCAAAAAAAAAATTATTTTTAGGATATATATCTGTCAAACGGTAGATCATGTTCATGGATTGATGCTTCAGGTGATTTGTAAATTTTTTTCATTTAAGTAATATCATTTTGTTTTTTTTATCAAAAAATATATTCATGCATGGATTGATAGTGCCGTAAATTTTTAAAAATAAAATTGATTGAGGATACTTTTAAATTTTGTTAACAATCAGGAAGGACCATAGTAAATCTTTTGCTGTATAAAAAATTCAAAATATTTTTTTTGGCTAGAAATTTTAAAGTAATTTGCATTGTTTAGGATTTATTTATAATATAAATTCTGAAGAATAATATATATATATATATATCTGTGTTTGGGAGAATCCCAGATAAATACTATATGAAATTCCAAAACCCCCCAAAGGTCTATTAACATTTGTAAAAGACATAAAAGTGACAAAGATCAAATTGAGATTTTAAAATATTGATGAATTTATCATTATGACATCTATTTCTCTTTCTCTCTCCTCACCCTCTCTTCCTCTTCCTCTTCCCGTTGCCATCAGAACGAGATCGAGAACCCATGGAACTTTGTTGTTTCGGCATATCCAGAATGATATTGAGACCCAGCTCTTGCCATATCAGAAAACCCATGGAAGCTCCAGAACGAGACCAAGTTCCAGAAAAAATGGTTGTCGAGCTCTCTCTCTCTCTCTCGCCTCTATCTCCCTTCAGTTGAAATTGTAGTGTTGGTGGTGGTTATGACGGAGTGGTGGTCGAGGTTGAGGAAGAAGAAGGTGAACAATAGAACGGGTTTCACAAAATTCATAATGAGATTGACAAGTTTAGTAATGATTTTGACAGGAATTATAATGGTTTTGACAAAAGTAAAAAAGTTGAACAGTAAAAAGGAGGCTGATGAAGAAGAAGGTGAACAATAAAACAACTTCACAAAATTCGTAATGAAATTGACAAGTTTAGTAATGGTTTTTACAAAAGTAAAAAGGTGAACAATATATATATATATATAAAGGCTAAGGAAGAATAAGGTGAATAGTAAAACGCCTTCACAAAATTCGTAATAGATCTTGACAAGCTTAGTAAAGGTTTTGACAACAGTAAAAAGGAGGTTGAGGAAGAAGAAGGTGAAGGCTTCACAAAATTTGTAATGAGATTGACAAGTTTAGTAATGGTTTTGACAAGAATTGTAATGGTTTTGACAAAAGCGTTTGTTAATGAAAACATGTAAGTCATGATTATTACTCTTCTGAAAACCATTACAAATCTTGTCAAACTCATTATTGTTCTTGTCAGTCACATTACAAATTTTGTCAAATGCCACAAATACTGGAAAATTCATAAGCTTACCGGAAAACTCATGAACTCGTCAAAAACTAGAAAAGTTCGGTAGAAATTGGTTTCTTCCATCATTTTCACTTTGCTCTACCTCCATCTTCGCTCCACCATCATCGTTGCCTTCGCTTCATAGATAGATGGATAGAGAGAGAGAGAGAGAACTTCGGGAAGAGGAACAAGAGAGGTTCTGCTTCCAGAGGAAAAGAGGGTGAGGAAAAAGGGTGAATATGTTAGGGGCATTTTAGTAAAAACATTTAAATTTCAAAATCTCAGATTCCTCTCAATCACCTTTGTATCCTTTTAATTGTTTAACATACGTTTCAGGGGTTTGGAATTTCATATAGTATTTAAATGTCATTTTCTCTATGTTTTATCATGCTTATGTCTTAGAAAAATTGAAATTAACATTTATGACTTCTCAATTTTTTATTTTTTTTTATTTTTGTTTTGGTGGCGTCTTCTCAATCATTTTTTAAAATAAGTTTCAATTTCTTACACAAGTTTATCATTTTTTCTATTGACAAGTTTATCTTTGAAACATTACTACTGCAAGCGAAAAATACTTTACATTGGCTATAAAAGCAGCATATATAGGGGATTTAGATTTTTTTTATTAAAAAAAATACTTATATAAAAAGATAAAGAGGAGCTTTATTTTATTCCGCAAACAAAAAAATTGAATAATGTTATAAATAAAGATAAATCTAGGATAAGAGAGCAATAGATAAATAAGAGAGAAATTCAAGAGATAAAGAGGGAAGTAATTCTCATTGACTTGTGTGTGTCTAATGCTTGTACAATGCTTCTATTTATAGACCTCCAAGGGTCATCACACCAAAGGTCACCACCAAGATACAATAAATGGTACAATTAATAGAGATGAATGTACACTATATGACCCTTCAGATAATTCAGGTATCTAAATGTATATTAAATAGCCTTTTAGTTTCCCAATTCATATTCATGAATGGTGACTAAAATGTGAAAGGTCAAGAGTCAATGGACATCCACATAATAAATATATTTATAACACTCCCATTGGATGTTCATTATGAATGTGCCTCATTAAAAAATTTAATTAAGAAAAACCCAGTAGGACAAAAAACCTAACTAAAGAAAAGAGTACATCATTCATTGATATAGTGTCTAGTGCTGCCTCATTAAAAACTTTTCTAGGAAAACCCAATGGGACAAAATCTAGATAAGGGAAAAAGAGTACAACATGTATCGACTCCCCTTTGTCTTGTACATTATTCATTGATGCACTGTCTAGTACATCATTTTTTGCTTCTTTTTTTTTCCAGCACAAAAAATAAACTGGTTCATCCTGGGAACCAAAAAAAAATGAATTTACCAAACATGATTCCTATCCATTTTTATTCTTGGGAACAGAAATTCAAAAAAAAAAAAACTAATTCCGGGAGCATTACCCTGCACACCCTTAGCTTTTGAGAATGACTTTTGGAGAATAGATTATTGAAAAAAGTGATTTTAATAAAATGATAGTATTTGGATATTGTTATTTTTTTTTTCTCAAATTTGGATATTGTTATCAGAATAGTTTTTTCAGGGACTAATTTACCAAAAAAGACATTAGCTTTTAGTATAATTGCATATAAAGGATAAAATTGTATTTTAAATATTATAAACATTATATTTCATAATAAATACCAAAAATTACATAAAATTGTTAGAAAAAAATACATTTTAAGGTACTGACTGGTACTAAAAATATACGTAAAAAAATACTTAATGATCTTCAAAAATTATTTTGGAATATTGAAAAATATTTCAAGTAATGATTGATCGTGGAAAAACATTTCAGGTACTAACAGGTACTAAAAAAATACTTAAGGATATTGACTGGTATTGAAAAAATAATTCTCATGGTCTTAAAAATTTATTTTAGGATCTTGAAAAAATATTTCAAGGTACTGACTAATCTTTTAAAAAAAATCAGGGTATTGAAGGTTACTAAAAAGGTACTTAAGGATATTGAAAAAATACTTTATGATCTTGAAAATTTATTTTAGGATATTGAAAAAATATTTCAAGGTAATGATTGATTGTGAAAAAAATATTTCAGGGTATTAACAGATCGATACTAAAAAAATACTGACTATTACTGAAAAAATACTGATGATGCAAGATAAGAGAGAAAAATTTGAAAAAAAATAGATTTTTCCAAAACCTAGATTTTAGGGGTAAAACCTAGGTTTTAGGTGCAAAATGGCTTCGTAAAACCTAGGTTTTGTTTTCAAAACCTAAGTTTTGTATCCCCCAAAAGGCTTTCCTGGAGACCAAACAACTGATTTCATCTAATAACAGCCACGTGAATGGCATATTGCTGGTGGCTTCGTTAAACTCTAATAACAGCCACGTGAATGAGGCTCTTTTCCAGAAGACCAAATAGATTCATGCTACTCAGCTACTGGCATCTCCTTTTCGGAAAATTCGATGAACCCATCCAATGGCGGAACCAGAAAAAGATTTTAGCCCGGGTCAAAAAATAAATAAACATATTGAACTACTCTCTTGAGACAAAAAAATTGAATGCAAAGTACTTAATTTTTTATACTAAAGCCAACAGCAAAGCATATGAAAGTTTCCATCAAAGCATAAACAAAATTTACATGCAAAGCAAAATAAGGCAGTCCAAACTTTTGTTACAAAATTTGTCAGAACCCATAGCCAAAACACAAATGAGTAGCACAAATCAAAACTTTACAATACAAATTATGAAAATGATTTCAAAATTAGAAGAACCAAAATCAAATGCACATAGAGCAACACAATGTTAGAAGGACAGATAGATGTACGGAATGAGGTCTAGAAACAAACAAATGTGACGCACTATGCCACTGTAATAGAGAAATCGAAACTATAGGCAAAATCTCTAGGACTTCTCTCTAGCATTTGAGAATCGAAACAATTGCTCAGCCATGGAAGAATAAGAAATTATAGATGGGCAGAACATTACAAGACTAAGTATACTATAGGCAATGGCAGAACCGCGGAAGGAATCCCATACCTAATGGCGAGCCGACTCTGCAGTGGTAGACGACCTTCGATCTTCCAAAAAAACCTTCGACTAACGACGATGGCAATGGTGGAACAGATGAACAGTGGTCGGACTCGGCGTCTCAGCGAAAGAGGGAGACTTTGTGGATGCCGGATATGAAGACTAGAGAGCATGGATAGAGGAAGAGGAACTGGGAAGCGTGGAGGAACCGAGGAAGAAGAGGAAGCCAGACTGGAGAGCACAAATGACAGAGTAGATTAGAGTGGAGGAATCGAGGAAGAGGAAGTGTGTGGTCGTGGAGAACGCTTAGCGGGAGGGGAAAATGGGGAAAAAAGAGAGAGTGAAAAAAGAAAAAAAAATGGTGTAATTATAGAGAAGATAAGACATTAATTGGGCCGAATTATTGGCAAAAATAAAATATTATATAAAGAATACATGTATTTTAACAAATTTTAGAAGGCGAGCTGGGGCTTTCATGAGAAATTAGCTGGGGCCAAATTATTTGCCAAAATAAAATATCATATAATATATACATGTATTTTAACAAATTTTAGAAGATTTTATAAGGTTAGCTGGGGCCAAGGCCCCAGCTGGCCATGCAATAGTTCCGCCACTGAACCCATCGATCTCATCCTTATTCACCTCAGACAATTGAAACTCCTCCAGAAACTTCCTTTAAGCAGGAAACAACGCTTTTCTCTTTGTCTGGGGCCGATGGACGCGTCAGCGCCCAAGGAATTTTGTTCTCTCCGGAGGTTTGGAGTTCGATAGGTCTCGTCTTCCTCCCTGTCGATGTGCGCCACCGCAGCCTCTGCCAGTGTGTTGACGCGATTGGTCAAAGCTTCAGTGAGGGCAAAGCGATGGTGGAGATACTTGTGTTGACGGAGATGGATGGAATTTTTGAGGGATAGTTCTATCTAAAATTTCTAATAAATAGGGATAGTTTTCTCTCAAAATTTTAAAGTTCCCAAATAGCTTATTCAATATGAGGGGTGAGTGGCTTTCCAGCAATCTCACTTTCATGGTACTCTCAGTCCTAGATTATATTCAACCCATCATACCAAACATCACGAAACGGGCAATAAGTGCCAAGTCCAGTATCAATCCCTCCAATACCATGTATCAAACAAAGAACCTTAGTGTTAGCTACTTCATCTGGCAATGGCCACCCGTGAATTTATATCAATGCATGCCTATGGACAAGTCCATGGCGACCATTGACAGGTGAGGCAATCGACACAAAAGGTACTTTAATCTTTTAATATTTTGATTACATCACCTAAAAGTCTCATAGACTTACTTGTAAATAAGAGATTTTAAGGGACTATTTAGTAATATGTTTCCAAATTTAGGACCTAGTGCAATTTTCCCTTCATCCTAAGACTCTCAATTTCCCACTTGACACTCACCTGCTCGCACAGCCACAATCACTCGTACTTTTTCCACATCTTTTGTATTTTTACGGGGATGGTGAGGAAAAGGAAAAGTTTTTTTGGTTGAGGTTAAAAATTTTTAATAAATAGAATTTGTAAAATAAAATAGTAAAAAAATTTAATTAAATACATATAACACCATTTTTTCAATTTTTTCAATTGAACTAAAAAATTTTCCTCCCTTCCCCTTCTATCCAAATCCCTCCTACCAAATAGTTTGAGGGAAAAAATAGAGAAAATTGCTATAAAAAAAAAAAAAATTGTCCGTACAGAATTTATGTGAAGAAAATTAGAACAAAACTACACATCAGTTGCAACAAGCTAAGCACTCAAGGATATTTTTTTAGGGGAAAAAAGTAAATACCGTGATTTTATTTTAACCTGCTACCTCCCATTTATAATAAGAGAGCTATCTTACAACTAGAAGACAATTGACATATTTTTATCAAAAAAAAAGAAGACAATTGACATATATAGTAATTTAATATTATCTAAGAACATAGCTTATAATGCAATTCTAAAATATATGACATTTTTAGTGCAATTACACTATAAACTATATTATATATTTAAGAGCGGAACAGTATCATGTACAGTGCATATATGGACCATATATCTTATCTCTTATCTCTTGAGATTTCAAGCAGAATATAATCCCTTGTGAAGTAGCCTAATAATCAAAACTACTTGAAGCCTTCAAATTAAGCAGAATCAAGAAGAGAAGAACACTGCAAGATACAAAAATTTCTGCTTCGATGGAGTCAACATAAACCCAAAAAAAAAGTCACCAGCCAGCCAGCCAGGCCTGAGTCATATTGCATATATCTGTGAGATCAGCAGTGAAAGAACAGAGCGTGAGGAAGGTGATGGTGGTTTTGGTGGTGGTGGTTGTGGTGGTGATGGTTGGGTTCTTTCTCGATTCGCCAGCGGAGGTGGAGGAAGTCATCGACGGAGCAGGGAAGCTTGAGAGGGCCATCGGAGTGGTAGCCGTAGACTTCATAAGCTTTATCAAGAAGACGACGGAAGAGAGGGTGGTGAAGGTATGAGATGGGGATAACAAATCGGCGAGTGCCACCGTGTTCGCCGTCGTGGTCTTCCCCCTCCAAACCAACCTCAACCGCGAGCCATCCTTTCTTCACTTTCATCTTCTTATTATGCTCCTCCTGCATCATCGTCTTCATCTCTATGTTTACAGATTAATAACACCAACAAGAAGAAAGAATTGAAGAGGAAGAAGAAGAAGGACGAGGGGGATACTTGTGGGTAAAGTGGTTTGGGAACGAAGGAGAAAGAAATGGAATATATATAGGGAAGGAACAAAAGAATATAAGGAAAATGAAGATTAATAATTAGTTCCTAAAACATTAAATTAAAAAAAGTTGGGGTTTTTTTTTTTTTTTTTTACATTTTTAAAAAATAATTTGTAAATATTGGTTCATATAATTATAAATGACCATTCCAATTACGAATTGAAAGTTATATTTGAAATTAAATATCTAATTTATAATTGAAAATCCAAAATTTTAAATTTCTTCATAATTTCAGCTTTTATTATATTTTTCTTAAAATATAACTGTGAATAAATAAAATAAATTTTAAAGAAAAATATGTGGGTGTGTGTGGATGGTATTGGTACGAAATACGGAATCAAAGAAAGGTGGCGGTGGAGTGGAGTAGTGGGGTTTGACGTTAACTTTACCTCTTTGTTAGGAATGACTCTATTCATTATTTTTTAATTTTTTTTTGGGTTGCCCACCCGGTTCACCAGGGCTTCACCCCAACTAATTCGGATCTGACTCGCGTCGCGCACCTGGCTTTGGTGGGAGAGTATCCCAGCAGAGGTTTTTTGTATTCACAAGGCTTGAACCCGAGACCTTGCATAAACGACACAAGCCACTTACCATTTGTGCAAACCCTCATTGGTGACTCTATTCATTATTGTTTGGCCTTTCATTCGTCGTATATAATATCTGTCATATGTTTCTTATTAGAAAATTTGAGCGATCATTTTTTTTTTTTGTTGGGAGATGTTTAAATCTCCCTATGGATGCATAGGGGAGGTTTACATTTCTAAGATTTATGGAACAAGCCATATATTTAAGAAAAAATATAAGAAAATACAACTTAAACTTTAAAATCCTAAATAAGTGATTTCCTAACAAAACGAAGTATCAATTGCTTTACTATTCTGGTTAATTCCATTACTGTTGTTGTCAATAGAATTTTAATGTTTAAGTAATATTTTCCTATCATTTTCCATGTATTTAATATACTTATGTCTTCTTATACTTTTTATATTTCTCATTATTTTTTTAAAAATGAAGTAATATAATAAAAGTATTCTAATTATCTATTAGTATTTGTTAAGGTGACGCATTTGAAATGTATGCCAAAAAGAAAAAGGAAACACTGAAATCATACTCACTGGCATTATGTGTGGCATTCACAGCTACAAAATCATAAATAATTAAATATATAACGTTTAATACTTAATGATTAAACAAACTAACTAATATTTAACATGCATGTAGTGGCATTCTTTTTGTTTTTGGCTATGTCCTTTGAATATATATATGTGTCTGTTTGAATTAGTGGTAGAAACTATTTTTTATATTATGATTTACGGTGTACAAGGTAAACATGTGAGTGAAGTTTTACCTTAATTTGTGTAAACATAATTTTACAACGTCAACTAAAAAACAGACGCTATATTGAAGCCATACCAGGCCAAATAGGAGTAAATCCGTTGCGTCCTTGACCTCTCTTGTAATATTTTATGTTTGTTCAAGTTTAGTCTTCAATCTTTTATTTTCACAAATTGAAATTTGAGTGGCATGATTAAAGGTTCTAATTTAAAAAAATAAAATAAAAGAATAAATAAATACATGCCAGTTGGTTGTTAGGTAGGATGCGGGTCTCGTCCGGATTTCACAAAAGTGGGACATTCATTATGATTTTTTTTAATTATTATATTTTTTAACTATATGTGTGTTAATTATTATATTATAGGTAAAAACTTTAATTACTTAATATTTAAATATGAATAGGTTAATATATATTCATCCATAATATCACGCTGAGTTATATAATATTCATCTATATTTAGTAATAAGGTAATGAAGGAGTCTTAATATGATACCGTACGCATTTCACTAAATAAATGTTTAAATTATTATATTCTATATCATCAGTTGTCCATAGTAATAAAATAATTTTTATGTGAGCATATTGCATAGTTAGACATGTATTTTTCTGCAAATAACTCAGACTACCCACGATCCATGAATATTCTGACTTGTTATGGATTTTTTTTTTTTTTTATATTGGTATTGGGAGATATAAGTATAATAATAGTGACAAAGAGGTAGTTCTGGAATAAATAAAATATTGTTTCCTTTATATAAAAAAAATATCATTTTACATTCAATAATAATAATTGACAATTTTTATTTTTCTAATCTTTATATATAAAATAAAAATATACAAAACTTGTACTATTTATAGATTATAAATACGATATGATTAAACTCAAATTTCATATTTTAGCCTCAACAGAAATCATGTTGCACTTATATATTATTGTTGCCAATAAAGGCCTACCCTCCAACTTAGAAGATAAGCAAAATCAAGTGGTGAAATTGATAACGATGACCCTTTGTATATTAAAAGTGAAAATACACTATTAATACCCAATCCTCATATATACCATCTCTTTTTTATTATCAGCAACCACACTTCACAAATCTTCACAATGTTTGGCCAAATATATATTGACCCATTGTGATTTTCCACTTTATTTACCTTCCCATTTCCCCACTTTTCCATATCTTACCTAAATCTTCATGAATCCTACATATTAATTTGTCTTCTTCGAAAGCCTAGTTGTTCTCCTTTATGGGTGGCAAGTGAGAATAGTTCTCTTTTTTAATTCAGGCCAGGTGAATTGGCACCGGGACTCAGTATTTTAAATTAATTTTTAAAGTCATGTTGAATGCTACATAGTCCTTTAATTAATAATGCTATAAATATATTATTAATTTACATATATCTTTGCCTATTATACCTAATATAAGAAATAAGTCACATAACACATGAATTGAATAATTTTAGTATAAATTTCATTAGACACTATTAATGATAAGTAATGTTCGCATCTAGGCACTAGCAAATGGATGGGGGAAAAAGGTATGGAAGCATTACATTTTCAAAATTAAATCTTGGTTTTTTTTAACATTTGGATCGTGGCATGCACAAGATAGCAATAGTTGAAACCTTTTTTATACTGTCCACTCTTAAAACAAGTGGTGTTGTTTGCTTTTATATCCATAAAAAGTTTTTCTTATGACTGTATATATCCTGTCATCTTCATAGAGAAAAGCCTCAACTCAAGCTCCTTTGTCAGAAAATATCCCACCAGCAATAGATTTTTAAAATAATAAAATATACCAACAATTGAGTTAGTAATAAGCGGCCTCACCTTCTATCGATGATAACACAATTTCAAATATCTAAAATGGTGAAAGCACCAACGGGTGGTTGATCTGGATTCTCTTAAGAGGTCTGGGACGGATTCGAGCTGCGGGAATACACTTATAATTCGCCTTGTATGGAGCTATCACTGTTGGGAGAGTCGTCCTTACCACTGCAAAAGTCGAACCCGGATTAGTCAGAATCGAAGGTTCTGATGAACCGGATGAGATACCAAAAATAAAATGGTGAAAGCAATGATGATGAAAGAATAGTTTCTTTTGTTAGTATGATTGTCATTATTGAAATACGATGTTGTACGTCTACCTCTTTTCTAACTTTGTAAAACAAAAAAGTAATGAAACATTAAAAAAAATGTGTTTTTGTTTTGTTTTCAGAATAAGTTTAAACTCTTTATTTTTGTTTTCCAAAACATACGACTGAAAGCACATTTTCAAACATATTTTTATTTCTTCAAAAAGAAGAAGAAGAAGAAACCGGGGAAAAGTCCTATTAAAAAATATTATTGGTTGGGTCTGAATGATCTGAATTCGAAATCATCATGACTAATAAAATTTTTAAACAAGAATTTTCCACCAATTTTTCTAAAAAAATGATTTTAAAATAGAAGCCAAACAGATCCAAATCTCTCACATTCTTTCTATAGACTTTCCATGGAGAAGATCCTGATATGGTACAGTACAAGAGGATCTTTTAATACAAGATTAGGCTAGATATATATCATCACCTGCCCTGTCTTTAAATCACATCTCAAAGTGGAATCTCTTTCTGAAAAAAAAATATATATATTATTAAAGATAAAGGGAACTTAATATATCGTTCTTATCCATAATAAATAACCCGCTATAGGATTAATGACCCCTCTCAATGTTGGATAATTATTAAAAGCAACTGTTAATTGTAATTAAGCGTCGGCCCCACCCATTCAAACAATGCAAGCTTAGCTTGGAAAGCATATAGCTTAATTAACTAAGATATGATCATATATTTATATATAGATCGTATTGTACAATTAGGACCCTATGACACTTGCTTGACCATACCACTACTAAACAAAAATAATAATAAATTAAAATAGTACTAATATATGGTGACGAAAATGTACATAAACATTATTTGAATCTCAACGCCAGCTTGAACCCAAGACGACTTATGGCACACTTTTTTGTCAATTGAATTATAATGACCTTCCAATCATAATACAAAGAATTTAATATATATTATTTAATTACACACACATATTTAAATTAATATATTAGTAATTTGATAGAGCAGCGCTAAAGATTTGGTGGAGAGTGACATGGTGGTGGTAATTAATAAGTAACAAGTGATCGATCAGAGTTTAAGGGCACTATTATTAATAAATATCCTTATTTTGAAATTACTAATAAGTACATGATTATTTGGACGATACCCTAGTTAATTAAAGTACAAGTACACTTAACTTATCCGGGGTTTTCCACCAAAGCCTTGAATCTCATCTACGGTGATATGCAATTAGTAGTCAACCTTTTATCACTTTGTTGAAAGAAATAAGAGATCTTTTTATATATACATGAAATAAATAAGAGGTTTAACATGTTCATTGTGTTATTATTATTTTTGTTTATGTTTTTAAATAAGCCAATAAATGGCTAAATGCCCCAACTTTATGAAAATTCTTCCCGTGGAGGGATGGTGATGACAAGTTCAGTCTTGATGGGTATGAATGAGTGTGCATTTATAGTTTAATTTGTTGATGATAAAAAAAAACCAATAAATATGCTGACGGTTTACATATAAATTAAGCTTATAATAGGAAGGTGAACGATTTTTTATCATCATTCACATAATGAAAAGAATTTACGACCCATAATCATGGTTTTCTTCTTTAGATATTAAACACAAATGGTCTCACAAGGGACCAAATAATACTTCAAACATCTCACTAGAGATAAATACCAAACGGTCTCACCAAGGACCAACACCTCATGGGAGGCAAAGCAATGAACAAGTCACATAAGGACCACCAAACTGTCTCACCTGAGACAAGTACCTCATTGGAGGCAAAGCAACGAACAGGCCAATGAAATTACCCAACCACAAACATGGCATTCAAGACAAAAGAACATTTCACTAACGTGCTGGAAAACAAAACAAATGAGCCGTTTGGTACGCTGATTTTGGGCAAGGGAAAGGGAAAATAACTATCTTCCCACAGCCAAAATCTGTTTGGGTGCCACTCTCCTGCCAAATTGATCTCCCGCCAGGTTCGATCTTGCCACAAAGGTGGGAAAATTAAATCCCTAAAAAATGGCGGGATAGTGATTTGGTTCCCGGGACAATGCTTTTGACGGACAAAAAAGCCCCTGGTAAACAGTGAAGCTGTTGATTAAAAAGAAAACCAAATCGAGGCTAGAGTTGAACGAGACAAACCCGAGAGGAACGAAAAAAAAAACCCAGAGCTCCATAGATTCATATTTGATCCTTCCTTCTACATTTCCGTCGTCGGTGACTCTCACCTTCTTCATCATTGTCACCCGGCAACATTCCTTTCTTCCTCACCTCCACCACAGTTGCGAAGACCCTGCGCATGACGAGAGGGCCAGAACAGGAGAGACAGAGCTTCGACTCTCTTCCATCATCTTCGCAGAGAGGAAAGACTAGACCACCACGTTGGCTTCCTCTTGTTTGAATTCTTCTTAACCCTCTGTTCTTTCCATTTAAATTATTCCTTCATCCATTCCTCTACATGCGTCCTGTGTTCTTGTGGTCTGGTTTCTTGTCTGTAGGGTTGTGAAATTGCTGATGTAAACCTCAAGATACTGTCAGATTTTGCGTTCGAACGCATAGGCGATTGGGTGCCTATCACGTTCGAACGTAACTTTTATGTTCGAACGTCCAAACAAACTGAGGGGGGTATCTTAGGAATTTCACCCCACCTTCCCACTTAACCAACACCAAATTCTTCATACCAAAAAAATCATTTTCCTTCAACTTAAGTTCCTTTCCTACGTCTACCAAACAGTTTAACTTTTAAAGTTCCCTCCCAATCTTTCCTTCCATTCCTTTCCCTCCTTTAAGTTTCTTTCCCTCTTTAAATCTTCCCTGTACCAAACAGGCCCTGAAGAACCAGCCACTAGAGATAAATGAACATGCACGAAACAAAATATGTTGATTGTACTGAAATAGTAGAAACCCTTGAACTCATTCTCACAATGCAACCTTCGAAGAAAAGGACCAGCCTACACACACCAAGAATGAAGGCTCGACATTGTAGAACAAAACAAGGCCAAAAAATAAGTGCAGCAACCAAACAACGAGGTACACACTTTCTCCCCCTTGTGAACAGTGAGCCCATAACAAGCTCCAGCAGCTAATCATATGCAGCATAACAACCAAACAACGAGGTACACACTTTCTCTCCCCATGTGAACAAGTCAAGGCCTGTTCACAAAACAACACCACAAAATAGTACCAAAAACAACAAATCAACACAAACGGAAAAGAATTCCGATGCCGGTGAAGGAGCACCACCAAAGGATAACAAAAAAAAAATCCACGAACACACACATGCCAGAGACGAGAGACTGGCCACTGTCATTGTACAGTGACAGCGGCCACCGAAAAACTCAAATTGGCCAAGAACTAACCAAGCTCTGATACCATGTAGAAATCATAGAGAGAAAGATAGAGAAAATATACTCTCAAATGAATGTCTTTATTCATATGCTCAATAGGGTATTTATACATAAGAGAGAAGACAAGAGAGTAATGACTCATTATGATGATTGAATATTCCCTAATCACTCATAATTCCTATAATCCCTGATTATATGCGATACTAATTAATTATAATATATTTATACTGATATATTTCCTAACAAATTGCAATGAGTCTAAGTTCATGAATTAAGATGTAGGAACCTTTTTCTTCTTCAAGTGTAAGGATTGAGTTATAATTCAGTCAAAAGTATAGAGACCAACAAATTATTTTTTTTCTAGATATATTTATATATTATTTTTTTCAAAGTGTATACAATTTTTGCACCATGACATAGATCATGGAAGGAGATACTCCTCTTTTCTTCTCTCTCATTTTTTCCTCAAAATCTCATCACCCTTAGATTATGAAATGAATGGATTAAACATTTTATAAAATTATTATTATAATTTTTTATAAATTTTTTGTATTTTTTATTGCAGTTATGAATTAGATTTTAAGATTTTAAATATATTTATTTTATGTTTATAAAAATAATTTTATAAAATAATGAATCTAAACTATTTATTTGTTTTAATCTAAACATGGATATAAAATTATGCCACTTTGAGTGCAACTTGCATATGTGATGATAACTAGGGGTAACGTGGATTTTCCCACCTTTACCATATGCATATACGATCTTCCATTGCACTGGTTTTCCTCTTAGATATCCTCCCTTAAAATCTTCTCATGGTACTTTTAAAGTGAGTGATTCATGTTGGTGATTTTAGCTTTAAGAGTTGAGGTGACAAGTTTCTTTCGCTTCCTTATTTTTGCCAGAATAAAAAAAGGTGACTTCTTTAATATTAATTCATAAGTTTTTCTTTGACTTTTATCATTATTGATAAAACATTCATAATACAAAAATCAAAGAAAAACTTGTGAATTAATGTTCAAGAAGCCACTCTTGAATTATGTTACTTTTAGTTTATGGTTACTTTTACATTTTTTATATAAGTTAATGGTTATTTTAGCACATTAACCTTTTATTAAAAAGCTCATATTAACTGATGTTAACATTATTTTAATTTTTGTCTTTTTTATAATGTTTATGATTAATTTTTGCTTTAAAAAATATTTATAATTATTGCTACACTTTTGGGAAAAAGGGAAAGGTGATTTAAGTAAACTTAGCTCCTGAAAAAATTTTCAGGTACGGAACAGTCAGTTTCGGTGTAAACTAGAGGGGATGAACTCATGAGTCGACGATGATCAAAGTTCGAGAAGGATCAATGCGTTGAGATATTATCTGGTCCACTTTACTATTCCATGCACACCCACAACCCATCCAGCTCAGCTCTACTCCCTCCAGTCTTAATTATAAGACCTAGTTGATTTTTTTTTGAGAGATTAAGGAAGCTAATTAAATTAGCTTAGAGTATTTTTTTTTTCTTCAAACTAAATAGTTTGACTAATAAACTAATATATAATCTAAGAAAACACAATATATGAAATGATTAAATAACTTATTTAGCTTCCTTAATCTCTATAAAAAAAGTCAACTAGGTCTTATAATTAGGATCGAATATAGTATTTTTTTTTCTTTTTTAAAAAAAAAATCATGTTGAGTTCAACTAGTTCAGGCAGAGTGCACATGAACTAGTTTGGACTTGTCTAACCCTGATTTCATTATAAAACTTATTTAGACTAGACATGACCATCTCGGGCTTGACAAGGTTATTAGATTGGACTAGTGGGTCTTTACACCCTAAATTTAGGTATTTATATTATACAAAATTATGAAAATGAACTTTATACCTTATAAATAATACTACATCCTATACTTGATATAAGGTCTAGCTTGTTTTGAGGTATATAGCATGATTTGTAAGAATCTTTATATTATATATAGATTATTGTTTCACTCCTTCCTCATGTCTTATGAACTGGGAATAATTTTTTTCCTTAAAAAAACTATATATGGTTCATCTTTAGTCGGTACATTCTCCTGAGAAAAAAAGAACAGATGAAATGTGCCTGTTTGATTGATTTGCAATCATATGATGTTAAGTTAAAGTTGAATTCATCTCCTCATCGCGAACACACATCTTTGTGTCTCTCAAAAGGAAAAGAAGATAAAGCAAAGGTGTTAGTGATAGCAACATAAAGAGCGAGACACAGAGAGGATTTTCAAAGATAATAATTATGCCCTAAAGCATAAAGCATTAGTGGCTTTTTAATTTGAACGTGTCATTTTCCACAACTCAAGGACCTTAGAATTACAAGGCCAAGTAAGTCCAAAAATCAACAGTATAATTTAATGATATAAGCATTAAACTAAAATATTTTGAACGTGCGTGGCATTAGGAAATCCCCTTAAAGAATTATTCTATAATTCTTTTTTTTTTTCCGGTTGCCCATCCGGTATCCAGAGCTTTTCGCTCTGACTAATTCAGATCCGACCCGGGTTGCGTACCTGGCTATGGTGGGTGAGTCTCCCAACAGAGCTTCTATAATTCTTTTTAATACAAGCTAAGCAAGCATGATTCTAAATTCTGATAATAATAATTAGTGGTGATAAGAATATGTGTGGTTGGTCTTGTGCTTTCTTTTTTCGGCAGAATATAACTGGAACAATCCTTCAATCAATATCCACAAACAACAAACAAGTGGGTTTTAATTTGTTTCTCACACGCAAGCTGTAGTTCTAGCTTCCATCCACATATATAATTAAGTACAGTTGACCCATACATGCGATGTATCTAGGCTCTTATATAGAGATTGTATTTATATATGAAAACACGCACTCCTGAGCCAAAAAAAAAAAAACACGCACAATAATATCCTTTTTTTCTTCCTTTTTTTTTCTCAAGTGAAATGATTGATATATCTCGGTTTGATCATATATTTAATATCTTATTTGTACTTTGTCATTAATTTTGGGTTAAATATTAAATTGAATTAAAGATGATTGTGTGAAAATAGAGCTTAAAATGATATATTTATTTTAATCTTGTGTTTGCTCTTTAAAATTTGAATTTTGAATGAAGATATTGCAAAATATTGATTTTAATTGTAGGTCACTTTCTGAAAATTGGAGTTGAAGGACCAAAAAGTAAAGATGTGGGATGGGGTCGATGGAAATTTTGACAGATTTAAGGGAAATTTTCTGAGATATTAGCGTCACTTTTAGAACAAAGAAAGATCAGAGAAAATTACATAAAAACCCCCTAATGTTATAAATGACGTTTTAGTACCTATTCATATTGTCAGTTTAGTACACAATTTTCAAAATGACAATTTGATTCAAATTTCCGAAAATCAGTGTATTCCTATGATGAATCTGATTTTAAAGTTGATTTACTCAGATTTTGATGATTTTCTTGAACTGCACACCTCCGGACATAGAACTAGAGGGGGGTGAATTATTTTGGAGGAGATTGACCAACAATTAAAGGAGGGAGAAGGCAGACAAGAGTCATGAACTAGTAGCCACAGATGAGATTCACGGAGTGATCCGAGCGACTTTGAACAAAGAGAGAGAACGGAGACGGCCTTCACCATTGAGCTTCACCAACGTCTCGTTCTACCACCATCATCGATCATCAACCACGATTGCCTCCAATTTCTTCTTCTCCTTCCATTATCTCATTCCATAGATTCTTTATGCTTTGAAGAAGTTGTGGTTATGATAAACTCCACCGAAGGCTAAATTCTTGCATGCTTCTTGGGATGGATGATTGGGTTTGAGCTCCAATGATACATTCAGTGGAGTTATTTGTTTTAATCCTTTGATCTAGCTGAGCTCTGTAATGAAAAGTTAGAATTTATGTTATGTGGTTAATTTATCAATTGCGAGTTGTTTATCTTAGTTTGGATTGAACAATTCATGATTTGGATTGAATTGTGTGGTTTGAGATTTATATTTATATATTCCCTTTTTAGTTTAATGTAGTTGTATTATTCTTTATGATTGTTTTGGTTTTACTTGAATATCTCAGTTGAGTGTTCATTGCATAAAGGAATAAACTGCATAAATTCTATCCTAAATTGCCCACTAAGTGATATTTAATAGTGAATTAATAAGTAATTATGTAGCTAGAGTACAGTTCTAGAGGTAATCACTAATTAATATCATTAGACTTAATGAGTTGCTAAGGTTTGATTTTTGACTTAGTGTGTAATTTAACTCCCAAATCATTTTGAGCAAGGATATATAACCTATATTCCATTTTCCAAGAAGCATTCATTACCAGTTTGCTTAAATCAAATTTCATTACTTATCTTAGCAATCCCCCCCCCCCCAAAAAAAAAAAGTAGTTTAGGCTCTTTTCCAATATTAAAAAGAAAAACAATTTTAAACCCATATTAGTATAGCTTAAGAATTAAATAAAAGGCTAAACAAGAGAACACAACCCGAGTAGTATCATTCACGGCATAATTTAGTTTAATTTAATTTAGGGTTAAATATCATTTTCGTCATGGAAGTTTAGTCTAAGGAGCATTGGTCACCTGAAAGTTTTTTTAGTCTCATTTTTGCAACGGAAGTTTAAAAACATAGCAATCCTGCCCATCCGTTGATCTTAACCGTTGAATTGTTGCTCTTTTTTGTAAACTTTTAGGGGCAAAATTGCGTCTAAAAAAACTTCCCGGGCAAATTTGCTCCTAAAAAACTTCTGGGCCTATTTGCTCCGTTTTGTTAACTTCTGGGGTAAAAATGAGAGCAAAAAAACTTTCGGGTGACCAACGCTCCTTAGGCAAACTTTCATCGCAAAGATGATAGTTAACCCTTTAATTTAACCCGAGGCCACTAAAGTTCTAAATCAATGATTAAGTACAAGATATGTGCCTGAAAGTGTTAATGGCGCTGTTTTTCTTCCTTTTTATCATTGAAATATCAAGAACTTTATCAATAAAAAGATTTCAATATGTTTTTTATATAATTAATCTTGTATAGAATATTAATTACTAGTTACTAGGTTAAATTCAAGTATCGTTTATTAGGTTTAATTATATATATGATTTTTTTTTTATTAACATAAGATTCAAACCATCAACCTTACTATTAAAAAGAATCAAATCCCTTCTATTTTACCTAATTATTATTTTTCAATATGATTTTTTTATTTTATTTTCCACGGTTCTTTACTTTATTGATAAAAGATATAGACAAAGGATATATATATACGCGTTGAGAGTGAAAATATTCTTCTCACCAATAAAATTTTTAATGGGGACTTTCTCTCAATTTCTCCTAGATTTTTTTTTTTTTACAAATCTTGAATTTTTAATTTAAAATTTTACTCATTAATTAAATATTCAGTTGCAAAATCAAGGAGGAAATTATAAAAAAAAGATAACCATTAATGATAATATCTATTTAGATAAGGTAAACGTGCGCTATGGAGTTTTATATGGAAAAAAAAAAAGGCGTAAAAGAGAATATTTTGATTGAGGGGGGCGGGGCCACCCTAGCCCTCCCCTCCCTCCGCCTCTGATAAGGAGGCACTTAGCACCCGAAAGTTTTTTTGTATCAAATTTGCCTCGGAATAAATTTGGTACCTTTTCATACTTCCGGAGCAAATTTGGTACCCAAAAAACTTCCGGATGCTGAGTACCCCCTTATTAATACTTCCATGACAAATTAGGCCTTTAACCCTAATTATATATATGTTTGTGGAAATCCTTATTACGTCTCGGGTTCGAGCTTTAACTCTAATTATATATATGTTTGTGGAAATCCTTATTACGTCTCGGGTTCGAGCCTTATGAATGCAAAAAAAACCCCGCTGGGAGACTCTCCCAACAAAGCCAGTTGCGCGACGCGGGTCGGATCCGGATTAGTCGGGGCAAAACCCTGGTGAACCGGGTGGGTAACCAAAAAAAAATCCTTATTACTACGATCTTGATTTTTTTTGTCAAGGAAAAAATATTAATCACGTGGTTGAAATAGTTGGGATTCCGTATACTGTTGTACCAGAGTTGATATTTTGGTACATGTGGATATAAAAATGACTTGGCATATATCTAGTGATGATGGTTAGTTCGAGTTCCACTACCACAAAATTCAACTCTCGGGATTTTCTAGTCTGAACCAATTTATTTTGGACAAATAATCTCATGCAGTTTTAATTAAAAACAAAAAGCAAAGATTCTCCTTCGATATGAATGTTCTATTCATAATAAAATCTCAGCTCGAAATGTTAGTTAAATTTCTTATTATCGAACAGAAAATTAAAAGAACTAATTAGCCATGCATGGATTATATTAAAATATGAAGGATAATATTAATCTACAATTTTCTTTTGTTTCACCTAATTTTTAGTTATATTCCTGTAAATTCTTTTATAGTTTCCCATAATAATTTTTTGTTACTCTCTTCATTGAATTTGTATTTAAAATATGTTATCTTTTACTTTATTGAAAAGAATGTAGGCGGAAGAAAGAGGAGGGGAAAGAAAGTATAAAGCCATATATAAATACTCTCTCTTATCCTTAATATAAGATATATTTATCTAATTTGATTAGATTAAGGAAGTTGATTAAGTTAGTTAATATGACATGTATTTTCTAAAACACCCTAGTTATATTCCTTAATTCCCTTATTCACTTTCCTTCTTGATTATTGTTGGTGGAATATCAATATAATTAAATTAAGAAAAGATTGACAAATGTAAAAATTATATCTTATACTTAAAAGTAAGATGAACTTTTCAAATATGTTTTATATTAAGAACAACAACAATACATAGGATTGTATATGATGATGGAGCAAGTGATGATGAGTCTTTTATGCTACCTCTGGTCCTAAATATAGGACATAGTTTGTAGTGCAATTTATACTACAAACTATGTGTCCTGTATTTAAAACCGGAGAAGTAGAAGACGGATGCATGCCCCACATTATTTTTGTCTCATTTCTACACATCAATATGCTATATTAAAAAAATCAACAATTTATTGGTTGACGTGGTGATTAACTAAAATTACTCTTATAAAAAGAAAAAGAAAAGTTCAAATCTCGTGATGCGTAATTATTGAAGAGAAAAAATTCTTTGCACTCTAAGTTTTAAAATAAATTATATCTTTGATTGATGAAATAATAATAATAATAAATCGATAAAATAGAAAACTCATTAAAAAAATCTATTCCGAAATATTGATAATATAAAACGCCATTCTTAATCATATTGGATGCCACTCAGGACTTGACTAATATATATATTTTTATATGAAAAGTTGACTATTATCACTGAGGACTTGACTAATATCAGCACATACGACAACCCCAACATGACTATAATATCTCTCTATATGATTAATTTATGATCATCATGCTTTTCTCTTCTTCACTCATATTTTAGTGCTTCCTACCTCTCTGTCGCGACCTACCATGCCCTGTCTCATCATCAGATTCCCCTCTCCTTTTCTCCTTCCTCTCTGATCTTATTTCATTAATTTTCACTTAGTTTATTGGAGACCTTTATTATATTTAACCACATTAATTATTTTGAGTAGTTTTAAGAATCGTATTTAAAGTCTTCTTACTCCGTCTACTAAACATTGTTATGAAGGGATGCCTGGTGTACATTGATGTCTTACGTGTGTTTACTTCCTCTTTTTACCTATTAAAAAAAAAAAAAACTTATTTCATTCTGTTACACCTACTTTATTAGTTTATTAGCTCTAAATATCTAGTTGCTTATATACTTCCATCGGTCTCTATATATAACATCCTTTCTTTTAAATGGGTTCTCTTGTTTATGAGATTCTTTTTGAGTTTGTCTCAATAATAAATATATTATAATCTATTTTACCATCAATTATTCTCTCATCATTTATTCCTCGTACATTCTCTTTCATCTTTATTTATTTATTATTATTACTCTCTTTTACTCATTCATAAATAGTGACATTTTAGAAAAATAAATTATATTTCATACATATTTATTACTTTTAACTAGTTTTGACTGTTTTTTATAATCCTACGATTTGGTTGAAAGTATCTTATATATAGGGACGGAGGGAGAACTATATATATAACTAAGATAATACTACTTCTAATCCTTATTATATAAAACATCAACTAATAACTAGTATTCTTGATTCTTTTCATAAGCTACTTGTAAGTTTTCAACGAGTATTTAATTTATTTTTCCATATCTACCCATTTTATTTTTAATAAGGGTAATGTCAGAGTGTAATGATTAATATGATCGATCTTTGAATTTAGTATAGTTAGCAAAGGTAATATTGGAAATTACTTGAATCTTAGGACACTTATAATGTTTTTAACTGTTTTTATTGGTTTGGGAAAATTAATAGTTGATACTTATACACTCTCTAGTCCTTATTATAAGACATCAACTAATAATTTTTAGAAGCCATTAAAAACATTAAATTTATCATAAAATATAAATAATTTTCAGTATTAACAAAACTAGAATAGCACAGGGAATATTATCTAGAAGTAGAATACCAGCAGCACCATAACAAGTCAAACAGACAAGAAACCTTCTAGAACATAGCCGACTACCTATGGGGTAGTTTAATTAACACATTGACTCTCTCTCTCAATCATAAGCAGTGACAGTGTGCAAATTCAATGTTGCTTCATCACAACAAGATCGCCAGATATGGTCGGTTTAAGTCTGAGCCTACCATTATGTCTTGCAATAGAAAAGTGTAGAAGCATGAGAGCCATTGGATGTGACTTTGAACCACCATCCGACCCCCACTTTCTCCTCCTAATTTCATCACCGTCTTTCTTCTCCAAGTCTACGTCTCTTTTTTCTCTTCCACCATCAATTCCTAATTCTCAGGTCGACAGAGAATTATATATACATACATCTATTGATACGTTATATATATAACGAGTTCACATTATATGCTCATTTTCACATGCTTCTACTTGTAAACTTTTCATCATCTAAGATTTCTCTCTTTTTTGGAAATGGTGTTTACCCATAGAAGCATGTAAAAATGGGTATATAATGTGGACTGTAATACCCAGATAAATAAAATGGTCATTTCTGATAGGTGAATATGTGGTCTCGATTTTTATGTTATATTTATCATATGTATAAGGGGAAAATCTCTTAGGAATTGAGGAAAAGATTGAAGGGTCAAAATCGGGATGCTTAGATAACTTAGGAAAAATTGTGGAAACGTAAAATAATTATTAAAATTAAGAGAGTATATTATCTCTAATTTTAGTAATTTAATAAATTATAAACTTGGAAAAATTGAGAAGGATTGTTCAAAAAGTATTGAAATGACCGAAATACCCCCGTAAATGCTAATATAATGAATGAGACATGAAAACACAAATGTCAATTCAAAAGTTATGAGGTAATGAGTTGTTCTAATTAAGAAAATTATCAACTATTGGTAAGAAAGTAATTAAGTAATTACCGGCTAATTACTTAAGCATAGGCAAAGGAAATTCATAAATAATTATGTAAAACCCTAAAATTAGTGGTTTGTGGCCTAAAATTAGTATAAACATATTTGTTAATTAATTGGAAATTTTGGAGAAAAATAGTTGAGTTTAGGTATTTTAAGCCTAAATACAAGAATGGACCAATAGGAAAATTTTTTCGTTCAAAAATTATTAAATAATTATTTTATATATTATTAATTAATTAATTAATTAATTAAAAATAAAAATTAATAAAATAATAATAAAAAAGGACAAGAAAATCTTAAGAGAATAAAATGATAGGATTTTGTAATATAATAATCTTATAATTAAGTACAGTGAATAGTGATCAGGTAAATAGGAAACGGATCCTATCTAGAGCTCCAGGATAGGTTTTCGAAGTCAAGGTAAAATATTGATCGGTGGATTTTTATCTTCGCTTGGACTTTTCGGAAGTTGATTCCGAGGACGGTAGAGCATTTTCCTAATAAGACGAAATAGGGAAAGATGCAGATAGGCACATTTTGGATCTCGAAGAAAATAAATTCTAACTCAACATCTAGGAATGAGTTTGAAATTATCTGGACATATTTGGAATCAAGTGGATTTTTGTCCAGAGGTTGATGATTCCTAATTCAATTCCGTAACTATCACGCTTTCCGTAAACTTGATCGGATGGAATCAAAATTAGTTTAACTTAGACATTTCTAATGAGTAGGAAAATGTCTTCAAAGTTGTGATTCGGATTTTTGAGATTTTTCCGAGATTACGCGATTCGGACACCGATCGGGAACTTTATCGGTACAAGTTCATAAAGCAAAAGCATCACATCACATTAATTGATGTGACAAACCACCAACTAAGGGGAGAGGATGGTTTGGACAAGTGGCATGGTGAGGATCTTGACATTTGGCAAACAGTAGTTTTAGTACTAATGCTAGATAGATATTTAGTTTTATTTTAAGTATGAATTTCGAAAATCATGATGGGGTCGGAGTTCTGGCAAAATTTTGGAAAGTCGGAGTCAAAGTAGCGAAGCTCTGGCGAAATTACGTCGATTAGGGGAATAGGGGCAAAATGGTAATTTTTACCTAAAATTCTTGTTATGATGTAAATCATTAATTAATATGATTTATATTTCGAAAATAATGTTGGAGTAGGAGTTATGTTGAAATTTTGGAAGATTAGGGTCAAAGTAACGAAGTGCTGGCGAAATTCCGCCGATTAGGGGGTCAGGGGTAAAATGGTCATTTTGACTAAAAATGTCCGTCGTAATGATAGATCCTTAACAAGTACGTTGTTATGTTGATAGGATATCCGATTACGACCGTCGTGCCGTATTCCGCGTAAATACCGTATAACGTCAACGAAGGTACGTCGCGCATTGTAACATATGGTATGTTTATTGAATGCAAATATGTTAGAACAGTTTGGTGCCGAAGGAAAGGCTAGTCTATGTGAGTAAGCCATTAAGTCGCCGTGAACTCGGTGAGGCCCCCATGATAGACACTTACCTGGCCATTCTGTTCGGTTTACGGAAGTATGTACGTTCGCGTACTATAACACTAACTCGATATATAACTCGTCAATTAATCTTTGGGAGCGATATATCTGTAAGTGTTGAATTTATCATAAAATTTAAGGGATTTTAAATATTTTCGTATTAATCATATTAAACTCTAACATTATATTCCCTCCTCTAACTAGTTCACACAAATTAAAGGATGTTATAGTTAAGTCATTTAAATTAAATTGATAAAATATATCTATTTTACACCTATTAAATAATGTGATTTTCGAATATGCATTTATTATATGTCACAATCTCTTTCTTAATTAAGGGTAGATTTTTTTTATTAAAAAAAAAAAAAATCCCCAATTACCCTATCAACCTCTTTATTTTGAGTCAAAATTTTATTTCTTCTAAAGTACACATTTTTGGACTGGCTGGAGGGAGGATTAATTTCAACCTTCTCTTATTACCAATATGGACAAAATATTTAATAATTACTGAAACTATCAAAACGTCCTATTAAAAAAATATTAGAAATAACTCATATAAGAGATATCTTATAAAATGGATCGGACAGAGTATATATATATATTGTTACTTTGTTTGGATACAAAACAGTAATGTCTTTCATTTTTATTTGCTTTGTCAGTGACGTCAAAATTGAAATTATATTGTACTCATTTTTGTTATATGTAGAAGTTAGTTAAGTGGCTTGTTTTGATTATAAATGTGAGGTTTCAATTCCCTTTATCTCTCGGTTGGCAAAAAAGAAAAATAATCACTTTATCACTCAAATTTATAATTTTTTTAGATTATCTTTTTTTAAAAAAAAAAATCGAAAGGTATTTCTATAGTTCTATTTTTTTTTTTCTCAGAATTCTATAGTTCTATTGATTACCATCAAAAGCGTACTACGTCCAGAACTAAAGCAAATCAACAACAATGACCATAACAACCTATTGATGACAGACTGATGATAGGAAAAATGTAGTAAAAGAGGGAGTGACTATGGTCCACTGTAATTGACCGTCCACTTCCTTCATTTGCCCAAAACCTCTGCCTTTTTTTTTATTGCCTTTTTTTTTTAAAAGTTACTGACAGGTACTAAAAAGATATTTTAGGATATTGATTAGTACTGAAGTATATTTTTAGTACCAGTTAGTACTCTGATTTTTTTTTTCAAGATCATAAAATAATTCTTTTAAAAAGATACTTCAGGATACTAACTGGTACTAAAAAAATGCAGAGCTTAAAAAAGAAAAGAGAAGAAAAAGGCAGAGTTTTTAGGTAAATGAGGGAAGTGGACGGTCCACTGCAGTGG
This sequence comes from Acacia pycnantha, assembly GCA_025563575.1. NCBI lineage: Eukaryota > Viridiplantae > Streptophyta > Magnoliopsida > Fabales > Fabaceae > Acacia > Acacia pycnantha. The sequence continues at coordinate 1,347,391 of JAMWYP010000035.1, forward strand.
ACTGTAGCCACTCCCGTAAAAGAGATATTGGGCCTTGTATAGTGGTAGGAAAAATGACTATAAGTCGATCTGACTTATGAAAAAGTGAGATTGGATAAAAGTTAAATTGTGAAATGTGATTTATGTTTGAATTGATATTAGCATAAGTAGCTTTTGTGATTTAAACTTATAGTCGATCTGAAATATTTTTGAGGGTACTGACTCGTACTAAAAATATACTTCAGGATACTGAACGATACTAAAAAAATACTTTAGGATCTTGTGAAATTATTTTATGATATTGAAAAAATTATTTTTAGTACCAGTCAGTACCCTAAAATATTTTTTAGGGTAATGAGTGTTACTAAGAATATACTTCAAGATACTGAACAATATGAAACAAATACCTCATGATCTTAAACAATTATTTTAGGATATTGAAAAATTATTTTTAGTACCAGTCAGTACCCTAAAATATGTTTTAGGGTACTGAATGGTACTGAAAAAAATACCTCATGATCTTGAAAAATTAGTTTTAGTACCAGTCAGTACCGTAAAATATTTTTTAGGGTACTGAATGGTATTAAAAATATACTTCAGGATATTGAACGGTATTAAAAAAATAACTCATGATCTTGGTCCATAAGTCCGATTGGAATAAAAACTCCCCAAAGTAAGTTCAAATAAGTTATTTTTGGTCTATATCCGTTTGGAACAACTTCTCAACCAAACATGCATTTTCTCATAAGTCCAATTCAAATCGTGCATAAAGTTCAACTGGGCTCTCCAAAAGTTATACCAAACATGCACATTGACAAATATAGAAAAATATGCTATTGGTGTGTTTGTGAGGATTATGAATAGCAGGAAAGTTTTGGGGTATCAATAACTGATTTTTAATGTGTTGAGACGTTGAGTCGTACTTAATTTCAAACCTAACCCTAAAATAATCAAGATGCAAAATGATAATCTCATTAGTCAAGACTATTTAAAAAGGGATCTAGATAACTCTAACACAAATGGATATTTGACTTGATCAACACCATTCATGTTTCAAGTATTTTTATATATATATTTTTTACCTTGTATATTTTTATATTTATTTATGGTATCGCAATCTTAAGTTTTGAAATTTTTATATAATTGTACATGGCTTGCTTTTCTTGATACATATTTGAATATTACTTTTTTTTTAAAAAAAAATATTTCCCTTCACTCTCCTATTTCTTAAATAAATATTAATTATCACTCTCCCCTACTACCTTACACACATAAAAAAAAAAATTTAATGTCCTTTGTACGTTAATTTATGTCTTTATAATAAATACAGGAGGAAGTTGCATATATTTATAAAATGTACTAGGCGTACGTTTTTAATAGTTTAATATTTTTTGAGTTTCATTTAAAAAATTTAAAGAGATGGGTTAAAAGTTTTTAATTAATTTGTTTACCCCCTTTTATCTTATATCTTATATTAGTTAAAAAATTTCATTTCTTAAAGAATATAAGTTAAAATTTTGGAAACCCACTTCTTCTTCTGTTTTTTTTTTAATCCAACTCACGAAATTTATCTTATATCCAACCAAACCCTTTCTTTTTTTTTATACAAAACAGGACGCCTCAATTAACACCTATGGGAGTATTACACCCATTACAATCCTGACATAAGATGTCACTCAGCTCAGTAGGAGCCTGATAAATCTCATAATAGCCAAAGTCCTTCTCAAGGCTTGTCTTAGCTAGGAAGTCAGACGCGGAGTTCGCTAGTCGGGGTACATACGTGGCCTGCGTTAACCAATCTGCTTGGAGCAACAGTTTGACCTCACTGATAGGACTAGAATCTCGATGATTGCTCCCCTGTTCACATTGAATCAACTGAAGGCACTCATAAGAGTCTGTCTCCAACCATACTTGCCTAGCCCCTAAAGACCAAGCAAGCTTCAAACCTAGGAAGCATGCCCAAATCTCTGCAGAAAGTTCATCTCCAGAAGCCATGGGATGCATGAACCCTTTCAGGAAGTTCCCAGAGGAGTCCCGAATCAACCCACCACAGCCTCGCTTACAGCTCACTCTAGAATAAGCTCCATCCACATTTACCTTCACCCATCCTATCTCTGGAGGACGCCAGCTCTCCCGAGTAGGAGTCAAACTGACTCCTGGAAGCTTAAGGGCAGCTAGACGATCATTGGTATGAGTCATGCATTCCATCATAGCACAGGTGCTAGCAATAATAGAAGTGTTCAGCGTGTTTTTACCTTCAAAGACAAACAGATTCCTCCGTCGCCAAATCCACCAACAAAGGATAACGAACCAAGATGCCCATTCCTTACTTGCTGCCTTTCCTCCTTTAATGTTCCACCATATCCAGTCTGACAAGTGATAATTGAATATTATTACATTTATTTGTATCTCTTAGTGAATAAATTTAGGATTGTTTAGTTAATAAATAATGGATTTTATTACTTAATCGAGCTTTGAGCTTTTAATTGGATTTAATTCATTTTTATTTAAATTCCAGATTTACAATTATTTAGTATTTTCGCCATAACTTTTGATCTAGATATTCGATTAGCCTGATTCTTCTTTTGTTTTTTAGATGATTCAGAGAGCTACAATTGTTATGAAGACTTGGAAGGTTGATTCGGACAAGAAGATGGACGAAATTGGAGCTAAAGACAAATGCATTTTTCTGGATTTTTATTTTGCCCGAATTTTGTAATAAAAGACCAATTTTTAGAGGTTTCCTATTTTTGTTTAGTCATCTCTCCTATATAAGGAAGATTATATGGTGGCTACAAACATATTCTCAATTACGCTTTATGAGATTTTTGGATTAAATTAGAAGCTTTTTATTTTCTCTGAGTTGTTCATCATATTCTTCATATTCTTCATCTTTTCTTCTGAGTTTTGTCTAGCCATGCTTGGCTAAGCTTTTGTGGTTGACCCATGGATTGAGGATTTTGTAAATCCAGATGGCTCGCACTTCAATCGGTAACGTAATTTGTTTCTGTTTATTTTAATCGGATCCGATTATGATTGCGGAATGGGTATTAGATTTAATACCCAGATTGATATCCCAAGGACATAGGTCATAATGAGTTCGATCAAATGAGATTTCGGTTTGTCGCAGAGATTTCGGTTTGAATCAATCACGAGTTTGATTATTATGTTTTTGTCCGATGAAGGTTATGGAATCTCAATTCTGGGTTAATCGTTTTTAATCTAATTAATCTCGTTTTCTTATATTCTGTTCTAGCTTTGCTTCATTTTAATTACCTTGAAAAACTCCCCCATTAAGTTCTTTGTGTTACTTGTTTACTGTTGATTTTGGACCCACTGTGAATTCCTTGAGAGAAACGATCCAGGTTTCCTATACTACAAATCTTTGAATCCTTGTTATTTTGTGAGGGCTCGGCAATTCTCATCAAAATTTGGCGCCGTTGCCGGGGAATTTGCATCGGTCTTATTACTGACAGTAAAATAGTTTTATTTTATTTTTGGTCTCGACGGGATATATCGGGTATTTCAGAAATTGTTTGACTTACTCCGATTGGGCTGGTTTATTTATTTATTTATTTTGGTCTCGGCATGATATATCGGGTATTTCAGAAATTGTTTGACTTACTCCGATTGGGCTGGTTATTTTATTTATTTATTTTGGTCTCAGCGGGATATATCGGGTATTTCAAAAATCGTTTGACTTACTCCGATTGGGCTAGTTATTTATTTATTTATTTTGGTCTCGGCAGGATATATCGGGTATTTCAGAAATTGTTTGACTTACTCCGATTGGGCTGATTTTTGGTGAGCTGAAGGCAAATAGCATTTAATTAAGAACATAGTGTATTTTAGCCAAATTCTATTGTTTAGACCATTTTTTCAATTTTTTTTATTTAGTTTTTTTATTTGATTTTTTGGTCCCAAAATAGTCTAGGAGTTGCCCTGTCCAAGTCTCATAAATTTTAGAAATCATTTGATAGTGTTTTGAACTTGTTTGGGTCAATTTCTAACATAGATTTTTGCTTTTGTGTTCTCTTAGTGTTTTTCTACTTTTTATCACTTCTTGTGGCATTGCAAGTCAAGAAGGAAGTGCAGGGAATCAGCGAGAGGGATCAACGATTTCGATCTGGAAATAGGCGTCGTAAGATTTCTTCTGCCGACCCAAGAAATTTTGAATTTTTTCCGATTTCATGTTTTGGATTTTGTGAAATGGGTTTTTGAATTTCTTCTGGCCAGTTTTTATGGGCTGAGAAGAATCCGAAGGTTTGTGGGCTGAAGCGATGGAATGGATTGTGGATAGTATCAACGAAGATGATTCCTGCGGTGGCTCCCTCTGATTTCTAAGGGTAGTGTGGAGATATGACGACGGGAAGAAGCAACAAATCAAAGACGAACTACAGGTAAGGGTTTCTATTCTTTTCTTCTTGTCACTGTGCTCCTTAAATTACCAAAAGTTTTTAAGTGTGAGCCCTTTTTTCGTAGCTTCAATTGTAGACTTCGGGTGTAGCGTCCTACTTGTCACTGCAGCATGTTCATGTTCATGTGTGAAAACAGCGCCTCATGCTTTCACACATGTCTCTTCAACTGGAACTGCACGCGCAGCTTCTCAAGGTTTGCTCTTGTGTAACTCCACAAGTTAAATCAAATAAGAATTAATGTGAAGAATGGATAAGAACGTCTTCAATTTCAATGTCTGTTTCAACGCCTCAGATTCAGCTTCTCAAGGTTTGCTCTTGTGTAGGCCCACAGAATCTTCTTTTGTTTGTTTATGTGCCTTTTGTGGAAGGATAGTTGGAACTGATGGGTTATAATTTTGCATAATTTTGTTTGTGATGGGCTATGTTAATGAAGAGGGAAGGTTGAGGATTTTGCCTTATCATGACTTCAACAAAGCTCCTCATGGCTGTGGTCTCTACCCTCAAAACATGTGCAAGGTACTCTATTCTCATCCTTCAATTCTCTTACTTTTCTGCTTTGATAAGAAAGATGAAGAAGAACACTCACTTTTCTGTTGCCTTAATGAATTGAATATTGAAGAAATGTTGTTGATGAGTTGTAAAGCAATTTGATGAAGTTGAGAAAAGTCAAAAACGGTGGGCACGTGAATAAAGTAGTAGAATTATGTGGAAGAAAAGGAAGCTGCAAAACAAGGTAGTCAACAATAATAACTATACATAAATAAAGCAACATAAATAAAGAAGTAACTGGAGGAAAGTAGAAGCTACAAGAAAAATGAAGCAGCAAAGCAATGAAGTCGGTGTAAAGAAATAATAATGTTTTTGCTTTGCTCTGTGCCTCAATAACGTGTCTCCTCTGATCATACATTTTCATGCTTGGCTTGCAAGTGGCAGAATGTGACAAAGAATTGACTGTATCATCTGTTAACTCTTATGTTGTTCTTAGATTTCAAAAGAAACCGGGACTTAAACCAAGAAAGGAGTGTATCTATCGCTTCTGGGGGTAGAAGGTCAAGGTACCAAGCTTATGGGACTTAATTGTCGATTTTTAAATGAAAAGATGTCCCCTACTCATCCTAATAGATCCAGATGAGATGTCCCCTACTCATCCTTTTCATCAAAAGGATGAGTAGGGTAACTGTTCCGAAGTTGTATAATGCTATTGTTCATGTTTTATGTATGATTTAATGGTTTTCCTTTTTGTCACATATATAAAACCGTTGGTTTATAAGTTATGCACTGTGTAAAACTTCTTTAGTCCAGTGCCTTATTTGCTGGGATTTCTGACATGACTCCCTTGTATTAGAGTTTTATTTCAGACGTTCTGAAATGTTTGGGTCTCTGTTAACATGAGCAGGTAGTTTTATTTCAAACGTTCTGAAATGTTTGGGTCTCTGTGATGAATGGCACCCAACCCAACACACGTCTTAATATTTTTTCCAGATGTACAGGAAAGTTTCAAACTGATGGCTGCTTGGTAGATTTGATGACTCTTGATGTAGGTCTCTGTTATCGAGACAATGATATCCATTTTTATTCACAAAAAAAACTGAGAGCTGCTTTAGTCTAATCATTCACCTGACCAATCCCTCTGCCTTTATAGGCGATAGCAGGTTAGTTTTTTCAAATGTCCAATGTGTTAATATCAGCCTTAGGTTGAAGTGAATGGCTTATAATAAACTAACATGCGTTTTAATTAGTCGTTGTAGCTGGTCAAAGCTAGGTAGTGGTCTTTCGTATAGTCTCTCACAATGTGTAACGAGTTTGTGTTAACTTCTTAAAGTGCAGCTCAATGTCTGTCTTAGCTTAATTGGTCATAATATGGGAGGAACTGCATTTCAATCCGAGTTCTACTGTTCTGCCTTAGAGCTTGATTCAAATATTTGTCTTCTATTATTTTGTAATATGGAAATTGGTATTCCATGGCTCTTGGTTTCCAGATCTGTGGTAAGACTCCCCTATATATTCGTGTGATGGCTTGAATGGGTAAAAGGGATATGAGGCCTATATAGTCATGAGATGGACCAGGTGTATTGAAAGTATTGCAGCTGGGTGACTGTCAACTGTTTCATTGTATCTCTGTCATGTAGGACTGAAGTTTGAGGCAACAAAGGAGGGGGAGATATTCTGTAGTATGAAGCACGTTTTTATTTTTGGACTTGGTTTCCTTGGCATATTATGTTCCTTTTACTTTTGCTACTATTTTAATAATGGTTTGTTTTGTTACTATTTGTTGATACTTGATGGGATAATTTTGGTTTTCCTGGAAAGTCTGTGTACTTCATTTGTTTTCATGGCATCTTAATGTGGTGCTTTATGGCAATGTATCCCCCTGTGTGTGTTTTCTGGGTTTACCTATCATAATGGAACATGGAATTAATATTCATCCATAGAATTCTACCACAATTTTTTATATCTATATTAATTTTAAAATATGCGCAAATTTGATTTGAGAATTTTACGGTGAATCATTATTCTGAATTAATATTATGTGAATTACATATCATAATGGAACATGGAATTAATATTCATCCATAGAATTCCACCACATTTTTTTATATCTATGTTACAAAACATTGGGGCCCACACCATTCAACAACAATAATATAGCTTTCTAATTTTGAATTAAAGTGAATGCATCTGCATATAATTCACCTTCCCCAGATACTTCAGTTCAAAAGAATTAGTAGTTTATGATTTGTTTTCTTATTTTGACTCATCTACGCTAATGACTTCAAATAAAAAAAAAAGTAAAACTGATAAAATCTCTGAAAAAAGATGTTTTATTTTAAGTTTTAGAGTATAATGCACATATATTTCTGCATATTTATGTTGAAATTAAACTCAATTTAACATTTTTAGTAGACTTAAACCCACTCCCAATTCACATATTTTTAACAAGTTTCTACACTTTCTATTTCTAAACACACTGTGATTCGAAAATGTCTAGCTGATTTGTGAGATTCTAATGAAACTTCATAGTTAGGTGTACTTAGGTGAGAGTAATATCGGGATGGCTGACTTTCTGGGGAGTATTAGAAATTTAAAACCTCTTGATTTAAAGTATGTTGTGTACAAAGAGATATTTAGGAATGTTAATTGATTAGAAGACATTGTTGTATAACATTTTTCATAATTCTGAGATTCTATTTTTTTACCACTTTTGGTGGCAGTTTTGTAATTCTGTGTGTTTGCCAATTCTGATGTGTGTGTATGCTGCATGAGTACCAGGAATACTACTAATCCAGAAGATTTGTTACCATTTGATCATGAAATAGAAAGACAATTCTTACTGTTAGAAGAGTTGTTAGGCTAAGTCATACATGATTTGTTAGACTCAGTAGATAGCATACCTGATTTGGCAGATGTTCAGGAGAAAAGCAGAATATTCAGTTCTAAAAATTTCCCTGTCGCTTTAAGCTCCTCATTTACTGGAAAAATAGTACAAATTAATTTGAGCAACATGTAGACAAAGCCAAAATTAAATAAAAATCTGCATTACTTCCTCACTCTCATTGAGCTGATTCAATTATTCCTCACATCTTCATAGTCCGTGGATTAAAAAACTAATATCCCAACAATTTGAATTAACTTGTACATTTCACCTCTGTTTCTGTAATTACAGAAGTTCAATCATACATATGCCTTAATAAACATCAAAAGATGTTTTCATTAACATCGATTTTTCCAACCTTTAAGGAAAATCCAAATTTTCATATAACATAGACAAGAATTACCGATGATCCAAACATAAGAATTTCAAAATTACCTTCCAAATCTATAGGCAGATCCCCTATGGGGGTCTTGTAGACTGTGGCAACAGAGAGAGCACATTTTGGAGTGTAATAGTGGTGAGAAGGACCAAGAAGGAAAACCCGAGTGGTCGTAGCGATTCTCCTTGAGAGAAGGTGACGTATCCGATATGAACGAAGAGAGGCAGTGAGCAACTTGAACTGCAAAAGTCTACGACAGTGATTGGTAACTAATAATGGAAAAAATTAAATAAAAATGCAAGAGCACAAACGAGATCGTCACTGATCGTAGCGTTGAAATAGGTTTTGGCGTTGAAATAGGTTTTCGAAATAGGAAGGGAATTTGAGGGAGCCGGCGACGGGCTTAGATGCAGGTATGGACTGTGGCGAAAATGGAAGATTCCGATAAAGCAGAAGAGAGAGGGACGATGGGGATGGTGGCCGCGTCCTTGCGGCGATGTGCTGGGGAGCCGATCCACAGAACGGGAGAGAAATAGAGAAAGTGGAATGGAAGAAGCTCTTAAGTATGGTAAATCAGGACCGTTGGATCAAATTTTGATCTAATGGTGAGAAAAAGGTAGTGAAAAAAGATGGTAGTGAGAATATCCTCTCTCTCTCTCTCTCTCTCTCTCTCTCTCTCTCTCTCTATATATATATATATATATATATATATATAACTTATTGCAGCATCACCTTATTTATCATATTAAATAAATTAATAATCAAACAGCTCACAAAGAGAAATCAAAAGAGTAACAACAAATTGTAAAATGGGCATCTTACCTATATAAAAGCAGAGCAGTAAGCGGGTTCTCTGCTTGACACCTGTCATTTTTATTGTACCAACTGCACACCTGTCTGCTTTGTTTTACTATATATCTGTCAAAGTAACATTATTTACTTATTATTTTTAATTCTTAATTTGTAATCTATACATACATTTTTTAGAATAAATATCTCTATTAACTCCCTTAATTATCCTCTTTATTAGATTAACCGATAAAATAACTCTCTTCATTTTATTTTTCACATTTTCACTTTAATATTTTAAATTATTTTGCAACAACTTTCCTTTTATCTCTTATTATATCTGATATCTTTTTTGTCCTTTTTATTCTACCAACTCCCAAAATAACTCCCTTTACTTATTATTTTTAATTATAATTCATGCCTACAATTTCTTTGCACTTAACACTGTCCTCTTTGTTTTACTATAGGTCAAAGTAACACTATTTACTTATTATTTTTATTTCTTAATTTTTAATTTATGCATACAATTTCTTAGAATAAATATCTCTATTAACTCCCTTAATTATCCTCTTTGTTAAATTAACCGATAAGGTAACTCCCTTCATTTGGTTTTTTACATTTTCACTTTAATATTTTAAAATATTTTGTAACAACTTTCCTTTTATCTCTTCTTATATCTGATATCTTTTTTGTCATTTTTATTCTACCAACTCCCAAAATAACTCCCTTTACTTATTATTTTTAATTATAATTCATGCCTACAATTTCTTTGCACTTAACACTGTCCTCTTTGTTTTACTATAGGTCAAAGTAACACTATTTACTTATTATTTTTATTTCTTAATTTTTAATTTATGCATACAATTTCTTAGAATAAATATCTCTATTAACTCCCTTAATTATCCTCTTTGTTAAATTAACCGATAAGGTAACTCCCTTCATTTGGTTTTTTACATTTTCACTTTAATATTTTAAAATATTTTGTAACAACTTTCCTTTTATCTCTCTTTATATTTGGTTTTTTTTTCAATATTTTAATTATGTCTTTGTTTTATCTTCAACCTTATGAATTACATATTTTACATTTTTTTGGAAACCAACCATCATTCTTCCCCCTTTATATATGAACTATTTTGTGAATAAATAAATTTGGATGTCTCCCCTAATTGATTGCAAATATTAAATGCATCCTCTTAATATTTGAACTACTTTGTCAATAAATAAATTTGGATGCCTCCCCTAATTGATTGCAAATATTAAACACATCCTCTTAATATTTGAACTACTTTGTCAATAAATACATTAGCAAAAGTAGAGAAGTAAACATTTCTCAGCCCACAAAATGATAAGCTCAAAATACTAAAATAAAAAATAAAAAGCAAGTTGGTTATGAAAGAGAGATAATGGGGGTAGTTACACACTATTTTACCAATTTTATTTTTTCTTCTATAATAACTAAATATTTTTCATCAATAACCGCATTTGAATTTACTGTTTTTTCATATTTTTATCTTCAAAATGCATTTGAATTTACTGTTTTTTCATGTTTTAATCTTCAAAATTTATTTGCTAAAACAAATATATGAGATGTAGTTAGAGATAATATAGGGATTCAAATTCCAAATAAATTAACTAAGATAATTCCTTATTTATTTGTCTTCTTATATAAGTGAATTTTAATTTTTAGGGACTAAAAGATTATATTACCCTTAATTTATATATATATATATCTCTCTCTCTCTGGAAGTTGGCCTCTTCACGTGTTAGCGGAGGTCGTGCGCATACGGCTAGGGATCATGATGTCATTATGGTGTGAGTGTCCGTGGCAGTTATGTCACATGCTATAAATATTAGGGTGCGCTTTTGTGATCCTTTGCAGTAAATCTTCAAACAGGTCGTTTTTCACTCTTTCCTCACCTTTTTGGATTTTCGTCTTATTAATATTGATTTTGCATTGTATCCCTTGATGCATTACTCGTATATTCTCGTATCTTTTATTTTTGTTTCCATCTTCATCGATGTTTTCTAAATGATTTTTTTCCCTCGTGTACCTGTCTTCATCTTCATCGGAAATTTGGATTATTGCATTACTTAAATTCATTGTTTTTTTTTAATAGTTATTTGATACTTTTTTTCAATTTTTAATTGTTTATTGGTAATTTTGATACCTCAATTATTTTTTGTGCCAGATGCTTATCGGGTAATAGTTCGTTAGCAAATCTGCACCTTAACCCTTTATATTTTTTTCCAACACTCATTTTTTATACTACATATATATGTCATAATATAATTATAATTTTGTTTAATTTCAATACTTTTAAGTAATATAATTCAAAATGTATTTTTGATGTTTAATTTTTATTCATAATAAGTGATATATAATTAAAATTTATTTTTAATTTCATCTTGTTGGATCTATTTTGTGACTTTATTTTTTATTTTTATCAAATTGGATATTAATGCCCCCGATCTACTTAATAATGTGGTTAATTTTTCTTTTTATTATGCTATAACTAGTACTTTGTAACATTTCTATTTTATTATTAATATCGTTTTGCCTTATTATCAAAAAAAATATTAAAGTGGATTGAGGATTAATTATATTTTAATCATTATATATTTATATAATATTATTTTAATTTAATTATTATGTCACTTGTCCGACCTATCTGATTGTTTGAACCATGACTAATCTTTCTGGCTCGACGTCCTGTCTGACTTTTAAAACATTGCTTTCCTCTTTCCGACTTTCCTTGCACATCATATGTACTCATATGAACAAATCCATTAAAAATATGCATATAAAAAAAAAAAAGTCAAGACATGTCATATACTTGGCGTTTTTTATGTCCAATACTCTTGTTAAAATATAGTAAAACTCACTTTGTTCTCTATGCATTTATCCCAATACATGTCTCTGATCTTTTTTATATAAAAAAAAAAAAAAAAATTGTAGATGGCAAGTTACCAGCACCTGAACACAGTTGAATCTGGGCTCTGCTAATAAAGAGCAAACTAATGATCATGTTACAACTGAATCCAGTCAGCATAATGAAGCCAACACAAACCTGGATTTGTTTCTGTACGTTGTTGTTTCGTTTGTTATAAATCTCTTATTTCGTCTGAGTTCTGCCTCTGATGGTTTGGCTTCTTGGATTTGACATTTGCTGCTTCAATAATATTAAGGTCTTTAACCCTTGTATGTAACCCTATTTACCATGCTTACTCTTGTTTTTTTGTAAGGATAACTTCACTCAATAGAGAGAATTACAAGTTAAATTCAAACAATTCGAGAGTCTCTCTTCAACCTACCTCTTTCATACTTGGTGTAGGCTAATTAATGATACACCTAACCTATTTCCAACTCTACTACTGATATGATATGTTTAAAGGAGGCTCTATTGATTAAGTCAAAAATACATTAATGATGTATTGCATTTCAGTTAATGTATCAAATTATGTAATTTATTACTCCCTCCGTCCTTAATTATAGGAGTAAATTTTGGAGTTAGTTTTGGTCCTAATTATAAGAGCAAGTTTTAACTTTTGTCAATTTTTTCCTATAATACCCCTATTTATACTTATTATTAGGAGCATTATATATATGTGTGTTTACATATATATGTATATTTGTGTTTATGTGTGTCAATATATATATGTGTAGATATCTGTGTGTGTGTGTGTGAGTGTGTGTGTGTGTGTGTGTGTGTGTGTGGATAGATCTATATGAATACACATATATGTATACACATGGTTATATAAAAAACAACTAATATACATAAATAAACTAATATGTCATGGATATCTAACATAAGGGAAATTAGAAACACTTATAATTAGGGAAACTTGTGTCATTTTAAATTTATATAAGGACATTTTAGGAAAATGAGTAAAATTAACTAATTTAACTCCTCTCCTTAATTCTCCCAAAATCGGTTAAATTGCTCCTATAATTAGGAACGGAGGGAGTATTTATTTATATTACTCGCATCTCTTAAAATTAAATGCCTACTTAATATTTCTAGCATAAATTCATAAAAAGCCATGTATTTCTATGTTTTATAGTACAATTTTTTTTTTCATATTCCTCTTATGATGTATTTTTATTGTGACTCTCCTATTGAAAGCAATCATGTTTAAGTACAGTTGGCACTAAATATGGATATCTCTTTTAACAGAAATTTGAAGCTTAGCACATCACATTACATCATGAGAGAGTAGCCCTTCCGCTACATCCAACATATATTACTCCCTCTGGTCTTTATTATAAGGCACCAACTAGCAAGTTTATTTGGTATTATTTATAATGCACTTGTTTGTTCCCAATTAGCATTAATTATTTTGTTTCATGTCTGCATATAATTCATAGGGTAGTGGGTGCGAGTAATAATTAATATGATATTAGAGTTTAATGCAATTAGTAGAGGTAATATTAAAAATTACTTAGATTCTATGACAACTTTATAAACTTTAACTACTTTTATGGGTTTGTGAGAAAAGTTAGTTGGTGTCTTGTAATAAGAAGAGTATGCCTAAATTTATTATTATTATTTTTTTTTGGTAAAGGAGTATGCCTAAAGTTAAACATGCTGATGTGTCAAGTGGTGATGGCTGACCAGGTCAAAAAATAGGCCCTATGGTGGGCCCATGAATCAAAATGCTCTGCGAGGCCCGAGAGTCCAAACAAAAATCGGGGTATGTCATGCTGTTGTAAGCCCAATTAGTCCCATGAGAGCCGAGTATTATCAGAACGATAGTTTGGTTGTTGGGGTATAAAGGGAATATTTAATGGCACGTCGGTATAGAAAAAATGCAATGAAAATGAATTTATTTAAGTAAAAAAAAAAGGGGGAAATGCCATAAAAGAACTTCAAAAATACTAAACGATGATAAAAAGATGCTCCCAATATTATTATCTATAATACCAGAGAGGTATAAGTGCCTGATTTGTTCTTTTTGAAATTAAATGAAAATGACAAAAATGTCCTTATCAAAAGCCCTTTGCTTCCATATGCTTCTCTCTCGTGTCCCAACGCCCTCCCTCTCCTTCTATCTCTGCCGGTGTTCAATCCGCCAAATGCTCCATTCATCCATTGCTAAGCTACATAATCTTCTTCAACCTCTATCGCCTCATCCTCCTCATATTCTTAGATCTAGTGATGATGCCGACGGTGATTTCAGCTATCTTTGTTGCATCTGAAAGTGGAGTGGGTGGGTGATCTGACTTTGGTTCAATAGGATGAGCCAGAGTTCGGTCGAGTTGATCTCAGGGGAGTGATTATTGGACTTGTAATAATCAATGACGGGATCTGGAACCCAAGCAGAGGATGCCTCTAAAAAACCTTGTTTGTTCATTATCGCTGATGTGTCTTTGGGCTTCCCTACTCTGTTGTCGCCACTGCTGCTCAGAGGGACGTGTGATACTGAAACCACATAGCCTCGCCGTTGAAGAGACGGGAAAAGAGCGTTGAAAACAAGGGAGAGAACACGCTTTGATTGATGATGGCAACGAAGCTTCTTCTCTTCAACCCCCATCGGTTGACTTTAGCTATTTGATTCTCATATTTGTAAGCTTGATGACAATGTCAATGATGATCTTGGTGATCCCTCTTGTTCGTCAATTCTCAAACTTGCAACCTTGACATCAACTGTGATTTCAAATTGATTTTTTTTTTTTTCCTTCAAATCTTTGTGTTGTTGCTAGTGTGTATTTTTTATTGTCATATCAAACTTTTAGCATTATATGATCTTTGTATTGTTAGATGTGTTATTTTTATTCTTAAATCATCATCTTGTTGCTAGTGGTTGATGTTTTATGGTTGTTGGTGGTGTCTTGGATGCTTCATCAGAAAATGTTGTTGGTCTTTTTATAGTGACGAATGGTGCTATGTAAGTGCTGGTGCCTAAGATTTTATTTTTTAAATTTTTAAATTTTTTATCAAAACTTAACTTCTGAAAACCCTATACCTTCGCATTGTAGTAAGCGGTGAAATTTGACTTGGAATTTGTAAAAATATTATCAGAACTTGTTAAATCTTTATTAGAAGTGGGAATAATACCATACCATTGTAGCAGGTGGTGATTTTTGAATTGAAATTTTTGAAAATCTTATTAAAACTTAATAAAACCATGTTTGAACTTGTTAAATGTTTGAAAAAATGGGAGCACATGTTTTAAACTCATAGGGACATTTATGTCATCTCCATTTTATTTTGAAAAGGATAAATTAAGCACTTACACTTCTCTGATATTGTGAATATTCGAAATACTTTTTTTATAGCATTTTTAAAGTAAATTTTTCCTACAAAAATGAATATATTTTGTTATAAAGAGAAATGATGAATAGTGTGGGGGGTTTCGTGGGTTCTCTCTTTCTTTGTCATAATAGACGTTGAAACTAATCATTTTTTAAAGGGTTAAGGAGCGAATATACCAACAAACTATAGGTCCAGGAGCAGCCAACACAACAAACTATTAGGTGGACCTTATTTACAAATAAACTATTGAAATGATTAAATGGGCACAATCCGTCAGGTTACTGTGCAAACGTCCGTTTGTCAGACATTGTAGCAACCTCCATTTGTTATCAGCGTCCTCGTCTTATCTTGATGCTTCTTCTTTCCCCCATTTCCCTTTCTTGATTCAATCTTGCTGTTTACCCCCTTTATCTTCATCATCCCCCTTTTCCTCGCATTTCATCTGTTTTACATGCACCAAAAGGAGCTACGTATAAACAAAAAAGCTCTACCAAATTAAGTGGTCCATCCTTATCTGCTTGATAAAATCTCAGTATAGCATTAAGGTGAATAAATTTGGCTGAGCAATTGCAAGTCATATCCTTCTCTGTTTGGAAAAAATCTGACACCACATGAAATATCATCTGGTGGAGAAGACAATATAGGCAACAACAAATCGTGGTTAATAGGAATTGATGAACCAGCCTTCGCTTCGGTATACATTTCCAGATCCGCGACAAGCCGCTTCCAATCAGAGTGTTAGAGATACGTACGTGGATGCACGGGTCCTTTGTTCTTTCCCCCATTTCCCTTTCTTGATTCAATCTTGCAGTTTACCCCCTTTATTCACAACGGAAATCGTTCACAAATTCGAAATCAGAGGAAGAAACCACAACGGAAAAATCATTCACAGATTCGAAATCAAAGGAAGAAACCACAACGGAAAAATCATTCACAGATTCGAAATCAGAGGAAGAAACCACAACGGAAAAATCACCGGATCTTGGTCGCGTGGTGGCTGGAACGTCGATTGGAGATTAAGATTTTTCTGCCCGAGCTTGGTCGCGTGGCGGCAGCAAAGATTTTTGTCCACCCTTCAACACACTCATTCCTCCATCTCCTTCCGCCGCCTCTTCGCGGTGGAGCTTCCGACTCCGGGATGTTGCCAGAACGTGGTGGTGAGCTCTGTGGTGGCGGATTTACCTGACGGATTGTGCCCATTTAATCATTTCAATAGTTTATTTGTAAATAAGGTCCACCTAATAGTTTGTTGTGTTGGCTGCTCCTGGACCTATAGTTTGTTGGTATATTCGCTCCTTAACCCATTTTTTAAATGTTCAAGGAATGTGATTCTTTTTAATTTGCACCAATAATTGGATTCCACTATACTCTAAGCACTTTTTTTTTTTATACAACGAAAGCACTAAGCACAAATATTTTAATCTCTTGTCAATTGTTCATCCCATATATTGTGGATATTTATGGGATACTACTTCCGATTTTAATTATAGAAACACTTTTGTAGTGTAATTTTTAATTCCGGATCAAGATTTAGACTTATGAGTTTTTTCCCCTTAATTTCATATATATCTTTCCCATAATTACGTTCTATCTTTTTTTTTTTTTTTGTTCTTACCAAAGTTCAGACTCAGTTCTAATAATTTTTTTTACAACTTTAGCTAGCTAGCTCCAAAAAGTGAGAAATTTGTTTTCATTTGAGTATGATTTTATTATTATGAAATGGGTCATTTATTTTAAATGTTTCCCGTTTCATTAAAAATATTTTTATCCACATTTTTTCATCCCTTCATTTTCTCTTCTCCATCCAAATGAAACATGGACATATTTAGTATTTAGAAACCAAAATGGAATGAAATGATAAAAAAAATGGGTTGACCAAAAAAAGAGATAGATAAATGGAAATAAAAAGGTGATTTTATAAATGTGAAATGTCTTTATATATACATATAACTAAAAATAATTATCCTTGGGTAAATATTAGTAGAAGCATAAGATTTTCTTTTTTTTAAAAAAAAAAAAGTGAAACAGATTTTCGGGCATGCATACTATAAGTAAAATTTACTCCCTCTGATCCTTATTATAAGGCACCAACCACCAACATTTTTTGGTCCTTATTATAAGGCACCAACTTACTTTAACTAACTCATTTATTACTACTTGTCCATTATACCATCATTTTTAACTAACTCATTTAAACCTACATCATTAAAGTAAGGATAAAGTTGGAAACATTTATTACTTTTAGACCTCATTAATGACTTAACCTCCATTCCTTGGTCCGCGAGAAATTGGTAGTTGGTGCCTTATAATAAAGACCAGAGGGAGTATTTATTTTCGAAGTAAAACCAAGAAGGCCTCATGTTGTAGAGAGAGAAACAACATTAGTGAGATTCAACCATGTGTATTTGGAAATTCATTGGGCATGGGTTTGTATTTGTTTAAAATAAGTTGTTAAGCAAATCAAGAAGCCAGTAGATGGACAATATTATTTATTGATACTCTATCTGGTTCTTATTATAAGGCACCAACTGGAGTAGTAAGTTTATTTAGTTCTTTTTATAAGGCACTTGATTATTCCCAAGGAGCATTAATTGCTTCTTCTTTTTTCAAGTATACCCATAATTAATAAGGGTAGTGGGTGAAAGTAATAATTAATATGATATTAGAGTTTAGTGCAATTAGTAGGGGTAATATTAGAAGTTATTTAAATTGTAGGTTAACTTTATTGACTTCAACTGTTTTTGATACAATATCAAGGTATCCCCACAGCCGGTAGCTATGAGACTAATCCTTCGCCCTAGGTCAGCGCACAAAGCGGTAAAGAGCTAGCCACGGGATGCTTTCCATTCACAAGAGTTGGGGATCGAACCCCCAATCACTTGTTTAAGGGACGAGATACTGAACCATCACGCCCACCCGTCGTGGTTTGACTTCAACTGTTTTTATTGCTTTGTAAGAATTGTTAGTTAGTGCCTTAAAATAAGGATCAGAGGACCAGGGTATTATACTCCCTGTGGTCCTTATTATAAGGCACCAACTAACTTTTCTCATAAATCAATAAAAATAGTTAAAGTCCATAAAGTTGTTTTAGAATCTAAGTAATTTTCAATCTTACCCCTACTAATTGCACTAAACTCTAATATTATATTAATTATTACTCTCACCCACTACTCTTCTTAATTATGGGCAGACATGGAAAATAATTACTAGTGCTCATTGGGAACAAGTAAATACCCTATAAAAAAGACCAAATAAACTTATTAGTTGATACCTTATAATAAGATTAAAAAAAAAAACATTAATAATTATTTTCGCACACTACCCTCATTTTATAATTTGCAAAATCACGTTCTCAACGTATCAAAGAACGAGCCAGTCCAGAACTTGAGGGAACGAGGCACATGAGGAAAATGACAACGTTCGAGGTTTCCGAATTGTGAGACGAATGAAATCTAAAAGAATTGAATGATGGCTACTAATGGCCGTACTCTCCCAAGAAAAAGGCCCAATCAAATTGCCCCGACCTCCATGTCGGCCACCCTAATAGGCGTGCTCTCTCGTGGACGCTTTTTTTTCCCCCAAAATAAATAAATAAATAAAAACTTAATAATTGAATTACAACATTTAAAAAGTTGTTGGAATTAATAAAAAAATAAGTATATATATCAAATAAACTTTGTTTTTCAAAAATGTTTGTGAGGGCAAGTATAAGAGAAAAATGAAATAAATATAAATATTACCAACTTTTAATTAATGTAATAAATATAATTAATGAGACAAAACTCATTAAATGCTTAGAAATGTCTTATTCAATTATTAAAAAATGGATAAAGGTAATTCAAATTTTAAGTTGTTATAAAAATGACAGGAGGGACCTATCTTTAATATAACACTCAATTGATTTTTTTAAGAAAGATCAAGAGAATTAAATAAATTATATACGATATATACTATGATTAACTAATTTATTTAAATTTTTTAACCTTTAAGAAAACAAATTAAATTTTATATTAAAAACTGGAGGGATATAATGCTTGTTTATCCGAATAAGTCAACCTTGTGCCCGTATCAGTAAAAGCCACTGAGTCATCACCTAGTGTCACTTTTAGTTGATCCTTTCAAGTTTCAATTGTGTTTACTCTCTCTCAAATCTTGAATATAAGATAAAATTGATTTTTTTAAAAAAATATTAAATAAGTTACTTAATTATATCATGTTATGTATTTTTATAATAAATATCTGTTTATTAGTCTAACAAATTCGTTTAAAAAAATAAAAAATTCTAAAATAAATTTATTAACTTTTTTAATATCTTAAAAAAAATCATCTTTATTTTACATTTAGCACGGGAGTAATATTCTTTTCCATCTTTAACCGGCGGAGCAAACTCACACACCGATCAATGGATTCATCTTTCATATTGCTATGCTCGTTCCAGATCCTGAAATGAACAATACTTCTATTAATTGCATTTGCAAAATTACTCAGCTTTTGTTTTGTAAAATATAAACATTATTTTGGCGGCTGTGAAAGTGAAAAATGATTCTGAGCAAAAAAAAAAGAAAGTGAAAAATGAAAGATGCAGTTAGTTACTGCAAATCAGATGGCGACAAAAACGACTCTGTTCACCAGGATGGAGACAAAAACCACTGAGAAACCGCGTTTTTCCCCGCAAATGTCAGAACCAATAAATGCAATTTTTAATTTTTTAAATGTAAAAATAACTGAAATCAAGCTAACTGATCGATAACACGGCACTGGATTCAAGCTGGTTTTCATGGATTCCCACACTATTTCCCCATTTTTCTAACGTCTCACTCTCTCACTCTCTCACGTGCTCTTCCTTATTTAGTGCTTTCTCTATCTCACTCCACTTCCCTTTGTCCAAATCACCTTCCTACTTCCTTGATTCCCATTTCAGTTTTGTAGCATGATTCTTTGATTCTGATACTGAGTTACTGACTCGCTAGTCATTTCGTCGCTGTTCAATTCGTGGATATGGACAAGTACGAGACCGTCAAAGATTTGGGGGCTGGCAACTTTGGGGTCGCCAGGCTCATGAGGAACAAGGAGACTAAGGAACTCGTCGCCATGAAATACATCGAGCGTGGCTACAAGGTTTGTCTCAGAACTTATCAGCTGCTTTAGAGATTGCTGGAGATTTTAGATTTATAGATGATTACGTTTTGCGTTTCCTTCATAGTTTTGGGCGGTCGACCAGATTAGAAGATAGGCTTCAAGCTTCTTTCCTTGTTTTGTTATTAAATGTTCATTATTTGAGTTGTGTGATTCTAAGAATTTCCTATTACAATCCCAGATTGACGAGAATGTGGCAAGGGAAATTATGAACCACAGGTCCCTTCGACATCCCAATATAATCCGCTTCAAGGAGGCAAGCAATTTATTACTTAATTTTTCAGTTCAATCATCGTTGGAGTACCATATGTGATTTTTTAAACTCTAATTTCAATTAGTTCTGATTTTTCCAGGTGGTTTTGACCCCCACACATTTGGCTATTGTAATGGAGTATGCAGCTGGAGGGGAGCTCTTTGAGAGGATCTGTACTGCTGGCAGGTTCAGTGAAGATGAGGTGAATAATTTATTAATTTTACATACTCTTTTGCTTCCAATTTCATTACTACTACTATTATTGCAAATCTCTCATTTTCTTTCCTTTTGTTTTTTTCAGGCTAGATATTTCTTTCAGCAGCTGATCTCTGGTGTCAATTTCTGTCATGCCATGGTATAATCAAATACTCAAGCTTCTAAGAATTAACGTAAACTACAATCACAAAGATTTGAAGTGCTCTGCGATAACCTATGCTTTTACCTTCATTTCAGCAAATATGCCACAGAGATTTGAAGCTGGAAAATACCCTTCTAGATGGAAGCCCTGCACCGCGCTTGAAGATTTGTGACTTCGGTTATTCCAAGGTTTTTGCAATCAATATCATCACATTTTATTGGTTCAAATAACAACTTGGCCGGGGTTATATAGACTTGATAGTTATTAGACTTCTTATGATTTGTGGTGTAGTCATCTTTGCTGCATTCACGTCCCAAATCAACTGTTGGAACTCCTGCTTATATAGCCCCTGAAGTCCTTTCCAGGCGGGAGTATGATGGCAAGGTAAGATATAGATAAATGTGGTGTTTTATCTAGATTTGGTTACTTAGATTTCATTGTGTTGGCTTATACTTCTTGAATTAAATTTCTCTTGTTTTGCCACATTATTTCTCTTATAAGTCAACTCAAAGAAGTGATTTTGATTATCTTAGGTGCAAGATGCGTCAAATTTGATGTGAAAATGACACGACCTCCGGTCACTAATATAAGAGCTAGTGAGGAGTTGGATTTTGTTCTAAATATAAGACCTTAATCAACTTTGCCCCCTATATTTATCATTTTTTTCCTGAATTTTCCTTATTGATTGCACATGTTAAGTGAGTTTGTATCAAAGTGTAGTTTCAATGCAATTGATTCAAGAGGATATTTAAGAGAAAACAACACATAATTTTGACAAATAACTAATTTAACTACCTTCCTTACTATACTCAAATTAGTTAAGCATATCTTATATTAAGGACCAAAGATAGTATGTTCATTTTTTTCAGTCGTTATGTTATAATCCCGTTGTTTAACTGTAAGTGTGGTTATGTTTTCTCTGTTATTGCCATTGTTTAGTTGGCTGATGTGTGGTCATGTGGAGTGACTCTCTATGTTATGCTGGTTGGAGCTTATCCCTTTGAGGACCATGCAGACCCCAGGAATTTTAGGAAAACAATTCAGGTATCTTATTGTTAACCTTATTTGATGCTGATTTTTTTGATACTGTTTCAAATGTAATTTTTCACATCTTTCATATTCCCTTTTTTTCTGCCCTATCTGCAGCGCATTATGGCTGTCCAATACAAAATCCCTGATTATGTCCACGTATCTCAAGATTGCAGACACCTCCTTTCTTGTATATTTGTCGCGAATCCATTGAAGGCAAGTTTTGATTTTTTGAAGCGACTTAATTTTTGCTGTTATATAGCAGTTGTGTTAAAATATTACAACAAATGGACTCTATTATAGTAGTACAAGTATGCATCTGTTAACTTTTGTATTTTCCTGTCGGTTATGGACCCTCATGACAATGAATAGAAAATAACTGAAAAATTGGTTGTAAAACAAGCCTCACTGTTGTTGAATATTTATACTAAGGAGAAAAGACTAAGCTGAACAGCGTCCTTAGGTTCCCTTTTTTGTAAACTTAGCCTGCCTATCTTGACCATCTAATCCACTTCCAGAGACTGAATAGTATACTGGAACGATTACTTTTCTCCTCTTTTTTTATTTTTGATATGACTATCTAACTTGGTCATATTCTAGTGGTGTCGGGCCCAATTGGGGTAGCTTTCCCAAAAGCGTTTTCTGCACTCATAATTTTCTCCTCTTTCGGTTCTGCTGTAAAAAACAGTTGGATTTTGGTCCTTCTCATCACTTTCGGTTTTCCCTTGCTGTATCAATGTATAAAATTCTCTGGTCTAGCTTTATCGAAGTTTGTTGTCTGTATTGGTAGCCAAGGTTGTATATTTACCAAACGTAAACTCACAAACTAAAGGACAACAAAACTACAAGAAGCAACCATGAATAGTGAGATATGCATGGTAAGTGGTTGGTGTCTTCTGAAATTCAGTTTCCATGTAGGCTCCCAAGAATACATTTGCTGGCTACTGGTGACATGTTTTTCCCTTTGGTGAACACTGGTTATATGTTTAACTTTAAATTCAAGGAATTGACTGAATATATATATATAACTTTATGCTTAACAGTCAGTGTAATCATATAGTTTTCTCATCTCCGCACCCCACCCCTCCCCAAGGTTGCGGCCAATATTATCCATTGTTTTATGCAACTATTATTAGATTGTGATTGTTACAGAACAAGATGCTACAGAAAATTTTAATGCTTTACACTTGGGATCATTTAATCAATATC
Source organism: Acacia pycnantha (assembly GCA_025563575.1). NCBI lineage: Eukaryota > Viridiplantae > Streptophyta > Magnoliopsida > Fabales > Fabaceae > Acacia > Acacia pycnantha. The sequence goes on from JAMWYP010000035.1 coordinate 1,370,571, forward strand.
TTGTTTCTATGAAGCTAATTGTCAGCCCATTTTCTTTATTTCCTTCAGAGAATAACTCTCAAGGAAATCAAAAACCATCCATGGTTTTTAAAGAACCTTCCAAGGGAGCTAACTGAATCAGCTCAAGCTATCTATTACCAGAGAGACAACCCAAGCTTTTCTGTTCAAAGTGTTGACGACATAATGAAAATTGTGGGAGAAGCTAGAAACCCGCCTCCAGTATCTAGACCAGTCAAGGGTTTTGGCTGGGAAGGTGAAGAAGATGAAGGAGAAGATGAGGAAGCTGAGGTGCAGGAAGAGGGGGATGATGAAGATGAATATGACAAAAGGGTGAAGGAGGCTCATGCCAGTGGAGAATTTCAAGTCAGTTAAGCAGTATAACTCTTGTTTACTTGTTGATTATTTTTAAAAAAAAAAAAAAACTAGAAATCACCTACTATTCTGTGTATTATAATTAATGACTGTTATCAACTGGCAAGATATTCTAACTTTATGGTTCTGTTCATATGATGTACTACCTGTATCATTAAGAACATGCATGCGAACAATATTTGTCTGATTAAATCCTAGATCACTCTATTTTTATCACGTGGCACCTCAAATTTCTCCTGTGTTGGCTGGCTATAAATCACATTCATAATTCATACTTATAATAAATTCTTGTATGGAAATATCATATGCTATATTCTTATTACCAGAATTTGTTCAGTAATGTACAAGAGAGGAAAAGAAAACATGATCAGTTTTATACAAAGATCCTAATGTTGAGCAATGTACATACACCAAACTAGTGAGATACTGATACGGAGAAGTGTAGTAGGTTACATCCAATGTATACTGTACCTACTAAAGAATTCTTCACTTCTACACCAAAAAAGATAAACAATGTAGTAGGTTACATCCAATATATACTGCACCTACTAAAGAATTCTTCATTTCTACACCAAAAAAGATAAACAATGTTTTAATTATGAAACAAAATCTACCATCTTTGAGCTACATGTTGATGCAAAATGCATCTGTCAATGTTGGTGTCACTGATGTTGAATTTGGACATTCAACCTTCTGAGCCATACAGAATGAATGGTCATATGGAAAACGTCAAATCTCTTTGGAGGGTCATTGGGCACAAAATGTCTCTGCACCAGTTTTACTCTTCTCTGCATTCTGAGGTACTGTCTTTGAGAAATACCCATTAGTATCTTCTTTATGTTGGGTATATCCTTTACATCTACCTGCACTGAAAATGACCTCCAATTCAAGACATCACTAAAGGGTGGGACATAGCTATCTGAAATCAGAACAGGCACACATTCTGCAAATATGGCTTCCACTATTCTGGGGCTTGCTACTTCATATCCACTTGGACACAGGCAGAATCTGCTGCTTCTGAGCTTATTATAGTAAGATACACCCTTGGGAAGTTCTTCATAGACCTGTACATCTTGGTCTTTGTCTTTCCATTGCTGGAGAAGTAGGTACCTTATATGGCCATGAAGGTGACCCGCGAAGAAAGCGAGGATTTTTCTACGAGATGGAGAGTACCCTCCTAGTAATCCTGTGATTTCTCCTGTTATAAGATTGATTTCAGGGAGTGAAACATCCTTTGCAGGGTTGAATCCTTCTGATGTATTTGCATTGCATAATACCCTAATGGAATTGTGGAATAATTGAGGTACGTATGAAGATGTCATAGGCCCCTGTGAAAAAATTTCCAGAGATTTCATCACAAGGCAACCAAGATACACACTTGGAGCTGGAAGCTTAAGTAATGAAGAGGATCGTTTTTCTAAATAAAAATTCTTCCTGACAAACAGATTATGATCAACTTGATATGCCAACGTATACTCCTTCCGGTTTTTAATACAAGATATATTTGAGAAGTTGATTTTTATCTTGAATATAAAATATATTTTTCATATTTGTCAGTATTTTCCTAATTTAGCCTATTGATACTCCCTCAATAATAATTAAGAAAGAGAACGAATGAGGGGAATTAAGGAAGATAATTATGGTGTTTTAGAAAATATATATCATTTTAACTTACTTAACTAACTTTCTTAATCTAATCAAATTAGGTAAATATGTCTTATATTAAGGGCATGATGGAGTAATAAAAATGAAAACTTTGAGCTTCGTTTCAGATCATAGGATGCTCTGTTTCTAGTGCCAAAATGTGTGTGTGTGTGAGAGAGAGTTTCTTACCCAATCATGGCAGGAGAGCATGAAATGGTCAAACCCCATGCTTTTATTCCAGAAGGGGTATTTATGGGATATAGTCTGTACGTAGTCAATCACAGAAAGGCCAATGGAATTGGTATCACCACTGGAGGGTTTAAAAAGATGTTTCACCATCATAACCACACTGAATGGCAAGAAATACACAAAAGCCTGGTCTGCATCATGAGTACGATAATACTTTCCCTTTTCGATTTCGTGTATGAATCTTCCTTCTGTCGTGTATATGTTCTTGCATGGACCATTATGGAACAATGGCGGCTCCCCTTCCTCGTACACAAATATCTTGAACATCTTCTCCATCTCCAGGTAACTCCTTTAATATGCAGATTTTATATATCATAATTAATCAATAGTTATTGTATATGTTTGTGTTCAAGGCTTTTATATGTGAAGGAGAGTTAATACTTTTGTACCTGTGAAAAGCATTGGGGTTTCTGTAAACTGAGCCTTGAGGAACATAATCTGGGTCTTGGTGGGTTGATGTCAAGTTTCGAACTTTGCTAGCTTCTTTAATGGAGGATCTCACTTGGGCCAATCTTGCTTGCATCTTTTTCAGCTTCTTGACTTTCTGATTTGTAATGCTCACTTGTTCTGTGCCTTTACGTTTCAATTCTTCGTCAAGCTTTTCACCTCCCTAAAAGACCCACCAACAAAAAATAAAGTATGAAAGAAAGTACTCTACACAGAAAAGAAGAAAGAAAGAGAGAAAAAAGAAGTTGAATAATCACAATGTTCTTGGAAGTAGCCGTTTTGATTTGTACTGAACCAGATGAAACTAGAGCCTCTGGTATTTCTGTGGAATCTGAAATATTAACAAGAGGTGATGGAGAATATGGAGCTTCTTCTTCGTTTAAATTTGAGGATGCTGAGAAAATCCTGTGAGGAACATTGACGAACGAGAAACTGGGGAAGAAACCAATCAAGAAAGCAAGAAATAATGAAGATATCAGAATGATGAACAGAACCACAGAATTAAAAGAGAAAGTGTGATTTTCAGAAACTCTCATCTTTAGTTCTTCACAGTATTATCTTCAACTTTGCCAACTTCCATGTCAATAGAGCAGTGAGCTCTGAAGTAATAATATGGGGGTAGGATTCATTTCTTGGTGCCTAGAGATTCTTTCCTACAGAAACAGTTATTCTTTGATACTGAGGCTTGTAATGTGAGAGAAGCAAGGGTAGCTCATAACAGTTTTATTTTATTATCGAAATTGGTTATCTAATCTATGAGAACTAGAACTTACCAATGGAATGCACGGGGGAGATATTGATTTTCTTGTAATTCTTTTGTTGATAAGTTAATTTTTTTAAGAAAAAAAAATAATCGGAAGTGATAAGTAATTTAAAAAAAAAAAGGAATGTGACTTTTTAGGATGTTCATGGTTAAATATAATTTTTGTTTACTATGAGTTTAAACTTATTTACTGCATTTTTTAATTGTTAAATAATTCGAAAACCACTTTTTATATCAGTTAATAAAAAACAACTTCTATAAATATGGGTATCAATGTGCATGTAATGTTTTTATTTACTTTATGGCAGTACCCATAGATATATTTCAAATACAACCTCGTCCCTTACCAAAAACTTCTACACCAACGCAACAAAAAAAAGAAGAAGATTATTTTTGAAGTAATTTGATGTTTCATAACATAAAATATTTTGAGAAAAATAATAATCCATTAATAAAGCTCATGCCAAAATGGCACTTCATTATTTCACTCCTTAAATATCTTTCTCTTATAAAACTAATGGTAATTTTGGAAGTTTACAGTTTTTTTTTTTTTTGAGAAGTAAATATTCCAAACTAAATTTAATTAATACCAACGGTATTCACAATTTTACCAATAAAACATCTTATAAAATGGGGATCCACCTTGGACTGAAAAACTTATTAGAGAACTTCAACGGAGTCAAGGCTTTTCTCTTTTCTCTGGCTGATGTTGAACAAAGATATTCTTGCCTATGTTGAAGGCGTTAGGCCCCGTTTGCTATGGGAAAAATTTGAGAAAGGAAAGGAACTTAAAAGAAGGAAGGGAATGGAAGATTTTAAAAGATGAAATAAGATGAGTTGCTTGGTAGTAGGGGTGTTCATTATGCCTATGGCCCTGTGTGCCCGCCCGAGCCTGTAGAAAAATCGCCCTACCCAGCCTAAGAAAAAATAGCCCTGAAAAAATTGGACACAATTGGGTTGGACATCGGGCAAAGGCATGCCGCCTTGCCCATTTGGCCCTTCCCGGTAGTATATATAATATTATATATTTTTATTATTTTATACATTAATATTATATATTTTTTATTTTCACTTATAAGTATTTGACTATTTGTTAATACATATGTTTGTCTTTTTAATTTCAAGACTCAAGTTATAGACTTATTTTGAAATATTTCAAAGTGTAGAATTATGGATTTCATTTGAAGTTTGCCATATTATTTATTAAGTATAATTAAAGTTGTTTTTTCACATAGAGTGTGGTAAGGTATCGCCACTTGGGCAGAGAAGGCCCACTCTGCCCAGCCCATTATTACCCAGCTCAAAAATGTTAGGGCTTCTATCAGGAAGGGTCGGGTACTGGGTTGCATTTTACTACCTAATGATCTTTCGGGCAAGACATCGGGCAAGGTCTTGCCCTACCCATGAACACCCCTACTTGGTAGGAAGAAAATGAAGCTCCATTTGGTACAGAGAAAATTTGAGGAGGGAAAGAAAGGGAAGAGAATATTTTGAAAGATGAGGGAAGATGAGTTTTTTGGTAGGAAGAAAATGAAGGAGTAGTAGTTGATAAAAAATCATGAAATGTCTATTTTACCCTCAAAATAATTAATTCAAAATGAAAAATGAAAAATATTCTTTTTACTAAAATATATATTTTTTAAAATATGCTCTTATAAAGTTCAAATTTGTGTAAAAAAAATTCCCACTAGGTCCGAACTTTCCCACCAAGTTTGAATTTGAGGGGTAAATATGTCAAAAAAATGTGAACAGTGACGTGGGAACTTGAGATCGCACCAATTTTGGTGGAATCTAATCTTCCCACATATAAAGGAAAATTGGTGGGCCCAAGAACTTGGATTCTCGAGAAGATTTGTTTAAAATGCGTACCAAATGAAGGAACTTGTTAATCTTCCTTTTCCTTCCCAACGAATCCGTGTACCAAACGGGGCCTGAAGGGAATAGTAGTTGGTAAAGAATTAATAAATGTATATTTTACCCTCAAAAGTAATTAATTCAAAATAAAAAAAAAATTGCTAAAAATATATTTTTTAAAAATATGCTCGTCAAGTTCGAACTAGTGTAAAAAAAATTCTTCCAAATTCAAACTTTCCTGCTAAGTTTGAATTTTCCTTCCAAGTTCAAACATTCCCGCCAAGTTCAAATTTGAGGAATAAATATGTCAAAAAATGTGAACAGTGACATGAAAACTTGAGATCCCACCAATTTTGGTGGGATCTGATCTTCCCACATATGAGGAAAGATTGGTGGGCTCGGGAGATTGGGTTTCCGGGAAGATTTGTTTAAAATGCATACCAAACGAATGAACTTGCTAATTTTCCTTTCCTTCCTACCAAATCCGTGTACCAAAGAGGCTCTTAGATCATATTACAGACTTTGTGGATCAAAGATCCGACGACATGGATCATATTCTTTGTAGCGGCAATTTAGTTGAAAAACCTGGGCTTATGCACCTTTGTAGTATAAGCAAACGAACAAACCATTGGTTGAAATAGTAAATGATCTTATCCTCTTGAAGAGGAGAATATAAGTTTAAATTCTGAAAACATATTTTTTTGGAAGAAGTACAAACTCTTTATATAAGTATTGAAATGGACTATACCTTGACCATATAAAAAATTTGATTTTTTTTCTCATATCCTTTTTGGTCCTTTCCTTGCTCCTGTCCACTGCCCTTCTTTGCATCAAAACAGTGTTGCTTTGGCGCAAATGAGGGCAATTGTGTCTTTTTTACTAAAAATATACTTTAAGATATTTAATGATACTAAAAAAATATTTTATGATCTCGAAAAATTATTTTAGGATTTTGAAAAAAAATATCTTGAACTATATTTTTAAGATCAGTCAGTACTCTGAAATATTTGTTCAAGATCATGAAGTATTTTTTTCAGTATTAGTCAATATCATAAAGTATCCTTTTAGTACCCGTCAGTATCCTGAAATATTTTTTCAAGATCCTAAAATAATTTTTTTAAATCATGAAGTATTTTTTCAATACCCGTTAATATCATCAAATATCTTTTTAGTGCCTGTCAGTACCTTAAAATATTTTTTCAGATTCGTAAAATAATTTTTCAAGATCATAAAGTATTTTTTCATTACTGTTTGATATTTTGAAGTATCTTTTTAATATTAGTTAATACTCTAAAATATTTTTTTAAAAAAAAAAGCACAACTACTCTTCTTTGCGCCAAAACAATGCTAGGCACCGTTTTAGTTTTAGCATAAAAGAGGGCAGTGGACGGGAGCAGAAAAGGGACCAAAGCCAGGTCCATCCTTTTTAGATATGGATATTTAAGGACCACGTTCCGATCCTCAAAAAGTTGATAAACTTGTGAGATTTAATGCCACCCTTTTTTGCTCACCATTAGGCCACTAATACTGTCAAAGCTTTAAGATAATACTCCCTCCGTCCCTAATTATAGGAGCAATTTAACCGATTTTGGGAGAATTAAGGAGAGGAGTTAAATTAGTTAATTTTACTCATTTTCCTAAAATGTCCTTATATAAATTTAAAATGACACAAGTTGCCCTAATTATAAGTGTTTCTAATTTGTCTTACATTAGATATCCATGACATATTAGTTTATATATGTATATTAGTTGCTTTTTATATAGCCATGTGTATACATATAGATCTAATTTTGTTTCCACACGCTTTCTAATTGAAATAATGGTCTTGCTATATAAACATATATGTGTATACATATAGATCTATCTACATACACACTCATATATCTACACACACATACATAAACACACACACACAGATATATATATGTGTGTGTTCACACATATATATCTACACATATATATATTGACACACATAAACACAAATATACATATATATATATGTAAACACACACATATATAATGCTTCTAATAATAAGTATAAATAGGGGTATTATAGGAAAAAATTGACAAAATTTAAAACTTGCTCTTATAATTAGGACCAAAACTAACTCCTATAATTAGGGACGGAGGGAGTAGTTGTTATTGATAAAGATTTCTATGGTGCAGATTTTATATAATTAAAGTTATTATTTGTTGGAATAAAGCAGTCATTGAAACCAAGACCTAACGTTAATTGTTGTTATTAATAAAAGTTTTCTGTCATTTTATATAATTAAAATTATTATTTGTTAGATTTATAAGGGTATAGCAAATAGCATCATGTTATCATTTCGTCCAAGATCTTTAGCATCTTAACTGCCTAAAAATTAGATAACACATGAATAGCTTGAAAGTACTTGCAAATTAACTGTCCCACAATTCACTTTCATGATAAGTGTAATAATGGAATCTACTATTGGAATCACTTTCAATGCTCTGAGCAAAAAAAAAAAAAAAGAATCACTTTCAATGCTCATCATTGTGATGATTAATGTTACTATCCAAATACAATTTCAATTGTATAAATTTAAAAATGGGAGAATAATGGAAAAAGAACTTTAAAATTATAAAATCTCAGATCAAGTATTTTCTATAAAATAAGTTGTAAATTGCTTATAAAGTTTTGTCTGCCGTCACTACTTTATTAATTTTTAGTAATAAACTTAATTTGAGATTTTGTAATTTCAAAGTTTTTTCTATCATTTTCCTTTTAAATTTTTAGATGGTAATTTTTTTTTATAAAAAATAATCATTTTTTTTAGAAATTAAAGTTTGATGGATTACCTTTATTTTAGACTTTGTATCTATTAATATACATTTTTTAAGAAAATAAAATAAAAGTAAATAAATAAATCTGAAGAATCTATATTAGATCTGGGCAATTTAGATTTCAATTTATAACAAACCGTACTTAATAAGTAATCTATTTATAACCATTAGTTACTAATAGTCATCTCTCATAATTATCCTAAATGCTAACTTTTTTGAAAAGTATCTCTTCAGTTAGTGGAGATAAGTTATTTCCAGTGACCATCAAAATTACTTCATTTTAGATTAATGAAGGGTGTTTCTGTAATTTTAGGTGAATTAATGAAAGGTGCAAAATTACGGAAACACCCTTCATTAATTCAAAACGACGTAGTTTTAGGGGTCATTGGAGATATCTTATCTCTAGTAACGGGAGAAATCCTTTACCTAATAAATAAAGAGAAAACACAACTTGTGGAATTTTACTTGCATAGAAACTTATTGAATAGTTGGAGCATTTTTAGTCTAAAAATAGTTCATATTTTTTGAGTAAAGTCAGGATGATATTAATAAGCTTAAAAAAATTACAGAGTATTTCTAAGAACATTAAAAATAGTTCCGTTGAACCGTGATACATGTAGTAAGGCCAACATTGAAATAATGACATACTTTCAGTTCTAAAAAATATAAGAAATAAATAACTAATTCAAAATACATGTTTAATACTCATCCGGTCCTAATTATAAGATAACATTTGAGAGTTAGTTTTGGTCCTAATTATAAGACAACATTTTAATAATTGTCAATTTTTTCCTAAAATACCCCTATTTTATTCTCTCAAGTGTAATTGATTTTTGTGTGAGTATATGTATGTGGACGCGTATACTCTTCCGGTTAACGAAAATTTTAGATATATATATATGTGTGTGTGTCTATGTATGTATATATGTGTGTCTACACACAAATATCTATAGACACCATAGACACACACACATGTATGTGTCTACATATATGTATGTATGTATATATGTGTGTGTCTACACACATATATTTTGTGTGAGTGTGCACACATATATTTTGGGTGTGTGTGTGTGCGCGCACGTGCACACATATATGTGTGTGTCTACATATATGTATGCATGTATATATGTGTGTGTCTACACACATATATTTTGTGTGTGTGTGTCTATACACAAATATATATATGTGTGTGCGCACACAAATATATATAGACACACACCCACCCACACACACACATATATATGTGGGTGTGTGTACATATATGTATATTTGTGTGTGTCTGTCAATATATGTGTGTGTACAAATATAAACACACACATATATATATACATGTATATCTTTGTGTGTGTGGGGGGTATGTGTGCCTATATGTGTCTGTCGATATATGTATATGTGTGTGTGTGTGTGTATCTATATGTATACACATATATATGTATATATAATAAGATCATTATTTCAATTAGATAGCATGTGAAAAAAAAAGGTTGGAGAGGCATGTAGTAGGAGCTATTGATTTACTTTCATTTAGGTCATTTTAAATTTATATAAGGACATTTTAGGAAAATGAGTAAAATTAACTAATTTAACTTCTTTCCTTAATTTCCCCAAAATCGGTTAAATGTGTCTTATAATTAGGACCGGAGGGAGTAGTTAATTAACAATTAGGTGGAAGAAATATTACTCCCTCCGATCCTAATTATAAGACAATATTTGAGAGTTGGTTTTGGTCCTAATTATAAGACAACATTATAATAATTGTCAATTTTTTCCTAAAATACCCCTATTTTATTCTCTCAAATGTGTTTGATTTTTTGTGAATATATGTATGTGGACACGTATACTCTTCCAGTCAACTGTGTGTGTGTGTGTGACACGTATACTCTTCCAGTCAACTGTGTGTGCGCGCTACATATATGTATATTTGTGTGTTGTCAATATGTGTGTGTACAAATATAAACACACACATATATACATGTATATCTTTGTGTGTGTGGGGGTGTGTGCCTATATGTGTTTGTCGATACATGTACACATATATATGTGTGTGTATCTATATATATGTATATATATTGTAAGACCATTATTTTAATTAGATAGCATGTAGAAAAAAAATAGGTTGGAGAGGTATGTGGTAGGAGCTATTGATTTACTTTCACTTAGGTCATTTTAAATTTATATAAGGACATTTTAGGAAAATGAGTAAAATTAACTAATTTAACTTCTTTCCTTAATCTCCTCAAAATCGGTTAAATATGTCCTATAATTAGGACTGGAGGGAGTAGTATATTTTGTTCTTCTTCATGAAAAAAGGTTTATTTGATTCTTTTTATATTATATTATCGTTTCTATATAATATTAGATGGACAAAACTTAAATGAAATTATTTATATACATTATATAAATCACGTCGTTTATTCTTTATAGCAACATCTGGTCAAAAAATACTTTATAGCAACATGAATAGATTGCTATATTTTTTATATAAAAATATCAATATCAATATTAATTGACGTGGATATTTGTTTATTTTACATGATTTTTATTAGTGGATAATGTAAAATGAACCAAAAAAAAAATTCCTGAAAAATGGGAGGCGGTAAAAAAATGTGAGAGTAGATAAACACACAGGAAGAGGTGGTCTACGTTTATTTCAATCTGATCCGTCGCTTTCAATCACAGCCCGGCACCAGACTTTCAATGGGTTTCTGAAGAATCTTGTCATTTGCTAAAAAAACCTATTGCTTCAAGCTACCATTTTGAAAATAGACCAAACAGGGAAAGAAGGCGTTTTAGCGTACACCCTCTAAAACTTTTTACTTGATCTTTCTTTCAGAGTTCACCTTCTGCTCAGTGGTAGTTCCTTGTAATTCCTAATCACCAGAATTAGGTGAAGTTCTTATTGCTTTACTAAAATTTTCTCGTTATTTCTTGGTTTTTTAGCTTTGAATTTTCACTACAAGGATTTTTCCCCTTTGTTTAGGGCTACAAACAAAGCAGTAAGCGAAGGAAAGGTCAGTGTTGCTAAGCTATGAACTCTCCAACTCATCCCTCTTCATCGCCTTCCTCTTCGTCTTCCTCGTATGCGTTTCGTCCTCCTCCATTCCTCACTCATGCTTCTCGTAATTGCAAGTTTCCTCTGTAAGTATTACTTCCCCTTGATTTTTCCCCCCTTTTGGCGCCGGAATTTTATATTCACGAGTTAGGAATATTATATTCACAAGTTAAATGGCTCCCGGTTGTTTGTGCATTGACATTTCCTTAGTTCTTTTTGTGTATTTTTTTTTTTAAGGGACGAGTATATTCATTTGACCATAAACAATGGACAGGATCTTCTGATTTTAATTTTGAAATGTTGGTGCTGGCTTTTTCATGTTTTAATCACTGAGATTAAGTGCTTCTTCATCGAGCCGCCCGTTTTATATTGGAATTAATGTTGTTGACGATTGGCGATATAAGATTTTTTGTTTGTCTTCTTGAATGCTATAGTTTGGTTCAAAAATTAGATTGAGGATCTGCTTCCCATTATTCATTTAAGCCCAATTATTCTTGCTTTCTTGTTTTTCCTATTGCTTTTGTGTTGTTATAACCCTCTCAATTCATTGTGCCTGGTATTTGACTATTTTGGTTTAATCTTATTGCTAAAAGTACTCTTTTGACGTACTTTGATAAATTCCTTTCTCAAATATTTTATTATCAAATCTCAAGATCAATAAAATATTCTCGAGGTCTAAACATCTTTTTTTTTTCATAGGTTGTTGCCACAGGCAACCCATGCTTCCCAAAAGATTTATCGCTGTTCTAGGGCCCATGTGGAGACTCCTATTAACTCTAGTCCCTTAAAAAATTGCATAATCACCAGATGTTCTCATGGATGGTCTGATGCGCAATCCCTGTTTTCCAAGCAATCACTCAACAAGCACTTGTTGCCAGCGGGAGTTTTATCAACTTCAACAACTCAAACTGTTTCCGATACCCTTCTTGTTGGTGATGATAAGATTGGTGTATTATTGCTAAATCTTGGAGGTCCAGAGACTCTTGAAGATGTGCAGCCTTTTTTGTTTAACCTTTTTGCTGACCCTGTAATATTCTATCTTTCATTCACAAGACATCTTGGCTGAACTCCCTTTCTTTTTTAAAATAATATTCAACCCCTTGAAATTAATATTAATATAAAATTTTCTATTTCTTATTCATTATCATGTAGGATATTATACGGTTGCCAAGGTTGTTTGGTTTCCTTCAAAAGCCGTTAGCCCAATTTGTGTCTGTTGCAAGAGCACCGAAGAGCAAAGAAGGCTATGCTTCAATTGGTGGTGGCTCTCCTCTTCGACGTATAACTGATGCACAGGCATGTCACTTCAGTAAACATGATTTTCATCTTAATTAGTAAAAGTAATTAGTAATTACTCCCTCCGGTATTTAATATAAGACATATTTACTTAATTTGATTATATTAATGAAGTTAGTTGAGTTAGTTAATATGATATGTATTTTCTAAAACACCCTAATCATCTTCATTAATTCCTTCATTCCCTCTCCTCCTTGATTATTGTTAAAGGAGTATCAATAAGGGTAAATTAGAAAAAAAAATTAACAAATATGAAAACTATGTCTTATATTTAGGTTCAAGATCGACTTCCTAAATGTCTTATTTTAAGGACCGGAGGGAGTACTATTGTTTAACTGTGGACTTGTTAAATGGTGCATTTTATCTGGAGAACTTGAAATTTCAGTTTATCAATAAGTGAACTATTTGTGTTGGTAAGATTGTTCATGCGCCTAATGGTTGATCTTCTTTCGGTTTCCAAAGTATTAATAATTTATAAGGTGAAGGTAAAGCACAATAGTTGATGGTGAAGAATTGTCGAGCTTATTAAAGTAGTCAGCTTTGTACATTTTTTGTTCTCCAAACTCCTTACTGTTGAAGTTAAGATTTCTTTTGTGCATTTGTTAATGAGGCTGAATCATGTCTCTTGAAAAATTTAAAATTTAAAATTGTTAATTTGTATACTTTTATTTTTTATCTCATCTATATTTTGATGAACTTTTTCCTACCATTTCAAGTAAACTTTTGAATTTTCAACCAATCTGTGGAGAGACTGATGTTTCACATGCTTACTAATGATATGGAACATTATCAACATTTTGACTTCATCAAAGACTTCACTTTATTTTTACAGGATTTAAAATTTTTCTTTTGTTTGATTATATTCTTGTCCTGGCTTTTTTAATGCTGTCTTCTACAGGCTGAAGAGTTGAGGAAATCTCTTTGGGCAAAGAATGTCCCTGCAAAGGTGTATGTTGGCATGCGTTACTGGCATCCATTCACTGAAGAAGCTATTGAACAGGTATTGGTTAACTTGATTTTGGATTACAAAATAAACACTAAACAACATTTTATTGAAGTTTTGCTACTTTTGAATCTTCTACCTTTTTATTTATATACTAATCTAAGTTAAAACTTATTGCTATAAGATTCATCTTTTAAAAGAAAAACCTATAAAAATTTCAACATGCGATGTCATTGCTAGTTGTTGGATATATTATTGAGTTTTTCAATTACTGACTGGCAGAACGTTAATTATATACAAACTTAGATGGCTTTGATGCAGCTATTGCCTTTTCTCCATATCAATATTTCTTTGCTGATACCTTATATCTGAGTTGTATACTTAACTATGTTTCAGATTAGTTGAAAATAATATGAAATCCTATTGTACTTTGCCGAAGTAACCAATACAATTTTATTTGTACTTTCCCCCCATGATTTCCTTACTGTTTGTTTATAAGTAATTTTTTTGATTTTTCCCTTAAAAACACACCATGTAGATTAAAAGGGATGGAATTACAAAGCTTGTTGTTCTTCCACTTTATCCACAATTTTCAATATCAACCAGCGGTTCAAGCTTACGTCTCCTGGAGAGTATATTCCGGTAACCCCTAAAAAATCCTACAGTTATCATATCATGATACTCCAAAGATATAGACTGACATTCTGTTATAATGGCAAATTCTTAAATATTAAACGATTCTTCAGTGAGGATGAGTATCTAGTCAACATGCAGCACACAGTAATACCTTCGTGGTACCAACGTGAAGGATACATAAAGTCCATGGCAAATTTGATTGAAAATGAATTAAAAGGTTTTGACAACCCAAAGGAGGTACGGCATCTTTTATGATCTAGTGATTCAGATGAAAGGATTTTGTTCTGTGGTATACTTTCTGTTATCATTCTCATATTTTATTGAAATATTGATAGCATAATTTATGTAGTCAATATCTGAGTCCTGCTTTGGTGAACAGTGATATTTTTTCTGTTAGCATTCTCATATTACTGAAATAATGACAGCATTATTTATGGAGACAACATCTTAGTTATGTCTGGGTATAGTGAATGTTTTTCTGTTAGCTTCCTCGTATTTTATTGAAATAATGACACCATAATTTATTTGGTTGATGTCATCTATGTCTGGGTAAAATAGCAGTGGTACTAGTAACTCATAATAGCAATTCTGGTAACTGATAACAGTATCAACTGTAACATGCTTCTTTACTTGACCTTCTGTATGAAATGCACTGTGCTAAGCTTTTTTATTTGTTTTAATGAGAAAAAATTGCGCCTATAAAAAAAATATGGCTGTTCTCTTACTTTCTTATGTCATCGTTCAAGTTTTTCCTGAAGAATTCTTCTCATGCTTGTGCTTGGTAGTCGCTCAATTTTCTATCTGTATGCTTATTTTCCTTAGTAATTGGAATTCTGATAACAGGCAGTGATATTCTTTAGTGCGCATGGAGTACCGCTTGCATATGTGGAAGAGGCCGGCGACCCATACAAGGCAGAGATGGAGGAATGTGTGGATTTGATTATGGAAGAACTTGAGAAAAGGAACATATCTAATTCCTATACCCTTGCTTATCAGGTAATTTGTTGGGTTATTTGATTTCTTGTAATTCTGATTTCATATAAACCAACAGGAAGTATTGGATTATACTATGAAATGTTGCATGCTTCATGGCCTGCAATATATTTAAATATATGAAATATGGTATGGAAATTCTAATTTCTAACTATAAGAATGGGAATAATGTTACAGCAATTGTTTCTAGAGCAAAAGGCTAATCCAATTATTGTTGTTTCTTGTTATGCTTTGTATTACTTTGCTTATATGTAGTCTCAATTGGACTCATGATTGGAAGCTATTTCAGAATGAATAATCTTGTGCGATGATTTTCTAGCTTTTAACATAATTGAGTTATTATTACATGTGGAAAGCTCTTTGCAAGTAATCTACCTGACTACCTTTTGGAGAATAATCTCAGGACCCTGCAAATGCTACTCAGGGCAGCTTTCTTGCATAATATTAAATCTAAACAAAGTTAGGTGGTGCAGATAGATTTATCTCTGCCTGAGTAGTCTATTTGTCAACCTATCAATGTTATCCTACCCTCAAAGCATGATTTGTGACACTGACATTAAAGTGTAATCATTGTTATAGAGTAGAGTTGGCCCAGTGGAATGGTTAAAACCTTATACGGATGAGACGATAATTGATCTTGGAAAGAAGGGAGTGAAAAGTTTGCTGGCTGTGCCAATTAGGTAATATTAGCCTTCTTAATATTACCTTACTACTATCTTTATACTTTCTTGCTTCTTTCTGTATCTCACTCTTTCCTGTCATTTATGTGCTGTATTCACAGTTTTGTCAGTGAGCACATTGAAACACTAGAAGAAATTGATGTTGAATACAAAGAATTGGCTCTAGAATCTGGCATAAAAAACTGGGGCCGTGTTCCTGCTCTAGGATGTGAACCCACCTTCATTTCAGATTTGGCAGATGCTGTAATTGAATCTCTCCCATATGTCGGTGCCATGGCAGTTTCAAATCTTGAAGCGCGGCAGGTACACATTCTCATTTCACTCCTATACTTTGTAATCTCCGCTAAAATGTTCTGCCATCATCTTAATATTGAATTAAGTAAATTTGATCTGACATTATCAAATTGTCAGTTGCATGCATGCCTTGAGCTTGTGATGTAATTGAAAATCTAATTTCTTTGGCAGTCTTTGGTTCCACTGGGAAGTGTAGAAGAGTTATTGGCCGCATATGACTCTCAACGCCGGGAGCTACCGCCACCGGTACTGGTATGGGAATGGGGTTGGACAAGAAGTGCCGAAACATGGAACGGAAGAGCAGCGATGCTGGCCGTGCTGCTTCTGTTGTTTTTAGAAGTCACTACCGGCAAGGGGTTTCTGCACCAGTGGGGAATATTGCCCTTGTTTCAGTAAACAAAATTCCCTCTCACCCTTAAAAGGCAAAGGAGTCTTGTTTTGTTCGTATAATGCATATAATTTCTTTCCGTTATGTGCTACTTGAAAATCAAGTGTTGATTTTACCAAGTCAAGTTTAAGCACAGCACTATTTGTGGATGGAATAGAAAAGAGGAGAGGAGAAATGTATAGTAAAATTGTAAGAAAAAGCCTCTGCTGGTATGTAGAGCTTGTGTTTTTGTCATAAGAATTGTTATTTGGGTTTCGTGACTTGGGAAGCCTACACGGCTGCTTTTGCCTTAAAGTGGTAATTGCAATAATGATATCTATGGAGAAATTTAGTCGACGCTGGTGTATCCCACATTCCCACTCCCACTCCCTTGATTTTTTGTTTTGTTTTCTGAATTAGAGAAGCTAACTAATGGGCATGAGATTACAAAATGGATCAAACTCGCAACCTTTCATCCCACCAAGGCTTGGCATTCCTGTAAATATTTAACTTATTGGTTTATGCTAAAAATAAGTAAGGGCCAATTGTGTCCAGCAAGTTTTTACCGAGGGATAACTTTATCTTGAAAGTTTTTCGGTGGTAATTTTGCCTCGGAAGTGTTAAGAATGGAGCAATTTTTTCCAAGCTGTTATCCCAGTTAATTATAACGGTTAGTTGATCAAATATGTTGAGTTTGATTCACGTTATTTTTATTAAGATGTAAATTTGCCCCAGAAAATTTTAACCTAACTTTGAAAAAAAATGAAGTAAAGACATCAACTTTTGGGGAAAATTTGCACCTTAACAAAAATGAAATGTGGATTGTCATATGAGTATATTTGATCAAATAACTGTCAAAATTAACTGGCATAACGGTTAGGGCAAATTCCTTCTACATAAAAATTTCTGCGCAAAATTGCCACTTAACCAAAAAAAAAAAACATCATTGTGTTACACTTATATTTGCGCTCCTTCGTTTTTAGTGTTGATGTGATCTGGTAATTTGCTAATAAAAAAAATAAAGGAACAAAAAGGAGGTTGTTAAAACCTTCAAACAATCACT
Organism: Acacia pycnantha; assembly: GCA_025563575.1. Taxonomy (NCBI): domain Eukaryota; kingdom Viridiplantae; phylum Streptophyta; class Magnoliopsida; order Fabales; family Fabaceae; genus Acacia; species Acacia pycnantha. Next base: position 1,388,032 of record JAMWYP010000035.1, read on the forward strand.
TAATTTAATTTTGTTGTAAGTTTTAATTTCGTGTGTTGATTGAAATGTTACTCCTTCTAAGGCTTAATATATATTTGAAAAGTTTATCTTTCTTCTAAATATAAAATAATTTTTTCATATTTATCAATATTTTCTTAATTTACCCTTATTAATGATTTTTCAACAATAATCAAGAAGGAGAGGTTTGGAGGGAATTAAGGAAAATGACAATGGCGTTTCAAAAAATGCATGTTATTTTAACTAACTTAAATAACTTCTTTAATATAATCAAATTAGGTAAATATGTCTTATATTAAGGACAATAGAATTAAGATAAATTATTAAAGATAACGTGGAAGGCTTGTAGGGAGCTTTTATGCGGTGAACAAGGTAACATGTTGCGTGGTCATAATGACCTGAACTCTGAGCTGCGTGTTGGTTTACGGAATTAAACATTCCTATCTCAGTTCTCCCTTCGCAACGAAAATGGCAAGTTTCATGGGAAAAGTTGCAATTTTTTTGTAGCAAAAAAAAAAAAAACATGTAGAGATTAGCTGGCTGCTGAAGTAAGACTGTAACTGGAATCTTCGGAAGCTCTATATTTTGCAAAATACGAGGTATTCCAAAGAAGAGAGAAGACCTTGCCTAAATGGGGATGGGCTATTCATGAAGGTGGAGCTTATTCCCATACGAGTGACTTAATGGGATGTCTAGGCTCGTGATATATAATGGTTATTATTTACCATACATTACGGTTTTGAATCGTCATATATGCAGGTGTTATATATACTTCGTGCAGATAAACTACAGTTTCGAACCGGTATTTATTCTAGACATATTATAACAGTTCTAATATAACACCCGTTATAAATTAAGTCTCAGTGAGGCCATGATATGTGCATTGTTGTTATAATAATTAACGGGAACACGTGAACAACCGTCATAATATATGATAATGATTGCAATATACATAACAGTCTCATATTGACAACCATTATTTATTCAGTAACATATATAATGATTCTTATATAGGAATCATTACTTTAAGAACTTGTAGTTTTAATAAAAATAAATAACAATGTCACATAGACAATTGTTATGTAATTATTATTTTTAATAACGGTTTCTAAATGTGAACCGTGAACTTTTATAATAAATAACAGTTATTATATAATAACCATGAAGTATGAATGTGAGACTCTTCAAGTGAGAGTTTCTGAGTTAGTTGGACTCGTCTATATATAATAGAAAAGTGCCTTCCACACCGAGTGACTATGTAGTTTGGGATGGACCAAGACATTTCAGGCTTTGTGGTGAGAATCAATGGCAGTTGTTGACCTATATTTATGATAATGTAATCGGTGACCTATAAATTGTGTTTCTATATAGGAATTAACCCTGGAAAGCTAAGGTTAAGGGGGGGGGGGAATGAACGAATATGCGTATAGGAAATGACGCTTGGGGTATTCAAACCTTTAAGCAAAACAAGGGGTATGCAAACCCTTGAGCTACTCAAGGGTTTAATTACCCTTTGCGACCTTTCCTATATGGATATTTGTGATTTTTTCACCAATCGTTGCTTTCTTGGATTAATTGATGAAGAGACACAAGGTATAGGTGATGAATAATTACATTATGAGATATATAGGTCAGGAATGCGATTGATTCACGCTACAAAGCCTAGAAAATCTTGGTCCGTCCTGAATTGCATGGCTACTCAGTGTAGGAAGCACTACTTTTACTCGGTGTGGGAAGCACTACTTTTAGACTTAAGACCAAGTAGCTTAGAAGCTTTCACATTGAAGAGTCTATGATTAATCACAATGTTGAATTTCAAAGCTTTTATCTTGGTGTCACTTACTCAATACATAAACAGGAGAGAAATCTTCAATCAAAACAATAATGGGTTTTCATCATATACCTATTGATCTTTTTGAAGTAACTTCTAGAGATATAGATACTTCCAAAAAAGGAAAAGTATTTGCTTAGGATCTCTATCTCCCGAAATCACTTCAAAAAAAATCAATAGAGTAGGAATCGTGAATCAATGCAATAGGTTGACAACTTCCTATAACAAGAAAGGAACCTTCGATTAGAGCAATACTAGCTTTTTCAAAAATATATATATATATAACTTTATAAAAGCAATTTAAAGAACCTTCGATCAGAACAATACTAGGTTTTCCAAAAAAAAAAATTACTTCACAAAAGCAATTTTAAAGTCACCTTGAATGCTTTATTGCATTGTGACTTCACAAAAGCAGCCCAATCGGTCGATATGAACATTGCAAGAAGCAGGAGAGGAATCGTTAGAAGTGAATGCAAGAAAGATAATGCGAAATGGACAAGGGAAATCATACACGAACGAAAACAACTAGCACGACAGTCGCTGAGATTAGGGTCAAGTATATTTACTAGCACGACTATCTTGAGAAGTCAGATAAAAGCTTTTTATGGTGGGATTCGATTGAAAATGACTCCCAACAACTATAAAAGACAATAGGAGTTGTAGGGTTACGATGTTGGTTAGTTTCGTTCGAACAAATTAAGTGTCAAGTGTATTATGTTTCAAACGTTTAAATAGAAGAGAAATGATAGGGTTCTTTTTTTTTTTTATCGTGTCTAAGACTTTACATCACGATTTTCTGTAAGAACTGTTATTTATTTGTTTACATTTTCATGTTTATTTGTGTTAGTTCTCAGATTATAAGTTTTGATGATAACAACCGCTTGTGAAGAGTTAAAGACTTAATGATTCAAGTCACTCAGGTGTGTATTAAACAACACTATAGTGTACAAAAGTTATTGAAACCAAACCTTGAATCAAGAAGCCTATTTCAAAGTGTCTATTGCATATGCTTGAGTGTTAGTCTTCAACACTCGAGTGTTGTCTTTGAAAGTGCAGGAAAAATCGATGTGATTCAACTCAATTGTGAAGAAACTGATTAAACACTCGAGTGCTCAGGTAAGACACTTGAGTGTTGGCTCAATGTCACCAATGTCAGTCTCTCTCAAATAGACTCTCTGGAATCAAGAGGCCAACAATTGAGTATCAGCGATATCACTCGTGTGTCAAGGTAATTACTGAGACTGGTTTAAATCACTGACTTGATGAACTGTGTTTGTGCCACACTCGAAGTGTCATTTATGACACTCGAGTATGACACTCGAGTGTCTGGTAGAGGTCATCTAACCTTCATGTTTTAAATCTATGCTCTACTTGTCACAAACATCAACACTCGAGTGTAACCATCAAGTACTTGAGTGTGACACTCGAGTGTGAGGAAGAACTTATATTTCCTGTCAAACCTTCCTGTAACAGTTCATCAACACTAAAGTGTGTGTCTTTAGCACTCGAGTGTCTCCTGTTTTAAAATTCAAACTCCGTCTTCGTAAATTCAAACTTACTGATTTGCTTCATGATACTTTATATTATCACTCATTATTATTCTCAATGCTTTTAATCATGTTTGTTAGTTAGTTTTAGTTGAATAAACGAGTGATTATGTGAAAATCTTCAAAAAGCAAGATTTGTGTCAGAAGCATTAAATGCAGCCGCAGAACATAGCATAAACACGGAAACAAATTCAGAGCAGACAAATGATTATATTCCCAGAAGACCCATTCCAGCGAAAGGCTAAAGCAACTCTTTCCTAGTCAAATACTTAAACCAAAAGCATGTCATGCAAATCCTGCCAACAACGACAATACGAAAACGACAGCTTGTTAAACCTTTCCAATGACTCCGGCGTGTGTCAACCGAAAAGTCTTTTATGCCTAACGGAATAGTTGAAGTCTCATACCAGCTATCTTGAAGCTTCAACAACGATCATTTATGGCGCTCAAGTATAAATACCAAGAGCATTAAATTCGGAGCTAACAACCAACAACGATAATCTTAATTGCTCATTTATTGTTCATTAATTCTCTACGAATTATCCTTGAGATATGCACAAGGTTGTCAAACTCACGAGTTTAAGCAAACTCGTGACAGTGACATAAACTCGTATCATGAACTCGAATCGGTAAACTCGTAAGAGTTTACTTTTATTATTCAATATGTATTAACAGTGTATAACTAAATAATTTAAATATAAAAATGACAATAATTTGATTTAAATATATTTTAAATCCAAATAATTGAAATTAAATATATCAACATTCTTAATTTATTATATTTAATAAATAAATTTCTATAAAATTCATATATAAAATCGTTGAGGATGATAAAAATGGAAAAAATTAACACAATTTTGTAAGCTATAAACGTAAAAACGGTAAATTCAGTGTGTAAACTCATGAGTTTATCTGAGTTTACAGCTGACACGATTTTACTAGAAACTTAACTCGATTTAGTAAGGTAGGAACGTAAAAACGGTAAACTCGGAGAGTCAACTCGCGAGTTTGACAACAATGCACGATTTTACTAGAAACTTAACTCGATTTAGTAATGTAGGAACGTAAAAACGGTAAACTCGGAGAGTCAACTCGTGAGTTTGACAACAATGGATATGCATATACTTCAGTGTTTATTCATCTTCTTTGTAAGAGAGTTATATACATTCAATTGAACTTTATAAAATCTCAAAGTAGTGGGACCTTGAGTGGGTTGTTCGATTACAAGTTGTAAGGGAGAGTGAATCTGGTGAAATTACTCAGTGCCCATTGTAATCGTTTATGAAAGATAGTGGAAATCTCAGAGAAACTCTAGGGACTGGATGTAGACCAAGTTGTTAAGACTGAACCAATATACATCTGTGTACACTTCGGTGATATTTTTCTTGATTCTTCCTTCCTATATTAATTAGTCGTTAATTTTGTTTTAATTTTTATAACTCGCCCAATTCACCCCCTCTTGGGTGATTGCCTGCGACTAGCATTTTGTTTATAACCGTTATGTATTTCACTTTTTTTATTCACATGGTATTCTAATAAATGATGAGTTTTACTTAATAACCATTATTCATTTCACTTTTTATTTTATTTTACAAACAAAATAAAAAAAATTGACTAAGTATATTAAAAATAACAAGTTATAGAGATGTTTTAAGAATATAATGCATCATATTCTTCCTTCTCCAATGGCTTGTTCACCTTCTCGTTCAAAGAGCAAATGAGAGTGGTAAGTTCCTTCAAGCACCGGTCCATGTGTTCTTGCTCTCGCAAGTAAACCTAGATAATATGATGGAAGCTCGTAGGTCTTGTGGACGATCCCTTTAATGCTTGTTGGTGGGGGGGGTTTCATATTTCGGTTTATTCCCAGATGATAAAGCAAAAGTTCTCTTGCGTTTGTCCATAATTTTGGTGAAGAAAAAAAGTTTGCAGCTGACTATGAGAAGTTGAAATGGAAGTAGAAAAGTGGATCTCAGTTTTCGGAAGTTCATATAGAGAGGGTTTCATAGATTATTGAGTCGTCACGTCTTTTAGATTTACATATCATCATATTTTATAAATGGTGACCATTGTTTTAATAGAACCGTTATTTATTTTATTTCATAACGTTTTTTCTATAAAAACAGTTGGATATATATATATATATATATATATATATATATATATATATATATATATATATATATATATATATATATATATATATATATATATTACAAAATATTTAAGAAGAAAAAACAATAAAATGAAAAGAAGTAAAAAACAGTGGCGAGTAGCCTAATGAACTGATGAGATCACAAGGCTACTCCTCACTAGAGGATTCGCCATGACCATTGTTAGGATCATGACCAATCTCATGCTCATCAAGTATCAGATTGGCCTTCTGTTCATACTGGTGAGATATCCTTCCTCATGGCATGATCAGTCTGTTGTGCATGCTGCAACATTGCCTCCAATTGAGGAAACGTGGGATGTGGAGTGGAGGAGGAGGCAAATGTTGGCTAGAAGCAGGAGGTGGAGGTTCAGGAGGCGGTGGAGGATGACGCCGAGAGTTTTTTGGCATGTCTTCCGCACGATGTTTCATCTTGGCAATTGAGCTAGAGAACAAAGAGGGTGATGATGAAGAAAACATAGGAAAAACAAATGAAAATGTGGAGTTTAAATATTGTAATAGACATCTGGAAGGGACATGAAAAAAACCATCATTGCACACGTTGGAAGTTGAACAAACCATAATGAAAGGGTACATGTGTTCTTATGATAATAATCGGATAACAAGGAGGCACACATAGTCAGCACAGGGAAGATGAAAGGTTTCAAAAGCCTTAATTAATGTTTATTAAGTTAGAACTGTTAAGTATATATATTTGCAAGAATACTTTATGGTTTCTAATTAATAACCGTGAATTATTAAGTTGTTTTTTTTGTTGGATTTACGATTAACTTAACATTTATTAAGTTAGAACCGTTAAGTATGTTGGCAAGAATACTGTATCGTTCTTAATTAATAACCATTAGTTTTTAAGTTTTTATTGTTAACTTTATAATTAACTTAATGTTTATTAAGTTATAACCGTTAAGTATGTTGGTAAGAATAATTTACGGTTCTTAATTAATAACCGTGAATTATTAGTTTTTTTTTTAAAAAAAAATCATCTCCCTCTTCCAATGATGAGGATAAGGATCAAGAAGAGGAGGATGAAGACGATAGACAAGAATAATTTACGGCTCTTAATTAATAACCATGAATTATTTAATTATTTTTTATTAACTTCATTTTTAATATTTAAAAAAAAAATAACAATGATGTTCAATCACCACCACCACTGTATCCTCTTCCTCTTCCTCATCCATCGAAGGAGGGAGACGAAGGTTTGACTTCATGTCATATTCAACATCATTATAATGAAGTATGTGATTCAACTTCCTGTTCAGCTTGTTGGCATATGTCGTGAGACGCCTTGTGTGGCGGTCAAAGCCTGCCAACATCTGCATCAGAGCCTCCATTTTAGGAGGAGGAGGAGAAGGTGGAGGACGAAGCAGCGGCAGCGAAGGAGCTCCCTGAGAATTTAACATGATGAAGGAGAAAAAGAGAAAACTGATAAAAGAAAAGTAGTAAGAGTCACAAAGAATATGTGATTTCAAATAAATATCTAATGGATTACGAAGGTTATGAGCTATGACTTATTTTGGTCTAATGGATTAAGTAACGTCACGCAAACATGATTGGTTGATTCATCTTGAACCCGTCAAAAGATAGAGAAACTGTGAAGCCGATGTGCTAGCTTACTTTAACATATTTCTCTCTTTTTTTTTTCTTTTAAAGTAAAGTACTTCCTCCTGTTTACAATATAAAATGTTTCTAGAAGAGTACGTTGGTCTAAAAAATACTCTTTCTGCCTTCAAAATATAAGAGCAAAACACCTATTTTACATTTATTAAGAAATTAGTTAAAAATAGTTAAAGATAATAAATATTTATCTACTTTCTTTTTCTAATACACCCTTATTTTATTCAAGGAATCAGTAAGAGATATAACAAATAGGAAAAAGAAGGATAGGGAATATAGGGAAAAAGAATGGTCAAATGAGAGTGGCAAATTTTATTAAAAACATTAAATGCACAAAGGGAGTCATAAAAAAAAAAAAAAAAAAAAAACACGCCTCACAATTATTGAAGACATATATTGTGATCTAATTGCCCAATCTCTATGGTATATTAAAAGAGGCAGCTAAATTTCATAATTATGACTTCATTAAAATCACCCGACGGTCTATTGTGAATTGTGATAAACTGCCCAATCTCTGTAGTATAAAAACAGGTAGTTAAATTAGCAGCAGAAGCAGATATATAATAATGACATTATATTATTCATTGATCATCCAGACTCACAGCCACAAACTACAAGATAACTCTTAATCATCGTCACAAAACAAGGCAACATCATATCAATATACATATATATTCATCAACGATTCATTCATACAAACATGAAAGGAAATTAATCCAGAAGGTAACAAAAATGCTGAATTAACCGGTGAGTTCCTCCTCCTTGTGGGTCTCAATCACAACATCAGATCTAGGGTAAGCCGCACAGGTAAGAACCCAGCCTCCTTCAATCTGTTCGTCGTCGAGGAAGCTTTGATCGGACTGGTCAAGCGCTCCTTCCACCAATTTTCCGGCGCACGACGAACACGACCCTGCTCTGCACGAGTACGGAAGGTCGATTCCAACTTCCTCAGCTTGGTCCAGAATGTAAACATCATCGGGACATTCGAATTCCTTTGGCCCCTCCGGAGTTAGCAGCTTCACCTTGTACAACGCCATGCACGTCACGCGACCTCCGATGCTGCGGCCTCCCTTCCTTGTTCTGACGCCGAACATAGCCTGAAGCTTAGGCGCCGACCGGAGGCTTGTGGTGGCGTGTCTCCCGAAGAAGGAGCCGCTTACGACGGCGCCGTTGGTAGAGGTTGCCATTCTGTATACAAGCTCGATCTAGCTAGAGAGTAGAGAGAAAATGGTGGTTGTGGTGCTTCTTGTGCTAGAGATTATGGGCTTTGCGATGGGTTTGTGGCTATATGTGAGTAAGATTGTGAGACGTAGAGTGATGCCACGTGACATTGTATTGTGAAGCGCTTTATCTTGGTTCTTCTTCTTGTTTATTTCTGTTAACATTATCTTGGTTCATCTGTAGCTTTAGATGCTTGGAGAATCAGGATCCACGTGGAAACCACTTTCACCGTTAAATTTTTTCCTCTCTTGGATTTCTGATAATTATTTAACGTTATACACACACACACACACACGATTAAAAAAACAAAATTTTGCTATAAATATTATTGTATTCGTTGGAAAAAAAAACCTTAATCATATTATAAAAAACATTTACGGAATGAACTTAAATGATGCCAATATAATTGATTGTGGACATATTAATTTTTAATTTAAAGATAATTAAAATAAAACCTAATAATGACATTGTCCGGTGACTCTGATCTAAACTTTCAACTACTTATCTTTTAAAATATAAAAAATATTATATTAAAGGATTAAATTTTAAACATGATTTGTCAGTATTTAATTATAGAGTGACTATTATCATTTTTCCCTAATAAGATTAACTATGTTAAGAGATTGAAAATATATTTTATAATTCAAGGAACTAAATTGAAATATATGTAAATTTAAGGAAAATCCTGATTATTAAATCTATTTGGAATACCAAAATCTAAATTCAGAATTTCATTTTAAACAAATTCTTAATAAAGTTAAGAGGCCTGATTAGAAATTTTTAAATGGTGTAAAATTTTTGAAAATTGTTAAAAGACCAAAATCTAAATTCAAGTCTTGATTTTCAACAAATTCTAAATCCAGGCTTCACCTTCTCTCTCATTTGTATTATTTTCTCAGCAATTTTTTCCCCAAATTTCTCTTCCATTCAGCCTCTTCTACTCTTGAAATTTGCAAATACTTTATCAGCAATGATGGGACGATGGGTGCATCACTTTCAAAGCAAATAAGAACATAAAAACCACGGGAAAAAGGAACACACTTGCGGCCTTATTAAGAATTTTTAAAAGTGTAGGCTTGAATTTGATTTTTAGTATTTCAACTGGATTTAATTAGGATTTTCCCTAAATTTAAAGGATTAAACGCATTATAAATTGTATTCATGACTCCCAAGCAAATGATTTTCCAATGTTTATTGACTTCATTCTAAGCTAATATCTTGAATCTTAAATATAAGATCAGATTGACTAATTACTTTAAAGTATTTTTATTTTCTTAAGATAATTTGTCTCACTTATAAACTAATATATAATCTAATGATACAAAACATAAGTTATGATTATATAAGTTATTTAGCTCCTTTAATTTCTAGAAGAAAAAAATCACCATGTCTAATAGGATTGGAGACTTAGAAAAGGAGAAGAATTCAATGGAAATAATGATACACAATAGTGCTCAGGTGTTCTTGTATTATATACAGAGCGATTACAACAAATACAACATTCTGGAAGAATCAATCCAGAATGGCAAATATAACAAACCCTATAAAATTGTGACATGTATACAGAGAATATTTTATAAATCTTGACAATTATAATTACAAATCAAAGCAGTGTAATTATATTTTAACATTCTCCCTCAAACGAGAAGGTGTTGTTAACATCTCAAGTATGTTTCTTAAGAACATGAAACATGACTGTGACAATGGTTTTGTGAGACAATCAGTAACTTGTGATGAAGAAGGAACATATCTTATGTCAATCAATCTAGATAACAACAAGTCCCTAATAAAATGCACATCCACCTCAATATGCTTACTTCGGGCATGTTGTACTGGATTTGTAGCCAATGCCTTTGTACTTAAGTTATCACACCACATTACTGAAGGTGTTTTAAGAAACAGACCAATCTCATATAACAATGAATTTGACCATTTAATCTCCGAAGAACCGTCTCCAAGAGATCTATACTCATATTCAACACTAGACCTAGAAACAACCTTATGTTTCCTAGATGACCAAGAAATAAGATTATTTCCCATATATACACTTATTCCTTCAGCAGAGCGTCTATCATCAAGATCACAGGCCCAATCAGCATCAGTGCATGTTGTCAACTGAGGTTTGCTAAATGGTTTGATTTGTAAACCTAAATCACTAGCGCCCTTAAGATAGCAAAAAATTATCTTAACAACCTGATAGTGAATGGTTCTAAGTTGTAACAAAAACTGACTCAATTTGTTCATAGCATAAGAAATATCAGGACGTGTTGTAGTAAGATACTATAGAGATCCTATTGCTTGTCTATACTTGTAGGATTACTTAGTAGCTCACTATCTCCAGAGGAAATCAATCTGCCAGTTACCATAGGAGTGGCAACTAGCTTGTAAATCAACAACATACTTTGGCTGGTTCAAATAAATACCCGATTCATCTCTAAGAACTTATAGACCAAGAAAACAATACAATGGCCCTAAATCCTTCAATGAAAAAATCAGATTCAATCTTTTCACAAACTTATCTACATATATTGGATTATTTCCAGTGATTAGGATGTCATCGACATAGATAAGTATGAAGATAGTCAATTTGTGAGTTTGAAGCATAAAGACAGATATATCACTCTTCAAGTTTTGAAAACCCCAATTGAGTAAGGTGAAACGCAGATGATTGAACCAAGATCTCAGAGCTTGTCGCAAATCATAAATTGCTTTAATTAACTTACAGATGTGATATGGTCGTCGTTGATCGATGAATCCTTCAAGTTGGGGCATATATACTCCTTCCAGTAAGATGCCATTCAGGAACACGTTGATGTTGAGTTACCGTACTTCCCAATGGTAAGTTACGGCAAGTGACAGAATGACTTGAATCGTGGTTGATTTTACCACAGGGTTGAACATTTCACTAAAATCAATGCCAGGAACTTGCTAGAATCCTTTTGCGACTAGCCTTGCTTTTATTCAAGATCGATACGTCAGCACGATATTTTGTCTTAAAAACCCATTTATTGTCAATGAGTTTCTGCTGGTTGTACGGTACAAGCGTCCAGTTTCACTTGCGTAACAAAGCGGTGAACTCATCTTGCACTGAGCCACGTCGGAGAAGCGAGTGCTTCACGGACGGACAAGGATTCAGAGGAGACCAAGTTGGTCATGTCTACAATAGACTTTGTGTGACTCATGAAATTGGCTCTGAAAGGAAAAACACTTGAGTAAAAAACAACATGTCGGGAAATAAAAACCATACCAGATTCATTCAAGCACCGATGACCCTTCTATTGAGATGCAATTCCCAAATAAACGCATTTTTGACTGTGGAAGTGAAATTTATGTGTGTTGTAAGGCTTAAGGCATGGATAACATGCACATTCAAATGGTTGAAGAACATCGTATTTTGGCTCATTTTTTCATTAGACAAAATAGGGGTGTGTCATATTGTAGAACCACAGACGGTAGTTGATTAATGAGGAACATTGCTTGTTGGAAAGCGTCAACCCAGAATCTCAGTGGCATACTAGCATGAGCCAATAGCGTTAAGCCTATTTCTACAATGTGTCAATTTTTCTCTCTACTTGACCATTCTGTGCTGAGGTATATGGGCAGGTAAAACGAATATGAATTCCAGCTTCTTGTGCCAGCAATATAAATGGTTTATATTCACTCTCATTGTCACACTGGAGTGCCTTAATTTTCAAGTCAAACTAATTTTCAACAAGAGCTTTGAAGTTCTTGAACGCAAGAATAGCTTCACCTTTATGTTTTAGGGGATATAACCATGTGAAATAGCTAAAATCATCCAGAAAATTAATATAGTATCTGTGGCCACTAGGAGACTATATGGGAGCAAGACTCCACAAGTCTGTATGAATTAATTCAAGTGGGACAGAGGATTGTTAGACATAATTTGGAAATGGCAATAACTTTGATTTTTCTAATTGAGAAGCTTCGCATACAAAATCATCACTGATAGAGACTTTTAAAACTCTATTATTACAATTCTCTAAAACACGTTTCAGAATTTTTGTGCTAGGATGTCCTAGAACATGATGCCATTTTAAGAAAACCAACGAGCATACGGTCCACAGAAAACTAGTCAACATACTCTGGATTAGCTCGATTTCCAGTTTCATCAGGAATATATTTTGACGAAGTGCACATCATGCCGTTGATATGTCCTTCTAGGCAATTGCCTTCAATTAGTGGAAGAACAATCGATTCCCAAATCAGGAAGCTGGTGCAATCCAGCTTGATCGCAGTGGTTTGGCTTGAGGAGCTGAACAAAGTACGACATAGTAGTCGCAGACGAGCCGGAATTGACAGAGGAGGATCCATACATTTTTGCTCTGATACCAACTAAGAAAAGGAGAAGAATTCAATGAAAATACTGATACACAATAGTTCTCAGTGACCTTGTATTATATACAGAGCGATTATAGCAAATACAACATTCTAGAAGAATCAATCCAGAATGGAAAATATAACAAACCCTATAAAATTGTGACACGTGTATAGAGAATATTTTACAAATCTTGACAATTACAATTACAAATCACATTAGTGTAATTATATTTTAACACGGAGGGGAGTAATTTCCTTTGTTTCTTGAGGTTAAGATTTCTTTTTATTCTAAGGGTTTGTTTGGTTTGAGGGAATGGAGTGGGAGGGGAGGGGAGGGAGACTAAAGTTTTGGGTTATTTGTGAAAGCAAACATATCTTAATTGTGCTATGCCAATCTCTCTTTTCCTCTTAAGACCCCCTTTGACGATTGGTCATCAGAAAATATAATGAACTTGAACAAATTCAGAGAAGACTTCTTAGTCAACCATGCTTCCAGGAGCTTACCAAACACAGTTGAAGATGACTGGCCTGAAGACTAAGCAACCATAGCCATGGCTTTCATCTCCAAGCTCGTCTCTCTCACAATCTGTTGGGATCCGTACACGCAGCGAAAGGATTCTCATCCAATAAAACTTACGGATCCCTTGAGAGGATCCATCAACGGCATTTAAATCAAGGTTTGTTAGAAACTGTACCTATACGAACTCGTGATCGTTTGGTTCTCGTGTGTGTATCGAACGTCATGCACCTCGGACGTCGTACGTCTCGATCGTGGTGCCATCTTGTTTGATCAAACAAGAGCTGACTTTGCGTGTCCACTCCCTTTACCGGTATCCACACGAACAGCCTCCAACACTGACGGTAGCGTGCTAGCGCCTTCAGTATCTTCACGTCTCTCTCTTTTCTCTCTAGGGTTTCTCACGGCTTTTCTAATTCTTCCGTTCGTTTAATACGACTAAATCAATATCTCTTATAGAGTTTCAAAAGCCCTAATGAGTCGTATTAAAATATTCAAAATTAATCTTGAAATTCGAATTTGAATTAAAATGATATATTAATTAAATCTGTCCAATAGATCTAATCTAATATATTTATTTAATCTGAATTATAAGCCTAAAGATTTAATTTATCTTTATAAATTAAATCTGAGATATGATGTATTTCTATTTAATTAAATCTGAGATACAATATCTCAATTTATTATAGTTATTTAATTTAACAAATAAATTAAATACTATATATAATATTATTATTATCTATAAATAATATCATTATTATTTTCAAATTTAATATATATATATATCCATCCTAAATTAAATACAGTATTCATTAAATCTTAGACATATCTAAGATTCAATGAATCTGAACACTTTTGCTCGTATTGGGCTATTCTTGTGTGCGACTCTGCAGGCCCACATGAGATTGGCAGCGGGTCAATACTGTACCAGCCCACAAGTCGCAAGCGGCCTCTAGCAAGACATTGCGACTACCCAATTCATATGGGGATCGATGATACGATACAACCTATCGTACAACCATGTCACGTCCCTGTTGTCACTCAATAATTTGGTCAAGGATGAGGTATGAATAATGTCAACGTCCTGTTCTTGACCATTACTTTCTCGATTCTTGAGTAGTCTAATAACTGAAATGGGAACTCCTTTGCATCGTAGTATGGCCATACATTTTTCAGACTCACTCATCGAGGGGCCAAGATTATCTCTCTACAAATGTGAGGACAAATTCCATCTTGACCATTCACATTCCTCTGCATGAAAACCACTGATCCCGATCCAAGCTTTTATCATCACCCGGTCAAAGGTAACTTTTGACTAGGTCAAAAAGCAACGACTCATCATGTAGGAATCCATGATGATCTTAAGTCAAAGGGTATTGTGACGCGGTTATACATGAGAAAAACTTATGACTTAATCCATGCAGCTTTCTCATAGTGGGTCGGTCCAGTACCTTGTACTCTTACAAGTGCCTATGATTTTGATTCGTATCTCCATATCTCATCAAAGTCATACTGGTCTTATTTCATCTTCGCTTTCGCGTGGATGACTGACCAAGGACATTTAGAATAATCTATAAAATATATCTAAAGATACAGTTATCACTATAAACATGCAAATGAAATGATAACTAAATGGAGAATACTTTAAATGACATTAACGTTTAAAGTACAATGACCTGCTCCTATGACATAATTTCCAACACAATCTTCCCTTCTTCACATTCCATCAATTCCCGCACTCTTCTCTCCACCCACCAACCCTTCTCTGCTTCTTATTATTGGTATCGCCACTTTCATCTCCTTCACCAAAATCACACTGTTCATACTCTGTTCTGCGTCCAATGGCCAAGCGACCATTGGTACTCCATAGCTCACTGCTTCCAACACTGAGTTCCAACCAGTGAGTCACAAACCCACCCACCGATTCATGCCTCAGAATGGCATTCTGTGGGGCCCGTGACTTCACAACTAGACCTTTCTCTTGGGTTCTCTCTAAAAACCCATCTGGTAAAAGTTCCTCCAATTTGGGCTGTGTTTCCAGACCTAGAGGACTCTTCACTGCCCCTGGTTGCTCCTTTCTAAACCAGCAACTATTTCTTTTACCTGAGCTTCGCAGAACACCCCCTTGCTTCCAAAGCACAAGAACACAACACTCTTACTTGGCTGTTTATCTAGCCATGCTAAGCAATTAGACTTTTCATCATCGGAATTGGAACTGGCAATAGCATGATCTCTGGCACTCGTAATCAATGGGCCCATGCAGAAAATTGGTGGGGTTTGATCATTTGGGGGACAAAAACCACCTTTCATAACTTCAACAGCACGAGCTTCAAGAAAATTGAAGGTGTTCACAATCACTCCCTTGCATTTCAGAAGAGAAGAAGCAAAACTAAGAAAGAAGTTGAAGGAGGTGCTCTCTCTATTTAGCACAAATTCAGGGGCATAAGAAGCAGTGAGAAAAGGCAAACCAGGAAAATCCAAAGGATCAGTCTCTGTGAGATCTTTGAAGCTTTTAGTGGTTTGGTTATGGAAGGTAGGTAAGTAAAGGAAGAAAGCCAAAGCAGAAGCATATGAAGTGAAGTAACAGAATAAGGGATGCGGGTATTCAAGTTTTCATGAGGAGCAGAGGTCAGAAGAGCCAAAATAGTGAAGGAAGAACGTAAATTTTTCTGAGCTTCAAGAACACTCTTAAGCGTATTCATGGCGACAGAATCAAAAACTGAAACTTGGAGGGAAGGGAGATAGATGAAAGATATGGGAATTTCAGTTAGAGAGAGATCAGTGATGTATGATGAAGAAGAAGTAGAATGATGAGAAGGCATAGATGGGACCAAGATGATTATCGATAAGTGGGGTTGGTGTTGCAGACCGGCTTTCCAAGTTCTACCATGGAGGCCAAGCGAGCTAAACTGAAACGGGTTAGATTCTCTCAGTATCTTTTCTCTTATTTTCTTCTCAGTATCTAATCTCCACCCTTAGATTAAAAATTATTATTTTGAACACTAATAAATAAAATTAAACTATTAAATCATGATCTACACAATTTATACCTTTAATACAAACAAAATTAATATATATAAAATTTATTAAACACTATCATAATTATTTTAGAAAATATTAAATCTGAATCGTCCATTTTTCCATCCAAGGATGGAAATAGGATTCTGAGAAGAAAATGAAAGAAGAGATTATGAGAAAATCTTGTCCCATTTTAGAAACCTAATTTTTAAAGAAGCTTTTTGAATATAGGTTTCAGCTTGGCCTCAAGCCTGACACTCAAGTTAAAAGAAGATGTGAAAGGAACAAGTTGACAGTCAGGATCAAGGTAGTTAAAATCGAGATTCTACGTAAAATCGGAAGAGGGTTAAAAAATCATAAAACGTAAAATCGTAACGTAAAAAAATCGTAAAAACATAAAAGCGTTTGAAAAATTAGTAAAATCGTTTTAATGGAAAAAAATCGTAAAAACGTAAAATCGCAGTGATAAATCGAGTTTTTAACTCCTATGGTCAGGATGGACATGGTAGACGGAAAAATGTTGACCCAAGATCAGGATTGGAATGGGTTCCCTGCTCATCATGCTTGTCCTTTGGGGGAGCATCGGCCCAGATTTTATTTTATTATTTTATAAGATCATTAAGTATTTTTTCAGTACCAGTCAGTACTTGAAATATTTTTTTAGTATCAGTCAATACTCTAAAATATTTTTTTCAAGGGTATTGAAAAATACTTCATGATTTTGAAAAAAATATTTTAAGGTACTAACTGATACTAAAAAGATATTTTAGACTACTAATTGGTACTGAAATTTTTTTATCAAAAATAAAAATTAAATAAAAAATTAAATATGGACAACCAGATACTCGTCCCCAAAGGATGAGCCCTCCCTTTTCATCCAAAAGACGAGGAAGAAAACCCGTTCTGCTTAGAGTTACAAAGGAATAAGAAGCTATCAAAGAAAAAAATTATAAAATCGTATCATGACTTTTCAAAACTCGACAATTCATTTTTCACAACTTTGATTTTTCTGGGTGACTCGTACCGTCTAATAACCCTTAATATAGAGTTTAGTTTGCAGGAGGAAAAGAGATTTAAAAACATCTTCGATGAAAGATTATCCAAATCTTTTTAGATATTATTATCTTTTTAATATTTTAATAAAATACGATATCTTGCCATCTTTAATTTTTTTTTCTATCGTTAATTTTTATTCTGATATCTAGATAAGGAGATAATGTGTGAGTTTGTATTTATATGTATATATAATATAATTTTAAATCCAATTGATATATTTATCTTGCCACCTTTTGATTTTGTATTCATATTTATATTTTAGTGTTAATTTAAATTTTTATTATTTTTACTATCTTTTCAAAATATTAAGATAAAATATGGGGTACACCGTACACGGTTGCCATGATACTCTAAAACATCTAATGGCCAAAAGTGAATATTAGAGATAAAGATAGTTACTGAGGTGGTTTTTTTTTTTTTTTCATTCATAGGTTTCATGATATATAATAAGGAATTTTTCCTATGATTCCTCTCTTACAAATGCTTATTAATAATTGAATTTTATTAGGAATTAAGCAGGAATGTTACGTGTGTTGTTGGGTAATTAGCATTTTCTTAGGTAATTAAAAATTTTAGATCTTAAATTACAAAAACTTTATTCAGTCTATTTGTGCGGACAGGAAATAAACCAAAAAATAGAAAAATAGAAAGAAAGGGACGTGTAAACCGGAATAAAAGGAAAGACGATGAAACAAAGAATGAAGAAAGAGATGCGATGACCGTAGTGACAGGAAAAAAAAAAAGGCAAAATATTAAAGAACTGGAGTTTCTAAAATTTTAACTAAGATAGGATATAAGATAATAGGGAAAAAAATAATTAAATTTTTTAACCCAATTCCTTAATTTTTTTTAACATGCAGCTCAAAATATATCAAACCATTAAAAGTGCCCAGTAATTTTATAAATATGTTACTTCCCCGTGTTAAGAAGGGAATTAAATATCTTTTCCATATGTGTAAAGGTAATGGGAGAAAGTGATAATTACTATTTATTAAAAAAGAAGAAGGAGAATGGGGGGAAATATTTTTTAAAAAAAATAAAAAAAGCAGTCAAATATTTATCAAGAAATGCTAGCCAGGTACAATTAATATAAATTTCAAAACTTAAAATAGTGACACCAAAAGTAAATATTAAAATACTAGAAACATGAATGGTGTTGATCAAGCCAAATATTTATAGGTGTTAGAGTCGTCTTTAACCCTTTCTAAATAGTCTTGACTAATGAGATTGTCAATCCGCATCTTGATTACTTTAGGGTTAGGTCTGAAAGTACGACTCAAAATCTCAACACATTGCAAAACTAGTTGTTGATGTCCTAAAACTTTCCTGCTTTTCATAATCCTCACAATCACAGCATCAATAGCATATCTTCTATCTTTATCAACATCTTCTACCACCTTTTTCCTGTCATTAGTTGGTGGAAGAGGGATCTTAATCCTCCTCATTCGATCCGTGAATCTTGAGTTGAATTCAAACATGTCATCGTGAGAGATGGTTTTTGTGTTTGGCTCCTTAGAAAGTATCTTATATTTTGCTAAAGATAGAGAATGAAGTATACGAACCAGATCCTCATGGTTTAGGTCTAACTGAGTCATAATTTCTGAGAAACTCAATGTTTCTGAGTTGTTGAATAACAAAAGAGTTGCAGCTTGATAAGTTGAAACTATCAGTTCAATGGTTTTCTTTTGAAATTTTCCATAGATGTTGCAAGTTCCTAAAGAGAAAACCCATGAGAGCTTCCTGTGCTGTGTTTTCGATGAATAATAGCCATTGAAAACTTCCACACACTTGACCATCTCTGACGGGAGTTTCAAGGAACAAGACCTATAAGTAGGCCAAAATCCAGTGGTAAGAACAGATACTGATAAATCAATCCCAGGTTTTGAAAGTGGATTTTCATGAAGATACTCCTCAAAGCTTCTTTGAGTATCCTTAGCTATGGCCAGGTCTGTCATCATCCCCTCCATCTTTGAAGTGTAATTTGCACCAAATTGATGCTTTAGTTTGCCCAGAAAATTTTTCTCATGATCTTCATTTGCGCTCCGGTCGTAAAGTAGTCGGCGGGTGAGCTTTTTCCGATAAAACTCAGCAAACAGATCCTTATCACGGTGATACACAAGAAGGTAGACCACCTTCTCCAAAGTTTCATCTATTGCCACATCGCTCAGCTTCTCACTACCACCACCCTTCTTAAGAATATTGTCACAGAATGTGGAAACAAGTTCTGAACTTGAAATCTTGGTGACGCTTTTATTACACAATACTTCAAAACTTCTTTCAATGCCTTGTGGAGGACATTGTTATTCATAAAGCAACCCTTAACATATCCCATATACCTGTCATGAAGCTCAATGAATTTTCCAACAATAATAGCTTGTTCTTGACCACTAGATTTATTTGCTGCTTGACTACTACAAGCTTCTTCAACCTGCTGGACCAATGTTGTACCCTCGCCTATAACATGCTTCTTGAATACATCAGCAACAAGTTGCAAACCTTTAGGGATTTCATGATATAATCCATACATTCTAGAGAGATCTTCCACCTTTTCACCTTTCAGCAACACGTGACAACCAGAGTTCTCCTTCTCAAGTAATTGAGTTGCGTGGGTGACAAGCAACTCATGTTGAACTCTCTCTACTGATTTCTTTTGTGTGTCAGAGTGCAAGTAACTAGCCTCTCCAACTCTATACCTTTCCCTCTTCAAGGATTCCTCAGCCTTGAGCATATAACTCGGGCAAGAGTCGACCTCAATCCAGCTTGCTGCCTTTCTTCTATAGTAAGATGAAGTACTGTCAAGCATATGAACTTCAAAATCCTGCTCATACACACCAATCTCAATGTATATATGAACAACATTCTTCAACAACGACGGATCAATCTGTTGTCCCTCACGTTCTTTATGGATTAGAGAGATAATGGCATCTGTAACCCTAGAACTTACTTTATTGAAGACCAAATCTCGAAAACAGGTAAGTGCAACATCATTGAGCTTAGGAACTGAGCCTTTACTAGTATAGTAGCGATCAAGATAGTGGAAGAAATGTGAGAGCCATCGAGTCATGACTTTGTGGATACTCCATCTTTTAACAAGCTCTCTGAGTAAGAATTCATGGTACTCGTCTCTTAAAGATGGCAACACGGTAGAGTTGTGGTATTCTTCAAAAGTCTCTCTGTATTTTTCATAAAGCTCTTTAGCGTAATCATATGGTGGCCTTTGCGTACACATGTCGTAGACTTTAGTGTATTGCTTCGAGTACTCCTCGGAAGTGAAAGGTTCCTCATTAGGTAAGCCTTCTAGAATATTCTTCAGCTTCGTTATACCTTCCTGCAGTTGCTTCCATCCTTTTGCCAGCTCAATGACTTCTTTACCCATAATCCTAACCCTACAAAATGATATTTATTAGAAATTAAAATCAGAGTTTAATTAGATAAAAAATAGAATGAAATATGTGTATTAAAATCATCGGTCGCCCAAGAGTATATGACACGTACGTACAAATCAAGAATATTATCTTTCTAACGTCATATATATAATCTGAAATCCCCTATTTTTTTTTTGGTTGCCAAAAGCTATGTTGCACCGACACGCGACACGAGATACGACACGACACTCCGACATGTTAATCCTCAAAAATTCTAAATTTCGACACGTTAGGACACGTTAATTGAAAAAATTATCAAAGGTGATAATTGAAAAAAAAAATTAATTGAAAAAATTATCAAAGGTGATAATTACACTAAATCACTAACACTAAAAATAAAATAGTAATAGAATCAGATTGTCAAAGTCTCAAAGAGACAACAGCCAACACTAAAAAAATAAGAAAGAGTGAGAGTGTCACAATCTGATGCAAGTCACACAACAGCCAAGCAAAGTAAGCAATAGTGTAACACTAAAAGTTAAAAATAAAAAAGCAGTGTCTGTGCATCACAACTCACACTCACAGGTCTCACGAGTCACGATGCAACAAAAAGCAATAATCGGATTGAAAGATAAAGCAACACGCAACACATAAAGCAATATTATATAATAAAAGCAATACACATATATTAATTATTAAGAATTTAAGACACAATAAGAAAAGCTGCTCGAAGCTCTGGTTCACAGTTTTGAAATAAAAAAAAAAATTAGATTGTCACAGTTTCAGTCTCAAACTCAAAGACGCTTCACGCAAGTCGCACGGTTCGTACCTGGCTATCGGCGTGGATCGAAGGCTATCTAAGGCAAAGGAAACTCAAGTTCTGATCTGAGGAGAGAACGACGGCGAGTCGGCGACAAGGCGAAGGGTACAGCGACGATTCGGCAAAGGGCAGAGCTGAGGTTCAGAATGAGACAACGGCGGTGAAGATCGAAACTCTAAACTCAGGTTTCTTTCAGTCTCAGATTAGAATCTTAGGCAAATAACCTAACCTGGCCCAAAAGTTTTGGAGGGTTCAGTACCCCACCAAAGGTCAGGCACGGCCCCGGGCTCTATGAGTACTTAGGGACTTACGAGATCGCCTACCAGAGGAGTCCCAGCAACGACAAAGAGGATCGAACCCACGACCCAATGGCCTAGATCCCTTACCATATATGACAACTCTCATTGGCAAAATCCCCTATTTTTATCCAAATCAAACCTAATATTCATCTCTAAATCTTGATTCTTACAAAAATGTAGCAAACTGAATGACAAAATATATTAACAAAAAAAATCTACGTTTTTATTTTTCTGGGGCCAACAAGTTTAATTTTTCCGTCCAAAGAGAAAAAGAGAAACAAACACGAACATTCAGATTGAAACTAGGGAGAGGGGGAAAAAAAGAATAAATGATATTTCAAAAACTCAAACAAACATTCATCAGAAAATTGGCACCCCAAAGAAACTAAAAAGGAAAAATTAAGTAGAAGAAAGTTTTAAGGTGATAATCTTACCTCGAAATTTTCTGTTGCCTCTTTTGTTCTGTGTACTGTGTTGTTCGTACTTCACTAACCTCTGTTTATAAAGGAAAACAGAGATACTTAGAAAATCTTAGACGACAGGTTATCCATATCTTTTTAGAGTATTTATTTTTTAAAATTTTTTTAAGAAAATATGGAGAAAACCCAAAGAAACTCAAAAAAAAAAAAAATTGAATGAGATTGCAAGAACCCAAACAAACATTCTAGATGATCGCAAAGAAAATGAATGGAATTCTAAAAGCCCCAATAAACGTTCAACAAGAAATTGGCCCCATGATGACCACAAAGAAATTGAAGAAAAATAATAATTGCAAAAATCTAAGAAACTTTCTAACAAGAAAGAAATTGAAATGGCCACAAAGAAGCTTACCTTTGAACTCTCCGTTCTTTTGAGGGGAAAAAAAAACTCTCCGTTCATATGGTATCTCTCTAAAGTCTAACCCTATTTATAGATATTCAGAGGGAAAGATATTCAGAAAATCTGAGATAGATGAGAGGCGATCCAAATCTTTTTAGATATTACTATCTCTAGTATATAATTTATAGTGCCACTATAAACTCTATAATATAGGACCGGGAGAGTATTATTTTTTACTTTTTTTAATAAATTACGGATATACTGTTATCTTTTCTTTTTCTATCGTTAATTTTTGTTATGATATATATATATATATATATTCATTTGTTAGTGTTATTTTAGATTTTTATTATTTTAACCCTCTTTTCAAATTATTTAGATAAAATATGATATGTTCACAATTGCCATGATATTAATATAACTAATTAGCAAAAGCGAAAGTTAGAGATGAAGATACTTTTTGACAATTTCTAAATTTTATTTTGAAATAAAAATTAAATTGGAAAATATCTTGAAATAATATTACAAAAAAAATAACAGATATATTTTTTATTGTAGAAACAGTTCCAAGACAATTTTTCAATAAAACAAAGAGATACTAAATAAAATATAATTTAATCCATAATAAATAGATATAATTCAATTCCGAAACAAAACTGAAATATATACTTCTTCAGATGCACAAAAGTAGGAATTTGATAATTAATTTAACGCTAAAGTATATATTTCCTCCTTTAAGTTTACA
Organism: Acacia pycnantha; assembly: GCA_025563575.1. Classification (NCBI taxonomy): domain Eukaryota; kingdom Viridiplantae; phylum Streptophyta; class Magnoliopsida; order Fabales; family Fabaceae; genus Acacia; species Acacia pycnantha. Next base: position 1,411,392 of record JAMWYP010000035.1, read on the forward strand.
TTAAATTTCACTTTATTCCCTAAGTTTATTTACATATATGTATATATCTATATGTGTATACGCTTTGACCAAAAAAAAATATATGTGTATACGTGTGTGTATTTTTGCCCTATATATATATATATATATATATATATATATATATATATATATATATTTAAATCCACATGTGTATTTACTAAAAATTGTATGCTGACGATTCCAAATGGAGAAAGCTGCTGGATATGGGAGACGCAAAAATGGGATCGTCGCTTTTCAAGATTACAACGTAGTTCCCGGGGGAAAAAAGTAGATTAAAATGAACCTATCTAGATAAAATCATGCTGTTAAGAAAATAAATGTGTAAGATATATTTTTTCAATTATACTCTTATTTATAAAAAGAATACATGAGAGATAATGATTGAAAATTTATTGTGAAGAGACAATGAGTGATATATTTAATAGAAGTAAAAATAAAAAGATTAGTTTAAAATTTGAAACAACAAGAATTTTAAAATAAATAAAAAAAGCCATCATTGTTCCTTATAACAATGACCGGATGGAATTTTTTTCCCCAAATTAACCCAAAAAAAAAATTAAAATGTCACTTTTTACCTAGTGGCTTTTATATTTAAGGCCATAAAAATCTTGTACCCCCTCAACTCCTTAAAATAAAATAAAGTTAACTTTTTTAAAAAGGTTAAAAAAGTTAAATGAATTATTTAATCATAACATATATTGTGCATTAAATTATACTTTAGTTTATAAATCAGACAAATTAATTTCAAAAACAATAAGAATATAAATACTTTAAAATAATTTATTTAAATTTTTTAATATTTATTTAAAGAACAAATTAGACTTTATAGGAGAAAGTATATCTGAAGTCAATACTGCCTCTAATATTAAAAGTAGGACCAAATTTACAATATAAACTAGCTGGTACATTTAAGATAGCAGCGGGAGGAGGATGACCCAAGGATGCCATCTCTGCTGGTCCTTTCTGAATGAGGAGAGAAGATGATTAACGGTAAATTAACGGAGGTAAAGTGTTTGTTAGCTTGCCCCATTTTTAATATTTCAGGGCCAATATTGCACCAATAAATACTTTAGGGTCCTAATTGCACCTCCAAAAATAGTTCTGAGTGCTGGGTGCAAATAAAAGACTTGAACAAACAAACCTGCACCTATAAGCAATAATTACAAATCTCAGGTCATGACTATATGATCTCAGAAAACTCCCTACATGCACTTTATGAACCCAAGAGGATGTGTTCTTCCTTTCTAATAACGTTAACCCCCCCAAAGACTAAAATCAGAAATCAGCATCCTCTCACAGCTTAAAATTCAAACCCAACATTTAAAAGATAAAAAGAAGGGATGTATAGAAGTTAAAAGAGGCCCTTCCATAAGTCTAGTCACTGGAATCAAAGCTTCCACTGTGAGAGCTGCTGCCATTTAAACTAAGTAAAGAGAGGCCTCTCATGTGCCTGGCCAGAGGAGAACCATCCTTCTTCTCCTGAAAAAATCTCTCACGCTCCACGTGCTTTGCCGGTGGTGGTGGAATGGCAACAACAGGCGGCTCTCTATTGACGCCTTTTGCATGAGGAGGTGGAATTGTAGTCGGAAGAGTGCGAGGACTAGCTTCTTGTGTTGGCTCCAGAGAGAGTGGCCTTATTAGTGGACGATTCAGTCTTTCTCCAAGCAAACCCAAGTGAGGGAACTGGGGTGCAGTGTCTTCATCTTCAGCCCGTACACAAGCCTTCCCTTTCCTTAATCTGCCAGACATAATCAGAGATAAGTGGATATTCAAAATCCAATGACCCAAAAAGAAAAAGTCTCTCCCTTCATGACAACGGGAATTAAAATAGCAAGGCACCTAAGAAATAGCTGTTCAGCCTCCTCTTCCTCTGGTTCTTCGTGGGCAAAACAATTACCAGTTGCTGTAGCTCCACCAGAAAGAAGGTTATCATGTCTTGCAAGAACTTTATGAAGTTTCTCATTTAATTCAATTGCCTGAGAAATTATCTTCTCGTCTCTACCCAAAAATTAAAAAACAAGGGTCAAAAGCAGTTCGAGGTACCAATAATTATAGTTCAGCATGCAAGTGCCAATGTTTTTCTCAGAGTTAATACAAATGCTCAGCAACATACAGGTCATAAACCTAAGCCTCTATCTATATTAGGCCATAAGCAGAAATGAGAAATTTAAGGCAGCCTTGTGTCCTCACCGAGAAGTCATCACAAGTTGCATTAACCTTTGCTTCTGGAATGAACATTGTTCTACAAGGTCAAGGGTGAACTCATCCCTTGCTCCCTAAAAAGTTGGGGGGAAAAAACAAGTTAAGGATCATTGCTACTCAACAAAATGTTAAAAAAACAGCTATACTTTGAGACATTTCTTTAGAAGGCCGCTATCTTAATATTTTAGATGGCTTGTAATCTTGAACAGATCACCAAGATGGTTTCTTGTTCTCTGCTTTGTGCCTACAAATTTTGGTAGTAGCTAAATACTCCCTCCGATCCTAAATATAGGACAAAGTTTGTAAACTTTGTCCTATATTTAGGACTGGAGGTAGTATTTCACTGTATTCCCATGGAAGTTTCTGGATATAATAGTATCTGCATCAGGAAAAAGGGAAAAAGAAGACGACGACAGCGAATGCATGGCTGAAGTTATTATAATAAAATATAAACTTACAGAGCAAGTGCATACGTATTACAAATTCTCAGAATAACAGATCATTGGCATACCTCAGGATGCTGAGCATCAACAGCATCAAGAACTTCTTTTAGAACCTCTAATGCATTACTTGCCTTTTGAATAACACTGCGACATATGTGTTGAACTAAGTCACATACTTCGCTAGATGAAAATGGCAATAAAAACAAACTTTCTAGAAGGATATTTCTCCAACAGTTCTCTATAGAGGTCCCCATATCACAATTCAATTCCTCCTATTATTTGACCAAAATCCATAAGAAAGAGAAAAGGAATCCACCCAAAATTAAATATTGGCATTTTTCTCTTTTCAATCTTTTCACTTGGCATCAGAGTAGGAAGCTTTCCTGATTTTTACGATCATAATCCCTATCCCAATAAAAATTCATGTCACAATTATCCAATTCAGCACATTGTGCCAGGAATGTTGAGGACTCTATTATTCACCAAGTGCAAGTTGACTGTATAGCAAATGGAAAATGAGAATGCCAAGAAATGGTTGCTAAATATGTTGTCATATTATACTAGAACCAAAAAATCAAAGTCACCTATATTCAGAAACAGTTTCCGATTCTGCTTGCTGAGCAACTCCTTCTTCTCTAGGTGAGCCCCACTCCCTGTTCAGTACGTTACTAATCTTAGTAGGTTGCGAACTAGGATGATTTGATTGCACCACACGATCCCTTTGAGGAAATTTCACACCAGCACTCTATACAAAGTATAAATAGGTCGTAGTTAAAACTGTTCAGAAAACCTACAATGATTTAGCATAGACAAAAGCAGGAAAAAGTTATACAATCACTTGTATCACATAGAAGGAATATAAGATGGTGAAAGCCATCTTCCGTGTGGGTGACAAACATCTGTTAGCAAAGTGAGAAACAAAATAAAACATAAAAGGGGGCTTTGAAAATTACATAAAAATACAAAAAATCAACATCCAACTATCTTGTGCAAACTTTTTACACCTTAATAATCCTGTTAAAATACAAAAATTTAAAATAATTCTCCTTGAGATAGCAGTTTTGGGCTTAGAAATTAAGGTGTACTAAACAAGCTTTGTACAACCTGCGCTGTCATTTAGTAAGAACCAAAAGCCATATTAAGTCGCTAAGATTTTCAACATCATGGAGTTTAAAGAAATCGTGCATTTCTTACTATGCCAAGATACAGGCCCATACACCACCAATAAATCAAATAATTCTAGATTTACTTCATACATCTGCACCTACCACTAAATCATAATATGCATTATAATACTGGGGAAACCTTCCAGAAGCACCACCAAGGGATGTTTGTGTAGCATCCAAAAGGAGAAAAATCCTCTCTCGAGCAGGCAAATCTGACTGCAAGCAAAGAAAAGGTCAAAAATATTGAGGTCAGCCAAAACAAGGAAAAGAAAAGAAAACACTCTTAAAGACGAGTTTATGTTAAAGAGGGAAAAAATCACCTTTTTCTTCACAATATTCACTAGAATAGGAATAATTCCCATATCAACCACATGCTTATGAATAGGATCCCTAATATTGTTCATCAACATTTCCAATAACTACAAAATCAACATATGATCAGATGATTTAGTTGGATGCCATAGAACAGGACAGCAATTTGGTATGAAGTTATACCATAATGAAGCTTATTGTTTGAGGTATAGGTAGTATCAGGTACGTCATGAAATGTACATTATACCAAATTTCTAGGAAAGTCATTATACTCACCATCTAAGTAGCACGGACACGTTAATATTTCAGATTCAAGCGTGTCCAACACGCGAATTTACCGACACGCTAATGACATGCAATTTGAACGAATCGGAATGATGAAATAGGCAAAATGTCATTTTTGTAATTTTCTCAAAAAATGGAGGGTATTTTTGCAGCTGTGTTTTTGGGCAACAAAAATGCCCTAATAATCAGTCTCTACCCAAATCGATGCTACTGAACTCGTCTTTCTCTCTAAGCAAAAACCAAAACTCCTCTGCCTCTCCATTACCTCTGTCGCTTCCATCTCTCCAACTGTGAGTGTTTCTTCGCTCCTCTGTGTTCCAATTCTACTTTTCTTCCCTCCTCTCAATTCTTCTCGTTCTTGCGATATCTGACTGTCTCACTATCTGTGAGACTGTGACTTGCTTAGTAGTTAGTTCAGTTAGTTGCTTAATGTTTTTGGTTTCAGACCTGCTTAGTAGCCAGAGTTTGAGGCAAATATTATTAGTGGAGATCGGTTTAATTATGTAAATGATTTATTTTTTATTATATTTTGTTAATGTGAAATACACTCTTTATATTAAAAATATTATTTAATACTAAGACGTGTCGGAACGTGTCGAAATATTAGTATTTTTGAAGTAACGTGTCGACGTCACGTATCGGTAACGTATCGAAAATGTCGTGTCAGTGTCGGTGCAACATAGCTCACCATGACTGAATAAAGTTGAGTATTGGGATTTTTGCTAGCAAGTCGATTTTTAATGGCTTTGACAACATCTTTAGCTTGCCTGCATATTCAGAAAAATACAGTGGTTGAAACATTGGTACTACAATAATTCTGGCAGATCAACAGACTAATCTATGTTCCAAATTTCAAAATACAGATAAGAGTCGTCCAGGAAGATCAGGAATCAATCCAGGGATGGTCATGGTGGGGAACATTATTAGAACTGAAAATTAAGCATGTTAGGCACCAACAGACCAGATTTTCACTACTCAACCAATACTTTGACAGCAAATGCAGTCAAGATGAAACCGAATGAATCCCAAAAGAATAGCAATCAATTTTGACATGGCTTCCTTTCATGTGAAATTAAGGACAGTAAAAAAATGGTCCAACAGGAAAGAGTCATATTGAACAATGTAATGGTAATGACTTCATGAGCATATATACCCACAGTTTATTTCTCTACACAATGTTCTAGGACAGTTATCAACCATAATGAAACAATGCCACAAAAAGAGTTAGAAGCAAGATGGGTACCTTTGATCATGAGCAGCTATTTCACATATTTCAATATTCTTCATCCAATCAGTTTCGGCCAGTTTTTCACTTGTAGCAGCCTTCACAAGCTTGGCTGCCATCTTATTTCAGATTCCAATCCAACTACAAACAGAACATTAAAAGTGAACAGATGATGCCGAAGGGGATGCAGATGAGAAGCAAAGCAAGGTTCTGAGTCTATTAGGAACTAACAAATAGCACCCCCAAAAAATACTGCTAATCTGATATATTACTCTGAAATAAGACTCACAAATCTGTTGGGAGCCAAGAATACTCCCTAACAGCCAAGACAAGAATCAGGTCGTCCCTGGTTCCCTCTCCTATTCACTCTCACAAAAATAATACCTACCCTTCCCTCATGCCCCTCACAGCTAATATAGCAAAAGTAAAACACCTTTCACAAACCCCAATAGCCACCCCTATCAGATAGCTAACAACCTAGTATTACATTAAAAATGGAAAGTCAACCTGGGACCTTAAAAAGCATGTTGGTCCTTTGCTGATTCTAATTTGTCTTCCTAAATTGCCTAGCTTAGATCTAGTTGCTGACTTGGGTCCTTTCAGAGTCTTTTTCAGCTTCAGCTAAAGAAACAAACACAACTAGAAGTTGTACATAAAAGGCTACAGGAAGACAGGCTTTTGGAAGATCTTCTATATATAATAAAGAAAATTGAAAGCTGAAATAATGAATAATGTAAATCTTAGGAAACCTTACAACAGACATTTTTTCATTGTTGTTGATGCAGCTAGCACCTCTTACTTGTTAATAGAGCGGTATGATATGCAGTTCAACTTAACTTTTTATCTTTCTGCAAAGTATAGATCAAAACTCACTTCGATGTCATAGTAGATTGTAGATGGTTCCATATAATTCTCTAGGAGACTTGAACTTTTGAAGGCAATTGATCATACACTTGACTGATATCACAACATTCTTAACTTGTACCGTATAACATAACCCTTCTTCATTGGACAATAAACAGACCAGAGATGGCAGTGAAACTTACATGCTGAGTCAGAAAGGCAGTGCTAAATTAAATGCCAGAGTGTAGTATGACCGACCAAAGAGGGATTGTTAGTGGATCATCAACTATCCTGCAACCAATTAAAAGGCCAATTAACTCACACTTCATTTGATTTCTACAGCCAGAACATAAGCAAAAAAACAAGAAGCAAAAAAAGCAAAAAACAGTATTTCAAGAAACCATGCTCTCAGATCAATTAATTTCACTTTGCTCAGTACTTTCATTCGCAATCTGCAACGATTAATATTTTTGAGTGTCACAATTAAGCCCGAAAACAAGGTAACTTAACCATGCTCTCAGATCTCAATTAAAACCCATAGAAACCCACAGCAAACTTATCTACCCCAGTTAGGCAGTTCTAACCATGGTTGAAAATTTGAGACCCAAAGGAATTTCAGTACCACCAAGATTTCATAATTGAGGAACATTTACTTTAGACCAATACTTTCGAGTTTCGAAATTTGATCAACGGCAAAGCACAGATCACGAGGTTGAGTAGAATGAAAATCACAGCTAAAAAGAAGACGTACTTCTGAAGATGGATGCGACGACAGAGAAAACGAGAAAGCAACCAAAGATGCACTGGTAAACCCTAAAGAGCTTCACCATCTCAATGGAGAAACGAACTCACTGGAAGATCAGATACTACCCAATGTATTATACTGCCGATATCTTTTCAGAGACTGCTTTTTATCTTTTTTGGGTAAGCTTTAAAGCTTTTTGAACAAGCTATACCAATTCCTTAATTGCAAGAGTGAGGATTTTGATGATAGACACAGATTGAAGGAAACACAGAAGTCAGATAATTAAGAATTTAGTTGAAAACTGGAATTAAGAAAATGAATAAAATATTATACAACTGAAAGAGGAGATGATTAAAAACGCTGAAGGGTGGTTGGGCAGTGCAGAGTGAAGGAGTGAAGAAGCTAATAGACGAAAGCGGCACCGCCCACTACTCTGAACCCTCTTCCTAAAGCTATGACTTCTTTTACAAGAACAACATTCAGCCACTGGCATTTGTTAAATCACCCCTCACTTTGTTTATCCCTCCTACTACAACCTTCGATTGCTGACAAGTGTTAATAAGTTTTTATTATAAAAATGGAATAGAATATTATCACTGCCAATTTTACGTCACTCCTAAATCACTGCTACTTTTTCACTATTAAATCAAAATCTCATTTACCTTTATCATTTCTCTCTCCTATTGAGATTTAGATTTAACGGTGAAAAAATAGCAGTGACATAAAATTAGTAGTAACAATATCCTATCCCATAAAAAATAAAGTTAAGATACAGATTGGCCAACGACCTATTACTTCAGAAATGCCCAGCATAAAAAACTTTTAAGTGGACCAAAAATATCAAAAATAATTTAAAAAAGTAAAGTTAGCACAATGCCGTTAGAAAAAAAACCAACGTCCGTTAAAATGCCAACTTTTTAAGGGTTAGATGCAGATTGGCCAACGAATTTTTACTCTAGGAGCGCCAAGCACAAAAAAGTTTTACTTCAGGAACACCCAACATAATAAAAATCCATGTGTAATCCACTCAAAATCTGACCGTTGCAAATCCTTGTCCGAACCCCCAACCATGTGCATTAGGATTAGAAAAAATGAATGCAACAAAAAAAAACCACAAATGTAACAAGTAAATTTCATTTTGAGCAAAGGTAGTAAGTTTTCGAACATGCCCAGGTACTTCATGTGCAATCCACCCAAAATCCGACAGTTACAAATCCTTGCCTAGCCCCCCTAACCATGTGCATTGGGGTTAGGAAGAGTGAATGCAACAACAAAAAATCACAAATATAACGAGTAGATTTCATTTTGAGTAAGGGTGGTAAGTTTTCAAACTTGCCCGGTGCAGGTTCAGATTGTGATTTTTAAGTGAACCTAAAATATCTACTCGTTACATTTGTGATTTTTTTGTTGTATTCACTCTTCCTAACCCCAATGCACATGGTTAGGGGGTCCAGGCAAGGATTTGCAACAATCGGATTTTGGGTAGATTGCACATGGACTTGCCCGAGCATGATCGAAAACTTACCACCCTTACTAAAACTGAAATCTACTGGTTATATATATATTTTTTTTTTGCATTCACTTTTCATAACCCCAATGCACATGGTTGGGTGTCCGTATAAGGATTTGCAACTGTCATATTTTGGGTGGATTGCACATAAACTTTTTTATATTGGACGCTCCTGGAGTAAAAGTTTGTTGGCCAATATGCACCTTAACCCTTAAAAAGTTGACATTTTAACAGACGTTGGTTTTTTTCTAACGGCATTGGGCTGACTTTACATTTTTAAAAGTTTTTTGATATTTTTTGGTACACTTAAAAGTTTTTTCTGTTGGGCATTCTTGGAATAATAGTTCGTTGGTCAATATACACATTAACCTTAAATAATAATGATCCCTAATTATTCGGCCCCAAAAGAATTAAGCCTGATTAAGAAATTGATAAATCATGTTTTCATGAACATAGTAAAAAGTAAAAACAATGTACCAAACTAGTTTTATTTATAAGTTTTCTAATAAAAAAGTTTGTTCTTATTTATAAGTCCATTTTCAGGATAATAAAAGAGATTGTGACAATTTTGCCAATAATAATTGTACCAATGAAAATAGAGAGTAAAAAAAGAGTTGAAAAATACTCATTCATAAATAAGGTAAAGTTAAAATTTACCCATAACCATTAAGTTAATCACCTCTTATTAGTATGTGTGATCTAATTAAAAGAAACTTATAAGTAGTACTTGAGTCGTAGTAGCATTTTTTATTAGGACCGAATAGATGTAAATCAAATCAAATCAAATCATACCATACAGTTAATATAAATTTTAAAATTTTTAGAAAGTCTCCATTTCACAAGTTATAAAATGTAAAAGAATTTTGAAATATAAATATAAAACAAATATTGATAAATTGGACATTGATAAAATTTATGTTAAAAACATTTGGAAAATAATTATTTTCAATGTTTAAATTTAATAATGGATATATTAAGTTTTTTTTTAAAAAAAAAAAAAGGATATTAACTGTTTATCCTATACCTTACCGGAACCAATTTCAGTGCTTATCTTAATGATAAGCACGGAAAGCTCTTCATTATTATAGACCTCTTATATCTGATTTAGATAGTTTAAATTGAATTTTTTCTTACTTTTAATTTGTTTAAAAAAAATTTACTTTTCAATTATTTTAACGTTTAAACAATCTGGAATGGAGATAATTTCTTAATTATTATTTTTCAAAAAAGTAATTTTTTAATTGAAAATCTTAAATCTAAATCGTTGAGATTTTATTTTAATTTTGTATTACTCTGGTCCTATTTATAAATCTTTTTTAACTAAATCATACATATCAATGAGACGTAGTTGATTCAATAATTATGAGGTAAATTTTTAACTTTACCCTCATTTATGATAAATATTTTTCAACTCGTTCTTCTCTTTCTATTTTCATTGCTATAGTTAATATAGGCAAAATTGTTATAATCTTATTAACTATCCTAAAACTAGACTTATAAATATAATCAAATTGTTTGATAAAAAAACTTATAAATAGGATGAGGGAGTGATAGATCTTATGATAGTGAATAATTCTGTGCTTATCATCGTGATAGACTGGGCATGTTTGGGCTGGGTTTTTTTATCAGCGTTAATGTGTAAAATTTTTTATGGCTTTTAAACCAACCAACTAGTGAGGAAAAAAGCCCAACGAGTCCTGTTTGGATTGTCCAGAGCGTTGGCTTAACTTTAAGTCAAAAAAGCTCAAAAAGTCAGTTAAGGAAAAAGCTCCCAAACCTAAATTTTTTCAAAACGCTCTCAGTTTTTTGACGTGGGCTCCGCCACTTCTACTATCATCAATCCAAACACAAATCATTATCTATAACCTAACTTTTTTTCCTACCAAACTTTTTTAAAAGTCAGATAACTTTTAAATCATCGCTCCTAAGTCCTACCGCCAACCGAAACAGGCCCAATGATAGTACTGAAATTGGTTATAAACTTAAAAACATGAGTGGAGACGTATCTCGATTTTCTTGAAAAATATGGTAACATGCGGGATGAAGTTACCCCATGGGGACGTTATCAGATTTCAAAAAGGTAAAAACGAAGTGGGTCCTGGGACAATTGTCAGGCGGGGAAAGCAAACGGTGAAACAATCAAGGGCATCTCGCACGTGCAGAGAAAGCAAACGGGGAATATTTACATATTCTGCATATGCATCTGTCATTATATATAATCTTTGGGTGTAAAACTACCTATGATGATTTAGAAAGGGGACAAAAATGACAATTCCATTAATAAAGGAAAATGTCAGTTATCTGCTGTCGTTGGGACTCATTTGGTAGGCGATCTCGTAAGTCCCCAGTAAGTGCTCATAGAGCCCAGGGCCGTACCCTGGCCTTGGTGGGGGACTGATGTCGAACCCCTCCAAAACTTTTTTCAACAAAAAAAAAAAGGAAAATGTCAGTTAATTTATGATTTTGTTGGCTCCATTTTAATAAATTTTAGGGTTAAGGTGCAAAAATAGACAAATCCTTTTCTCAAAAGAGCGTCCAGTAACAAATACTTTTTTTTGGCGTAAAAGTAGACACGTGGTTACAAAGTGGAGCAAAATTAGCGTTTGACCGTTAGTTTGACCAACAACATTAACATGGATGCTGACTCAGCAAATTTTTTTCCTACTTGGCAGTGCAAAAAAAAAAGAAGAAATTAAAAAATTCCACACCTCCTTTATTCCTTCATTCCTTCCTTCTTCCTCCTTCCCCGTCAGACCCCCCTACTCCACGATCGATCCGCCGCCCCCACGATCCGCCACCACCCCCACGCCACGTTCGACGGCCACCCCCCAACGATCTTGATCCGCCGCCGCCCCCCCCCCCAAATCTCGATCCGCCACCCCCCACTCCACGATCGACCGCCGCCCCCCCACCCCACCTCCACGATCTGCCACCCCCCAATCTCGATCCGCCGCCCCCCACCCCCAAATCTTGACAGAACCAGATCGAGAACTCAAGAATGCTTCGGAGAAAAATTTCGACCTCCTCTACCTGAAAAATGCCGCTACTTTGTCCCTAAAGAGTCCAAAATATCCACCTTCTTAAAGCTTTGAAGGTCGATTTGTTTTGGCAAACAACAAGATTGAGCTTCTCCAACCTAAGGTGTTGCGACGTCTCATCCAAAAACCCTAAGCCCTACCTTTTCTGAAGTTTGATCTGCTCCTGCCAAAATGCCAAGCTCCACCTTCGCTGACTTCCATCTACTTCTACGACTTCAATTAGCCACTCTCCTTTGAAGCAGTGAAGACAAATTTAGGTAATTGATTAACTTACCCCTCTCTTTAATTTTTCTTTTTTGCGTATTTTACGCAAGTTTTTGTCTACTCTTCGACATGAACTTGAAATTCGATGTCGGTTTCGGTTTTCCGTCTTATGGCCTGTTTATACCACAACAATCGAGTATTCGAGTATGTCCGGAGGTGAAGTTGTTGGCGATAGGGAGATCGTGTAGCTCTTGATTACGGTTCATCGGATTTGATTCGGTTCATCGTGTAGCTCTTGATTCGGTTCTTCCGGTCGATTTGTTACGTATTTCTCTGTCAAAAATTGTTGGGAAGATGATGGAATTGTTTTATGAGTTTGTATGTATGCCATTACAAAGATCAATTCGGTTATGCTTTAATCGGTTTTGAAAGCGTCTTGCCCAAAGATGTTGAGAGGAAGAGGTTGGGTTGCCGCGAACATGGCGTAAAGATCATCCGAGTTCTTGCCTCTCGGATCCGGAGGAGGAAGAAGGGTCTAAATTGAAAGTTTGACCAGGACTTAAATGAAAGTTTTAAAAGTTTATAGAGGGACTAAATTGAAATTTTTTTAAATACATCTGGGGCTGAACTGTAATTTACAAAGTATTAACATCCACGTCATCGTCCACGTCATTATTTTCAATTCAGAAAAAGTCAACTAACGGTCAAACGCTAATTTTGCTCCACTTTGTAACCACGTGTCTACTTTTGCACCAAAAAAAAGTATTTGCTACTGGACGCTCTTTTGAGAAAATGATTTGTCTATTTTTGCACCTTAACCTTAAATTTTAAATAATTATTTTAAGGTAGAAGATGCAAAAATACTCATCTACATATATAACGCATGTGCGTTTGACACCATATACAATTTTGAATGTAAAAATACCTATAATGATTTAAAAGGGACAAAATGGTAGTTCCATTAATGAAAGCGATGTTTGTTAATTTCTAGCTCCGTTAATGAAGGGAAAAGTTCCGATAATGGACTATGGAAGGGCATTTAGGGGGATAGGGTAGCACAAAAGCAGTGACCACGTAGATGGCCGAAAAGAGTCATAGTCCATGTGAAAATGGGGCTTTGGTTTGGAGGGTAAGAGGGAGAAGGGTGCAGGTTTTTAAATAATTATTTAAAAATTGTTAAAGTGAGGCTTGCAAGATGAGAAATTAACGGATGTTTTTTTATCAACGGAACTGTCATTTTTGTCCCTATTTTTAATTATCATAGGTATTTTTTGCACCCCATGGATTGGATATGGTACCAAACGCATATGCGGGATATATAGATGAGTGATTTTGTACCTCTGTCCTTAAAAAAATTATTAAAGTGGGGCCCACAAAACAATAAATTAACAAACGTTTGCGTTCATTAACGGAGCTAGTATTTTTGTCTCTTTTTTTTTAAAGATCATAGGTATTTTTACACTCAAGAATTGTATATAGTTGCAAACACACATGCAAGATACGTAGATAGGTATTTTTGCACATTTGCCCTATGAAATATTTATATTTGGGTTTATATGCTAAAATAACACTTACAACTCAGTTCCTGATATTTCTTAGTCATCCTATATGGAAAAATAATGTCAAAATTACTGTTAAAAATTGTTTAAGTGTATTTTACATAAATTTTAAAAATATAACCAGTGTCTCCGTCCTTACCAACTAAAAGCCTCCTCTACCTCTGTTTTCTAGAGATCTCACTGGGCATCCATGACAGATCCTTTAAAAGTTCATTTCAAGCATAAGATAAGATTTATTTTCTTATATTAAAGGGCCTTCAAAATTATGAGCATCATGTAAAAGATTTGTAGTTCCATTTGTCATTAACATGAGAGATTGTGCATTGGGTATGTTGAAATTGGAGTGCTTCAACTTTTTTTAATATTATTCTCTTCCAAGCGCTATTCACCATTTATCATTCAAAAGTTAATAAATCTCTTTTTCCACAATGACTTTTCCTTGCATACTTGGGTGATTTATCATAGTTAAAAGCATCATAAATGGCTTCAACTTTTTCTCCAATTTGAGTCATTCACCGCCCTTTAGTGCTTCGGAAGGATCTGTCATGCACGCCAAGGATGCCCAATGAGGTTTCTGGAAAACAAAGGTGGAGGGGATGCGAGTTGCAGGAGACGTGGACACTTTTTTATTTTATTTTTTAATCTATGTAAAATCCACCTAAGATATTTTTATCAACATTTTAACATTTTTTGCTACATAGGATAACTCATAAACATTAGGAATTGAGTTATAAGTGAGTCAAAAGTTCAAGACTGGGTTATAAATGGGTCAAAACTATAAGGCCAAAAGATTAATTTCTCCATTATAGTAACAGAAGTTAGTTGGGTTTAATAATTTTTTCTCAATTTTGAAAGTTTATGGTAACTTCTGCTTCAAAAAATAGTTTATGTTTAATGTTACACTTTTAATAAAAGTTGAAAGTTACTACCTCCGTCCCTAATTATAGGACAATTTAACCGATTTTGGAAGAATTAAGGAGAGGAGTTAAATTAGTTAATTTTACTCATTTTCCTAAAATGTCCTTATATAAATTTAAAATGACACAAGTCACCCTAATTATAAATGTTTCTAATTTGTCTTACGTTAGATATCCATGACATATTAGTTTACATATGTATATTAGTTGCTTTTTATATAGCCATGTGTGTAGATATAAATCTAATTTTCTTTCCATACGCTTTCTAATTGAAATAATGGTCTTGCTATATAAACATATATGTGTGTATATATATGTGTATACATATAGATCTATCTACACACACACACACATATATATATGTGTGTGTGTGTGTGTGTGTTCACACATATATATCTACACATATATATATTGACACACATAAACACAAATATACATATATATGTAAACACACATATATATAATGATCCTAATAATAAGTATAAATAGGGGTATTATATTATAGGAAAAAATTGACAGAAGTTAAAACTTGCTCTTATAATTAGGACCAAAACCAACTCCAAAATTTGCTCCTATAGTTAGGGACGAAGGGAGTATTTTGTTTCTTTTTTTATTAAAAACAAAACGAGCAAAATCAAAAATTAAAACAGTACACTTTTAAGCTTAGATAGGCCTAAATTATCTCTATACAACAAGCCACTTAAACCCTTTAGTGGTTCATTTAACCATTGAAAGACATTGGATTGAAGGAAGGCTCCACTTAGCTAACCAATCCACCACTCCATTCCCTTCGCAGAATACATGTATTAAACTTTATCTGATTGTTTGGAATGATATTCAAGAAGAAGTAAGATCCCTTAAATTGGGATCTTGATATTGTTGATGTGTATAAACAAGGATTAAAATGCGCAGATTATCTTTACCTGGATGAGCTAGGAGATCACCTAAGATTTAAAAAATTTATTAAATTAAATAGTGTTATGATTTTTTAACACTGTTAAAAAATTTATTATTAAAATCTTCAATATATGTGTATAAAGGAACACTATTCAGAAATCATAATGCAATTCATTAATGCAAGAAATACATATCTAACTGATATAAAAATAGTTTTTTTCCCTGACATTTTTCTCTAACAGAATACTATACTGAGATGTGACTAGATAACTAATGTTACTCCCTCCGTCCCTAATTATAGGAGCAAATTTTGGAGTTGGTTTTGGTCCTAATTATAAGAGCAAGTTTTAACTTTTGTCAATTTTTTCCTATAATACCCCTATTTTATACTTATTATTAGGAGCATTATATATATGTGTGTTTACATATATGTATATTTGTGTTTATGTGTGTCAATATATATATATGTGTGAACACACACACATATATAAACATATATGTGTGTGTGTGTGTGTGTGTGTAGATATATGGGTGTGTGTCTCTATGTATGTAGATAGATCTATATGTATACACATACACACACACATATATGTATACACATGGCTATATAAAAAGCAACTAATATACATATATAAACTAATATGTCATGGATATCTAACGTAAGACAAATTAGAAACACTTATAATTAGTGCAACTTGTGTCATTTTAAATTTATATAAGGACATTTTAGGAAAATGAGTAAAATTAACTAATTTAACTCCTCTCCTTAATTCTCCCAAAATCGGTTAAATTGCTCCTATAATTAGGGACGGAGGGAGTATTAAATATGGAACTAATCACTACCTAAAGTATAATAATTTTTTCCTTACACTTTTTAACAGATAATAAATCCTTACTTGAAATTAAATTTTTCAATCAAGTCTTGAGCTCTCATTGTCCTTTTTTTTTATGTGCAACCAAACATCCGTTGCTAATTGGGGGCGTAGTGGCCCGTAGATCATCTCCTCATTCTTTTTTTTAGGGTCAAGATGTATATTTGCCGACGAACTATTACCTGATGAGCATTTGGTACAAAAATCAATTGAGGGTACCATTATTACCAATCAACAATTAAAAAGTGGAAAAAAAACACAATTAAAGTGCAGATTGGCCAACGAACTATTACCTCGTTACTGTCTTGGTGTCTCCGTCTTCCATTGAATGTTACAGTGTCAGCGACATCGGCATCTCCAAAGCTTCAATTGTTGCTGGGTGTTCCACTCACTTTCTTGAACTCATTAAGGTTCGTATGCAGTTTCAGGACGATAATCACGCACCAAAACCAAATCCAGCAGTCTACAACTTTCGATCGGCATGCACCTTGCACCCTGGTTTCATCCCTCTAATGCCGTAAGTAGCAGCCACCGCTGCCACAACGCCTGCTCGCATGGGTCCCATATCTGTTGATGTTTGCTTTATCTAACAAGAAGGCTTAACCGCTCTTTTTTCCAGCGTATCTGTCATCGTCCTACGCCAGTGCCTCTTATTTTAACGTAATTACGATAGTTTTTTTTAATAGTTATTTGATACTTTTTTCACTTTTTAATTGTTGATTGGTAATTATGGTACCTTCAATTGATTTTTGTGGCAGATGCTCCTGAGGTATAGTTCGTTGGCAAATCTGCACCTTAACCCTTTTTTTTTATTATCTCTCATCAGCCTATCTGAATCGTTGATTGAGAAAATGAGATAAAAATCAAAGTAATATTGTGATCTTTCATATTGATTGGATAGACATGATTTAAAGATTATGAGAGATGATACAAAAATGATAACAAGAGAAACTAAACCCCGCACCATAATAAAGCAAGTCGCATGGGCTCTGCCCAAACTCGATCCACCGCTTTGTCGTTTTATTCTTCTCTTTTTCTTAATTAAACGATGCAGAGTGTCGTTTTATTCCCAACGCACTTATTAATTATTACCACCCCACCGCTGCGTTATCTAGAATCCCGACGGAACAAAAACAATAGTAGAAGGCTGTCCTTTTCATTGTTAAACAAATATTTTCCTTCTAATAACATAAATAATAAATATAAACTTTTTTAAGTATACCTTATTTATAAGAGCACAAGTAGGAAATATAAATTAAGTAGTGAAAAAAAAAAGACAGAAAACATAGTTTCAGAAAAAGATGAGCAAAGTTAATAAGAATAAGGAATGATTAATTAGGGCACATTAAAAAGGATCAAGTAATTCAAATTTACACCACGGAAGAGAGTATTTATCAATTTATTTTCTTCTATCCTAAACCTTAGAGGTAAGATTTAGTTAATGAGGTTTTTAAAAAAAAAAAATTTTAAATGTAAAATCTCAATTCACTCTCCCATCTAAATTTATACTTCATTCGTTCACTTTCATTAATATAACAGCTGAGCAGCTAATTTAAAAATTGGTTAATAAGTTAGTTATTTGAATTTGTTCCAAAAGTGAATTAATTTTGTCAATGAGGATTGTCACAGTTGGCTAAGGTATCAGTCTTCACCCCAAAAGGGAGGAGGTTTGAAATCCGCTGGTCGATGCAAGGGCCTCATTGGTGAGCGATCTGTAAGTACCTCTATAAGCGTTCTTTGAGTCTGGAGGCATGTTCTGACCCTGGTGGGGTACCGGTGTCTACCCCCACCTAAACTTTTTCCTATAAAAAAAAGTGAATCAATTTTTCTAAGATACTCCATGTCTCTATCCAATCATGTATTTTTTTTTTTTTTACCTTCAATTCAATCATGTCTATTGAAAATGCCTTTTGAAAGAAATATCTTTAGCATGTGCAATGAACACTAGTACAAAAAATAGCTTTAAGACCGCCTCATTTAGACCGGATTATAGAGGATCAGGTTTAAAAAGTATAACCGGTGACAGTTTCATAAATATAAACAATTTTTTAGACCGGTCCCTTTAACAACCGGTCTAAAAAGTATGATCGGTGACAATTTTGTAAATATAAAAAACTAAGACCGGATGTTCAAAAGTCCGGTCTAAAAAATTTACTTTTAAGACTGGATATTTAAAAAGTCTAAACAACCGATCTAAAAGATATGATCGATGACAATTTTGTAAATATATTAAAACTTTTAATACCGAATGTTTAAGAAATCCGGTCTTAAAAGTATACTTTTAAGACCAGATATTTAAAAAGTCCAGTCTTAAAAGTCTAAAAAATGAATCTTCTTCTTGAAGACCTCATTTTGATAACAATCGATCTAAAAGATTTTCGAGGAGAGCCAAATGAAAATTGAATCTTATATTTTTCCTCGACATTGTTGGTCAATTTGCTTTCCTCATCGATATTGTCATCCGATTCTTCCTCGTCTATCGCGATACCTCCTCAAATACCTAGATCTACAATCACCGTCAAATCATGAAGAGTTTCGCTACCTTCTATTTCCTAATTTCCATTGCAATCTTCATCTGTTCGTCCTATTTATTGTTTAACTTCTTGAATTCCAGGTATTTGAAGTCTGAGTTCACACTTGATTTTTTGAGTTGCCTGCCCAAGGATTATATTTATAAGGTAACTTGCCTCTCCCTCCCTCCCTCGCTATTATTTTGTTTTTCGCTTGGCAACTTATTATGAAACAAGAAGCTTTAGATAGATGAAGAACCGACGGGAATGATGCCGCGAGGGATGGACGATCTTGGATTCACATAGATTAAGGAAGTTGAACTTTATGATTTGGATTGGAAGGTATGGGGATCGGGAGGAATCTATTGCAAAAGGCATTGTTATTGGGAAATTTCAATGAGGCCTGAACTGCATAAAACTCTATTTCCATAAGCTTGTATTCTTTGATTTGGATACCCTACTTTTCTGATCTTTAAAGCTCGATCAACGATCTACAATTGGGAGTATGTTGATTTGGCCATCGATGATCTGCAAGCCACGATTTGAAACTAGATCGATGATCTATAAACAACGATCAACGATCTACAACCAATATCGAGATTTTTACATCCAATCTTAAAAGCGTCTTCTTTTTTTTGTGATAAAAGGAGACTTTTAAGACCGGTTGTGTTTTTACATCCGGTCTTAAAAATCTCTTCTTCTTTTTTTGATAAAAATGAACTTTTAAGACTTGATATTTTAAAATGTCTAGTCTTAAAAGTCTGACTTTTAAGACCTCATATTTTAAAAGTCCGGTCTAAAAGTATTTTTTAAGGCCAATTGCGTATCCGACCTTAAAAGTAACAGACCGCCTGAAATGAGACCATTCGCAGATCCGGTCTTACGATGCCTCTTTCGTCCGGTCTTAAAAGACATTTTTGTACCCGTGGAATAAGGATATTTTATTTTGATCTTGAGTAAAAAAATAAGGATATTTTGATAAAAATATTATAAATTTAGAAGATGGAATAGATTCAAATCTTATATTTAAAATCAAAATAAAACTATTGTCTAACTCTGTTGTTTAGGTACTAGGGTAGTACTTGAGTATTTTTTTTAGGATGATTTTAATACAAATGATTAAATAATACTACTATAATATAGAGAAACTGAGGGATTACTTTGTTGGATTTTAGAATCTAAATCCTAAGGGTTATGAATAAGAAGTTCTATTGGTTAGCCACCGCCAGTCGCATTGTTTCGCCACGGTCGCGTTGGTTCGCCAACGGGTGTCCATCTGATCGTTTCCATCATCTATAAATAGGATGTGCTAGTAACAGAAAATCGAAGAGAGAAAAACTAGATCTAAAATTAATCTCAAACATTCCTCTCTGCATATTACATTCTGTAGACATAGTCTGTGCGATTCTGAAAGCAGACTCGTTGGATTCGCTTGAGTTTCAGATTGAGATAGCCATCATTTTGAAGATGAATAATCCGATCTATCCTGGGAGGCAATTGCTTAGAAACCTTCGACATCTGTATTGAGGGAGCAAAATTGTTTTAAGGAAACAACGTATGTTGGGCCCGGATTTCTTCATAGTTCATTATCATATTCAACAGTCTTGTGAGTTTTTTACTAGTTTTTATTTATGTGCAGAAATATTGTATGTTTATAAGATTATGCATATTATTAATTACACAGATTCTTATCTTAGTGATATTTCTATCTTGAAAGTATCTTCACCAACATACTTTTCATAAGTGAGGATCATACCAACCCCGAGTTCACATTATGTGCCCATAATTATGTGCTTCTTATGTGCTCATACATCTAATTAGAGGTATGAGCATTTTTTTATATATATTTTTTCACATTTTTTATATATTTTATTTATATATATTTAAATTATATGCGGCTTTCTGGGATATTTTTTGCATCCAGTATCTCAAATTAATTAATTTCCATAATACTGGTGTTACAGATAGATGCAGAACTGGAAACTAATTAATTTGAGATATTGCGTATAATAAACATCCCAAAAAACAACATATAATTTAAATTTATATAAATACAATACATAAAAAAATTGAAAAAAAAAATATAAAAAAATGCTCATACCTCTAATTAGAGGTATAAGCACATAAGAAGCATATAATTATGTGCACATAATGTGGACTCATAAGACAATTTTAGAGAGTTAATTTTGGTCCTAAATATAAAACATAGTTTTCATATTTGTTAATCTTTTTCTAATCTGTCCCTATTAATGCCTTCCCAACAATAGTTAAGGAGGAGAGTGAATTAACGAAGATGACTAATGTAATTTAGAAAATATATGTCATAGTAATCAACTCAATTATATTCTTTAATTTCATTAAATTAGATAAATATATATTATATTAAGGGGATAAGGGTCTTATTTGCCTCGAAAGTTTTCGCTCAGGCAGAAGTTTTTTTTGGATTAAAATTGCCCCAGAGGTTAACAAAAGGGGGCAATTTTGCCCTGGAAGTTTTTTTTAGTTGCAATTTTGCCCTAGAAGTTTGCAAATTGGAGCAACAATTTAACGGTTAAGATTAACGGAATGGCAAGATTGCTACGTTTTTAAACTTCCGGGACACTTTTACTCCAAAAAAAACTTCCGGGTGCTGAGTGCTCCAGAACGAAAACTTCTAGGGTAAATAAGACCTTTATCCCTTATATTAAGTATCGGAGGAGTATTATCAACTTAGGGCCCATTTGCTATAGGAAAGATTTGAGGAGGGAAAAGAAGGGAAGAGAAGATTATGAGGGAAGATGAGTTGTTTGGTAGAAAGAAAATGAAGGGGTAAAGTTAGGAAAGAATCATAAAATACATATTTTACCCTCAAAAGCAATTAATTTAAAATGAAAAGGAAAAATGTATTTTTTTTTTCATAATTTGAATTTGATACAAATTTGCTTGCATCAAATTCGAACTTTTATGACGAAGTATTTATTTCAAACAACAAAATTGAATTTATAGGTCACTTTTGAATTTCATGACGAAGATTTATTTCACAATATTTTTTTTTTTGAATTTATGGATCAAATTCGAATTTTATGACGAAGCATTTATTTCACGAAAAAAACAATCGAATTTGTCTAAAATCTTCTCTTATCAAATTTAAATTTATGGCATAAATTCGAATGTAATCCTATTTTCTTGTCTTATAGAAAATAAATGTTTTATGAGGAGTAACTACGTCTAAAAGCTTCACGGTTCATAGAGGAAAACTTAAGTCTTCAAGAAGATTAGACACTAAAAATATATCAAATGAGGAAAATTACTCATCTTCCCTTCCCACCTCTCCCACGTACCGCCCTTAGTTCCTGCAATGCAGGTTCCAACCTTTGTTTGTTTGTGTGTGTCTGTTTCAATGTTGACAGCAGGCCTAGATGAGTCAAGACTCCAGAATCCAGATCCCTTTGTCTTTCCTACTATGCTCCACCAAATCGTAATTTTAATCATTCTCAACATAAAGTTTGACTTGCATTAAATAATTATAAGATTATACCACTCTAATTTTATTTATAAGTCCAGTTTGACCAAAAAAATTTAGTCCTATTTATAAGTCGGTTTCATGTAATAAATGAGATTATGACAATTTTACCTATATTAATTATATCCATGAAGATAGAGAGAAAAGAAACAATTAAAAAAATTCAATCATAAATGAGGGTAAAATTGAAAATTTACCCCCATAATCATTGTGTCAACTACATCTCCTTGGTATGTGAGATTTGGTCAAACTGAACTTATAAATAAGACTAGAGTGATAAATACATAAAATGTAGGTTGACAAGAAATTCTCATAAAAAAACCACCTAAATTTCCACATCCCAACAAGGTTATCCCAATTTTCAAAATATCAAATCACGCCAAAATGAAATAAAAAAATGTGATTTTTTTTATAATTATACACCTTACTTTAGAAAAAGTCTCAACTACCCTCACTTGAGACATCGTCCACCAAAGCTCCGACACTCCAACCACTCCTTAGGACCGTTTGTTACAAAGAAAGTTCAGGGAGGGAAAGGGAAGATCTCAATCTTCCCATGGATTTTGGGTGTTTGTTACAAAGAAAGTCCAGTCAGTAACTCACTGGAATTGGACATTTTCCCTTATTTGAGGGAAGATGCTTTCCCTCCGAAAATGGAAGGAAAGCTGCCATCTTCCCAGGAAGATGATTTTTTGACAGATTTACCCCTGAAATTCAAATTTAGCGGGAAGTTCGAACTTGGCGGGAAAGTTCAAATTTGGCGGGAAAGTTCAAATTTGGCGATTTTTTTTTTTCTTCAAAAGTTCGAACTTAACAATAATATATTTTTTAAAAATATATTTTAGCAAAAAAAATATTTTTTTTTATTTTGAATTAATTTCTTTTGAGGGTAAAATAGACATTTCCTAATTCCTTACCAACTACCACCTCTTCATTTTCTTCCTACCAAACAACTCAAGTCATCTTCCCTCATCTTTCAAATCTTCCTTTCCATTCATTTCCCTCCTCTAAAGTTTCTTTCCTTCCCCAAACTTTCTTTGTAACAAACGGGTCCTTAGATCCTCAAAAGGGTTTGGTGATCACTGAGCAATCAAATCTCTTTATAAATATAATAAAAGTTATATATAATGCCAATAAAATTTTAATGTTTTAAATCATTTGCTACACTTTTAGCAGCATAGACAATGCTTCCGACATGTACGATATTGACAAAAACTTCTTTTACAATTTTAACCCTCGGGAAAATATATAAATGTCATGTTTAAAATTATTTACTACACTACTAAGTACTAACGATACTAACAACCCTTCCAAATTTTACCATTTCATATTAATGTTGTTTATGACAATTTTCTTACAATTTTAATTAAGCTTTTAGAAAAATAGTAATAAACAAGAAAAAAATAATCAATATGAATGAATATATATGGTTAAAATTTTAAATATTAATCCTCTTATTGAAATGAGTTATGACTTCTTAATATAAAGTTTTGAAAATGTGATAAATATATTCAGGTAAAAAAAACGAAAATGTGATAAATGTATAAAATACATAGACAAATAAAAATTTGATTTATTTTGCTATTTTAAAAAATTTGACTTTAAAATTATGTGAAATGCAAGCAATGGCTGAGGCTTGAGAGTATCACAATTCACACACATGAAAAAAAAAATATTAAAATTAGTGTATGTTTGCATTGGCGGTAATAAAGTTAGGATAGAAGTTAAATGGGGTAATATGATTTATATTTGGATTACCAGTGGAAGTGACTTTTCTTAAACTAAAACTTGTTTAGACAATAATTTAAAAAGTAAGTTCCAATGAAAAATTACTGAAAAGGAAATGAATCCTATTAAATATTTCTTTGGTTCTCTATATAAGACACAGAGAAAAGAAAAAATATGGTCCCATTTATGGGGGAGAGAAAGAAGATTTTCATCTGAATTTACTTCCTCTGATCTTTATTATAAGACACCAACTAGCAAATTTGTTTGGTCCTTTTTATAAGGCATTTTCTTATTCCCAAGAAGTATTAATGATTTTTTTTCCATGT
This sequence comes from Acacia pycnantha, assembly GCA_025563575.1. Lineage (NCBI taxonomy): Eukaryota > Viridiplantae > Streptophyta > Magnoliopsida > Fabales > Fabaceae > Acacia > Acacia pycnantha. Next base: position 1,435,697 of record JAMWYP010000035.1, read on the forward strand.
ATGCACATAATTAATAAAGGTAGTGGGTGAGAGTAATAATTAATATAATATTAGAGTTTAATGCAATTAGTAGGGGTAATATTAGAAGTTACTTAAATTCTAGAATAACTTTATTGACTTTAACTGTTTTTATTGACTTTATTATGAATTAAGCCATTTTTTTGGAAGCGACTTAGTGCCTGTTAGTTAAGCAGTATGAGCTAAAACAAACTTGATTGAGCAAAAAAAAAAAGTGCTTATGGGGCCCATTTATCTTGTTTGGGTATTTTTTTTTTCCAAGGGTAAAGGTGCAATTTTACACATATGCTTTACCCCTGGGAGCGCCTAGCACCACGAGCTTTTTTCTGCAGTAAAAGTACACACATGGTTACGTTTTGGGAGCGCCCAACACCATAGGCATTAGTTGACCGTCAACTTGGATGGAACGCTGACGTGGACGCTGTTGGTAAGTAAAAAAAGAAAATTACCCTTTTCTCCTTAGTTTTAAATAAAAATCACCCTTTGGCCCCAAGTTTTTTTTTTTAAAAAAAAACTAAAAATACCCCCTCCCCCGGTGGGCCACCCCACTGCCGCCGCCGCCGGCCACCACCGGCGGCGGCGGCCGTTGGTGGGGCCCACCGATGAGGGTTTATTTTTAGTTTTTTTTTTAAAAAAAACTTAGAGCCAAAGGATAATTTTTATTTAAAACTAAGGGCAAAAGTGTAATTTCACCCGTGTTACTATTCATTTCCATTCAACTTAACGGTCAACTAACGTCCGTGGTGCTGGGCGCTCCCAAAACGTAACCACATGTATACTTTTGCTGCAGAAAAAAGCTCGTAGTACTGGGCGCTCTTGGGGATAAAACGCATGTGTAAAATTACACCTTTACCCTTTTCCAAAACCCTAATTTATCATCACTTCTCTTTCCAATAATATGTGTTTAGCATAAGCGACTAGGGGTCGCTTTATGCGATTGTGAAATCACGATCAACCTCCCGCCATGAGAAATTATCTCATCTACCCTCCACTTCTTGCTCCTAAATTCTCTACCACCCGAGATATTTCACAAATATTTCTCAACGAAAATTTTCAAATATGTTTTTAAACTCCTCTGTATTCCATTAAGTTATTTTAAATTATAAAAATTATAAAAAAATAATATTTAAATATTAATATCATTCATTACATCATATTTAATGATAATTATTAAATATTTAATTATATTTATTATTAAATATAATAACGAAAATTTAAATAGCTTCATTGAAGAAATAAACTTACTTACATAATCTGGTGCAATCTTGAAAAAGAAAAAAAAAAAGCTATCATATTTATCAATTTACTTTTCTATTTAGATTTTAAATCTCGTGATAACGATATATCCTTAATATACTCTATAAAATATACTCCAACATTTATAATTTTTCTTTCAATTGTATATGCACCTTCTTATAAAGTTTTATTTCGTTTTTATATTCATTTTCATTTTTTTGTTGAATAAAACTTTATAAAATTCATTTTACTTTTAGTAATTACACATTCATAAGTGCTTTTAATAAAAGAATAAAGTGAAAATTTAGTAACGAACTATTTTCTTATAATAACCTAATACAATTAACTATTTTGAGTGTAAAGGTAGACCTAATCAATTTTTTTTGTAGTATATATAGCAACATTGATAACCCTAGTTAACTTCAATTACTCTGTACAGTAGGACAGAGCAATGGAGGGATTGGGTAACTCGAGGTCAAACCCATAGAGGCATAGACTACCTATTGATCTTTAAATGGGTATGGGCTAGTCCATACCTGTACTTCAACCCATTTAAACTCGTGTAAATGAGCTATCATATAAATGGGCGAGCTCACTGGGTTTTGGGTTACCCATTTACATTTGACATATTTATTTTTTTGAAAAAAATATTCATAAGCATTAAATATCCATTCAACTTTGTCATTCTAAATTCTGAAATTTTAATCTTCAAAGTTCAATAATTACAATTCACAACAATTTAGACAAGTATCATTATAACATAAATTTATTTAGAATACAGAGTCAAGGAACGTCTTTATCTTATGCCAGAATGTGGAATGAGATGGTTAATTAATAAAAAAAACACTAAATGGACGGGTATGGGCAGCCTGCAGGTGTGCCCATAGCCCACCCATTTAAGTTTTAAATAGGCGGGTTCTAACTTGCCCCATTATTAGTCTTTTTTGGTGGGCTCAAAATGACCCAATCATATTGGGTTGTGGGTGAGCTCATGAGTTATGGGTTCTGTACGTAGCTCTACTTTACAGTGTGAGTTCTACCAGTCTTCTTACTCTCTAATATTTTGATATATTTTTAGCAATATGTGACTTTTTTAATGCGAAAATATCATTTAGACCGCAGCAATTTTACTTCATTCAACTCTAAATGATTATGAAATTTCATTGCACCTCTTAGGTCAAAATGAAATTAAGTTTTATCAATAAAAAGATAATAATGACTTTACTTTATTTTTCATAAGATCATTTATAAAAAAAAATAAGGATATTCACAAGACAAATAAATGGATTTAATAAAGAGTAAAATACTCTGACTACCCTCCTGTTTTGCCTTAATTACACAGACCTCCTCTCTATTTTGGAAATCCATATAAACCTCCCTTATATTTTAAGATTTTATTTCCATCTACCCAAACCATTAGTTAACCGTTAAATTTGACTTTTAAACTTTTGTTTTAACCAGAATGTCCCTCTTCAATATTAGAATTATTTAAGTATATAAAACCAAATTTATACAACCAAAAATGTATTCTAATAGATTTTCTAACTTCCTAATTTCTTAAAAAATTTATTAGTTTTGATATTATAAATTAATTTTGACTTAAAATTATAAATTAAACACATATTTTTATCAAATATAATAAACTATATAAGTTTGACATTGCATGTGTCATTTAAATTTATAATTTAATACTTTTTTCACAAATATTTATAAACACATTTGATCAAGCACATGTTTATTTAAAAAATTACTTGAATATTGAACGTTTGTGATATTTTCATTAACCAATGCTGAAATAATCAAATAGATAACTATTTGTAAAGATAAAAGAACTCTTAAATTCTTTAAAACAATTTTAGTCAAAATATAAAAGTAAAACTAGGGATTTAGTATTAAGGGTAAAATAGTAAATAAATTTTATTTTTATACAAACTTTAATTTAAAAAATATATATTTTTGCAATATATTTAGAATATTCTTAACGGAGTTAATTATTTGGACTTAACTGTATGTTTTCAAAATAAAGGGGATGTATGTGTAATTAAGGCAAAACATGAAGGTGGTCAGAGTATTTTGCTCTTTAATAAAATCTAGGAGTTAATTTTTGTTTACATGAATGACCAAATTTTTTTAACATTTTGGATTCTTTTGAATTAATTTACAAGACAAATATGGTCATTTACAAGATAAATATGAATATACATAAGATGAAAATGATTATTTCTACTTTGGATCTAACAAAAGATAATTGCATTGGGTGCTTATAGCGAGAAATAGTTTAGTGTTAAATTTACACTTTCGCCCTTTTAAAAATATTAAAATAATAAAAAGTGAGAAGACGAGTGGGATCCACTGTACAAAAAGTAACGGAAATTAATCAAGGGTAACAACGTTGCTATATATGCTACCAAAAACAAAATAGTTATATATACTTTTACACCCCAAAATAGTTAATTATGTTAGGTGTCTATAAGAAAACAGTTTGTTGCTAAATTTACACCTCCATCCTTTAATAAATGAAATCCAAACATAATCACAAAGGTTGTCGAACTCACGAGTTTAAGTAAACTCATATCATAAACCCGAATCGTAAATTTGTAAGAGTTTACTTTTATCATTAAATAAGTAATCCAGTGTATAATTAAATAATTAAAATATAAAGAATGGCAACAATTTGATTTAATTATATTTTAAATCTAAATAATTGAAATTAAATATATCAAAATTCAAAATTTATTATATTTAACTAAGAAATTTCTATAAAATTTATAGATAAAGTTGTTCAGAATGATAAAATTGAAAAAATTAATACAAGTTTAAAAGTAAATTAACAAGGTTAAATTTTTTCTAAATACGTGTGAAAGACGCCGGAAGTACTTCGCATGTAGGACTTGTCACTTGTGCATGAGACTAGGGGATTACTTCAACTTCAAGTTTACTTTCTTGAGAAAAAAAAAAAAAATTTACTTTCAATCCGAGTCACGTTCAATGTTCAAAATATATAAAAAAGGAGAAAAAAAATTGAAGCCGCTAGGATTTTGCCCCGATGCATGTGCCCGATATGATGACTTGGCAAGTATGGACCCCCACTATAATCTATTCTTAATCTCTTGTTCCCATCCGCTTCAATTTCTTCATCGTCCTCGCTGAGGTTTGACCTCTGTGATTCTGTAATTCCGCCATGGCAACTTCTCTACTCCGGAGAACCAGTATCATCCACAATGCTCGCCGATTCAAGTTCCCTAATTCTTGGTGTCTCAGTGAGCTGTTGACTCAACATTTTTCCATCGATAACGCTGTGAATGAAAATGCTATTCACAGAGTTTCAAAGGGCGTTTCGTTTTACTCTCAGGTTGCGAGTGGTGGTGGACTCCCATCGTCTATGCGTGGAGCTGTATTCTGGGAAAAAGGCAAGCCTCTCTCTATCGAGGAATTCCACATTCCTCGCCCCAAGACTGGAGAAGTTCTGGTTAGAACCAAGGGTTGGTAATCCTTAATCTCTTTGTTTTCTAAGTCGTTGTTGTTAATGGATTTCGACTTTGCGATCAGTCCGATTTTGACGATATTACTGTCAGCAAGAATCGTCGATTTCAGATCCTAAAGATTCCTGGGTTCTCCTAATTTATTAGAATCAAAGCTTCTTCTTTTTTCTTTAAACCAGTGAACTGAACTACTTAATGATCGAATGATTTGTTCTGTTTGTAGGTTGTGGAGTATGCCACTCCGATCTTCACGTTATAAAAGATGAAATTCCTTTTTCGAGTCCTTGCGTGCTAGGACATGAAATAACTGGCGAAGTTGTTGAACATGGATCGCTCACCGATAATAAAACAAAGCAAAGGTATTAGATAAGGTTTAATGGTCCTTTTACTACTGTTCTAGTCAGTTTGACTTTAACCATACTTTCTTCAGTCAAAGTAGATGGAAAGTGAAAAAAGTAGTAATAATTAAGCTTTCCTGTGTCGCAGACTTCCAGTTGGATCTCGAGTCGTTGGTTCCTTCATTATGCCTTGTGGCAACTGTTCTTACTGTTCAAAGGTAACATCGCATATTTGCATTAAGTACTTTGTCTGATTTATTGCCCGCCCTTAATTTTTTCACAATTATCCAAAAACAGGGGCATGATGATTTATGTGAACAATTCTTTGCTTATAACCGGGCAAAAGGAACCCTCTATGACGGTGAAACTCGACTGTTTCTACGCAACAGTGGTAAGTATGGTTTGCATATTCTTTAAGGTTAATAATGGCCCTGTGTTACTTTTGTTTCCAAATTTCTACTAGCGTTGGTAGAAAAACTCTATTATGATTTACTAAAAGGCCTGAATACTATACATTTTCTGATTTGCTACTGGAAGGAAGTTAATAATGGCACTTTTACTGTCACTACACATATTACTGTGATTAGTATTGAGTGATGAACTGACAAAATACCACAATTCAAGCTCCTTCCACTTAAATAAGTATGTTCCTTTAATTGCATATGCACTGGATTAATTTAATGCTCTGCAACTTCGTACAAAAAATAAAATTATGCCTCCCCTATTCTCTCTCTGATGTTTTAGTTTCAGTTATACTTGTACAATATATATGCTGTCCAATTTTAAACTTGCTCATTGAGTGTACCCTTCATTATCGAATGCTGAAAATAATTAATAATTTATAGGAAAGCCAGTCTACATGTATAGTATGGGAGGACTTGCCGAATACTGTGTTGTGCCAGCAAATGCGTTGGCAGTGTTACCAGACTCACTGCCATATACAGAGTCTGCAATACTAGGATGTGCTGTTTTTACTGCATATGGTGCTATGGCCCATGCAGCCGAGGTTCGTCCTGGGGATTCTGTTGCCGTTATTGGAACGGGTGGTGTTGGTTCTAGGTAAAAGAAATTCCTTTATTGATGAGTGTCTAATTTTCACCTAGCAGTCACACTGCCTTTCTTTTAGTTCTCTTTTGTAATGCTTGCTTGAGATATGCTTGGTTAACATTTTGTCCATTACATCTGTTTTACATGGTTCTCTTTTATAATGCTTGCTTGAGATATACTTGGTTAACATTTTGTCCATTACATCTGTTTTACATTACAATAAAGTAATGGGGACAACAAAGAAAGCATAGCTTCTCAATTGTAGTGACTGAATATCTGAAAGCATAGCTTCATTTACCTTGGAGCACATCCCTTCCTACACCCTATTTATCTTGTGCTCATTGACACTTCATTTAGAACTTAATACTACATGGATGAGATTAATTCTCATTTTGTTTTTAGATTGTAGACAAACTTGTTGAAAAATTTGTTGGGAATCATACATTTAGCTATGTGGAAGTTATGTTTTGTTATGGAGACCTCTTAGGTATTGCAAAATGATTTAGAGAATATGGGTATTCCGCTTTACCCTCAGGATACAGAACATCGTGCTGAATTTTTTCTTAAATTTATCCTCCAGCTGTTTGCAGATTGCTAGAGCATTTGGTGCTTCTGAAATTATTGCTGTTGATATTCAGGATGATAAGCTAGAGAAAGCAAAAACATTTGGTGCTACTCACACTGTGAATGCAGCACGTGAAGATCCAGTTGGAAAGATAATTGTAAATGCATTTTCCTTTGTTTAACATTTGGTGTTTTTTATTTTACCCATGAACGTAAAAGAATATTTTTTATGACTTATTTGTACGTGTGTACCAACAATTAATAGTTAAACAAGGTGATTTAGAAGGCTATCTAAGCATCATTGTCTTCTAATTCTAAGGCTATTAGATGGACTTCTGCATAAGAAAAATTTGTAATTCTGTGTATTTTGATAAGAGAGAAGTATAAAGAGCATATATTTTGCTTTCAGATAACTTTGCCCATTCCTCTATTCTGCCATTGTAATTTATTTGGCTTTAATAGTTTCAGTTTCTTCTCATTCTCCTTATAGGACACAATTTGAAATTCTGCCCCATAAACTCTTACTCTACATGAAAGCTTTTCCTATTTATATTTGTTGTCTATTTTTAAGCTTTCTTTTTCTTCATCCTCGAGATTCAGCCACAGGCATGGAGTTAGTAGGGAATCACACACAATCTTTCAATTGACAAATTGCCTCATCCACAGGATGTTTAATTTCTTTCACTCTGAAGAGAGCCTTTATTTTGTTTATACTGATTTCAACAGGAAATAACTGGTGGAAAAGGTGTTGATGTTGCTGTGGAAGCCTTGGGAAAACCACAAACGTTTTCCCAGTGCACACAAAGTGTGAAGGATGGAGGAAAAGCTGTGATGATCGGACTAGCACAAGCTGGTGCTGTTGGACAAATGGAGATAAATCGCCTTGTTCGCAGAAAGGTGCATATTCTTTGTATGCAATATATCTTTCTAACTAGTATAGTAATCAGTAACTTACTCTCAAGTCTTAGTTGTAATGGTTTCTAGTCAAGGTAACACATGCACCATTCAAATCAAGCTGACCTTTTATAATCGGTTTGGAACTTCCCTCCTCCCTGTTAAAATCAATGTTCCCAACACAGAAACAAAATCTGTTACGAAATTTAAAATAACTCAATTCATCTAAACTTCTTTTACAAAAGAGAAGTTGGTAAATAGCAGGGTAAATTTCTCTTTTCTGCTTTTAAACTAAGTTCAAGGCTTTAGCTGGATCAATTCATTGAAATATCTTGCATTCACATGAATAATCTGGCTGAAGATGGTCTTTGAGTTCAAACTATTGAAACTATATTTAGTTTTCTTTTATGTGCTGTTATGAAATTCTCCGTTAAACTGATTTTTATTTTTTGTGCCTTTCATTATTGCTCTGAACCATTACAACATCTCTTTGAGTAGATACAAATTATTGGATCGTACGGAGGTAGAGCAAGGCAAGATCTTCCTAAGTTAGTTAGACTAGCAGAAACAGGTATCTTCAATCTTTCCAATACTGTTTCTAGAAGATACAACTTTGAGGAGGCAGACAAAGCATTTGCAGATCTCAACCAGGGAAAAATTGTGGGACGAGCTGTCATTGAAATAAGATAATCTTGTTTTATATTACATGCAATGCTTTGTGTCCAGAATTCTGCTTCTTGCCCGTAATGCAAAGAACTGGTGGCCTGAGAACACATAATGATAGGTTCTATGTCACCTATCAGAGAAGACGTAATAGGGGAAGTGTTTTGAATTAGTCCTTGCTGACTAAGTCTGAATTAATTAATTATTATTGAGTCAGGTTGAGTCCATTAGTAGAATAATAGGACCACTTACTTAGTTGTGAGTCCGGTGAGTCAGTTATGCGCATGTTTCCATTGTTATGGATCTGTTTCCCAAGAATGTAAGGAGAGTCTTGCATTTCCATTGTATTTCTGCATCTATAAATATGTTAGCCGGATTTAAACTTAAGGTATGAGTGAATAAACCTTATTTCAGAATATTGAAGATTCTCCTTGGCTTCTATAATCTTTCATTTGTGAGATTCTTGCTGTGAGAGAGAGTAGAAGATAGAGTTGATATCTTTTGTTTCTAATTTTTCTTAGTTTACATACCTGTGAGTTATCACGATGGATATTGTTTTCTCATACTCTGCTGTACTGATGATAACACAGTTCCTAATGGCCAAGATGAGTTCAAAGTTCTTAGCAAAAAAAAAAAGATGAGTTCAAAGTTCTTAGCAAAAAAAAAGATGAGTTCAAAGTACTTGAATAAAATAAACATTTGCATATCACTTCTTGTTCATTTAGTCGAGATAGGTGCATTTAGATTTCTCAAGGTTAAATCCTTGAGATTAAAGATATTTGAATGAGAAAATATTGCATTCATGCACTGTGCACTGTACATGAACAAGAGGCCCTGCGTTTTCTGTTTAACTGGGTAAAGAAGCATTGGGGTCCCTCATCTTCTCTTCTAGGGTTTATCCTGCATGAAGCCATGGAAAATAATGACAGAGGCAAAAAAGAATAATCTCCACCTCCTTTGGGGCCACAGTAGCCCCTCCCTTGTAGGAGTTTTCTTTTCTTCTTTTATGGTAATCATTCTACTTTCAAATTCTTGATAAAAGAAGACATTTAGAAACCAAAATCCTTTGTAGAGATGTCCCGTCTTTCAAAAGTCTATTTTCCATAATTTCAAAATTTTCAGCTCTGAAAAATGTGTATTGCGAGTTTTATTGTCTTACTTTGATGCTTATGTTAAGGTGCAATGCTTCCAGTTATCTTCTTTATTGGTAGGTGCAGATATATGAAGTAAATCTAGAATTATTTGATTTATTGGTGGTGTATGGGCCTGTATCTTGGCGTAGTAAGAAATGCACGATTTCTTTAAACTCCATGATGTTGAAAATCTTAGTGACTTAACACGGCTTTTGGTTCTTACTGAATGACAGCGCAGGTTGTAAAAAGCTTGTTTAGTATGCCTTAATTTCTAAGCCCAAAACTGCTCGTTCACAACCTACTAAGATTAGTAAACCAAGTGCGTAGGCAATTTCAGCAACCTAGCATTGTAAAGGACTACAAATCAAATTTATTGTCAAGCTCAACGCCCTTCCTTGTCACCATATGCCCATCATACAGTGTCACTAGGTTGTTCGCCAAACAACCAAAGCATAATATGCGTATAGTAACCCTTTTTTTGAAACTCAATAGTGTATACTTTTGTATTTATCAATATAATAATTGTTACAAATTTGAAATGAAGATGGGGTGTGTGAAAAAAAAAGCCCCTCAAATATATGAAGTAACTATAAAGGATTTTAAAAAATTAATATAACAAAATCGGAATGAAGTATTTAAACTCATTATATTATGCTGCGTTGCTAAATTGAATTAAGCTAAGCTACAAATCAAGTACCTGGCTGTCACTCATGGTAATTACGAAAATGTGCTGGTAGATTGAAAAAGTAATTAACGCGACTTTGATAAACGTGCATTTTTACATTTTTCTGCATTTTTTCAACCTACAGATGAATATATACATTAAGTATATTTTGTACCTAAAATGTGATTAATAATAAGTTCAAATTAATAAGCTGAGATTAAAAAAAAGATACAGAATTTGTACATATGTCAATTAAAATATGATACTCAAATTAGAAATTAATCGATCATGTGCGTTGCATGGATTATAATTATATAATTAGCCTTATGCTAACGTCATGCACAGTATTATGTTTAATAACATCAGCAGCTGATCTTGTACTCTTCTTCTTAATTTTTTTTTTTTGGTTGCCAAATTTTAGGAAAGGGGTTGGGTTCACCCATGATCTAAGGGTAGAGCGAAGTCTCTCTTCCTCCTAGGTGATACCGATGTTGGGCAGGGCGAGCCGTCTATTACCCTCAAGCGTTAACCTAGGCACCTAGGAGCTAGGATACCTCCCCCAGTGCCTTGACCAACTCCAGGATCGAACCCCCTCCCTTTGATGAGAGTGTCCGACCCCTTTGTCAGTTGAACCCAAGGACGAGGGGTTACTCTTCTTCTTAATTAAGGAAACGTGTGAGTGTGATGAAGTTACTGCATTCAATTAAACGGCTCTAACCCTGCCTGCTACAACCACGTATGCATGGGCACCTTTGATAAGTATGGTAGTTTTTGGAGAATAGTTTTTATGATTTACAACATAAGAATGTGAGAGGGATTTTATCTCAGCTTGCAAAAAATAACTTGTGAAACCTAGATTTTGGTGGTTTCCAAACGCCCTTAACAAACTTTATTAGATACTCCTATGTATAGAAGCAATGATGATCTAACCAACAAAGAGTGAAAAATCACTCCAACTACTATCTTGAACACCCTAGACAGAAATTTCGTTCAGTCAAGGATATCCAACCTCCAAGAGTAAAAGATATCTTCGTTGATAAGCAAGATGAACAGTAGTAAAACAATAATCACTCGTTAACTGTAATCAAATTGGACTTTGTTACCCCCTCGTCTTTAAGTTCAACTGGCAAAGGGGTTAGACATTCTCACTAAAGGGAGGGAGTTCGATCCTGGAGTTGGTCAAGACATGGAGGAGGCATTCTAGCTCCTAGGTGCCTAGGTAAACACGTCTGAGGGTAATAGATGACTCACGAGGAAGGGAGATTTCGTCCTGCCGGATCGTGGGTAAACTCAACCCCTTTCCTAAAATTTTTATATAAAAAAAAAATTGGACTTTGTTACGTGTTTATGATATATTAAAAGTGTTTGGATATAAGTAGCATCACTGATCACCCCAACCCTTTGATGTAGAGGACAAAAACATTAAACTCATGATTCACTTTGTTCAAGATGACTCTTATATTAAAATTATGGAAATAGAAATTACGTGAATGAGACAAAAATATCCCTACCCATATAGTAAATTACAATTGATATATGCAAACATGAATATTAATTAGTTTTTCCAAAGGAAATAAAACACCAATTGTTGTTACGGAGGGAATATGTAAATAAATACTAGGACTAATGAAACGGGAATAAACAGTTCATATGCATCACAATTCTCCTTGTACTTTATTTAGAAATTCTGAAAGAATGTGTTATTTCAAGTTTCAACGGGTCGGTCAGTAAGAAATGCTCATAATAAAATGTACTTCCCACATACGTTGCCTTTTTTTAGTGGTCAATTTTATTTTTTTAGAGTATTTATATGCGTTAAATACCATAATGCGCCATTAATGATCCATGTATGATGGTAATTTATGTTGGTGGAATTTTAAATTAATACAAGTTTAAATATTTAGTTGGTTAAATATTTGGGTTATCATTTTGTCTTGGTATTTATTTTGAATATTTATGCATTAAATAATTTTTTTGTCTTGGTATTTATACTATTAATTTTTTTGTAGTATAATAATGTCAGTAATGCACTCACAAGTCACAATGTATTGGGACCTGACTTAGGTCCTTTGCGTCTGCTTTGATAATTCAAGATATTCAATGGTATTGAAAAAAATCTTTATAATCTTAAAAAAATATTTTAGGATTATGAAAAAATATTTTAGGATACTGACTAATACTAAAAGGATATTTTAGGAAACTAAAAAAAATAATTCATCATCTTAAAAAATAATTCTAAGATCTTGAAAAAATAATTTAAATACTAACAGTGACTCCTACTAAAATATACTTTAGGGTATTTTTCAAGATCCTAAAATAATTTTTTAACATCATGAATTATTTTTTTAGTACAAGTTAGTATTCTGAAGTATCCTTTTAATACACAGTCAGTAATATTTTTTTAAGATCCTAAAATAATTTTTCAAGATATATGAAGAATTTTGTCAGTAACACTAAGTATCCTAAATTATCTTTTTACTATTGAAAGTGTTTGATTTTTTTTTTTTTTTACAAAAGGGACCAGGTGTGTGTTCCGTTGCATCAAAACGACGCCGTTTGAGGCAGCAGACGCAAGTCTGCAAAGGACCCAAGCCAGGTCCATATTATATAGTACGCCTTAGTGAGGATGATAACCAAATTGGATCTGGCTTTGGTCCTTTTCGGTTACCATTCGCTGCCATCCTATTCTTTAAACGACAGCATTTTGGTGCAAAATAGATCCCTGTTTCTTTTTTTTATAATATTTTTAATAGCATTCATCACCCTGTAGTACTAGTCAGCATCCTGAAATATCTTTTTAGTACCGGTCAGTATCCTGAAATTTTTTCAAGATCTTAAAATAATTTTTTAAGATCTTGAAATATTTTTTCAGTGCCATTTAATATTTTGAAATATATTTTTAGTAACAGTGAGTACATAAAATATTTTTCTAAGATTCTAAAATAAATTTTCAGATCACAAAGTATTTTTTCAAAATCCTTATACTTCCATTTGGCTGTAATTTCTTAAAAGCAAATATATGTCCCCTAATGGTGTTATCTCCAGTGTATAACGTGTCAACGATGGACCTTGCAACAGTAAGAAACCAGTAATCCGTAGCTAAGAGCCGCATGTGGATTTTGTTATATTAAATAATATATTGCAAGGATATGAATTTGAAATTGAAATCTTGTTATGTTAAAAAAAAAAAGATTTTGTTATATTAAAAAATATATTAGAAGGATTTGGATTTAAAATTTGAAATTGAAATCTGAAAAATGAGCGGAGGAATGTACGAGAATTGAGAGAATCTTGGGATATTGTTCTTGATACGTGTGAAAGACGCCGAATTCGTATATACGACTTATGTACAAGACTAGGGATTACTTCAAGACTTCAAGTTTACTTTACTTCCACAATCCCAATATATAAAAAAGGAGAAAAAAATTGAAGCCGTCTTAGGTTTTCTTCATCATCCTCGCTGAGTTATATCAAAAAATTATATCAAAAAATCATCCTCGCTGAGGCGGAGTGGCGGACTATATAGTATTCACTCATCCATCCCAGTTTGACCTCTGTGATTCTGTAATTCCACCATGGCAACTTCTCTACTTCGGAGAACTAGTATCATCCACAATGCTCGCCGATCCAAGTTCCCTAGTTCTTGGTGTCTCAGTGAGCTGTTGACTCAACATTTTCCGATCGATAACGCTGTTAATGAAAATGCTATTCACAGAGTTTCAAAGGGAGTTTCGTTTTACTCCCAGGTTGCGAGCGGTGGTGGACTCCCATCGTCTATGCGTGGAGCTGTATTCTGGGAAAAAGGCAAGCCTCTCTCTATTGAGGAATTCCGCATTCCGCGGCCTAAGGCTGGAGAAGTTCTCCTTAGAACCCAGGGTTGGTAATCCTTAATCTCTTTGCTTCGCTTCTCTGCGCCATTGTTGTTAATGGATTTCGACTTTGACATTGTTGCCAGCTGTTTCATTCATACTTTTTCAGATCCTAAAGATTCCTGGTTTTCTCCTAATTTATCAGAATTAAGCTTTTTGGCTTTAAACGAGTGAACTGAAGATCGAATGATTTGTTCTGTTTGTAGCTTGTGGAGTATGCCACTGCGATCTCCACGTTATGAAAGATGAAACTCCTTTTCCGAGTCCTTGCGTGCTAGGACATGAGATAACTGGCGAAGTTGTTGAACATGGACCGCTCACAGATAATAAAACAAAACTAAGGTAGTAGACGGAGTTTAATGATAGTCAGTCAGTTACTCAATGTAGATGGAATACTCAATGTAGATGGAATAAGTAAGCTTTCCCCTGTCGCAGGCTTCCAGTTGGATCTCGAGTCATTAGTTCCTTCATTATGCCTTGTGGCAGCTGTTCTCAGTGCTTGGAGGTAACATCGTATATTTGCATATTTGCATTAAGTACTTTGACTTATTTATTGCTCGCCCTCAATCTTGTCACAATTATCCAAACAGGGTTATGATGAGTCATGTGAAAAATTCTTTGATTATAACTGCACAAAAGGAACCCTCTATGACGGTGAAACTCGGCTGTTTCTCTGCAGCAGTGGTAAGTATGGCTGCATGTTCTTTAAGGCTAATAATGGCCCTTTGTTACTTTTGTTTCCAAATTTCTTCTAGCAGCAAAACTCTTTTATCTTTTACTAAAAGGGTGGTAAGCTGTATCTCCAGTTGGACCACCACCCCTGCCTTTTACTGTCACTACTGTCCGTACACATATTACTCCGGAGTGAAAAACTAACGAAATACTTCAATTCAAGCTCCTTCCACTTAAGTACTACTCTGGTCTTATTTATAAGTACAGTTTGACCAAAAAAAAATTGGTCCTATTAATAAGTTTAGTTTCATGTAATAAATGAGATTGTGACAATTTTATACATATTAATTATACCCATAAAGATAGAAAGAGAAGAAACAGTTGAAAAACCCAATCATAAATGAGGGCAAAGTTGAAAATTTACCCACATAATCATTATGTCAACTACCTCTCTTTGGTATGTGAGATTTGATCAAAATGGACTTATAAATATGACCAGAGTGGAATGTTTTTGATTGCATGCATAGGATTAGACAATATATATGCTATCCAATTTTAAACTTACTCATTCTTCATTATTGGATGTTGAAAATAATTAATAATCTATAGAGATGTTGAAAATAATTAATAATCTATAGGAAAGCCAGTCTACATGTACAGTATGGGGGGACTTGCTGAATACTGTGTTGTGCTAGCAAATGCGTTGGTAGTGTTACCAGACTCATTGCCATATACAGAGTCTGCTATACTAGGATGTGCTGTCTTTACTGCATATGGTGCTCTGGCTCATGCTGCTGAACTTCGTCGTGGGGATTCTGTTGCTGTTATTGGAACGGGTGGTCTTGGTTCTAGGTAAAAGAAATTGCTTTACTGATGAGTGTCTAATTTTCACCTAGTAGTCACACTGCCTTTCTTTTGGTTCTCTTTTATAATGCTTGCTTGAGATATACTTGGTTAACATTTTGTCCATTACATCTGTTTTACATGACAATAAAGTTTGTAATAGGGACAACAAAGAAAACACTACTTCTCAACTGTAGTGACTAAATATCTGAAAGCATAGCTTCATTTACCTTGGAACACTTCCCCTCCTACACCCCATTTATCTTGTGCTCACTGACACTTCATTTAGAACTTAATACTACATGGATGAGATTAATTCTCATTTTGTTTTTAGATTGTATACAAACTTGTTGAACAATTTGTTGGGAATCTTACATTTAGCAATGTGGAAGTTATGTTTTGTTATGGAGACCCTAGGTATTGTTAAATGCTAGGATTTAAATAGCGCCGATATAGCGCGCTATACCGGTATAGGTGCGGTTTGCGGCACCTAACCGCTACTTCCGCGCCGCAACGCTACATTTTCAGGTAGCGGATGGTGGCAGACGCTTCAGGGGATCGCGGACGGTGGGTTTTGCGGCGCAATAGCGCCGCTACAGTGTCGAACGCAGGGCATGGCATTTGCTCGAAAATTTGACACCGATCAGGGCTAAAATGGGAAAATGGCCAAGTTAATGAAGGGTATGTAGGTCATTTTACCTCTGAAAAGAAAAGAGGGAAAGTTTCCCTCTTTTTGTCTTGATCGATTTGTCCGATTCTCTCCATCTCTCTTGCTTTCTCTTCTGTTTCGGACACTCTTTCGGACACAGCCAGCAGCTTCCTCTTCCCTCGAAGCCTTCGCATCACTCTTCCCTCTTCCTCTCACTCTTCGCGTCAATCTCTCAACTCGGATCTCTCAACTGACAAGGCCGAGATTATTTCCAGGTTTTTTAGGGACCCAACATTTGTTTTGTGTTTTTCGTTTTTCGTTTTTAGGTGATGTCGCAACATCTAAACCGTGCTGCAGAGATTTTGTGCTGATAAGCGCCAAGTGTTACTTTGGCTGCTTCTTTCTCACTTTTGATGTGGAAAGATGAATAATTTAGTCCGTCTGTGGGCACAATCTGTTTGCTATTTATGATTATGAATTTATGATTGTTTTGTGTAAAATGTTTGGTAAAGTTAGGGAAAAACTGCACTTGAAAAAGTCTTTGAATGTTGAAGTTACTGTAAAAATTTCTCATTATCTCCCTATAGTTTTGTAGAAGTTCCAAAACTGTTTCTGTTTTCAGAATCGATGCTAACCTCCCTATAGTTTTGATGATGATTCTGATTAGTTGTTTTCCTGCTTGACTTTGAAAGAGCCATTAAAAATTTGTATTTGACTCTACTTGGATTGTTTATGTTTCTAGAATGTTATTAATTTAGTTACATTCAATGAACTAGTATGTGGCTTCCTTTATATTTTTGAATCCTTATTTTGAATGTGTAATATTTTGGGTGATTTCTTATCTTATGTTGCATTTATATATGTGGTATAATTTATTACAAGTATTTATATGAACTTCACAGTAGCAGCTTTACCGTTACCCGCTATACCGCTATACTGTTTTTGGGGTCGGCCGCTACCGGCCGCTACCCGCTATTTAAAACTATGGTTAAATGATCTAGAGAACATCGGTATTCTGCTTTACCTCTCAAGATACAGAACAACGTGCTGAATTTTCTCTTAAATTTATCCTCCTTTCCAGCTGTTTGCAGATTGCTAGAGCATTTGGTGCTTCTAAAATTATTGCTGTTGATATTCAGGATGATAAGCTAGAGAAAGCAAAAACATTTGGTGCTACTCACACCGTGAATGCAGCACGTGAAGATCCAGTTGTAAAGATAATTGTAAATGCATTTTCCTTTGTTTAACATTTGGTGTTTTTATTTTACCCACAAATGTAAAAGAATATTTTTCATGACTTATTTGTACGTGTGTACCAACAATTAATAGGTAAACAAGGTGATTTAGAAGGCTATCTAAGCATCAGTGTCTTCTAATTCTAAGGCGGTTAGATGGACTTCTGCATAAGAAAAATTTGCAATTCTATGTATTTTGATAAGAGAGAAGTATAAAGAGCATATATTTTGCTTTCAGATAACTTTGCCCATGCACTTTCATTCCTCTATTCTGCCATTGTAATTTATTTGGCTTTAATAGTTTCAGTTTCTTCTCATTCTCCTAATGGGACACAATTTGAAATTCTGCCCCATAAACTCTTACTCTACATGAAAGCTTTTCCTATTCATATTTGTTGTCTATTTTTAAGCTTTCTTTTTCTTCATCCTCGAGATTCAAAAAATAAAACCCTTATTCTACAATATTACTAGTTATTATTTTTGTTGTGATTTTCTGACCAAGCTACAGGCATGGAGTTAGTAAGGAAGCGCACACAATCTTTAAATTCACAAATTGCATCATCCACAGGATGTTTAATTTCTTTCACTCTGAAGAGAGCCTTTATTTTGTTTACACTGATTTCAACAGGAAATAACCGGTGGAGAAGGTGTTGATGTTGCTGTCGAAGCCTTGGGAACACCACACACTGTTTCCCAGTGCACACGAAGTGTGAAGGTTGGAGGAAAAGCTGTGTTGATTGGACCGATTGTAGGACAAATGTATTTAGATCAACTTCTTCGCAATGAGGTGCATATTCTTTGTATGCAATATATCTTCCTAACTAGTTTAGCCATTAGTAACTTACTCTCAAGTCTCAGCTGAAATGGTCACTGGTCACGATAACACAAGCACCATTCAAATCTGACCTTTTATAATCAGTTTGTAACTTCCCCCTCCCTTTTATTAATGTTCTCCCAACACAAACAAAATCTGTTACCAAATATAAAATAACTCAATTCATCTAAACTTGTTTTTAAAAAACAAAAAAAAAAAACCCTTGAAGTCGGTAGGGTAAGTTTCTCTTTTCTTCTTTTAAACCAAGCTCAAGGCTTTAGCTGGATCAATTCATTGAAATATCTTGCATTCACATGAATAATCTGGCTGAAGATTGTCTTTGATTTCAAACTATAGAAACTATGTTTAGTTTTCTTTAATGTGATGTTATGAAATTCTCTGTTAAACTGATTTTTATTTTTGTGTGCCTTTCATTATTGCTATTAACCATTACAACATCTCTTCAAGTAGATAACAGTTATTGCATCGTATGGAGCTAGGGTAAGGCAAGATCTTCCTAAGTTAGTCAGACTAGCAGAAACAGGTGTCTTCAATCTTTCCAATATTGTTTCTAGAAGATACAACTTTGAGGAGGCAAACAAAGCATTTGCAGATCTCAATCAGGGAAAAATTGTCGGACGAGCTGTCATTGAGATAAGATAATCTTGTTTTATGTTACATGCAATGCTTTGTGGCCAGAATTCTACTTCTTACCCGTAATGCAAGGAATTGGTGGCCTGAGAACCATGGCCAGAATTCTGCTTCTAACCCAGAACTGGTAGCCTGAGAACATAGAAGGTGTAAGAGCGGAAGTGTTTTGAATCCGTCTTCGCTGACTAAGTCTGAATTATATAATTATTTAATTATTTATTAATTGAGTCTGTTATTATTTAATTAATTATTATTGAGTCAAGTTGAGTCCATTAGCAGAATAATAGGACCACTTAGTTGAGTCCAGTGAGTCATGTTTCCTTTGTTATGCATCTGTTCCCCCGAGAATGTAGGGAGAGTCATTTATTTCAATTGTAGTTCTGCATCTCTAAATATTTTAGCCGAGCTTAAGCTAAGGTATGAGTGACTAATATTAAACCTTATTTTAGAGTATTGGAGATTCTTCTTGGCTTCTATAATCTTTCATCTGCGAGATTCTCTCTGAGAGAGAGTTAATATCTTTTTTTCCTAATTTTCCTTACTTTACATACCTGTGAGTTATCACATGATGGATATTGTTTTCTCATATTCTGCTGTACTGATGATAACACAATTCCTAATGGCCATGATGAGTTCAAAGTACTTGAATAAAATAAACGTTTTCATGTCACTTCTGGTTCATTTAGTCGAGATAGGTGCATTTAGATTTTTCAAGGTTAAATCCTTGAGATTAAAGATATTTGAATGAGAGAACATTGCAATCATGCACTGTGCACTTTACATGAACGAGAGGCCCTGTATTTTCTCTTTAACTGGGTAAAGAAGCATTGGGGTCCCTCATCTTCTCTTCTAGGGTTTATCCTGCATACAGCACAAAGGCAAAAAAGAATAAAGGAGAATAATCTCCACCTCCTTTGGGGCCACAGTAGCCCCTCCCTGTAGGAGTTTTCTCTTCTTTTTTTATGGTAGTCATTCTACTTTCAAATACTTTGATTTTATTGTTAGTTTAGACTTATTTGATTTTATTGGAGGGTCCTATTGGCGTGCATCCAGAGCGAATTGAAACTACAAATTCGCCAATTATAAGTTGGGTCCTTTAACCATTCAGCCAGGGATGATAAAAGAAGACATTTTCGTTTGGTTTGAGGGGAGAGAGTGGGAGGGAAGGGAGTGAAAATGAGGATATTGATCAAATTCTCATTTATGAGAAGAATATTCTTTTTTGTTAAAAGTATATTTTGAGAATATTGAAAAGTTTCCATGGGTAATTTAGTAGAGAGGAGAGTAAAAAAATTTCTCTTTCCCTTCCCACTCCCTCCCTCTCCCTCAAACCAAACAAGCCCTAGAAACCAAAATCTGTTGTAGAGAGGTCCCTTGTCTTTCAAAAGTCTATTTTCCGTAATTTCAAAATTTGCAGCTCTGGAAGATGTGTATTACGAGTTTTATTGTCTTACTAGTTTCTCTGGGTCACTTTCGTTATGATTTCTCTTTTAATTCCCAAAATCATAAGATGATGTGAAAAAATAAAAATGGAAGAGCCTCCTTAATCAAAAAGACCTCGATTTATTTCTAAATTTATAATTTTTTTTCTTCTAAAATATCATCACTGATAAATTCCTGTGTTCCATTAAATTATTTTAAGTAATAAAAATTATGAAAAATAATATTTGAATATTAATGTCATTCATTACATAATATTTAATGATAATTATTAAATATAGTCATCAAAATATAAACAGCTGTATTGAAGAAATAAACTTAATTACATAATATGATGCAATCTTAATTAAAAAAGAAAAATTAGCTATCATATTTATCAATTTATTTTTCTATTTAGATATTAAATCTTATGATAATGATAGATCCCTTAATATACTTTATGAAATAGACTCAAACATGTATTATTTTTCTTTCAATGGTATTTGTACCTTGTCATGAAAATTTTATGCCGTTTTTTACATTCAGCTTCATTTATTTTCTTCGTCGAATATAACTTTACATAATTCATACTCTTTTTAGTAATTATACATTCATAAATGCTTTCAGAGGTTAAGGTGCAAATTTAGCCACAAAATATTTTTTTATGGATATCCAACACAATTAACTATTTTAAGTGTAAAAGTAGACATATTTAATTTTTTTGGCAGCATATATAGTAACACCATTAACCTTTTTAACTTCCGTCACTCTTTACAATGTGGGTTCCATAAGTCTTCTCACTCTCTAATATTTTAATATATTTTTAGAAATATGTGCTTTTTTTAATGAGAAAGTATCATTATTTAGCTTAACATCCTTAAAAAAAAACAGAAAGAAAAATTAATACTAACAAACACACACCACCACTCTACCACCACTCTGATCCTATTTATAAGTCCAATTTCATGTAGTAAATAAGATTGTGACAATTTCACTCATATTAATTGTACCTCATAATCATTGAGATAACTAACTCTCTCTATTATATGAGATTTAACTAAAAATGACTTATAAATAAAAAGTATGTGTGTGTATATTTTTGTTTCATTTTTTTTTTGGCAGACAAGCATGTCTGGGCGAGTGCATTTTGGTGCACTCTAGTGAACACTAGAGTGCACCAAAATGCACTCCACTGGACACTCATTTGAGTGTGCAAAATGTACACTCAAATTACTCAAATTAGTGTGCACTGCTCACTATGGTGTTGTTTAAAATAATATTTTTTTAAGGGGTAAAATGGTATTTTCTCTTGTTTTCCTACTACCAAACAAAAAATTTTCTATCAAGGTAAATTTTTTAAGGGGTAAATTTTCTTTCTCTTATTTTCTTTCACATCGAGGTAAAATATTTTTCATTTCATTCCTTTCATTTCAATTCCTTTCTATTCCCTCCTTTTCTTTGATCAAAACCGGACCTAATTTTTTTATCAGAATTTTCCCCCTCTTTTCATTAGACGAAAATTGTAGAAATAACAAAGGAAAAATATATTTTTACCTTCTTTGACATTATCATCTCAATTTATATGTAACCAAATTTATTAACCACATTATTAAATAATTCCACCTTATTTCCTCATAATTAATATATCCAGTCAGAAAAATAAATATCATGAACTACTACTACTTAGTGAAAAATTCTTATATTCCATTAATTAATTTACATAAAAATTAGGGATAACACAAAGCCTTAGGCTCTATTACAATTCATAAAATAAATAAAATATGCATCACGTCCTCTGGTAGGTAGTTCAGAAAATATAAAGGTTGCAAAAGGTCAGGAAAACCTGACTACAAAGGCCATAAATAAATCATATTAACACTCCCAACCATCTTCTAAAGATTAAAAACAATAAGATGCAAAGCAAGTGTCTGTCTTTGTGATAAAATCACTCACATCATGAAGATTCCTTAAATCAGGGAATTGATGGTTTTGCACAAATTTTCTTATTCTGCGAGAAACACCTACAGGTTGTAATCTTATGGAATAATGCCAAAAATCAATGAGCTTCGTGTCTTTGTTGTAATTAAGCAGCACATTTCTCTGGCAAGAGGAGAGTTTAATCTAAAACAAAACATTAAGTATTAAGCAACGATAAAAAGGATGACAGAATTGAGAATGTTAAGCCAATCATTAAGTATGACATTGGGTTTAAAACTTAAAGTTTTAACATCAATAGTTGGGAATATGTTCTGAAACATGTTAGTTGTAAGCTGTAGAGGAAGGTCTCAACTCACAAAACCAGAAAGCACAATCGATCTGCCAAAAATAATTAACCAGCATCTTAAATAAGCATTTATCATCATTCTACTAACAAACTAATAACATTTAGAAATAGAACACAAAAGCAAGTAACTTCTGATGATCAACAGCTGCGGATAAGATATTTTACCAAATCTGAATTTTTGAAAAGATCTGTCGGGCACCGAGGACGCAACTGAGATTGAGCAATATCAGCTGCCAATGAGTATTCATTTATCTTAAAAGTAAGAGTAGGTCCTTGAGGGGTTGTTGCAACCCTCATATAAGGCGCAGTTGCAGTTTTTGACAATATCAGGAAATGCGTAACACCCATAGGTCCAGCAACATTCAGAAAGTCTTTTAGATTATTTCGTTTCTTTTGCTACAAAAAGAAGAAAAGATGTATAGTCGACAAAAAAAGATTTAACTAGGGATAGACGTGCAAATACATGCAGAGTGCAGGCTGCAGATTCCAAATGAAATAGATATTGGCGCAAACAATAATAAGACTGAGAAATATCAACATTTGCAAGTATTTAGCTACCAATAATATACTTTAATTTCCAATGGAGGCCAGATTCCTAAGCTTAAGTCAAGAAGTAATTTCCTTTGCAGTTTACGGTTTGTTTGGCAGGAGGGAAGGAAAGGGAGGGGAGGGAAAATTTGTATAAGTTGGATTTAAAAAAATTAAAGAAGTGGGGTTATACAATTTTAATACAGATAAGGTGGAAAATAAAAGAGTAAGAAAAATTAAATAAAAACTTTCAACCCCACTTCTCTAATTTTTTTAAAGGGTTAAGGTGCAGATTTGCCAACGAATTATTACCCGAGGAGCGTCTGGCGCAAAAAATAATTGAAGGGACCAAATTGGCCAACGAACTATTAAAAAGTGAAAAAAATACCAAATAACTATTAAAAAAAAACAACTATAATATGAGGCACTGGCGTAGAACGGTGGCAGAAACGCTGGAGAAAAGAGCGGCTAAGCATTCTTATTGGATAAGGCAAACACCAATAGAGATGGGACCCATGCGAGCAAGCGCTGTGGCAGCGGCGGTTGCTGCTTGTGGCATCGGAGGGACGCAACCAGGGTGCAAGGCGTGTATCGGTCGGAAGCTGTGGACTGCTGGATGAGTTCAAGAGGGTGAGTAGAACACCCAGTAACAATGAAAGCTTTGTATATGCCGACATCCCGACACTGTGACAGTCAATGGAAGACAGAGACACCAAGACAGTGACGGGGTAATAGTTCGTTGGGGAATCTGCTCAAAATTGTGTTTTTTTTCACTTTTTAATAGTTCGTTGGCCAATTTGGTCCCTTCAATTGTTTTTTGTGCCGGACGCTCCTCGGATAATAGTTCGTTGGCAAATATGCACCTTAACCCTTTTTTAAATCTAATTTATAAAATTTTTCCCTCCCCTCCATATCCCCCATACGAAACAGCCCCTTTGAACTCTTCATAGCATGACAGCCATTTCCAACCCTCCAACGTCATATTTCACAATCAAGCAGAAAAGACTAAATTCCAAGAATGCACAGTTTATTAGTTGACTTCCATATACGTATACACAATTCATTCCAAAATGTTCAGAGACCCGCTCATTCGTTAGACTTGTTAGCAAACAGATAGCACTTCACAATTAAAACTAATTTCTCCTCTTCTCATAGAGTTAGAAATAATAATCCCTTGTATTGTTTGTAACTAATATTGTATTATTAGAATTGTCCTTAGGGACACTTGTCTTTGTATCATTGGAACACTATTCTATAAATAGTAACATTCAGGTGTTAGGCCATTACGGCTTGACCTATTTTTCCCTCAAAACTTGTCTTGGTATCAGAGCTAAAATTGTCAGCAATGGCATCTTCAATTCCCACCAGCCAATCAACCCTAGCCACCACCTCTACCTTATCTGAAAACCCTAATTCCACCTCTCCCTCCATTGTCACATCTGTCTCTCCATCAACAGTGTCTGCCTCAATTCAAGCCACCTGGCCATCTTCATTTATCCCACCTAACACCTCGTTGCCACCCCTTTCCTCCTTTCTCGGTCCACAATTCTGGTCAAACACTTCCCCGATTTCTGAACCTTCATTTTCCTTTAAACCCGTTCCACTCTCCACTTTCGTTCCTCCAGTGTTTCCACCTCACTCGTCTTCTTCTCCGACCTGTCTTCCCTCATCCTCAACGATTCCGGCTGGGTTTCCTCCTAATCTCACTCACTTTGCTCAATATCCCTATGCCTCGACTCTTCACGGTCTCTACCCAAATCTGTCTCAGCCAACCCGCTCAACTCCACTTCTGAGCTCATTAAATCAAGGGAATCCCGTCAAGTTGGACGGAGATAACTTTCTTACCTGGGAATCGACGGTCATGCCGATCATTCGAGGGCATCGCTTGACGGCCATGTTCTTGGCACTAGAGCAATTCCTTCAGAATACATCCTGGATTCCACCGATCAAATTTGCCCCAATCCTTTGTATGATGATTGGCTGGCTACGGACCAACTCCTCCTTGGTTGGCTCTTCGGTACTATGACCGTAGAGATTGCAGCTCAGATGACCAACTGCAAGACATCTGCTTCGCTCTGGAAAGCCATCACTGAACTAGTCGGAGCAAACACACGGTCTCGCATCACTTTTCTTAAGAGCGAATTCCAACAGCTCAGAAAAGGATCTCTCAAAATGCGTGAATACCTAGCCAAGATCAAGTCATTATCGGACAGTCTCACTTTAGCCGGATGTCCTCTTTCTCTGACTGATCTGGTAACCCAGACCCTAGCTGGGCTTGATAGTGAATATACTCCCATTGTGGTGATTCTCACTGAACGAGAGCATTTGTCCTGATCTGACCTTCAATCGAAGCTACTCACATATGAATCTCGCTTGGAGCAGCTTCACTCAAGTTCTACAGCAACTTTGTCCACTGCTCTTGCTCACTTGTCTTTTCCAGCCACCAATAGCCAGCAAAATCAGTCTCGTTCTCCTAACTGGCAGTCTCGTGGTGGTGGTAAGCGTGGACGTAGGGGACGAGGACGCTCAAATAGAGGCAATTCAAGTGGTCGTGGCAATCAGGGTCAACCAAAGGGTGATAGGCCCTGGTGCTATCTCTGTGACAAACCTGGTCATGAGGTTGCAAATTGCTTCAAGCGATTTGATCGTTCCTTCAAACCTCCACGAAAACCGGATAACAGTGCTTCAGCTTATCTTGCTACTCCAGAGACAACAATCGATCCGGCTTGGTATTTAGACACTGGAGCCACTCATCACATTACAAACTCAGATGAGACCATTGGTACCGGTTCTACTTCGTATAAACTCTATTTCGTTGGTAATGGTGAGTCCGTGGTCAGTAGTTCGTTCGCAATGCCAAATTGTTGTGTGATAATTCCTCCGGATGAAAACTCTGAGTCTGAATGATGTGTTAGTAGCTCCCAATATAGCTAAGAATCTGATCAGTGGTTTTAAGCTCACTAGTGATAATAATGATGTTTTTGTTGAAATACACTCACATGGATGTTTTGTGAAGGACAAGAACCGGCATGATATATTGCTTAAAGGAGAAACAACAAGAGGGTCTACTCCTGGGTTATACCGAATTGACAATCAAGTTGTTCTTGTGAAGAATTCTGCTGCTGCAAGTTTTATGTCTTTTAAACATACTAGTAATAGGAATAGTGTTAATCTATCCTCTTTTGAGTCTTGGCATAGACGACTTGGTCATCCAAGTAAAGAAGTTTTGAAAAAGATTCTAGCTGATTGTAATGCTTCTACTGTTCTTAATGAAGAATTTACTTTTTGTGACTCTTGTCAACTTGGAAAGTCTCATCGATTACCATTTCCTACTTCCCAATCACGTGCATTACATGTCTTGGATTTAGTTCATACTGACTTGTGGGGTCCCTCCCCAATTAAATCAGTGGGAGGATATCGCTATTACATTAGTTTTCTTGATGATTTTAGTCGTCACACTTGGACTTATCCCTTAAAACCAAAGGTGAAGCATTGTCTGCCTTCAAAGTTTTCAAGAGTATGACAGAAAATCTTTTTGAAAGAAAAATCAAGGTCCTTCACAGTGATTGGGGTGGTGAGTTTAGAAGCTTTCAGGGTTTTCTTGATGATCATGGTATTATTTTTCGACATTCATGTCCCCATACTTCAGCTCAAAATGGAAGGGTTGAACGTAAGCATCGTCACTTGGTAGAAACTGGTCTTACTTTATTAGCTCATGCACACATGCCCACCTTCTATTGGTGGGAAGCCTTCTCTACTGCAACTTATTTGATCAACAGATTGCCTACTCCTGTTTTGCATAATCTGTCACCTTTTGAGCTTCTTTATCACAAGAAACCTGATTATGGCAGCTTTAAAGCTTTTGGTTGTGCGTGTTTTCCTTGTCTTCGACCCTATAACAAACACAAGTTGCAATACCATAGCACTAAATGTGTTTTTCTGGGTTATAGTGGGTCTCACAAAGGATTCAAATGTTTAAGTTCTACTGGTCGAGTTTACATCTCCCGGCATGTCATATTTAATGAACATGATTACCCGTTTGCTAATGGTTTTCTCTCTTTTCAGCAGCCACCACAGCATGATATTGTTCAATTCACACATGTTTCTCCTATTGTCTGTGAAGATCAGATTTCAGGTTTAGCAACTGAATATATTAGTCCAGTTACAACAGATCAGGCCCACGGTTTGGCCACTGAGAAAGCCATCTCTACAACAGTCAACTCTGAAAATACTAGTCTGCTATGCCAAATCGGAATCATAATGTTTCTACCGATATTAGTATCTTTGTGCCAAATCGAGTGGTCATGTTTCACGATGTAAATTTCGTCCAGAATGATCTTGTTGAAACTTCTCTCACTCATTCATTCTCTCCATCCGAGGCTAGTTCCAGGATTTCTCTTGGTTCACCATCACCTATGCTCACTGAGATTACTTCCGCTGCATCTGCTTCTGCACAACCCTTAGTTGATGTCAATACTTACCCCATGCAAACTCGAAGCAAGCGTGGGATCACAAAGCCTAAAACTCCATATGTTGGTCTTACTCGTGCTCATGATGGTGTTCCTAGGACAACCAAGGAAGCTATTCAGATTCCTTTTTGGAAACAAGCCATGGTTGAGGAATTCAATGCTCTTCAGAGAAACTCCACATGGACTCTTGTACCACGTCTTCCCACACAAAATGTGGTCGACAACAAATGGATCTTCAAGCCCAAATATCACTCAGATGGTACCTTAGCCAAGAGGAAAGCAAGACTTGTAGCCAAAGGTTTTCAACAAACTGAAGGTATTGATTTTTAAGAAACCTTTAGTCCTGTGATTAAAGCATCCACTATTAGAATTATCTTGACAATTGCAATTGCTCTAAATTGGGAAATTAGGCAACTTGATATAAATAATGCCTTCTTGAATGGTTTTCTATCGGAACCGGTTTATATGAGACAACCAGAGGGTTTTGTTGATCCCTCGAATCCTACCCATGTTTGCAAACTAACCAAGGCTTTATATGGTTTGAAACAAGCACCTAGGGCCTGGTTTGATAGGCTACGAAGTGTTCTCTTAGATTGGGGTTTCACCAACTCCAAGAGTGATATCTCTCTGTTTGTTTACTCAGACAAAACTCAAATCTTGATGATTTTAATATATGTGGATGATATACTTGTTACCGGTAGCAACTCATATAGTTTGAAATGTTTTGCTTCCAAATTACATAACATTTTCTCCTTAAAGGATTTGGGATCTCTTCACTGTTTTCTTGGAATTGAGGCATATAGAGACAATACTGGTCTATATCTGACTCAAGGAAAGTACATATGTGATCTGCTTTGGACCGATTTAATATGACTCATGCTTCCCCATGTCCAACACCTATGGCTGCTCACAAGTCTCTCTCAACACATTCTGGTGAATTACTCCCTAATCCTTCTGAGTACCGTAGTGCAGTTGGAGCCCTTCAGTATCTGTGTAACACAAGACCAGATTTGAGCTTCAGTGTTGGCAAGTTAAGCCAATTCCTATCTCAACCAACCACCGAGCACTGGAAGGCAGTTAAGAGGGTAATGAGATATCTAAGAAGAACTACTCACTATGGGATCCACATTAAGCCTGATCGGGCTCTTAATATTTCTGCATTTTCTGATGCTGACTGGGCTTCTTGCCCAGATGACAGGAGATCCGTAGGTGGTTACTGTGTTTTTCTTGGGGATTCTTTAATCACTTGGTCTTCCAAGAAGCAACCAGTCATTTCTCGGTCTAGTTGCGAATCAGAGTATCGCTCCTTAGCCAACACAGCTTCTGAGCTCAGCTGGATAAAATCTCTGCCATCGAATTAAGCTCGATCAAGCAAAGAACACCAATCATATGGTGTGATAATACAAGTGCTGCTGCTCTAGCTTCGAACCCAGTCCACCATGCAAGAACTAAACACATAGAGATTGACATTCATTTCGTAAGAGATCAAGTCCTTGCTAAATCTCTTCAAGTGTAGTATGTTCCTACTGAATCACAAGTGGCTGATTGCCTAACCAAGCCGTTACATCAAGCACGTTTCTGTTTGCTTCGGGATAAATTAGGAGTCACTGTTTCTCCTGGAAAAAGACCTCAACAAACACAAATTCTTACAACAGTTAACTCGCAAGGGAAGAGGAAGAAGAGGGTTGCAATTAAAGGAGGGAGTTAGAAATAATAATCCCTTGTATTGTTTGTAACTAATATTGTATTATTAGAATTGTCCTTAGGGACACTTGTCTTTGTATCATTGGAACACTATTCTATAAATAGTAACATTCAGGTGTTAGGCCATTACGGCTTGACCTATTTTTCCCTAAACTTGTCTCATAGTTTAACTATTCTTGTGTAGATGACACATGCAGTAGAATATGAATAGGAAAAAAAAAATTAACAAAAAAAGTAGAAACATTTACCTTGAGGTTGAGAGCAGTATAAGGCAGCATTAACTTTCTCAGGTCGATCTGAAATTGTCTGAGCGGACTAGTTTGGATAAAGAATTTTTGTTTATTGAGGAGAATTTTTGTCTGAACAATTTATTAATCTAATTTTTATCATATTACATGATTAACCAATGATATAAATTTATTTTTTCTAACAATCTTATGTAATTTTGGTATTTATTATGAAATATAATGTTTATAAAATTTAAAATACAACATTATCCTTTATATTGAATTATATCAAAAACTAATGTCTTTTTTGATAAATTTGACTCTGAAAAAGCTATTATGATAATAATATCCAAATACTATCATTTTATCAAAATCATTTTTTTCAATAATTTATTTTGCATAAAGCTATTCTGAAAAAGCCGTTTTACCTCAAAAATCTAAAACCTTCATCTTTTTGTCCCATGCCCACACCATCACCTTCCCTCTTCATGCAAACATCTTATTTCTTGATTTCCCTAATCTACTTCTTTGATTTCCCTGATTAACCTCTCTCCGCCCCACCCTTCATTTCCCTAATCTTTTTTTTTTTTCCCTATCGAGCTTCAGAATTACAAAGGTCATGCCCACCGCTGACCCATTGAGAAGCTTCAGTGAAGAAAAAGCACATGAGAGGAAGCTTTTTCTAAGAAGATGCTTATATTGTTAAAGCTCATATGCTGAATCGCTTTCCCAAACGACACCATCTAACTAGGTTTTTTTTCCAACTTTCCCCCTTCCCAAACGCCTTCCAAAACAAGCTAAATATTTTCCAAACAAACACCCGTCCAAAGTCGTTTAAGAGACAATTTCTATCTCGAAAGTTGTCATATGAGAGTAATTCTTGATTTTTTTTTTGGGGGGGGGATTTTGCCCCAAAAGTGTCAAAAATGGAGAATTTTACCCAAATCGTTAATATCAATTAATTTTGATCGTTAGCTAACTAAATCAATATGTCATCCACGTCATTTTTGTTAATTTGTAAATTTAATCCGAAAGTTTATGTGTCATCCATCTACATGTGGACGGACAACTCAGCACATTCGATGATATGTTTCTCTCTGGACGCTTAGATCAATTTTTGGACGACTAAGATGAAAAGATACTGAGAGATGAGGAGAGATGAGATTTTGAGAGAATCCGGACCCCAATCCTACGATGTGGTTTCTTTTTATTTTGAATTAGAGGGACATGCAATAATCATGAGATGATAAGTGATGTCAAACCCAAGCCACGACTATTTTCTTGCCTTTGAGCTTTCATGACACTAATTAAAATTAAAAGATGATAGTTAGGTTACACCTTATAATTGAGGGCTTCTGCAAAAGAGGGATTCACGTCAGAGTCCCGAGAATTAGTTCAAAATTGAGCCATGCATATATAAACTAATGATTTGGGTTAGTATGGCTTTGTGAGATCTATGTAGTCATTCCATCTAACATAAGATTTATTATTATATTGTATATATAAACCCTTTGCTTGTATTTTGTCTCAACAAGAAATTTAAAAAGCATTCAAGTCGCCACTACTATTAATGTTTATTTCAAAATCTGTAATTTACCAACTAAAAATTATTATTATTTGTAGCGGATAACAAGAGAAGAAAGAAAAAAGAGCTCGTTATTGATTGTGCAAGTTAGATTTAGTTTCTTGATGCCTTTAGAAAAGTGCTTTTTACTCCTTCAATGAAGGATGAAATAACAAAGCTCTGTGATATCTGTAACAATCTAGATGCCATTGTTAGCGGGAGGAAGTAACCACCTATTGTAACCACCTATTGTAACAATAACCAATAACCTCTCTGGAAGATTTAAAAGTGGAAATATTTTAGTTTCTTTTACTGCAATTGTGAAGTCCTTGAATTCTACTCTGCTCAACTTCCTCCTTCTTTCTATATGCATCAATGCAGATTTTATACATGCATTATATCTGGAAGCATTCATACTATTCCTTAATCAGCGAGGTAGGACCATATCAGTTGTTGTCAACACAATAAAGTTACTTTGTACACTGCTTTCATCGGAAAGGAAACTTTATATTTTGTCAACACAATAAAATGACTTATCAGTATCCTATACTCTTTTTGCAGAGCCAGAACAAAACCATTTTCTGCATTAACCTGATTCAGCTTCAATCCACCTCATCAAGGCACACCTCCCAGTTTAAGGTCTGTGATTTGCTAGGGAGCTTTGTTGTGTGATGCATCTGGTAAGTTGCCCCGTTCATCCTACATCATAATCTCGCTCCTTGTCGTAAATAGTCTATGTAAAAAACTGTAAATTAGCAACAAATAAAGTTTATATTACATGAGTTGGTAGCTGGATTCATACTATGTGTACGTTATCCCTTTAACCTTTGGTTAATGTCCTTTATTTAAATTTAGGCTGAAAACTTTTCCTAAGGATTGTGAAAGGATTCATACTGTTCATACCTTTTTTGCAAATAGGTTTCGTATGATGCAGAAAAGGCAGTATGAGACATCACTTTCATGCTGAAAAAGTAGGAAGAGAAAAGGTAGTTGTGTGTTATTTGATTTAAACATGTCAGTTATGCAACTTGTGCATGCACATAGATGTCTCTTTTTCGTTCCTTTCATGTGCAAGCCCTAAGAAATGAAATTAGTCGATGCTGGTGTCATTAATCTGTGTTGTCACTTTTGTTCTTGTGAATCCCTCGGTCCTACTGTTTTTGAATTGTTTTTTTCATCACTTCCTCTGTTTTCATGCATGTAAGCATCTGATTTATTGTTTCTTTTCTTTTCTTTTCTTTTTCCATGGCTAACAAGTTATGTTTCCTTAAATGTTGATTCATCTTTCTGGATGTTGTTTTTCTGTACACAAACTGTTTTTGAATTGTTTTTTTCGATTTAATCTTTTCCTCTGTTTTCATGCATGCAAGGATCTGATTTATTGTTACTTTTTCCCCCCATGGCTAACAGGTTATGTTTCCTTAAATGTTGATTCATATTTCAGGATACTATTTTTCTGTACACACAAAAGGCAGGTCCTTCTACTTCATTTTACACAAATGTTTTCTCATTGAAGTTATTTCTCATTACATGTCCTTTTTTGAATGGTTTTAATGTCCTTCCTTTTCTAGCAATCCCTCGGCATTGCTGATGTTGAAATGTTTTTTTTTTTCAATTCAATTTTTTCCGATGAAAGCAGGACTTCAAGATGAAATGCCTAAAACATGATAGCTTTCATAGTCAACTTTGTAAATGAATTGAAAATCCTTCCTCTTCCAATGATCCCTCGGTCTTGCTGATGTTGACATGTTGTTTTTCAATTCAACATGTTCTAGCCATATCATGTATGCATCAAGCTGCAATGTGCTTAGTTTTCCCTATTTTACATGCCAAATAAGCACGGTATATGTTAATACCTGGTCTTTCAGGTTCATATGTTAATACAAGTATTGGTAAGGGATTCAAAGTAAAAATTATGTTTATTTGGTCCCAACATGCATTGGTAGAAGAGGCATATCATCACTTTCACTTCTATATTACAAATGTGACTTTTAAAATATTAGACTATTACTTCTCTAATTTAAATTATTATTTTCCCTATTAGTTATGTTTCATAGCATATATAAAAAGTTGTGATATATGATTTGAACATATTGACCTACACCATCATCTTTTGAATTGCATATAGAAGGAAAAAAAAAACGCCACAGCCATCTTTTATGATTTTGCATCTCATATGTTTTTGCAAGCCAATTATAATTGCCAAGCCTTATATACCTGAAGTTGATGAATTGGGCTACTTTCATCATAAAAACCACACTTGATTGTTGTCAGTTTGCTATTCATCAGCTACAATATGATGAGCTCAAACAAAAGTCCCCCCATCCTTAAACATCATATATGCAGTATGTTAATAGTGAACCATGGATTGAAATTGAACAAAGAGAATTCCATGCTTACTAAGAGAAGCATGGATTGGTTGAAGATATACGTTCCATATGAAGGTCATGGAATTAGGAGGACTCCAACAAATTGTGTATAAGGAGATATTCATAAACATAAATGCATGATCTATAATCATAGTTGTGTGTGATGTAATCTTTAGTTAATGTCCATGTAGTAAGTGTAATTGTATTTTTATTTTAATGTTGGACAATGTTTTTCTTTACTT
Organism: Acacia pycnantha; assembly: GCA_025563575.1. Classification (NCBI taxonomy): domain Eukaryota; kingdom Viridiplantae; phylum Streptophyta; class Magnoliopsida; order Fabales; family Fabaceae; genus Acacia; species Acacia pycnantha. Next base: position 1,469,275 of record JAMWYP010000035.1, read on the forward strand.
TTAGTTGAAACAAAATTATTTGTGTTGAATTTAATGCTCCTCGTGCGTGCAAGGGAGAGTGATTGATATTATTTATATGTTGTGTTTAAAGGTATTTTGTAAGAGCTAATTTTTCAGGTAAAAAATAGTACTTTCGATTAATATGTGAGAATTTCACTAGGTAAAAGATTAGAAGGATATATTTAAAGTTGATATACCCTCAATAACTTATTAGTCAAAAAATAAAAGGATTCTTAATGTTGACATTAATAGCTTAGATATAAAAACACTTTGTTGCCTAATGGTTATAGACCAATGTGAGAGGCAACATAGCTAAGTCAAAGAATTTTGTTGATCCTGACTCCTGAGGTTTTTTTTTTTTTTCATAATGTCCATGCATATTAAAAGTTGGTAATTGAAAAAGATTTGTTGTTTTGTGATGTAATGCTTTTTTGAACTAAAATGTTATTTTTAATTTATTTGAATTAAGTTGAAATAACTCCAAATGACTCCAAATGATTAGTTAAGATTTAGAGGAAATGAGCTTTTAGAATAGAAGTCAAATTATATTAATGCATGCACAAGGAAAAGTTGGAATTATATTTAAACAATTGTAATCAACTCCTTATTTTCAATAATAATCCATTCTAAAACAATTGCTTATTTTCAAAAACATTATACTCGACCAATTAGAATCTATTTACACATATTCATTTCTCAAAACCTATGTAAGTTATATTATGTTGCTCTATTGATTCTCCATGTCAATTAAGCGAAACATCTTTTATTTCTCATTTTTTATTTAATTAATTGTTTTCTCTCATAAATATATTGAATATAGTATGTTCAATTGATATTAGTGTGGTGGATTTGTTGTAATGAAAAAGTAAGATTTTTACTTAATAACATTCTTCCGTGCAACGCGCGCGGGAATAAAAAGCTCGTTATATTGTATATATAAACCCTTTGCTTGTATTTTGTCTCAACAAGAAATTTAAAAAGCATTCAAGTCGCCACTACTATTAATGTTTATTTCAAAATCTGTAATTTACCAACTAAAAATTATTGTTATTTGTAGCGGATAACAAGAGAAGAAAAATAGTAATTTTATACTAATGAATAAGGATAAGGATTATTAATTTTCGAATGAATGTATGATTCGTTCTGTACAGACCTACATGGAGCTTGAAAGCTAGCTATCTTCCTTTTTTTTTTTTTATTCTTTATTTTCTTAAAAAAATAGTTTTTCTGAAAATAGTTTGATTTGTTTGAGATTTCATTTATTATTTTTCTCCAATTGGGTCCATTTCTCTTGTACAACTTCAATCATTTGGGCTTTCTGAACCGGGCCCAAATTAGCACACTCCTTCTCTTTTGGCATACCAATCTTTTTTTTTTTTTGGTCAGAATGGCATACCAGTCTTCATGTCCTATTAATTGCAAATCTCTAGTCTCAATATTCACCTCCTTGACCCCTCGTCCTTGGGTTCAACTGGCAAGGGGGTCGGACTTCCTCACCTCAAGGGAGGGGGTTCGATCCCTGCGTTGGTCAAGGCGCTGGGGGAGGCATCCTAGGGTGCAGGAAGCAGTGGAAATGCTGGTAGAGGTGGAGGTGTGTGTACTCTCTGTCCAGTATGCCCTGCGGACTGGGCTCCAAGCGCCCTGCCCTTGGATTGTGGGTGAGCCCAACCCCTTTCCTAAAATTTCTTTTATAGCACAAAAAAATATATATATTCACCTCCTTGTTAACTCTTTTTTCCATAGCCCTTTTTTGGTCTTTTCTGATCCTGTACGAAAGTAGTGCTCTGGTTCTGACCATTACTTTCCACCATATGCTGCACCGAGGTATCCTGCAATGTAACATTGTCAGACTCATTTTGCTGCACCTTCTTCGTAGGGATAATTTTTATTGCCTCAGTGAGTGCACTTGGAGTATCAAACAAGATCGTCCATGTAGGGTTGATCCAGACAATTCTCAGATTACATATTACTGCGATACATGGATCAACTAATTATTATAGTCACATGTTTGTAATAGCTAGGCGTGATGATCTGTGTTTGATTATGATTATGAATACAAATCAAATAAGGAAATAAATATTTCATAGTTATTTGTCTTGTTTAATAGAACAAGAATCAAAGTAGTGCCGAAGACCAAAATGAATGGGTGGGTTTGAAGCACATAGGAAAAAAGTGGAACAATTTGTGTGAATAAAAAAAATCAATAATATTTAATCTTTATTTTACCTGTAGTCTTTACATTGTTGTAACCTAGTATTTCTTAATTTTAGACTGTATTACTTTTAGCATACGGTATAGAATACAAGAAATGAGATACATCAATTCTTAACTTATAGTAATACTGATTTACATGATTTTATGTTTAAATTAAACACAAAAACTTAGTAGATTATGCAAGTGAATCCAAATTACTTAAGTGGAATAGCCATTTAGTATTGTGTGCGTGCACGCCGTGCGCGTGTGTCATGTATAAATCTGACGAAGGTGGCAACGTTGCACTACTGCAGTCATTTTCCTAACGGATCCACTATTGCCCATTTGTGCGAATGTCGTTGAGGGCCCCACTAAGACGACCAACGTTGCACCAACCTATCGTGCTCCTTTCGCTCAGAGAACGCTGGGAAATTCCCGTCGATGCCGCTTGCATGGTAAAACGAAAAGTTTCGTGCACTCGTACGTACATCTGTATATTGCCCGCTGCGCCAACTGCGTTTTTGCAACAGGAGGTGTGAGTTTTTGCATTCTCTCCATTTCCCTTTTCTTTCTGTTTGCCTTCTCCATTTCAACATTACCTCCATTTCCCCTTTTCTTTCTGTTTGCCTTCTCCATTTCAACATTACCTGAGCTCAACTCTTTCAAAGACATATAGCTCTCCGGCTCTCTCTCCCTCTGTCTCGCCATGTTTTACTCTCATCAGCTTCTGGCTCGCAAGGCTCCGCTCGGTCAAATTTGGTATACGTTTCACTCTCATTTTGCGTCTCCTCTTTATCTCTTGAGGCTCCTATTTGAACTTCGATCTTGCTGCTGCTACTTTTCTTTGAGTTCTCTATTACATAGTTTGACATTTAATCTTGTCATTTTCCGATTATTGCTGTTTTCACGAAATAATGTGGAATGTCGATTGTGGTTATGGTGATCCAGACCTGTTTACTTCACTGTTTCTCTTACGCTAGTCGCTCCGTGTCTGTGTATCAAGCTCATTTTTAGCTCTGCATTCTCTGCCAAATGAGTAAATAGCTTCGAAGCTAACTTCTGTTTCTTTCTGTTCTTGATTAAGGATGGCCGCGACTATGCACGCAAAAATAAACCGAAAAGGGATAAACAAGGTTAATATTATTAAGATCTGGTAAGAATAAGTCATCTGAGCTGCCCTCTTCTTGTATTGGCGCATTTTTATCGGACTGATTCCCAGATATTAATTCCTCTGTTTTTAATACAATGACGATTTTGAATCCATCGTTTCGCATGGTTTACTCTCATCAACTTCCGGCTCGCACGGCTCCGCTCGGTCAAATTCGGTATACGTTTCACTCTCATTTTGCGTCTCTCTTTATCTCTTGAGGCTCCTGTTTGAACTTCGATCTTTCTGCTGCTACTTTTCTTGGAGTTCTCTATTACATAGTTTGACATTTAATCTTGTCATTTTCCGATTATTGCTGTTTTCATGAAATAATGTGGAATGTCGATTCTGGTTATGGTGATCCAGACCGTTTTACTTCACTGTTTCTCTTACGATGGTCGCTCCGTATCTGTGTATCAAGCTCATTTTTTAGTTCCGCGTTCTCTGGAAAATGAGTAAATAGCTTCAGAGCTAACTTCTGTTTCTTTGTGTTCTTGATTAAGGATGGCCGCGACTATGCACGCAAAAATAAACCGAAAAGGGCTAAACAAGCTTAATATTATTAAGATCTGGTAAGAATTAGTCATCCGAGCCGCCTCTTCTTGTATTGGCGCATTTTTATCTGACCGATTCCCGAGATATTACTTCCTCTGTTTTTAATACAGCGAACAGATTTTGAATCCATCGTTTCGCATGGTTTACTCTCATCAGCTTCTGGCTCGCACGGCTCCGCTCGGTCAAATTCGGTATACGTTTCACTCTCATTTTGCGTCTCCTCTGTATCTCTTGAGGCTCCTATTTGAACTTCGATCTTTCTCTTTGCTACTTTTCTTTGAGTTCTCTATTACATAGTTTGACATTTAATCTTGTCATTTTCCGATTATTCTTTGTTTTCATGAAATAATGTGGAATGTCGATTGTGGTTATGGTGATCCAGACCTGTTTACTTCACTGTTTCTCTTACGCTAGTCGCTCCGTGTCTGTGTATCAAGCTCATTTTTAGCTCCGCGTTCTCTGGCAAATGAGTAAATAGCTTCGGACCTAACTTTTGTTTCTTTGTGTTCTTGATTAAGGATGGTCGCGACTATGCACACAAAAATAAACCGAAAAGGGCTAAACAAGCTTAATATTATTAAGATCTGGTAAGAATTAGTCATCTGAGCTGCCCTCTTCTTGTATTGGCGCATTTTTATCGGACTGATTCCCAGATATTACTTCCTCTGTTTTTAATACAGCGAACAGATTTTGAATCCATCGTTTCGCATGGTTTACTCTCATCAGCTTCTGGCTCGCACGGCTCCGCTCGGTCAAATTCGGTATACGTTTCACTCTCATTTTGCGTCTCCTCTTTATCTCTTGAGGCTCCTATTTGAACTTCGACCTTTCTACTACTACTTTTCTTTGAGTTCTCTATTACATAGTTTGACATTTAATCTTGTCATTTTCCGATTATTGTTGTTTTCATAAAATAATGTGGAATGTCGATTCTGGTTATGGTGATCTAGACCTGTTTACTTCACTGTTTCTCTTACGCTAGTCGCTCCGTGTCTGTGTATCAAGCTCATTTTTAGCTCCACGTTCTCTGGCAAATGAGTAAATAGATTCGGAGCTAACTTCTGTTTCTTTGTGTTCTTGATTAAGGATGGCCGCGACTATGCACGCAAAAATAAACCGAAAAGGGCTAAACAAGCTTAATATTATTAAGATCTCGTAAGAATTAGTCATCTGAGCTGCCCTCTTCTTGTATTGGCGCATTTTTATCGGACTGATTCCCAGATATTACTTCCTCTGTTTTTAATACAGCGAAAAGATTTTGAATCCATCGTTTCGCATGGTTTACTCTCATCAGCTTCTGGCTCGCACGGCTCCGCTCGGTCAAATTCGGTATTCGTTTGACTCTAATTTTGCGTCTCCTCTTTATCTCTTGAGGCTCCTGTTTGAACTTCGATCTTTCTGCTGCTACTTTTCTTGGAGTTCTCTATTAGATAGTTTGACATTTAATCTTGTCATTTTCCGATTATTGCTGTTTTCATGAAATAATGTGGAATGTCGATTGTGGTTATGGTGATCCAGACCTGTTTACTTCAATGTTTCTCTTACGCTGGTCGCTCCGTATCTGTGTATCAAGCTCATTTTTAGCTCCGCGTTCTCTGGCAAATGAGTAAATAGCTTCGGACCTAACTTCTGTTTCTTTGTGTTCTTGATTAAGGATGGTCGCGACTATGCACGCAAAAATAAACCGAAAAGGGCTAAACAAGCTTAATATTATTAAGATCTTGTAAGAATTAGTCATATGAGCTGCCCTCTTCTTGTATTGGCGCATTTTTATCGGACTGATTCCCATATATTAATTCCTCTGTTTTTAATACAGCGAACAGATTTTGAATCCATCGTTTCGCATGGTTTACTCTCATCACCTTCCGGCTCGCACGGCTCCGCTCGGTCAAATTCGGTATACGTTTCACTCTCATTTTGCGTCTCCTCTTTATCTCTTGAGGCTCCTATTTGAACTTCGATCTTTCTGCTGCTACTTTTCTTTAAGTTCTCTATTACATAGTTTGACATTTAATCTTGTCATTTTCCGATTATTGTTGTTTTCATGAAATAATGTGGAATGTCGATTGTGGTTATGGTGATCCAGACCTGTTTATTTCATTGTTTCTCTTACGCTAGTCGCTCCGTGTCTGTGTATCAAGCTCATTTTTAGCTCCGCGTTCTCTGGCAAATGAGTAAATAGCTTCGGAGCTAACTTCTGTTTCTTTATGTTCTTGATTAAGGTTGGCCGCGACTATGCACGTATAAATAAACCGAAAAGGGCTAAACAAGCTTAATATTATTAAGATCTGGTAAGAATTAGTCATCTGAGCTGCCCTCTTCTTGTATTGGCGCATTTTTATCGGACTGATTCCCAGATATTACTTCCTCTGTTTTTAATACAGCGAACAGATTTTGAATCCATCGTTTCCCATGGTTTCCTCTCATCAGCTTCTGGCTCGCACTGCTTTGCTCGGTCAATTTCGGTATACGTTTCACTCTCATTTTGCGTCTCCACTGTATCTCTTGAGCCTCCTATTTGAACTTCGATCTTTCTGATTCTACTTTTCTTTGAGTTCTCTATTACATAGTTTGACATTTATTCTTGTCATTTTCCGATTATTGCTGTTTTCATGAAATAATGTGGAATGTCGATTGTGGTTATGGTGATCCAGACCTGTTTACTTCACTGTTTCTCTTACGCTAGTCGCTCCGTGTCTGTGTATCAAGCTCATTTTTCGCTCCGCGTTCTCTGGAAAATGAGTAAATAGCTTCGGAGCTAACTTCTGTTTCTTTGTGTTCTTGATTAAGGATGGTCGCGACTATGCACGCAAAAATAAACCGAAAAGGGCTAAACAAGCGTAATATTATTAAGATCTGGTAAGAATTAGTCATCTGATCTGCCCTCTTCTTGTATTGGCGCATTTTTATCGGACTGATTCCTAGATATTACTTCCTCTGTTTTTAATACAGCGAACAGATTTTGAATCCATCGTTTCGCATGGTTTACTCTCATCAGCTTCTGGCTCGCACGGCTCCGCTCGGTCAAATTCGGTATACGTTTCACTCTCATTTTGCGTCTCCTCTTTATCTCTTGAGGCTCCTATTTGAACTTGATGATATATTATTAAGTATCGACGATATCCATTAAACTCTTTTTATAAAAATAAAATTTAAACTCATTTCAGTTCTTTCCGGATATAATAAAATTTTTAAATTTTATTAACATTAAATGAATTTTTTAACTCACACAAATTTCTTATTAAAAAAATAAATCATATCATTTTTTTAACATATATAATAAATTGTAAAATAGCTTGATTTTTATTTAAATCATATAATTATATTTTTGATTAAAAAATTTGTTTATTTTAGCAAATTATAATTTTGACAAAATTGAAGAATAAGTAATTTTTGTCCATATAGATATCTATACCAGTAGTTTTGAATAATGACAATTGAGAAAAAAATTTATTTAATTTATTAAAATTTAGAATTTTGTGCGGCCAATCTATTCCTTAGATAACGGACGTTATCTTTTTTCTAATGGCGTTATGCTAACTGCACATTTTTAAAAGTTTTTTGGTATTTTTGGTCCACTTAAAAATTATTTGTGTTAAACGCTCTTGAGATAAAAGTTTGTTGGCCAATTTACTCCTTAACCCTTTAAAAAATGCACCCATTGGGTTGTTTACATCTGACAGAATTTGGCTCAAACAAAAAATTGGACAAAGCATACCCTCACTTGGCAAAAAGAAATTTTGACCATAATCACGTACCTTTCACTTGACCCTCAATATGTGTAGTTTCTATCGAATTTTAGATGAATCATAAGGCTCATAAGACAACAAATATTGGGGAAATTGAATCTTACAAGACTATAAACCCCACGACAGGAAAACTATAAATTCACACATGGATAGTTCCATGTAAATTTCCACTTGAACATACAAATGCAGCGACCATGCAGAACAAAAAATAGTAACAATTAAAGCAGGGTAAAAACATGAATTCCTTCTGTACCTACAGTTATTATTTAAAAATGGCGTAATCCATGTACAAAATTTCAGGATCAAGCATAAAATACATGCTTGTCCATCATCCGATCATAAGACTAGACTACTGCTTAATCCTCCTATTCCTCTTCAGGCCTTGGACCAACCGAATCATTTTCTACTACTCTCCATATATGTAATCATAATCACAAGAGAAACAAATAAAAAGATGCTCGGCGCAGAACGTTCCAGCTTTCATCAATCTGAAAAGCTAAACCTAACAGATGTAAGGCCTCCTAGCAGCACCTACTCTTCCTTCCACTTGTTAACATATTTGAGGAAAGCATTGGCAGGATTTTTTCTAGGTGGTGCACGGACACGAGTAGACCTTCGGAGCACAGACTCGTCTAGGGCAATCTTCTGTGTCTGTTCCTTGGATCTCTTCTGAAGTTCCGTACTATAGGCATGGAATATAAATAACATTAACTGATAAGAAAAACTAAGGTATACAAAAATATATTGATAACATTGAAAGGTATATCCAACGGAAGATAGGAAGTTTATATGTCATCACTAGAAGATCAGAACCTGATTTGGCAACACAGGTTTCACCGGATTCAGTATTTCAAAATGCTAAATTAATCAAAGTTACTGACAACAGTTTCTAATGGATGATTTTTTTTCCAGACAAGGTCAATGACTCCCAAATATCAGCTCATTTTGGAGATCATTCTACATTAGATTACTTAATAGTAGTGTAAGCTCCAAGCTTTTATCTTGCCTTTTTATTCAAAAAAAAAAAAATCACTTAGCAGAAGCTTTAACTAAACAAAAACAAGGGTGCTCCTTTGTTAAAATCTTCAATTGAAGGCTTTATAAAACGTGTACGATTGGGAGAAAAGTCTAAATTGAAGGCTTCTACTTAGGTTCAGGTCATCATATTCCGCTATGGGGACTTGAACCAGGGACTGAGAATTGTTCTACCAGCACTCCATTAAAATCTTCAAGAAGAAAACAAATCTAACTCACCATATTCTACTATAATATTTTTCCAGTTGATTTTGCAATGCTCTTTCCCGCACACCCTTGCGATTCAGTGTCTTCATCAACGCGTCAAGCTATTCAAGCATGCCAATAAAAAGTTAAAAGTCTCATGCATAAAGGAAAAGCAAATATAGCTGGCCATTTGAATTTAATACCTCTTCCTTGCTGCTGTAGTAGCCCCACTCCTTGGAATCAGAACCTTCTACAAATATCCTCCCATCACGACGAAACCACCAATACCTGTTATAATGCCTGTCTTTACCTAGGGAACTCGTACGAACAAATCGTTTTTCCATCTCTCGCTCAAAATATTCTCTCTGTGCAACAAACAGGATCATTAGAAGTCCAACGGGCAAACAAGATAAATAAATAAATAACCATGGATATAGGCTGCACCCTCTGTTCTATACTATTCTTATCTGATGGATCCTTCTCCATGTTTAATTGCTTCTCCGATTCCTTTCTGGATGATTCATCTCCATTTTCTGCTGGTTCTTTCAGTTCTAAACTCAGTTTCTTAGAGGACTTTTTGGATGCACCATTTGAATGCTTATCCATTCTGCTCATAAATTTAGAACAAATATTTATGTTGGTTGTCATGATAACTACTGAAAAGAAAAGCACGCAACTACAATTCACAAATTCACAATATAAACACTGACCTTCCACCCAAAGCATCCCCATTCCTAGATGATTCCTTTTCTCCATTTCTTTTCTTTCCTATGTCTCCGTTCTGTCTACTGTGATTATTATTTGTTGGCACAGTTGCTCCATTTGTTTTACAGTGCCCATCCATACTCCCGTTGCTTTCAATCTCAGCTTTCAACCGTTCCTTCACTTCTCTTCTTTTTCTACCATCTTCTAGCGCTTCTCCTCTTCTAGTAGCACCAAGTGCCAGCCGCTGTTCAATAACCTCGTCCAACTTTTCCCTAAAAATGGAGGTTCCAAGAACTTGATTGACCAATTCGCACAAGATTTCTATCTTAGCATTGATATCAATGAGGCCATAATGTCCCCTTTTTATGGTAGCTTCAAACTGCCGTAATCCAGGAACATTGATCATTTCTAGAAAATCGCATAAATATTCTTGCCAATTAATCATTGTAATCTGAAAATGAAATGGGATTAGATACCGTTATCATGAATAAATGAAAGAAATAAGTTGCATAGAATACAAGTTGCAAGGAAAGTTTCATTTGAAACACGTGAATGGAACATGAAAAATATATACTGATAACTGCTAGTAGAAAGATATACACGAGGGAGATGCTGACCTTAAACTTCCGTTTTCTCTTCTGTACAGCTGAAGCATACTCACCATCGTCTTTCATGAGCACCCGCAAGAGTGCTGCATGAGATTCCACAAGAAGAACCACATTGCTTTCCTTGTGGCACAGAGAGTTTTCAAAATCTTCCAGAGAGTAGGGTGACAAGTGCAACAGCCTACCAAAAGAAGTACAAAAATCCCAAACCATTAAGAGATCCCCTACACAATGAACTGGAACATTGAAGTCCCTCGATGGAGAAGGACGATCAGCAAAAACGGGATCCCTTGGACTAGGCTGCACCAATAAATCATCAATAGGATATTTGATAGGTTCTTCCTTACATTGGCCATTTTCTGCAAAATTGTTATACCAATAAGGTTAAGATAATTTTAATACATTAAAATCATAAAGAGAAGACTGACTGGACAATTGTAAAAAATCTGTACTTTCAGTATATAGCAATAATATGATTTGAAATACAAATTTATCAAACATTCATTATTTCCAAGCTGCAAGAGAGAAAGTTTCCCAGTTAAAAGAAAATACAAGAGGCAACCCCAACAACATAGAAAGCAAAAGGGGAAGGGGTGGATAAAATGGAAATGCCCAAATCAAAGTGAACTCAAATTCTGCTACAAAATAAGTTCAATCTAAATAGTTATAACTTAAGAGTGGGGAGGTGGTAACCAATTCTAAAAGCGGACAAAATGACTTCAACCATTAAATTCTACCTTTCACTGAAGAGGGGCCACCATTTTTTGCGTGATCTGACTTCCTCTTTTTGCAATTCTCAGCTTCACTATCTACATCCTGAACATGATAAATGTGATACAAAAAGGTCACTAACAAACCAACCAAGAAACTATACTTCAGGACGTTATAGTTTATTTCTTTCTCTATCAATTCAATTGTTTCTTTATGCATGGATCAGAGAATGAATGAGGCTGAAACTACTACCCCTCTCTTTCTGTTTACCTCATTTTTCCTTTTCTTGTTGCAAATTAAAAGTCCGTTGTTGAAGAAAGCTCTTCCATTTAATTCCTCTGGGATATCAGTTGAGATTCCATAATTTCGTGCCAATTCATTATGTATGGCCCAAGGAGCATTACGATATGTAGATTCCCGGATAAAAGATTTCAAGATATTCCTGCTAAAAGGAAACTTCTTCTGCACTAAATCCTTGGCACTGAGTTCTGCTTTTTCAATTGTTTTCTTGTTTTTGTCAAGCCAAGCTACCTCATAACGGAATTCATCAACCCCTTCCTTCACGACTTTCAATATTTTGCAGGGATGTTCTCCATCATCCTTTTTTCCATGCAGCTCGGCACCCACATACACCTGTTCCTGCAACTTTTCAGCTATTGCATCGGCGAGATCCCTCAAAGGAAGCGGGCCTGCCAAAACAAAACCTCGTTCATGGATTGCAATACACACACACATTACAAGCAATTTGATGAAAGTCCAACAAGTTGCATAATCCAGCATACTTGGATCAAACACACAGGACGCATTAGTTTTGCACAAAATATATACATTTCGATAAAAACCCAACAAATTTTATAATCCTAGCAGGCTTGAATCAAACACACATGTGGACCTGTTTGTTACTTTCAATGGTTTTTAATTGGCAGTTTTCAAACAAGTCTTAACAATAATTCTTGGGAGAAAATAAATCCATTAAGTGGATCATTCATTGTCAGAGAACAGAAAATTTGTTTGGTGAGATAACTATAAGAATAAGTTTCAAAGCCCGCTTTATTTTAAATTTTTCAAATTAAAAATTTAAAACTGTTTACTAGCTTTTAGTTAACTTTCTGCAGTTGTGTTTTCAGACCCATTTTCAAGTTCTTTTCCATTATTTCTCAATTGATTGCAAAACACTCGTTTAGAAGTTCTAACTTAAAATATGTTCCATGTTGGATATGTGAAAATTAATACTCGCATCATAGCACAGATAAAACATTGTATAGAAAAGAAGGTTTTGAGATAATAGTCTTTTCAGCTTCTTCAAAAAAGAAAAATCAAATATCAAATAATAGAACCAAAAACTATGTACCAACACAATGAAAAGGGTTTCTATAGGAAAAAAGGAATGTTTTCATCTATAACACTTAAGCAAACTCATTATTTGTTCTACAGCAATACAAGCCCAAAGGTTAGAGAGTTCACAAATTGTCTTGCAATTTAAGCAACCTGTAGAGATGATACATTAAAACTGGAACAACCGTTTTAAAAGTCTAGACACGTACATTTATTTTATATAGGTTACAATGACTAATAGAGACAAGTAATCTTATCCAACAGTTATATGGTTAGTTTTGTTGATGATACCAATGCAATAACTACTGCCTAACCCAGAAGGCCAGAACCATCTTGAAGCAAACCCAGAAGTGTAAGGGCATCATAAGGCTCAGGATATCATGATTTACATACAATTAACTGGAGGTAATACATGCTCTGAACCGGTAACTTCCAACTTGATGAGTCATGAGACAATTCTTTGGAATGAGATAAAAGGCTTGATAAAAATTCCTAAGATGACAACCAACTTGACATCTTGGGAACTAACTACTTCTGTGCAGCATAGAAAACCAAAAATACTTCAATTCCTCTTCTGAAATTAACAGATCGAAACAACACGATACTTTCGCAGCTGTTTAAGTAGACTAGATAGCATCAGAATATTTTATGAAAGCACTCCATCTTTATAGACGCTTACAATATATTCACAAGCAGACTGGTAAACATCATATACCCAGAAAATTTTAGACTCGTTAAATGCACACAGCAATATAACCATACGTAATAAAAGGAAATCATGTATGCAATATGCCATAATAGAAGAATAATAAACAGATCTATCATCATAACAACATATATTCATTTGTCCCAGATAAGAATAGTTCTCACTGTATTGAATAATCCTTAGTGCAGGAGCCATTAATTCTTTGGGAATTTGTTGGACTTTTTCAGTGGCACGCTTTTCTGACACCATAGCCTCTTCATAAGTCAAGTTAGATTTCCCGGTGACTTTACATGTCCAAACTCTCTGGCGATACAAATTTATACGGTTCAAATAATCACTATCACATTAAGGCTGGCCAACAGTTATCATCTTATTGAGGGGGGCAAGTATACAATGCTGATAACATATTTTATCTATAATTTTGCAACAATTAGTTTAAATCACTTTTACACAGATAAATAAAAACGTAATTGATCTCATTTTGTTTATTACATCAATGTAAATTACAAAGGTGAAAAAGAATCTCAAATATAAAACATCAATATCAGTAAAATAAAAAGGATACTGATAATATCGGAATATTTCTTTTGTAAATCGAACTTGATGGACAAGCACATGTGGCTCCAAATCTTTAGGTGGCTCAGCCAGGACAAAAGGCTTCCTTTTTAAGAGAGGCATCTAGTAGTATGCTGTCAAACGGAGACAATAACCCTGCATAGAGAAATTGGCATGACAATCTTGGTAATATAAATCTTATAGTCCCCACACAAGCTTGAAACAGTTGAATACAAGAACCACTTAAATCATCAATATCAGTATATGATCTATAGAAAACTGCACTATTCTTCAGTCGTGCATTGCAGCTCATCCCAAACTCGGTACGAAGCATTAGACCAACAGGCCAACATCTAGTTGGATTTGAAAACTAAGTCTGTACAAGAGATGGTTAATTGGCTGAGTATTAATATGATAACCATTAAGTATGAGACCTAAAATAATAACATTGTTATAGTTTTCTCCCAAGATAGTCAACAAGAGGAGCCTAACGATTGGTAAACGAAAAATAAATTTAAGTGTTGAAACAAGAATAGAAAACATTTTCACTCTGGTGAAGCGTGTTCATTAATTAAAGATAAGCGTCTCTAGTGCAAGAAACCCTAACGTGTCCCAGAAGAGGAAACTGATAAGTTACTTCTAGTCAAATCAACCAATAAGAATTGCAAACGCAAAGTAAGCCGTCATTGCGACATTTCAATCCATGACCAATGTAGCTAGCTTAGATAAGACAAAGTGAGATAAAAGTTCTTGCTTGTTCGGTTTCAACTCCATAAATTATAAGCTACAAAAAGAATAAAAAGATTTGCAAAATTGACAGCACAAGACCCTACGTTGAAGTTCGGATATAAAAACGCCTAACATTGAGAATCCCATCAAAACATTAAAAAAAAAGAAGCCCCGTCACGATGTAATAGACAGGAAACCCTAGAATATGCATTTTTTTGCGATCTCAGACCAAATACAGTTAGGTGCCAATATACGCAAACCCGGAACATACTCGAAGCACTGCATAATGAGTAGAATAAAAATGACGAGAAATAATGGCGACCCTCATCGACAAGCAGGACCGAAGCGAAAACTGGAAAAATCTTAAATCGCCGACTACGCGCAAAACCTTCATTCCCGCCAGAACCAGTTTGTGAGCAGTTGAACAAAAACAAAAGGCAGTGAAGAGAAAAGGTCTAGAGAGAAGATAGAGCGAGTGTGGAAGAGGGAGAAGAGAGGATCTTACAGTGAAATTCCGCAGAATGTGAGAATCAAGAATGTATATTGTTGAAGCGAGAGAGAGGGGGGTCTTCGTTTGTATATTCTGAGAGTTCTAAACGAAGCGGCTTCTCACGTTTTCTCTCACTAGACTCTCTTTCTGCCTCGCCCGTCCCTCCTTGTGGGAAAGAAAAATTATATATTTAACGCTGCGTATGAAATTTTTTTAATATTGTGATCATACCCTTCAGCTTATATTTATTTATGAAAATAACCCTACACATTGTGGGCTTGGGGCTCGTTTTATTCTTTGGGTTAAGGATTGGATTTAAATTACCTGTTAAACCCCTTTGGATGAAGCTGGTGGGGGATTTTTCTTAAATGAACATATTTATATATGTATAAAATGTTAATTATTTAAAATGTTTTATTTTATTAATATTTTATCTCAAATAATCTAGGAGTAATTAATTAGTATTTAAGTTTTATTTAATCATTATTGACACATTAAGATTTAATTTATTATTAGATTATTAATCCTGCAAGTTAAAGAGTCCAAAAGCCAAAACTATTATTTGATATTATTTAACCTCTAAATAATTAGACTTCCTTCTATGATTTGATTTTAAATCCATATAATTAGACTGTCTTCCATGATTTCATTTACCTCATTCTAAATATTGTTTTTCCATTCAACCTTGTTGATTCATAAATTATACTCCCTCTGGTCCTAATTATAAGATCAAGTTGACTTTTTTGGAGAGATTAAAGAAGCTAATTAAATTACATTAGAGTATTTTTATTTTTTCTCCAAATTAATTAATTTAACTAATAAACTAATATACAATCTAATGATAGATAATATATGATATGATTAAGTAAATATTTAACTTCTTTAATCTCTCTAAAAAAATTAACTCAATCTAATAATTAGCACCAAGGGAGTACTATTTTAAATAATTCAATTTCCTTGCGACAATTCCCGCACTTACCCACAATTACTCGGGCCTTACCGAACTTTGTCCAAATTTATCAATCCTTGCCTAGACGTACTAGGACCTTGCCCAATTGTACCAAGACTTGCCCAAACCTTAAGAATATACTCCCTTCGATCCTAATTATAAGACAACATTTGAGAGTTGGTTTTGGTCCTAATTATAAGACAATATTCTAATTTTTGTCAAATTCTTCCTAAAATACCCCTATTTTTTTTTTGATACAAAAAATACCCCTATTTTATTCTCTAAAGTGTGTTTGATTTTTGGTGAATATATATATATATATATATATATATATGTAGGTTCATAGACACTTCTAATCAATTAAATTTTTAAATATATATATGTGTATCTATATATGTATATATGTGTGTGTCTACACACAAATATATACAGACACACACATATATACGTGTGTATGTATATACAAGTAAGTGTGTGTACACAAAAATATATATAGACACACACACACTGCGCGCATATATATATATATATTTGTGTGTGTACATATATAAACACACACACATATATACATATATATATCTTTGTGTGTGTGTGTGCATATATATGTGTAGATATATGTACACACACATATATATATATATGTGTGTGTGTATAACTCTCTTAAGTGTGTTTGATTTTTTGTAAGTATATTTATGTGGATTGCAATACACGCGCACACACACACACAAACATATGTATGTATGTATGCACAGACATATATATATGTGTTTGTGTGCGTCATATGTGTGTACACATACAAACACACACACATATATAAACATATGTATATCTCTCTGTGTGTATCTATATATATATATATACATACATACATACATATATACATACATATATGTATATATAGCAAGAACATTATTTCAATTAGAAAGTGTGTGGAAAGAAAAATTGGTCGGAGAAATATGTGGCAGGATTGTTGATTCACTTTTACTTATGTCATTTAAATTTATATAAGGACATTTTTGGAAAATGAGTAAAATTAACTAATTTAACTCCTCTCCTTAATCTCCTTAAAATCGGTTAAATATGTCTTATAATTAGGACCGGTAGTACTATTATACTAATCCTATATTTAAAAACGTAAAAGAGGGAATTAAAAATAAATCAAACGATCTTCGCGGGGAGCCCCCTGGCGTGAATTTGCCTCCATCTTCGTGACAAACTGACAATGGTCTGATCATTCCTGGATCATCATTGTTTCGCATTGTTCCTATTGCATACATTTAGCTTCCTCCCCCAAGGGCCATCCCAAAATGGCTCGGACCTCATCGTCCGTTTCCGTGTCGCCGTGTTCGGAAATGAATCACATGCTTACCTCAACGCCGTCGTCGGCAAAAAGCCACTCCCGTCGACCCTCTTTCTTTCACCAAAGGTCCAAATCCCTCTCCTACGATGAGCTTCCCTCCACTTTTTCGCAGCGTTCCGTTTCGTCGAAAATATATCGGCAGCTTCAATTGCCGGTAGGTCAGCGAGAGGTGATGATCAATGACATTGTCGGAAACGGAATATCCGGTATCTTATACAAGTGGGTCAATTACGGTCGAGGCTGGCAACGTCGTTGGTTCGTTCTACTCGATGGCGTTCTTTCTTATTACAAAATCAACGGTCCCCGTATGGTCCTGCTCAGCCGTGAAGTCGAAACAGGGTCCCTCTATATTGGTTTAGACAGTTTAAGTGGCACATATAAGCATCGCGGCCGATCGTCTCGCCACTACAAGCCCATCGAAGAAATCCATCTCATGGTGTTCTTACTTCCGCCCAATTCTCCGTTCAATTTGATGATTAATTATTTGTGATGTAATACACACACACACACACACACACACACACATATATATATATATAACATCGTTGCTTGGCATCTGATGTGTAGACTCTCCAAGTTACATTTTAACTATATGTTTTGTCGTGTGCATTGTTTACTGATTCGAATTTTGAATGTTGCGTGCGCGTTTGAGCAGGTCTGTTCAATTCAAGAGAGAAAATCAGATGAGAGGAGGTTTGATATATATACAGGGACGAAGAGGAGGTTTCAGCTGCGGGCAGAGACCAGGGAGGACAAGGAAGCATGGGTGGAAGCATTGCTAGCCGCAAAGGATATGTTTCCTCGTTTGTCAAATGCTGAAATCATGGCTCCGGCAGGGTTTTCTGTAATCTCCACTGAGAAATTGAGGCAACGCCTCCTAGAGGAGGGTATCAGTGAGGCTGTTATTCAGGATAGTGAACACATAATGAGAGACCAACTTTCCGAGCTGTATCAGGAGATCGTTGTTCTCAAGAACAAGCAGATGCAACTAGTGGACGCATTACGCAATTTAGAGGTAAGCGTATCTAGAGTCTGAACGACATCGCATATGTCTTTCTTTGTTGATATGGGACCATGCTTCTCTCTTTCTTTCTTTTGTTAATTCTTCTGAGTAGTTCTGTTATTGATGGGAAGCTAAGAAGCAGAATTACAAATTTGATAAAACAATTTTGTTTCGTGCTAAAACAGCAAAATTGTACGGGTTTTAAATGACTAAAATGCATGCCATTAGGTTTCGTGAACGATTGGGATGTATGGTTCTGCAACTTTTCTCTCCTATCTCTTCGTGCTCCCAAGATTGTTTGGTTACTTGAACCTTGCTAAGGATTTTATTTTATTTTATTTTTAATTTTTAATTTTTGGTTGAAGTTTTTCTATTTCAACTACATTTTACAGACAGATAAGGTGGACTTGGAAAATACCTTTGTTCGTGAAAGCCGAGGGCAGTCCAAGGAGGACGAAGATTCCATTAGATCTGTCTACGACAAGTACAGCGGTAAGTCTGATTCCTTTATTCCAACCCATATTCACTTCTCTTTCAAAGGGTAATGCAAATATGCAACGTTATGCTTCCGGTTTAAGAAATTGTCGTCGAAAGTTGATACACTCCGATTTATGTTTATTTGTCGAATGAAATAATTCATATCGTTCATTTTCCTCCATCAATAGATATTAGATGATTCTTTCTGATTTAAGAGCTCCCTTTGGTGAATTGACGATAATATAAGAAAACAATTTGCAATACTTGCGGTATTTATGAAATGATCGCACTGACCTTCAATGTTACGTACTATCGGTTTGTCTGTTGTTTCCTAGCTTTTAGGTTCTTTTTCTACTGCTTTCAATGTTATATTCGTGTTACTAAGCATGTTAAAAAGGAAAATATACTGTCATCGTCTCTTTTGTCAGTTATATGTTGTAACGCCTATTCTGAACTCTCATGTTTGCTTTTCTCACTTATAAAGCTGTGTGATTATTTTTGGCACATGCTAAATCCTCTTATTGCATTGAGCCTGAAAGGATTTGGATTTTGGAGAGATATATGGCTCAGTCTGTTCACGATCTTGTCAGTATACTCTGTATTATGTAATACTGCTAAGGAACGTAGAAGAGTTGATAGCAGGGATGTGATGTTGCTTAAATTCCACTAAGTTTGCTAGATCAACTTTCCAGGTGAGGCATAATAATTATTTTTTGAATATATTACAGAGGGGAGTGTAAGTGACTTTTTTGATGAGCTTGACTGGAATGATGATTCTGATGACGACTATGATGCATTCTTTGATTCAAGTGACACCCTTTCACCAATCTGTGATAAAAATAATAGATCTGAGTTAGATAGATCACCACTTGATTCTGGAGAAGAAGGGACTCCTAACAATGAATACAGAGCAAATTTAAGTATTGGGTCTGTTGGGTCCTACTATCCTCATGTCAACAGGCGAAAGAACTTGCCTGATCCTGTTGAGAAAGAGAAGAGACTCAGTCTGTGGTCACTTTTAAAAGATAATATTGGGAAGGATCTCACAAAAATCTGTCTACCGGTTTACTTCAATGAGCCCCTCTCCTCATTACAGAAATGCTTTGAAGACCTTGAGTACTCTTATCTTCTAGATCAAGCATATTTGTGGGGGAAAATGGTCAGTTCCTTCTGGCGTTGTTTTGTAAATGACATCATTCGCTAGGGGTAGCCGAATTCATACACTTCTCAGTAATTGTCTGTGTTGGTTAATTGTTCCTTATGACATCCACGGTGCATGTAACAGGGCAACAACCTTGTGAGGACACTACATGTGGCTGCATTTGCTGTTTCAAGTTATGCTTCCACAGAGGATAGAACTTACAAACCATTTACTCCTTTGTTGGGTGAGACATATGAAGCTGATTATCCGGACAAGGGAATCCGCTTTATCTCTGAAAAGGTGTTGTATGCTCATCTAATATAAGAGTCAGAAAACTTTGCCTTATTTATGACATACCCTAAAAAAAAAGAACATTTATAATTTTGAAAGCCCTCGTAATCTGATATGCATATTGAAATATTAGCTTGTGTTTGTGTGCATCTATATATTCAGATGATCTTGGAGTTAAAATGTTTTGGCAATTGGGAATGAACTACTTATGTCATTTATCTTGAAATAGGTTAGTCATCATCCTATGGTTATGGCATGCCACTGTGAGGGCAGTGGCTGGAAATTTTGGGGTGACGTCAATATAAAAAGCAAATTTTCGGGTCGTTCAATTCAGATTGATCCTGTTGGTTTATTGACTTTGGAGTTTGACGACGGACAAGTCTTTCGGTGGAGTAAGGTATGCTTTCACATGACTAGTACTTGCCAATCTCATCCAAGATGCCTGCTGGCTGCTGATTAGTTAATATTCTACCATCAGGTAACAACATCCGTTTACAACCTCATTTTAGGGAAACTCTATTGTGATCATTATGGTACAATGAGTATAGATGCAAATCAAGAGTATTCATGCAGGATTAAATTCAAGGAGCCTTCGATTATCAACAGAAACCCTCACCAGGTGCCCTGTCTACCTCTCCTATATAATTCTTCCTTGTTCCTTTGTGTTGGATGTGTGATCTCACGGGTTGTTCAAAATGTGTTATATTCTTACATACCCCTTTGACTTGTATTATCTTGGTATTAGCAAGTAATCTTCCCCTTCGTAGTTATCTGACTTATAACGAATTTGGTATTGAAATGCATTTTTATTATCCTAAATAGGCGGTCTTCTGCTTTGCATAAAGTCTGAAAATTGATGTGAACTTACACTTGTTTTTTTTATACCTATTATTTGAGGTAGTTTAGACATGTATAAAGAAAGGCGGCCAAGGGATGCACTAGTAAGAATTGTAGATCAAGCATTATAGAGTAGAGAAAAGACCAAAGATAACACTCAATGAAGTTGTTGAATAGAGCATTTTTGGGTTAACAATTTATCCAAAAATTTGGTTATTGATAAGTAAAATTGTGTTGTGCGATACCCTATCTAGTAGGATAAATCTTCTTGTTGTTGTGGATCCATGAATTATTGGCAAATATGATGCGGAAAATCTGTAAACACTGACTGAAATCATTGTTTGCTGTCAATGATAAAACTGCACAGTTGTTGGCTTTTTCAATTTTCTAGAGTTATCTGAACTGCATGATTCTTCCCGTTCTGTAGACATATTTTTATGACTTCGTATGTGTCATTTAAGTTCTGTTGTAGGTGCACGGCCAAGTCGCAGATAAGAAAGGTAGAACAGTGGCAACTTTACGAGGGAAGTGGGACGAGAGCTTGCATTATGTAATTGGAGACAATTCCAGGAAAGGAAAAGGATCCGCTGTCTCCTCAAAACCTCGTCTTCTATGGAAGCGGAGTGAACCGCCTGAACACCCCACAAAATATAATCTTACACAGTTCGGACTTACGTTGAATGAAATCACACCTGAGCTCAGGGTAACTGTTTAGAAGACTGCCATTTCTCTCTATCTATCTATAAGTTATATATACAAAGATTTGTTAATTCTTACATGAGAGTTCACAAATAGGAGAAGCTGCCACCTACAGATTCGAGGCTAAGACCTGATCAAAGGTATTTGGAGAATGGACTATATGAAATGGCTAATGCTGAGAAGTTGCGGCTGGAACAAAAACAGCGGCAGGTATGATTCAAGCATCTGAGTTACACACTTTTTCTTTGAATTAGAGGAGGCAGGCGCCAAAATCCTGAGGTTATAAACAAGATCGCAACCTCTCACTTATAGAGAGCTTGTATGCGGTTCGTGATTAAGCATTTCTAATTATGCTAGGCATTGACTATGCAAAATAAGGGTTGGCAGCCAAGGTGGTTTAAGAAGGCTAAAGGCAGCAATACCTACCGTTATGTTGGCGGATACTGGGAAGCGAGGGAACAAGGGAACTGGGAATCTTGCTCTCGTATATTTGAATAGTTAAATGGTATTGATATTTGGCTACAATTCCTTTGAAATTCCTTTTTTTTTGACATATCAAGGCAATTCCTTTGAAATTCTAACCTTGGTTTCTGCCTACTTTCTCCTTTCCCATTTTCTTTATGGCATTATACCATAATATTTTTTAAGTTTTGTTTTTTTCTGGTGAGATATGTTGAGAGGGGTTCGTGATTCTTGCTTCCTTGTGATTAGGTAGGTTCTGAAGACACACCAATACAAGAGATAGAAACAAGAAATACCACAGGTACGACTGACATTGAGACGCCTTCTCAACTCCCTCTGTAAATTTTCTCGCGTTTCAAAGATAGGGTTTGGATTTAGATAGAGTTGAAAAGTGGAAACAAACATTTGTGTGATGAACAATGTTCATAATCCACCAAGACAGTTATTCTATTTATTTCTTTTTTAATCGATGAAAAGCTCTTTAAAAATATACTTAAAGGACTTGAATTCTAATACCGGTACTTTTTTTTTTGTATAAAATTTTGTAGAGTATATGTATCATATATGTATAACAATATATTAGGTCCTTCTGACTAATAAAATTTTTAAGGTTAAAGTATACGTTTAGTCATTTATGTTTGTTTCTGATACCATTTTAGTCCTTTAAGTTTGTAAAGTACACATTTAGTCCCTTAATATTAACATCGTTAGTTTGACTTAACGGAAAATACTGAGTTAACAATTTTAAACGATGACTGTGCAATTAAATACTGATCAAACATGTTTATATGTTAGTATCTTAATAAATTGATATTTTAAATTCTATTAATTGAAAAATATTCAATCTTCTTCGACAAAAAGAAAAATCTATTTAATCTTCACAAACTGTGAAAAATCGTAAAACAGTCTGCGAAGATTAAATATTTTTCAATTAATAGGATTTAAAATATTAATTTATTAAAATACTAACATATATAAGCATACTTGATCAGCATTTAATTGTACAATCCTAACTTAAAATTGTTGAATTAGCATTTTCCGTTAAGTCAAACTAACGGTGTTAACTTTAAAGGACCAAACGTGCACTTTATAAACTTAAAGGACTAAAATGATATCAGAGGCAAACTTGAAGGACCAAACGTATACTTTAGCCAATTTTTAAATAAAGATTTTTCACCATTTTTTCTATAGGATGACAATCAATAAAACGTTCAAAGTGTACGATTACATGTAAGATTTATTTGCTGTAAATATTTCTCACCCTCTAAGAATTATCTTTAGATTAGTTTATTTCAACTGCATGAATGATTTTCTATGATTTATTCCGTGTTTGGTATTCAACGGCTTTCAAAAGTTTTATAATATATAATTAAGTAAATGAATTATTTTTGATATATATGTCTGACCTATCCTTTGTAATATATAATTCCTAATATAATGTTAGAAGGTCTAATTCTTTTAAACTCCTTTCGTAATGGGTTCACAACTTTGTATGAAGTTGGAAAGATGCATTTGGATCCTGAATATTGAATATTATTCATAATTTATCAAGGCATAAGTAATAATTGAAAACGTTATTGTGAAACTCGCAAATTAACTCTCTGAGTTTTTTAATTTTATGTTTCTAACTTACAAATTCGTGTCCGGTTGTACTTAAATACGCGCTACCAATAAGTTTAGTTAAATTTATGAGTTTATTGTTTTTATCTTTTTATCTTATAAAATTGTGTCAACTCACTCTTAAACTTATGTTAGTTTGATCTTTTTAATCATGTTCAATAGCTTTGTATATGAACTTTGTAGAAATTTCTTTTTTGAATATAATAAATTATAAATGTTAATGGATTTGGTTTCAATTATTCATATTTAAAACATAATAAAATTAAATTATTGTCATTTTTATTATTTTATTATATACTTTTAACATCTATTTATTGACAGAAGTAAACCCTTACAAGTTTAAAATTTGAAATCAAGATGTAAGTTTACATTTTTGTTACGAGTTTACTTAAACTCACGAGTTTGACAACCTTAATTAAAAAAATGTAAGGTAGCAAATTCGACTTTGGTTTTTTTTTTTTTTTTGTGTGTGTGAATACAAGAGTTATTTCAAATAATATTTTTTATTCATTCAATTTAAATAATTTAACATTTTAATAAAAAATAAACTTAAACCGCTTTCATTTCCTAAACAGTTAATTTTTTGGTTTGAAAAAAAAGGGTAAATGAGCAAAAATACACATGTGTTTTATCCTTGGGAGCGCCCAGCACCATATATTTTTTTTGGGAGCAAAAATACCATCACCGTTAACTTAGCTTAACAGAAGTTACTTTTTGTGGTGGGTCCCATGTTATTTTCATGAAAAGTACCAAATTGCCCCTATTAAAAAAAAAACCCCCAAAACGCTCCCCCCAAGCACGATCTGCAACACCCACCACCCCCCAAAAAAAAATCTGATCCTCACCACCACCGGAATTTCGGCGTTGCCTCCTCCATCATCCACTCCTAGCACCCGCCGAGTCTGCCAAGTCGCAGCTCGTCGCCTCCTCCGTCAGGCTCAAATTCGCGTTCGACTCCAAATCAAAGTCTACCACCACCGTCGTCAAAATTGATACCGCCATCTTCACCATCGTCCTCATCGAGTGGGTATATCAACTTGTTCCTTAAAGACAAGAGACCCCCTCTCTTTGATTTCTTAGCTCTTGTTCCACTTGTCCTTGAATCCGATCTAGGAGCTACAAAACTTTCAGAATTATTTCGCTTTACTTGATTAGTTATTCGTTCTGTGGAAGAATTTTGGTACCTCTGATTTGCATCATTGTTGTCTTCATACTACTATTTGATGTTTGGATTCATGATTTGCCTAAGCGTGTTCTGTTTGTTGAACACAAAATGCTTCAGTTTTTGTTTTTGTTTTTTTTTTTGTGCTTAGTCATTGATTTTTCTGTTTACCTGCTCTGCTCACACTTCGCATCAGTGCTCCACGATTTGCTCCGTCTTGGTAGAATAGGGGTTGAAGACGACTGGGCAACTATAGCTCCCTCTCGATTTTTTTTTCCTGGGTTTGGGTTTGGGGTGTTTTCATAATTTTACATATTTTATTTAACAGACGTTAGCCTCCTTAACAGATCTAGGATTTTTGCTCTGATTTGACAAGTTGATGGATATTTTTGCTCCTCCAGAAAGCATATGGCACTGAGTGCTCTTTGACTAAAACCTTATGAGTAATTTTGCACCTTTACCCTAAAAAAAAGTCTAAACAGTTGTATTTCATTCAAACTAGAACATACCATCCACAAAAAATTTAAAATAATCCAACGCCAATAGAATTTGGACCACTGCATGCCTACAGCCCTACACCACCCTACATTACTAGTAAATTTTTTTTGGTTGTCCACAGTGGGGAGGGGGGTGTGGGCTCGAGCCCGGGACAGAGGAGTGGTGCCAGCTCTAAAGCTGGCACTAATGCCACTGCGCTCTAAGAGCGCTGGCCTAGTAAATTTTTAGGAAGCCACACTTAGTTGCAATGAAAAAAATAATAATAAATTTTTTTATTGTAGATTCCCCTATATAAAAAAAAAAGTTTTAGAGATTTCTACGATATAAATTTCAAATGTGAAATTATTTTCTTACTCTTAGTAATTGTTATTTGAATATTATATGATATTAAGGGCAAGAAAGTAATTTTACATTTAAAATTTATATCACTGAGATCCCTAGGTACTTTTTTATACTGGGGAATCCACAATGAGACTATTATTATTATTTTTTCTGGTCCTTGGGACCTAATAAGTGTGATATTCTCTAAATTTTTTGGGCCAGAACCCCTCTACAGTTACTAGTATAAATCTCGTATATTGTAAATCATGATAGAAAAACAGTTTCTATCGGGTAATCCAAATAGACACTTAGTTAGGGGTTAGATATTATTTTTTTTCACCTGGAAGGGTTGGTATATATGATTTTAAATATAAAACTTTAATCCATTTTATTTTCCATATTTATCATGTTTTTTCCTAAACTATCCCAAAATTATTATATCAAGAAGCAATTTGAATACAAATAATTTAAGATATCATTTTAGAAAAAACCAACAAATATTTTTTACAAATAAATAATTTCATTATGTGTTCAAATTAGTTAAGTAGATAATATTATATTAAAACCGAACAATGTATTAAATACCATAAAACAAAGTGGTTGTTTTCTCTGTTTGGTTTGCATGGAATTAGTTGGCCACATGTTGTTGACCAGAATGAATATTATATAGCCCGCTAGTAACTGAGGTGTTTAGCGGCGCACAAATCCAAAATGGCACGCCTTATTTATTTAAAATTTGAGTAAATACCCTTTCTGGTCTCTGACAAAAAATATGGACCCCATTTTGATCCCTGACAAAAAAATCAACCCTTATTCGTCCTTTTTATGGGACTAAAAATGACCTTTTAGAAATTTGTGAGGGATTAAAACGTCCATCAATTGACCCTTATTCGTCCTTTTTATGAACTAAAAAAGACATTTTTTTGTCAAGGACCAAAATGGGGTCCATGTTTTTTGTCATGGACCAGAAAGGGTAGTTACTCTTAAAATTTTATATACAAGATACGGTATTTAGTACAACACACACATACTCTCACAGAGACAGACAGAGTGATGGGAGGACTTAGCATTTCGTTTTTATATTATATGGTTGCCAGCAGTTATTTCATTCCTGTGATTCAGTTTCAGAATCATCCCTCACACGCGCATCAACTTTGGCATCTCCCTCCCATTCATACATACGTGACAACCACCACCCCTCTCTCTCTCTCTCTCTCCTATTTTTCTATTTCGTAATGCGATTTTGTGGGGATGAGGATGGACTGGATTTACCTTATTTGATATCAATCCGAAGTTTGATTTGGAGAGGACAATGAGCTGTATAAAGCAGCCCGTAGTCTAGTCTAATGTATTACCAACTCGTGGTCGGGCTACGCTAAATCGGGTCTGGTGGACTGGCTGAACTGATCCACAGGAGCGGACCTAGAAAATTATATATGGGGATACAATTGGCCGGGGGGATTTAGGGATTCGGAGGCAGCGCCTTCAAAAAATTTTTTTAAGGAAAATTTTAAATGCATTAAAAAAAGAAAAAAATATAAAAAAGAAAAAAATATATCAACAAAATATTTATGAAATCAAGTAAATACTGATGATGCAATAAGAAAGACAATTATTTTACAAACTTGTCATTTAGAAAAGCAAGGCTAAGTACGGTTAGAAATGCAGCTATATAAATTACAATGAAGGGTGGACACTCAATAAGTTTAAGTACATATATTTTAATAACAAAAGTATATTACAATAAAAATAATTATAATGTCACCCTTCTATACTTTATTTTTTGAAATTCCATCATAATTGTCTTATTGTCAATACTATCAAATAAATCATAATTTTAATTCCTTTATTTTTTAAAATTTCATCATAATTTAAGGGGGACACTTGCCCCCCTTGTCATACACTTGGCTCTGCCAATGCTGATTCAGATAACTTAGGACCTAAATTTATTTATTTTGTTTTTACTTTTGAGAGGCAAGATTTGAACCTTTTAAACATAATTAACACCATAAAAATACCTATAATAATATAAAACACATCACATAAAATTAAAACATCATAAATCTATAAAAATATCCAACAAAAAAAATATTTTGGGAAAAAAGATTTAAACATGATAAATACAATAATCATATAAAAATCATAGTGAAAAATAAAATATAATTATAAATCCTTAAACAAACTCCAACAACATTAAATAAAAAATAAAAAGTAACATCTAAATTACAAATTTTTTTTTTTTATAAAAAAAAATTGACATGGACCAGACTAGACTAGTCCAAGTGGTTTGATCCCCTGGTCCGAAAACCAGTCCAGCCCGACCAGTCAGTCTAATCTAGTTTAATCCGATTTCATTATGTTACTTAATTAGACTGAAAGGAGGGTTGGATCAAACTAGACTATACCATCAAATTTTTGCCCATCACTACCATTTTGTGCCTTCATCATATATAACAAACTACACACACCTTCCAAGTTTAGTTCTCATTATTATCACACTCTACATGCATTTTTCAGTTACTTTAGTTTATATTAGCAACTGCAATTTTATAAATAAATAATAATTATAATTAATTACGATTTTTTGCCAAAGTATTGCTTTATGTTTCATTAATTTGATTATACTAAATGACAATTAGCAACTTGAGACTAGCACCTGGAGAGTTCAAATTTGGCACTCAGTATTAAATTCCTTACCATCTAGTTATTCTCATAGTTAATTGATTGATGTTTTAAAATTTACTTTATTTCACACAATAAAAATATACATACAATTTCAACAATTTTTTTTTTAAATATAATGTAAAAGTATAAGTGAACCGGATATTTAGAATTCACTTAGGTTTGATTATGCCTCCACACTTAAATTTTTTTTTTTATAAATATATTTATAGATCGTCCACTTGTTCATATAAATAGAGAGCCTTTTAACCGTAAGCAAAATTGTTAAATATGAATATTCTAATTAAGAATGTGTGAATTAAACCCACTTTTGTGTCGTGAAAGGAAGAATATTAGCGAACAAAGCCAAAATCTACGAGACACCCAGAGAGAGGAGAGAGGACGTAGGTCAGTCATGGCTGGCCATTAAAGTCAAGGTGGCAACTCACTCCCAACAGAACCCAAAAAAAAAAAATACTCACTCTCTTCATCTTTCTCTCTGGCTTTCTCTGAATCATTCTCACAGAGAAGCAACACAATCGCCACTTCTACAATGCGGACGCCACCGCCACCACCATAACCATAACCACCAACCATCCGGCTCCACCACACATGATAAACTCCTTTTACATTTCTCTGCCTCTGTTTCTCTCTCTCTCTCTTTCCCACTCGCCGGCGCTGCATTATCCGGCGGATGTCTGTGGGTTGTGATTTCCTTCAAGTTCACTGAGAAAAATATGCAACAGACGCTCCTCATTCCCTCTGAAGAAGGCATCAATCCCAGCACACCTGCCAACGAAGTGAATAAGAAAAAATCTGAGCTAAAAGATAAAGGAATTGAGCTAGTGGTCCCACCTCCCTGTCTTGTGCTCGGTCGGCCTCGGACTCAAGCTGGGCTGCGGCGCGTGGCACCTACCGTCCCTGCCTCCGGTGCCATTAACGTCGCCACCCGCGCCGTTGAAAAAGCCGTTCTGAACGGAGATCTTTATTCTGGTACTTTGTTGCGGAATGTGCCACACGGTTCGGGGAAATATCTATGGGCGGATGGGTGCATGTATGAAGGTGAATGGAAGAGAGGTAAAGCCTGTGGAATAGGTAAGTTCTCTTGGCCTTCTGGGGCTACCTACGAGGGCGAATTCAAGTCGGGTCGAATAGATGGCTACGGTACATTCATTGGTACCGAGGGCGAGATGTACCGTGGAACATGGGTTGCTGATCGGAAACATGGGTTTGGTGAGAAGTGCTACGTGAATGGGGATGTGTACGAAGGATCTTGGAGGAACAATTTGCAAGATGGAGAAGGTAGGTACGTGTGGAAGAATGGGAATGAGTATGTAGGTGAGTGGAAGAATGGTGCGATCTCTGGGAAAGGAGTTTTGATTTGGACAAATGGGAATCGATATGAAGGGTTTTGGGAGAACGGTGTTCCAAAGGGGAAGGGAGTGTTCACATGGGCTGACGGAGGCAGCTCTACAGGGAATTGGGAGAAGAATGCTGAGATGATGACGACGACGGCGAGGAAGAGGTCGTCGGTGGACGGATCGAGGAATGTGAATTTCCCGCGGATTTGCATCTGGGAACTTGATGGAGAAGCCGGAGATATTACTTGCGATATCGTTGAGCCATCTGAGTTATACAGTGATGTTAGTGAATCTGTTCACGGAGAGGAAGCAATTACCGGCGAGTTCCAGAAGAGTCCATGTCGGTCAGTCGATGGCGATTTCAAGAGACCAGGTCAAACTGTATCGAAGGGGCATAAGAACTACGATTTGATGCTTAATCTTCAACTGGGTATCAGGTAATTGCCCGTTAACTTATCCGAATTGATATAATCTTTCGAGGAATTAAATTAAATTTGTTGTAAAATTGTTTTCCTCTTCAGGTACTCTGTTGGGAAGCATGCTTCGGTTATGCGAGAACTTAGGCAAGGAGATTTTGATCCGAAGGAGAAGTTCTGGACAAGGTTTCCACCAGAAGGATCTAAGTTTACACCTCCGCATCAATCAGTGGACTTTAGGTGGAAAGACTACTGTCCTATCGTCTTCAGGTGAAGATAATTTTTCTTGAATGATTAGTATTTTTTTATTTCCATGTATGGAAAATTGGGCTATCGACTAATTATGCATATATCTCCCTGGTTCCTTCTTTGTTGGGTATTTAGACATTTAAGGGATATATTTGGAATAGATCCGGCGGATTATATGCTGGCTATTTGCGGAAATGACTCACTCAGAGAGATGTCATCTCCTGGGAAAAGTGGAAGCTTCTTTTACCTTACACAAGATGACAGATTCATTATTAAAACCGTGAAGAAGTCGGAAGTCAAGGTTAGTTGCAAGCCTCTAGACTTGGAAAATGCATCAATGTTGTAAGGGAAAATTATAGGCATAGTTGGAAATTGCATTAATTTTGTCATCTCTGGTGAGGTAAGATCTCACTTTCAGAATGAACTATGGTTACTATTCTTTGGGCATTCCATAATCACTAGTGGCCTTGTCAGGTGCTCATCAGGATGCTTCCAAGTTACTTCAACCATGTTTGTCAATACAAGAACTCCCTTGTTACGAAATTCCTTGGCGTTCATTGTGTCAGGCCTATCGGAGGCCAGAAGGTATGATTTAAGATGAAAATTTTGCTTTGAAATGGTTGGTTTTCCAAATTGCTTGCCGCAAATTAATTAAGAAATTACAAAATTCTTTGCAAAACCAGACCAGGTTTATTGTAATGGGCAATGTGTTCTGTTCTGAGTACCGGATCCATAAGAGGTTCGACCTCAAAGGTTCTTCTCATGGTCGTACAACAGATAAGCCACGCGAAGAAATTGATGAGACCACCACCCTCAAAGATCTCGATCTTAATTTTGTCTTTCGGCTGGAACAGTCTTGGTTTGAGAAGTTTAAATGGTATAGTTTCTGAGGTTCATACTGGTTTACATTTTTCCTTCCGTACTTCAGCTTGGTCTTAAGTAATGGTTTCTACTCCGCTCAGGCAACTGGATAGGGACTGTGAATTCCTAGAGTCAGAGGGAATCATGGATTACAGTCTTCTGATTGGTCTTCATTTCCGTGATGATTACTCAGATGATGAAAAGAAAAGTTCACCATATGATTTGCGTTCGGGTATGGATCATTTATCTTGCTTTATAATTTTGTCTTATGCTCTATGATGAGTTTGATTGAACTACCCGAAACATAAAATATGCTGTCTTATGGCTTCATCAGGAAAGAGAAATTTTCTTGGTGATGAGATGCAAGACATGAGGTGGATTCCTAGTAGCCGGTATGTCCCTTTCCTTTTACCCGTACATAGTCGTCTTTATCAAATGAATTGTTTTAAGTTTTAGCATTATTCTCTTTGTATCTTTTTTAAACTTACGTTTCAAAAGCAAATGTTTAAGGAGGATTCACAATTCTTTATGCGATTAATATGCTAAACGTTGTAAAATTTTGGTTTGTGTAAAAATTCCAACCTATTAGTTCTTTTTGTGGAGGCCAAGTCAACAATCTCATGGTTGGGTCCCATTGATGGCAATCCCTTTCACTTCCTTGCATGTGCCACGTGCTTGAGCTTTAGTGCACAAGGACCCAGGTTTTCAACAAACACAAGTAGAATACTTTTATCTTAAAATATCAAAGCGGCACATTCGCATGCAAATAATTACCAATGGGAAATGGCAACAATTGAAAAACAAACAAGCAAAAGTCTATGAATGAGCACTATATTTAACTTCCATTTTTAATATGATTTGGAAGTGGGCTAGTGAGTGATCTCTTTCAATGGATCTGTTCTGTTGCATGAGATGCACTGAAGATGACATGTGCCATCTAGGCAAAACTGAAGTCAGTTTTGTTGACAATTATTGTTGGTGGGGTCATTGTGATCTTCCTCATAAGTGCAAAGCTTTCTTTGTTAGCCAAATGGTAGGTAAATGAAGCAGTGATAGATGCTGGGACTTGAATCATAAATAGATATATTGCTATGTTAGACATGATGCTTCCTTTTCTGTCTTGTTTTTTTTTATTCGGTGATTTGCATCTTGATTATGCAAATATTTTATGCCAGTATAGATTCTCAATAAACATATAGCAAGTAGACGTCACTCAGCTTGCCTTGTTAAAAAAGTTATCTCCATGAATATCTGTATCCAACAGCTGTGTAGTGACATGAATTTTTAGCTGAGTTTAATCAATATTCCATTGCTGGTTTCTGATTTTTAGTATAATCAGTCTTGATGTATATACCAGGGAGCCTCTAATCCGGTTAGGAACAAACACGCCTGCCAGAGCTGAGAGAGTGTGTAGGGTAGGATTGGAGCAAAAGGGTGGTGGAAGTAGCAATTCATCCCCTTCAGATGGTGGCCGTAGCGGCGAGGAGATATTGGACGTCATCCTCTTCTTTGGTATCATTGACATTCTCCAAGACTATGATATTACCAAAAAGCTAGAACATGCATACAAGTCCCTGCAAGTGGATCCCACCTCAATCTCAGCCGTTGATCCCAAGCTATATTCAAAAAGATTTAGGTTTTTCATACACAGAATCTTTGTAGAGGACAAATGAGCAGGGGAAAGAAAGTGACAACTATTGGAATTAGACCATGACTAATTTTGAACAAGCTTAAGGCGACACAACCCCTATCTCAGCAAGAGAGAGGAGACCCTACAGAGTATGCATATTTTTGGAGGTTTTTGTTGATGGCTACATTTTTCTCATAGCCATTGCAAAAAGGAAAAAAAAAAAAGGTATGGGGAGGAATGTCCCAAGCTTAATTAATTCGGTGGTTTCATTTTCTTTTTAACCTCTTTCAAACGCTTTGAAGTAGTAGTATGTAATTGTTCTTTCATTAATTTTTTTTTTAAAAAAAAAGGAAAGGAAAAAGAGTGGGGGAGGGGGGGAAAGAAAGAAAGAGAGGCATGGATGTGATTTTTGTTTTTAATTTGGGGAGAGAGATTGACAACTTAGAGCTTTGTACATCCCAGGACATGTGGTGAATCATATGTATAAATTTTTTTTTGGGTTCAAATTGCTTATTCCTATGGAAGAAGATTGTTCCATGTGAGAAGGGTATATGGGGTTTAGGGAATGCTGGAGTGGAGGGGAAGGGATTTAAATTGTACAGCCAAAATTGAGAAATGAGAATTCATGGTTGGTTACTTAGTTGTTGGTTGGTTTTTTTTTGGGTGTGGTTATAGGAATATATATATTTTTTTAAAAAAAGCAGGGTTGGTCTGAATATGAAGAAAGAAAAGTTGGAGGCAGAGGACCCCTCGGTCTGTGTCTGTGTCTGTCCCTGTCCCTGGTAGTCTCATTCAAACGGCTTTTTTTTTTTTGGGTTTAAACTTTGGCAGAGAGAGAGAGAGAGAGGGCCATGAAAAGAAGAGAAAGGAGTCGGGGAGTGTTTCCTTTGGGTCATGCCCTTTCATTGTCAGTGTGGGAAGCCAAAGTTTGTAAAAGCAGGGTGTTGAAAAATAATGGCGTGGCATGCCCCTTTTGTTTGGCTCTCTTTTCTTTTTTGAACGGAGATACGACAAAAGCAAATACTAGTACTGATTTGGACCATATTGTGTGAGTTTGGGGCACCCCATACCAGCTAGTGTTGGTTGTGCCACTCAACTTGACTCTTCTGATGGACAGACCAGACCACACAGATAGATGGCTGACTCTTCAGTGTTGTGCAGCCTTTTAAAGCTCCCTTCCCTTCACATCGCTTACAGCCCCAGACTGAATTCCCCAGATATGACACAAAACTAAACATTAACCCCCTTACTATTTTGTCACCAACATATACTCCTGATTGGTTCCATCACAAGAAGACGACCTTTTTAATATGATTTGGTCTGATTGAAGCATTCTCAATTAGGAATAAGGAATAATTCACCAGGCATCTTTTTGCATTCATTCTCCTGCATTTAAATTCAAGATTTCATGTTTAAGAGGTTAAAGTTCCTTCCACCAGAATCCATGCTCATAGCTAGGAAATACATTTTTTAAGGGATAATATAAGGAAAAATTGCACCTAGGTTCCAAGTAAGAGAAAATACGATAAAATGGTTTCTTAAAACATTAAAATTGCAGTGAAGTCATATGAGTTTTTTTTGCAATATTTTTTATCTGTGAAAAGACACAAATGCCCCCATAAAGGTTCATAGATTTGTCAACACAAGCACATAAACTTGTCAAAACATGCTTATGAACTTATCAAAACAAGCTCATAAACTTATCAAAACATGCTCATTTGTCAACACATGCACATGAACTTGTTAAAGTAGGCTTACAGACTTGTCAACACAAGCAAATGGGGAAATTTGTGTCTTTTTACATATGAAAAAAATCTGCAAAAAAGTATCATGGAACTTCACCGCAATTTTGAGATTTCAATGGAACATTTTGTTGTAAATTCCCTTCCTAAAGACCTAGGTACAATTTTCCCATAATATAATCTTAATGTTTCAAATTTACCCTTGGTCCATCAAGTTTCAAGCAAGATGTTTATTCCTCAAGGGACAAAATGGTCTACATTTTTATTTAATGATAAAAACCAATATTTTGAATGGAATGAAATTTGAGAGACCAAAACCAAGATTAGGACAAACTTAAGAAACCAAAAATTGTATTAACCTCTTTTTTAATTTATCATTTTGTTGTGTATTTCTTTTATTTTTATTATTAGAAATTATAAAAATAATAATTAAGTTGACTTCCAAGGGATAAAGACCCAAAAGTATCTCCAAATTTTTAAATCACTATGAAATTTTTAGCACCTAATATTGAGATTAAATTTTGTAGCAAAACTATTTAAATGCCCTTTGTTCGAATGACAACAAAAATTTAACAAACAACAACTTTAACTTATTAAATGATAACAACAAACTAATTTACAAAAATTCTTACTAATAATCAATCACAACAACAATTTGACAAATAACAACTATTAACTTGTCAAATGAAAATATTTTAGGCAAGGAGAACTAATTTACCACAAAGCAACTAAGTCATTTAAAAAAAAAATTAATTTCATAATAGTTCCCAACAATTCAAAGGAATTGAACTATTAATTTCATAATAGTTCCCAATAATCCAATGTTTTTTTTTAAAAGAAAATAATGATTATACGAATCAAACTGGGAGAATGAATTTGTTAATTAAATAATCAGCTTGCTTTAAATAATGATTTAAGAAGAAATAAAAAAGAAAGGCATATGGGCAGAGAAGATGATCAAATCTGAACTGGGCTGCCAGTTTTGATTATGGAATTTGGCACTATGTGGCGCCTTTTTTTCTAGACATAAATATTATTCTATTGGAGACAATCCTATTCGAAGTACTATCGGGTACTAAACGTGAACACCTCTTTCAGCAGAGATTTAAATATTTGTTTTTTTTTTCTATTGGAGACAATCCTATTCGAAGTACTATCGGGTACTAAACGTGAACACCTCTTTCAGCAGAGATTTAAACATTTGTTTTCTTCTATTGGAGACAATCCTATTCGAAGTACTATCGGGTACTAAACGTGAACACCTCTTTCAGCAGAGATTTAAACATTTGTTTTCTTCTATTGGAGACAATCCTATTCGAAGTACTATCGGGTACTAAACGTGAACACCTCTTTCAGCAGAGATTTAAACATTTGTTTTCTTCTATTGGAGACAATCCTATTCGAAGTAC
Organism: Acacia pycnantha; assembly: GCA_025563575.1. Lineage (NCBI taxonomy): Eukaryota > Viridiplantae > Streptophyta > Magnoliopsida > Fabales > Fabaceae > Acacia > Acacia pycnantha. Next base: position 1,505,125 of record JAMWYP010000035.1, read on the forward strand.
TATCGGGTACTAAACGTGAACACCTCTTTCAGCAGAGATTTAAACATTTGTTTTCTTCTATTGGAGACAATCCTATTTGAAGTACTATCGGGTACTAATCGTGAAAAACTCTTTCAGCAGAGATTTAAACATTTGTTTTCTTCTCTTTGAGACAATCCTATTCGAAGTACTATCGGGTACTAAACGTGAACACCTCTTTCAGCAGAGATTTAAACATTTGTTTTCTTCTATTGGAGACAATCCTATTCGAAGTACTATCGGGTACTAAACGTGAAACACCTCTTTCAGCAGAGATTTAAACATTTGTTTTCTTCTATTGGAGACAATCCTATTCGAAGTACTATCGGGTACTAATCGTGAACACCTCTTTCAGCAGAGATTTAAACATTTCTTTTCTTCTATTGGAGACAATCCTATTCGAAGTACTATCGGGTACTAATCGTGAACACCTCTTTCAGCAGAGATTTAAACATTTGTTTTCTTCTGTTGGAGACAATCCTATTCGAAGTACTATCGGGTACTAAACGTGAACACCTCTTTCAGCAGACATTTAAACATTTGTTTTCTTCTATTGGAGACAATCCTATTCGAAGTACTATCGGGTACTAATCGTGAACACCTCTTTCAGCAGAGATTTAAACATTTCTTTTCTTCTATTGGAGACAATCCTATTCGAAGTACTATTGGGTACTAAACGTGAACACCTCTTTCAGCAAAGATTTAAATATTTGTTTGTCAAGTTAGAAGGAACTAGCCCCTTACACTAAAGCCAATCTATTTGTAATACCACTCTAGTCCTATTTATATGTCCAGTTTGACCAAATCTCACATACTAAGGAAAGTTAGGTATCTCAATGATTATAGAGCAAATTTCCAATTTTATCCTCATTTATGAATGGGTACCTTTTAAAATTTATTGTCAAATCTCTCTCATTTTTTTTCTCTTCCCAACATAGTTAGCCAATCTCTCTCATCATCATTAATATGGGTAAAATTGTCATAATCTCATTTATTTGGTCAAAATGGACTTATAAATAGAACCAAATTTTTTGGTCAAACTGGACTTATAAATAGGACCAGAGTGATAAGTGTCATTGTTATTTGAGTGTGTTTTGGGGACTGTCACTCGTGAGCTGTGGAAATTCCAACCTCTTGTCCATTCATTTATTTGCTTTCCTCTCTAAATTTATTTTATTTAACTCTTTTCTTTGATTTGCCCGCCATTCCCATTCATTCTTACTTCACCTAAAAGTAATCCCTCTTATATTATTTTTTATTTGGTGTAATTTTTCAACACATTTCTTTCTTTTATTCAAAAGTTATTTTTGAGAGTTTTTCTTCCTCATACTATTTCCTTGACTTTCAGTGAAAGTGATTTCGACACTATCATTTGTAATTATTGACATAGCTCCTTCTCCATTTCCCCCCTTCTCCTTTTCACAAATATTATTTTGTTTTGATGATTAGGATGACGAATGCAGTTGTCTATTTAAAAAGCTATCAATTATTCAAAAAGAAATAAACAAATGTTATTTAGACATTTGTCTAACATATACTCCCTCCGGTCCTAATTATAAGAGCAATTTACCAGAATTTGGGGAGATTAAGGAGAGAAGTTAAATTAGCTAATTATAATTATTTTCCAAAAATACCCATTTGATTTTCGTAAGGATTCCCCCCTTTTTTTATCTCTCTATTTAAAGATTACACCGTTCTGTATTTAATTTTTACGTAACTTAATTATGTATTGTGTCTCACTCACCCAATTTATGATTTATTTGTTTCATATAATACTTATTTAGATTTGATATTCAAGTCACTACGTTTTTTGTTTGAATTTGATATTAAGTTTGACATAAAATAAAATAAATAGAAAAAATTAAAGCATTTTTCAAAATCAATAATTTTCTATATTTTAAATTCATGAAGGATAAGTTTAAATTTTTTAGTCTATTTTATCATATAAGAATTAAAATTCATGAGAACTGGAGTATATTAAAACTATCAAGTATTTAATTAAGTAAAAATTCATGAGGATGATATGAAGAATATATTAAAACGTAATCCAAAATTGCTCTGATTTCGTCAACTTTATCATATAGGTGTATTATTAAATTATTATTGTTTTTAATTATTATTAAGAAAGTATAAATAGGGGTATTATAGGAAAAAAATGACAAAATTTAAAACTTGCTCTTATAATTAAGACCAAAACCAACTCTAAAATTTACTCCTATAATTAGGACCGGAGGGAGTAATTTTATTGAGTTATGTTCAAGCACTTTCCCTTGAATTATAGATATCTATCTCAATGTATTTTATTTTTCAATCACAAAGTGTGAATTCTTGACTTAATGGAAAATTAATCAATAAGAAAAATGTTAGGTTTAAATACCAAAAACTTGTTGGTTAAGGTGATAAATTGTCTTAAACACAAGTTTAAATATCAGGATGTGTAATTATTAGGAGAGCCGAAAACCATTTGTGCTTCAAATCTCAAAAGGGAAACCTTTATGCGTTAAATAACGATTCATTTTTTTTTTAAATAGATGCAATAATAAATAAATAAAATAATTGGAAAGAATCCTTTATTTTTTTGGTTGCCCATCCGGTTCAACGGAATTGAAACCTTCGATTCTGACTAATCTGGATTCGCCCCGAGTCAGGCCTACGGTTGTGGGGGAAGAGCTCCCAACACCATTTTCTCTGTTCCCATGCTTCGAACTGAGGACGTGGTTAGAGGAGAGTTAGAGCCCGTTTGGATTGACTTAAAAAAAAAGTGCTTTTTTTTTTAGCCCCATGTTGTGCTTTTTTTTTAAGCTCAAAATTTGAGCTTTTGAAAAAAACAGCATTTTAGCTTTTTTTTGTGACTTTTACTTTTTTTAAAAAATATCATCTAAACACATAAATTAATTTTTTTTGAATTAAAAAAAGTGCTTTTTTAATGAAAAAAGCCCATCCAAAAGGGCCCTAAATCTCTTTCCACTTACTTCTAATGATGTTGATAAAGAAATCCTTCGTTGCGTGTGCTTTGAAAGCTAAATTCTATGGCCTAAAAAAACTGAATTGGGCCTTAACAAAATAACCAAAATTAAACTGGGCTTCAGTACCATAAGAAACGAGACCGTTTGAATCTGTGTAGTCGAACTGGGCCCACGACAAATTAGATGGGCTCCACCAACCTCGCAATTAAAAAGCAAGACACAAAAATACTTGGACTCAAAAAGAATGGCCGCAGAAGTTTGTTGTGGCTCTCTGCTCTTATCCGGTGAAACTCAGTTGCACCACCATCCCCAACGGCAAACAAGACGAACCAGAACTCCAAGAAGCACTAGCAGATTACACTTCTCATCATCACTCTCACTTGTTCCTCTCGAAGCTTCCTTCTCTTCTTCTCTCTCCAAACATGGTTCCTTCTCCACCACTTTCCGCGCCAATAGGTTCAGAGTGTGCTGCCAGGTTGCTGGTGGCGCCTACGACCTCAAATTCGCCGCCAAAGTCGGCCAGGACCGTCTCTCTAAGGTTTGAGCTAGATTTTAGTCTGAAGAGTCTGTCAGTGAAATGTTCTTATTCCGGATTTTCCATTTCCATTTCCAGGTTCCTATCTCTAATATAAGGAATTTCTGCATCATTGCTCATATTGACCATGGGAAATCAACATTAGCAGATAAATTGCTTCAAGTGACTGGTACTGTCCAACAGCGAAATATGAAGGATCAGTTTCTTGATAACATGGATTTAGAGAGAGAAAGAGGCATCACAATTAAGCTCCAGGTTCACTTATTATTACCTTACCCTCTTTGAATCTCATTCAAGCAGCATTCCTGCATTTCCTAATGATAAAGTTTCTTCTAGTCTACTTTATATATTGATATAGTGATATGCAACGTGAATATATGTATTCTCCGAGCTTCTTAATATGGTCTCTCCGTGACTAGAAAAAAGCCAATTAATGTTAGATCATGTTTTGCATGGATGTAAGCTGCTGCACTGCTTTGTTCTTGAAGACCTCTTGCTCTACCACCCTAGCGTTAGAATCATTACGTATTCTTTCAATTTTTTGTTTTGGCGGTGAAATGTACATAAAGAAAGTTGTTCATGGACATAGATGTGAATGAATGATAGGAAAAAAATCGCTTATAGATTCTCAATAGCCAATGGTTTATCTCTCATGAGCTAAAATCTTTAGGAGTTGGATTTATTTCTTTATTTGATCCAGGAAACTGGTAAAATATACGTTTGATTTCTTGTTTGGATAACGCCCACCTCTATGTAATGTTAGAGAAAGCATTTAACTAGACTTGATCATGGCAGGCAGCTCGAATGCGTTATGTGTGTGAAGATGAACCATATTGTTTAAATCTAATTGATACTCCAGGGCATGTTGACTTCTCTTACGAGGTACGTACGTTTGTTGCAACAGATTACTATATCTTTATACGACCAATCATACCTCTGTTCTTTTCTTTCTGGCTTTCTGCTTTGTAATCCATACAGAAGCTATTTTCGGATGTAAGTAATGTATTAGGATTTCTCATCAAGCAACTTAACTCTTCCGTCAAGTTGTATTTTTTTTTTCAAACCATTTTTTTAGTTACAAATTGAAACTTCTGAATACAAGTGCTTTCCATTGAATTATTTTTCCTGATCCAAACATAACTGGAAAAAATTACTAGTTTAGGTGATGCTCTCCTGTCTTATCCCACATTTAGTTGCCGTTATATTCATTGCTATTTACTTTAAAAAGATGTTCAAAAAAATTAACGGAAAATGCATTTCCTTTTAGTTATTTTTGGCTGTAACTAAAGAGGGAAAAAGTAATAACAACAATAATAAGATTTCTTAGAATGCAATAACTTTTTGCTATACATGCTAGACATAAGTATGCTTGTTGTTCATATTCTTGGTCCTTCTGAAATCTTAATGATATGTTATGATAGCAGGTTCATATATTACAAGTACATAATTGTACACCTCCTTGCTTGTGCTAATATTTTTATTAGAAGATGATCACTTTTCAGTGTATTTATAGTTATACAGTTATGGCTTTCATATATGCCTAGGTTTCCCGATCACTTGCTGCGTGTGAGGGTGCTCTTCTTGTTGTAGATGCTTCACAGGTGAATCTTTATAAATTTAACCATGTATTTTTTTCTAGCTTTAAGGTGTATCACATACTTGGTTACAAAAGTTTCTTTCTGAATAACAGGGAGTTGAAGCACAAACACTAGCTAATGTTTATTTAGCCTTGGAGAACAACCTTGAAGTTATACCTGTAAGGATATGTCATCTACTAGTAGCTTATATATGTTTGTTATAATAGTGATATATTCACTATTCTTTATTCCTGTTATCTATGTTTGTTATTCCTGTCAAGTTTTTGACTTATTACAAAGACTATTAATTGATGGAACCATATATTTTTCTGTTTGTTGAGATCAATTTTTTATCCATTGCAGGTTTTGAATAAAATAGATCTTCCTGGCGCTGAGCCAGATCGAGTTATAAAAGAGATTGAGGAGGTCTGGTTATCAACCTAGATCCCTTATAAAATGAGTCTCTAAACTTATCCATTTTCAAGGGGGCAGCATCCTATGTTCCTGCCTTTTTTTTGTTTCTTCTCTAACCATCAATGCTCATTTTCTCTTCTTACAGCCGTAGCCACATGTACTAATTACCTTTTGATATTGTAGAGTCTGACAATTTGTATTTTGATTGCTTGATGTTAAATTGTTATGGTTGTTCCATCCAGTGGGATAATACAAATTTGATAATGTTTTTTGCTAGAGCTTTTATGCATAATCATTGCAAGTTTCTCCATCCTATATGGGAATTGTTATTCAGATTTACTGAATGATTCTTATGTTAGAACATTTAATTGATTCGTCTGTAGATTGTTGGGTTAGATTGTAGCAATGCAATCCTCTGCTCTGCAAAGGTCAGTTCTTTGTCATTAATTTTTTGTGTTTATTTATGGTTTGTATTTTTGAATGATAAATAACTACAGACAAGTGGTTCACTATTAAATTTATTTTCTTTTTTAGGAAGGAATAGGTATAACTGAAATTCTCAAAGCAATTGTTACAAGAATTCCACCTCCTGCTGAAACAGCTGAAAGGCCATTGAGGGCTTTAATTTTTGATAGGTACAGACATTTTCCCTAAATATTGTTAAACTTTATTCAAAATAATAGATTATTATGTTGCATGTTGGGAAACCATTGAGACGTAAGGCAGTACCTAAGTTCTTGAGGCTATCACACCTAATAACTAGCCTTGTGGGCTGGGCTCTCCTTTGACTCAAGCTTATATAAGTGATATCATTAATTCTTTGTTTCTTGGTGCAGTTACTATGATCCATATAGGGGCGTCATTGTATATTTTCGAGTTGTAGATGGGACTATAAAGAAAGGTGACAGAGTTTATTTTATGGCTAGTGGGAAGGTGTTGTATTCTTCCTACTTTTTTATATCCTCTCTCTTAGCTATCTGAGTTTTACACTATCATGCTTCAGTTATCCATTGGAGATTTGGAGTTAAGTGTTCATAATTTCAATATTTTTATCCATTCTGACTGCAATTTAAAGAGCATGCTAGCATTTTTGGATACTGTAAATATATACTTTTGGCTGAGGAAATATTGTAATACAACAGGATTACTTTGCTGATGAACTTGGAGTTTTGTCTCCCAATCAGCTTCAAGTTGAAGAATTGTATGCGGGTGAGGTAAAGTGATACTTCTTAATAGGTCGGTTGTCTTATTTATTTTTGAGTGAAGTGGATCTGTGATATTTGTTGTGTATTTTAATAGGTGGGCTATCTTTCGGCATCTATAAGAACTGTGGCTGATGCTAGAGTGGGTGATACTATCACCCACTATGGCAGACAAGCAGAGAACTCTCTCCCTGGATATGAAGAAGCCACTCCAATGGTGTTTTGTGGCCTATTTCCTGTTGATGCAGACCAGTATGTCATCTCTCATTTGCTTGCCCAATCCCCACTCCAATTCCATAAACAAATGATGGATTTAGACACTTCAAATTCCCTGGAATTAATTACTTAACTCTACTTTGTTGTCAGATTTCCTGAGCTACGTGATGCACTTGAGAAGCTACAGCTCAATGATGCTGCACTGAAGGTATGTGAATCTGCATGCATAATCTTTCCTGATGTCTGATGCATTTATCATGAACTTACAAGCTATCTCAATTTTGAACTAAATTACTTCCTAGTTAGTATTCATTTTTCTTACATTCCAGCTTGACTTTGGTCGAATCAATAATAAACTCAGCAGAGAGTCTGTTTTGTTTTCTGGAATCCAGTTTGAACCTGAGACTTCAAGTGCCATGGGATTTGGCTTTAGATGTGGGTTTCTTGGACTTCTCCATATGGAAATTGTTCAGGTTAGATATCTGCATATTATTGGTTGGATGCTCAAACCCTTATTTACTCCGTGAACCTTGAAATTACCTTCACAAATGCTTTTTATTACAGGAAAGACTTGAGAGAGAATACAATCTGAGCCTGATAACAACTGCTCCAAGTGTTGTATATAGAGTGAACTGTGTAAATGGTGATACTGTAATTTCTTCTTCATCCTAAACTCACTTTTCATGAAGTAAACTTTGTTATCTAAATTATTGATGTGAATTGGATACCCTCTATATCTTTCTAGTTAGATATTTTTTTAATACCATAATTTCATGAATCTCAATTATTGAAGGTTGAATGCTCAAATCCTTCTTTACTCCCTGAACCTGGAAAGAGGAAGTCAATTGAAGAGCCATTTGTTAAGGTTATTTATTGTACTTTGTGGAATCCATATACCTTATGAATATTTCAAGTAATCCAGGCTGTTTATGTTGACTTTTTATTGCTGTAAAATTTCACGTTACTTTATTTTTGAGTAATGCATGCAGATTGAGATGCTTACACCAAAAGATTACATTGGTCCACTTATGGAATTGACTCAAGACAGGAGAGGACAATTTAAAGAAATGAAATTTATCACTGAAAACAGAGCATCAATCACCTATGAATTACCACTAGCAGAGGTAACCTCTTGCTTTAAATTTTTGTCACTCCGCTCTAAACTCTCTTTATGTACTAATATTTAATTAGTTTTAGCCTATTTATGTCTTACTCTGTCTGTGAATATCAATTTCGCAGATGGTTGGTGATTTCTTTGACCAGTTAAAGTCCAGAAGTAAGGGTTATGCTAGCATGGAATATGTTTTCATCGGGTAAATTTCTATGAAGGATCTGTTTCAAAATTCGCAAGCATATTGCTTTTGCCTTATTTTATCCATTAGATACAGGAGATATACCTACAGTTGTGACTGAACTGATATGCTGTTGTTTGTAAAAGATAATGGAAGAATTCAAATATAATTGTAACTACAGGTGTTCCATTTTGACCTCTATCTCTTTTCTTTTCATATTATACAATCTATACTGCTTCATGTAGGTAAATGCAGCATCGTTCTAACTGGCCTTTCAGCATACATGCCATTACTAGCAATATCAAAACTATTGTCCAATAGATGATGATGCCTTTGTTGACTTTAAAGAAATTCATAATATATTAACTGCTAATGTGTTATATATACTCTGTTTGCTGACTCAGGTACAGAGAAAGTGATTTGATTAGACTTGACATACAGATAAATGGTGATCCAGTGGAACCATTGGCTACAATTGTTCACAATAATAAGGTACTCCCTCCGGTCCTAATTATAGGAGCAAATTTTGGAGTTGGTTTTGGTCATAATTATAAGAGCAAGTTTTAACTTTTGTCAATTTTTTCCTATAATACCACTATTTATACTTATTATTAGGAGCTTTTATATATATGTGTGTACATATATATTTATATATGTGTTTATGTGTGTCAATATATATATGTGTAGATATATGTGTGTGTGAACACACACACACACACACATATATATCTATATCTGTGTGTGTGTCTATATATATATGTATGTATGTATGTATGCGTGTGTGTGTGTCTATATATATATATATATGTATGTATGTATGTGTGTGTGTCTCTCTATGTATGTAGATAGATCTATATGTATACACACATATATGTTTATATAGCAAGACCGTTATTTCAATTAAAAAGCGTGTGGAAAGGAAATTAGATCTATATGTATACACATGGCTATATAAAAAGCAACTAATATACATATATACTAAACTAATATGTCATGGATGTCTAACGTAGGGCAAATTAGAAACACTTATAATTAGGGCAACTTGTGTCATTTTAAATTTATATAAGGATATTTTAGGAAAATGAGTAAAATTAACTAATTTAACTCCTCTCCTTAATTCCCCCAAAATCGGTTAAATTGCTCCTATAATTAGGACCGGAGGGAGTAATTTATTAGTCCTGCTGAATAAATGGAATGTACCTCATCATATAAGTAGTCCTTAGCTCTTTGCAATGGTTGGAAATAATGCTGTTGATTTTCTTATTTTCTTGATATATTTTTGGAGATTCCTCTCCTCCACTTGATTGCTAAAGCAGACTCCCTTCTCCCCACCCCTTTATAATATCTTACATGTTTATCAGAACCTCATATACTGAGAAAGTTAGAAGGCTGATTTTCTTCATTTTGCCAATCTGGAGGCATTCATTTCCTGAAATGCTAGTGTTTAAATAAAGTGTCTATGCACAGAAAAAAGATCAAAGTAATTCCTAATTTTTGAATTTCTTAACTCACTGAGTTGGAATTTTGAGAGCGTTAATAGTCAGAGCCAAAGGAATGGAATTACACATAAAAGTAAGATTCTTGAGAACAGTTGGTAAGGTCTGTATATTTTGTTTCGTTGTCCAATAAGAAAAGGTTTTGGTACGCAGACTTCAACAACTACAATTTTAGATCAAAACACCATTAAAAAGTTATATGCTTTGTTAGAATATTAGGAAATAAATCACCCATTCATTAGGATCCCTTGATTAATTCCCTGATTATAGGATCTTAATTACTGAGTTATGAGTCTTTATTAGTCTTTATTATGCTTTATTGTATTTCCTAATGTACCTCTTCTGTTCTCCCTCTTTCTCCTATAAGTACATTGTAATCCTCTTCATCAAATATACAATACAACAGAGTGTGATACCTCTGATTTCAAACATGCTTCTAAAACTCCTAATCTCACGAGGTTCAAATCAACAACCTGTTAGGAGTTAAACCCAACTACCCAAGTCTTGACCCTTGCTTGGAAGTCTAGATTGATCACCATTTCAGTCTATTGGGTTCAAAATGGAAGATTCGGAATCATTTCCATGGAGTAAGGAAGAGAGAAAATAATTTGAATAGAGTTTTTTCATTCATTGTACTCTAATATTTATGTAGAGAAGTCGATAACTTTTATATTTTAATGTGCATTTTATGACTGCTGCAACTAACTAAAAGAAAATAAAAGAAATACTCTGCCCAGTCCTTTTTGTGAGGCTCTTTCAACTACTTTCATGAGAGTAAGGAAATTAGTTAAATGTTAATTTTTTTTTTATAATTTTTCAAAATTATCCTTTGATTGGTATAGCTGATTTTGTAATGGCAACATTATTTGATATTTGGAGTTTATTTTAGTTTGTTAAAATTGGATCTCTTGTAAGATGGATTTTTTTATCATGTTAATTGATATATATATATATATATAGGGGTTATCGTTTGTCATGTCACTTGACATAGGTTATGTCAAGTCACTCCAAAACTACATTGTTTTGGGATTAGAGGAATTAATGAACTCTCAAAACGACGTAGTTTTGGGTCAGGGGAATTAATGAAGGATCTTTTAGTAAAACTCATATAATAAATTCTAAAACAAAAATACAAAAACACCCTTCATTAATTTCCTTAACTCCCAAAACGACGTAGTTTTGGGCTCACTTGACATAATCTTATGTCAAGTGACATGATAAACGATAAACCCATATATATATATATATATAGATGCTTATTAATTATTTGGGTATTTTAGGCTCCACTTAATTTCAGATAGATTATAATTTAGAATTATTTATTTTATAGATTTAAATCCAAGACGTTACAATATGTATTTACTTAGGATAAAAGATATACCCAAGCACCAAGCCACAAAGATAATTAAGGGCACAGTGCGTTAATAATTGGCATTTCTTGCTGCTGATTCCATGCTATCCCACTTCATTTTGAATGTACTTTTGGTGTAAAAGTGTAGTTTTATCTGCAATTGGCTATCATTTCTAAGCACTGTATGCTTTGGCGTATCTGAATGCTTGCCATTCATCACTTTATTTAAAAGATACCTTGCAGTTATTAACTTTCCTGAATTGATGTCTGTGTATTATCAGAAACTCAATTTAAGCTTAAATTTTCAGGCCTATTCAGTAGGACGGGCTTTGACTCAAAAGTTGAAAGAGCTCATACCACGTCAAATGTTTAAAATTCCAATTCAAGTAAGATCCATATGCTCTTTACTCCTTTCATGTATGCTTCTTTTTTCAAAAAAAAAAAAAAAATTCTGATTCTCTAGCCTTGTCTGCTGAAATTTTCAGGCTGCATCTTTACTTTCTCTTTCTGCACCTCTGACACAACTTGTTCATTAGATTTCTAACTGAATATTTAGAATCTTTGCTTTTCCCATTCAGCTAACCTCAGCAACATATTCTGGCAATCTTGTGTTAGGCTTGTATAGGTTCAAAAGTGATTGCTAGTGAGGCTTTATCTGCAATAAGGAAGGACGTGTTAGCTAAATGCTATGGTAAGACAGAGATTGCATAGTTTCTGGTTTGTAATCCTTTCCCCCCGTCAAATAACTTTTACTTTGGGCTCTCAATGGCTTTCCTATTCCTTTAATGTATGCATTTCGGGGGGAAATCCATGCAAATATATAGAAAATAAGATTCCCTTTCGCATAATCATTATGTTCCCCATTAAGTTCCTTACTCTATTGTTACTACCCTGAATGCTCTTTATTTATATTTTCTCCTTTGATATCATTCTTCTAGGTGGGGACATTTCAAGAAAAAAGAAATTACTTAAGAAACAGGTACGCTTCAAATTTTGTTGACTGTCATGATATCTTTTATGGCGTATTGGGGATTGTTGGTGGCTCTCTGGCCCTTGATAGATTATTTTGTAGTTACAAAGGTGATCGATTGAAAGTTTCGTGTTCAAATAATAGTGTTTGGAAATGAAAATGAAAATGATTAGTTACAATTTAGGGGAGGCGCAAAATTATTTTTTGTGAGAATGAGACAACTAAACTTACAAGTGTGATTTATAGTTTTCATTCTACAAATTTACATGGGATTGCCCCTGAGTGTACCACCATGTGTGTAATCAGGCTGAAGGAAAGAAAAGGATGAAAGCGTTTGGAAAAGTGGATGTGCCTCAAGAAGCCTTCATGGCGGTTTTGAAACTAGAAAAGGAGGTTATATGATTCCTTTTGTTTGGCTTGCGACATAATCTGATTTGGGAAAATATGTCAGAATCTTGGTGTATCATAATTATTATTTTGGAATAATAATGATCCGCATTATCTGTTTTTTTTTTTTTGGCCAAGGCATCATATCATTTTTTGTTGCTCGAAACAAGTAGACCTTGATTCATATTTTGTTGTCACGGAAATGCCGTTTTTCAGGTTTCATATTTGTCAATTGTAGATTTTAGAGATGCATTAATTTTTTAATTCATGTTTTGCCCCTTATTTTCTTTTGAGTGTTGTTCAATATATTTATTTAAAGAAGACTAAGGATACTTTCGTGAATTTGTTTAGCATGATGTTGAGAATGTTGAGTCTTTTTTAATATTCCCTCTATATAGTTCTTAATATAAGACACAATTAACTTTTTTTTTGGCAGAGATTAAGGAAGTTAAATAAGCTACTTAATCATATAATATATTGTGTATCATTTGATTATATATCAATTTATAATTTATACAAATTAATTTGATATAAAAAATATTGTTAAAATATTTTAAAGTAATTTATTTAATTTTAGAATTTTCTAAAAAAAGTCAATTAAATTTTATATTAAGAATCAAAAATAAAAGTCACACTAGCAAAACTATTTTCCTCCCCACCTTAATTATTCCTCTCCCTCCTCATTATCTCCAAACCTTAATTATTCCTCTCCTCTCCCTCCTCATTATCTCCAAATTGGGTTTGTTGTTCTCTCTGGTCCCAGTGGCTCCACTGGGACCACCATCTTGGGATGGAATAACAGCCCCCATTCTCTGAGGATCCATTGATGGATAGTAGCTTCTGTTTTGCTGAAGAGGAGGTGGAATGTTATAGTTATGCGCTCCCTGGGTTTGATCCTGACTCGACTGTTGTGATATGATGGCCCGAGGCAACACTCGCTGTGGGCCACAGATGCTTGCTACCTCGCTTGATCAGAACTTTCGGAGTCGGGTTTTGCCGTCTGATGTCTACCCCACATCAGCTTCAACCTTAGGCCCTTGATGACTAGCTTGTTGGAGAGCTCTTCTGCTGCTTTTTCTGCACCTTCTCTGGTCGTGTAGGTTACAAAAGCACAAGCCCGTTGGAACACCATCTTGATGGTTTCCAGTTTCAGGAAATCATCACTTCGTATAGGCACCCTATTATCTGTTTCAGATTCTACGATAATCATTCATACTATACCAGAGCTGTTTGCGTTAGTTAAAGTCTATTTTTCTCTTCCCCGCTTTGAATTTCTTTTTCTTGTTTGTTTTTTGGGTGGGACCAACTTCTTGCTATGACATCTACTTGACTATTCTGATTATGCGAATATCACATGCCCGCAGTTGACAGTTTCAATTATTCAACGATCGAAAGAAAAGGCAATAGAATAGGGCGGGATAGTCACTATGAACGGGCTACAACGAAGCCGTAGGACGGAAGAGCAAATTTTGGAGGAACGGCAGAAGTGTGATCAGATAGAAAGAAAAGGCCACGAAGACGAAAACTGGTATGGCTTGGAACCCATAACTGAGAGACAGCTTGGATCAGAGGTGTTATAGCGTACAACGTAATATCCTGAAGTTTGGGTCGAGGAATTTGAGGATAAGTCTGTATCAGACAAATGACTAAGCCCACTTTAGGAAGAGTCCCAAGATGTTCGAGAGATAGGAAGCCTCTCAGAGACTATGTTGTACAACCATACTGAGCAGAGGATATAGTATGCGTAGGCCATAGAAGTAAAGTGGAGGTGCAAAAGGCCACAAAACACTTATACGGTTTCATTGGGTTGATAGGGAGATGCCACCCAATTATGTTAAAAGGTATGGCACGATTTGTCAAGCGAAATGTGCCGGTATAAGTGTACACATGACATTTCCAGGGTGGACGTGTATACCCTGCGTTTTTTAGGAAATGACACTGATATGTGGAGACTCACAATACACTCAAGATGGATGTCATTTGATGGGTATTGGGATGCGTGTTGCAATCTTGAGTAAAACCTGAGCAGGATCCCGAGCGAACACTGATAAAGTAGCTTTAAGTCATGAATACAAATGATAACACAACTTTTGTGTTGGTGCAATAAGAATATGACATGTGCCCCCTCATTATGACAAGTAAACCTACTTTTGTGTTGGTTGAACGGAAAAGTTACACATGTCCAAACTTGCTCTCTAAGCATATCAACCTTGTTTAAAAGCCAAAAGGATATGACAAAGCATTTAATGCACTTAGTACTTAAATGCCACTTGTCATGATAGGGTTTCAAGATGACTTTGTAATTAATTATGTGCAAAAAGTCAAATAAGTGTAACTGACAAGCTTCTTGAAAATAATTGGAATTATGACAAGTGCACACAAGAAGGGATAAGCCAAGAAATCAAATGAATTTGACATGAATTGATAAGCATTTAATTGAAACATAAATGCATAACATGTCTTGGCCAAGAAGGAAGAAGAGAGGACAACAGAATTTTCAAGAAGATTGACACATGGCTAGTCAAGAAGCTTACTTAGGAAATATCCTTTGATTTTGAAATATACCTTTGTCATGCCTATGTCATTTGATGACATCATTAATGAATTATGCATATATGTCCAAAAGTGATTAAAAGCCATACCAATCTTCCCAAATAAGCTAAAATTTCGGCCAATCAAGAAGAGACAAGAAGACAAGGGCATGTGACTTAAAAATGAAGCAATAGATCATCTAGGAAATTCTAGAAAGATGTGTAAAAATGAGAAATGATTTAGCTTTGTGGTAGGGACATTTAGACACCTTATTTAAAGAAGTTTGAAGACCAAAAATCTTCTCCCACAAGCCATCAATTTTTGGCTAGCAATGAATCAAGGAGGGGAGAGCATATTTATCACATGTTGAAGCAAAAATCAATAAAAAGAACCTAGAACATGCCACATGTCTTCATGGGGATTAAAGAGGGCTTAAATGGAGATATTTTAAGACATAATTTTGTGACTTTTTGTTGACCAAATCTTCCTCTAATCAGCCCTAGATTTTCGTCCTACATGGAGGCAAAAGAAGAAGAGTATGATGCAAGCCAAAATACATAAACATATAAGCCAAAAGGTAAGTACTTAAGGACCAATTAAATGAAGCAAAAGGGGAAGCCTTGAATGGAACTTAGGTGTAACACCCCCAAATTTCTAACAATTTATAATAACATAAAATTTCCAAAATCATAAAAAACTGTGAAATTTAAATAAACCAAAATTGGGAAATATTACAACCGCACTTGTACTAAGACAAGCGCAAGGCTAATTACATTAAAATAAAACCAAATGCTAAGGTTCAACTAAAGGAAATATGTCTAATGCATTTTATTGAATTTATAAAAATTCTGTAAAGTCTAGAATTAGCTAGAAATCTCTGAGTCGTTATCCTCACAACCCACTGCTAACCCCATCCTTTGCACCTTGTTTCACTGAAAATCTGCTCCCCCGAGGATCATTGTAGTCACACATACACAAAAGTCAGCAAAGCTGGTAATTCTAATCAAAACACAATTTATATAGCTCAAATATAATAATCAAACCAAATATATAATCACATAGTAATTAAATATATTGTTCTGTTATAAGAATACAGATGTCTAGCCGATGGGCTAGTGTATTGACATTGGATCGGATAGTCTCGCCAAGATATCTATAAGGCAGATACCAAAGAGAGGATGATTATTCCAAGATATCTATGAGGAAGATACCGAGGAGAATGCTGGATCACTATGCACGTATATGACGTTTAGCCAAAAAAGGGGTGTGGTGTGTGCACAATGAGGTTGAATATAAAATGTGTACCTTTTAGGTTAACCTCCTATTTATAGAGATTACCTTAGGGTTTGGACCTTGGGTTTTTTGCATCTTCTGGCCCATGCTTTATGTAACGTCCTCCATTTTACTTAACATAATCACTTGCCAAAATATACAAAATAAACCAGAGTATGCAAACCTAATGGACCCGCACGGGAACTATCACCTGAAAAATGTGGTAACCATCAATCCAACTTATTACGAATACTAATATGTGCTAGTGAGGTGTCAAGTGAAACAATTTATATAACAAAATATTAAAAATATAATTCACCAATATACTCTACACAAATTTTCATGTCAAAAATTATATATTAGAAATTATGTATCACAGTGTTCATTAACACAATTCTCAATATGCCTCCCACCAATCCAATCGAACCGCCTTATTTCCTCCGACTAGACCCATGGGCTAAGTTACATCCATGTTATTGGTTACTCAAAAGCTCACTGGTTATGTGATGAGATTCGACCAAAATCTTCAGAGCACATGTCTCAGACCATGAGTCTTTTCCCCTCATTGAACTAGTGGGGTGTCGTAACCCTCATTGAACTAGTGGGCTAGTCCCTCATTGAACAGGTGAGACAATAACAAGCCAATCATCGTGTAACACCCCAATTTCTAACAAATATAATAACATAAAATTGCAATGGTTTTTATAAATAATTACTGAATTTCAAGTAAATCCTTGGGAAGTGTTACCGCCGCACTTGTACTGGAACAAGTGCAAGGCTACTTTATTACAATAACATAAGTCCAACTGAAATAAAAATGTTTTATTCAAAATAAATAAAAAATAAAAATAAAACTAGCCATAAATAATTGAATATTCTTCCTCACTTCTCACTGCTAGCCCCAACCTCGAGAACCTGCTTCACTGAAAATCTGCTCCTCCGAAGGATCGTCGCAGCCCATAATACACAAAGTCAGCAAACGCTGGTAATCCTAATAAATACAATTTACCTAACCCAAATGTATTAATAAAATCAAGCATCAACAATAATAAGTAATTGCATAAATTATCATTCATTATCTTTTTAAATGTATCTAGACCCGGGAAACCCTGCCAATCTGTTTAGTGGGAAGAGAACCATGGTAGACCCGAGCACCCGAAACCGCCGATCTCCCCGTGACCGGAGTACCGAGAAGCAGGCCGATCTACCTGTGACCCGGAGCACTCGGTAATCGGCCAGTCACTCCCTGTGACCCGAAACACCCGATAACCGGCCAGTCGACGCTAATAATCAAATTGGCCATAAAACATTCCGTCCTAATGTGCACACCTCTTCCTAAAGTTGCTACTAGTGTCCCGGGAAACCCTGCCAGACACCACTTTAGGAAGAACGGATATAATCGGTTCACATCAAATACATATCGGAGACATAAAGCCTAAAGGTTGTGTTCATCACTTTAGGAGGTACCATCCCCAAGCTATCCTCCCACGATTTAAATTATTTTAATTCACATCCAGAATAAAGTTTCCAAATTATTTCCAATATGGGTAGTCAAATAACACATATATATATATACGCACTCCCTATATATATGTGTCGAGGGTAATGAAATCGCACAAACACCGAGGGGATCAATATACATTTATATATGGTTAATCGACTCAAACATATGGCAACATGCGTACAACCAGATTTGAATTCAAACAACAATTAGGGTTTTATATATATATATATATATATATATATATATATATATATATATATATATATATATATATATATATATATATATATATATTATGCACGGAATAAAGAGGATTTGAATAACAATTAGGATTTGAATTCCGCATACATGCATTCGTTTTATATATATATATACAGGTTAATCAACTCAAATTTGCATTCGTTTTATATATATATATGTAGGCATTGAATTCAAACAACAATTGTGATCAACCTAAATGTAGATACAGCAACCCTAATCTGAATTTAAATAAAGAGAAGCACAACATTTGAAGAAGGCAATTTGCGATTTCTATTGTCTAGGACTCATGGGGTTAGGGTTTCATATAGTCTGATTCAACCTAATCTATATGGGAATTAGGATTACCTGGTCTCCGTCTTTGCTAGCCTTCTAGAAAACTGCTCTGATGAGAGTACGGGAGGAGGATGCCGTAGTAGAGAGAAAAAGAGTCGAGCGTTTTCTAGGTTTAGGCGGCTAACCTAAGTTTATAATTAACATCTAGGGTTTTTAGCGATTGGGTTGGGCTATTTAATTATTGCAAATTAATAAACTAATACTAAAAACATTATTAATTTCTAGATATTTTATATATTATTATTATCTTTTGTTGGAATGGGCCTTTATCACTTAAACCCTAATATGTTATGTGACCTAGTCTAATCAGATCTGATTATGTGATCTTAACTGTTTTATTTGTTTTTTTTTTAATTTCAAATTATTGTGCCTAGATTCGAGGAGAAACTCTAGAAATCAATTTAGATTATTTCTCTCTATATATGTACACATATTAATTCTTTTATTATTATTATTATTATTATTATTATTATTATTATTATTATTATTATTTTAATCAGGGGTATTACACACCGTGCACCAATGAAGGCCTCACCACGTGGTGGAATAAACTATTCCGTTTCTTCCCAATTCAACCATTTCCATAGTTATCACAATTCTCAATCATATATAAAAATATGTATATATATTTCACAATTCAAATCATAAGGTTCCACAAGGAAATTTCTATTAAAATATTCATAATCATTTCACAAAATACTCACAACAACATATCAATATACATAACAAGTGGAAAGTGGTTACCTCTGGCCAAAGCTAACTATTATCACACTGCTCCTAATCCAAGAGCTCAAACACACGCCAAAAATCAACCTACCACAACCAATTAATAACCATTAATAACTCTTCTAGAACTCTACATAATCAAAATTATAACTTATAATTTCATAAAATTTAAAATATACAAATTTTAATAATAGTAATAATATTTATTACTATTTATTTATTATTATTTCTCTATAATTATTTTAAACCCTCATAGACTATTCCAACACTTTAAATTAGGAGCTTATTAATTACTAACTCAATATAAGCTCTAATCTGATGCACAATTAATAACTTGCGTGACTATTTTAAGACTTATCAAAAATTCAGCATTTAACTTTTTCTGAGAATTTAGAAAATTCATAACTGAACTGACACAACTCCAAATGGAGTGATTCCAATTTCTAATTAAACCTTGATAAGTCTACTTTCATAAATTAAAGTCACCAAGTTGATTTATGGCTGAGAAAATTCCCTACTTTTGAAAAACATAACCAATATCCAGAATTTCCCAGATTTTTCTGATTAAAATTTAAAAATTCGAAATTAATTCTAAAAAAATCCAAATGAGGTTCTTCCAAAAGCTACGTGTTCCTTAACATGTCTAATTTCACATAAAATTAATACCAATAGCCATAAAACCTTATATCATTCCCAGATTTAAAAAAACATGGACATTGTCCATATAACTTTCCAAAATCATGACTCAACTTCCAAAAATCATAACTGGAGTTATAGACCTCTTTTTTGGGTGATTTAAAGCTCATTTTAAAGATTAAGGAGAGTACTATCTCCTGTAAAAATTTCAGAGCATAAATAAACCTCTAACTTACAAAAACGTCAGGAACACGATGCTCTATTTTCCAGAAAATAACAGTAAGGTCCCCCTTGTGCAGAGACATTTATTCCCCGTGCAGCGAGCATACTTATATATAATAGCAAAGTTCTCCCTTTTCCTTTCCATGCCAATAAAGTTACTAGACTATGATTTGTTTAATGCCTATCAGCATGCTTTGGATTTCTGACATATATATATTTATAAATTTATGATAAGCTTTTGAGTTTATATCCTATGTCTTGTCTTTATATCTATATGTATATTTAAATATGTGCAGCGACTTTGGCTCACCATATGCATCAATATAGAAATATATATATAGGTGTATACTATGATAGCAAATAAAAAAAGAACCTCTATGTGCATATATATATATATAATATAAACAGTAAGTCTTTGGGTTTTTTAAGATTAGCAACGTAGGTATATATATACTTACAGTAAAACCTTCCTATATCCTTCCCAAGTGCAGCGTTTCAGTTTCAAAAAGACAGAAAACTAATATGCAGCAACCTCTTCTTATTATCTCACACGTGCAAGTAATATCCATATATATTTCAACAGTGTTTTGGTTTCTCTTTTATTTATATACAGCAACGTACAAAGTTTTGCACAGGAAAAGATGCTCGAAGACTAACCTCCAATAGCTTATAATTTCATATGCAACGTTTGGCCTTTCCTTTCTCCAACTTTCCTCTGTTTTTGGAACACTTATGCAGAGGAAGGTTTAAGCAATGATCATTCACAGCTTGGCTTTCTCCCTCTCCTACGCTCACACTCTCTCTTCTTCCTCGTCCTTCCATCAGTTCTCAGACTCTCAACTCAGCTCTGGTTTTTTTTCGAAGGTAGCGTGAATGAAGAAAAGCAGGAAGCTGTGATTTTATATCAGATTAAGGGTCCAGTCCAAGGAGGCAGATCAATCCGATGAGTATAGACTGATGAGTATAGGCGTGGAGCTCGAGAGGTATGGTTCACTGGCTCTGTTGCGCCGTTAAAGTCGCTGGTGAGATCTTTTCCCTCTGCGTTTAAAAAAGTTAATGTCCGTTATCTAAGGTGCAGATTGGCCAACAAACTTTTATTCCACCCAGCACAAAAAGTTTTACTCAGGAGCTCCCAACACAAAATTCTTAATTTCACTAAATTAAATAAATTTTTTTTGTCTATTATCATTATTCAAAACTACTTGTATAAATATTTATGGATAAAAATTACTCATTTGCCAAAATAAACAAAATTTTTAATTAAAAATATAATTATATGATTTAAATAAAACTCAAGGTGTTTTATAATTTATTATATATGTTTAAAAAAATTATATGATTTATTTTTATTTTAGAAGAAATTTATGTGAGTTAATAAATTCATTTAATGTTAATAAAATTTAAAAAATCTAAAAAAACTATTATATCCGGAAAGAAATGAAATGAGTTTAATTTTTATTTTTATAAAAAGATTTTAATGGATATCAACATTGACACTTAATAATATAAATCCGGCAACTTGATGATATTTTGGTTAATTAAATGATTTATTCATTATATGGATATGGGACTTGTTGATTTTTTTTTAAAAGTCCCATAAATAATTTGCTGAGACTATTCCAAGATACTTAATTAATGACAATTTTTTTCAAGAAGTCTCATATTGATATAATCAATAGATAACTTCATTAACCAAAATATTATCAAATTGCCGGATTTATATTATTAAATGTCAATGTTGATATCCATTAAACTCTTTTTATAAAAATAAAAATTAAATTCATTTCATTTCTTTCCGGATATAATAGATTTTTTAGATTTTTAAAATTTTATCAACATTAAATGAATTTATCAGCTCACATAAATTTTTTCTAAAATAAAAATAAATCATATAATTTTTTTTGTTTAACATATATAATAAATTATAAAACACCTTGAGTTTTATTTAAATCATATAATTATATTTTTAATTAAAACTTTTGTTTATTTTGGCAAATGAATAATTTTTGTCCATAGATATCTATACAAGTAGTTTTGAATAACGATAATAGAAAAAAAATTATTTAATTTAGTGAAATTAAGAATTTTGTGCTGGGAGCTCCTAAGTAAAACTTTTTGTGCTGGATGCTCCTGGAATAAAAGTTCGTTGGCCAATCTGCACCTTAGATAACAGACATTAACTTTTTTCTAACGGCGTTGTGCTTACTGCACATTTTTAAAAGTTAATTGGCTAATCTGCACATTTTTAATTGTTTGTTAGTGTTTAAGATACGCTTAATTAATATTTGTACTCGACGCTCCTCGAGTAATACTTTGTTGGCAAAAATGCACCTTAACCCTAGATTTAATGGGGAAGAGGATTCTCTCCTCATCATTTTTCTCATTTTCCCTCATTAGCTTATTAGGGCCATTGATTGGGAAGGTGAGAGAAATGTTAAAGTGGTATTATGGTTGATTGGATGGATATGATTTAGAGATGATGAGGGATAACGAGAAAGAGACAATGAAAGAAACCCAACCCATTTAATGGAGATAATGATTTGGCCTTGGGTCATATGTGGGCTGATTAAAGTAAATGAATTGGTTTGTTGTGTCATCCATTGTTATCATGTGTTGGGCCAAGGGAGTTTAATGGGTTGAAGTATTTGGACTCAAACAGATTAATGCATCATGGGCTTGTTTTAGGAATATATAAATATACTGTAAGACGTTTAAGACTACTAAAAATTGACCCACTTGATTCTCTTTAAGACTCTTATTTGCAATTAAGTCCTTTTATGTATTTAATTGTAATTATTGGATAAATACTATAAATAAATCTTAAATTCTTTGTAAGAATTTTATTTCTCAATTAAATTTATTTTGGCCTTAAAATAATATCTCTAAAATATTTAGGTCAAAAATTATTCCCAACTATTTATCCTTAATTTACAGGAAAATATGCCTTAAATTTCAATAATTACTTTTTTAAAAAAATAAATAAAAATAATAATTAAGGCTCAATTTCCATAATCAATCCCATATCATATTTTAATTCCCAAAATTCAAAATTTGGGATGTTACACTTTATGCCGCCACACCGGCAGGTTAATTCCTTGACTATATCCCTGATTATAGGCTGATTATGATCCTCTTTCATTATGGGCAGATCCTAATACAAATTGCCCTTGTTGGGCCACACAACTAATGGGTCTCATGTATGAGTCTATAACACACACACATATTTACATTGAATCAAATATTATTTATTATCTTTAGCAAATTCATTTAGTGTAATTAGTGGAAAGGCCTGGGAAACCCTGCCAGTCTATTTAGTGGAAAGGCCTGGGAAACCCTACCAGTCTATTTAGTGGGAAGAGAACCATGGTAGACCCGGGAAACCCTGCTAGTCTACCCTGTGACTCGAGAAACCCTGCCAGTCACAAATCATCAAATTGACCATCATCAAAACATCTCTTCCTAGTGTGCACACCTCTTCCCAAAGTTGCTACTAGTATCCTGAGAATCTTGTCAAACACTACTTTGAGAAGAACGGATAATATCTTTTCACATCATATAAATATCGGAGGCATAAAGCCCAAAGGCTGTGTTCATCACTTTAGGAGGTACCATCCCAAAGCTATCCTCCTACGTTATTTCATTACAATCACACACAATCAGGAAAAATTCAATCTTGTCACAATTATCTTATTTAAAAATTTCTTCATTGAATATATCAGTTGCTCAAGGGCATCATAACTTTTCAAACTATTCAAGAGTATAATAATTCAAATATTCGATATAAGATCCAACTCATGTTCATTATTATAACTTAAATATCTATTTGAGTAAAGTCCAAATCCAACTATCATTTATCATAAGTTACAGGGTATCAAGATCATAATTTCCACAATTATTCAATAAAACTCATATCGCACATAATCAATTTTCCATCATTTTATCAAAATTAAAATTTATACTATAATCAATCTAACACCATCAAAGTATCAAGATTATTTTCAAAATAATTCATACGATTATTTTTTAGGAATTAAAACCCAATAAGTTCCCAATAATACTCATATATAATTAATCCTATTATTTTCTAGGGTAAAAACAATTTAATATAAATACCTTAAGGGTTACATATAATATATTTCATATATAACAACCCTATGATATATATAGGATCATAATTACCCTATCAAAATTCATATAAAATTAACCTAAGACTTTTAGGGATTAGGATTACCTGGTCTCCGTGTTTAATGGCTTCTAGGAGGAAAATCGATTAGAGAAGAGAAGTGAAGTTGGTAGTCAGAAAAATAAAAATTTGAAATAAGAAGAAAGAGAAGAAGAGGAAAAGAGAAATGGAAAAATGCTGAGGATTGGAGGTGATTTGCTTTAGTTAGGCTAAGCCCCTATTTATAGCTGAATTTTTGTAACTGACACATTAATTACGGCAATATCAAAAGTCATCATTAATTATCACCGATAATATCAATGGTCATAATTAATTATCACAGGTAATATCAAAAGTCATCATTAATTATCATAGGTTATATCAAAAGTCATCATTAATTACTATAGTTAATATCAATAGTCATCATTAATTATCATTAATATTATTTATTTTTATTTTATTTTTCTTGGGTTATCACATTAGGAGACAAGATTAAGATTAAGACTATTTTAGTGTCCATAAAGGGGACATGTTTCGAACAAGGAGGAAGGACCAAGAGAGACGAAGAATGTTCTAGAGAAAGAGAGAAAATTCAAGAGAAAAAGGAAGATAAATACAAAGGTAAAAAGGGATATTTTGGCCCCTTATTAATCATTATTTATTTAAGGACCTATTCTCTTCATTTTTCATGCCTAAAAGTCGATGCATACAAGGAGCAAAGGAAGAGGAAGCGAACTTAAGAAAACTTAGAAGTTTAAAGAGAAGCTAAGAAACAAGATCAAAGGTAAGTAGTTGTGGATCCTCCTTCTACTTCCTTCCATCTTCTTTAATAAGTTAAAGGTTTTAATGAACAATTCCTACATGTTGTTTGGGAGTCTGGGCCGAAAAGGAGTAGAAGCACAAGGAGGCAAAAACCCAAGGAAAAACCAAGATCAAGAGAAAGTAAGTTGCTTTCTTGACTTTTCTATGGTTATTGTGGTTGATTGGTTTGATTAAGGTTATTATCTTGAGTTTAATGCTTAAAAGGGGTTCTGATTAGATGATGAAAAGGATACATAAAGGATTGAAGTTAATATTTATGGTCTAAAAAGGAAGAACAAGCATGAACTAAGAAGAATATGTTGAGAAAATGGAAACTTTGTAAGCTCGTTCAAAAGGGTGATTTTCGGCCAGTAGCTCAAGCATGATGATGTGATTTGATTTTGATGGTTTTAAAGTGTTTAGAATGAGATTGTGTATTAAGATGAGCATAGAACATGATTTTGGAAGCTATAAAGGAATATATCACAATATTGTAAAACTGTCTTGTGAGAAACCTTAGGAATCAATCAGCTTGTGCATGATTTTTTATATAGTAAATGGACTCCGAAAATTATGAAAATTTCCATTTATAAAGTAGACATGACAAGCTTTAATTTGATAGGTCATTTGTAATTTTTGGAGTTATGTGCTAAAAGATATAAATTTTTGAAGTTGGGTGAAATTTATGGAATATTTCTGTGCATGGCCTAAAATGAGGGAAAAGTAGCCAATGATGAGTTTTTCATGAACAAGGGGAATTTAATGGTCTTGAGTCTTGACTAATTAAAGAACCCTTGTTACAAATCAAGTAGTTAAATATTTATTGAGGAGAATTTTCATATGTGATGAAATAATTTATATTTTGTTATTTTTAGGGTTACCTAAATTATTTGAGCATCAAGGAATTTATTGTTATTTGGTTAGCTAACAGGTAGTAACCCTAATTTCATATGCCTTATATGTCTCTGTATGTATGTTTCACCATGAACATGTATGCATTCGGTTGTTGATTATTTCCAAGCACTGTGGAACCAGAACATGTTGTGTGCATTAAGGGCATTGTTGTGTGCCGTGCCCTGCAGTCTATGCTGTGTGCTATTAGGATTGCTAGTTTCAAATTTGGCTGTGTGCATGAAACTGAATGTTAGGTTTGTGTTTATTTGTGGTTTTCTTGCATACTTTGCATATAAGATTAACATACAGTTACTCTGAAATTCAATTTTGAATCCCAAATTATTCTAAGGATACAGATGGTACTTCAAGAGCTGATCAAGAATTTAAAGATAAGAACTTGAAGCATTGATATAGATTCTGAGGAGGCTGGTGATGAAGACTAGGTGCCTATATACTTTACGTCAATTTTAGAGGATTGTATATTATTTATTTGTTTGTGGTTCAAGTATTTATTCTGAGAAAACTGTATAATAACCCTTCGGAGATTTATCTTTTCATTATTTATTTGCTTTTACTAGTATTTATCATCCAAACCATTTGCATGGTCTGCTGTGTAGTTCACTTTGATACATGACGTTAAGTAATATTAAGTAATAAATAAGAATAAAAGAAAGGTATCATACTACCCGTCACCTAAGAAGGAAGGCTGGCAGGGGTGTAACCTTGAACCTTTCCTCTCCCAAAGCTTTCAACCCCAAGAGGACGAGATTAATTGTATGTTGATGCCCAACTGCACCAATGCTTAAGTTGAGCCAGATAAGTGTGCGTCTTACCATAATGAATAAGCTGGTGTGTGTGAGTGCACGCAGGTGCCCACAAAAATCCAATACTAAATTTCAAATCCGACGGTCCCTGTTTGAATGGGCTTTAAAAAAAAGATTTTGTTTATATTACTTTTTTAAAAAGTGTTTTAATTAAAAGTTAAAGATATTTTACTTTAAAAAACATTTTTAAATAAAAAATCTGTCTGGATGTTAAAATAGAGAAACGCGTTAAATGGGTATATAAAAACACTTTTTTTACATTCGTTTGGATAACAAAGCATTTATGTTAAAATTTTAGAAATATTATATTCAATAATTGAATTTAAAATTATAAAATAATTGAATTTTAATAATATTAAAATTAAATTGTTAATATAATTTTTCATATACCCATATAAATCAAAGTTGTTCTCAAATATTTCTTTTAATTTATATACTGACCATGACTAAAAAACAAAAATTAAATTGCATGCAACAACGTACCATAACTCAAAAGTGATATACAAACATCATTTAGTTATTGGGTTAGATCAATCTAAAGCTATTCTGAGCTGATGAGTTTGATTTGCACATAAAATCGCCATCATAAAGATCCAGTATTTAAATGACTATTAAATGCATGAACCAGAAATCACTAAGTCCTGTTAACAGGTTCAAGGGCCTCGACAGTGACTACGCTATTTCCTCTGGTAACCTGCAGCAGTAGGGTAAATAAACAACTTAAAATTGACAAGATATGCATGCTAGAGGCAGTAAGATCTTTACTATGATCGTAAAGCAGCAGATGATATGATTATCTCCCTATAAACATCCATCAATTTCACTGAAGCAAACACTATAAGGCTTCAGTTTCCCTACTCTGCTTGACAAGGTTCAAGAGTGAATACTTGACCATCAAATATATTTTCCCATACTGTACGGCAAGCCTGGCTCCAGACACAACCCAATACCCTGGTGAATTTTCCGGTCCTCTCGCCATCTCTGTCGTGTCAACAAACCCCAGAAGCTTCGGCTTGTGCACTGGCAGTGGCTGTCCCGCTGCGTATTTGGCTGACTCAATAGTCACATCTCCTGACTTTGGATGACCATTCTGCTTCTCTACAGCGATTAATCCACTGGATCCCAATGACCTGTGGCGCAAGTTATCTAGATGCGTCTCCCACTCTGGTTCACTCTGCAAAGTAGATCCGAGTACTTTGGAGAAGCGCAGGCGTAGAAAGAGGCACTTGTTCTCAACTTGTAACTGAGCTCCGGTGACAATGGAGAGAGCATCATCTGATTCTACAGGTGCAGTGCAGACATATGCAAAGCTATTCCAGCGAACTTTTTGATGGGATGTGCAATTATAAGAGTTACATGACAAATGAAAATTTTCATTGTCTGAAAGTGGGAAGAATTTGGGTAGAGAAGCCAGATGCTGCAAGTGAATTGCTAAGCGGTTGCTTCTTCTCCCTTCTAACTGTAACCTCAACCCTACTACTGGTCTGTTACCCACGTCAACCTGCCATCAAATAAAAAACACGGATATTGTTTTTAAAAATTAAATCTCTTAATCTTTAAGTCTCAATCTGCCTCACTAATCCAAGTCAGCTTAGGTAGATTGAAGCAGGACGCTGCCCACACTTACTTTCTTCAGTTACAAAGGGCGAACTCAAAACTTCAAATTAAAAGCAAACTAGTTACTTGCCATTTACACCAAGGATTATTGATAATAGTTTGACTTTTTCAATTTACTTGCTATTTTCTCATAGTAGTCGTTGTATTAGATGTTCTAATAAATCTAACGTCAACCCATTTAAACGACACGAGAAGAGCAGTTTGTTAGAGCCATGCAGTGTACAGAAGTTGGACATCAATTTGCTATTACTACATGATTCAACTCCTATAAGGGAAACATAAAATACATTTCCTTTACAATATATATTGATCACAGAAAGATGGGAAACAGGTGTAAGAAAATCTCATATTTGGATCTTTGGCTATGATCACAATAACCTAAAAACTGTAATGCTCAAACAAGATGATAAAGACAAACGCTCATTTAAGACTAATATCTGCGATGAATGGAGTCTCAAATGTTTGCACTGTTGAAGAGAGGACAAAAGCCTTTCATGACTCAACCCATCAACCAGCGTTAACTCTTCATTTTCCTCTAACATTCATGAAACCAATTGATATGTAATATACATACATGACTTTGGCCAAGTACTAATGAATGTTCCATTATTGATGATTATAATTAAGACTTTCCCTATTTTTCAATATTTATGTGTTTTTTTTTTTTGCCAACATTTTTCAGCATTCATGTAGACTTTACACCATATTTCATAATGTTTATTATTATTATTCCTCTAGCAAAGACTATGTCTTGTCATGTAATCATTAAGGCTATATCAAGTTGATCATAAATTTAACAACAGGAGACAAAGGTATGGCTCTTCACCATCTTCGTAGGCTCACTACTCTCTAGCTTGTAGGAAGCATGGGAAATCTTCAGTATCAACAAAAATAGATAAAGAACTTACTGGAATTGTGTCTATGTAAAGCTTAGGACCAAAGAAACCAAGTGTTAGCCAGGTGTTGACTTGTTTCTTCCAACTAGCACCTAGCCGTATTTCATTAAGAACAGGAGCCCAATGTCTTGGAAGCTGAAACTCCAAAAACTGATGCAGGTCTTCGATCGGAGGTTTATCTGTTTCAGGAGCGATCAGTTTAATTCAGATTCAGAGGGAGGTTGTTACATATGCTTTCTTGAAATTCACAGGTTTTTCAAGTTTTGTGCAACAAACCAAACAAGTCACTACTTACATCGAAGATATAGACTTATGGCATGGCACACGAATCCATGTCCGGGAATGCTTTGCAAGAGGGATGTCAAGCGAACAAGAAACATGGAGATGACATCAGGTTCCCAGTCAACAGTATCAAACCATTCCTTATGATGTAGCATTTCGGAACTTCCTCCCCTCCTACTGCTCATTACAACCACATCCTGCAAACACATGAACAATTCTTCATGCTTTCCTGTCAGGAAATTGTGGTACTGAAGAAAGGTCCAGAAGAAAATTTCTATGCTGGATGAACAAACAAATATGCAAGCACGACCTTCAATTAATTAGTGAAAAAATGGGGAATAAAATAGGACAAAACACTTAGGTCAAGTTGCTTATATCCATTAGGTCAAGTTCATAGGTAAATTTACTAGTGCACATACGTCAATATTTCATTGGTGAATTTACAAGTACACATCCACATTTTAACAACTAACAAAAGGAAAGTAACAAGTGTCCAAATGAAAATTTACAAATACTAATTTACATTATAAGAGCTTATACAAAAATTTACAGGTAATCATATCTGAATTTACAAATACACATACATATTTTGACAATTAGCAATAACAAAATAACAAGTGTGATTAGAGAACTTGACCTAGTGAATATAAGCAACTTGGCCTAAGCTTTGTCCATCAAAATATAGATGTACAATACCTCTTCATTGTAACATATATCTTCTGAAGTCAGACTATTATTTTCTGCAGAACCCATAAACCTCATGTCAGCTTTATCCTTCAAAAGTTTTTGGAGTTCAGTGGGTTGGAGGTTTGATGAATGTGATTGCCTCAAATATAACACATCCTTTCCTCCCATGCTCACCCCAACTACAACATGAGTTCCAAACTCCTCTATAAACCTTGCATGATTTAATAGAAATCAACTTTATCATTGTGAAGCCTCTTAATAGTTTCCATAATAAACCATGTTCCCCCCCACACACAAACACACACTTTCCTCAGTTCAAATACAAAGGAAGCTTTTAACGTCATAGAAACTAGTAAATTTGTTCCATTGAAACAAAAGTATACAACTAGCATTGTTGAATGGTGATTGTGAAGTACAGAGTTTCCATAGTCTCACCTTGCCAAGGCCTCAGGGTCCCATGATGATGGAACAGCTTCTTTGACATGATCATCAAGTTCTCCTTGATGTTTTTCTAGTTCAATAGTATAGCGTTTGATGAACCATCCATCATAAGCAAGCGATTTTATGCTATCAAAAACTTTTATAGAGCGATCGGATATCCCGAATGAAGAACAGAAATTCCCAGACGCATTTTTTCCTACTAAGCACATTTCTTGGTTGAAGTGCTGCAACATCTGAATCAGAATACAAGAATTTGATCCTCAAAGACACACCTTTTGACTTGCTAAACATGAATTTCTTCAGCTATAAACCAACATACCAGATCTAAGGAAACAACATCGGAATGGATTTTGTAAGATTCACCTCTGACACATTTGATAGAATTAGGGACGTTTGGAATTGAAATCCCACCTGGAATCTCCAGATTACGGCACTGTTCTTCATTGATAATGATCAAACTCGGACCATTCTTGCAATTGTTGAAAGATATGTCGAGGGTTATGTCAAATCCCTGGCCGATTGAGTCAATGGCTTGCTGGGCTGCTCGTAGACGAGAATCCCTCGATGCCATTTCTGAATCTGAAGCTTTATCAATGAAGAACGATTTGGGAAAAAGAAGAAACCATTACATTTAGTCCTGAAACAGTCTTTTTAAGTTTCATCGATCAACCTCAAGGCTGTGTTTGTTAGAGGGTCCCTATCTCTAATATAAAAAGTCTATGATGATTATGATCATGCTGTGACATGGTTTCAATAATATTAATGTATGGAAAACGATATAAAAAATTATGTCATTTATTTTGGGTTCCATTATTGAAGAGGAAGCAGCTAAGCAGTTTCTTTCTTTCTTTCTTTTAAATCTAACTCTGGTCGTCACCAACCATTCTGAAACAGAAATTAATAATAAAAATATCTCTGCTCAAAGTTGAGAGGCCTTTACTAGTTTGACCAGCCATAACTTGGACATACCTTGGGGCACCGAAAAGCGAATTGGGAAACTTTGAGAGACGTACGGTGGTTTCATTAAAAAAAACAAAAACAAAACTCCTCCCACGTATTTAATTTTCCAAAACCAATCCAAACACAAACTATACCCCTTCTTCTCTACTACTTTGGTAGATTCTCAACAAATCTCCATTTCTTTGACCAAAAAAAAAAAATCTCCATTTCCACTTAAAACCCTTCACTGTTTGTGTTCGTTTTTTTGTATATTTTCTGGGAACCTTTTCAGGAAAGATTGCGTTTCTGAGGTCTCTGCTTTGAATTTGATCAAAGGTGATGAATGTGTGGTAAGGAAAAAATTTCAGCGAAGGCCTTGGACCCGAAGAAATTCGCTGAAACTGCCATAAATTCCCCTGGGCTGGGATACGATCTCACAAATGATCTCAAGCTCTATTCCTGCAAGAAAATTTTTCCTGACCCTAGATTAATTTCTAAAGACAAGGACCAACTTCGGACCATTGAGCTCCCAAATGGAATTTCAGTCTCGAATGTCTCCAAATCGATTAAATGTGATAAAGGCGAGCGTATGAGATTATGCTCCGATGTCCTCTCCTTTCAGCAGGTACCTTTTTTACTTGGAAACATGTTTTTATTTAGCTTTATGGGTTCAATTCTAACTCAAAGCAAACTTTGTTGTTTTAATATTGAGTTCGAACTTTTCTTTTTCAAGTAAATTATGCGTGTCGAGAACTGAAATACTTGCAAGTCCTTGTAAAAGGAGATGACATATAAGCTGTCTAACTGGAGATTTTTTCCCTCTCCATTCTTTTTCTTTTCTTTGTTATGGATAATTGAAGTTCGATTCTGTTGAGGTTTGAGATTTTTTTTGGCCTTGGGTAACAAAGCACTGTATGTTTTGCTGTAGATGTCAGAGCAGTTCAATCAGGAGCTATCGCTATCTGGTAAGATCTCATTGGGGTATTTCAACACAGCATTTGAATTACCAGAGGCTTGGCAGAGAGAAGCTGCAAATACAAAAGGTCTTGCTTTTAATGGTGTATCCATAACCTTGTACAACATTGCATTAGAGAAAACCCAGGTTGTTCTTCGTGATCATGTCAAACAAACTGTCCCCTCATCATGGGATCCCGCTGCGTTGGCAAGGTACTTTGAGGGTTCAGCAAAATAATCTTTCTTGCTAGTGTGCTTAATTTGCTCGCTGGCCGCAACAACTTTCCTTAATTTACAAGGCTTAAGGTCCAATTTTCCTCCGAAAGTTTTCTCATACTGTTTAACGCTGACAATTAACATTGTTAATAGTCAGGGAGACATTGTTCCTTTTTTCAACACTTCTGACAATATTAGTCCAAAAAAAACTTTCAGATACACATAGCTCCTAAACAAAAACTTTAGGGGCAAAATTAAACATTTACTCAAGTTATAATGTCCCTTTTATGTGTCCAACAAGTCGTTCATGGTGCAATTGCACTATAAACGAGATTTTATATTAAGCACAGGAGATAGTATTATATATATATATATATATATATATATATATATATATATATATATAGGGTCAAAGGTGTA
This sequence comes from Acacia pycnantha, assembly GCA_025563575.1. Taxonomy (NCBI): domain Eukaryota; kingdom Viridiplantae; phylum Streptophyta; class Magnoliopsida; order Fabales; family Fabaceae; genus Acacia; species Acacia pycnantha. Next base: position 1,538,168 of record JAMWYP010000035.1, read on the forward strand.
AAAATAGACATGTGCTTTTTTCGGAGGAGCGTCCAGTAGCAAATACTTTTTTCTGGCGCAAAAGTAACTATGTGGTTACAAAAGTGGAGCAAAAATAGACATGCACCGTTAGTTGACCGTTAGTTTGACCAAAAACATTAACATGGATGCTGACTCAGCAACGTTTTATCCTAGTTGGCAGTGAAAGAAGAATTTTTTTTAAAAAAAAAAATCCACGAATTAAACCCTAAACACGCCCCCCCTCGACCTGAACACGCCCCCCCTCCAAATTTTGTTCCAGCTCCGCCATTGACATGGTTGAAGGCGTGTGCTCGTATCCCAACGAAGGTGTTGTTGCCAGAGAAAACAGAGTTAGAGCCAGGCAAGGAGTCGAACTCGCCGGGCCAGACGGCGGAGGTGTTGTTGCCAGACGGCGGCGGATGGCAAAGCGGCGGTGTCCTCATTATTTGCGTTTGATTTTCCCCCTTTCCCCCTTCCCCCACCTCCACGATCTGGACCGCCGACCCCCCCACCTCCTCGATCTCCGCCGCCCCCCCACCTCCACGATCTGGACCGCCACCCCCCCAATCTCGATCTGAACCCCCCCCCCACAAACTCGATCTAGACTGCCGCCCCCTCCCCAATCTCGATCCAAATCAGAAGTTTTAATTTGGTTGCATAATCGTTGGAAGCCGTAATCGTTCTGGGATTTTCTTGATTCGTTCTAGGATTCTTTGATCTGTATTATTTCTGGACAAATTTTCTTGCATAATCGTTGGAAGCCATAATCGTTCTGGGATTTTCTTGATTCGTTCTGGGATTCTTTGATCTGTATTATTTCTGGACAAATTTTCTTGCATAATTGTTGGAAACCATAATCGTTCTCCTCCTTTATATTCATCCCATAATCGTTCTTGTGGCCACCACCATTCTGGTTTCTGATTTGTTTCTGATTTGCAATTTTTGCTTTGTTGAAAGCTTTGTTGGTTGAATTCATCTTCTTCGAACCCATGCCACAATTCTGGGTATGGGTATGGCTTTTTTTCATGGCGGAGAGAGACACGATTCTCGTCTGGTTGCTGGAGGAAGAAGAAGGACTTAAATGAAAATTTTAAAAGTTTATAGAGGGACTAAATTGAATTTTTTTGAAATGCATCCGGGGCTGAACTGTAATTTATAAAACATTAACATCCACGTCATCGTCCATGTCATCATTTTCAGGTCAGAAAAAGTCGACTAACGGTCAATGCTAATTTTGCTCCACTTTTGTAACCACATAGTTACTTTTGCGCCAAAAAAAAGTATTTGCTACTGGACGCTCCTCCGACAAAAGCACAAGCCACAAAGATATTTAAGGGCACAATGCGTTAATAATTGGCATTTCTTGCTGCTGATTCCATGCTATCCCACTTCAATTTGAATGTACTTTTGGTATAAAAGTGTAGTTTTATCTGCAATTGGCTATAATTTCTAAGCACTGTATGCTTTGGCGTATATGAATGCTCGCCATTCATCACTTTATTTAAAAGATACCTTGCAGTTATTAACTTTCCTGAATTGATGTCTGTGTATTATCAAACTCAAGAGTAAATACCCTTTCTTTATGATCCTTAAATACGGACCCCATTTTAGTCCCTAACAAAAAACCTGACCTTTATTCGTCCTTTTTATGGGACTAAAAATGACCTTTTGGAAATTTGTGAGGGATCAAAATGTGCACTGATCGACCCTTATTCGTTGTTTTTATGGACTAAAAATAACATTTTTTTGTCAGAGACCAAAATGAGATCCATGTCAGGAATCAGAAAGGGTATTTACTCGAAACTCTTTTCAGGCCTATTCAGTAGGACAGGCTTTGACCCAAAAGTTGAAAGAGCTCATACCACGTCAAATGTTTAAAATTGGGAAAATCCATACAGAGGCTCAATTAAGGCCCAAAATTTCAAAAAAGGTCCCAACAACTTTCACATACTAAAAAGGGTCCTAGGGCTTTTCTGGGATTTTTCATTAAAACGTTAGTTGTTAATTTGACTGATTTAGTCGTTAACCGATGCTGATATTGTTGTTAAAGTGACTGATTTAGTTGTTAAAATATTGTTGTTAATGCGACTGATTTAGTTGTTAACGGGTATTGATTTTGTTGTTAATCTGACTGTTTTAGTTGTTAACGTTTATATCAGAAAAGGCCCTAGGGCCCTTTTGTGTATGTGAAAGTTGTTGGGGCCTTTTTTGAAATTATAGGCCTTAATTGGGCCCTATATGAATTTTCCCTTTAAAATTCCAATTCAAGTAAGATCCATATGCTCTTTACTCCTTTCATGTACGCTTCTTTTTTAAAAAAATAAAAAATTTCTGATTCTCTAGCCTTGTCTGCTGGAATTTTCAGGCTGCATCTTACTTTCTCTTTCTGCACCTCTGACACAACTTGTTCATTAGATTTCTAACTGAATATTTAGAATCTTTGCTTTTCCCATTCAGCTAACCTCAGCAACATATTCTGGCAATCTTGTGTCAGGCTTGTATAGGTTCAAAGGTGATTGCTAGTGAGGCTTTATCTGCAATAAGGAAGGACTTGTTAGCTAAATGCTACGGTAAGACAGATTTCATAGCTTTTGGTTCGTAATTCTTTTCCCCCGTCAAATAACTTTTACTTTGGGCTCTCAATGGCTTTCCTATTCCTTTAATGTATGCATTTGGGGGCAAATCCATGCAAATATGTAGAAAATAAGATTCCCTTTCGTGTAATCATTATGTTCCCCATTAAGTTCCTTACTCTATTGTTACTACCCTGAATGCTCTTTATTTATATTTTCTCCTTTGATATCATTCTTCTAGGTGGGGACATTTCAAGAAAAAAGAAATTACTTAAGAAACAGGTACGCTTCAAATTTTGTTGACTGTCATAATATCTTTTATGGAGTCTTGGGGGTTGTTGGTGGCTCTCTGGCCCTTAATAGATTATTTTGTAGTTACAAAGGTGATCGATTGAAAGTTTCCTGTTCACTTAATAGTGTTTGGAAATGAAAATGAAAATGATTAGTTACAATTTAGGGGAGGCGCAAAATTATTTTTTGTGAGAATGAGACTACTAAAATTACAAGTATGATTTATAGTTTTCATTCTTCAAATTTACATGGGATTGCCCCTGAGTGTACCACCATGTGTGTAATCAGGCTGAAGGAAAGAAAAGGATGAAAGCGTTTGGAAAAGTGGATGTGCCTCAAGAAGCCTTCATGGCGGTTTTGAAACTAGAAAAGGAGGTTATATGATTCCTTTTGTTTGGCTTGCGACATAATCTGATTTGGGAAAATATGTCAGAATCTTGGTGTATCATAATTATTATTTTGGAATAATAATGATCCGCATTATCTGTTTTTTTTTTTTTTTGCCAAGCGATTATCTTATTTTCAAGGGCAACCAGTTGCATATAAGATGCTCCATTTCATTTTACTTTCGGCTCATATAATGCTTTGGCATCTTCTCAAAATAAGCCTTCATTAGTAAAAAGATATCTCTACCCTACTACATAGGATGCAAATGGAAAGGAGAATAAGACGCAATGTTTTTCAATAATAGAAGTCTTTTAATGTATCGCACACTTGTAATGTAATTTGTGTCTCCCCGCTTGTATGTCATACATTTATTTATGGTGGTAAAAAATTTCGATGCTGTGTTGGATATGGTAAAAACAACAAACTCAAAAGCTTCTTTGAAAATCAACATAGAGTTCTTGAGAAAAAAAAAAAAATCAACATAGAGTTGGTCTAGCGACTAATGATTTAAAGCCCGCTAGATTCTTTTGGATATCGAGTTTGAGTATCAGAGAAGATACTATATTGGAAAGGGTGGTCACAAACCTCAAAATTATGTTGGAAAAGATAGTCACGAACACCAAAACTGGAGTAATTTGTTATTTGAATACCTAGTAATAGTATAAAAAAGGTTACCTAGTAATAGTATAAAAAAGGTGTTGCGTATTGGTTGATAGTACTAAAAAAAAAAAGGCTTCTTTGAGAACAAATTTCTCACAAGTTTCAAATAACATCATATTTTCCATTTCAACATATCTCTAAGGACATGTATGATTTAGGGAACTCATGTCAATTCTAGGGAACATAATAGAGTTTCCACTCCCTAAGGTGAGCCCCACTTATTCCTTCCTCCAATTCATTTTTTTTTCTAGTGAAATGGAATTTTATTACTCAAATATTACTCGAAATATGTATACCTTGATTCATATTTTGTTGTCACGGAAATGCGGTTTTTCAGGTTTCATATTGGGAAAATTCATTTCAGGGCCCTTTTAATAGAAAAAAGTTCAAAAAAGGCCCCAAGATTCTGACAATCCTAGAAAGGGCCCCAATGCGCCTTTTCTGGGATTGTCAGAATCTTGGGTGAGTTGTTAACGAATAGGTCATTAACAACTAAATCAATATCATTAACAACACTTTGCTAACAATTAAATCAGTACCGTTAACAACTATATCAGTACCCCGTTAACAACTATATCAGCCCCGTTAACAACTCACGTAGATTTTGAAAATTCCAGAAAAGGTTCTGGGGCCTTTTCTGGGATTGTCAGAATCTTGAGGTCTTTTTTGAAATTTTCCCTATTAAAAGGGCCCTGAAATAAATTTTCCCTTTCATATTTGTCAATTGTAGATTTTAGAAATGCATTACTTTTTTTAATTCATGTTTTGCCCCTTATTTTCTGTTTTGAGTGTTGTTCAATATATTTATTTAAAGAAGACTAAGGATACTTTCGTGAATTTGTTTAGCATGATTTGTGAATTTTCTTTAATACTTCCTTCGGCCTTAATATAAGATCCAATTAACTTTTTTTTTTTTTTCTTTTTGCAGAAATTAAAGAAGTTAAATAAGTTACTTAATTATAAAATATGTCATGTATCATTTGATTATATATCAATTTATAAGTTAGACAAATTAATATGGTATAAAAAATATTAATATAAATTCTTCAAAGTGATTTATTTAGTTTTTTAATCTTTTCAAAAAAGTTAATTGAGTTTTATATTAAAAAATGGATGTAGTATTTTTTTTTTAATGTGAATCAAGGTATCCCCATAGCCGCCCCGGGTCAGCGCACAAAGCGACAAAGGGTTGGCCACGTGATGCTTTCCATTCACAAGAGTTGGGGATCGAACCCTCAACCACTTGCTTAAGGGACGAGATGCTGTACCATTACGCGGGGCTATACCATCACGCCCACTTACTTAATAAATAGAAATAAGAGTTACACCAGCGAAATTATTTTCCTCCCCTCCGTGATTATTCCCCTCCCTCCTCATTATCGACAAAAACTCGCGGTTCTTGCGACCCAACTTGCCGAATCAAAATCCAAATTCAAATGCACATAGATAGAGCAAAGAGATGGCTTAAATTCAAATTTAAGAGACTGATTTCCTTTTTTCGTACCAATAAGTAAACCATTCCAAACTTATACATCACATAGAAGTTTTATGTGACTTTCAAGAACAAAATGGAAATGAAATATCGTCCAGAGTTCACGCCTTACAACATTAAGATATTGCTAACGTGTACATCAAGTTTCCTTCTAATTTTATATTTCAGAAAGAACTTACGAATATTACGACATAAAAACCATAATCTATATACATATTACAAGCAAATTCTTGGTCCAGAGTTCACGCCTTACAACATTAAGATATTGCTAACGTGTACATCAAGTTTTCTTCTATACTTTATATTTCAGAAAGAACTTACGAATATTACGACATAAAAACCATCATCTATATACATATTACAAGCAAATTCTTGGTTAGTACTCTGGACTAAATTGAAATTTAAGCTGAAAAATCTACATCTAATAACATTTGCCACAGCAGATGATATGCTGATCTCCCTCTAACCATTCATCAATTTGACTGAAGCAAACACTATAAGGCTTCAGTTTCGCTACTCTGCATGACAAGGTTCAAGAGTGAATACTTGACCATCAAATATATTTTCCCATACTGCACAGCAAGCCGGGCTCCAGACACAACCCAATACCCCGGTGAATCTTCCGGTCCTCTCGCCATCCCTGTCGTGTCAACAAACCTCAGAAGCTTTGGCGTGTGCACTGGCAGTGGACGTGCCGCTGAGTATGTGGCTGACCCAATAGTCACATCTCCTGGCTTTGGATGACCATTCTGCTTCTCTTTAGTGAATAATCCACAGAATCCCAATGACCTGTGGCGCAAGTTATCTAGATTCGGCTCCCACTCTGGTTTACTCTGCAAAGTAGATCCGAGTACTTTGGAGAAGCGCAGGCGTAGAAAGAGGCACTTGTTCTCAACTTGTAACTGAGCTCCGGTGACAATGGAGAGAGCATCATCTGATTCTACAGGTGCAGTGCAGACATATGCAAAGCTATTCCCGCAAACTTTTTGATGGGATGTGCAATTAAAAGAGTTACATGACAAATAAGAATTTTCATTGTCTGAAAGTGGGAAGGATTTGGGTAGAGAAGCCAGATGCTGCAAGTGAATTGCTAAGCGGTTGCTTCTTCTCCCTTCTAACTGTAATCTCAACCCTATTACTGGTCTGTTACCCACATCAACCTGCCATCAAATAAAAAAAAAAGGATTTTTTATACTTAAAATTAAGTCTCTTAATCTTTGAGTCTCAATCAGCATCACTAATCCAAGTCAGCTTAGGTAGATTGAAGCAGGACTCTGCCCATACTTTCTTCTGTTACAAAGGTCGAACTCAACTTCAAATTAAAAGAAAACTAGTTCCTTGCCATTTACACCAAGGATTATTGATAGCAGTTTAATTTTTTCAATTTACTTGCCATTTTCTCATAGTAGTCGTCATATTCGATGTTCTAATAAATCTAACGTCAACCCATTTAAACGACACACGAGAAGAGCAGTTTGTTAGTGCCATGCAGTGTACAGAAGTTGGACATCAATTTGCTATTACTATATGATTCAACTCATATAAGGGAAACATAAAATACATTTCCTTTACAATATTGATCAAAGAAAGATGGGAAACAAGTGTAAGAAAATCTCATATTTGGATCTTTGGCTATGATCACAATATTATTATTATTCCTCTAGCAAAGACTATGTCTTCTCATGTAATCATTAAGGCTATATCAGGAGACAAAGGTACGGCTCTTCATCATCTTCTTAGGCTCACTACTCTCTAGCTTGTAGGAAGCATGGGAAATCTTCTGTATTCACAAAAATAGATAAAGAACTTACTGGAATTGTGTCTATGTAAAGCTTAGGACCAAAGAAACCAAGTGTTAGCCAGGTGTTGACTTGTTTCTTCCAATGAGCACCAAGCCGTATTTCATTAAGAATAGGAGCCCAATGTCTTGGAAGCTGAAACTCAAAAAACTGATGCAGGTCTTCGATCGGAGGTTTATCTGTTTCAGGAGCGATCAGTTTAATTCAGATTCAGTGGGAGGTTGTTACATATGCTTTCTTGAAATTCACAGGTTTTTCAAGTTTTCTGCAACAAACCAAACGAGTACTTACATTGAAGATATAGATTTATGGCATGGCACACGAATCCACTTCCGCGAATACTTTTCAAGAGGGATGTCAATGGAACAAGAAACATGGAGATGACGTCAGGTTCCCAGTCAACAGTATCAAACCATTCCTTATGATTTAGCATCTCAGAACTTCCTCCCCTCCTACTGCTCATTACAACCACATCCTGCAAACAGATGAACAATTCTTCATGCTTTCCTGTCAGGAAATTATGGTATTGACGAAAGGTCCAGAAGAAAATTTCTATGCTGGATGAACAAATAAATGTGCAAGCAAGACTTTCCAGTAATTATTGAAAAAATGGTGAATAAAATAGGACAAAACTTAGGTCAAGTTGCTTATATCCATTCAAGTTCATAGGTAAATTTATAGGTGCACATACGTATTTCAACAACTAAGAATAGCAAAATAACAAGGTCAATATTTCATAGGTGAATTTACAAGTGCACATACTCATTTTAACAACTAACAAAAGGAAAATAACAAGTGTCCATATAAAAATTTACAAATCATAATTTACATTATAAGAGCTTATACAAAACTTTACAAGTATTCATAGCTGAATTTACAAGTGGACAAAACTTCACAAGTGTATATAAGCAACTTGGCCTAAGTTTTGTCCAACAAAATATAGATGTGCAATACCTCTTCATTGTAACATGTATCTTCTGAAGTCAGACTACTATTTTCTGCAGAATCCATAAACCTCATGTCAGCTTTATCCTTCAAAAGTTTTTGGAGTTCAGTGGGTTGGAGGTTTGATGAATGTGATTGCCTCAAATATAACACATCCTTTCCTCCCATGCTCACCCCAACTACAACATGAGTTCCAAACTCCTCTATAAACCTTGCATGATTTAATAGAAATCAACTTTATCATTGTGAAGCCTCTTAATAGTTTCCATAATAAACCATGTTCCCCCACACACACAAGCACACATTTTCCTCAGTTCAGATACAAAGGAAGCTTTTAACATCATAGAAACTAGTAAATTTGTTCCACTGAAACAAAAGTATACAACTAGCATTGTTGAATGGTGATTGTAATGTACAGAGTTTCCATAGTCTCACCTTGCCAAGGCCTCAGGGTCCCATGATGAGGGAACAGCTTCTTTGACATGATCATCAAGTTCTCCTTGATGTTTTTCTAGTTCAATAGTATAGCGTTTGATGAACCATCCATCAAAAGCAAGCGATTTTATGCTATCAAAAACTTTTATAGAGCGATCGGGTATCCCGAATGAAGCACAGAAATTCCCCGACGCAGTTCTTCCTCCTAAGCACATTTCTTGGTTGAAGTGCTCCAACATCTGAATCAGAATAAAGGAATTTGATCCTCAAAGACACACACACGTTTGACTTGCTAAACATGAATTTCTTCAGCTATAACTAACATACCTGATGTAATGAAAGAACTTCGGAATGGATTTTTACAGATTCACCTCTGACACATTTGATAGAATTGGGGACGTTTGGAATTGAAACCCCACCTGGAATCTCCAGATTACGGCACTGTTCTTCGTTGATAATGATCAAACTCGGACCATTCTTGCAATTGTTGAAAGATATGTCGTGGGTTATGTCAAATCCCTTGCCAATTGTGTCAATGGCTTGCTGGGCAGCTCGTAGACGAGAATTCCTCGATGCCATTTCTGAATTTGAAGGTTTATCAATGAAGAACGATTTGGGAAAAAGAAGAAACCATTACATTTAGTCCTGAAACAGTCTTTTTAAGTTTCATCGATCAACATTAAGCAAGTAGCAATTTCGTCTATTTTGGGTTACAGTAGTGAAGAGGAAGAAGCAGCTAAGCACTTTCATTTAAAAAAATCTCAATGTTTTGACCCAAAAAAAAAAAAATCTCAATGTGTGTTCACTGTTAAAAAACTTCAATAAGATAGACTTGTTGTCAATGACTATTATGTAATTTATCATTATATAAGAAAAGTTCACAATTAGAAACTTTTTTAGAAACATGAACTTAGAAATAAGAAAAGTTCATTTCTAAATTTTTTTTAGAAATAGACTTGTTGTCAATGACTATATTATGTAATTTATCAATATATCACTAAATTTTTAAGGGTTAAATACCAATTTTGCCCCTTAAGTTTTAGGCGGAGCAATGTTGCCCCTTAAATTTTAGGCGGAGCAATGTTGCCCCTCCATTAGAAACCCTAACGGTCCGTTAGAGTTTCTAACGAAAGGGCAATATTGCTCCGTTTTTGAACTTTAGGGGCAACATTGCTACGTTTCGGTGGAACAATGTTACCATTGAAGTATAAAAAATGGAGCAATGTTGCCCTTCCGTTAGAAACCCTAACGGTCAACGTTAGGGTTTGTAACGGAGGGGTAACATTGCTCCGTTTTGATACTTCAGAGGCAACATTGCTCCGCCGAAAACTTAAGGGGCAAAATTGGTACTTAACCCAATTTTTAAAAACTTTTTTGATATATATATTTTTTTTAATCCTTAGAACATGAGTAAGATTTTTCTCCTTTCCTATTTGAAAGGACAAACGCGATTTTCTTAGAATTTTTTATTTTTTTGGCTCAACAGTTTTATTTCCTATATTTTTTAAGAAAGCAGTGATTGGTCAAAATTCAAGGTCAAGCCTGACGACGGTTTGACTTTTACTCCCCACTGAGATTATATTTTCCACGTGGCATTATGGCATGGTTTTGGTTTTACAGCTTCACGAGTCGAAAACTGGCCAATAGACGTTGTGAATTACTAATAATAATGAATTTTTTAATAAATTTGAGGAGTTTAACTTGAGGAGAATAATCTGAGAAATTTTTGAAAATTTTAATTATTGGTACTAGCTCTGATTCTAAATGTGAGAATCAGTTGATTTTTTTGGAAAAAATTAAAAATGTTAATTAACTTATTTTAAAATATTTATATTTATCATTTTTTACCAAACTAATTTGTTTAACTTATAAATGGACGCATGATTTAATTATATTAAGTAATTTATTTAGTTTTTTTAATCTCTCCAAAAATAAAAATCAACAAAATCTTATATTTAGAATCAGAAGGAACTTTTACAAGTTAAAAGGACCAACAAAATTGTTATAAAAAAAAAAGACCAACAAAAGAACTTACAACCATCTCAAAAATTAACTAAAAACGGAAGTAGGATTTAGACCTCTCTAAATACATTTATAAAAATACACACATGCTAGTAAAATTGGTTGAGATGATAAAGAGTTGACTTATAACTAGGGGTGGAAAAAAGGTTAGGCCTCACCCTTAACAGGCCAGGTCTGTTATGTAAGGAAGTGGCCTAAGCTTGGCCTGTGACCTGTTATAGGCTAAAATTTTGGCCTGAGCCTGGCTTGTTAAGAGGCCTGTATTTTTTACAGGCCAAAAACAGGCCAAATGCAAACAGGCTGAAAATAGGCCTAGAGTATACAGACCGACAACAGAACTAATGTAAACAGGCTGAAAACAGGCTTATAGTATACAGGCCGATAATAGGCCTAATGTAAACAAGCCGAAAACAGAAATAATGTAAATAGGCCGGAGGGATATTAATTAATGTTTTTTATAAAAAAAAATATTCTTAACAGGCCGGCCTGTCAGGTCCTACAAGCCTATTTGGAGGTCTAGGTCTGGCTTGTTTAGACAAAATAGGCATTGGTTTGACCTTTTAGCCTGACAGGCTAGGTCTGACCAGGCTTTTAACAGGTCAGACCTTAGGCCCCTGACAGGTCCTGGCCTATTTTCACCCCTACTTATAAGTTATAACCCATAAGATCGTCTGTTCAAATCATCTTCCTGTGATCTATAGTAACCAGATGCCTAGCCTGTATATGCGTACACACGCATAGTGCATATGCATTAAAATTGAAAACAGTACGGATAGGTCGGTAGGGCCAGATAGATTCTTTGACCGATTCGAATGAAGAAAAAAGATTGAATACGGCATTAGACCAAGTCTATGGCAGTGCCATGATCAATTCATCAACGACAACGAGATAATTAATTTGTTAATATTAAAAAAAATAATTAAATTGGATATTTATAATAAATATATGTTGGTTTTTCTAAAATACTTTATTTAATCATGTATTAGAGAATCTCTTTTGTGTATTCTATCAACAATAAAAACATTTTTAAGAAAAATAATTATAAATTTAAAAAATAAAACAAGTTTATGTCTAGCTTCTTATAAAAAAAACAAACCTTTTGCTTAACTCTTATATTGAGAATTATAATTCAAACCAAACTCCAAATTGGCATCTTTTTTGCTTCTTTATTTTTTATTTTTCTCAACTCAACCAGAAGTAGCTATGAAGCAAGCGCCAAGCAGCCAGAATTCACCTCCCTTTCCAAGAATATCTGTTATGTTCAATGTATTTGTAAAAAGCACGTTCATGCATGCATGATTTCAATATCACATGTGACTCTTAATTATTTTCGTTAAAAGAGATTTTTACTATCTACTATTTTGATGCGTGATTATCATTTGTGGCATGTTATTATTATATTATTTTTAATATAGTTATATGATAGAAGGGTTAAAATGTTAACTTTTAATCAATTCAACTTTGAGAAAATCGTTGAAAAGCCCTTGTTTAAAAGTTTTATTGATTAAAATGATCTAAATTTGAGTATTAATACTTTCTATGTTTGAAGTCTTATACCGTTATACGTATTCTTTGTATATAAAAACATATTAGATTCTTCTTGTTAACAACATATTTTTAGCATGAATTGTTTCACTTTGATTTCCCCTAAATAAATCTTACCCCTTTCTTAATCCAAGATTTCCTTCATAGTGTAAAGATTTTATAATAAAAATTAGAGAGAGCATTTTTTTCTGCACAATTAAGTTTTGAAAAGTATAAAAAAAGATAGAGTAAATACTCTTTCTGGTCCCTGACAAAAACCGTGAACCTTATTTTGGTCTCTGACAAAAAAATCGACCTTTATTCGTCCTTTTTATGAGATTAAAAATGACTTTTTGGAAATTTGTGAGGGATCAAAATGTCCACCAATCGACCCTTATTCGTCCTTTTTAGGGACTAAAAATGACATTTTTTTTGTCAGTGACCAAAATGGGGTCCGTGTTTTTTGTCAAGGATCAGAAAGGGTATTTACTCAAAAAGATACAATCTTTTTTTTTTCTCTAGACCTATATATTCTCCTATTGGAAATAAATCAATAATAATATTTGAGGTATTGTCTGGCATTAAATGCGGACATCTCTTCCAACAGGAATTTGAACATTAGTTTGTCACATTGTGAGGGACTAGTCCCTTCCATTAGACTCAGTCCCATTGATTTATATAGGGTTAAGGTGCAAAAATAGACATGTATTTTTGTCAAAAGAGCGTCCAGTAGCAAATACTTTTTTTAGGTGCAAAAGTAGACACGTGGTTACAAAAGTGGAGCAAAAATATCGTTTGACCGTTAGTTGACTTTTTCTGAACTGAAAATGATGACGTGGATGTTAATGCTTTATGAATTACGGTTCAGCCCCGGATACATTTCAAAAATTTTAATTTAGTCCCTCTATAAACTTTTAAAATTTTCATTTAAGTCCTTGGTCAAAACTTGCATTTTTGACCAGGGACCTTCTTCTTCCTCGGTTTACGTATACCCAGATTCCGGTGATCCTTCTTCTTCCTCGGAGGTGCACTTCTTGTGGGGCAAAACCCAGAAGAAAAATATCATATCCAAAACCCAGAAGCTCAAAACGATGAAAAAAACTCAGATCTCAATATCATATCCACATCTTCTTCCCAAATATCATATCCAGAAACCCAGAAGCAAAACTCAAAAGATGAAAAAAAAACTGTAACGCGATGCTAGCGTCTCGTTTGCCGGAGAAGATTTCAAAAATCGCCATCAGTTATAAGACGAAAAACTTGAAACATTTAAACCCAGCAAATCTGAAGCAAAAAATTCAATACCCAAAACGAATGCAGATCGCCAGCAAATCTGAAGCAAAAAGTTCAATACCCAAAACGAATGCAGATCGCCAGCAAATCTGAAGCAAAAAATTCAATACCCAAAACGAAGATGAAGAAAAATCAATAAAAGAAGAACAAGAGGAAGAAGGACAAGAAAGACATCATTACCACACATCTAAGAAACTCAGTCCTGATAGGACCAAAATCCATGGAATATTTTTCAAGCACTCATCATCACAAATCCAATGGGTGATTTTCCTCAGAATTCATATTCAAACCAGCTATGAAATAGGCATTTAAAGCAGCCAACATGCCAAGATTAGATTCAGACATACCCAAACCGAGATGCTAAGATGGTTGTTGTTGCTGATAATGTTGATGAGGCATAATCATGAACCCAGTTGCAGAGAACCCCCTCTCCCTCCACCTCCTTGAAATTCAAGTCCCCTTGGAAGATTGAACCTAGGCATGAATTGCAGAGGCGCTTGTACAGTGTTGTTTCCAGATCAGCTTGTGTACTCGAAAACTGCCACATTTGGGTCTCCGGCGACGAACCTGAACCTGAGCCTCCGGCGTTCACAGGTAATAGCGGCGGCGGGTAGTATGTTGGTCGGACGAAGAAGGCCCGAAGAAGGACCGCCACCCCCCAATCTCGATCTGAACCCCCCCACCCCACCATCTGGATCTAGATCCACCCCCTCCTCGATCTGGACCCCCCAATCTCGATCTGAGTTTTAATGGATGAGAAAGGAAGACGAAGAAGGGAAGAAGGGAAGACGAAGAAGGGAAGACGAAGTTGAGAACGGAAGAAGGGAAGACGAAGTTAAGAATGGAAGAGAGTGAAGGAGATGGCGGCGGGGCTTGGATCGTCGACGGCAAGAAAGTTGAAGATGAGAAAGAAGGGAAGAAGGAGGCGGCGGTGGGGCTTTTTTCCAAATGCAATTCGAAGGTGAGAAAGAAGGGAAGAAGAAAGAAGGGAGTGAGGAGTGACAGGTGGCATAAAAAAAGAGAAAGAATGGAAGAAGAAGTTGATATGGGAGAGAGAGGAGTGACAGGTGGCTTAATTTTAATGGAGAAGTCAGATCCCACTGCCACGTCAGCGTCAGATAACGGTCAACTAACGGTCAATGCTAATTTTGCTCCACTTTTGTAACCACGTGTCTACTTTTGCACCTAAAAAAAGTATTTGCTACTGGACACTCTTTTGACAAAAATACATGTCTATTTTTGCACCTTAACCCATTTATATATTATAGGTACAATCTTCTTAAAATGATGCAACTTGAACAATCATGTTAAATTGGTTCAAACATGGTTTGCTCATGATGACAAATTTTATTGCTAAAAGGTGTAGTATATAACCCTTCAATGGTAAGGCGCGAGTTACCCCTAGCAGCCCTCAAGGGTTGACTTGCTCCTGAAACAAGCCGTCACCAACCAATCTGAAGCTACAATAAAAATATCTCTGCTCAAAGTTGAGAGACCTTTACTAGTTTGACCAGCCATCTCTTGCACATACTTTGGGGGCACCGAAAAGCGAAAACGATATTTGAATCGTGTTTGTTTAATATCCCCCTTCGTCGTCCTAGACCCTTTCTTCTCTGCTACTCTGGTAGATTCTCAACAAATCTCCATTTCCACTGAAAACCCTTCACTGTTCGTGTTCGGTTTTAGTATATTTTCTGGGAACATTTTCAGGAAAGATTGCGTTTCTGAGGTCTCTGCTTTGAATTTGATCAAAGGTGATGAGTGTGTGGTAAGGAAAAAATGTCAGCGAAGGCCTTGGACCCGAAGAAATTCGCTGAAACTGCCATAAATTCCATTGGGCTGGGATACGATCTCACAAATGATCTCAAGCTCTATTCCTGCAAGAAAAATTTTCCTGACCCTAGATTAATTGCTATAGACAAGGACCAACTTCGGACCATTGAGCTCCCAAATGGAATTTCAGTCTCAAATGTCTCCAAATCAATTAAATGTGATAAAGGCGAGCGTATGAGATTATGCTCCGATGTCCTCTCCTTTCAGCAGGTACCTTTTTTACTTGAAAATATTTTTTTATTTTGCTTTATGGGTTCAATTCTAACTCAAAGCAAACTTTGTTGTTTTAATATTGAGTTCGAACTTTTCTTTTTCAAACAAATTATGTGTGTCGAGAACTGAAATACTTGCAAGTCCTTGTGAAAGGAGATGATATATAAGCTGTCTAACTGGAGATTTTTCCCTCTCCATTCCTTTTCTTTTCTTTGTTATGGATAATTGAAGTTCGGTTCTGTTGAGGTTTGAGATTTTTTTTTTGGCCTTGGGTAACAAAGCACTGTATGTTTTGCTCTAGATGTCAGAGCAGTTCAATCAGGAGCTATCACTATCTGGTAAGATCCCATCGGGGTATTTCAACACAGCATTTGAACTATCAGAGGCTTGGCAGAGAGAAGCTGCAAATACAAAAAGTCTTGCTTTTGATGGTGTATCCATAACCTTGTACAACATTGCATTAGAGAAAACCCAGGTTGTTCTTCGTGATCATGTCAAACAAGCTGTCCCTTCATCATGGGATCCTGCTGCGTTGGCAAGGTACTTTTGAGGGTTCAGCAAAATAATCTTTCTTGCTAGTTTCCTTAATTTAATAGGCTTAAGGTCCAATTTTTCTTTGAAAGTTTTCTCATACTGTTTAATGCTGACCGTTAGACATCGCTCCTTTGTTTAACACTTCCAGGGCAATATTGGTCCAACAAAAACTTTTGGATACCTACAGCTCCTAGGAAAAAACTTTAGGGGCAAAATTGGACCTTTACTCAAAAGTTATAATGTCTCTTCTATGTGTCCAACTAGTGTCCTGAAAGCTTAGTACAATAGGGATGCACGGTTTGGTTTGTGATAAGGAAAGAGATTCTTTGTATAACATACATTATATCTAAATGATCATTATTCAATACTACCTCCGATCCTCAATATAAAATCTCGTTCATGGTGCAATTGCACTATGAACGGGATTTTTTATTAAGAATGGGAGATAATATTACAAATTCTTACTATTTTAACTTTGATAAATTATAAGGATATTTTTCTTTCTCAAAATCACTTCTTTTTATTTTCTATTACACACACGCACACACACACACATATTATTCAATAAATTAGAATGATCATTATCCAATACGTATATATTATTCTGTGTATCAAATGGAAGTTGAGTCAGGCATTCTAGGTT
Source organism: Acacia pycnantha (assembly GCA_025563575.1). Classification (NCBI taxonomy): domain Eukaryota; kingdom Viridiplantae; phylum Streptophyta; class Magnoliopsida; order Fabales; family Fabaceae; genus Acacia; species Acacia pycnantha. The sequence continues at coordinate 1,554,812 of JAMWYP010000035.1, forward strand.
TGCAAGCTTAACTCTATCCTTCAGAATTATGCTAATAGTTGTTCCTTTTCATCTTGCATCTTGGTTATCAGCCTGCAGCCTTTAAAATTTTGCACTTTGTGTTGTGGTTGATTCAATTCAACTACATTTTTTCTGCATAACCAAAGAAGTTCAATGGATACATATTATGTCTATGATAATCACTACAGTCAATCCAATGATTTAAAATTTTTACCTGCAAAACCCTAATCATCCTTTTATCTTATAATCAGGTTCATTGAGAAGTTTGGAACACATGTCGTAGTTGGGGTGAAAATTGGGGGAACTGATATGATATATGCAAAGCAGCAATTCTCGTCTTCTCTCCAACCAACCGATGTACAGAAAAAATTGAAAGAGATTGCTGACAGGTTCTTTGTAAGTGGAGCTGGACAACATTACACAAATGATGAAAAAATTAATCAGAAGGATAAGGTCTGAAGCTTTTGGATTAAAATTTATTTATTTTTTCTGTCTCCATGGAGTGAATTTTGAGAGTTCTCAATTAAAAATCTATTAATCTGCAGTCAGACATTATCATTGAATCCAAGATTGATTAGGAAGTTGGAAGCCATATGCCTTTAATCTCTGGTAAATAATGAAAAAGAATATCTGAATCCTTCACTAATACTCCCTCCGTCCCTAATAATTATAGGAGCAAATTTTGGAGTTGGTTTTGGTCCTAATTATAAGAGCAAGTTTTAACTTTTGTCAATTTTTTCCTATAATACCCCTATTTATACTTATTATTAGGAGCATTATATATATGTGTGTTTACATATATATGTATATTTGTGTTTATGTGTGTCAATATATATATGTGTAGATATATATGTGTGAACACACACACACATATATAAACATATATATGTGTGTGTGTGTGTGTGAAGATATATGGGTGTGTGTCTCTATGTATGTAGATAGATCTATATGTATACACACATTTATGTTTATATAGCAAGACCATTATTTCAATTAGAAAGCGTGTGGAAAGAAAACTAGATCTATATATATACACATGGCTATATAAAAAGCAATTAATATACATATATAAACTAATATGTCATGGATATCTAACGTAAGACAAATTAGAAATACTTATAATTAGGGCAACTTGTGTCATTTTAAATTTATATAAGGACATTTTAGGAAAATGAGTAAAATTAACTAATTTAACTCCTCTCCTTAATTCTCCCAAAATCGGTTAAATTGCTCCTATAATTAGGGACGGAGGTAGTAGAATTGTAAATTTCCATTAAAAACGTCAGAATATATTGGTAATGAATTACCACCTCTTAACCTTCTATATTTTGTCATAAATCGGGGCATCCTGGTTCTCAATCCCTTATGTACAAAAAAAAAAAAAAAGAATTATTCATTTTTTTCTGCACTTCCAAAAAGAATGTTAATACTTCAATTATATTCGATAGGTTAAATTAGTTGGTTAAAAAACCCAAAAGTCTGGTATAGGGAAATTGAGGGGTAGAACTTAAAAGATGACATAGAAACACTTTCAAATTGATTGAGCTTAATTTCATTTTCCTTCTCTAAAATCTTTGAAAATCAAGAGCAATAATTGTGAAAAAACACATTTTCCCCTTAATGATAAGGTGAAAGATAGGAAAACAAATTAAATGAGATCAGGGATCTTTTTTATTGAAGACCTGTATGTCAGATAGATGGATAGATGCTATGCATATGTGGTAAAGCTAATGCACTTAACAGCTTTCACGCATATCTTTTTTAAGAAAAGGACTTGATTGATAATGCAGATAGTTCAACTTGTCTTACTCTCTTCTTCTTTGTCCACAGTTTTTGAAAGAGATTGGGATAGGCGTGACAGTTGGATCTAGTTCCTACTGCTCTCTTGAGGTAAATAGAGCTGCTTTTAACACTATATTTGTTCCTACCGTATTTGATTTTTGGCGCCATACATTTCTAAGTGATTCCTTTCAATTATTTATCTGTTTTATGTCATGCTGAATGCTGATAGATGATACGCTTATCTCTTAGGCTTTGTTTATTCTTACTATACTTATTTTTTGGCTCCATACAATTTCTAATTGACTCAGGTACCCAACTTTTCAATTACTTATCTGCTATATGGCATGCTGATGGATAATATGCCTGTATCCTAAGTCTTGAGCCTTGTTTATTCCTACTGTAATTGGTTTTTGGTTTCATATATTTCTAATTGATTCCTTTACCCAACTCCTTTTTTGTTATTTATTTGCTTTATGGCATGCTGATTGATAATAGGTTCATCTCTTAAGCTTTGATTTTGAAGATTTTCTTTTTCAATCAAGCTATTGATGTTCTGTGATTGAATACTCAATTGCATCCATGTATCATTGAACTAATTCAACCCAAGAAGATCATCATGCTAATGTCCTCTGCCGTAGCTTGCTCTCGCTGGCTTGTTTAGCCAGAAAATAGCAAGAAGAAATACTAACTACTGACTTAGGTTTTGACGTTTTGTTTTCCAACCTTCCACAGGTGCAGGATATTAAGTTCATGTGCAAAAGGAAAGGTGGGATTAACAAAAGAAATGGGACCCACACTGAGTGGTGCCGAACTGTTCCATCGCACCCTGATGTGATCTCAATGTCATTTATACCCATTACATCTTTACTTAGTGGAGTTAATGGGAGTGGATTTTTAACTCATGCCATAAACCTCTATCTCCGCTGTAAGCACAATGTTCTTTATGATTTCCTTATTCACTTTTGGGCTTTGGCTTTAAAGCATATCAAATGATTTTTATATGTGTCAGTAGGTTAGAAACCCTTAATATTTATTTGGGTATAAATATTATAAGTGCAATCAAATCAACTTTCGTTGAATTAGAGTTCTGATCAGCATTTAGATCAGATGGTTGTTTGGTCTTACAAGAGTGAAGGGAGAAAGGTAGTTTCATTGTTTTTTTAACCTTGATACTATCATTGATGTCATTAGTGGAACAACAAAAATAATTATAATTATATCACCAGTCACCACCCCGAATAAATTGCTGCCATTGAGATGACTGCGACCATTAAATTTTGCTATCATGGTTGTAGCAAGATCAGTTTCGTTGTGGCTAACCTGAACCAATGACCTATCTTCGAAATGGAGAAGAATCCTCAGATTTACCACCATTCAGACAAATATACATTTTGTTAAGGATCCTCAGATCATTTGATTATGATCAGAATACATTGAAATCTGTAATTTTTCTGTTCATGAATCATGATAATATCTCTTACTTTTTCTAGTCCTTAACTTAAATGCTTGAAAATATCACGTGAGCCTTATGCATGTTTATAAATTATTTGCAGTGAAAATAATGTGATTCTTTTCTGAAAAAAAAAACTGATTTTTATCATTCTACTATTTAATCAATTAAAAAATGAATCAAAGGTAATTTTGAGCTCATGGGTAGTGGAAACAAGCCGACTGTTGGAGGCTAAAATTAATTAATACTGGTATTTAAGTTTTTTGCTAATTTAGCTTTGTGAAAACTCATTAAGTATGATCATAGGGAAGTTACAGATCTAGCTATGTTTTCATTGATGGAGGCGTGTGACCTTGTTTGAAGTCAATTTCATATATAATGCAATTCTTAATCTGTTGAATAAAGAACTTATAAACCTCTCTTCTGGTAAAAAGAGCCGTTATTCATTGGAACTTCCAACTGCAGATAAAGCCCCGCTTGAAGAACTGCATCAATTTTTGGAGTTCCAGCTTCCACGACAATGGGCTCCAATTTTTGGCGAGCTTGCCCTTGGTCTTGATAGAAAGCCACAAAGTATGGCATCTCTGCAATTCAGTTTAATGGGTCCTAAGCTCCATGTAAACACAACACCGGTAATGCTCCTGGTTCTATATGAACAATTTCATTGCTTTTTTCTTTTAAAAGAAAATTGAGTTCTTGTTATTTTTGCATATTCAGAAGGTATGAAGCTGTTTAGTTCTTTCTTTCCTATAATTTTAAATTTGGAACTTTCCACACTCAAGAGAATCAACCTAAAGTTAGATCATGATAGTTTGCATCTTTGGTATGCACATGTTTTTTCATGTAATTTGATGCATCATGCTGCATAATCAACTTAGACAAAAAAAACTAATAGTTACAAGTGGACCACAGCCATTCTATAATAATCAGTTACTTTAGATTCTTGCCTCACTTGGACATGCACCTTTTTATCACCTCTTGCTTATGGTGTTGGGTTAAGTAGCATTTAGCACCCTTAAGTATTTTTCTAGTAGCACTAATTATTGTAAACTAATTTTTTGTCAATCCAATACCTTAAAGTATTTTTCCAGTAGCACTCAATATTCTAAAGTATTTTTTGGTGCTATTTTGCCCTTAAAGAGAGGTAGAGGAAGACCGAAGCGAATACTCAATAAAGTTATAAAACGGGATCTTTTGGTTAATGATCTATTTAAAGAGCCGGTTTTCAATAGAGCACAATGGCATCATGCGATCCAGCCGACCCCACCTAATAGGATAAGGCTTTGTTGTTGTTGTATTTTTCCCTTAAAAGTATTTTTATTAGTAACAACAAGCATCATAAACTTAGAATATTGAGTGTTACTGGAAAAATACTTTAAAATGCTGGATGCATAAAAAATTAGAGCATAATGACATCATGCGATCCATGTGGCCAACCCCATCTAGTAGGATAAGACTTTGTTGTTGTTGTTGTATTTTTCCCTTAATAGTATTTTTCTCAGTAACAACAAGCATCCTAAACTTAGAATATTGAGTGTTACTAGAAAAATACTTTAGCGTAGTGGATGTATAAAAAATTACTTGAGGGTATTAAGCACTATTGGAAAAATACTTTAGGTTGCTTGAAACATCAAAAAATAGTTTAGGGTACCATGTGCTACTTGAAACATACTTCAGGGTGTTTGATGCTACCTAACCCTATTGTGTTTGAGGTCCAACAACTTAAAAGGTGTTATCACCTTTAACGACCTCCCTCATGCATCTTGCTTATATCACGCTTGGTCTGTTTCAAATTTTTGGGCATCCAATATGTTTCTCCCTATTTTTCATAAATCGTTTTTTGAATGAAAGAATGACAATTAATGCCACCTTATTATTACTCAACTATTTAGACTCAAAATGATTGGCCTGTTGTTGTTGGCTACATTGATATGATTAGGTTCTAGAGATTTGTGATTGAAAAAAAAAAGTCATCCTAATGTTTGCTTTCTCTCGTACTTCTTGTTTAATACTACCTCCGGTCTTTAATATAAGATCCCATTTCTGGTGCAATTTGCACTACAAACAAGATTCTTATAATAAGAACTGGAGAAAGTATGTTGTAAAATGTTATGATTTAGACTGACTTTGGATTAATTACTTGAAAAGGTTGATGTGGGCGAGAAACCTGTCACGGGCCTTAGATTATATTTAGAAGGGAAAAAAGGCAATCGCCTGGCAATCCATTTGCAGCATCTTTCCTCACAGCCGCAGACATTCCAACTCGAAAACGATAAGAACGAGAATGTCCCAGACGCCGTGTTGGAACGCAAGTACTTCGAGAAGGTTCAATGGAAGAGTTTCTCTCATGTGTGCACGGCCCCAGTTGAGTCATACGAGGATAACTCCCTAGTGACCGGTGCACGCTTTGAGGTCAAAGACCATGGCCTGAAGAAAGTTCTATATCTGAGACTTACATTTGCCAAAGTCGTCGGCGCAACCCGTGTCAAAGCTCCTGACTGGCACGGTTCTCCCAGCTTGACTCAGAAATCCGGAATGATGTCAGCCCTGATCAGCGGTCGCTTCTCAAACGCCGCGCAGAAACAGCCTCCGAACCCTGCTGATGTCCACATAAACTCTGCTTTATATCCCAATGGACCTCCTGTGCCTACACAAACACCAAAACTTTTGAAGTTTGTTGATACTACAGAGATAACTAGAGGGCCACAGGACTCACCAGGCTACTGGGTTGTGTCTGGGGCGAGGCTGTTCATGGAGAATGGCAAAATATCACTTAAAGTAAAGTACTCTCTTTTAACTGTGTTCACACCTGATGAAGAGGGTACAAGCTTCTGAGAATTTCTACACTGTGAGACACAGATGGTTGTTGTTGTTGTGTGTGTGTGTGTGTGTATATAGTACAAGGGTCTGATTCCATTCCATTGTACATTTTTTTAAATTTTTACTAGTGTTCATCATAGGTTATTGCTTGATATTTTTCATTGTCATTATTTGTAAACTTACTATGGAATCTTGTGGGGTTCTTTAGTGTAATTATGGGATGCTCATCTTTTTGATTCTGTTCATTTATTACAGAGCAAAGTTCCGGTCAGTTAGTCAACCTAATTTTTTTGATAAGATAGTCAACCTAAATTTTGATTACACACTACGGGGAAATCTATGAGGGTAACGTAAAAGCCTTTTTTTCCATGAAAACTAGTTTTTCAATTTTCAAGAAAGTTAGAAAGTCCTTCCTCCATTCCTAAATACTCCCTCTGATGCTAAATACTCCATCTGGTCCTTATTATAAGGCATCAATTAATTTTTCTCATAAATCAATAAAAGTAGTTAATGTCAATAAAGTTATCCTAAAATCTAAGTAATTTTCAATATTATCCCTACTAATTACACTAAATTCTAATATTATATTAATTATTACTCTCACCCATTACTTTTATTAATTAAGGGCATACATGGAAAAAAAATAATCAATGCTTATTGGGAACAAGCAAGTGCCTTATAAAAAGGACCAAATAAACTTGCTAGTTGGTGCATTATAATAAGGATCAGAGGGAGTATAAGACATTGTTAACTTTTTTTTAGAGAGATTAAGGAAGCTAAATAAGTTATTTAATTATATCATATGTGATGTATTATACTATTATTAGATTATATGTTAAGTAAAATCATATCATATGTTGTGTATCATTAAATTATATATTAGTTTATATGTTAAGCAAAATAATTTGGAAAAAAAACCATAAATATAAATATTTTAAAATAATTTAATTAACTTCCTTAATATCTCCAAAAAAGTCAATTTTATCTTATATTTAAGACCAGAGGGAATATAAGATAAAGTAGATTTTTTTGGAGAGATTAAGGAAGTTAATTTAATTAATTCATAATATTTTTATTTTTTCTCCAAACTAATTAGTTTGACTAATAAGTTTATATATAATATGATTAAGTAACTTATTTAACTTCCTTAATCTCTCTCTCTCAAAAAAAAAAAAAAAAAAATCAACCCTATCTTATTTTTAGGACCAGGGGAGTAATAAAAAAATGTTTTTGAATCAATATTCCTATTTAAAGCTGTAACCTTAATATTTAATGTGTTAATTTTTTATACACTCTAGTCCTATTTATAAGTCCAAATTAATTAACTCTCACATATCAATGAGAGTTAGTTAACTCATTAATTATGGGTTAAATTTCCAATTTTACACTTATCTATGATTGGTTTCAAAAGTTAATATGAATAAATTCATTTTGTTTAGTGACATTAATTGGGGCAAAAAAGTAAAAAAAAAAAAATGCATTTATTACTCTGAAACTGGATTTATAATAGGACCATAATTTTGTGTCAAAATAGACTTATAAATAGGACTAAAGTTGTGAACACCTTATTTTATCCGGGCCCCACGCAAAAAATAAAAAATCCTTCTTGATGCTTACACATCTAAATTAATAAGAAAATGACATTCATGACGATTAGATTATAATTGAAATTTGAAAAATGATCATCTTTAATAGTGATTGTCTTGAAATTGAGGTTTGTAGTAAATGACAACAAATTTCAAAATAATTCATCTCATTTATGTTATTTGAAGATTAGGAAATTTAGTGTGAAGTCATTGTGGAGGAGAAAAAGATAGAAATTAAAAAATATAAAAAAAATATCTCTCATTTATGTTGATAGGTTTAAATTAGGAAATTGCCTGTAGGGAAAATATAAATAAATAAATGACGAAAATTTAAAAAATACCTCTCAATTATGTTGATAGGTTTAAATTAAGAAATTGGTTGTGGGCAAATAATTAAAAAACGAAAATTTAAAACAAAATCTCTCATTGATGGTGATTGGATTAAGTTAGGAAGTTTTATCAACAAAAAATACAAAAATTTTAAAAAATATTTATGAGGAAAACCTTACTTTGAGGCTATAAATAGGAGAACAAGGGTTGAAGCAATGCACAGAAAAAATCAGGAGACCAAAGACAAAAGAATTTTGGGGAGGTAAGTGAGACACTTCTTGAGACATAGACATCTGAGGTACCGTACCGTGCTAGTTGTATGTCTTTAATTTGTTGTGCAACTATTTTCTTTTATTCTTAATAGTGTTTGACTTTTTCTCTCTCACACCTTGCATGATATAATCACCTTCTCATCTATTTGTTTATTCTCTTTGGCCTCTTATCCATCTCTCAACCACATGACATGTGAGCAACAAAAGGTGAGAGGTATGCGTCTTCTTCCATTCAAGCTGCTAGGTCCCTAATGGTTAATTCTTACTCTCCTTTATGCTCGGTAGACTCAAATGAATATTCTAATAATATGTTGTCATTTCATCATGTTTGGATGAATTGTATGTGACTGTGTTATGCTATCCATGCGGTTTTCCTACCTTGTTGTTTGTATAGCTTGTAAGGATACAAAGGTATGTGCTTGTCACTTTTTTAAATTATTTTGTATGATGTGCATGTATGTGAGGTTTGATCTAGACCTCCTTATTTTATGATGATCATGTCCTTGGTTGTCCTTGTTGGCTTTATAAACTTTTTTTTTTTCCTTTTGCAAATAAAAAGTTTCAAAAAAAGAGGTTCCTTTTTTAAAATAAACGAATTTTGTTTCATATGAGAAAATAAGGAAAATGCTTTTTTTTTTAAGAAAAAAACAATAAACAAAAACCATAAACAAAAAATATTTTTCTCAAATAAATTAAATAAATTTTTTTCCTTAAAAAACACCAACAAAGTGATATGTATTTCTACTCCAAATTACGTTGGCTTTGATCCCTCTAAATGGTACGTAGGCTCTGGGCTCTATTCCTAGGTCAAGTTCAACTTCGTAAATAAACAATTTTCCCTTTATTAACTTCTTTTTTTTTTTGGTAAATATTTTCTTAATTCCTTTTCTTCTTTGGGTAGTTATAATAAATTAAAGGTCATATTCATTTTTAAATAATTGACTTGGGGTAACCGTTTTTATAAATGGGTGTTGTAGGGTGCTTAACACCTTCCCCACGTACAATCGACTTTCAACTCCAGTGAGGGTGGTAATTGGAACCTTGACCAACTGAGGCAGTCGGTGGATGATCAAACCTGCGAAGCTATTTCCGTGATTCCTTTACCCACTTCTCCTACCGAGGATAAGCTAATTTGGACACTAGCTACCACAGGGTCATACTCGGTTAAATTGGGTTATCATTGTACAGGTATGAACTCCAATGACCTCACCCAATGTCTTGGACCGTCGGAACCCATCATCAGTGACATTTGGAATAAGCTCTGGAAGGTCCGGGTGATACCACGGGTTATTAATTTTATATGGAGAATTCTATCCAATGCAATTGCCACCAACGAAGCCTTAATGAAACGAAGAAGAGGCAACACAACAACCTGCTCCATCTGCCAGAGCCCTTGCGAATCACCCGAGCACATGTTCTTCCACTGTCCTTGGGTATGTGGTATCTGGTTTGGTCATTCAAATGTTACCTTGGAATAATTCAGAGCCTCCGAAAATGGTGGATAGCACTCATGAACCCCAAAGGTCCTTCCATAGCTCCTGACGTCGCACTTACTTACTGGTTTTTATGGTATATATGGAAATCAAGGAATGAATTCATCTTCCATGGGACCCTTCCTGACCCTTCAATAGTCATTGAATGAGCACGCCTAGCCATGCATGATTATAGTAATGCAAATAATCACCCCGAGGGAGCCAATGATGTGGAAATAACGCCAATCTCAGCGAATAAATGGGTCCCACCTCCAGCACACATGCTCAAAGTAAGTGTAGACGATGCCTTTCATGATTCAAAACAACCTGCTGCTCTGGGTGTTCTCTGCCGTGACCACAGGGGTTATATGCAATGGGCCTTCGTTGATAAGATTAAATCCATCTCAGCCTTCATGACAGAGGCCTTAGCCATGAAGAGAGCATTGATGATTCTTCGAGACTTGGGCAACAAAAATGTCATAATTGAATCAGATTGTCAAACTCTAGTACAATGTTTAAAGAAGGCCAAACCAGACCGAAGTGAATGGCAGTCACGTGGAATTGTTGAAGACATCCTCGGTATTCTACAATCAGAATCCAGCTTCTCCGTCCAATTCATTCCTCGCAAGGGGAATCAAGCAGCCGACTTTCTAGCTGCATCTTCTCATAAGGGGGTGTGCCTCATTGGGTGGGTAGAATTACCCTTACCCCCTTTGTCCTTATTACTGGATAATGATATGAAGGATATCAAGAGTCAACCACAGCAAAGCGTCTCTCTGCCCAGAACCGTGGAGCCTGGTTAAGCTGATTGTCCTTGTTTGTCGCTTAGTCTTTTCTTTTGTGTCTGACTTTAAGCTGTTATTAGTTTGCTTCCTGTTTCTTTCCCTGTGTTAGCGTTGTCTGTATCTGTCGTTCTTTTGCAGTAATGAGATTTCTAGAATTGATAAAAAAAATGGATATTCTAATAATATGTTGCTATTTCATCATGTTTGGTGAATTGTATGTGATGTTATGCTATCCATGTGGTTTTCTCACCTTGTTGTTTGTATAGCTTGTGAGGATAAAAAGGTGTGCTTATCACTTCTTGAAATTATTTTGTATGATGTGCATGTATGTGAGGTTTAATCTTAATCTTAGACCTCTTTATTAATATGATGATCATGTCCTTGGTTGTCCTTGTTGGCTTTATGAACTCTTGTTTTTTTTTTCGCAAATAAAAATTTTTTCTTAAAAAAAAAATAGAGGTTCCTTTTTTAAAATAAATGAATTTAGTTTCATATGAGAAAATAAGGAAAATGCTTTTTTTTTTTTTAAACAAACTAAACAAAATATTTTTCTCAAATAATTTTTTTTTTTTTTAAATTCCTAAAAAACACCAACAAAGTGACACACATTTCTACCCCCGAAACTATGTGGACTTTGATTACTCTAAAGGGTACGTAGGCCCTAAGCTCTCTTCTTAAGTCAAGTCCAACTTTGGAAACAAATCATTTTCCCTTTATTAACTTCTTATTTTTTTAATAAATATTTTCTTAATTTATTTTCTTCTTTGGATAATTATAATAAAATTAAAGGTCATATTCATTTTTAAATAATTGAATTAGGGTAATTGTTCTTATGAATGGGTGTTGTAGGGTGCCTAACACTTTTCCCACGTATAATCAACTCCTGAACCCTATTTGATTTTCATTTTTCAAAAAAGGTTTCCAAAATTATCCTTGTTTAAAATTTTGGTGACGACTCCATATTTTCTTGATTTCGAGTACTACAAGAGTGGTACACACTTTCATTCTTAATCTTACAATTGACGTGTTATGTTTTCTCACTTAATGTGCTAGCCTCCATGCTTAACTCTAGCACAAGATGTCAATTAAATTCTTAAGAAAAACTATAAATATCATTATACTCAAGTTGGTTAGTGCAAGAATTGAGTGTGTGAAACATCTGACCATTTGTTAATTACTCTCGCTCATTTAAAGCTCTCTCTGTAGTCTATTTATGCTCTAAAGTTCTTTCACGAGTTATTCAAACTTTTAGTTCTCTTAATCTTGTGAGGATCCCTAAGTGATTAGCTGAGTTTGCTGTAAGGGTTGATTTAGAAATCAAGACTTCAATGGTGGGCAATCTAGCTATCTTTAACTACATTTACGTATGGCTGAATTTATATTGCACATAGCTGAAGAAAAGTTGCACCCATAGGTGGACCTAGGTATAAGAGAAGGGGGACAAGTGCCCCCCCGTAATTGGGGATGTTTTTTTTAAAAAAATTTACTTGTTTGAATGATTGCCCACCTTTAAATTAAGTGTCCACCCTTAATATATCACGACTGCACTTTGTAATCGGATGGGGGAATAATGGTTGTTTAGTGTCTTATATTGAAAAAGATGTATTTGATAGCATTGATAATAAGACAATTATGATGGAATTCCAAAAAAATAAGGCCTAGAAGTATGACATTGTAATTATTTTTATTGTAATATACTTTTGTTATTAAAATATATGTACTTGAACTTATTGAGTGTCCACCCTTTATTGTAATTTGTGCAGCTGCATTTCTAACCGCACTTTGCTACTCAAGAAGAAATCACCTGGTTCCAGAAATCCAGAAGTAAATGGCTACAGGGGGGAGATAGAAATACCATATTTTTCCATGCTTCTACTATAATTAAAAGGAAAAAACAAAGAATTGGTGCTATCCTGAATGATAGGGGAGATTGGGTTGAGGACCATGATACGGCTAAAATGATGGCTCATGATTTCTTTATCAATCTTTACACTCGTGATGCCTCTATTAAAGACCCTGGAGAATTATGCTCTAACTTTCCTTTGATCGATAATAATGATTTGCGATCATTGTCAAGAAGAGTTACCAGAGTGGAGATTAAGAATGCGACTTTTGCTATGGGAGCGTTTAAAGCCCCGGACTGACGGCCTTAATGCTCATTTCTTTCAAACTCGGTGGAATGTTGTTGGGGATAAAATTTGTGAGTTCATTGAGGATTGCTTTAATAACCCTCCAACATGTCCACCATTAATAAATCCAAGATTGTTCTCATACCTAAGATTGATAATCCTTCGTCGTTAAAAGACTTTCGGCCAATTTCTTTGTGCAACGTAAGTTTTAAAATCATTACTAAAGTTTTGGCTAGCAGATTCAGGAGTATCATGGACCACCTTGTAAGTCATGAGCAATGCAGTTTTATTGCGAATAGATCCAGCTGCGACAACATCCTAATTGCCCAAGAGATCATTCACTCCATGAGAATGAAGGGCAAGAAGAAAGGTTTTGTGGCCATCAAGATTGATATGGAGAAAGCCTTCGACAGACTTGACTGGGTTTCATTAAAAATACCCTAATATGCTTGAATTTGGACAATAATCTTATTGATCTCATTATGGCTTGTATGTCTACTGCTTCTATGTCTATCCTTTGGAATGGTGATGAAAGCCCGAGCTTTACACCCTCTAGAGGGGTTAGGCAAGGAGATCCGTTAAGCCCGTACATTTTTGTCCTTTGTATGGAACGTCTTGGTCACTTTATTAAATCTGAGTGTCAGGCCCGGCGTTGGAAGCCCTTTACCTTTAAAAGGGGAAGCCCTCAGATCTCCCATCTATTCTTCGCTGATGATCTCATTCTTTTTACGGAGGCTTCCACTAGTCAAATGATGGAAGTTCGTAAAGTAATGCAACTATTCTGTGAGGTCTCTGGCCATAGAATTAATTTGGAAAAATCTAGAATGTTTTGTTCTGCTAATGTCAATTTCAACAGAGCCATTGAGTTAAGCAGATTGCTTGGGATCGGAATTACTTCTGATCTTGGAAAATACCTTAGGGTTCCGATTATTCATAAAAGAGTAACGAAAGGTACTTACCACCCCATTGTTCAAAAAGCTAAAAAAAGGTTGTCCATGTGGAAAAGTAAATTTTTGACAATGGCTGGGCGTTCTGTCCTCATAAAATCGGTCTTATCCTCTCTTCCCGCGTACTTTATGCAATCAACTCTTCTCCCCATTTGCACTATCAATGAGATTGACAAGATCTCCAGAAGATTCCTTTGGTCTCAAAATGAGGATGTCGGAAAATGCATCTTGTTGCTTGGGATAAAATTACCCGGGCAAAGAAAGAGGGTGGTTTGGGCTTTCGAAATCTTCGGCAACAAAATAAAGCGTTCATTATGAAACTGTGTTGGAGTCTCCTGACCTGAAAGCAAGCTCTGTGGGTCCAGTGTTTCTGGTCTAAGTATAATTGTGGAAACTCGGCTGTGCCTAAAATCTCAAAGAAATGAAACTCGTCCTCTGCATGGAGAGCGATTATTGACGTTTGGGAGGACTTCATTAGGGGAGTTGGTAGGAAGATCAGGAATGGAGCTGAAACTAAATTCTGGACTGATCTTTGGCTTCCCTTTGACCATCCTTTAGTTACCTATGTTGTTGATCCTTCCTTAATCAACGAAGATGAGTCGTGCGTGATCATCTTTTGAATGGAAGTTGGGACACGAACGGATGGCGCGGGATCCTTCCTCCCACATCATTAATAGTATTTCTCGAATGAACCCACCTGGTAGTGGCTCCCGGATTGCTTCACCGGAGAAACGCGAAAGATGGTCGCTTCTCTGTTAAAGCCGCTTACCTATATATCTCTAATCAAGCAAGAAGGAGTAGAAGTAATTTCTGGTCCCTAATGTGGAAATGGCAGATTCCTGAAAAAGTTAAATATTTCATGTGGCAGGTTGGTCATGAGAGGCTTGTCACCAATTCTCTCAAAGCTAAAAGAGGGCTTACTGATGAAAGCCTTTGCCCATTTCAATGCAATCAGGAGGAGAGCGTGCTCCACATAATTAGAGACTGTGAGAAAGCGAGAAATTTTTGGGCTGAAATCTTAAAACCTAACTACTTTTCCCAGTTCTTTGCAGGTAATTTGCAGGTATGGCTCGATTGGAACACCAACCATAACCCTGGTAAGGGAAGGTTTCACGGATTCTCTTGGGCACGAGTCTTCAGTTTGGGATGTTGGATTCTTTGGACATCCAGATGCAGCTTTCTATTTCAAGGCGAACACAAAGATACCAGGGAGTTGCTCCACTTGTGTAACTATCTTCTTATGGAAAATCATGTTAATCACAACTTATCTCATCAAATTTTTCAACTTGATAGGTATGAGGAGAGATCCTGGACCCCCCTCCAGACGATGCAGTCCGAATTGATGTAGACGGATCAGTTCGCCACAACTTTCAAGCAGCTTGCGGAGGAGTAATCAGGAATTCTGAAGGGCACTGGCTGATGGGGTTTTGCAAATCCTTTGGTCTCCATACTGTTATTGAAGCGGAGCTCTATGCCATCAAGCTGGGATTGAATTTGGGACTTCAGATGGGATTTCAAAAGATCCTCCTTTATTCTGATTCCTTGGATGCGATCAACATCCTCATGAGTAGAGCCGGGAAATCGGGCCAAGCCCATCGGGCCGGCCCGTTTAAGCCCTGGCCCTGTAGGGCTCAGGCTTGAAAAATAGGTCAGAATTTTGAAATTGGCCCTGCAGGGCCGGCCCTGTAGGGCCTCGGGCTTAATCGGGCCGGCCCGCAGGGCCTCGGGCCGGCCCGTTAGGCCCGTTTTACTGTAGCATTTTCTTTAAAAAAAATTAATTACCTAGACTTCCACTTAATCCATGTTTTTATTTGTAATTATTTAGATTTTTTTAGTTTAAACTATAACCCTTTTTATGTTTATTATTATTCGTATTAAAACACATAATTAGTTATTATAAATTTTAAAGAAGGGATGTTTTCATATTAAATAAACACATACTTTGGTATTACAATATTATATAAGTAATAAATTATAAATATATTTTGTGTAAAATAAGTATAATTATTTTTACCTGTCAGTAAAATCATGCCTGATTCGAATCGAAGGAATTTGCAGACACACACAAAATTACGAGAAGGAAATGCATTTTTTCGTGGGCATACACAAAGGAATTCCTTTGTTTAATATTTTTTGAAAAAAAAAAAGAAAAAACATATTCTTTGTGTTTATTTGTTTTTTATTACGAATTAATAAATGTGTTTATTTGTTGAATGATTTATATTGTTTAGATATTAATGTTGATAACATTTATTTGATAGATTAGAACTTTAATGGTTGCAATTTACTAATTATATTTCTTTGAAAAAACAGAAGGAAAAAGAAGGAAAAATAGTTAAAATATGGAATAGTAATTTTCGAGCCTCAGTAGGCCGGCCCAGGCCCCTGGTACTATCGGGCCGGGCTTTAAAAAACAGATGTTTTCTTTACTTCAGGCCCTGTAGGGCCGGCCCTGTTGGGCCCAGGCCCTGTCGGGCCGGGTCGGCCCTGATTCCCAGCTCTACTCATGAGAGACTGTTGTTATGCTGACCATCCATTGCGAGACCTTATTAGGGAGACTAGAGACCTTCTCTACCAGGACTGGGACGTGACGCTCCGATATACTCCTAGGGATAACATCTCTTGTGCTGACTATATGGCCAAGGAGGGTCATAATGCTCCCGCTGATGCAGGCTTGTTATTAGTCCCGACAATTCCTCCAGGATGCCTGGATATAGCTTTACAAGACCAATTGGTCTGTAGATCCTAGGTCTTTTACTAGTTTGTTGTATTTTGGTGCTAGTCTTTCATAGACTAGCCTCTCCTACTTCTCAAGCTTCGGCTTGCCTTTATTTTCCAAAAAAAAAAAAGCTTTGCTTCATCAGTATTCACTTGATTTCATGAATATTTTTTTGATATTCTTTTCTTTCTTTTTTTATATTCTTTTATTTTTTAATGCATTTAAAATTTTCCAACAACAAAAAAATCGGGGGCGCTGCCCATGAACCCCCGAATTCCCCACCATTGATGCCCACCCTTCATAAAATTCCTGGATCTGCCCCTGGTTGCACCACCAGGCAACAATTGAAGATGAATTATATCACTAAAGTACCCAAGTCCTAAGGGCTTGTTTGGTATGAGGGGGAGGGTCGGGAAAGTGGACGGAGAGAAAATTTGTTTACGTTGAATTTAAAAAATTTATTGAAGTGAGATTAAAAGTTTTTCTTACTCTTTTATCTTATATATTTTCTTTAGTAAAATTTTGTAACTCCATTTCTCTAATTTTTTAAAATTTAACACATAAATTTTTTCCTCTCTTTCCTTTCCCTCCAAATCTCTCGTGCCAAACAGACCAAGTATGTTTAGACAATAAATGTTGGAATGACAAATTTTCAGCAATTTTTGACGTTTGTTTTCTTTTCTGATTCACATCACCCTATGCTTAAAAGCTTGGATGCATGTGGCCAATAATGGTGGACAATAGTTGTGGTCTAATACTACGCACGTTAGCCATATATGGAGTGGTCTGAAATCTGATAGCAACAGATCGATCTGACATAATAACCACTAATACGAGAGTCTGGGGTCTATTATGATAAACAAGATAATCATCGGATATTGATTCTAAGACTTTTCAACATCATTAATCTGTTGATACTTGATAGTTCAAGGTTTGAGCTAGCTAAGCTAGCTACATAGGTCTTTCACTCAGAAATATTTTTTTAGTAGCACTCAGTATCTTAAGTACTAAAAAAATTCACTAAAAATTATTTTAAGATACTAGGTGCCTCCAAAAAATAATATATTAATTTGATATACTGAATACTACTGAAAAAAATATATTCCACGGTGATGTATGACTGTTTTTTCAAATTGAATTGCTTCTAAATCTTAAAAAAAGTATATGAGATTTGTCTCTACTACTATCCGTATCTAAAAAATCTTGTTTTTTTGAACATGGAGAAATAAAGAAGCCAAAAAAGACTTTCCTCACTTGTTTTTACCCCAAAACTACAAAGTTCTAAGGCAAAAAATGGGAGCCGAAAGGTAAATGAGAGAATCCTAATTTGGATGTATATATGACTGTTTTTTCAAATTGAATTGCTTCTAAATCTTAAAAAAAGTAGATGAGATTTGTCCCTACTACCGTCCGTATCTAAAAAAATCTTGTTTTTTTGAACATGGAGAAATAAAGAAGCCAAAAAAGACTTTCCTCACTTGTTTTTACCCCAAAACTACATAGTTCTAAGGCAAAAAATGGGAGCCGAAAGGTAAATGAGAGAATCCTAATCTGGTAGATTAAGGCTTATAGGTATATATAGATGGACATAGAGAGAGAGAGAGAGAGGCAATGGATAAAAATAATGAAGAGAAGAGCAAAATAGTGATAGTAGGAGCAACAGGCTATGTTGGGGATTACATGGTGAAGGCAAGCCTCTCTTTGGGACATCCTACTTTTGCTTATATTCGTCCCATTCACACTTCCTCTCACCTTTCCAAGCTCCTCCATCTTCAATCTCTCGGCCTCACCTTCTTCCAAGTAACGAAAATCCTTCTCCTTAGTCTTATCTTACACTTGTAATCTTTGAAATATATATATCAATAAGCTACCTCCAGTGCTTAAATTATTGAGATCTTATATTAAAAACCGTCGGAGGTAATATACGTGAATCTCTGTAAAATTCATTCATTCGCAATCATGCATACACACACGTGTATATATATATATAGGGGGAGTTAGATGAGGAGGAGAAGCTAGTGTCTTGTCTTCAACAGGCTGATATTGTCATTTCCACACTCGCCGCTCCTCAGTATCTGGAGCAGCTCAAGTTAATCAAGGCCATCAAACTAGCCGGCAATATCAAGGTGTGTTTATATATAAAAGATCGATTTACCTAATTTGATGAATTTGATGGGATTAAAGAATTTAGTTAATATGACATGTATTTTCTAAAGCACCATTGTCATCTTTCTTAATTCCTTTATGGGTTAAGTACCAATTTTGCCCCTGGGGCAACATTGCTACGTTTCGGTGGAGCAATGTTGCCCCTGAAGTATAAAAAACCGAGCAATGTTGCCCCTCCATTAGAAACCCTAACGGTCAACGTTAGTTGACCGTTAGGGTTTGTAACGGAGGGGCAACATTGCTCCGTTTTGATACTTCAGGGGCAACATTGCTCCGTCGAAAACTTAAGGGGCAAAATTGCTCCTGGGCGTGTACTTCAGGGGCAAAATTGGTACTTAACCCTTCCTTTATTCCCACTCCTCCTCCTCCTTAGTTACTGTGGAGAATCAATACAGGATAAATTAATGTCATGTATAGAGATCAGAGTATATTTACACACATCCATCAGATTATATATCTGACAAGCACGTACGTACGAGTGTTGTTGAGAATGATCATGTTATTGTTATGAGACAGAGATTTGTTCCGTCGGAATATGGGAATGAGGTGGACAGAGTGAAGGGGCTTCCACCATTCGAGGCGGTTCTTGAGAACAAGAGGAAGATGAGAAGGGCAACAGAAGAAGCAGGAATCCCCTATACTTATATCTCTGCTAACTCACTTGCAGCCTACTTCGTCAGTTATCTGCTTCACCCACATGACCTCAAAACCCAACAACATATTCTTGTTTATGGCACTGGTCACGCCAAGGGTACGTTTGTAAAATCAATAACCATTCATATATATATATATATATATATATATATATATATATATATATATATATATATATATATGTATGTATGTATGTATGTATATATATCATGCAGATACCTACCTAAGTAATCACGAAACTCGAAATATATATATTTGCAGCTGTGCTGAATTATGAGGAAGATGTGGCATTCTACACTGTGAAAGCAGCAACAGATAAGAGAGCAGAAAACCGTGTGGTTATCATTAGACCTCAACGGAACATTATCTCCCAGTTGGAGTTGATCACTTTGTGGGAGAACAAGACCAATCGGACCTTTAAACGACAACATTTACATGAAAACGACATGCTCAAGCTATGTGAAAGTAAGCAGACATCATAACACCTTTTTTTTGGAAGTGGCTAGTATCCCTAACTGGCTGTAATACCTTTTAACTAATTAAACAAGGGTTAAGTATCAATTTTGCCACTGAAGTACGCGCCCAATGTTGCCCCTAAAGTATCAAAACGGAGCAATGTTGCCCTTCCATTAGAAACCCTAACGTTCACCGTTAGGGTTTCTAACAGAGGGGCAACATTGCTCTGTTTTTGATACTTCAGGGGCAACATTACTACGTTTCGGTGGAGCAATGTTGCCCCTGAAGTATAAAAAACGGAGCAATGTTGCCCCTCCATTAGAAACCCTAATGGTCAACGTTAGTTGATTGTTAGGGTTTGTAACAGAGGGCCAACATTGCTCCGTTTTGATATTTCAGGAGCAACATTGCTCCGCCGAAAACTTAAAGGGCAAAATTGCTCCTGGGCGCGTACTTCAGAGGCAAACTTAGTACTTAACCCATTAAACAAAATCCTCTTCCTAACGACTTTTATTGAGACAAATTATAAAATTTTGCCACAAATAACTATTTTAACTGAGATTTTTTTTTTTTTTTGCTGGAATTTTTTTTTTTAACTAAGATTGAGTTGTTCACAAGTATGCTAATGAAAGTGAATGATTTGATTTGTGGGGTTGCAGCACTGGAATATCCAGAGAATATACCAATGGCGATACTCCACAACATATTTGTGAAAGGGGCACAAACAATGTTTGAATTGGGGCCTGATGATGTGGAGGCTTCACAGTTATATCCTGACTACAACTACACCTCTGTTGATGCCCTCCTCCACGTGTTCTTGGCTAATCCTCCTCCACCCCCAACATTAGCTAAATTTGCATGATCAATCTCTTTTGTACTTGGATTTTTATCAAGAAAAAATAATCTTTGTTTTCTTTTATAATATCCTTATTGTTTTCACTTCATCCCTGATTTAAAAAAAAAAAAAAAAAAAATTTAACCATGTCTTTATACTTTTACTTGATTTTTAATCGGGTCTAAGCATTTTCAAGTCATTGGTAAAAAAAATAAAAAGCGAAAAACTATAAGAACCTTATTAAAAATCATGTGAAACTATAGGAACCTAATAAAAACGGGGAAAGCTATAAAGACTCAATAAAAAATCAAATGAAACTATAAGAACATGATAAAAAAAATATAAGGATTTGATTAAAAATCAAGTAAAACTATACGATTTTTTTTGGGGGGAGGGGGGATTATAGGGAGCAATTAAAAATTAAGTGAAACTACAGCCCGAGTCGGATTTAGATTAGTCAGGGCGAAGTTCTGGATACCAGATGGGCAACCAAAAAAAAGTTAAGTGAAACTAAAAGAATTTGCCAACTATTTTTTCTTTGGGTTAAGTAGCAATTTTGCCCTGAAAGTTTTTTTGGGTTCAATTTGCCCCGAAAGTTTTTTTTTTTGGAGCAATTTTGCACCTCCGCTAGAAACCCTAACGGTCAATTGATGGTTAGGGTTGTTAACGGAGGGAAAAATTGCTCCAAAAAAAAACTTCCGGGGCAAAATTGCTCCAAAAAAAATGTTAAAACTGCTATTTATGATATCATATATTTTTAATTCTTATTTATATAATATCTAAGGGTGGAAACAGGCTAGGCCAGCCTAGGCTTCACCCTTAACAGGTCAAGCCTGTTCGGCAACAAAGTGGCTTGAGCCTGGCCTGTGACCTATTATAGGTCATTTTTTCAGCCTAAGTCTGGTCTGTAAACAAGCCTGGCCTGGTTTGTGCCCTGTTAAAAAGGCCTATATTTTTAAAAAATTTATAATTAGGCTAACAGGCCGTAGGCCTCACTGCAAAACATACCTACTTCAAACAAGTCAAAAATAAGCCTACTTTAAACAGGCTGAATTACATAAATGAACGAAGGCAGAGATAAAAATGGGTTGCATTTTCATTAACAAGTCATTATTGGAAAATTAAATATTAAATATAAAAAATATACAGCCCGTAGCAATTATTTTCATTAACGAGTCATTATTGAAAATATAAATATAAAAAATATACGGTCAGGAGCAATTTTGCTCCGGAAGTTTTTTTCTGGAGCAATTTTGCCCCGGAAGTTTTTTTTGGGAGCAATTTTGCCCCTTCGTTAACAACCCTAAGTTTAGTTGACCGTTAGGGTTTCTAACGGAGGGGCAAAATTGCTCTAAAAAAAACTTCTAGAGCAAAATTGAACCCATAAAAACTTTCAGGCAAAATTGCTCCTGAGGGTATATTTCCAAAGCAAAATTGCTACTTAACCCTTTTTCTTTTTATCTATAAAAATTCACATCATACTCAATCCGAACACGTAATTTTTACAAGTTTTCATTGGCTTTGAGGTTACGTTTATTGTATATCTTGACTGTGGTATTATCACCCATGTAAATTACAAAATTTATAGAAATATAAAATATGGTACTATCTACAAGTTCTTAATAATCCAGTATTCCTGACTGGGTTCTACTTTCTCTCCTCCAAACCTTCTGGCTCTCATTCAAAAACACTTGCAGCATCAAAATGGTATAATCAAGGCAGAGAACCAGAAGCCACACACTTGTGCCTCCTTGTTATATCATTTCCTTTGTTTCAGTGAAAATCATGAATACCTGAAAACTATTACCTACCTTACAACCTCTACTCTGTCTATAACATCCAATGCTCTCTCTTTATCAACACCAAAATCAATCACAGGAAGCTTAGATGAAAACCTGTTCAAGGAAATATCTATGTTTTTGCTTGAAGAAAGACTCCAACTTTTTGTGAGTCTGCTATTCTCTCTCAACCTAACTTCCATCCTATCAAAGTCCCAGCTTTTACTCAACCCTTTAATCCATTCCTTCTTGCTTACACGTTGCAGCATGTTTCGCTCTCTGATTGTTTGTAATGGCGGGTCGGTGATTGGTGCTTTTAGTGGGGGGGCCAGATGAGAAGACTTCATCGTAGACCTCACTCCGACAACATCAAAGCCGGCTCCACTTTTAATGGCCAGGCGCTGAAGCCATAAGAGAAGCTCGAGAACATATTTTTCGACTTTGTCCCTATCTGCATGATGGAATGTCTCGATGCGCAATACATTGGTCTGTGAGGTCTTCAAATTTGCCTCAGGGCTGCAAGATTGATATATGAGAAAACAAAATGGAAAATAGAGGTAAAAGAAAGACAAGCAAGATTTAGATTTATTGTAAAGGGTTAATACAGTGTTTGGTCCTCATAATTTGCCCTCATTTTAGTTTTAATCCTTACAGTTTCAAACCATAGGTTTTTTATCCACCAAATGGTCTTAGATTTTTATCAAAATAGAGGGGCTAACATTTTAGACGAAAATAAACTTTTAGGATAAAAACCTACAATTTGAAACTATAAGAACTGAAACCATAAAAGGAACAAATATTATATTAACCCTATTATAAATTTATAATAGAACAAGCAGTTATTTTTTACTTACCCAGTGCTAGCCCACTCCCCAACCCAACCAAAAGCATGATGTGCCCTGACTCAATTTTGGAGCAACATGAATAAAATGAGTAAGATTATCATAAATGAAGCAAATTAGATCGGTGCTTAAAGAAAACTTCACTCAAAAGTCATTTGAAGAAAAGACAGGCTTCTTACTTGGCTGTGTTTGTCGCAACTGGAACCAGCCAGTGTAGTGTTTTCTCAATCTCCTCTTTGATATCTTCTACAGTGAGCTGTAGGAAACAGAGCATACAGCCAGCCACAGAACAAAACACAAACACAAGAAATAACTTTTAAGACTTTCCTTAGCCTTCAAGTAATTGTGATGTTTGATTGTGATAATAGAATGAAATAGAAGCAGATGAGATCTTACATCTTCTGAAACATGAATAGATGGTAATTTGGAACGCAGAGCTAATTTTATATTAGGAGGCAAGCTCTGGTATAGTCCGTCCCTTGTATTTTCAGGCATGGAACTAGATTTGGCAACCTGACAGTGTCCACATTGACTAAGTACAATGCTCTATATATAAAGCTTAATAACACAAGGCAGCAAAGGCATTAATTAGAATAAGTATGAACAACAACAACAACAATAAAGTCTTATCCTACTAGGTGGGGTCAGCTACATGGATTGCATGATGCGATTATGCTCTATCAAAAACCAACTCTTTAGATGTATTATTAACCAATAGATCTCACTCTATAACATCATTAAATGTTCTTTTCGGTCTTCCTCTACCTCTTTTTAAAAGACTCTATAGGCTTTGTTGACCCTCCTCATTGGCACACCCAATGGCCTTCTTTGAACGGGTCTAAACCATCTCAGATAGTTTTTTACCATTTTCTCCTTAATAGATGCCACTCCAACTCATTCACATATATGGTCATTACGAATTTTATCTTTTCTTATATGACCACACGCTCATCCCAGCATCCTCATCTTGGCTAGTCCAATTTTAAGTTCATGGTACAAAAAAAAAAAGAATAAGTATATGAACCAAAGTAGTTTTAAGTATATATTATTGCTTCACATTTCATGTGCCCCAAATTTGTTTTACTTGCATTATGCCTGGGTTTGCCAAGGAGAAAAAAGGTACAGTCTTCACCAACAGCACACGGTAGCTAGTTTGAAGTCTCTCACTTCTTCCACATCATTGTTTAGGAAAGGAACACTCATTGATTCCAAGCCCTGAAACACTAACCCTGATAGACCGGGAAGCTACACTGGGATTTCACGTTGAGTAAATGACATCCCTCTGGTGATAATTAAACAGTCAAAAACTGCTGTAGAACCTATTGAAAGCTTAGAACAGAAGTCTTGAGCCAAATAAAGAGGGTATTAGCTCCCTATTTTTTACTTGTATTTATAGTTAAAGATATTCATAAAGTACGTGTGAACCAAACCAAGTAATGAAAATATAAATATGGCACTGCCATGTCTAGATCCCTTAATGGATAAGAAGCAACTACCATGAATCAATAAGAGCACCAATTTTCATGCACAAACTTTAAGGCTCAGGATAAGCTGGCCATGGTTCAACTCTCGGTGCAACAAAATGAATAAGTATTAGAGAGGAAAGAAAGAATTTCATGCTCGTACGCAATGAGAGGAGAGGTTACATAAACCTATTATATTTTCAACTGGTTGAATAATTCACTTACAAGAGTATCGATTTGGAGCACTATATTTGCATAATGCAAAGCAAGGCCAGCAGGGCCTAATCTTTGGCGATTGCTTACATATATAATTGCTGGTTCATGATCATCTGCAAGCGCCCATGGATAAGTACCATTATAATTATTTTTTCAAAAAAAAAAAAAAAGTGGCTTTCATCACAGAACTCAAGGGCAAGTAGGTGAACCTGCAGTGCCAAAGGCATTGTTGATCTCCACATGCAAATAAAGGACAATGTCTACAAGTTTTTCCATTATCTGTAATCCAAAAGATTATGAATAGAATTGAACCCACATGAGTACAGATATAGAGCAAAGGAGGATATGAGATTACACATTCATCTAAAGCAAACACCAAAAGTTACCTCCTCCAAACTGTACGACCAAAGTGATTTTTTCTTCAAATGCTTGACTTGCTTCTTATGACTTTTCAGTCCTGCCCCTATGGTTGCGTGCTTATCACCTATATGATTTTATCACAATTTTCGGTAACAAAGTCAATCTTTGCAATTTGCAAGCAAGGTCCTAGAGGGCTCCACAAACAAGAGTTGCATATAGCTCATTAGTATTCTGCAATCACCTCTTTGAGTTGCACCTGATTTTTGCCCCTCTAGACGTTTACGCATACTATCTTGCTCAGATCTTTCCAAAGCATGTAACTCATGGTATAATTCCTGACGCCATTAGAAAAAATTATTTTCCAGATTCTTCTAGAATAAAATAACTAGTAAATAACTTGGCAAAACAAAATTTCCTCGTAATTTATCATTGGAAAAATATAAGACTTATTCGAACAAAACACAAGATGTAACAAGAGTTCTGCTATTTTAAGTGACAGAAGCTACAGCATATTTGAACTGACAATAGATTGTAGCAATTGAGTGGGAACAGAACAGCGTGTGCAGAACATAGCGAACTACAATGCACAAAAACACTCCAATCACTTCAAAGTTTATCTGCATTTAGCAATTATTGGCAACAAAACTAATTTAAAATCTTATGGCGCTGATAGAAAATAGCGTGTCCTGAAATTGAGTCCTCTCTATTTGCCCAAAAAATGTTACCAGAGACACACAAGGTGGGCAAAATACAGCCCCCCACTCTTTTCAGATTAAATAATTGAAATATCAATTCAAGAACAAGAAAGTAAGTGGGAATATTGTGCATTTATTTTGGATTATTTAGATTAATTGTTATTTTATTATTAAGTTTGATATTTATCATATATCTTAGGATTAGATATGGATATATTATATCTTAGTTATTCTGATTTATTTTGATTTGACTAAATTAAATTAGATTCTAGGGTTAGTTTTAGGTTTGTCTATATAAAGGCCTATATGTACTCTTTTTTATTTCTGGATTCAGAATAATATTTTTCTCTCAAATTGTCCACATGTATCAGGGCTTCCAGAGAAACAATTGATACACTTCCGTTCATTCATCGTTGAACTTGAAGTTCCCGTGATGTTCCGTCATTCCCGTCACCGTCGAACTTGCACTCTCGTGGCATTCCTCTGTTCCAGTCATCATCGAACTTGCATTCCAGTGACATTACTCAGTTCCAGTCATCATTAGTCATAGTCGAGTCCTAGGTTTCATTCGGAGACTGCCTAGCAATCAACGGTCAAGTCCCAGGTGTTACTCGAAGCTTCCTTGCAACAATCGAGTCTCAATTTCAATAGGGGCTTCTTCTTTTTTTCCTCTCTGCCGTAGAATTTGAAGTTGTTCAATCCAATTATTATCGGCGATCTCGGTCTACTACTCTCACACTGTCGACACTGACCCCTAGTTCTCCATCTCTCCAAAATCAGGTGTGCTCTTTGTGTCCTCTAATTCCCGTCGAGAAATTCCGTCTTCTATTTTCAATGAGTAACAACCAATCACAATCAGAGGCTCTTCCTCAATCAGCACTGTCAAGTCCAACTGTCATTCCAAATCAACAATTTAGGTTGCTCTTCCAAAAACGGCGCAATCCCCAATTCTGCTAAGCATCACCAACCACCAACTGAGTCGGCCTCTTTGCAGTCCATTGTCGGTACTTGTTCGACTGCCCGTCCACAACTGTCACAGGTCAGTTCGTTGTCTAAGATTCTGATTGTCTCACATTCTCAGAATTTTGTTGCCCTCGATACAATGGTCAATTTCTTGTCAAGTTTTTGATCATCTTAGCACACTAAAAAAACTTGGTCGATATGGCTACTACTACTTCCTCTGATCATGACGTCTCTTCTTTGGTGCCAAGGTCTGGTCCTAGTGATGTCTCATCGTTTCTGAGAAACTTACCAGTGACAACTATAAAGAGTGGGCTCAATCCATGTCTCCAGCTATTAATGGTAGGGACAAACTCGAGTATATCTCTAGTGAAATTAAAATGCCTACATCATCAGACACCAAAGCAATGCGAGTATGGAAATCTGAGAATGCTTTGGTCTCCTCGTGGCTAGTCAATGCTATGTCACCATCAATCAAGAAAAGTTTGATGTTCCTTACTTTAGCACGCACATTTAGGAAGCAATTCGAGAAGCATATAGTGATACAGGGAATAGGTCCCGCATATTTGACATTAAGGCAAAATTGTGGTAACTCAAACAAGATCACGACTCCATAAATGACTACTATATTGAAAAATCTGCTCTCTGGCAAGACTTAGACACCTTAAAAAACAAAGTCCATCATTGTCATGCTGATGCTACTGAAGATCACAAGTCCCAAGAAGAAGAAATAGTCTTTGAATTGCTAGTTGTCCTTTATGTGATCTATGATAATACTCGAGCACGGATCCTCAGCCAAGAACTCTTACCTTCTATCCATGAAACTTACTCTATCCTTCGTAATGAAGAAGACAGGCGCAAATCTATACTAAAAAATGCTTCCACTGCAGCTACTGCATCACCTGAAGTCTCAGCCCTCGCTGCTAGCACCACGGAATCCAGAAATTCCAAAGGCCGACCTTTTTCTGATCATTGTAAGAAGCACGAACATGCTCAAGATAAATGTTGGGAACTACATGGTAAACCTGTAGATTGGAAACAAAAGAAAGGTCGAGGAAAGAACTATGTTGCTGAGGCATCTAACAGTGATGACTCGTCTCCTTAAAGTGATCAACTAAGCAAAATCATGGAAATGTTAGCAGCTACAAAACAGCTCGTTGCCACGGTTGTCAAAAGAGGATCTACTGACGGGGATGACAATTGGGAGTGCGAAAGAGGTTGATGGCATCTATTATCTTGATGAAAGTGATGCTCATAGTATGTCTCACTTATCCATCAACAAATCTTCAAGCTGCGGATGTGTTGACGAAAGGATTGTTCAAACTTGCATTTGAAAGTTGTATAAGCAAGTTGGACATAATTAACATTTATGATCCAACTTGAAAGGGAGTGTGGGAATATTGCGTATTTATTTTAAATTATTTAGACTAATATATTATATCTTAGGATATTTTATCTTAGTTATTTTGATTTGATTTGATTTGATTAAATTAGATTCTAAGGTTAACTCCATATGTACTCTCTTTTATTCATAGATTCAAAGTAATATTTTTCTCTGAAATTGTCCACAAAGTATAATGCATTTGCAATTATTTTATATATGTACATATTTGGAAATTTATGATATTTTAGTTTATCCCCACAAAAGAAAGCAATTTGTACCAAAAAAACAGAATGATTCAATCCATTGTAGGCAGATGGTAGATTCAAAAATTCAACCATTTTCTTTATAGACGAATATAATACTCACAGCAGTAAATTGAACCAAAGTCATCAATTGCTGCATTATCAATTCTGCCTCATCATTTGACTGTCTTTGGGAATTATGTTCTCTGCCATTTCTGGAATGCACAATGAACAGGATCCTAGTGAAAAAAGAAAGAACTTTAAAGAACTAAGTGGGTACAATCCACAATTCATATTACTTCTCAAAGTAACGGTCCATGTTGTGCCACTGAGGATCCTTTGAACGGTTTCCAAAACGAACCACCTCATCAGAAAAAATTTTCAACTCCTCCCTGTAGAGATGATCCAATAAGCAATTAAATTGACATCAGATAGAGTCATCGTATAGAAGGATAAGAAGTGACCCAATTGTTTGAAGAAGTCATTCATACGAAATCTGAATCAACCCAAAACTTGCCTCTTGTCTGCTGCAACAATTTTTAGAAGTTCATCCACATCCTTTGAGACTAAATCTTTCACAGCCTTAGAAAGATACAACTCTTCTTTCAAATGTTTAATATTTTTATCAGAGAGTGATTGCATAAGATTAAAACCCTTCATAATAGTGTTTGCAACCTCAAATGCTAAGATACCAATTTCATTCCCTTTTGTTGAAACTCCAGAAACAAATCCACTGCCTGCATTTAAACTCGTCATGCTGCTACCAAGGCTGTCCAAGACCTCCACTGCCTTCCCAAATCCATTTGTACCAGCCCTGCCAAGACGTGAGCTCACCTCTGAGACCTGAAATAGAAAGGTCATAATACTTACCAGCACAGTAAAATATAATATTTTAGACTGCCTCATAATCGGAGTGCAGTACAAATAATACATACATGGTACTTATTTCTCTTAATCATCATGTCCAGTTTTAAACCCAACGAGAGAGCGTTCTAAAACTACTAACAGTGTACAAAAACATTTGAAATTGGCAAGGATAGACCAACCTTTTGCCTTGACCTTACAGACAAAGACTTGAGCAGAGAAGAATCAGCAAATCGTGGAATTCCGTCATAGAATTCATCCGTACTTGTCTCTGCATTAATCTCTCTATTTTCGGCAGGTTCTTGCAAGTTCTCCACATTCTGGGGTGAAGTCGCAAGCTCACTAGGCATGCTAGACTGAGGACCATCCTTATTCGATTTATTATTATCAAAATGGTCATCCGTCTGGGCTTTGTCATCACTGCCTGATCTCGAACAAAAAGCCCCCATAGCTTCAGAGAACCGGAGCAACAATTAAACTTCGACTGATGTCATTCATTACGGTGATAAATTTAGAAGACCCGGAATGTGTCTGTATTCGTCTTCCTTGATACTGGGTTTGATTTGAGGTACAAAACAATATAGGAAGACTGAGGGAAAGAGACCTGTAGGAGAAGGCTTGAGGATTGGAAAATGAGGAAGAAAAGGTCCAAAGGAAACATCCAATTGTGCGCCGAGAAAATATAAAAAGACAACACCGAAGAAGAAGTAGAAGGGAAATCATTTTTTTATAATAAAGAAGAGAACAAAGGAAGACAATTTCAAAGTAGGAAGAAGATGGAGATTGCGGGACGGGGTTTAAGGTCAGGCGAGTTTGGATTACGCGGCCAACGATTGTGGTCCAATTGTACTGTAGGACTCGCTCCCTATATAAATTTCAAGGATTCAACCATTTCTTTTCTTCAGTCTTCTGGCCAGCGTCGCTTTTGTTTCTTTTTTCCTTCCTTCCTTCCTCGTCCCGGCTACGCTACGACATCCAAATGGTTGGGCCCAGATTCAAATGGGCCAACCACGGGCCCACTTTGACAGGCCTAAAGAGACAGCGTCCATTTCACGTTCCATCCTTCTGAACTAGCTCCATACGATATGAGCCTATGGCCCTATTTGTTATAGGGAAGATTTAAGGAAAGGAAGATTTAAGGAAAGGAAGATTAGGAGGGAACTTTATTAATGTGAGTTGTTTGGTATACTTGGGAATGGAACTAAGTTGAGGGAAAATAAAATGTTTGGTATGAAGAAAAGGGAGTTGCTTAAGTGGGAATGAAAGGTAAAATACTTATAATACCCCTGAAAAATAAAATCACCACACCTCTCCCTCGATCTCATCTCTGCCTTTCTTCCTCACTCTCGTCTCTGCCCTCTCCTCCACATCACTGGTGCCTCTCCTTCACATCGTTGACGCCTCTTCTTCATCCACTATCATTGGCACCTCTGCTTCATCCACCATCGCCGAGGCCCTCTTGCATCACACCACCATCACTGGCGCCTCTTCTTCATTCACCATAAAATGCCCCTAAATTAAAAAACAATCATGGAATGATTCTTTTTGTTTTTGCAATGGGACATAAACGAACCCTAAACCAGATGGCGTGAAGGTGCAAATGTAAAACTGAAGGTACACCATGACAGCAAGAGTTAAACCACAATTAAAAGAAATCCTCTGTTCGTCTGAACCTTCGAATGAAAATGTTACGTTCAAACGTAATAGGCACCCAATCGCCTACGTTCGAACGTAAAATCTGATAGTGGCTTGAGATTTATATAAGCAATTTCACAACCCTATAGACAGAAAACCAGACCACCAAAACGCAGAAAACTATATTCTACAAACAAGCAAAGACGCATGTAAAGGGGAAAAAATCTATTTCATCATGTATTCCTGTTGCCTCTCTCATTTAAACATTTCCTCACTCACCATAACTCACAAACATACGGATTATCACACCATAGAAGCAACAGGGCATCGGGAAACTTATTTACAGACAATTAAAACACCAAATAATAAAGACCCATTGCAACTTACCTCTATTCCACCTTCAATCTGAGCAATGAGACAAAATCGGTGCAAGAAGGTTGGCAAAATTTCAAAGCGTTGCTCGACTTATCGTCGAATTGGAGGCTGCTTGAATTTTTCAAGGAGGGTCGGTGGATTTTGGTGTGCCTACCATTGAAGCATCGAAGCAAGCGGCCATGAAGAAGAAGTAGGAAGAAGAAGATTTCAGGGCCAATTTCGTCAGATGATTTCACTCTCCCGAAACATTTAAGCTTTCCCTCTATTTTCGGATGGAATGAATGTTCCCACATTTGAGGGAACATTGGTAGAGGCGGGAAGTCATCTTCTTGGGAGAGTAGCGCCCCAAACACGTTTTTTGCGAGGGAACCTTGTTATGTTCCCTTTCCATCACCCACATTCGCTCTAACAAACAGGGCCTAAGAGGTTGTTTAATAGTCAAATCTCATCGATATGAAAATATAGTTGGATACAGAGGTATTTATAGATTGCCCACTAACGAGGCCCATATCTATAAGCGCTCTTTAAGCCTGAAGGCATGCCCTGGCCCTGATGGGATACTGGTGTCTACCCCAACCTAAACTTTTTTATATCCAAAAAAAAAAAAAAAATATTGTTGGTAAGTACGATATTTCTAACATTATTATCTCTAATGAAAAAAATATATGTGCCTAAAAAAATTATAGGTCTTTAACTATTAATAATATGAAAAATACTTATGTCAAGTTCCTTATATCCATTCTGTCAAGTTCTCCATTCCTATTTGATCATGTGTCCTATTTTTAAATTATTATCAATTAACTATAAACACATATAAAAAAAATTTAGGATACATAGCAGAACTTGATGTAATGGATATAAGGAACTTGACATAAGTAAAATTCAAATAATATTTACTCATCTTTCTACTTTAGTCCTGAATATAATATTTTAATTTATTTTGTCTTCTAAATTTAATTTTTTTCTCAAGCCATCCATATTTATTGGGTATATTAAAAGGGCTTTTACCGATGGAAATAATTATTAAAGGGTGTATTTTAGGAAAATTAAGACATATTTATTATAAGTACCTAAATTAACTCATTTTCTTAATATCTATGAATTAATTATCTAGTTCATACTTTTATAACTGGATGAAGTATATAATTTTTGTTCATAAATATAAAATATTTATAATTTAATGAAGTTAGATTTTAAAAATATTATTTATCGTATTTCTGTTGAATTATTTTAAAAATTATAAACCAGAGCATTTCCTGTACACAATGCACAGGTAATACAAAATTTTTAAGAAAATCACAAAATCAAACTATAATGAATTTTTAAGTTTCATAAATTTTTTTTTTTTTTTTAGAATGTGCAGCAGTAAATTGGATAATGCCTAATGGATTGTATACATGGGTAAGTGTAATGAATTAATGTGAAAGCTGCCAATGAGAGTTGGCATAGATGGTAAGGGATCCAGGACTAGGCCATTGGGTCGTGGGTTCGGGACTCCTTTGGTAGGCGATCTCGTAAGTCCCCAGTAAGTGCTCATAGAGCTCGGGGCCGTGCCCTGGCCTTGGTGGGGGACTGATGCCGAACTCATCCAAAACTTTTTTTTAGCAAAAAAAAAAAAATAATAACGTGAAAGCTCGAATGACTGACATGTGTGTGTGTGATGTACTAATATATGGCCAATATATATGTATAATGTACTAGTATAGTATTTTATCTTAAAAAAAAAAAAAGTGAACCTTTTAACTTTTTAAGTCTTTGACCAAAAAAAAAAAAACTTTTTAAGTCTACATGCGTCTATAATTAACAACTTTTTTATTGTCCACCTATTTAATATACGTTATACTCCCTCCGATCTAAATTATAAGAGCTATTTAACCGATTTTGGTAGAATTAAGAAGAGGAGTTAAATTAGTTAATTTTACTCATTTTCCTAAAATGTCCTTATATAAATTTAAAATGACACAAGTTGTCCTAATTATAAGTGTTTCTAATTTGCCTTACGTTAGACATCCATGACATATTAGTTTAGTATTTATATATATTAGTTGCTTCTTATATAGCCATGTGTATACATATAGATCTAATTTTCTTTCCACACGCTTTCTAATTGAAATAATGGTCTTGCTATATAAACATATATGTGTATACATATAGATATATCTACATACATAGAGACACACACACCCATATATCTACACACACACATACATACAGTGGCGGATCTTTAGATAAATATTTGGGGGGGCCAAATATATATTCATTAACTAATTAAAAAATTTTATGATTATATAACATGTTTAAAATATTCAGATTTATAATACAAGTATTTTAACAACTTATATGATGCTAACAACTTTATCATATCCAATCCCTTTAAACCCCTTTACCTCTCTTCATCTCGATAAGTTCTTGTTCGGCCCTGAAATGATGCTTTCACACACACATATTTACTTCTATCGATTCATCGTGTCTTTAATAAACCATGTATATCAAATTTGAATCGATCTTTAACTGGCGTAATTATATGCATGTCATCATGATCACATGATACTTAAAATAGTTACGTATAGGGACGACACTACTTGACTTTCTACTAGGAGTATTATACGAGCTTTGCACACAAGGTAGGAAGCGAAGATATTAAATTAAGAAAAAGGAAGCAGATGATGACTTTTTGGTGGAAATTCTCATGCGAGCCAACACTGGAGCAATTCACAATGAATATTATATACGATCGTATTAGTTTAAAGGAAGTTAAAATTATGAATAATCAAAAAAACGCCAACTGCTTCAGCGTATATAGCCGGAACACCATTCACACCTGACACCGGCTCAAGCAGTGAAATTCTTCGTCTAGTCCCTTCCTCATTCATTAAATGCCCCCATCCTCATCCTCTCTGAGCTCCCTCTTTCTTTGCACAACCCGAAACTATTATCCCTATCAACCAGATCAAACCCACCTTCCTCACTCACTGCCAAGTTTCACAGTCATGAGAGAGTTAAAAAAAATTCTGAACACTTTTTTTTCTTGGGGGGGCCATGGCCCCCCTTGTCCCCAAGAAGATCCGCCAGTGCATACAAACATACACACATACACAGGGGCAGATTTAGGGGGGCTAGGGGTGGCCCCGCCCCCCTAAAATTACATAATTAGACCAAAAAGATTTGGAAATTATGCTTTAGCCACTTAAAAATTTCAATATTTTCATTTTAATCCCTATTTAAAAGGGTCATAAAGGGACTAAAATGAAAATATTGAAATATTGACAAGGTCAAATCATAATTTCCCAAAATTTTGGGTCCAATTCTGTAATTTTCGCCCCCTAATTTCAAATACTGATTCCACTGGGTTTTATTATGTAATTTTCGCCCCCTCTAATTTTCATTCCTGACTCCACCTCTGTACATACATACATACACACACACACATATATATATATATAGACACACACACGCATACATACATACATACATAGACACACACACACACAGATATATACACACACACACATATATATATTGACACACATAAACACAAATATACATATATGTACACACATATATATAAATGCTTCTAATAATAAGTATAAATAGGGGTATTATAGGAAAAAATTGACAAAAGTTAAAACTTACTCTTATAATTAGGACCAAAACCAACTCCAAAATTTACTCCTATAATTAAGACCGGAGGGAGTATCACTTAAAGAAAACTTTACACAATAACGAGATAAGTAACATTATATATGTATTCTTTTTTTTTTGGGGGTTTAATAGAAAAATTGGGAATGGTTTGTCTACATCCTTCTAGTTTGACAACTTGTCAAAGGTAATGACCCCTTCATTGATTTAATTCCTACGTTTGAGGTGATGATTGACAGAGATGAATGTGAGGCCCTAAAGAGAGTGGGATCAATAGAAAACTAGAGGATAAAATATACTGAAAATCATCCACTGATCACTTATTTGTTGTTAAATTTACCTCTCATTTCCTTTTTACATGAACACACAAGCATGTGGATGTTGTTTGGAAGTATTTATGGCGTCATTATTACAGACAATGCTTTTAATGTTTGTTTTTATGGCCTTTTAACATCTAAAAACAGGTGGATGCTTATCACAGGGGGCGTAGTAAAGTCAGGATACAGTGTCCCTTAAAAAAAGGGACGCCGTAAGAGATTTACGACGTCTCTTTTTATTTGGGACGCCATAAGGTTTTATATATAATAAAAAACAAACCAAATGCGTGTTTAAAGAGGGAGGAAGAACCAGAACTCATTGTCGAAGGAACAAGAACCAGAAGTTGGCATCTCATGCTTTTAGATGAACAAGAACCAGAGAGAAATCAAAATCGAAGGGAAAATTAATCAGAAGGAGGAAGGTTGAATTCACTGTCGTCTGGTGGTCGTTGCAAATCTGGGAGATCGAGGTTTGAACAAAACAAGTTGTGGTCGAAGGAAGAGGATCGATGAAATTCGAAGGACCTAGAGATCACTTGTGCCTTGCCGTCCTACGCCGCCGTTGGTGGGTCACCATCGCTGTAAGGGATGGAGAGTAAGACCGCTGGGTGAGAGTACCACGATATGTAGAAAATAACAAGTTGTCGGATACACGCATCACGAATTATCACAGATCTTCAAAAAATGACGATATCTGGTGGTCGTCGCCTTCACCATAAACGGGTCTAGTTCGCCGTCGAAACCCTAGAATACCATGGAAGCGAGAGCTAGGAGATTATCACAGATTTGAAGAAATCACACATTCTGAAATACAAAAAGAGAGAAGGAAAAAAGGAGGAAGCACGAGGAAAGAAGAGAAAACAGCAGGATACCAACGACGAGCTTCTGTAGAAAGATCATGAAGGTTAGATTAAGACCGTCATGAAAGCCATCTCGAAAATTCTCGGGAGAAAGACAGGAGATCCGCTACATGTCTCGCTTTTAGACTGTAGAGGACGTGGGTTCTGTAATTAAATTGGGACTTCAGGCATTCCAATTTATAATTAAGATGTTGAAAGACTCCTTTTGGCGTTCTAATTCTAAAAGGGATGCACAATATGTCAAAATACCCTTATTTTTTACTTCACTTTCTAAAAAAAAATAGACATTTTTTTAGGGAAATAAAATCTATATTTTGTAGTAGTGCGTTTGCAAGTGCCAAACGAGATTAAATTTTTTAGGGAAAATCTCTTTAAAATCTCAAGGAATCAAGAAAATGTCAAAAAAGTTCCACAGAAAATTTTAATGTAAAAAAGGTTATAAAGAATTGTTAAAACTCACATATGAAGTTGCTAATCACCTACTAAATGAGTGATTAATGAGACTTTTTTAACATATTTTTGATCCCTTAGGACCTTAAAGGGATTTTTTCCAATTTTTTGTATGGCTCTTTTCTCTTTTCTCACGATAGATTCGTCCACACAATACAACTCAAGAGTAATATAGGACTCAAAAAACTTAGCAATATATTCATTTTTGGTACCCCGTATATACACGATCACTTGAATGCAAATGATAGCCTGTTTAGACCATAATTTAATACACCAATGTGCTAAATATAATATAGGCGGACCATCAATTGAGGATATCAATATAACTTTATGAGTAATAGCATAATAAGCCTTGTAATTTTTGATTGCTTTTTGTGTGAGAGCGTCACCGCAAGGACTATGATTGGGAATTGTTTGATCGTCTTTCTCCGAGGAAGAGGCGAAACATAATCAACTTGAATTCGGGACAGTTCGTTTGCCAAGCCGTTTGCATTTATATCGCTCTGTGCCATAGAGTCCACATTACATGCCTAATTTTATATACTTTTTATGTGCTCATACTTCTAAATAGAGGTATGAGCATATTTTTTCATATATTGTATTTATTTATATTTAAATTATATACTGTTTTTTGATATGTTTTTTACACCCAGTATCTCAAATTAATTAGTTTTCATGATACTGGTGTAACAGACAAATACAAAATTGAAAACTAATTAAATTGAGATATTGGGTATAAAAACATCTCAGAAAGTAACATATAATTTAAATATATATATATATATATATAAAGAAATATGATCATATATTTTTTTTTGCTCGAAAGAAATATGATCATATAAGAAACATATAAAAATAGGTATGTAATGTGACTCCGATGCCATATGGGTCATGTAAGTTCGATGGTCCTCAACAGAAAAAATGTGACATGTTTTTTTAAAACTCTGACATTTACTACAAGTTATGATCGTTTTGAGGCAAGGTGTGGTTGTACTTCTTGGGTTGTTGAAGATGTTGGTAATACCTTTGAGGTTTCTGTGGATTTTTCCTAATTTTCTGCTGAATGCAGCCGCATAGGAAAATGAGATGATATGTTCGAGTTTTTCTGGATTTTAACTTATTGTTTCTATATTTTTTTTCTGAAAGAAAATGTGCTTTATTATTCGAGGATGGAATTACCAATATCATGCAGGACAACTCCAGTATATGAAAAAAGACAAGAAGAAGACGAAGACAGCATACAAAAGGCAACAAGGAAGGCCTTAATATGATGGAACCGGTTTTTTTGCTCATCTTTTGAATGAGTAGGGAGAGTTCCGCCAATCTAGACAGATGAGTAGGGAGAACTCAATCAATTTGGACGATCCAGATGATATCTGGATGGTACAAATTTTATTTATTTTTACTTTATTTTTTTAAAACAAATTATTTTAATGAGTAGATAATCTAAAATAAAAATAATATTTAAATTAACATTTTTCTAAAAAGATTTTTTTTTCATTTAAAAAACATCAAATAAAAAAATAAAATCTTGACCATCTAGATAAAATCTAAACAGCTGAGATTGGTTGGACTAGCCCTTCCTTAATGTTCATTGGGAACAAGTAAGTGTCTTATAAAAAAGACCAAATAAACTTGTTAGTTGATGCCTTATAATAAGGACTAGAGGGAGTAATAAATTCACTAGTTAGTCTTATATCTTGAGATTTATAAAAAATTTAAATATTTTAATTCTTAATTAAAATTATTATTTATTTATAATTAAGTATAATTATTATTTATAATTTTAAATATATTTATAAAATTATATTTTTTAAAAAAAAAAAAAATTGACGCTGCCACTAGTAGCGTCAGAAGGTACAACGTCACTAGTGGCGTTAGCATTACTTTAGTAGATAATTTTAAAAGTGCTCTAAATTAATAATTTTTTTTTTTTGGTAAATTTCCCCTTAATATGACACGCCTGTTTTTATTTTTCCAATTCCCAGACCTGTGTTTAACAGAGTTATGATATGACATCTCATCCATTAATCTATAAAAGTAAGGTTGAAATTAGTCTCCTAAGGTATGTTTGGTTTGAGTTGAGGCAAAGGGGGGAAAAATCTTTTGGGAAGACATTGACTATTTTGTGATTAATAAAGGAAATATTCTATTTTTGTTGAGAGTATATTTTAGGAATATTGAAAATTATCTATGAGCAATTTTGTAAAGAAAAAAAATTTATCTCTCAACTTTCCCTCCTCTCCCCTCAAACCATATATACCCTAAGACTGGCAAGGGTCATCTGACTAAACATTTGGTGAGGAACACTCTCACTTTTTGTATTTAAAGAAAAATGTGAGTTTAAATGTGATGTGAATTTAAATATTTTTACTTATAATTTCCCGACCACTTTCCTGTGATTTATGATAAATTAATGTATTTTATGTAATTAAAATAATAATATTTAGTTCAACTTTTTTTTTAAAAAACACATTACAAAAAATCTCAAATCTCAAATATTTACAAATACATATCCGGTACCATTACACAATTAATTCGGCATGGATGAGCAATTTTTTGTTAAAATAGACTTATAAATATGACCATAGTGTATAAAAGAAAATGTATGTACTATAATAATCAATTGAAGGAAAAAAAAGCATTATTATTGAGACAAACTCAAAATGAATTTTACATTTAGGGACAAACTCATTAAAAAAAATGCTCTTATATACAGGGGAGGGATTATTTAGTTACTCCTTCATATCCATAATATAGGGTACTTTAACTAATTCAAGAGAAATAAGAAATGATAGTTAACTTATTAAATATATCATAAATTAAAAAATTATTTCACTTTTTACCCTTATTAAAAAAAGTGTTTGAAAATCTAATGAAGCATTAATTAGGTAGACAAAACTGAATATTAATTATTTGACGAAGGGACCAAGCTATTTATTTTTATTTGGGGGGTTCCAACCGAAGCACGTGGACAAGGAACTGATCCCAACGACTCACGGTGACGTTAATTATTTATAGTCCTCGTAGTTCAACTTGATTATTTTCTGTGATTTAACAATTGTTCCCGGTATTGGATATTCCCAAGGAACAAAAGCATCGGACCGGACACCAGAAAACCAGTGAACCGGACTCCAATCCGATCTAATTTGTTGTATGAGCCGGGGGAAGAGTCAACTCAGTGAAATCCAAGTTGACTTGGCCAACTCGGCCTTGACTCGGGAAACCTGCTGGGTGGACTGAGTTGCCCGAGTTGGGTTTTTTTGGGGTCAAAATGTTCCAAAACGGCATTGTTTTGGGGCATTTTAATGGAAAAAATTACAAAAACTGTGATTATCTCTTCAGAAACGGAGAAACCAAGACAGAAGAGGAGGTTGAAGATGTTAGAAGAGAAAGAGAGATGACACTGAGAGCAACCAGATCTAAAGAAGGTAGGATGGGGATGAGGTCAATGATGGCCGGAGATGAACTCGTCGGATCCTGGCGTTGGGTGTATAGATCGAACCCCTTCGTTGGTTGGAGACTTGTGGGTCGCTAGTGAATGAAAGAGACAAGACTCACTACTTCAAGGAAAAAGTGAGTCCTTGGAGTTCTTCACTCGTCTAAGCTCTTTGCTCCAGGGCCTGTGACTGAAATTCAAAAGTTGAAGAAGAAGGATGAAATCAAGTAAATATATTAAATAAGAATAAATATTATTTTTTATAATAACATGAATATTTTTACATATTTAAATTAAATTAAATTAAATTATTTTAATTATTATTAGTCTGACTCGAAGTAACTTCGATATGACCCACTAATATTTAACGGAAAATAATATTCAGATCCCAATAAATATACAAAATATTAAAAAGTCTAAACCCAAAATCACATATTTGATATTATTTATATTGAAATAAAATGTAGGTATTTAAATTTTGTTGTGAATATAACTTTTTTCTGTTATGAATGACCAGATTTTAAATTTTATTGTGAATATAACACTTCCTGTTGTGAATGACCTCTGTACGCTTAGAGATTTGAGTTTGAAACAAAATCCAGGTATTTAAATTTTGTTGTGAATATAACACTTCCTGTTGTAAATATAGTTTTTTCTGTTGTGAATGACCATATTTTTAAATTTTGTTGTCAATATAACACTTCTTGTTGTGAATATAATACTTCCTGTCAATACAAATAATATTTAAAAAGTCCTTAGGAATTTTTTTTGATGTGATTTTAGATTGGAACTTTTTTGATATTTTGTATATTCATTGGGACCTGAGTGTTATTCTCCCAATATTTAAACTATCATTTTTTTTGGGTGAAGAAGCAAAAATAGCTTTATTCTCGGGAGCGCCCAGCACCATATGTTTTTTTTTGGAGCAAAAATACACACGTGGTTACCATTTTGGAGCAAAAGTCACATATCACCGTTATGTTACTATTCACCGTAATGAGAAAGAAAGAGCTGAAGTGAATAGTAACTTAACGGTGGGATGTGATTTTTGCTCCAAAATGGTAACCACATGTGTATTTTTACTCCAAAAAAAATAGTGCAGGACGCTCCTAAAAATAAAGCGCATATATATTCCCAAAAATAAAGCACATGTATATTCCCAAAAAAAAACAACTATCGGTTGATTAACTAGTGCGGTTGTTTGTTCCTCGGATATTCCATACATTTTTAGGAATTTCACATGTGACGCGTCCTTATCCTAATTGTCATGATTTAAATGGCCTCCGCATAGTAGGCCCGGGAAAAAACAAAATAAAGTGGGTTCATAAAAGAAAAGAAGACAGGCTGGTGAGAGAGAGAACAAGACGAGACGACGTGGCGTGGCAAACAAAACACCTCACCTCATAACGACCTTGCATTTTCACTGTTCACGCTTCACTGTTCACGCTTCACTGTTCTTCCAATTTCTCCATTCCTTGATCCTTGACCTTGACCCTGACCCAATCGGACATAAGACGAACACCCGCCAGATTTCAATTTCACCAAAAAAAAAAAAAAACAAAAAAGAAGAAGTTAATCAGCGGACAGTGAAAGAGGGGACAGTGGGTCGCCTTGCGTTCGTTAGGGGCCAGCAACAAGGAATCTACAAGGAGTTTATGCGATTCTACTTGTTTTCTAGGGTTACGAATTGTGTGAATTTTGATACGAGTTTTAGCCAATCAAGGAGGAGGAGCTTCTGTTATCTTCGTCGTCGTCGTCCTAGTTTTTATCGCCGGATGTGATTATATTCATAGATAGACTACATAGATGTTCTCGAGCAATTTGAAGGGGTTTGTCTTGGCCGTCGTTTCCAGTGCTTTTATTGGCTCCAGCTTCATTATTAAGAAAAAGGGCCTCCGACGGGCTGCGGCCAACGGTGTTCGTGCCGGTCAGTCCTCTTGAAAACTTATAAATTGCATTTTGTGCATGTTGCCGATCTTTATGTTCTGTGCATTACCCTTACTCGTTCTTCCATTTATGTTAGGTGTCGGAGGATATGGTTATCTGCTCGAGCCTCTCTG
The DNA here is from genome assembly GCA_025563575.1 of Acacia pycnantha. Taxonomy (NCBI): domain Eukaryota; kingdom Viridiplantae; phylum Streptophyta; class Magnoliopsida; order Fabales; family Fabaceae; genus Acacia; species Acacia pycnantha. Next base: position 1,596,794 of record JAMWYP010000035.1, read on the forward strand.
GTGGATCGGAATGATTACGAGTAAGTTGCTATTAGTATTTGATTTGATTTTGTAATTGATTACAAGTGAAGAACCCTAATTAATGTCTTACTACTAGTTAGTAATTTCGAATCTCATTTTCTTTTTTTTTGTAATTGCCTCAAGTGATTGTCGGAGAGGTCGCCAATTTTGTGGCTTATATTTACGCCCCTGCGGTGCTTGTGACACCACTTGGTGCTTTGAGTATTATTGTCAGGTAATTCTTATTTCTGATTATTTATGATTGGTTTCTTGATTGCTTTTGACTTTATTATAACCTATTGGAGTTACTTACTGGTTTAATCTTTTTGGTAAACACTATATGGATATGGATAGTGCTGTCTTAGCACATTTCTTGTTGAGTGAGAAGCTCCGAAAAATGGGTATATTGGGGTGTCTTCTGTGCATCGTTGGATCCACTATTATTGTACTTCATGCTCCTCAAGAGCAGTCCATTAGTTCTGTACTAGAAATATGGGAATTGGCCACTCAACCAGGTATCCTTCTGAGATCTGATTCTTTTATCGAGTATGGTGTCTCAAGATGCGTGAGTTATGGATTGTTTTTTTCTAATCAATATTTTCTGTCTGGCGCACAGCTTTTCTCTTGTATACTGCTGCAGCTGTAGCTGTATCACTGGTATTGATCTTATACTGTGCCCCCCGATATGGCCAAACTAATGTTTTTGTTTATGTCGGGATATGCTCTGTAATTGGCTCTTTGACAGTAAGTGACTCTTCTATGTATCTCGTGAGCGTTAAAGATGTAATGATTTTATTGTTGAATTATTTCTATAATTACGATGTTGCCTCAGTCTCAAAGCAAAGGCCATTGTTTGATTCACATTGCTAATGAGATCCCATATTTCACAGGTCATGAGTGTAAAAGCTATTGGCACTGCAATCAAACTTACAATTGAGGGCAGAAATCAGGCTGTATACTTCCAAACATGGATTTTTGCAATGGTTGCCGTTACCTGCATCATAATTCAATTAAATTATCTTAATATGGTCAGTTTCTTGTAGTGTGATGGAATTTTTATGTGAATATTTATTTTGCATATTTCACATGCTTTTTTGGCACCCTGTTGCGTCATTCTGTATTATAGATTAATAATGTATGCCAGTGAGGTAGAAGATCTCTCAAGGCATGTTAATTGTTTGTCTTAGCCATGTGAAATGATACAGGCTAATACTTTGCACATTTAATGATGAATATCTTTATGATTAATTCAAGAAATAATGGGTATCACAACTCTACCAAAATTCAGCTCTAGTTATCTGCTCTCCGGCTAATATATCTCTTACTGTGAGTCCTTATATTTGTTTTTCTTTCAAAGTAACGTTCAATTCATTCAAGTTGGCAGAAGAACATTACCCCTGATACATTTTCAAAAATATTTCAAAATTTCAAAACTCATTTGCCAATACTGATGATTTTGAAACCCCTGTTGTAAATACATGTACTTCCTTTTCTCCTTTCACCTTACCTCTCCTCCCTCATGTTCTGTTCTCCCTTCTACATCAAACTTAACTCAAATTTTGGTTTTCTTACATTTGTGGTCAAATAGTTTAATTCAAAATAACTCATCAAAATTATGGTCATTGTGGTTCAGAATTAAATAGATGAAGAGTGAACTAATACTGCACTCAACTCTTTTCTATAGCCTCAAAGAAGTACATGTATTGACAAAGAAGCTAAAGAAGAGACTGCCAAATTGTAACTTCTTATTATTTATTAAGTGCTTGCGATTAAAAAAATTGTTTGTAATAGATTACGTACAAAGGTTCCAGCTTGCTGTGTTGATTTTCTGCATTGCTAATCATGTGTAGAGATATTGATGTGAGGAAGCAATCTGGTTTGTTGGCTGTTATTATGCCCTTTAGCTTGTTTGCCACTTTTTGATACTTTGACCACTGCCTATTATCATATCTCCTTTCATATTTCTGTGCATCTATTTTCGCTCTTTGTTGTCTTTAAATTTAAGTCACTAATAAAAGGAAGGAACCTTTTCTAGCGGTTAAAACTCTAGGTGCTCTAGTTGTAAGCAATCCATGCTATGTTTAATCTGATTTCATGCAGAAACTGATTATTAGCCATTATTCCTATGATTTAAATTACTAGTGCCAAAGCTTGCCCTTCAGCTGTCACCATTTGCTTGTATTTGATGCGGCCTACTCTTGCATGGTTGCAGGCGCTGGATAGTTTTAACACAGCAGTTGTTTCTCCCACCTACTATGCCTTGTTCACATCTTTTACTATATTAGCCAGTGCAATCATGTTTAAGGTTGGTATTTTACCATAACATAGTCGGACAAATATGTAGGAAATGAGAGATTTTATGGTTCATTCATCTAATTATAATTCTTCCATATATACTCTTCTTATTTAGGACTATAACGGTCAAAGTGTAAGCAGTATTGCATCAGAGCTTTGTGGTTTTATCACTGTTTTATCTGGAACAGCTGTATTGCACAGTACAAGAGAGCCCGAGTCCCTATCCAATACAGGTAATGCCCCATGCCTTTTATTTTAGTTTTGTGGACTTGGAGAATGTTAATTTCTCATAGGCATATGTGTCATTAACAAGAATTCAGCAGCTATCGTTTTACTGACATCGTTGGTTGGTTTGATTATGATATGTTGTTGGTGCCTCTGTGGCTAAGATAACTTTTTAAATAATGTGAAGTGTTGCTTCTAAATTCCTTGTTGTAAACTACTTGCTTCATTCCTATATATATGAATAATCATATTACCACAAAATATTTGATAGTTTTATCTTAAAATATGTTAAGAATAAAGTCAGTAAATTCACATACATAAAAAGGGTCATTAGACAGTTGTTGGGCACAGACATTGATATGAAATAACTAGATTTTAGCAATATGTCAGAGAATGTGTGCTTGTCCCAATTGAATCCAAACAGTAACCATTATGTTTTGCTCTTTCATTGAAGCTCAGCTGTTGATGACAGAAGTCAAATGGCGGAAAGGAGATTAGAGGCTTAGTAAAATTAAAATGGAGTTGGGAATTCTCGGGTCTATTCATTCCTGAAGGGTTTGGAGATATAAGTCAGTCGTTTATCATACAACTTCTAATTGATTACTTGAAAGAGATCGACGTACATTGAAAGCACTCCTTGCTTATTTAATACCTGCACTCTTTTAATTTTAAGGATGATTGCTACTTAATAAGTTTAGCAGAGTAACATTAGATTAAGAAATTTCCGTGAGTAGACTTGTGTTGTCAACAGAAATGTGGCAATGCATACTGCCATTTGAGCTACAACGGAGGTACAGAAAGAGGGGCATTGGATGGTTCAAACAGTGAGGAATTAATTGTTTACTTAGTAACTTGTTAGGAGTAATCTTAATTAAATGATTGATGATGATATTAACTAAAGCTCAGACTGTGGCAATACAACTGAAAATGGACTTCTTATTTTTTAACTCTGAGCACTTTGGCTATGTTTAAATTCTGTGCGTCAGAGGTAATTAATGCTCTTTCATATCTCTATTCAGTTTGCTTTGTAATATGCGTCAGTTATAAAACTGGGGTTGGACTGGTATAGTTCACTGTTTTACTGCTCTTTCTGTAAACCTTTTTGTTTACTGCTTTATTGATACCCTTTATTCAATACCTTTATGTATTTATATTAAATTCTAAAGAACTTGGAATAAAAAAGTTGTATATTTTTCTATATTCGGTAAGAACATCTTCTGATTATTTTCTTCATGCAGATTTATACGCACCATTGTCTCCAACAGTGAAATGGTATATCCAAGGCAATGGTGAACCTTGGAAACAAAAGGAGGAAGATGGAGCTCCATTTAACTTGATCACAATAGTACGGCAAGATCATTTCAAGTGACAGTAAGAGATTTATAACTGCTTAAAGTTGGGTCCATCCTGTGATATCCCGCCGATGGGGTTTGAGCTGTTTTACAATGTTCCATCAATCTGGTTTAGCAAGAGACTTGCTTTGTGCAGGCATAGAGGAGAGGGTGGTGGCTACCACTTCTGTTTCACTCTCTCCAATGCTTGTAATGTGCAATGGAGAAAATTCCCTGGTTCTAGGGTCGGCCAGATGTGTCAATGTAATTATGATAATACAGACTGGTTAGTGGATCAGAGAAACATTCAATTGGGCAATTTTCTCTGGTTTTGGTAATTTGAGAACCTTTGCCACTACTGTATTGCCCATGGGCTTGACCAGATCTGGGCTCACCAGATTGGGGTTGAACTTGTACCTTTCCTTTGTAGTTTTTAAGTGAAGTTCTGCTGCACAGTAGAGAATCTATTTTCAATTTTGGTCCCTATCAAGTATTAACTTCATGTAAATAATTTATACTTTTATAGCTTCCGATCAAATAAGGATGTATGTCTGACATCTGACGGTCATACTGATTTTTGTTTGTATTGTATTAATTACTTGTGTGATTATGATTTTGTTACCCAAGAAAACTACACACACACACATATATAGCAGATTTGTGTGTATATTGTATTAATTATTCAAGTGATTATACCCAGGAGTATTTTAACTGGGACAGGAAAACAAAATAAGAACATTTAATTTTATAAAATAAAATTAGTGTGTGTACTACTGTACTATGCCAAAAAATCAATATCATACATAAGATTGATTCACACAAAAACTAAATTATGGTTCATGCCTTTAACTTCTATTCAGATGCCATTTCACTCCCAACACTAAAAGCTAACTTTAGGTTGTTGTGGGTCTCTTCATACAATTTATTAGATCTGTGTCATTTTTATTTTTTATCAACTTTTGATATCCATTTCAATACAATTAAAATGTGAAAACGATATAGTATAGTATTTTAATATATATATATATAGGGCGTATTAGGGAATTATTAGGATACAACTTGAAACTTGCTGTATTGGTTATTGACGCCTGTCTTGATAAAAGAAATGAATACATTGTCATCTAATCTACTGTTGATATTTTGTTAGAATTGTGACCGTCCTGCCTATTTGTTTGTCTTCATGTTAAGTTGTAAGGAACGAATGACATCTCAGTGGCTGTAGTTTAGTGGTAAGAATTCCACGTTGTGGCCGTGGAGACCTGGGCTCGAATCCCAGCAGCCACAATTTTTTATCTTCTCGTTTTGCTGTTACAGTCACAATATTAGTATTAGGGCTGTCTTAAATGCCACGGCCGTTACTTTGACTTAAAATTTAAGTAACTTTTAATGTTACCCCTATTAATTATATTAAACTCTAATATTATATTAATTATTACTTTCACCCCTACCCTTATTTAATTATGGGCATACATAGGAAAAAAAAAGGCTAAAATATACGTTTGGTCCTTCATGTTTGCCTCTGATATCATTTTAGTCCCTTAAGTTTGTAAAGTACACGTTTATTCCTTTAATGTTAACACCGTTAGTCTGACTTAACCGAAAATGATGACTCAACAATTTTAAGTGATGACTATGCAATTAAATATTGATCAAACATGCTTATATGTTAGTATTTTAATAAATTAATATTTTAAATCCTATTAATTGAATGGTGATCAAGCATGCTTGAATTGTTAAGTCAGTATTTTCCGTCAGACTAACAGTGTTAACATTAAGGGAACAAATGTGCAACATATATTTTAGCCCCAAAAAATAATTAATGCGCTTTGAAAACAAGCAAGTGCCTTATAAAAAGGACAAAATATAATTAATATTTGATGCTTTATAATAAAGACGAAGGAGTATGTCTTCAAAAATGACCCTTATTCGTCCTTTTTATGGGACTAAAAATGATCTTTTGGAAATTTGTAAGAGATCAAAATGTCCACCAATAAACCATTATTCGTCATTTTTAAGGACTAAAAATGACCTTTTTTTTGTTAGGGACCAAAATGGGGTCCGTGTTTTTTGTCAAAGACCAAAAATGGTATTTACTCTATAATTAATATTTGATACTTTATAATAAAGACCAGAAGGAGGAGTATGTCTTCAAAGCCGAGACCTACCTCATATGAGCCAAAAGATTAAACTGCCGAGCCAAACCATTGGCATTGGGTGGAGGACCCAAAATGCTTGAAACTGTATTCAAAAGAAAAGAGAGGAGGCAAGAGATTAGGAAATCAAACACAAGATGAGATAGAGCTGGACAATTAATGTATTACCACAAAACTTTAACTCTGGTCGCCATCAAATTTCTTCTCAGAAAATGAGATAGAGCTTGAGGATTAATGCATCACCACAAAACTTCAGCTCTGCTCGCAATCAAATTTCTTCTCAAGCAATAGTATGAGAGATCTGTTCAGTGGTGGAACCAGAAAAAGATTTTAATTAGCCTGGTCAAAAAATAAATAAATTGAACTACTCCCTTTGGTTCTTATAATAAGACATTAACTAATAAGTGTATTTAGTTTTTTTTTATAAGGCACTTGTTTGTTTTCAAAGAGCATTAGATACTTTTTTCATGTAACCCATAATTAAAATGGTAGTGAGTGAGAGTAATAATTAACAAAAATTAATCATTACTCTATTTTTTTTAGCAACAAAAAAGAATAATAATTAATATGTTATTAGAGTTTAGTGTAATTAGTATATATACTATTGAAATTTACTTAAATTTTAGGACAAATTTAATGACTTTAACTATTTTTATTGACATGTAAGAATTGTTAGTTAGTGCTTTATAATAAGGACTAGAGGGAGTATTTACTAAATAATATTACATAACCTTGAAAATACAAATAAATAATAACTGACAATTATAAATAAAAACAATATATAAGATGATATTGACCTATTCGGTAAGTATCTCAAACATGAATTTTACTTTTTTATCACAACCCAATAAGTAATGAACCAAGCATTGTCGCTTTCAGTTCTCAAACCTTGATTAATGCATAGTTATTTCCAAAATCCTAGTAATGATGACATTCTCAGGTTAAACTTAGCAAGCGACGATCGTTCCCGTAATCTGTTGAACAGATCACAGTTCCAGACTCCGCATAGATTTCTAGGAAAATGAGTTTGTAAATAAAAACATACAGAAATTACCAAGTTTAGATGCCAAACAACAAAAAGAGAAAGAGAATGAAGTTTGGCTTGATTGATTCCAAACCTCTAGAAGTGGCAATTCTCAGGAGCTATGGCCACTGAACTTGTAGAAGACAGTGACACTAACGAGAGTGAAAGAAGCAAGGAAGGAGAAGGCTTTATCAAAAGTTTTCAAACACATTTTGCCAAACTCACCGTCCATGTCATCGGGTTTGGTCAATCTTTTCAAAATAACGGCTCTTGCATTTAAGACCCATTTTTTAATTTACATGGCTATTTTTGAACCTTCAAATTATTCATAGTGCTAGTAGCTCTTTTTGAAAAAATTCATGAGCATATTTGCATCTTTGCCCTCATTATTATAACTAAAAATGACATTCCAACCCAATATTAATCAAATTTCGAGTTGATGAAGAGCTCAATTTTTATAATTCGAAAAACCCAACTACATAACATTCATAAACATAAATACCAATAAAGTATGTATAAAAAGCTGTGCTAATGGTGTGGCCGAAAATAGAGGTGTTGCTTGCATTTGCTTCTTATAATGAAATAAAGAAGTTTCGGCTTCAAGTTGCTTAGCTTCTTGTGATGACTATATATATAACTACGTTAGATATAAGTATTACTCCCTCTAATCCTAAATATAAGACAACGTTAATTTTTTTAGAAAGATTAAAGAAACTAATTAAATTACTTTAAAGTATTTATATTTATATTTTTTTTTCTATAAACTAATTAGTTTGACTAATAAACTGATATATAATCTAATGATATACAACATATGATATAATTAAGTATTCCCTCCGGTCCTAATTATATGACATATTTACCAAACTTTGGAGATTAAGGATGATAGTTAAATTAGTTAATCATACTTATTTTTCTAAAATGCCCTTATTTAAAATTTAAAATAGGTTCAGGAAAAGATTGTTGAATCAATAGCCCCATGCGCTTGTACCTCTCTGACCTCACACAACTTCTCCGAGTTCGGCATCGTTGACTTCTCCGAGCTCTCACACAGTCTAGCATCATAGACTTTTCCAAGCTCTCACACAGTCTAGAGAATATCTGTAAATCTATTAGGTGTAAGCCTTTTTTTTTCCTAATAAAAATGTGTGCTATAAGTATGCACCTCTAAAGTTTTAAGAAAAAATTATACATCTTTAAAAGGGCATCACGAAAAGATTGTTGAATTAATAGCCCAAGCGCATTACCTCTTCACCTCACATGACTTCTCCAAGTCTGGCATCGTCAACTCCGAGCTCTCACACAGTTTGATATCGTCGACTTCGCCGAACTCTCACACAATCCGTCATTGTAGACTTGTTCGAGTTGTCACAAAAAACAATAGAATTGAGGTGTATGTGACAATAATAAGTTACAAACATTACTTACTTATTAGAATATGTGGGTGCATTATTAAATTATCATTGTATTTAATTATTATTGAGAAAATATCAATAGGGGTATTTTAGGAAGAAATAGACAGAAATTAGAATGTTGTCCTATAATTAGAACCGAAGGGAATAATTTATTTAGGACTGAAGGAGTATCATACATAATTAATGGTAGCTCTCCCAATTTTTTTTTTGGGAAAATCCACCCAGGGCCCAAATAATCAAAAAATTGTTAAAAAATGTCCAAGAAAAAGTCACATGTTAAAAAAGGCCTTAGGGTTTTTTTGGTATTATTTCATAGGGTTAAATACCTAATTTGCCACGGAAGTTTTGCAAAGGGACCGTCCAGCACCCGTAAGTTTTTTAGGTACCAAATGTACCCTGGAAGTATTAAAAAGGAACCTAATTTTCCCTGGAAGTAATAAAAAGGTACCAAATTTACCCAAAACTGACGGAAGCTCAAACGTTCGTTTGCCATGTCGGAAATGTTTTTTTTACCAGTTTATTGTGTCGATATTAATGCCACGGAAGCTCCACATTTGACAAATTGGTTGCCATTTGCTGGTTAGGGATCGTTGTTCAAACAGAGAGGGTCTGGTAAATAGAGAGGGTGTGGTTCGATCGGAGGTTGCGACGACAAAAATTGGAACCGATCTGGGAACTGTGGAACCAGAGGTGGTCTTATAGAGTAGAGAAGACATGGGTGATTCGACAGCAAGTTCGATTAGTGGGAGCAGGTGGAGGATGGTGCGCTTGAGATGAGAATCGCGAGATTTGCAATACGAAGGACCAAGGAAGATCTGTCACTGTGGAATCGTGGCTCCTTTGTGCACTTCATGGACAGAAACAAAACCCAGGGAGAAGATTATTTGGCTGTCGAAACTATCAACATGTTAGTGTTTATTTAATTGTTGGAAGTTAATTCATTGTATATTGTTAATGGTGATGGCTGATGTAGAGTAATGTGTAGGGCAATGGCTGTGGGTTCTTCCAATGGCATGATGGTCAAATTGGTTAGAGGTCGACTGAGGTGATAAATGAGCTTCTTGGCCATGTTGATAGATTTTATGATGACAATGTAATGCAGGGGAGAGGAGTTGATAACCAAGTAGATAGAAATGTTGAAGCAAAACTTTCAGACATGTATTTGGTTATGGACAAGCTTGATGGCAGATTGAGGAAGCTTGATGGTAGATTGAGATTTACAATTTGTGGATTGGTTTTGACTTGGGTGTTGATTGTTGTTTACATTTTGTCCTAAATGGTTTTGAATGCCATTTGTAATGTGCAATGTAAGTGTATTAGTTGTAACCGTATGTGGAATTTAAGTTGCTTCTTTAGTTTGCATAGGTCCAATTTGTATGTCAACTGAATTACTTTGTGTAAGGCAATTTTGTAAGCTGTAAAGTATGGGCAATTGTCATGGCCATTGTTTCTGATGTAATGGACAAAAATATTGTGTAAGCTGAATGAAGTATTGTGTATTGGTATTTTACACTTTGAATAATGTCTATGTTGTCAAGTGTAGGAAAGTAGAACTATGATGCTGATTACAAGAAAAAAAAAGAACCTGATTGCAAAAATAAAGTGTCGAATGAACTATGATGCCAATTGTAAGAAATAAAATGAGCCTGATTGCAAGAATAGTTGATTGGGGATATAAAAGTGCCCAATACAACATGGCACCCAAAAAAAGTAGCTGCAAATTGGGATAGAAAAAAAATGAACCTGATTGCAAGAATAAAGTGTCGAATGAACTATGATGCCAATTGCAAGAAATAAAATGAGCCTGATTGCAGGAATAGCTTATTGGGTATATAAAAGTGCCCAATACAACATGGCACCCAAAAAACAATAGCTACAAATTGGGATAGGTGATTGCAAGAATAGCTGATTGCAACAAAGTGGCCAATACAACATGGCACCTAAATATTCATTACTAGCAGATGTAGTGCAGCTATCTGATTACAATATGGAACTTAAATATTCACAACATGGCACCAAAAAATTCATTACTGCCTATACAACATTGCATTCACAACATGACCTAAATATTCATCACCAAGGGTAATGAAATGTCTGCTACGAAAGAACCACTAATACAACCAAAATGGCCAATACAACATGGCACCTAAGTGGCTAATATACCAACCAAAAGAAATTCATGGCAACTGTTTACAACCACAGTACAATCATGGCACAACCAAAATACAATCATCCTAGCCGTTAACAAAATAAATACAAGGCCGCCCTTGACAACCATCAGAAATGGCATCCAAAAACATAAACATAACACAATTGACTACTGGTTCAGACCCCATCCCCTGCCTCTTGTTGTTGGAAATTTGTTCCTGCTGCTGGAAGCAATCAACGTTTGCTCCCTATGTGCTAGAAGGCGTGAAGTTGGCATCGCTGGTGCCCCTCGCCACATGAGTCCTGGAGGTGTGACAGGGAGATTAGTCGGGGTAGGTGGTGTTGAACCGTCTCCATGAATTTTCACACTTCGATAAGCTTGGTCTGTGGATGACTTGGACATGCTTCGTGTCATAATTCCCCTATTGTTTGGGATGGGGAATCTGGTCTCCAAGTCTTCAGATTGTTGCATGGACTCATTTGATGTACCAACATGAATGACACGGCTGGAACTCATTCCCGGCTACAACAGAACAAACGTTGGAGTGTGAGAGATGGGGGTATATCAACTAGAAATGCTTAACAAAGTGAAAGGAAGATTGTCCATTATTGAATGAAAATTTCATTTTCACTTCAAACTTCTTAGAAAACAAAGACGATGAAGACTTCTTACAACTCAAACTTCTTCCCCCTTTTTCTTAAAAATAAAAAACCCTAAAAAAATCTAGAATAGAAAGAACTTCAGATGCTACAACTTACCATAATCTAATTACCTTAATCCTTACCATCATCTATTTATTTTCAGTCAACTTCCCCATCATCATCAATTTATTTCCCAAACAAATGGTCAACAACTCTACTTTTATTCAGGATAGGTAGCTCATTTATATCATCATCACATACAAACTTTCACGTAAAAGAGTAACAAGTTTCATATGATCTAGAGAACCTTCATCATAATCACATTAGTTTAAGAAGTTGGCAGAATATGATAATGAAATCCAGCACTTGAGAAATTCAGCAGTTAACTTACAAACTTACATTATATTCAGTCCTCCCAGTATCCTCATCAATAAGGACTCCCATGCCAATCTCAATCCTACTCTTGTAGAAAGCTCTTCCACCACGAGGTGTCACTTGAGACTGTTGTGAACTTGATTGTGACGACTGCATGTCTGAAGCGGCTTCAGAGGCAACTCTACTACACCTCTTTCGTTTTGAGCTTGTGGTTGGTCACTGCAATAAGGAAAAACACAGAAATTCAGTGGTTAACTCATATCTGAAACAAGAAACATAGTGCTTAAGTCATACTCATATCTTGACATGTCGCTCTATTATGGCCCCCTTATAACATATACTGCATTTTGAACTACTCCCTTTTTTGGTGGCCTTTTCAGCACGTGGAGTAGGCAAATCAGGACTTGTTTGTGGCCCAGCAGTTGTCTATTGTCCTCCATTTCCAAGGTTCCTTCTCCTTTCACCTTCTTTCGTTCTAATTCTCCTTTTGGGAGGGCGGCCAGGCATTGGTATCATTGGTGGTGGTGCCAATGGCTCAAACCGATGAGTTCCCCAAAATGACTTCCCCCTTACAGGTTGGAACTTATTTCTATAACTGGCAATATATGCATCCCTATGGTAGAACCTATATATTTGACTAACTGGGTCTATGTTGGCATGATAAAGGGCACAAATTGCATGTTGGCAAGGGACACCAGTCAAATCCCAAGCCCTACATGAGCATCTCTTTCCAGCTATAAACACATTATGCTTGTCATCCCCTTTAGTCACTTCATACCCATCATCCCCATTGTAGTAGACTCTACATCTCATCGACAACTTCTTGTTGTCCTCAAACAAATGCACACACTTAGGACTAAAATTACCCTTCCACCTAGACACATTTTTTTTCAGCATCAGCCCACTTAGTCATAAGCTTAACCTTGATCCCATCTATCATCCTAATTATTGGTAAATACCTAAAGTCATCTATCCAGGCATTGAAGCTTTCACTTATATTGTTATCAACAATCCAGGACAGTGGTATACATCTAAAATAAGCCCTTACCCACGCTGTTATCGGATACGATACGACTGCCTTTGCTGCTCCGTCACTGAGTGCAGAAAGTTGTCTGAGGTTATCCACAAATTGTTCTTCAAATGTGCTCCAAGCACAACAAAAGAAATTTTTCTTCAACTCACCGCCTCCCCACTTCTTGCTCCAGTTAGCATATATATGCCTAGCACATAGTCTATGCTCTGCCATCGATAACACCTCAGATACATCAACAAGTAAACCCTAAAAATGGATAACAAACATCAGCAACTTTGTACACAGTAATCATTGTACCTAACCCATATCAATTAAACCATCCCCTACCTTCTGCAAATCTGACATGATAGTAATGTTATCTCCTTCTTCTATGTCTAACGACCTCTTCAACCATTGAAAAAACCATCTCCAGTTTACAATGTTCTCTTTCTGTGTTATCCCAATAGCAATGGGATATAGACTATCATTTGCATCAAGCCCAGTGGCAGTTAGCATGATGCCTCGTGCATTTCCCTTGAGGAATGTACCATCAACACCAATGATTGGTCTACATCTAGCCTTCCAACCGGTCTGCAATAACAACATGAATTAAGATTAATTAATCATGCTAGAACTGTAAACCATGCCAACACCTAAAAGTAAATCACAAAATAATTACCTTTGCAACATGGAAACACACATACAACCGGCTGAACACCCTATTGCCATTTTCAAGAGCCTCTTTACTTAGTTCAAGCGACACATTTGAACCCGGATTGGACTTTTTCAACTCATTGCAATAGCCTTCCAAGTGGTTGAACTCATCAGCGTAACTTCCTTCCATTCCCTCAACAATTAACCTCCTCACTCTTTTACACTTGAATATACTAACACTAACCATCAACTCCTCTTCTGCATCCTTCTTCATGTCTTTCACTCTATAATTCGGCCTGTCTCGCAACTTGTACTTAAAATACTCAGCTAGAAACTGCACAGACGCCCTGGGATTCTTAAACACCCGGTTGCAACTATGTTCTAGCAGCAGGGTCTTGATTTTCAACCCCGGATTTGACCCTTATTTGGAGGCATAGAACACAAATGGGCATCCATCTTGGCATCGAACCAGAACTCTCGAAGGCTCACTCTTAACAATTTTCAACTTCACTCCAACAAGGACAACATAGTTATTTATGGCTGAAACTAGCTCCTTCTTGTTTGCAAACGTCTCACCTACTATGAAAGTTGGCAAACCTTCATCCACCCCACGATCCTCTTCATCTTCACTGTCACTGTAACCCTCAGAATCCTCTTTATCTTCTCCCTCACCTTCATCCTCACCTTCGCTTGGAATTAGAGGGTTATCTCCATTATCGTGACCTAGTTCATCATACTGTTCATCACCTCTGCTTATATCTCCATCCGACAGCTCATCGGTCCCCCCTTTCCACTACCCTTTCGACTACTAACGGGACCACTACACCCCTCTAATGCCATTTAAAATTTACCCTACATTAATGTTTCCCAACAAACATAACGCAATAGACAAACCACAAAGCGACAAGAGCAAACAGACAAACAAACAGCCAGTCAACATTCCACTATTTTGAGCAAAAAAAAAAAAAAAAAGCATTCCACTATGAAAAACGCATAAAGCAAATAAAAGCTACTCACACAAAGTCTAAAAGATTCCATACCTGAAAATCAAGGACGAATCTATGCTACCCACTCAGAATGTCACTGTTCTCTTCCTTACAATCGCTCTTCCCTAACTTTCGGTGGTTGCAATTTCAATCTCTTGCACTAATTTCTCCCGGCCACATCGCGATTTCACCTTCCACTCTCTTTCACAATCCCTCTCCCGGCCAAATCGCGATTTCGCCCTAGTTCTCGTCGAGTCTCTTCGTATATTTGCCCTAGTTCTCGTCGATCGAATGTGTTTGAGTGTCTCCAATTAAGTTTCCCGACTCTGACCATACGTGTCTATATGATGTGGCATTTGATCACCCTCCACCGTATTTTTTTCCCTGTCATGTGGCATTTTAACGAGCAACATGGATCCCCGTCTGTTTTGGGTAAATTTGGTACCTTTTTATTACTTCCGGGGTAAATTTGGTACCCTAAAAACTTTCGGGTGCTGGACGCTCCCTTAGCAAAACTTCCGTGGCAAATTAGGTATTTAACCCTATTTCATAAAATGTTAGTTGTTAACGTGTACTAATATAGGTTTTAACTACTGATTTAGTTGTTAACGGGTATTGATTTAGTTGTTAAGATATTATTGTTAACGTCTACTGATTTAATTGTTAATGTTTTACTATATTGTTGTTAACATTTATGAAATAATACCAGAAAAGATTTTGGGGCCTTTTTTGACATGTGACTTTTTCTTGAATTTTTTTGACAATTTTTTATTAGTTTAGGCCTTGAGGGGATTTTCCCTCTCCTTTTTTTTGGGAAAATTACGCGTAGGTCCCAAGGACCGAAAAAAATTACAAAAAAGTCCCTTGAAATCACAAAATTCTTGTTGTAAATACATGCATTTCCTATTGTAAATGGTCGGGTTTTAAATTTTGTTGTAAATACAGCACTTCCTGTTGTAAGGCTAGCCTTTTCCTGTTGTAAATGACCTCTCTACGTTCAAAATCCAAGTGTTTAAATGTTGTTGTAAATATGACTTTGTCTGTTGTAAATGGTCAGGTGTTTAAATGTTGTTGTAAATATATGCATTTACTGTTGTAAATACATGCATTTCCTGTTGTTAATACAAATAATATCAAAAAAGTTCATTGGAACTATTGTGTAATTTTGTGATTTTAAGAGACTTTTTTGTAATTTTTTTCTGTCCTTCGGACGTGCGCGTAATTTTCCCTTTTTTTTTCATGTGAACCAACTTGAAGTCAAAACCCATGGCTAACTGGCTAGTGGGCATTCTACTAAGATTAATGCCAGTTTGACAAGACAGCACTCGTCAGCATTCATTTCATGTGTGACTTCTCCTAAAATAATCTCTGCTCTTTCTTCTTTAGCTCTGTTTTGGTTTTTAGGTGATGAAACAACTTAAATTCACAACTCATACGAAATAATCAGAGGGGAATATGATAATTAATCACATATACATCACATTAACTTGATTATAATAAATTGCAAATATCGAATGAATGTTTTAATTCATATAATACAAATAAAGCAGTTAATGCTGATTCACTATTAGAAAATGTCATATAAATTTTTGACATTTTACGATGGAAAAAAGTTTCCCTCGCAAAATGGTGATTTTTGTGAGGGAAATTAGTTTTCCCTTGCAAAAATGTTCATTTTGCGAGGGAAAAAATGTTCCCTCGCAAAATGGGGGGAAATTGTCACCCATTTTTCTGCCAATTCCCCCTAGTTTGCGAGGGAAAATTTCGCAAATGTACTTCCTCTTGCGAGGGAAAAGTGTTTTCCCTTGCAAAAATTCGGATTTTTTTTTAAATTTTTAAAAAATCGCAGACTTAGGTTTAGTACTTTACTCTTCTTGCTTCGTGCGTCTCTTCTTGCGTCTTCAATTCTGTCGGAGTCTCATGGTCAGGCGACTCAGGCTCTCCACCCTCGGAGTCTCACGGTCAGGCGACTCAGGCTCTCCTCTGTCGGCGTCTCCACCCTCGGCTCTCCACCGTAGATCCGGACTCCGTCTCCACTCTCCACCTTAGGCTCAGGCTCTCGACACTCCGTCTCTCGCTCAGGCTCCAAGCTCTTGGCACTCCACTCTCAGTGCTCAATAATCTCGATTTGTATATCTGATAAGTTCTGCAACATTTGTGAGCGCCCTGATCCTCTTTTCTAATTTGAAGCATGTCTAACCCTTAGGTTGTTGATTCCGTTGTCGGTTTACTTGTTTCTATGCTTTTCTGTGTGGATTTTGAATTTTTGTCAATATTTGTTTACCAATGTGCATGCTTGCAGAACAATCCCTCTCCCCCTCTCAGTTCCAAGTTTCGGCTATTGATTTTTTTTTTTCAAATCTGGTTGAAATTAAAATAAACTCCTCTCGGAGAATAAGGCTTGTTGTTGTTGTTCTTGGATTATTTGGTTTGTAATTACTTGTCTCTCTGATATGTGTTATGATATTATAAACAGGTGCAAGGAAAAGATCGTTCAACTGTAAAATGCATAGCCCAGCAGCTTGGCATGGAAGGTTCCTATATTGCTCGTACATACATTTAGCAAATACAATTGGAAAAGATTGTAGATGAGGTTATGGTACGACTATTTCTCATATGCTAATGCCTTTTTCCTTTGTCAATGCTCTGTATCTAACTATTGCACAGGCCCTTCCAAATGATTTAAAAACAAAGTTTGGCCTAGATGGCGTCTAGCCCAAAAGAAGCAATTTCTAAAGCCTTTGCAGATAGAATTCCTGTGAGAAAAACGCCCATGAGGTGAAAATTTCTGTGCTTCTATTTATTTTCTGAGATCAAAACATTATTGACACTCACACTGGCTTGAAGAATGCATTCATGTTCTTGTAATTTAATAAGTGGGTAAGTGCTTATATATGTAGATTTAGTCCATAAATTTAACATCTAAGGTATTTTCATTACCACGTTACAGTAATCAGTAACGTTAGTTTAGAGAGTTCTGCTTGTAGTGGTCATAATAGAAAATGGAAGATATGTGATGCATCAACTGCATTATTCTTCATAGCTTGTCATGTTTTTTGGAGAAGCACTTTCTTGAAGTATCATTGCATTGTAGTTCAAGAGTTCTGCTTCTTGGTTGAACTATGGAGGAAAAGATGAATATTAGTGGTCAATAGATCATGTTCTTTTGAATTTTGAAGTAAGGGGAAGGCACATGGGAGTTCTGTTAAATTTACTCATAGAAAGGTGTCAATCTTATACTACTTGAATATAGTGCCAATTTTTACTTATCCATGGATTGCTAATAGGTGTAAATAAATTTATTACAATCTAAAATGTTTAGGATACCATATAACTATAACTAGACAAAGTGACCAGAAAATTTGAGTTGAACTGAGTGCGTAAGGATGAAAAAGAAAAGTGAGTAAATGAGATCATAGACTTGACTTTGCACATTAAATTCACTAATTTCAGTTTGCTGTTATAATGATAAGTTGGGGGCTATTTTGCAGGAATTTATCAATTTCTAGGCGTCCCCCAGAAAAAGGACGTTAAATGTACAAAAAATAGGACGCCGTATCCCTTTTTGTAGTAGTGACATAATTTGTAATATTTTGTTTTTCTTGTTATGTAAACTCTTATGATTGTTATAATTTATTTTTATGATATATATATATATATATATATATATATATATATATATATATATATATATATATATATAAATCTTTTTATTTCTTAATTTTTAATATATTTTTTTTGTAATTATTTTATTTTTCTGATTTTTTAAATTTTTTTTTTAAAAATAAATTGAAATTTGCGAGGGAACATTTTTTCCCTCGCAAAATCCAGAATTTGCGAGGGAAAATGGAATTTTTCCGTCGCAAAATGATTTGCGAGGCCCATTTTTGCGACGGAACTTTTTCCGCCGCAAACTAATTTTGCGACGGAAAATAGCTTTTTTGCGAGGGAATTTTCCCGCCGCAAAAAAACAGTTCTTTTATTAGTGATTTACTCCAAATTTAAATCTAAACAAATGAATAAGTTGGAAACAAAATCGATTTCATGAATTCGCATTTGAAACCCCTCATGATAAAAATTGAACCAAAAACGTTAAAATCAAATTAAACATGTCTATTTCTGTCCAATGTGTAAAAAACAAATAAACATGTCTATATCAGATTTGGATTAAAAAATCAGTGAACTAAACCCATGAGTAATATGGATTAACAAGTCTCTGTCATTTTGCCCGGTGGATTGGGTTGGAAAAAAATAAACTCTTGTTAGATTGGTCTTCCTTTTAAATGTGAAGCCAATAATAAACTCAATTTGACCAATAGTTTAGCACGTATAGTACACGTATAACCCTTTTCTTTCATAATTTATCGCACACCGAACAAAGAAGATAATATGGATGTGGCTACTATATATGCATAAACATTTTTTAATTTATCGCACACCGAACAAAGAAGATAATATGGATGTGGCTACTATATATGCATAAACATTTTTTTGCCATCTAGATACACACATATATGTGTATATATATATATATATATGGTTAAAATGGATTGTATGCAGGGGTAGAGTCAAGATTGGAAATGGTTTCATGAAGGGACTAAACTGAAAAGATTGAAATATTTATGAGGCTAAAATATAATTTTCTAAATCTTTGGATCAAATTTTGTAATTTTCACCCTCTAATTTCAAATCTTATCTCCACTGTTTTCTATTATGTAATTTTCGTCCCCTAATTTCTAATCCTGACTCTACCCCTGCATATCAGACATAACACACACACACTATTTAAAAATACGAAGAAAAAAAAAGGTGTGGCTTAATAAGTTAGCCGATGTACACACTATTTAAAAATACGAAGAAAAAAAAAGGTGTGGCTTAATAAGTTAGCCGATGTACACACTATTTAAAAATACGAAGAAAAAAAAAGGTGTGGCTTAATAAGTTAGCCGATGTAACTTGGATTACAAAAAAAAAAAAATCTCAGACATTTATTAAGTTTAAGTGAATACTTAATCTCTCTATTAGTTGTGGTTCTTAATATAAGGAACCAATATCTTTATATAAAATTTTAAACCGGTCTTTTCATTTTGATCCCCATTAAATATAATATATGGTTAATGATCAAAAATACCAATGAACTATTGGGCCAGGACCACCCAGCACAGCAAATTATTTTTTAGACCAAAAATACCAACAAACATTTTAAAGAGGAGCTCAGCACAACGCCATTAACACCGATTAACAAAAAGTTAACCTCAGTTATCTAAGGTGCAGATTAGCCAACAAACTCTTATTCCAGAGCGCCAAGACAAAATTCTAAATTTTACTAAATTAAATAATTTTTTCTCAATTGTCATTATTCAAAACTACTTGTATAGATATCTATGGACAAAAATTATTCATTCTTTAATTTTGTCAAAATTATAATTTGCTAAAATAAATAAAATTTTTAATTAAAAATAAATCATATAATTTTTTGTTTAACATATATAATGTGCTGAATTATAATTTTAACAAGTAGTTTTGAATAATGACAATTGAGAAAAAATTATTTAATTTAGTAAAATTTAGAATTTTGTGCTGGGTGCTCCTGGAATAAGAGTTCGTTGGCCAATCTGCACCTTAGATAACGGAGGTTAAATTTTTGTTAACGGTGTTAATGGCGTTGTGCTGAGCACTCCTCTTTAAAATGTTTGTTGGTATTTTTGGTCCAAAAAATAGTTTGCTGTGCTGGGTGGTCCTGACCCAATAGTTCGTTGGTATTTTTGGTCCTTAACCCTATAATATATGTGACCCATTATCCGTACGATACACTTTCATTTATTATTTTTCATGTAATCTCTTTATAAATTAGGGTATAATTAAAAATAAAAGCATATATTTTACATATTTATTATTATTTTTAATTATTATTTTGAATACCGTGATTTTAATAATTATCTGTCATAGGAAGAAGTGAGGAGGAGTGCATTGAAACACTTCAAACAATTGAATACTTTTCAACCTTTGCAATTAAAGGCAGGACCCGCTCCGACCAATAGCAATAAGCCTATTTTATGAAAGTCACCGTCTCGATTTCTGGTTTTGTCATCAGTGATCATATAAAATTTTGGGAAAATTCATTTCAGGGCCCTTTTAACAGAGAAAATTTTAAAAATGACCCCAATATTCTGACAATCACAGAAAAGACCCAAAGTCTTTTCTGAGATTTTCAGAATCTACGTGAGTTGTGAGTTGTTAACGGGGTTGATATAGCTGTTAATAGGGTACTAATATAGATGTTAACGAAGCTGATTTAGTTGTTAGCAAAGTGTTGTTAACGAGGCTGATTTAATTGTTAATGACTTACCCATTAACAACTATATCAGCCCTGTTAACAACTCACCCAATATTCTGACAATCCTTTCTAAGATTGTTAGAATCTTCGGGCTTTTTTTGAGATTTTTCATTTAAAAAGGGCCGTAAAATGAATTTTCCCTAAAACTTTCGACCTAAGATATGAACACCAAGATTCCTCGAAAAGTCAGAAGATCCCCCCATTTTAAAAATAAAAACAAAACCCAAAAACGTAGATCCCACTTTTAAGTTCATATTCACCTTGCTCCTTCACAGCTCAGATCCAGTTGCCCCAGCGCATATTCTCTTCCCTCCTTCAGATTTCAGAATCTGGAATCTTCATTAACTATTCCTCTTATACTCGCCAAACCCATCCCCACCGTCCATTTCCTAATCAACGGCCTCCATCACACTTGTATACACCTCAGTCCTCGCACAACATACTCAATATTGCTGATTTCTTTTTTAACCGCCCAAATTACAAGCGGATCGAACCCGAAACCCGCTTCCTCCTATTTATAGGATCATTTATACTACTAGATCTTACAAAGTCTAGTGTTGGGTGAGTTGCTTAGCCCTATAGTCCTCTTTATAGATACACAAGACTGGTTTGGACACGGAGAACTAGAGGGAGTGAGAGAAAGAGGAAGAGCTATGGCTTCCCCTCCGGTGAATCCTTTACCCATAGCGTACCAGGCATGGACAACCGTCGCCGTACCGGACTGGCTGAACAAAGGGGACAACGCCTGGCAGATGGTCTCGGCAACTCTGGTGGGGATACAGAGCATGCCGGGGCTTGTAATTCTCTATGGTAGTATTGTGAAGAAGAAATGGGCCGTCAACTCTGCTTTCATGGCTCTATATGCCTTCGCCGCCGTTTGCATCTGCTGGGTCACTTGGGCCTACAAGATGTCCTTCGGTGACAAGCTTTTGCCCTTCTGGGGTAAGGCCGGGCCGGCGTTGGGCCAAAAGTTTCTTCTCCGTGAGGCGGCGCTGCCGGCGACGGCCCATTACTTTAAGAACGGCGGGCTGGAGACGCCGGAGGTAGAGCCGTTCTACCCGATGGCGACCATGGTGTGGTTTCAGTGCGTGTTCGCCGCCATCTCGGTGGTTATACTTGCCGGATCGGTGCTGGCGAGGATGAATTTCAAAGCTTGGATGATGTTTGTACCGTTATGGCTGACGTTTTCGTATACCGTCGGAGCTTTCAGCTTGTGGGGCGGTGGGTTCTTGTTTCACTGGGGTGTTATGGACTACTCCGGCGGCTACGTCATCCATCTTTCCTCTGGGATTGCTGGTTTCACCGCGGCTTACTGGGTTAGTACTATCATCACTGTTATCTGATCAAAAAAATTATTGGGTTAAATTTGAGACAACAGTTGAAGCATGAATTGAATACTGTGAAGTGTTACCTAGTACAAACACACCTTATTCTAGCTGGTACTCCCTTGTCGTTAATATATTGTCGTTAATATAAGATATATTTGAGAAGTTAATTTTAGTTCTAAATAATAGACATATTTTTTTACGTTTCTTAATATTTTTCTAATTTATTTTTATTCATACTCCCTTGATAATAATCAAAGAGAAAAATGAAGGAATGAATTAAGAAAAATGATTATAGTGTTTTAGAAGTACATGTTGTATTAACTAAGGTCTAAGGGGTTTAAACTTCTCATGTTGCATGAGAAGAAGAAGATTCCTACACACACATGAAATGGTAGGACTCACACATATATATAATGAACATTATATATATATGTAGGTCCCACCATTTCATACGTGTGTAACATGAAAAAACACTTCTCCTACAATATGATAAGTGTTTTCCCCATTAACTAACTTCCTAAATGAGTTAATGTAATCAAATTAGGTAAATATGTCTTATATCCAAATGTGTGAAAATTTGAGAGTATTTTCCTGGTGGTGAGGTTACAGGAGGATAAGTTTTTTTTTTGGTTTGACCTAAAGTGGTGATGAGGTTGACATTAAGGAAAGAAAAGAAAGATAATGTGAAAAGCATGAAGAAGCTCGTGACAAACGGAGTTTGAAGTCTAGAGATTAATGCACGAAAACTAACAACCCACACACACTTTATTTCAGGGCACAGAAGTAGCTAGAGTATGTTATAGCTATAATAGAGAAGAGTGAAGCACGTAGGTACAGAGGAATTAATAATATCTAAGTGCAGGACGTTTATATGAATGTTTATGAGAGTGTGGAATACATATATATATATATATATAATATAATGGCGTAGGTGGGACCAAGGTTGAAGAAGGATAGAGAGAGGTTTCCGCCCAACAATGTGTTGCTGACACTGGCGGGGGCAGGGCTGTTGTGGATGGGATGGGCGGGGTTCAACGGCGGCGATCCCTACTCGGCCAACACCGACTCCTCCATGGCGGTTCTCAACACCAACATATGCGCCGCCACCAGTCTGTTAGTGTGGACCTGGCTTGACGTCATCTTCTTCAAGAAACCCTCCGTCATCGGAGCCGTCCAGGGCATGATCACCGGTCTCGTCTGCATCACTCCCGGTGCTGGTATGAAATATAACTACTTTCGTTCATTTTATATTCCAATAATTAGTTTCTTTAACATCTCTAAAAGAGTTGACTTTAAAGTAAATTTGAATTTGAAACCTTTACTTAAATATTCAGAGCCTCTTTCAGTACAAACGATTGCCGATAAAAGTACTCTCATTCTTTCGACTTGATTGTGAAAGCAGGATCTAGATAATAAATTTATAGAGGGTAGTTAAATTAATTATTAATAAAAATATTCCTTAATTTTCCTAAAACATCTTTTTTAATTTAATTATTTGCATTAAAGAACTGTTTTTATTATACGTACTTAATAGAAAAAATTATTAATTTAAGCGACAAAATAAATTGAGAGATGACACAAACTCTTTACTGATTCTCATAGATAAATAGAACAAGAGGGAGAATTTAGTAATTTGGGTCACTTGACCATATAGCCTGTCCAAGACCCTCTTATGGCGGCCTAGGGATGAAAATAGGCTAGGCCAGGCTAGGTTTTGACTAAATAGGTCTGAGACTGTAATTGGGGTAGAAGGCCTGAACTTGAATGTAGGTTTTTTTTTAGGCTCAGGCCTGAGCCTTCATAAGGCCTCATATTGTAGGTCTTGGAGGCCATAAATAGGCTTTTGTATACTTTGAGTCTATCAAAACTATATAAATTTTTTCACCAAAAAAGCTATATAAATATAAGCTTTTAGTAGAATATAAAAATGAAAAATAATAAATATTATATTATTTATATGATATAAATATAATTGTATTTATTTAATGTGTAAACAGGTCAGGCCTGAAGGCTTACAGGCCAGACCTTAATAAAATAGGTCTGGCCTATTTACACATTTAGGCCTTTAAATAGGCCTTGACCTGACCTTTTTAACAAACAGGTCAGGCCTGATCAGGCCCTAAACAGGCCAGGCTGTAGGCCACCTAATAAGGGCCTAACCTATTTCCACCCCTAGCGGCCCGTCGAGTTCTCTGTTTTATAATCAGGATTCCAATTGTCTTGTTTGACTTTTATATCCTTCATATTATTGTCAGGCAGCTTTCCTATATTAACGGCAGGCCATTTCAATTTTTATCAATATATTTTCATTACAAGTAATCATCTCGCATTAGAAAATATTATTTTGTATTAATTAAGTAATGTCAATTTCATGCTGTACGCAACTTGTACGCAATTTTTAAACTAACAAATTACTGATTTGTCACTATACATCTGTCTCCTCGTATATGTATTCCCATATGTCGTAAGTTTATTCGCATCAATTCATATACAATTATTATTGTTCAATTTATCATAAAAAAAGTCAAGAAATATTCTTTGCTCAAAATGATACTCCATCTTAATTATTATTCTTAATACAGGAAATAGATAACTACCCTCTTAATTAACTTCAAATATAAGTCACTTCTTACAAGTTGGATCAAATGCACTAATAAAAAACAATTAAAATCGTTAATTTTTTTTAAATATAAATTCAATTAATTTCTTATGTTATCCTTGTAATTATACTAAACTCTATCTTATTAATCCATAATCTCTCTCCTACACTTACTAAATATAAGCATATGTGTGTGTGTAAAAAAAATATAACTTAATACTCTTTGAAACTAGCAACATCTTTATAAAAATGATCAAAAACACTTTCTGAAAGACATCCTATAATGGGGATAATCAAAAGGAGTAATTTTTAGAGATTAATAAAATCAGTTAAATTAATTATTTATTAAAAAATGTTTGTTAGTTTTCTTATAATATCCTATATGATACTATTTAGAATTGAAATTATCCCTTGATAGAGGCATATTAAGAGAGATAATTTTAAAAACAAAATTATAAATTTGATAGATAAAATTGATTGGGATATTGCAATAAACTCATCTCTAATCCCACCCACAATTAAGAATGGAGAGAGTCATATCATTTACTTCATTAATTCTAGGGCACTTTAACTAATTAACTCATTAAATATGTTCTAAATTGAAAAAAAAAAAATTCTACTTTTACCCTTTTAGAAAAATGTATTTGAAAATCTCATGAGTGGACAAAAATGGAAATGTACATCAATTACAAAGATAAAACTAGAAAAATGAGTATTAATTATCTTACAGGTAACTTTCATTTAGGATCAAGTTATTTTTCTAAGAGCACCCTATATTGTGGAGAGAGAAGGAAGGGGTATGTTAGTAAAATAATAATGTTACACTAATATATGTGAAATGTTGATTGTTGTGATGTATTATAGGTCTCGTTCAAGGATGGGCAGCCATAGTTATGGGAATTTTATCAGGCAGTGTTCCATGGTTCAGCATGATGATATTGGGCAAGAAGCTCAAAATATTCCAAATGGTCGACGACACTCTCGCCGTCTTCCACACTCACGCTGTTGCCGGACTTCTTGGCGGCATCCTCACTGGCCTCTTCGCGGAGCCTCGCCTGAGTGCTCTCTTCCTCCCCGTTACCAACTCAAGAGGAGGCGTGTACGGCGGCTCTGGCGGAGTCCAGATCCTGAAACAAATAGTGGGAGGGCTGTTCATTGTAGGATGGAACATAGTGGTGACATCCATTATCTGTGTGGTCATAAATTTCATAATTCCTCTGAGGATGTCGGACGAGGAACTGTTGATCGGAGACGACGCCGTTCACGGAGAAGAAGCTTATGCGTTGTGGGGCGATGGAGAGAAGTTGAGTATATATTCTGACGATACTACTCATCACAATGCAGTTTTAGCATCAAGTGGTGCCACTCAAGTCGTCTAAAACTAGCTCATGTACCCTAAACAAAATCCAGATTCATTCTTTTCTGTTTTGTTTGTGAATTGTGAATTGTGATTGTGACAAGTTGGTTTAAGTTTTTTTAAATGATAAAAAATGAAACTTAGGATTTAGGCGTTGTGTGTATTGCAGAGAGAGTTTGACTTTCTGAATTTTCTGTTTTTATGTTTTCAGCTTACAAAAATAAATCAAGTAACTGGAAAACTCGGTCAAACTTATGAGTTTATACATCGAATTTACCGTTTTTACATTTCTAACTTACAAAAACCGTGTTAACTTATTTTTAAACTCATGTTAATTTTTTTGATTTGATTATGTTCAACGACTTTATATATAGATTTTATAAAAATTTCTTTGTTACATTCGATATAAATGATGAATGTTAATGGATTTAATTATAATTATTTATATTTAAAGAAAACCCTTATTTATAAGACGGCAGAGGAAGAGGGTGAGGCGCTGCCATTTGCCTTCATCCTTATGGCACTCATCTATTCATTGCCATTTGCCATTTATTTGGAAGCGTATCTCCTACAGTCGTTCCTACCCCTACATCTCATGCAGCCAGCTAATCATGTCCCTCTATCTGATCTTTCCCTGTCCTTTTGCCTGCCACGTGTGATATCCTCCACATGGCATCTGACGTTTCAAATATTTATTCATCTTATTTTGCTCATCACTTAAACAAGAATCCAACGGCTATCACTTTATTTATATCATTGGTTGACTTCAATTCATTATGATATGTCAGGCCTACAGTCGTGGGGGAAGAGCTCCCAACACTATTTTTTCAATTTCCACGTCTCGAATCGAGGACATGGTGGTAGGAAAATAAGTTCTTTACCACTTGTTCTCAATGGTTGTTGATTGTACCCAAGCTTTTAAGTTTAAAATGCAAGTGTCATATTGGTACGGGCTTTCATTAATTGTGGTTTTGGGTCATATAGAAAAAAATTCCTCAAAATCCATTGCATGCGTTGGGCCTCCACCTCAATACTCAAGCAAATAAAACAAAGTCACAAACTTCCCATGTTGGACATGCATCACCTCTAGGCCCGTTTCCTTTAAGTGGTATTTTCTTGAAAAATTAATCATTTTAGTTTTTACTATTTTCTTTACTTTTCCCACAATTGTTCTAATTAGTATTTTTTTTTTTAAAAAAAAACATATGATGTTCGATGGTTACAAAGTTAATAATCTAAAGGCCCTATTATTTTGATAATTTTTTATGGGTGTTTAGAAAACTCTAGAATCAATGATTTTTTTAAAAAAATATTAGAATAAATTCCTTTTATATATTTAGTTTGTATAACATAAAATCATTTAAAATAAATTATATAGACACTTTAAATTTGAGATGTATTGTGCTAATCGCTTGATACTTGCTGCCAATGGCCTCCTTCTCTTCATTCGGAAAAGAATCTCTCCATTACTTAGTATCTCTATTTCCTCTCCATTGTTTCAAATTGCACCGTTTTGATTAAAGGGAATCTGAGTCATTGATCCTCCAATATGATCCTGACCATTCATTTGTAAACCTAGTCTCAGAGAGAAGCATGTGTGCCAGCTGCCACGTGCCTTTTGTCCGCTTGTGAAGAATATTCAACTACTCGACAATGGAAGCTTCTTCAACTTGTTTGGAGATGAAGCTGGAGATGCGCCCCAACCTTTGTCGGAAAACAAGATGGAGAGGAAGCCGGAGACGCTAATATGGGAGAGAAGCAAGGTTCAAGTTCGCGTCGGGCACATATGCTCTAGGACTAGGTTTACAAATGAACGGGTAGGATCATATTGGAGGATCAATGGCTGAGATTTTATTTGATCAAAACGGCGCCATTTTGAAGTAATGGAGAGTAAATTGAGACACTAAACAATGAAGAGATTCTTTGCTGCTCTTCATGGGACACATGGTGCCCACGTGTCATGCTCATTCGCTGTGTGAGCGCCACGTTTGTCTAAAATGTTTGCCTTGTCATTTCTTTCAACATCTTCGGGTGTGGAAAGAAAATGTTTGATTTTCTAGGGACTATCTTCGTAAACATTCTAACTTATTATAGAGATCTTTTGAAAACATTTAAATTATAAGTACGGGTAAATGAGTAAAAATATACATGTGCTTTACTCTGGGAGCGTCAGTACCATATGCTTTTTTTGGAAGCAAAAATACACACGTGGTTACCATTTTGGAGCAAAAGTCACATCTCACCGTTATGTTACTGTTCACTTCAGCTCTTTCTCTTTCATCATGGTGAACAGTAACATAACGGTAGGATGTGACTTTTACTCCAAAATGATAATCACGTGTGTATTTTTGCTCCTAAAAAAAGCATATTGTGTTGGACGCTCACCGGGGTAAAGCACATGTGTATTTTTGCTCCTTTATCCTTATAAGCACCCACTTAAGACTTGATATAAATAGTAAGGATTAATGAATTAATTCTTTCTACAATTCTTATTGTAATTTATTTACTAATTTTTCGATCAATTATAAAATGAGAAAATTTAGATTCTAACCTATCATATTTTATTTTGTAAGTCTGACTTATTCAATATTTTTATTAATATCTCCTCAGTATATTTATAAATTTCTTTTCCACTTCTCTTAATCAAGAAGTTATAAGATGTAATTTTTCACCATCAAACAACTTTTTTTAATAGATATGTGTGGGAAAAAGGTCAATATAAAAGTCAACAGAACATCCATTTTTCATTACTGACATAAAATATATTAATTCATAGTCATAGATAAAAATTTCACTAAAAAATGGAATGATATTCTGATACTTTTATGCAGGAGTTCAAATTGTCCAACCACTTCTAGTACTTTAATTTGTTGTATGGGATGGTTTGGTCGTAAAGTTAAAGATGAAATGATATTTCCAAGGACATGAAAAAAGCTAAAGATTGGATTGGATTTGCTTTGATATGTGTCTTTTTGGGTTGAAAAAAATAAGCCAATAAAAATAAACAAATAATATATAAAAAAAAAAAAGAGAGAAGGAATAATAATAAAATAAAAATAAAAATTAGGCCAGAGAGCACTCACAAAGGCGCATGAATAGAAATGGAATTTACATGATGGGGCGATATTGGGCACATGAAAGGTTGTTGTGTCCCATCAGCATTACACAAAAACAGAACAAAGCATCTATCTCTCCACCATTTTTGAATAATACAGAGAATCCAAATGCTGAAATTTCAAAATATTCACACAAAAATTGATGTGCTAATTGATTCTCTCTCTCTATACACACACAAATATATATGTTACAAAATGTTAAATTCGTATACTCTTTATTATAAGGCACCAACTACCAAATGTATTTGGTCCTTTTTATAAGGCACTTACTTGTTTCCAATGAGCATTAATTATCTTTTTCCACGTATGCCCATAATTAATAAGGGTAGTGGGTGAGAGTAATAATTAATATAATATTATAGTTTAGTGCAATTAGTAGGGGTAATATTGGAAATTACGTAATTCTAGCACAACTTTATTGACTTTAACTGCTTGTATTGATTTGTGAGAATTGTTAGTTGGTGCCTTATAATAAGGACCAAAGGGAGTACTAGTTACTAAATATTTTAGGTTTTTTTTTTTTTAAATTTAGAATTTTCTATGGCCAATAGTTCATGTAAATAAATTCAAATTATAAAACATAGCTTAACTATTTCTTTTTTTTTTTTTTGAAAAAAAATGGGAGACCTTTTCCTAATGTTGTGGCATCTATACTCTTCAACAAGTGTGGTGAAGCATAAGATGATAAGATCAATTGATTTGCTATTGATTGTGATCTTACATGTATATGTTCTACTAACTATTTCTTGTTTTTTTCAAAAAAAAAAAAAAAAAAGGAAGACCTTTTCCTTATGTTGTGGCATCTATACTCTTCAACAAGTGTGGAGAAGCATAAGATGTTAAGATCAATTGATATGCTATTGATTGTGATCTCACATGTATGTTCTACTTAATTAATTCACAAATATTAAAAAAAATAATTATTTCTAAAAATATGTGTGCTAATTTCTCCAAAATCTCTCTTTTTAATTGTTTATATTGAAATTTAAAGTGTGCCAAAAATTATAAAATCTTAGAAAATATAATAAATGTGATAGATAATGAAGATTGATGTCTAATATTTATAAATAAAACAAATCTCTCAACTAAATGTTATATTTAGAATCGGAGTCCCGACTTATTTACAAATCACTTCTAACTTATTTTATCAGAATTAAGAAGAACCTTAAAATTAATCAATTTTGCCTTAAAATCTAACAATTTTCTAACTTTATTCTTATGCACTAAGGAGTATACTTTAATTAAGAAGTTTTTAACATTAATAATATAAGAACCAAACAAAGAGGTCATATTTAATATTAGGGTTAAAGAGAAATTTTGCCTCAGAAGTTGTTACCCAGGTGCAGTTTTTCCTGAAATGTGTCACAAATGAAGCAATTTGGTCATAGCCGTTATCCTAATCACAATGTAGGAATGAAAGCCCTTCTAACAATCTTTTACTATTTTTTCAAAGAAATAAAATTACAACCATGAAAGTTCTAATTTAATATATAAATATTGTCTAAATTAAAGTGTAAACGGTATGTACCATGCAACAAATAAACACAATTACCGAATCATAATCAAAGGTGAAGTATTGTCCACATACTACACTTAAAAATAATTAATTAGAAGACTCAACAATTTTTTTTTTAAAAAAAAGCACCTGTTCTTAATATGTCTTGAAAAATGTAAGTAGTTAACAAAATAAACAATACAAGATATGAACAAAAAAGTCACTAGAAAATAAATTTTAAAAAAATATTAGTAAGAATATGTATGGAATAAGAAATATCTTTTAGGGACAATTCCTGAAAAGGAACTTTAAAAATGCTAAAGAACAAAAAGGTGTTCCAAATTTCATAATGCCAGAAAGGTGTGAGGGCCTAATTTGTCCTTTTCAAAATTGAATGAAAATGATAGAAATATCAGTCTCAGTTTAGAAAACGTGCTCCCATTTTTCTTTTTTTTATAAGGGTTTAGTAAGTTCATATTAGACTTTAATAAGAAGTTATGATAAGATTTTTACAAATTTCTACTAAAAAATCACCACTTGCTACAATGGCAAGGTGTTGATTCAGATAAGGGTTTCATATATTTAAATAAGGTTTTCACAAAATTCAATTCAAAATTCAGCACTTGCTACTATGACAATGTATTAATTCTCACTTTAGGTAATGGTTTCACAAGTTTAGATAAGGTTTTAACAAATTTTGATAAGATTTTATCATAAGTGGGAATCAAGCATTGTTATTGTAGCAAGTGATGATTTTTGAATTGGAATTTGTTAAAACCTTATTTAAACTTATAAAACTCTTATAAAAAATGAGAGCTCATTTTTTAAACTCAGAGGGACATTTTTGTCATTTTCATTTAATTTTGAAAAGGACAAATCAGACCTCATATTTATTTGACATTACGAATATTCAGAACATATTTTTGTTCTTTAGCATTTTAAATGTTCTTTTTTAGGAGTTCTCCCTATCTTTTATAAGTTTTTAACTTTTAGAATTATTAATATAAGATGTTCTTATGAAACATAATTCTAAAAAAGATAACAACAATTAAATATTTGGAACATTATTGACAAAACATAAAAAAACAATAATATTAGTATCATATAATAATTATTTAAAAAAAACATACGAGCTTAAATAGGCAGGCCAGGCCCGTTTTCACTTTTAAGACAAAAATCTAAAGCTAAACCCTTGCAAATTCATGGCTTAAACAGGCCGGTCCGACATGTTTGGCCTGTTTTCCCGACTCTACAATTAATTTTGATTGTTAGTTGATCGAATATGTTGAGCTAACAGTCCACATGTCATTCACGTCATTTTTGTTGATGTACAAATTTTCCCTATAAGTTTATGTGTCATTTATTTTTCAAAGTTAGATTCAAAACTTCTTGGGCAAATTCGCATCAGAACAAAAATGACGAAAATGATATGTGGACTACTAACTCAGTATACTTGATCAAATAACGACTAAAATTAATTGAGATAACAACCATAGTAAAAATATGCTCATGTTTTGACATTTTTGAGGGCAAAATCCTTAGTGACAATTTCCAACACAAAATTGCCTTTTAACCCTAAATACTCCCGGCAAATACAAATACGGCGTCGTTTGCGGCAGCTGCGGTGGAAATCGAGGTGCTAGGGATCAATCTACGTTTGCTAGTTGTTGTCGTTTAGGGTTACTTTGTATTTGGAAATATTGAAAAATCCAAATTACGACATGCGCTTCTGCTTTCACTGTCGCCTAATTATCCAACACCAACATAAAGTACTACTACTATAGTGGATACTAAATAATTTAATTCAATATTATTTATTTTTCCCATGGATTGGTCTCTTATTAGATTGCGGAAATCACACTTAGGTCTTAAGGACTAGCAAAACAACAAAAAAGTTTCATTGTAAATTTCCATATAAAAAAATCATTTAGGGACCTTAGTAGTATAAATTCCGAATGTAAAATTACCTTTTTACCTTTAGTAATTGATATTTGGATATTATATGATTAAGTTTAAGTACTTGTCAATCGTCACTCTAGAACATTTTAATATAGGCATATTCAATTGTCAACAGGAGCTGTTTTAGTTAATATAGATATGCATGTTAATAGTCACTCTATAGCTTGTCAATGTAATCACTTTTACTGGTCAACAGGAGCTATTTTAAATTATATTGGAAAATGATAATAGTTAATATAGATAAGTCTTATCAATGTCCTCTATTTGACTTGTCATTAGAGGCACATAAACTTGTCAAAATAGACATATATGTTTGCTAGTGTATAATTGTCATTATAGATATATAAACTTGCCAAAATAACCATATAAACTTGTCAAAATATTTACATACACTTGCTAATGTATAATTTGTCAAAATAGGTACATAAACTTGTTAAAATAGACAGATACACTAGCCAATGTAGAACTTGTCATTATTGGAACATAAACTTATCAAAATAAGCGTATAAACTTGTTAAAATAGACATATACATTTGCCAATGTATAACTTTTTAAAATACACATATTTACCTATTCATCTTTATTTAAATCATGGTTGGAGAAGAGGGTTTGACAATAGGTCAATGTATGTATTTTATCAAGTTATACATTGGTAAGTGTATGTGCTATTTTGATAAGTTTATGTGTCTATTTTGACAAGTTATACATTGGCTAGTGTGTGCGTCTATTTTGACTAGTTATACACTGGTGAGTGTGTGCCCCTATTTTGACAAGTTATACATTGGCGAGTGCGCGCGCCTATTTTGACAAGTTTATGCTATTATTTTGACAAGTTTATGTGTATATGGTGACAAGTTATACACTGGCGAGTGTATGTACCTATTTTGACAAATTATACATTGGCGGTGTGTGCCTATTTTGATAATTCCATGTGCGTATTTTGACAAGTTTATGTGCCTATAATGATAAGTTATACATTGACAAGTGTATGTGCCAATTTTAACAAGTTTATATTCTTATAATAACAAGTCAAAGAGTGGTTATTAACAAGCCCATTATATTAACTATTGCAAATTTTTCGGTACAATTTAAAACAACTCCTGTTGACAAGTGTAAGTGACTATATTGATAACTCAGAGTAGCCATTGACAAACTCATATATGTTAACTAAAACAGCTCCCGTTGACAACTGAATGTGTACGTCATAGAATAATAATTGACAAGTATTTAAACCTAGTCATATAACTTAATATCATATAATATCCAAATATCGATTACTAAGAGCAAGAATGCAATTTCTCATTCAGAATTTATATCACTGAAGTTCCTAGAAATTTTTTTGATAGGGAAATTTACCATGAGATTTTTTGCTATTTTTTCTAGTGTTTGAGAGTTGAGACCTAAGTGTGATTTTTCCTATTATATTCTCCTTTATTTGTACTTCCACAGTTCCACCTACCTATTACAGCTTTCCACCTGTATAATCCATTGTTTTGCAACTTAATACAAAAATGTGATTGAATTGAGTTCTGAGGCCAGCTTTAAAGATGATAGTTGTTAATAAATATAAGAGCTCCAACCACTTTATTTCACAAATTTATAATTTTTTTTTTTTAAAAAAATGCTCTTATTGATTACACTTCATTTTTGTCAACACAACTATATCATTACCAAATCAAAATATCAATTTCACACGCCAATGTGAATCTAGCTAGGTAGCCTATCCGCAAGGCATGACCTACCTAAGGGGTATTGATGTGCATGATTAAATATGATATTTTTAAAAAAATAATACATATTTATTATAATTAATTAATTTAAATAATTTTCTTGATATTGAAAATTATTTATTTAGTTCTTATATTAAGGACACAATGAATATATGATATGGATCAGATATTTTTTTAAGGGGAAATTGCATATAGTTCACAAATAAGAAAATTAATTACCCGCGATAGATCTCATTCACTTGTAAATTATATTTTAACATGCAAAATTTGATATTTGACTTGTAAATGGGATTGAAAAAACAATAATTTCTTAATTTGGGACCTAATTTGTAATTTTCTGATTTTTAATGACACAAGGAATAAAATTTTAAAAAATAAGACAATTAGTTGAATTAAAGTCGTTGAATGATCATGTTACCTTTTTTAATGTATGCTTATTTTGGGTCAACTTTATCCTCATCATTGCACGTTGTGATGTGATTACCATTGGCTTTTCACTATTTCAACAAGTATTTACTTTCCGTTGTTGGACATGAATATAATTGAATGATTGAAATATTGGAAGAAACCTTCTTATCCCAAAGATAAAATCAAATATCGAAAATAATAGTGAAATATAGAAATAAGTTACATATGAGGAATGAGGAATGATGAATGTTTTTTTTTTTTTTTTTTTATAAATAAATTTTAGGAGAGGGGCTGGGTTCACCCACAGTCCAAGGGCAGGGCGCTATGACTTTGCTTCCCAGGACATACAGAATTGAGAGTATACATGCCTCCACCTCAGTCTGCGTTTCCACAAGTTCATATCACCTATGATGCCTCTCCCAGTGCCTTGACCAACTCCAGGATCGAACCCCATTCATTTGGTGAGAGTGTCCAACTCTTTTGTCAGTTGAGCCTAAAGCCGAGGGGTGAATGATGAATGTGTTGCTGAAATTTTTTAGTAAGATTTCTCTATCTACGTGTGCATGAAATAAAAACATGGATATGTAATATTATAATAAGAGATTTTTATTTTTTAGAAATCCTACATTTTTACCAAAAGAGAGGGAAAAGAAGTGACAAAAAATTGCAAAACCATATTACATTATAGAATTAAAATATGTTCAGATCTTTTGAAAAGAGGAGAAATAATTACTACCTCCAGTTCTAATTATAAGATCTAGTTACATTTTTTGAGAGATTAAGAAAGCTAAATAAGTTACTTAGTCATTTCATATGTTGTGTATCCTTAGATTATATATTGTTTATTAGTCAAACTAATTAGTTTAGAAGAAAAATAAAAAATAAAAAAATTCTAAAGTAATTTAATTAGCTTCCTTAATCTCTCTAAAAAGGTTAACTCAGTCTTATAATTAGGACCAGAGTACCATATACTTCCCATGAGGCCGAATTGGAACTCAAAAGTGAGAGATTTTATAATGCACATATCAAGTGACCCTTCTCCCCATGTAAGTAATAAAAATAAGGAATTGGGTAACAATATACATTAATTTCATCACCCAAAAATAATACAAAAAAGCATGACATATGAGTATATGACACCCACATGCGGACATGCCAATAAAAATAAAGCATATACCCCAAAAACCTTTTTTATTTGAAAGCCATATATTTCCATGAGATGTTAATTTTTCTTAAAAAAATATTCTTTAGAAAGACTTTGCTAATTAAGCTTTCAAATAGTTATACAATAAATTAATAGTAATCCAAATAGAAATTTATTGTATTACTTTTTTTTAATCAAAAATCAAAAAGTAATACAATAAATTTCTCTTTGGATGTAAAAAAGAATAGAAGTTCAGCACAAGATAATTCAATAATAATAAATCAAATTTTTATCAATGCGTTAATTATTATTAAAAGTGGAAATCATAATTAATAAGGCAAAAATGAAAAATACTGATTGCTAGAGCGAACTAGAGTTGGAAATCAGGACTGGCCTGGCCCTCCAGGGTCTGAGGTAAGAAAAAAATCTGTTTTTCAAAGCCCGACCCGAGAGCACCAGGGCTAGGGCCCGAAAATTACTATTCCAAATTTTAACTATTTTTCCTCCGTTTTTCTTAAAGAAATATAATCAGTAAATTACAACACAAATCATCCAACAAATAAGCACAATCACTAATTCATAATCAAAAGCAAACTATGTTCACAAATAACTCACATAAAACACAAGAAGCATACCATTAAGCGACATTAGTACGATGACTATTATTGTCGTCATCTTTGCCACTATCATCAATTTCAACGACATTTGATTGTTCTTCACTTTGAGTAGTAGCCTCTGACTCATGAGTAAGAATATCATAAATTTATTCTCCCACATCATGAACACATCCATAATCTTTATTTGCAACAAATAATAAACCAAATCATAAAAGAATATATTTATTATGTATTTGTAGTTAAATGAATAAATAACTTTATAACAAATACAAAATATATAAATTAATAAATTAAAAAAAGAAAAAAAAAGCTACCGTGAAAAGGGCCTGCAGGACTGGCCCGAGGCCCTCCAGAACCAATTTCAAATATCTCATCCATTTTTAAGCCCGGTCCTTAACGGACCAGGACTTAAATGGGCCGGCCCGATTTCCCGACTCTAACCTGAACATGACCTATTTTTAATTGAGTGGGTTATATTTAATGATTGATTGATGATTTTTCTCCTAACTTACTATTATTACCATTGTTTTTTGAAAAAAGTGCCCATAAATCCCTATTAAATAAATTAATTGTTAAATGGGACGAAGTATCTAGGTCCTTTAAGAGAAATAAAATAACAAGTCAAATGACCATAGTGTCCTTATAGAATACTCAATAAACATTGAATCAAACAAGAGTAAGACCCCGTTGAATTGAAGAGTGAAGGTGCGGACCAGATCGACAGCAACGAACAAGATCGTGTCTTTGCTGTGGCGATAAAATCTCAGGTCGGCGGCGACGGAGTCTCAGTGTTTGCGGCGGCAACAGATTGTGCCTTATTAGTCCCCGTCACAGATGATACAAACAAGAGGGCTACCTGTGGCAAAATTTGATATTTGACTTGTAAATGGGATTGAGGAAAAATAATTTCTTAATTCGGGACTTAACTTGTGATTCTCTGATTTTTAATGACACGTGGAATAAAATTTTAAAAAATAAAACAAAAGTAGGTGAATTAAAGGAGTTTAATGATCATGTTATCTTTTTTAATGTATTCTTGTCTTGGGTCAACTTTATCCTCATCATTGCACGTTGTGATGCGATTACTATTTCAGGGGTTTTTCTTCCAACTTACTATTATTACCATTGCTTTTTTATATTGAAAAAACTTACTTATATAAACAAATTAAATACGAGTAAAAGTCTTCCGAATTTTATTTAACATTAATAGGCTTAATAAAAAATTAATATTTACCCATCAAAATTTCATATTTATAAATCAAGTTACATTACTTACAAGTTAAAATTATAAATATTAAATATTTTAAAACCTACTAGTATTAATTTGAGATATCGAATTATCTTACTTTAACCCAAAATGCATTCAGTACTATATATATTTCTATATATATTTTTCAGAGGTGTAAAAGTTTCTATGAGCATTTAAAATGAAAGCAAAAATAAAATGTCACTCCGTTACGGTGTTAGCATTTTTGTCCTCATTTTAAATATTTATAGGTATTTTTCCATTTTCGAAAAGTATATAGGGCTCGACGCACTTTTGATAAAAAAAATCATGAGTACTTTTACATCTCCATCTTTCTTTTTTTCCCTCGAAAAATTAAATATTTATTGGCTCAAAAAAAGTTTTTGTTTTTACCTTTGCCAAAAATTGGATTGGCGTTATCATAAACAGGGGAATATAATCCAAAGTCATTTTAGGGGAACCTTCATTTCACACCAAGGAACATCTCTATACAGATCTCAATATCATATAATATGCCATTTCGCTGTGAGGGAGGGCCATTATGAAAACCCAAATCACAATTTAGTGGGATTCTCATTCTCATTCCACCACTTCCACCATCATCAAGTAGCACTCTTATTCTTTTACCCAAGCTAGCCACACATAATAGACATATAGTACTCCTCTGGAAAATTCTCCTTTTCCCCCTTCTTTCCCTTTTCAATCGTGTTTCCCATTGCTTTGTGGGTCCCTTGCACTAACTTGATCACTCACTTCATTTTAATCTTGATACTCATCATCATCACCCCAATAAAGTTCTTCATTTCCTTCTCTCCTTCCAGCTTTCATGGTGGATTCGAGCGTCCAGGCCTCAAGCTAGCAGGTAAGTCTCTCACCCTTTTCCTTTTCCCAGAAGGAATGAATATTGCTTCTTTGATTGATTGTGAGATTTCATGAATCTTTTTATTGTGTATGCTTTGTGTTTGTCATAATGTCTGCAAGATATTATTAGAAGGTTGTGTTATAACGGTATTGGATTACATGGAGTTTAAACTTTAAAGCCTCTCTGATCATACATGTTTCTCTGTTTTCCCACAAGTAAAAAGTATTGCTTCTTATGCTCATACTTGAATGAGTACATAGATTGATATGTGTTTCGTTGATTGGGACCTTTCATGAAGACTTTTGTGTATGCTTTGTGTTTGTCATAATGTCTGCAAGAGCTATTGGATTACATGTTTCTCTGTTTTTCCCGTTCTCCAAGGAAGCAGGAAGTCTTCATCTAAAATTTTCTTGGACATCAAAGAGCCTAATAACAACATGCTTCGCCCAAAATTTATTGGGGATACTCTGAAATTAATGTCAAGGTTACTGCTATTCCTCAGTGTCCTGAGACTCAGTTCTGCAACCACAGATCCTGACGTGGAAGGTGCGCTAAAGGCTAAACTTTACCTTGTTTAATTTCTTTGCAGATTGAGAAGCATATTATGTTTGAAGATTATGCGCGAAACTTAATTTGCTTCACTGAACAATCTTCTATTGTTCCTTGTCATTACTAAATCTTTTGGTTTTTCTGCTTGTTTCTCAGACCTTTCTTGTCTGGTAATGATTAGGTGAAGCTTTGTCTGAAGTTAGGCAGGCTCTCCATGATCCCCTCCATCAATTAGCTGATTGGAATTATTTTTTTGTGTCTGCATGCGATAGTTGGTCCCATGTCACTTGTAGAAACGGACACGTTATAGCCCTGTAAGTTTCATTCACATAAATGGTATAAACTGTTTATGACTAGCATCTTTTCTTTTCTTCATCGAGAAGTTTGCTGTAATTTTAACCTGTTATGTACCAATCTGCAGGAGCCTGGCTACATATGAACTTTCTGGAACAATATCTCCTTCAATAACCAGATTGAAATATTTGTCTAGCTTGTAAGTTGTCATCTTAATGTAGAATATCAGAAGTAGTGTGTCAAACATGTTGAATTTTTA
The DNA here is from genome assembly GCA_025563575.1 of Acacia pycnantha. Lineage (NCBI taxonomy): Eukaryota > Viridiplantae > Streptophyta > Magnoliopsida > Fabales > Fabaceae > Acacia > Acacia pycnantha. The sequence goes on from JAMWYP010000035.1 coordinate 1,636,354, forward strand.
TCCTTCTTTTTTTTTTCCCCAAAAAAAGAAAGGAAAAGGTTGCTAGTAAAGTTCAGGCTGTGTGCGGATTTGCTTTTTGAGATTCTGCATGTGAAGCCCTTCTTTTTTTCCCTCCCCCAATTTCTAGTATATGGAATCAAATAGTAGAAATTTGGTTAGAGGCAGTTTAAAAGGGCATTATTTCTGTGAATGTTGATATTAAGAACCCATAAGTGACAACTTTTCTTTTAGATTCTCATTCCCTCTTATCAACTTGAATGGTCATTTTTTGAAGTTGAAGAAATGTTTAGACCTTGGAGAATGCTTCTCAAACTGGAAGATTGCATGAAATTTTTGTCATACATACATACACATGTATATATTGATATCCCATCACTCTCTTTGCACAGGGAGTTGCAGAACAACAAATTCTCAGGCCCGTTACCTGATTATATTGCTAATCTGACACAACTTCAATATCTCAATCTTGGAGACAATCATTTTAGTGGTTCTGTTCCAGCTAGCTGGGGCAAACTTCAAAATCTAAAGAATCTGTAAGACTGCACTTTCTGTTTTTTAGTTCCTTTCCCTCATTATATGCATGAAAACTGGTGTTTGATTGAAAGAGATGATATCATGTATGTGTGATTCAGGATCTTAAGAGGGAATGATTTATCCGGACCCGTACCAGACACGCTCGCTAATATTAGTGGATTGGCAGAATTGTATGAATTTCATTTCTTAAATAGTATTTTTTATTTTCATGATTATGCTGGTTATAAAGCATTTTTCTCAGCTTGAAATCTTCTAAACATGGTTCTTGTTATTTCTGATTAGTTTTTCCTTTTCACAGGGATCTTTCATCTAATGGTCTAACTGGAGACATCCCAATGCAACTCTTTTCAGTTCCAAGCTTCAAGTAATTAAATTCCAGCACAAAAAAGTTTGAGTTCTGTTTAACCATGCGCATCTATTCATTAAGTTACAAACACTATTGAGTTCTATTTATTCATGGCTTCTTTTAACTGAAATCATCACAGCTTTTCAAATACTCAACTTCATTGTGGATCTCATCATTTGGAGCGGCCTTGCGTTTCTAATTCTGCGATCCCAGGTTTTATTTTATATCATTATGTTTTGGTTTTCACCACACAACTTTACAATCTAAGCCAGAAAGAGGAGACATGAGCTGACCTTTTCCTTCAGCTTCCACCAACAAATCAAAAGTTGCAGTTGCTGTGAGTTTTGCTAGTTGTGGTGCATTCGCACTTCTTTTTCTTGGGGCTATCTTTGCATATAGATACCGATACATACAAAGACACGAAAATGAAGTCTTCTTTGACGTTTCAGGTAATTTTTGCTGCATATTCTAAGGTTTCTAATGTTTTAAAAGTAATACATGCACAAAAAATTTACTTTACAGGTGAAGATGAGAGCAAAATTTCCTTGGGACAACTGAGAAGATTTTCCTTGAGAGAGCTACAACTTGCCACTAAGAATTTCAGTGAGAGCAATGTTATTGGCCAGGGAGGCTTTGGAAAAGTTTACAAAGGAGTACTTTCAGATGACACTAAAGTTGCTATAAAACGTCTAGCTGATTACAATAATCCTGGTGGAGAGGCTGCATTCCAAAGAGAAGTTCAACTAATTAGTGTTGCAGTTCACAGGAACCTCCTTCGCCTAATCGGATTCTGCACAACCTCTACTGAGAGAATCCTTGTATACCCTTTCATGGAAAATCTAAGCGTAGCGTATCGCTTGAGAGGTACGGTACATATTAGGCCTGTCTTCTTTCTTCCATCGTTTTGTTCACAAATCGTATTAATACTGTTTTGGTTATATTTAAAGGGTAGAGAGAGAAAATTTTTCTTAGTTCTATTTATAAGGCAGGGAAATAAATTTTTTATATGAATGTATAATTTTACTCTTTGTTTATTATTGAATTGACATTGTTCTTATGGGGTATAATGTAAATTAAATAGGGTAAAGTTGGAAAGCCGTTGAATTTTAAGATAGAGTTAATGAGGACTAAGGTTTTTCTTGGTTGGTGTAAAACATGTTAGAAGTGACTAATGAATAGAACATGATGAGTAACATTTATATGTCTCAATGCTGCTTCAGATTTAAAACCTGGTGAGAAAGGCTTGGACTGGCCAACAAGGAAGCGTGTGGCTTTTGGTACAGCACATGGCTTGGAGTACCTCCATGAGCAATGTATTCCCAAGATCATACACCGCGATCTAAAAGCCGCAAACATCTTACTAGACAATGACTTTGAAGCTGTACTCGGAGATTTTGGGTTGGCGAAGCTCGTTGACACAAGGCTGACCCATGTCACCACTCAGGTGCGAGGCACAATGGGCCATATCGCCCCAGAATACCTCTCCACCGGAAAATCAACAGAGAAGACCGATGTCTTTGGATACGGCATAACTCTCCTTGAACTCGTCACCGGTCAGCGCGCCATAGACTTGTCCCGGCTCGAAGAGGAGGAGGATGTTCTTTTGCTTGATCATGTATGGTTTTCTATCTAACCTCACTCACATGTCCATTTATGATTGGTTTTATATTCCCTCTCACTTACATGTCAATGGGGTTATAGAGAGAAATTTTTTGGTTAATAATCTATTAAAAGATTTGGTCTGTTTTTTTTCCCGGTAGAATAAAGGTGAGTTGGGTTCCAGGGACTTACTAGGGTCAGGGCATGTTTTCGGGCTTAAAAAGTGCTTACAGAGGTACTTACAGATCACCCATCAACAAAATCCTTACATTGATGGGATTCGAATGCACAACCTTATGGTTATGAGCTAACCTCTTTAGCAATTGGACCAACCTCTGTTAGCCAACCTTTACTTAAACATCTTGTTTTTAATAGAGCACAGTGGTGTTGTGCAGTCCATGTAGCTGGCCCCACCTAATAGGATCATACTTTGTTGTCGTTGTTGTTTGTATTCGTTCTAATAATTTCTTTTTGAACAGATAAAGAAGCTATTGAGAGAGAACAGGCTAGAGGACATAGTGGATAGGAATCTGGATAGTTATGATCCAAAAGAAGTGGAAACAATAGTTCAAGTAGCATTGCTTTGCACACAAGGCATGCCAGAGGACAGGCCAAGCATGTCAGAGGTAGTGAATATGCTTCAAGGTGTGGGTTTAGCAGAGAGATGGGCAGAATGGGAGCAATTAGAAGATATCAGTAATCAAGAATTCTCGTTACTTTCTCATCACTTTGCTTGGGCTGATGAATCCACTCTTCAAGAGGCTATACAACTTTCCACAGCAAGATAAGGAGGCCTTTTTATTTATTTACTTACACTACTCATCAAAATTTTGAGCTTGTAATGTGATCTAAATTAAAAGCTTATCTACCTTACAAAACTGTTGTTGCCGTTACAGTAGTAAGTGTTCATATGTCCAATAGAACTAAAAAGATTACAGAGTTGAGCAGTCATTATACTAGAAGATTAGTTCATGCTCTTTGATAATACTTTCTCCCAGCCCCAGACTATACATGTACATTAATATTCTCTTCATTCTTTTTTATAAGATTGAATTAACCGAATTGCTTTGTTCAAAAAGTTAGTTGAAATTAGTTAGGGATGCATCTACCCGATTTGCTAGTTTAGATCACACAAGGAGCCTCCATTCTGAGGTTGAGGTGGTGGTTGTCACCTATATCCCATTTCTTTAGTTGTGGAATTCATCAATTAAAGTGGATTTCTTTCGTCTCCCTCTAGCTGCAAAAAACAAACCAAATTCATTATATTTATGAGGTTTTTCTTTCTTTCTTTTCTTTTTTTAAAAAATCAAAGCTTGAAATGGTTCGTGGTTTTCACCCGTTTTTCACTTTGAGCAAGTCTACCTATGTAAACTGAATTTGATCAGTACCTGACGTTGAAGTTCAAAGTGCTGATTCAGCATGATCTATGTCAGTAAAACAAATGAATACCAAAACCATGTAAACAGATTGATGAAGACAACTAAATGATTACAACGAGTTTAAGAATCACTAAATGATCACACATTTTTTTTTATTCAAACCAACTTAAAAACTAAATGAATACACACAATTGGCCTGAAGATGGGCTTTTTCATTTTAGATAGGACTTGTGCTTTAAAAAAATACCATTCAAATTTCAAAATCCTGTTGACAACAACAGTAATGAAATTAATAAGAATAATAATAGGATTAACAACTCATTTTATTGTGAAATCACCTATTTAACATTTTAAATTTCAAGTAGTATTTTTTTTAGAATTCTCCCAAATTCTTACTCGATCTCAAATATTTAGATTATACTAATAAAATTCAATGTTTTTAAAGAGATTATTTATATTTAAAATGATATTATCTTAATTTTCAGTTGTCGCACATGTAGATACATTAACAATATAATATTTAAAAAATGATAAAAAATAATAAAATGACATAGGCTTTCCTTGTCTAGGCATGGGGCTCAGGCAAAAAGTAATAAAAATAATAATAGTGGTTTAAGAAATATGAGAAGAAACGTTGTTCCTGCAATTTTCGTATGATTTTTGTGCAATTGTATAATATAACTGATATTAAGTTTTTTTTTTTTTTCCTTATACTAGATATGCAGGGTTATCCAAATTTAATTTAATGCCATATTAATTTTTCATAATTAACTTAAGAGTTAAAATAACTGTTTCCAGCTATCTCTCAACTTTTACTTTTGAAAGCATTCTTATCATCTTTTGAATATTTTCTTAAGATTTTTGTATATGGTTATTATTATTTTCATTTTTGAGGATACATTCAGGGAAAATTAATCCGGAAGTCCTTATGTTTTAAGGCTTAAGTACATATATTTACAACCTAACTTTTTTTCTATCGGGCTTCTACAAAAGTCCAATAGAAAATAAGTGATAAGGCAAAACTTTATAGCCTATAACTCTGCAAGTATAAGGGCCGTTCAAGTAATAGAGTGATAAGAAGTTTCCACCCGGACTTAGTATCACAAACTTCATTTAAACATTAATTTTATAATTTCGTTTAAGTTGAGCAAACCAAATTGAATTTAATTAAGAAAAAAGAAATTAAAACTACAATTAAAATAAACAAACTACCACACTAATCGAACGAGCTAGCAACCTAGAGTCACTAATGCCTTATTTGTTTCTTAGATTTTATCCCCCACTAAATTAATTTTGACTTAACCTAATCAGCTAATCTAGAGTATTAATGTTTATAAATGCCTTTCGGTCCATTTATATACCTACCTTAATTAATTATGTAATGCCTCACATAACTAAATAAGATGCATTTTAGATCGGGCTCACTCTAATTTGATTATACAGAGCTTCTAGGTATATGCCTATCCTAGACGCAAATTAAATTAAAACTTAATTCCACATCATTTAATCTCGAGATCAATTTAAGATTCTCTCTTCTAAATTCAATCCTAAATCCCCAAAATATGTTCAATGATGGTCAATCAATAAGCAATAACAAATAGCAAAACTAATCTCTAAATAATCTCTAGAACCAAAATAAATTTATAGATTCTCTAGGTTGAAAAAGAAATTTAGCGAGAAGAAAGAAAGCTTCATCAATAACAGAAACGCCACTGTCTCGCTGCAATGTGTGTCTCGGCTGCGTCCTGTGTGCGTCTCTATGATGGCGGCCAATTCACCTTTTTGCGTGTTGCTCCCTTTTAATATATTTTGGTCTCGCATCCTCCCTCAATGACCTGGGCCGTGGGAGTTACATAATGGATTCCTTTATTTCATTCCCGTGGATCCACGTTTCAATCCACCATATCTCTGATCAAAGTCTTTCTTTTATCTTTAGCCCTCGTCTTTGGGTTCAACTGGTAAGGGGGTCGGACTTCCTCATTTTAAGGGAGGGGTTCGATCCCTGCGTTGGTCAAGGCGCTGGGGGAGGCATCCTAGGCTTCTGGGAAGCAGTGGAAACGCTGGTAGAGGTGGAGGCACGTGTACTCTCTGTCCAGTATGCCCTGCGGACTGGGCTCTAAGCGCCCTGCCCTTGGATTGTGGGTGAGCCCGACCCTTTCCTAAAATTTTTTGTACCAAAAAAAAAAAATCTTTCTTTTATCTTTATATATAATATATATATTATTTGATTTCTTTTATTCTCTATCTATTTTCAGTTATAATATTCTTTTATCCTATATTTAATTAAAAGATAGATAAATATATAACAGATAATTCTAAAATATTAATAAATCCAACCCATTATATCATAAAATATATACCTATTTAATTATAAAATATATACTTATTAATAAGGGAAAATTAAAATAAAGGACCAAGAGAAAATAATATTTATTATAAAGGACCATAAAAATTGTAATTACTTAGAAGGACCAAAAATCATAATATAAATTTAAAATTACTAAATTACCCCTAATCAAACCTCATGTATTCATAATTAACAAATAACTAAACATTCTATCATGATATGATCATATCTTTTTTTTTTTCCAATATATTATTTAATTAATAACTGTTAAAAATAAAAACTAAACTTATTTCACCGTTTTAATATATTATTTAAGGGTAATTTCACTGTTTGAATTAACTAAATTACCTCTAATCAAACCTCATGTATTATCAATTAAGCTATTTTTATGAAAATTTAAAATAAACTTATTTCATATTTTTAAGGATATAATAGGTTAATTAGATTTTTTTTTTAATTTTATTAACATTACATGAATTTTTAACCGACATAAATTGCTTCTAAAACAAAAATAAATCATACAAACTTTATTGTTTTAACATATATGATAAGTTATAAAAGTCTTTGACTTTTAGTAAAATATAATTCCATCTCGGATTAAAAAAATTTTGATTTAAAAACAATTGTAATTTTTTCAAATCGAAGAATGCCTAATTTTTTTCATAGATATATATTCAATTTGTGAAAAATGAAAATGGAGACAACTATTGTTTAATTTGATGAAATTTAGAATTTTTTATTAGTTTTAAAAATAGAATGGGGAAGAGAATATAGAAGGGAATGTAGGAGATTTTGTTGGGGGCATTTTAGTACTTTTAATTTTATATTTTTATATTTGGTCCTTCTAAATAATTACAATTTTTATGGTCATTCTCCGTAAATATCTTTTCCTCTAGGTCCTTCATTCTAATTTTCCCTATTAATAAGTTACCCCTAACTCAAACAGGCCCAATAATATTGCCTTTTTTAAGAGATCCATCGTAAGTTGTTTTGGATTTTATTTTTTAAAATAAATATTTTTCGTATTTGTTTTTGTTAAATTATTTCAAGATACTTTTCATCTGTGTTAAAAGCTATCTTTATCTCTCACGTTCGCTTTTGCGCATTAATTAGTTATATTAGTATTAAGGCAACCGGGAACCGCGTATTTTTATCTAAATAATTTTAGGGATAGGATATTGTCACTACCAATTTTATGTCACTGTCACTTTTTCACCGTTAGATCAGAATTTTAATAGGAGAGAGAAATGATAAACGTAAATGAGATTATGATCTAACGGTGAAAAAGTGGTAGTGACAATATCCTATCCCATAATTTTATAATATAAATATATGTAGATACACAAACATATCTCCCTTTATATATATGAGATAGGATATTGTCACTACTAATTTTATGCCACTACCACTTTTTCACCGTTAGATCATAATCTCATTTATCTTTATCATTTCTCTCTCCTATTGAGATTATGATCTAACGGTGAAAAAGTGGTAGTGACAATATATATATATATAATATTATTTTCCCTATCTAGATATAAGAATAAAAATTAACGATAGAAAAACGATTAAAGATGGTAGGATATCCGTATTTTATTAAAATATTAAAAAGATAATCATATTTAAAAAGATTTGGATAATCTCTCATGTAAGTTTTTTTCTTTTAAATCTTTTTCCCTCGTGCAAACTAAACTCTAAATTATCTATAAATAAGGGTTAGTAGTCTTTAGAGAGGTACGAGTTACCCAGATAAATCCAAAGAGCAAAGTTGTGAAAAGCTAATTGTAGGCATCAAAAAGTTCTGAGGTAAGATTATCCTCGTAAAAACTTTACGACCTTCTTCTTAATTCTAAACACAATTTCTCTTCAAATTTTCTGTATTTTAGACACAGCTTTTTTTTTTTTTTTTTAGTTTTTCTTTGGTTTGTTTAAGATGTGCATGGTAATGTTCCTGGAATGAGTTTTTTTTTTTCCGAAATAAAAATGGATAAAAATTGTGTTTGGTAAATCCGCTTTTTTTATGGTCCCGGGATGAACTGATTTATTTTTAATTTCTGGTTCTCTGTTCTAGGTACAAAATCAGAATCACTTTTCTCTCCTCTCTTCTCCTTCTCCTCTCTTCCCTGGGTCGCGGCAGTGGGATTAGGGTTAGGGTATCTCTTCCCCTGAGTCGCGGCAGTGGGATCGGTTTTGATTTTAATTTAGGATTCTGGTTCTGTTTCTATATGGTTGTTTGAATATCGCGTTAATTACTGATTACCTCTGCTCTGCATTCTATGGGTTCTGATTACCTATGCCCTGCATTCTGTGGGTTCTGGTATGAGCTGACGCTAGCAATTTTTTTTTCCTCTTTAGGTTTTTTGTGGTAATCATGCATAGCTAATTTCCAGTTTCTTGCTGAACATTTTTGTTTTTGTTTTTGTAATTTCATTTATTATTTCTTTCACTTTAGTTTCGATTTCTTGTTGAACGTTAATTTGTTTGTGTTTCTCTTTTTCTTTTCTTTAACTTTGTTATCATCTTTCGTTTATACTTCCTTGGACGGAAATAGAAACTGTTCTGGAAAATAATAAAACTCAGAAATTACTTGAAATAAAGATTACACCTGTTGGCCCCATAGAAATAAAAACTAGATTTAGTCATAAAAAAGGAAATAAAAAATAGTTTTTTTTATCAAATATTTTGTCAGGATATATGCTTCCAGTTTTCTAATATTTTTCTTAATAATTAAATTATTATCTTCATTATAAAAATAACTAGTAACTTATTTCAATATTCTCTTCAGTCTTCTCTACCCTTTATAACAAAAATTTGTTTTATTTCATTTTTTGTTATATTCTAATAAATACTATATATTATTAATTATTAATAATATTTTGTATGGTTATTAGGAATGGCTGGAGAAATCATTGCGTTGCCACAAGGATGGAACCAAGTGCAAGAAGGTATCACGAAGCTGAAGAATATTCTAGAAGGCTTGCCTGATGAGAAACCTTTCACTTCCCGAGAGTACATGAATCAATACACTTCAATCTACATCATGTGCACGCAATATCCACCATATCATTACTATAAAGAGCTTTATGAAAAATACAAAGAGACTTTTGAAGAATACCTCAACTCTACTGTGTGGCCATCTTTAAGAGACAAGCACCATGAATTTTTACTTAGAGAGCTTCGGATAAGATGGAACAACCACAAAGTTATGTCTCGTTGGCTCTCAGGTGTCTTCCTATATCTTGAACGCTATATTAAACACTACTCACTTCCTTTGCTCAATGATGTTGCACTTGCTTGTTTCCGAGACTTGGTCTTCAACAAGGTAAGTCCTAAGGTTACAAATGCCATAATTTCTCTGATCCATAAAGAACGTGAGGGCGAACAGATTGATTCATCGTTGTTGAAGAATGCTATTGATATATACATTGAGATTGGTGTGTATGAAGAGGATTTTGAAACTTATATGCTTGATGATACTTCTACTTACTATAGAAGAAAGGCGGCAAGCTGGATTGGGGTTGACTCTTGCCCGAATTATATGATCAAGGCTGAGGAATCCTTGAAGAGGGAAAGGTATAGAGCCGGAGAGGCTGGTTACTTGCCAAATGGCACATTGAGGAAATTAGTAGAGAGAGTTCAACATGAGTTGCTTGTCACTCACGCAACTCAATTACTCGAGAAAGAGAACTCTGAGTTTTAGGGCGTCGCATACATATAATTTCATAAGCATCTGAATTCTATTTTATAATTTTCACCCTCTAATTGCCAACCCTAGCTCCGCCTCTGCATACCAACCCTAACATCTCTCTCACACTTCATGCGTGTGATGGAATTCGCGAAGTGCTTGTTTGAAATAGTGATTTGAACTTTTGAAAGTAATTTTTCAGTCATGATTTACAGTATATAAAGTAAATATATGTGAGATGAGTTTTGTTTCAATTTACATGAATAAACACTTTTAGGAGTCTCATGATTTAACATGCACGGTCTTTTACGTTCTTACAAACTGCTCCTTTTCCCCTTATATATATATCAGAGTGTCCTTAAATATAGCTCCTTTGTTTTTTAACAAAATTTAGGGGTGCATCAGCGCTGTCAACTGAACTTATAAACACAAGGACTGTAGCTAGTAATTGAGCAAACAATAAAGATGAAATAAAATAGAAAAAAATTATAGGGACCTAATAAGGACTTTTAGATTAATTTTCCTTTAATTTTATTTTGTTTTTAAAAGCTAACATTTATTTTTCGCACATAATTTTCATCACACTGTTCTGTTTGGTTCGACGGAGGGGAGGGGAAGGGGGGATTTTAATGGAGGAGAGGGGATAAGAGAGATTTTAATATTACTTTGTATGGATTGATTAGGAGGAGAGGAGAAGGGAATTTTTTTCACATAGACAACTTTACTCTTATGTTATGAGAGAGATTTTAATGTTACCTTGATTGGTTTAGGAAAGGAGAAGAGGGAAATTATCTTTACATGGACAACTTTACTAATGTTATAAGTGATTTTTTCCAAACTTTGTTAAATGTATAATAACATTTAAATATAAATAACATTTTTATTCCTTAGATGAAAATTAACATTTAAAACACACATATATATTGAAAATAAAGAGCGATGACCATAGCCAGCAACTCTACCTGCTCTTTGCTTGTATCCCCATTTTTGCTGAGGCAAAAGCCCTTCGCTTAATTATAACCTTTGCCTCAAGAACCTCAATCTTTGTTGTCCATCTTCCAAGAGGTATATTACACTTGCTGGGCTATCTACAATCCCGAGGTTCAGGTCAAGGGGGAATGCAGCCTGAAACTTTAGATTATAGAGTTTTCTTCGTCGATAAATCTGGTTTAATGGCTTAGACTTTGTGAAATGGGATGCTGTGCTCCGAATTCCTTGTTTTCTTTTATATAATCTGTTCAGTATTTTAAAATTGCCATTTTGTGTCGTGAAATTTAAAATAGACAAACAAGATATCAAGCCCCTAAAAATACCAATACCTAAACTCCAATTCAATCTAAAAATATCTTGCATTGCCATTAAAAAGCATAATAAAGCCATCGCTTATCAAACAGAGATAATAAAATCAAAGTCCTAAAAGTCAAGGCGCCGACTTTGGTTCCTCTCGACACAATCGTAATTCAAAATCCAAACTTTTCTAAACTAGAAAGCATTTTCCACATCAATATCATATAAAAAGCAAACCTTGTGACAATCAGCAACGAGAATGATCAAACTTAAAAGAACAATGAGTAGAAGTAGATACCATTAATTAGTAGCGTCAGTGTTGGCTAAAAAAAGATGAAGAGTAGCAAAGATCAAGGCGATCGGAAGAAACAGAGAAGAAGCAACACGAGTGGCCGCCATTGTTGTTTCCAGCCACTATTGAAGGAGCTGAAAGTCGTTTCAGGCAGGGTTCAGGTGCGGTGAAGAACATACAAAAGCAATTAAGACATAGTGGAAAGGAACGACAAGAGAAGAGGAAGAAGAAGGGGTTGGAGTAGTAGGTGGTTTTGAGATTGTGACCAGTTGTCCTAGGCATCGCCATTAAAGAAAGGGATGCCCAGTAAGATGGAGATTCGAAAAGGGGCCTCAAGGTATTTTTGGCATTACAAAAAAAGACTAGGGACCTTTTTGTCCATTGACGCGCCAAATTTTATAAATCCCTCCGAATCCGTCCGATTTGGGGGTGACGTTTTTGAAGGGAGGTGGGGGGAAATTTTAAAAAATTCTCCCTCCCCTCCTAAATAATGTGATAAGCAAAACAAGGGAAGGAGGCCAAAATCCCTCCGTCCTCCCCCTTTCCCTCAAACCAAACACACTTTTAAAAGTGCCACAGTTACAATGATGTCCATTTTGACATTAATTTCGCCAATTTGACATATTAATTAAAATATTAAGTCACCTTTTTCTAGGGTATTTACTGTTAAAATTAGAGAAAATAAAGAGCTGGAAAGCCTTAAATGCAATTATGGGTCATAAAATACCCTGAAAATATTGTGATAAATCTTGAGACAAATAAATATTTATTAAAAATAGGAAAGTATGTTGTCTCTAATTTAGATAATTTTTGGGATTATTTGCCTTGGAAAATAATGAGGCAAAATTGATTATAATTTTGGGGAGCATAAGTTGCCCAATGATTTTTAAAATAATACATGGGCAAGTGGAGAAGCTTTTTCCTTGGCCAAGAATTAGCCTTGAAATCGAAAATGAGAAGAGGAAAGGAAAGAAGAAGAAATATGTAGTAAACTTAGTTAAGAAGTTATGTGGAAAAGTCAAATAAAAACACAAGCCAATGGGAACATAAAGCATGGGATATTTGAAGCATATTCTTTGGCCAAGAGTTGCCCATGAATTTCGAAAATAATAGAAGAAAAGAAGAGAAAAATGTGTGTAGTGTGAATGCAAAATCAAGTGGAAGGAAAGAGAAATGAAGATAAGGGATATTTTGAGAAAAAACAAGTAGGATAAATGAGAACCGATAGAAATTAAATCCTATCTTGAAATCCTTGGATTAAGTAGGAAAGATTTGGACATATTATGAATCAGTGGATGTTTGTCCCGAAGTTGGTGTTATCGGAAGTCATTTCCGTAACCGACGGCGTTTATCCTGAAATGATCAGCAGGCTACGAAATATCCTTAATGGAATCATAAATTTTATTAATCCACATATTTCTCAAGAGTAAACAGAGACCTTCAAGACCACATCGATGAATTTTTGAGATTTGTTAAGATTACACGATTAGATCACCGAACAGGGAACTTTATCGGTTAAAAACCATAAAGCACAAGGGTGACATCACTTTTGATGATGTCAATTTGGAGGAAAAGGGGGAGGTCGGCAAGCATACATGTAAGGAGGAGATTTGATCTCAAAAAGTGCTTTAGATCCAATGGTTGAGATTGAAGTAGAAAGTTTGGAAGATTACCTTTTTGCCCTTACTTTTCTTCTATAAATAGGCTTCACCTCTTCACTTCAAATTCTCACCAATTCACTTGAGCATTTCGAAATCTAGTGAGAGGTTAGAGAGAAGGAGGAGCCTGGAGGAAGAAGCAGCGAAGTTCTGGGCAATTTCTTCGGTCCCTAGTCTTGAGTTCTAGTTTTGTTCGGTAGTTCTTAAAGTTCTAGGGTAGATGTCGTTTTGATCTTTAATCTTCCAGTATATTGTAGATATCATGTTTTAGGGTTAAATATGATATATATTTTCAAAAATTATGATGGAGATAGAGATATGTCAACATTTTGGAAGATTAGAGTCAAAGTAACGAAGTGCTGGCGAAATTCCGCCGATTAGGGAGGTCAGGGGTAAAATGGTCATTTTTGACTAAAGTGACTATTATGATGATTGTTTAGTAACAAATACGCTATTGTCCTTATAGGATAACTGTGATCACGTTCCGATCGTCACACGTACCGTATATCGTCAACGAAGGTACGTTCGCGTACTGTAACACTAACTCTGATGGTTATTGTATGCGTATATGAGCTATGTGTATTGTGAGCTTATATGAGGTAGCTGATAGCTCTGTGGTATGTTTATGTATTGTTGTTATGACTATGTTTGCTGGGTATCGGGATACGCTTGTTAGTGGCCTAGGTGCTGTCAGGATACACTCGTTAGTGGCCTAGGTGCTGCCGGGATAAACTTCAGGGGGGCCTAGGTGCTGCCGGGATAAGCTTCAAGGGGGCCTATGTGCTGCTGGGATACGTTGTGCCTTTGTGCTGCTGGGATACGATTGGTTGTATGATTCATTTGTTGTGCTTATATTCTGTTTATGTTGTGAATGCCCGTAGTCCATATATTGTATGTAAACATGAGGTTAACCGTTACCTGAGGTCCGGTGCGGACCTCAGCCCTCAATATAGCTTCAGGGTCGGGAGAACCAAGGACAGAGGAGAAGAGTAAGCAACACGCATAGAGACTCAGCTAAAGACTGTCTTTTGTTGCCACGGTGTGGGAATCAACAGGGAAACACTTTTGTAGTTTCGTTTAAGTTAAACACTCGAATCATGTACTGTTACTGTAATTAGCCAGACCTATGACATTTTGAATATATATATCAGTTACACTCTTGCTCCGATGCTCTACTCTGATGAAAAAAAAATTATACTGCTTTTGAAAATGAGATGTTACAAAGGGGTTAGAGTAGTAGGTGGTTTTGAGATTGTGACCAATTGTCCTAGGCATCGCCATTAAAGAAAGGGATCATGCCCAGTAAGATGGAGATTCGAAAAGGAGCCTCAAGGTATTTTTGGCATTACAAAAAAAGACTAGGGACATTTTTGTCCATTGACGCGCCAAATTTTATAAATCCCTCCGAATCCGTCCGATTTGGGGGTGACGTTTTTGAAGGGAGGTGGGATTTTAAAAAATTCTCCCTTCCCTCCTAAATAATGTGATAAGCAAAACAAGGGGAGGAGGCCAAAATCCCTCCGTCCCCCCCTTCCCTCAAACCAAACACACTTTTAAAAGTGCCAGAGTTACAATGATACCCATTTTGACATTAATTTCGCCAATTTGACATATTAATTAAAATATTAAGTCACCTTTTAACGATAGAGTGTAAAGCAACAACGTACTTTATGGGTTTTGGATAATACGCATTTTTGCACTTTTATAGTGATATATTTTACTGACACTATTTAATTTCTCAATAAAAAGAATAATAAATGATAGACATATAGAGAACTATTTTGGTCAGCAAATCAATTACTGTGGTTGGAATTCCTATCATAACTCTTATTTGAGATTCAGATTTGGTTGGTGAAAATCCCAGAAAATCCATGATTTTAAATAGGGTAAAGGTATAAAAATATATATGGACTTTTACCCAAAGTGCATCTAACACCATATGCTTTTCGGAGGTGCAAAAATGCACATGAACTCTTAAAAATGAGTGCGAAAATACCCATGCCGTTAAATTCTTTTAACTGCCGTTAGTTGTAATGTGAAAATACCAAAATGCCCCTAAACTTAAAAAAAAAAGTTCAATCAAACAACTGGGCTTCTCTACGTAATGGCTTGCGGATAAAAGAAAGAAGAAGACCGTTCGCTGCATATCATCCGCTGCGCTTATCTTCTGTGTATGTATATGTATATATATATGTATATGTGTGTGTATATATATATATATATATATATACACACACACACACACATATATACATATATATGTATATATATATACACACACACACACACACATGGCTCTGATACCATATAAGCGAACAACCAGGTTATATGCTCAAATATAGAGAAGATATGGGTATGACGATACTAGAACCAACCATCAAGCCTCAGGGTTTGACCAAATATGATCCGGGTCATGGAAGGATACCTATCCTCTTTCATACAGGAATACTTTTATAGAGAGCTGAAACCTCTCAGACCTTCCCCTTCGAGATCATATTCAAGACTGACCTTCCTTCGTTTCCTACCGGAGGCGTAGCCAAAACTTGATTTTATGGTTTTTATATGATCATAACCAAACACGAACCCTATTTGAACATATAACCATGTGTGTCTTACGAGATCATGACAGATTTAACCGCCGATAATATTACTCCCTAATTTGACCCCTTAGAAAATTAGAAACTCATACCTTAGATTTGTTCCACAGATATTTGAAGTATGCTTCAAAGAAAGAAATGATAAAACTTTGGAATTTTATCTGGCAACTCTTTGATTTCTTTGGGTTCAGGATTATTGGGTATATAAATGGCATGTAACATTCCATATTGGTAGAAGGTTCTGATTAAACTTGGTGAAGTTCCTGGGTAGGCTACAACTTTGTTAAAGGCAAAATGGGAGGAGTATTTGACATGTGGATCAGAAATCTCCATGTTTCCAGTCTTACTAACAAGGGTTTTGAAGAAAAGGTATTTAGAATAGTGTCAAAGATTTCAGTTCTTGTAATCCTAGGGATCGAAGTTGAGGCTTCAATTATTTTTCCTTTTTCTTTTCTATGGGCTTCTTCTTGCATTTGGGTTTTTATGATTTCATTGAAAGGGTTATAGTTTGAAGTGTTTGGGCGGTAGGCCCACTAACATTTTCTTGGGTAGATGACCCATTTCTATTTTGGGTTTGGGTAGATGACCCAATTTGAGTGTATGACTCATTTAAAGAACTTAATTCCAAGTCAATTTGTATTCTTGAGTGCAGATACTTACATTTCTTTTTCCATTACCTTCCAACTTCTCTATTCTTCTGAACAGAGTTTCAACTTGTTGGTTTAAATGAGCAATACTGCTTAAAAGACTTTGTACAGATGAACTGCATTGACTGTTTAACAGATTAACATTCATTTTTAGAATGTTTAAATCTGCTAATCTTTATCGGCATGTATTACAAGTCGATTAGAATTCATTTCGAACTGGATCTGCATTAGATTCCATCTGCTCATAAAATCTGCAATAAGATTATTCTTTCCTGGCACATATTCAATAACATAATCATAATAAACCAAATCTCCTTGCCATTTAAATAACATTTTATTTGCTAATTTCTCTGTTTTTATTCCTTTATCAAGCCAAGATTTAACTTGTGTATTATCAGTCCTAATGATAAATTGTGAATTAACTATAAACAATTCAAATTTTTCTACTGCTTTAACTATTGCTAATAATTCTTTCCAATTTGAATGATATTTCCATTGAGCTTCCAAAAATTTTCCACTTGCATATCTATTTATGATTTCTTCTCCTTTGTCATTTTCATGATATAAAGCTGCACCCCAATATTGATCTGATGCATCTGTATATATTATCCATTTTACATCTTTTTGTAAGGGTATTGTTAATTTAGGTAATTTTTGACAAATTTTCTTTAATTGTTCAATTATTTTAATTGTTTCATTATCCCATTTCCATTCTGTTTTTTCTCCTGCTAACTTAGAAATTTTTGAAGTTAATTTTGATAAATTTGGAACATAATTTCTAACTTGATTGATTAATCCTAAAAATGCTTGTAAATCTTTCTTATTTGTTATCTTACCAAATTCTAAAACTTTTTACTTATATGATCTTGTAATTCTATTCCATTTGTGGTTATTATCTGTCCTAAGAAAGGTATTTCTTGTTTTCTTAATATTGATTTTTTAGGTGATATATTCAAACCTTTTTCTTCTATTAAATCTACAAACCGATTTAGATGCTGTGTATTTCTTACTATCTTCTTCCAATTTTACTTGAAAAAATCCTGATTTACAATCAAATTTGCTAAATATTTTCTTTCCTCTTATAAGATTAAATAATAATTCCATTTTAGGTATTGGATATCTATTTCTAATAGTTATGCTATTCAAATATAGAGAAGATATGGGTATGACGATACTAGAACCAACCATCAAGCCTCAGGGTTTGACCAAATATGATCCGGGTCATGGAAGGATACCTGTCCTCTTTCATACAGGAATACTTTTATAGAGAGCTGAAACCTCTCAGACCTTCCCCCTTCAGATCACATTCAGCACAGCCTTCCTTCGTTTCCTACTGGAGGCGTAGCCAAAACTTGATTTTATGGTTTTTATATGATCATAACCAAACCTTAACCCTATTTGAACATATAACCATGTGTGTCTTACAGGATCATGACAGACGAACTGCCGATAATATTACTCCCTAATTTGACCCCCTTAGAAAATTAGAAACTCATACCTTAGATTTGTTCCACAGATATTTGAAGTATGCTTCAAAGAAAGAAATGATAAAACTTTGGAATTTTATTTTACGAACACAAAGCAATTGTACAAGAGAAGTAGTGAATTGAGTGATATCTCAAACTCGGTGTGTAAGACTCGGTGTGTGATGATATTGTGTGTTGCAATGTGAGATTACATGGCTTTATATAGACAGTCGACATTCCAACTGCTTCCTAACTCTGACATACACATTTACGTAAAGTTATAAAAAGTCTAAAAACCTACAAGACCTATAAAAGGCTACCTATTGTATATTTATTACAAAATTTACACCTAAGGTACTTTACATTTAATACAAGATAAGTCTTCAAACTTTGTACGTAGCACTTCCAATTTTGCACATTACTACTTCTGCACATATAAGTCATATAAGACAAACTGTACTTTTTTTTTAAATTTTTTTTTAAATTTTCGTTTTTTTTTCATCTTTTTTTTTTTTTCAAACTTTTGCCTAGTGTCGGCAAAACTTGCACCATACACGTTGCACCTTCATTTACACTCTTCTGCTTCAAATCTTTAACCTGTCAGCACTTTGTCGGTGTCGGCAAGCTTTCCTTGTCTTCTTCCACTTTACTTCAAATCTTCAAAGGACACTGAGATCTGTCTCCGGATCTTCAATATCTTGCATAGCTTTTTCTCTTTCCTCACAATTCTTACACCTGTGATTAGAGTACTCTGCCAAAAGATTACATATCTTCTTCTTTGTCCTTTCTGAGTTTTCCATCCTGTTATTTCTCAATCTGTCATACCATTGCACAAACAGTGGTTGATCATGTGAAGTCTTTCCAAATGCTGCGATGATTGAAGTCATTCCACAATAATAAACCCATTGCTTTTCACTTTTTATAGCTCTAGTCATTTCTTGAAATATAATATGATAATTTTGAGCTCTAATATTAGACATTTTGTTCAAATTCTGGTCGTCTTCAATATCTTCTTTGATCTCTCGCTTGTCTCTATAGGCTTCTTTGTTGTTCCAAGTCGAATTAAACTGATTGGAGGGTAAAACTTTTCTGGTGTGATTTCTGCAACTGTTGAATAAAATCTAATATATACGCTGTGTTGCGTTACAACTCCAACATATATTTTGACTGCTTCTTGCAAGGCTGCTGGCAACTCTTTGATTTCTTTGGGTTCAGGATTATTGGGTATATAAATGGCATGTAACATTCCATATTGGTATAAGGTTCTGATTAAACTTGGTGAAGTTCCTGGGTAGGCTACAACTTTGTTAAAGGCAAAATGGGAGGAGTATTTGACATGTGGATCAGAAATCTCCATGTTTCCAGTCTTACTAACAAGGGTTTTGAAGAAAAGGTATTTAGAATGAGTGTCAAAGATTTCAGTTCTTGTAATCCTAGGGATCGAAGTTGAGGCTTCAATTATTTTTCCTTTTTCTTTTCTATGGGCTTCTTCTTGCATTTGGGTTTTTATGATTTCATTGAAAGGGGTTATAGTTTGAAGTGTTTGGGCAGTAGGCCCACTAACATTTTCTTGGGTAGATGACCCATTTCTATTTTGGGTTTGGGTAGATGACCCAATTTGAGTGTATGACTCATTTAAAGAACTTAATTCCAAGTCAATTTGTATTGCTGAGTCAGCAGTACTTACATTTCTTTTTCCATTACCTTCCAACTTCTCTATTCTTCTGAACAGAGTTTCAACTTGTTGGTTTAAATGAGCAATACTGCTTAAAAGACTTTGTATAGATGAACTGCACTGACTGTTTAACAGACTAACATTCATTTTTAGAATGTTTAAATCTGAATAAATGAATTTAAAACTATAAAATCTCACCTGAAACAAAAATTAGAATTATTATCTAGAGTATGAATCAAAGACCTAGGATAACATATTTTGGAAGAAATGTGCAAACAAAGATATCACCTGTAGATAAAAGTTTATTTAGATTAGCTCTTAAATTAATAAGAGATGTAGATAGAATAAAATATGGAAGAGTATTAGAAGCATATAATAGGCTTTTGGAAGCACAAGAACCTTATAATCCATTAATAGCAAGCCAAGCTATACAACAAATAGAAGAAGCTTATGAATTCTTAGGACAAAGAAATTGTGTAAAAATGTCATTAAAAATCATTTGGAAGTATTATCAAGCTGGAGCAAATCTAACAGTAGCAAAATATAATGTTTTACCACCTGAAATGTGGAAAAAGAAAAATAGAATTATTAGAATGGAATCAGCAGGAAGAGAAATACATATGATAGAATTAGAAGCAAGAAATGTAATGGTACAAATAGGAAATTATGAATTAAAAATTCAAGAATTAAATCAATATAATGAACCTCAATGTGATATAATTTTAGGATTAGATTTTTAGAAAAATATTACCCTTTTACTTTTATAGAAAAAGCTTTAGTATTAACGACACCTTGTAAACATCAAGCTATAGGAGTAAGAATAACAAGCCCTTATAAAAGAAAAGATGAAAAATTTCAAAAGAAGAAACATAAAGAAGAAGTGCAATTCTTACAAAATAATGAACCAGTAAGAATAGAACACATGTTAGCAACATTGACAATAAGAGAAGAAAAATCTATAGAACAAAGAATATTAGAGAATTTTAGTGAAAATCCATTAATACATTGGGAAAAATCTAAACCGATGGCAAAAATAGAATTGAAGGATTATAGTAAAGAAATAGAAAATAATGAAATTACAAATAATGAAGAATTTGAAGAATATGAGGAATATGTAAATACTGAAGAAAGTTCAATAGAAAGAAGAATAACATTTAATAAAGAACAATATGATAAAATAAAAGAAAAAGATTTAGACATGACAATTAATAACATAAAAAATGAAAAATTTCTAGACAAAGTAAGCAAAATGTTGAAAAATAAGAAAAAAGAAAAATCACACTGTGTAATATTAGAAAAGAAACTGCCGATAATATTACTCCCTAATTTGATGGTTGGTTCTAGTATCGTTATACCCATATTTTCTCTATATTTGAGCATATAACCTGGCTGTTCGCTTATATGGTATCAGAGCAGTGGATTAATGATAATATGAAACCGAAGTTTGATCCCTTTACTCTTGTTATTGTTAAACTTTACTCTACCTTGCTTTAATTTGTTGAGTTTTATATATTGTTGTTTGAAGATTTTCTCAAGTATCCTCTGAAGTTGCAGTATTAATTGATCTGCTTCACGAGAAAGAGAAATCTTATTGTCTGTTTTATTTGTACAAGCTATAGTTGTAATATAGTTGTAATACGTAGTTGCAAAATGAACATAATTAAAAAGTTAGAGCCTAGAATGTATGAAATAGAATATGAAAAGTTACCTAATAGTTCTTATTTGTTGCAGGAAAAAGAAATCAAAATTTGTAATTTTACCCCTTTTATTTTAGGAGGACAAGGAGAATATACATGTAATCAGATGAATTGGAATAATATGTATTTGATGAAACAATTAGGAAGTTATATAAATTTAAATATAGAAAATTTATTACAGATATTTAATTTAGAAGAAATAATGGAACAATTACCGGAAGAAACTAGAGAAATTTTAGAAAAAGTAGATATTAAAAATCAGAAAGATAGATTAAGAGAATTAGCAAAACCTTTAGAACAAAAGATTTATGAAATAAAATCAGAAATAAAACAAAATACAAAAGATTTAAAAGAAGTAAAAATGATATTAAAGGAATAAAAAGGCTTTAGGAATATATGAGAAATTAGAACCAATAAGTAATAATCCTCAAATAAATATGATGAGATCTTTATATGATTGGGAAAATTCAGATGTTACAGTGCTTAATATAAAAACCAAAATGTAAATCAAAACGTAGAACAAACTAGAATAATTGCAGAAGAAATTAAAAAGGCCAAAATGTAATTAATAATAATTTATGGACAATTTATGAAAAAATGGATAAAAATACAATAGATGTTAAAGATGGATTAAGAAAATTAGAACAGTTTTATAAAAATAAAGAAAAAGAAAAAGAAAAAGAACATAATGAATATAAAGTGGAATATAAAAATAATTATATATTAAAAAACATAGAAACAAAAGATAAATTAGGAGAATTAATAGCTATATTTAATAATGCTGAAACTAGAAAATTAAAAATGATGAAAAGTAGAAATGAGAATTCAGATTCAGAAGATGACATAGAAAGATTTATGAGTCAAGATGAAACAAATTTAGAGGAAATAACACAAGAATTACAAAATTTAAGAATAATAGATGAAAATCAAATTAATATGCAATCAGCTCAATCAGGAGTAGAACAAGAAAGGCAACAAGAAGAAACATCAAATAGAAATCATTTAGATACAACAAAAATTCAAAGAAGAGCAAGAGAACAAGAAATAAGAAGACAAAGAAATTTAGTAAGAGAAGATATGGGTATGACGATACTAGAACCAACCATCAAGCCTCAGGGTTTGACCAAATATGATCCGGGTCATGGAAGGATACCTGTCCTCTTTCATATAGGAATACTTTTATAGAGAGCTGAAACCTCTCAGACCTTCCCCCTTCAGACCATATATATATATATATATATATATATATATATATATATATATATAAGCCTATTAGCTTCCAAGCGCCCAGAAAACTATCTTCGAAAAATTCTTATTTAGATGACCATCCAGTTTTTTTTACTAAGGCATAGGAAGAATTGCTTATAGATAGGCCAGAAATAGTGCGCCTCAATAAACTTTGCCATAAAAGCCTTGAGGATTCGGTATAACCTTCTCTTTATCTATTTCTTCAAGCATCAAGCAGAAGCGACGGGAATGACAGCAATTGGAGGGTCAGATGTATGCCCTTGCCTCTCTTCAACACTTCACGAACTCTTCTCTTGGATCCTCATCCACATAGGGGCACAGGCCCTCGTTCCTTTCTATTAATGCCCTATTCCAGCGAAACAGAATAACACCAACGGATCTAAGCTAAATAATAAGATTTAGGAAGAAGAGAAAAATGAAATTGTAGAATCTTATTCCTTCCTCAATGTACTTATACAAGGTCTTTATATAGACCTAATAAGACTCAATAAATGATATATACAGAATAACAAATTACATGAAAATAGAACTAACTAGTTACACTAAAATAGAACTAATTACACTAAAATAGGAATAATTAGTTACACTAACTATATACTCTAATACCCCCTCAAGCTGGAGTATGTATGTTAATCATGCCCAGCTTGGCAAGGAGTGTACAAAAGGAAGAAGGAGGCAAAGCCTTAGTAAAAATATCAGCTAGCTGATCTTCAGATTTAATAGGAAGAAGATGAATCAAACCCTGTTGAAGTTTCTCACGAACAATGTGACAATCAATATCCAAATGTTTAGTACGCTCATGAAAAGTAGGGTTAGCAGCAATATGTCTAGCAGATTGATTATCACAATATAAGGGAGCCGTACTAGAAAGAGGAAGACCAAAGTCCCTCAATAAATGAGAAAGCCACTGTAATTCACAAGTAGTTGCTGCCAAGGCACGATATTCAGCCTCTGAAGAAGAAGTGGAGACTGTTGGTTGCTTCTTAGAACGCCACGTAATCAGGGCTTGATCAAGAAAACCACAAAAACCAGTGATGGAACGCCGTGTATCAAGACAACCAGCCCAATCTGAGTCACTAAAAGCATTAAGTCTATCAATAGAAGTGACTGGAAAGAAAAGACCACGACCAGGAGAACCTTTAATATAGCGAAAAACTCTATGAAGAGCACGCAAATGTACATCAGTAGGGTGCTGTATAAACTGACTAAGTTGCTGAACAGCAAAGGATAAATCTGGACGAGTATTAGTAAGGTATAAAAGACGGCCAACCAAAGTGCGATACTCAGAACAATCAGTCAAAACAGTACCAGAATCCTTGGACAATTTAAGGTTACGAGCCATAGGAGTCTTGGCAGGCTTACAATCCAAGAAACCAGAATGAGATAAAAGATCTAAGGCAAACTTTCTTTGACATAAAGAAATACCTTTAGAGTTCCTAGCAATCTCCAAACCCAGAAAATACTTGACATCACCAAGATCCTTGATTTTGAAACAATCATCAAGAAAAACTTTAATACGATTAATCTCATCCAAATCAGTCCCACCAACAATTATGTCATCCACATAAATGAGTAAAACAGTAAAGGAGGCGGCAGAATTCTTGATAAACAAAGAATGATCAGCTTGAGATTGTTGAAAACCACAAGAAACAAGAGCTTTAGATAATTTAAAAAACCATTGTCTACTAGCTTGCTTAAGACCATAAAGGGACCTTTGTAATTTGCAAACCTTGTTTGGAGAAGAAACAACCAATCCAGGAGGAGGAAGCATATATACCTCTTCATCAAGATCACCATGTAAGAATGCATTATTGACATCTAATTGTTTCAAATGCCAATTATGAGCTGCAGCAAGGGCAAGTAATAATCTCACAGTAGTTAGTTTAGCAACCGGCGAAAATGTATCATTATAGTCAATACCCTCAACTTGGGTATATCCTTGAGCAACAAGGCGACCTTTGTATCGATTAAGAGTACCATCAGAGTTATATTTCTTAGCAAAAACCCACTTACAACAAATCGGGCGCTTATTAGGAGGTAAATCAGTTATCACCCAAGTTTGATTTAGTTGCAAAGCATCAAGTTCAGCATTAATAGCATTTCTCCAACCCTCATGTTTAATGGCTTTAGAATATGACTTAGGAATATCATCAGTCGATATGGAACAAACAAAATGATGATATAAAGGAGAAAGACGATGATAAGAAAGAACTTTAGAAAGGGGTGATAGATACCTGCCTCCAAAGAATCGGTATGGTGAAGCACATTGAAGAGTAGTATGATAATCATGCAAATAATTGGGTGGGTTGTGTGGTCTAGTAGAACGACGCAACAAAGGAACAGAAGGGGAAACAACAAGAGAACCAGGAACAGGGGAAACATCTAGGGAACCCGGAACAGGGGAAACATGTGAAGAAGAAGACACAGAATCAAGGGGAAAATCAGAAACATCAAGGGGCGGAAGAGCTTGAGGTAAAGGAATTGAATCAGACTTGTGCACA
The DNA here is from genome assembly GCA_025563575.1 of Acacia pycnantha. Lineage (NCBI taxonomy): Eukaryota > Viridiplantae > Streptophyta > Magnoliopsida > Fabales > Fabaceae > Acacia > Acacia pycnantha. Next base: position 1,661,312 of record JAMWYP010000035.1, read on the forward strand.
TTATCGGAATTGCAAAAGGGGAAACGAGACTCATAAAAATGCACATGACGAGAGACAAGAATCTGCCGAGTATGGATATCTAAAGTGACAAAACCCTTAGTACCAGCCTTGTATCCAAGAAAAACACATTTATGCGCTCTTTTATCAAGTTTAGTTCGTTTTTGGGAAAGAGTTGAAGCAAAGCAAAGGCACCCAAAAACCTTTAAGTGTGTAAAATCAGGAGGTTTATCAAACAATAATTCATAGGGACTCTTATTTCCCAAAATTGGTGTAGGTAAACGATTGATGAGGTATACGGCATGAGTAAGAGCATAAGACCAAAATACTTTGGGAACATGAGCTTGAAATAAAAGAGCACGAGTAACGTTAAGAATGTGTTGATGTTTTCGTTCTACTCGACTATTCATTCGGGAGTTTCAATGCAAGAAGTTTGATGAATAATGCCATTTTGAGCAAAAAATCAGACATTTGAAATTCAATGCCATTATCGATCTAATGATTTGAACAGATGTATGAAATTGAGTAGAAACTAAGTTCACAAATGTTTGGATACAAGACCGAGTCTCAGATTTGTTCCTAAGCAAATATATCCATGTATAACGGGAATGATCATCAACGATGGTTAAAAAGTATTTATGACCATGTATAGAGGGTAAGTGGTAGGGACCCTAAATATCCATATGAACTAAACCAAAAATTTTATTTGAAGAACTATGGCTTACAGGGAAAGGCAACTTTCGTTGCTTGGCAAAATGACATACATCACAGCAAGTAAAAGACGAATCATAAGGAATAAATGGATGTTGTCTATGAAGTGAATACAAAGCATGTTGAGATAAATGGCCTAAACGAAAATGCCAAAGGTCAAAAGGTATGGAATCTGGAGTGGTGGAAATACTACTAACTAAAGGAGAAGAACCCATATCTGCACAATTCATGATGTAGAGCCCTTCAATGACTTCAGCTGAACCAATCATCTTCCCTGAAGGCTGGAGGCGGATTTGGCATTGCAATGTCTGAAAGGAGACAATACAAGATAGAGATTTAGTAAGTTTGGAAATTGAAATCAAATTGAAATGAAAATCCGGGACATATAATACATCCTGAATAACAAAAGTATTAGTAAATTGAACAATGCCACAATAGGAAGATAATACCCGAGTACCATCTGGAAGATTTACAGAAATAGGTGATATACGCTTATAAGAAGCAAATAAGGAAATGTTAGAGCACACATGATCAGTGGCTCCTGAATCTATGATCCAGGAGTTAGAAAATGACCGAAAAACGCAAGTTAAAGAAATACCATTGGTAGAAATTTTGTTGTGAAGCGAGAAGGCGAGTGGAAGTGTACGCTTGAACAAGTGCCAACAACCGTTTATATTGATCTGGTGTGAAACTGTATGAAGGATTAGCAACCCGATAGGAGTCAGTAGAATCTTGACTGAGAATAGGCTCAGACGATACAGCATTCACAGTGGAATTCCAGAAATTAAATCCTGGTGGGAAGCCATGTTTCTTGTAACAAGTGGCTTCAGTATGTCTGGGTTTACCACAATAGGTACATTGTTTACTAGAACCAGAGGAAGCAGAATTGAACGAATTAGTCTGCTTAGATCCAGAAAACCGAGAACCAGAGGTTTTGTTGAAAAGTGCAGTAGCTTCAGACAAAGGATATCCCATTTCCCTTTCTTGTTGTTGTACCAATGCAAATACACGATTAATAGGTGGAAGAGGATCAATCAACATTATTTGAGATTTCACAGGGGAAAATCGATCAGAGAGTCCTTTCAAGAAACGAATAACATAGTCTTGTTCTAAATGTTGTTTATAACTTGCAATTGCACCACAAGAACACTTTGGATTACAAGAACAAGAGACTATCGGACGTAATGCTAAAAATTCATCCCAGAGAATCTTTAATTTTGTAAAATAATCACTCACAGTTTGGTCTGACTGCTTCAAATTCTGGATTTCTTCCTGCAAATCTGCAAGTCTGAAAATATCGTTCGAGAAAAACGCGCACGAAGATCATCCCATACATCGCAGCCCGATCGATCCATAGTATACTCGAGCAAGAGACGACGAAATCGAACGGGTTAACCATGATAATACCATCATGTTGCACCGTTCCCAAACCGAAACAATGAATCGGTTGATCTCGGTGCGGAATCGAACGATTGATGAACCCTAGCTTATTCTTCGACAACAATGCATTCCTCATCGCACGAACCCATGAATGGTAATTAGGACCGGTGAGAATCGGTGATACAAGAATCAGGGAGGGATTTTCATTTGGATGCAAGTAGAATGGATTCGCAATGTTCTGTATTGAATCTGGCGAAGGAGGAGAGAATACACCGATGGATGAGTCGGTAGAAGACGGAACCGAAGCCATCAGGTTTAGAAAGGGGAATGGAAAAAGTAAATGAATAAAGTCCAAGAATGAACAGTGTAAGGTAAATGAATAAAGTCCAATAATGAACAGTTGTAAAGTAAACGAAATGGTACAGCAAGCACGTGAAGGTGCAGATCGAGACAAATAGAACACTGCAATGGCAGAACGGGAAAGAGAAAAAAAATTTGAGGAGAATACAGGGTGTCAATGACTAACCTGCTTTGATACCATAATAAGATTTAGGAAGAAGAGAAAAATGAAATTGTAGAATCTTATTCCTTCCTCAATGTACTGATACAAGGTCTTTATATAGACCTAATAAGACTCAATAAATGATATATACAGAATAACAAATTACATGAAAATAGAACTAACTAGTTACACTAAAATAGGAATAATTAGTTACACTAACTATATACTCTAATACTAAATTCAACCTGTGTCTCACAAAAATTGAAGAACAGCCACTTGTTCCAGAAAAAAAACTTAAAACTCAAATCAACCAAGTAAAAGAGAAAATATTTTCTACAAAGAGAAATATAGGAGAGGTCAAAAATACCCAACCCCTTTAATCCCCAGAAATTAGACAGGAATTACAAAAAACAAAGCTTTGAGGGATAAAAAACAACCCTCGTAGCTGATTGAAAGATGTGGAAAATTCAAGAAATTAAATAGAACGTAATGGAAAAAAACCCTGGATCTCGATTCTGAAAACACCTAGCTTTCGAGAAATCCTTCAAGTTTTCTTCTTGGTGAATTAAAAGACAAACCCAAAAATCATAACTTGAAAGATAGATGGTTAACAAAAAGGGATTCAGAGAAGCGGGGCGTTACTGGGGGGGGGGGATGAGATCTGTAAAACCGACGGGGGAGACGACGACGTTCTACTTCCGGTCGAAGGAGCTGGTGGAGGTGACGAACTGAAGCACAAGGTGCCGGAGATTTTGGAAGTGGAGGTGGATCAGGGAGGGCTGATGATTCAGGAGCTGAAAAGAAAAGAAAAAATGGATATGAGAAGGAAGGTACGGGCAGGTGGAAAGAAAGAAGAAAGGGCAAAGTTGGGAATTAGAGAAAGTTTGACATTTTTATTTTTTTAAATGTTATGGGGCCCACCTTAAAAGTAACGGCAATTAAAGGAATTTAACAGCATGAGTATTTTTACACCCATTTTAAGAGTTCATGTGTATTTTTGCACATTCGAAAAGCATATGGTGCTGGGTGCATTTTGGATAAAAGTCCATGTGCATTTTTGCACATTTTCCCTTTTAAATATTAAAACATCATTTTTTCAATTTTTTTTGGGAAAAAATAAACACCAATTTTTCTCAAATTATGTATAAATTAAACAGAAAATTAATTCACAATTAAGACAAATATGCGTGCATATATATACATATCAGAATAGGTGTCTATATATTTCAATATTAATCCTTCTGCTTAATTCTCAGGCGAGTCGTCGTCATCAATTGATCATTATCTTCAGGTGTTCGCTACAATCTACTTTTAAAGCCTTTCGCCAACATACATCTCCACTGAGAAACTAACAGAGCAAGAAAATGAGGTAATAAGGTTATCGATTATTTATTATTGTATCATTTTCTTGAGAGTTTTGCGTGTGATATATTCTCGTAGTGATCTCATAACTAACTTCAAAGTTAATTTCCGAAAAACGGAAAATGCTGGAATGGCTGGCGAAAAAGACGGTAAGTAGAAGAGATCGAAGAAGCAGAAATATTGAAGGAGGAACTAAACTCTGCGTTAAAGAAGGTAGATGACATAATGAACAAGGCTGAGAACTTGAAGAAATCGGATCTTGATGAAGCCGAATCAAATGATACTTCCCCTGATGCTAAAAGAAGGAAAAAAGGTAAGCATCTTGAATACTTCGAGTCAAAATATTATTGTAGAAATTCAAACAAAAATTTCAAGAATATGTGTATATAACTCATATTGTATAGCGCTCGATCAATGATTAAAATAGTCACATCACCAATTTAATCTATCCTGAAAAGCGAATTGTAGGCATCAAAAAGTTCTGGGTTAAGATTATCCTCTTAAAAACTTTATCTTCTTCTTAATTCTAACACAATTTCTCTGTATTTTGAACACAGTTTCTTTCTAGCTTTTCTTTGGTTTGTTTATTCTAAACATAGCTTCTCTTTAGTTTCTTTATTCTGAACACAGTTTCTTTATTCTAAACACATTTTCTCTTTAGTTTTTTTATGGCGCCAATTTCTTATTTAATATGTTTGTTTGGGTGTTTGCAATTTCATTTTTTTTTCTCTATAGGTTTTTTGTGGTCATCATGCATGGCTAATTTCCAGTTTCTTGCTGAATACTTTTGTTTTTGTTATTTCATTTATTCTTTCTTTCACTTCAGTTTCGATTTCTTGTTGAACGTTAAATTGTTTGTGTTTCTCTTTTTCTTTTCTTTAGCTTTGTTATCATCTTTCGTTTATACATCCTTGAACGGAAGTAGAAACTGTTCTGGAAAATAATAAAACTCAGAAATTACTTGAAATAAAGATTACACCTGTTGGCCCCATAGAAAAAAAAAAACTAGATTTTTATGATCAAATATTTTGTCAGGATATATGCTTTCAGTTTTCTAATATTTTTCTTAAGAATTAAATTATTATCTTCATTATAAAAAATAATTAGGAACTTATTTTAATATTCTCTTCCCTACTCTTTATAACAAAGTTTGTTTTATTTCATCAAATTAGCTTCTTAATGTAAGAACTAAGATGATGTGACAATAAAAATAGAAGACGCCGTTCTTGCAAATAATAACTTTGATCGCTTACAATTCAAACGGAAATTTCAAAATATTTTCCTGACAAAATATCATTTATGTGCAGATGAATTTTAACGACACTATATCACTCGAATCAAACAATTTTTTTTTCCTGTTAGATTCATTTTATTCATTATCTAATTAATTCTGATTTTAAATTCTAATAAATACTATATATTATTAATTATTAATAATATTTTGTATGGTTATTAGGAATGGCTGGAGCAATCATTGCATTGCCACAAGGATGGAACCAAGTGCAAGAAGGTATCACGAAGCTGAAGAATATTCTAGAAGGCTTGCCTGATGAGAAACCTTTCACTTCCCAAGAGTACATGATTCAATACACTTCAATCTACATCATGTGCACGCAATATCCACCATATCATTACTATAAAGAGCTTTATGAAAAATACAAAGAGACTTTTGAAGAATACCTCAACTCTACTGTGTGGCCATCTTTAAGAGACAAGCACCATGAATTTTTACTTAGAGAGCTTCGGATAAGATGGAACAACCACAAAGTTATGTCTCGTTGGCTCTCAGGTGTCTTCCTATATCTTGAACGCTATATTAAACACTACTCACTTCCTTTGCTCAATGATGTTGCACTCGCTTGTTTCCGAGACTTGGTCTTCAACAAGGTAAGTCCTAAGGTTACAAATGCCATAATTTCTCTGATCCATAAAGAACGTGAGGGCGAACAGATTGATCCATCGTTGTTGAAGAATGCTATTGATATATACATTGAGATAGGTGTGTATGAGGAGGGTTTTGAAACTTATGTGCTTGATGATACTTCTACTTACTATAGAAGAAAGGCGGCAAACTGGATTGGGGCCGACTCCTGCCCGGATTATATGCTCAAGGCTGAGGAATCCTTGAAGTGGGAAAGGTATAGAGGCGGAGAGGTTGGTTACTTGCCAAATGGCACATTGAGGAAATTAGTAGAGAGAGTTCAACAAGAATTGCTTGTCACTCCCGCAACTCAATTACTGGAGAAAGAGAACTCTGGTTGTGACATTTTGCTCAGAGATGATAAGGTGGAAGATCTATCTAGAATGTACAGATTATATCATGAGATACCTAAAGGTTTGCAGCTTGTTGCTAACGTACTCAAGAAGCATGTTATAAGTGAGGATGCAACTTTGGTCCAGCAAGTTGAAGAAGCTTCAAGTAGCCAGGTAGCAAATAAATCTGCTGGTCAAGAACAAGCCATTATTGTTGGAAAAATCATTGAGCTTCATGACAAGTATATGGGATATGTTAAGGGTTGCTTTATGAATAACAATGTCCTCCGCGAGTCATTGAAAGGAGCTTTTGAAGTACTGTGTAATAAAAGCGTTGCTTGCATTTCAAGTTCAGAGCTTGTTGCGACATTTTGTGACAATATTCTTAAGAAAGGTGGTGGTAGTGAAAAGCTGAGTGATGAGGCAATAAACGAAACCCTAGAGAAGGTGGTCTACCTTCTTGTGTATAGCCGTGATAAGGATTTGTTTGCCGAGTTTTATCGGAAAAAGCTCACCCGCCGGCTTCTCTACAACAGGAGTGCAAATGAGGGTCATGAGAAAAAATTTCTGGGCAAACTAAAGCAGCAATTTGGTGCAAATTACACTTCAAAAATGGAGGGGATGATGACAGACTTGGCCATAGCTAAGGATACTCAAAGAAGCTTTGAGGAGTATCTTCATGAAAATCCACTTTTAAAACCTGGGATTGACTTATCAGTATATGTTCTCACCACTGGATTTTGGCCTACTTATAGGTCTTGTTGTCTTAAACTTCCTTCAGAGATGGTCAAGTGTGTGGAAGTTTTCAATGGGCATTATACATCAACAACAAAGCACAGGAAGCTCTCATGGGTTTTCTCTTTGGGAACTTGCAACATCAATGGGGAATTTCAACAGAAAACCATTGAAATGATAGTTTCAACTTATCAAGCTGCAACTCTTTTGTTATTCAACAACTCAGAAAGATTGAGTTTCTCAGAGATTATGACTCAGTTAGACTTAGACCATGAGGATCTAGTTCGTATACTTCATTCTTTGTCTAGGGCAAAATATAAGATACTTTCTATTAAGGAGCCAAACAAAAAAACTATCTCTCAAAATGATGTGTTTGAGTTCAACTCAGGATTCACTGATCGAATGAGGAGGGTTAAGATCCCTCTTCCACTGATTGATGACATGAAAAAGGTGGTAGAAGATGTTGACAAAGATAGAAAATATGCTATTGAATGTGTGATTGTGAGGATTATGAAGAGCAAGAAAGTTTTAAGGCATCAACAACTGGTTTTGCAATGTGTTGACATATTGAGTCGTACTTTTGAGCCTGACCCTAAAGTAATCAAGATGCGAATTGACAATCTCATTAGTCGAGACTATTTGGAAAGGGATCCAAATGACTTTAACACCTATAGATATTTGGCTTGATCAACAACATTCATGTTTCTGATATATATATTTTACCTTGTATATTTTCAACAAACTGGATGATCAGAAAAAAGCCCCAAATCTTCATATGTCTTTAGATGCTGATGGAGTTTGCCAATCTTGAGTGTTGGGATCAGATTGTTTTTGGTAAAGTCCTTTCTTGTTGCTGTCTTTTGTGTCGTCTCTACCAATTCCCATCCATCGAGCCACCAATTGCTTGCACCCGACCAAACCCCAAGCGTCATCATTATCTTCTTTGATTTAGTTGAAGATATGAAATCAGTCACTAATTGCAAACTGATATATATACATATTCAATTCTTCTCAATAGTGGGTTTGATTTGATTATATCTGGGCATTGAAAATAACAATGTGATATACAGTCCATTTTGACATTAATTTCGCCAATTTGAGATATTAATTAAAACATTAAGTCACCTTTTAATGATAGATCGAGTGTAAAGCAACGTACTTTATGAGTTTTGGATAACACGCATTTGTGCACTTCTATATTGATATATTTTACGACTGACACTATTTAATTTCTCAATAAAAGGAATAATAAATGATACAACAGATAGAGAACTATTTTTGTCAGCAAATCAATTACTGCATGTGGTTGGAATTCCTATCATAACTTTTATTTGAGATTCAGATTTGATTGGTGAAAATCCCAGAAAATCCATGATCTTAATTAAAACAGCCTATCAACTTTTATTGGAAAATTTAAAATTCATTCTTTCAATTTGTTTGGGGAAATATAAACACAAATTTTCCTCAAATTATGAATAAATTAAACAGAAAATTAAGTCACAATTAAGACAAATATGCGTGCGTGTGCGTGTGTGTATATATATTTCAATATTAATCCTTCTGCTTCTCAGGCGAGTCGTCATCATCAATTCATCATTATCTTCAGGTTTTTGCTACAATCTAGTTTAGAGCCTTTTGCCAACATACATCTCCACTGAGAAACTAACAGCAAGAAAATATGGGGTATAGTAATAAGGTTATCGATTATTTATTATTGGATCATTTTCTTGAGAGTTTTGCGTAAGATATATTCGCCTAGTGTCCTCATACTACGAAGTTAATTTCTGAAGAATTCGGTTATTTGATCATTCCTCAACTGAATTTTGTTTCTGTTTTGGTATTTGAATCTTAAATTCAGTAACGTTCAAACCCTAGGTGAATCAAAACAATAGTGATCATCTATATATATATATATAGCTTCTTGAATATGAATCTTTGGGATTTTCCGGCAGGCCGGAAGAACGGAAAATGCTGGAATCGCTGGCGAAGAAGACGGTAATAAGAAGAGAAGAAACAGAAATATTGAAGGAGGAACTAAACTCTGCGTTAAAGAAGGTAGATGACATAATGAACAAGGCTGAGAACTTGAAGAAATTGGATCTTGATGAAGCCGAATCAACTGATACTTCCATTGATGCTAAAAGAAGGAAACAAGTAAGCATCTTAAATACTTCGAGTCAAAATATTATTGTAGAAATTCAAAAAAAAAAAAAAAAAAAATCAAGAATATAATATGCGTAGATAACTCATATTGTATTGCGCTAGATCCATGATTAAAATAGTCACATTACCCAATGTATAATGTATCCTGAAACCAAAGTATGAATATCGAACCGCACTTATAAAAAAGATAATCAATTATAATTTTTTTTTTTAGGTCGTTCTGTTTCATAATCTTCTGGATAGAGCTCTGGATCCCAAGACTCATCTCCCTCTATATGTTGAATTATCTTTTCTTGAAATTTTCTAATTAAACCATGAAATGAGAACTTGGAGTCACAGTACTGTTTTTATGTAACCTTAATTCATAAACACAGTTTATGCATTCTATATTTAATTTCTTGCAATAATTATTATAATATACATGCGGGTGTTTCTGTTTAGGCCAGCAATATATAATATTATAAGTTGTTTGCGATGTGATTATAAGTTGCCTCTGTTTTGACCTTTATGATTACTGGTAATAAGCCTTTGGTTAACAAGGCTATAAGTCAAACACCATATAAATCTTGTGTGTGCCTTATACTATATAACCTGAACTTCAAAACTTCATTTGGGACTTTTTGTCACAATGAATAATGTTGTGTTTAAGATTAATGTGTACATCTTCTTTTGTTTGAATTTCTAGGAAAGTAGTCTGGTTTCTGCTCTCACCAAAGTTATTATTGGGGTTCATAAATAACGAGCAACTTGATATGAGTTTCATTTTTGTGGATTGGGAAAATCAGATAATTAAGCTAAACATACTATAAGGTTCAATTTGTTTAACATTAAGGGGGGGGGGGGAATTAAATTTATTTTAGTTGAGCTAACTATGATGGAAATGTTGGAACTTTTAGAAGAACCTAAAGGCAAAATATCAGATGCACGTAAATGTAATTATGCAGTTGTAAACAGTGATCAATTCATAATTTTGTATTGTTTCTTATGATTATTTTCATTTGAGACTAGATAATGAATGAGAATATTTTGGTGATGATGGGATATTATATTCTTACAGGAAGAAGCTCAGAAAGAGAGAAATGAAATGTACAAGATGATTGACGAGCTAGAGCTTGAAGATCGAAAAGAATTTCATCCCAGAAATCCAGGAGGAAGCTGATACTCAAATTGAATTCTAATTAGGGTTTGTAATCACAATTTTGGGATCACCATTTATGATTGTTGATGCTATATATGATTATATATGTTGTTGCAGAAAGTTGCTGATATGATCTTTCTCTGGATTGATGATTTATAACATTTCTTGTGGTAGTCTTGAATCAAAAGAAATCATGAATGACATAATTCTATTTCTAATTACTGCATGAACCAATTCTGGACTTGATCTGATCTGATCTTTTCTTTCTTTAATTTAATTATCTTGTTAATCCGTTAAGTATTGGTTTGTTTGGTAGGTGTAATTGTTCATCAGTTCATTTAAATTGGAAGTTCTGTTATGTTATAGAACCAAAATAAATTCATAGGTTCTCTAGGCTGAAAAAGAAATTTAGCTACATGGCTAAAACCAAATCCGTAACAAAAAAAAAAAAAAGACTTCAGGTTGAAAGAATAAAGAGAGAGAAGAAAGAAAGCTTCTCCGTCACCTCTACAATCCTCTCCTCCTTCAATGAAGATAATAATGAAGATAACAGAAACGCCACTGTCTCGCTGGTGTCTCGGCTGCATCCTGTGTGCGTCTCTATGATTGCGGCCAATTCACCTTTTTGCGTGTTGCTCCCTTTTAATATATTTAGGTCTCGCCTCCTCCCTCAATGCCCTGGGCCGTGGGATTTTTTTTTTGGTAAAATGGGCCGTGGGAGTTACATAATGGATTCCTTTATTTCATTCCCGTGGACCTACGTTTCAATCCACCATATCTCTGATCAAAATCTTTTATATATATATATATATATATATATATATTATTTGATTTCTTTTTTTCTCTATCTTCATATGCATAATAAAATAAGATATCAATAGATTTTCAGTTATAATATTATTTTATCCTATATTTAATTAAAAGAGAGATAAATATATATCAGATAATTCTAAAATATTAACAAATCCAACACATTATATCATAAAATATATATTTATTAATAAATTACCCCTAACTAGAGCAGGCCCAATAATATAATATTGCCTTTTTTTAAGAGATCCATCGTAAGTTGTTTTGGATTTTATTTTTTAAAATAAATATTTTTCGTATTTGTTTTTGTTAAATTATTTCAAGATACTTTTCAAATCCAAAGAACAAAGTTGTGAAAAGCTAATTGTAGGCATCAAAAAGTTCTGAGGTAAGATTATCCTCGTAAAAACTTTACGACCTTCTTCTTAATTCTAAACACAATTTCTCTTCAAATTTTCTGTATTTTAGACACAGCTTTTTTTTTTTTTTTTTTTAGTTTTTCTTTGGTTTGTTTAAAATGTGCATGGTAACGCTCTTGGAATGAGTTTTTTTTCCCAAAATAAAAATGGATAAAATTTTTTTGGTAAATCCGCTTTTTTTATGGTCCCGGGATGAACAAAAGAAGCAGAAAATTAATCACTTTTCTCTCATCTCTTCTCCTTCTCCTCTCTTCCCTGGGTCGCGGCAGTGGGATTAGGGTTAGGGTATCTCTTCCCCTGAGTCGCGGCAGTAGGATCGGTTTTGATTTTAATTTAGGATTCTGGTTCTGTTTCTATATGGTTGTTTGAATATCGCGTTAATTACTGATTACCTGTGCTCTACATTCTATGGGTTCTGATTATCTATGCCCTGCATTCTGTGGGTTCTGGTATGAGCTGACGCTAGCAATTTTTTTTTCCTCTTTAGGTTTTTTGTGGTAATCATGCATAGCTAATTTCCAGTTTCTTGCTGAATATTTTTGTTTTTGTTTTTGTAATTTCATTTATTATTGCTTTCACTTTAGTTTCGATTTCTTGTTGAACGTTAATTTGTTTGTGTTTCTCTTTTTCTTTTCTTTAACTTTGTTATCATCTTTCGTTTATACTTCCTTGGACGGAAATAGAAACTGTTCTGGAAAATAATAAAACTCAGAAATTACTTGAAATTAAGGTTACACCTGTTGGCCCCATAGAAATTATAAAAACTAGATTTACTCATAAAAAAGGAAATAAAAAATAGTTTTTTTTAATCAAATATTTTGTCAGGATATATGCTTCCAGTTTTCTAATATTTTTCTTAATAATTAAATTATTATCTTCATTATAAAAAATAACTAGTAACTTATTTCAATATTCTCTTCAGTCTTCTCTACCCTTTATAACAAAAATTTGTTTTATTTCATTTTTTCTTATATTCTAATAAATACTATATATTATTAATTATTAATAATATTTTGTATGGTTATTAGGAATGGCTGGAGAAATCATTGCGTTGCCACAAGGATGGAACCAAGTGCAAGAAGGTATCACGAAGCTGAAGAATATTCTAGAAGGCTTGCACGATGAGAAACCTTTCACTTCCCGAGAGTACATGAATCAATACACTTCAATCTACATCATGTGCACGCAATATCCACCATATCATTACTATAAAGAGCTTTATGAAAATACAAAGAGACTTTTGAAGAATACCTCAACTCTACTGTGTGGCCATCTTTAAGAGACAAGCACCATGAATTTTTACTTAGAGAGCTTCGGATAAGATGGAACAACCACAAAGTTATGTCTCGTTGGCTCTCAGGTGTCTTCCTATACCTTGAACGCTATATTAAACACTACTCACTTCCTTTGCTCAATGATGTTGCACTTGCTTGTTTCCGAGACTTGGTCTTCAACAAGGTAAGTCCTAAGGTTACAAATGCCATAATTTCTCTGATCCATAAAGAACGTGAGGGCGAACAAATTGATCCATTGTTGTTGAAGAATGCTATTGATATATACATTGAGATAGGTGTGTATGAGGAGGGTTTTGAAACTTATGTGCTTGATGATACTTCTACTTACTATAGAACAAAGGCGGCAAACTGGATTGGGGCCGACTCCTGCCCGGATTATATGCTCAAGGCTGAGGAATCCTTGAAGAGGGAAAGGTATAGAGCCGGAGAGGCTGGTTACTTGCCAAATGGCACATTGAGGAAATTAGTAGAGAGAGTTCAACATGAGTTGCTTGTCACTCACGCAACTCATTTACTCGAGAAAGAGAACTCTGAGTTTTAGGGTGTCGCATACATATAATTTCATAAGCATCTGAATTCTATTTTATAATTTTCACCATATCTCTATCAAAATCTTTCTTTTATATATATATATATATATATATATATATATATATATATATATATATATATATATATATATATATATATATATATATATTATTTGATTTCTTTTTTTTCTCTATCTTCATATGCATTATAAAATAAGATATTAATAGATTTTCAGTTATAATATTCTTTTATCCTATAATTAATTAAAAGTAGATAAATATATAACAGATAATTCTAAAATATTAATAAATCCAACACATTATATCATAAAATATATACCTATTTAATTATAAAATATATACTTATTAATAAGTTACTCCTAACTCAAGCAGTCCCAATAATATTGCCTTTTTTAAGAGATCTATCGTAAGTTGTTTTGGATTTTATTTTTTAAAATAAATATTTTTCGTATTTGTTTTTGTTAAATTATTTCAAGATACTTTTCATTTGTGTTAAAAACTATCTTTATCTCTAACATTCGCTTTTGCGCATTTATTAGTTATATTAGTATTATGGCAACCGTGAAGCGCGTATTTTTATCTAAATAATTTTATAATATAAATATATGTAGATACTGTAACACCCCAAATTCCATACGTCAAAAGGTGTCAGATGACACTTGGTTTTAAAGAATTCAAAAGAGTTTGAGGTGCTACATCAGAGTACTGCGGAAACGGAGAGCAATGCACTAACAATTGGACAATGATGAGTAGCTGATATGAAATACCCCGACATATGATGATGCCAGGCGTATGCTGGTTAAATTGAAAATCCCGAAGGAATATTCATGTGATATAATATACAGAGCTTAGTACAATTACATTTCTCAAAAAGTAACTATACAACCTAAACCAAACCTTAACTAGACTCGGGGCAGTGAACCTAACTCCGTTAACCGAACAGAATGGCTAGGTAAGTGAACAGAATGGCTAGGTAAGTGCCTATCATGGGGGTCTCACCGAGTTCACGGCGACTTATTGGCTGACCCACATAGACTAGCCTTGCCTTCGGCACCAAGCTATTCGAAGTAACTTTATTAGATCCATGCCTGTTAACAGGCTCTGATAATCTTCTTCCGGCTCTTGACTCGACCCTTGGTGCATTATTACGACTTTGCCCCTTGGTTCCTCTTTAAGGCTTCGTCTACCGGTGCCTTCTCTGTTCCTGATCCTTACCTGTACTATCATGTAAGACTGAGGTCCAATGTCCATACACCGGACCTCAGGTAACGGTTAACCTCATATTTACATACACACATAGGTATTACAGATATTCACAACATAAACAGAATATGAACACGGAACATATGTATCGCACCCAACCAATGCAGATGTACCGCACGTAGCAAATGCAGATGTACCGCACGTAGCGAATGTAGATGTACCGCACGAAGCGAATGTAGATGTACCGCACGAAGCGAATGTTCCCTTACAGATGTGTCACCCCCAGTGAATGTATCTCGAAAGCACATAAATACACAACAGATCACCAACCACATATACGCATACAATACTCATAATACATAAACGCATACAATAAACATCAGAGTTAGTGTTACAGTACGTTAACGTACGTACCTTTCACCGTGTAACGGCCAATTGTCCGGGCTTTCGAACCCGACTCCGGACATCCCGAATATCCTAAAGGGTAACCGTATCTATTAACTCATAAACAATATCCTAACAGATATCCTAGTCACAAATGACTATTTTACCCCTGACTTTGCTAATTGACGAAATTTCGCCAGAGCTTCGCTACTTTAACTTTAATCTTTCAACATTTTGTCATATCTCTTTCTCCATCATATTTTCGAAATAAATAATATATTTAACCATAAAACATGATATCAAAAATGTATTGGAAGATTAAAGATGAAAACAACATAAGCTATGAACTTAACCTAGAACTTCAAGAACTAGGGACCGAAGAACTTACCCAGAACCTTGCTCTCCTTCTCCAGAGCTCTTCCTTCTCTCTAACCTCTCTCTATTTCGAAAATGTTCAAGAGATTTTGGTGTGAAATTTGAAGATAAGTGAAGGGCTATTTATAGAGAAAGTTCATCCTTCTTCTAAACCATTGGATCAAAACTTAGTGAAGAAGTTTTGATCTCAACTATCCATCCTCTATCTCTCCTAAAAAATGACATCATCCCAATGATGTCATCTCTTTGCTTTATGGATTTAACCGATAAATCCTCCAGTTCGGTGTTCCAATCGCGTAATCTTAAATAATCTCAAATATTCCTTGGCATAACTTTGGAGATCTATGCTTCCTCTTGAGAAATATTTGGATTAACAAAAATTATGGTCCCATTAAGGGTATTTTCTAGCCTGATAGTCATTTTAAGATAAACCTCGTCGGTTACGGAAATGACTTCGGCTATAACCCACTTCGGGATAAAAATTCACTTGTTCATAAAAAGTCCTGATGTTTAATACTTAGTTCACAGATTTCAAGATATGATTTATTTTCTATCGGTTCTCATTTATCCTATTTGCTCTTATCAAAATATCTTCCTACTTTTTCATTTTTCTTCTACTTGCTCAACCCTTTTCACACACACATATTTCTCTTCTTTTTCTTCTATTTATTTCGAAATTCATGGAGAATTTTGACCAAGGAATATGCTTCCCACTTGCACAATTATCCTATGTTTGTAACACCCCAAATTCCATACGTCAAAAGGTGTCGGATGACACTTGGTTTTAAAAAATTCAACAGAGTTTGAGGTGCTACATCAAAGTACTGCGGAAACGGAGAGCAATGCACTAACAATTGGGCAATGATGAGTAGCTGATATGAAATACCCCAACATATGATGATGCCAGGCGTATGCTGGTTAAATTGAAAATCCCGAAGGAATATTCATGTGATACAATATACAGAACTTTGTACAATTACATTTCTCAAAAAGTAACTATACAACCTAGACCAAGCCATAAATAGACTTGGGGCAATGAACCTAACTCCGTTAACCGAACAGAATGCCAGGTAAGTGTCTATCATGGGGGCCTCACCGAGTTCACGCCGACTTATTGGCTGACCCACATAGACTAGCCTTGCCTTCGGCACCAAACTATTTGAAGTAACTTTATTAGATCCATGCCTGATAACAGGCTCTGATAATCTTCTTCCGGCTCTTGACTCGAACCTTGGTGCATTATTACGACTTTGCCCCTTGGTTCCTCTCTAAGGCTTCGTCTACCGGTTCCTTCTCTGTTCCTGATCCTTACCTGTACTATCATTTAAGACTGAGGTCCAACGAGCACCGGACCTCAGGTAACGGTTAACCTCATGTTTACATACACACATATGTATTACAGATAATCACAACCTTAACAGTATATAAACACGCAACATATGTATCGCACCCAACCAATGAAGATGTACCGCACGCAGCGAATGAAGATGTACCGCACGTAGCGAATGTAGATGTACCGCACGTAGCGAATGTAGATGTACCGCACAAAGCGAATGTTCCCTTACAAATGTGTCACCCCCAGTGAATGTATCCCGAAAGCACATAAACACACAACAGATCACCAACCACATATACACATACAATACTCATAATACATAAACGCATACAATAACCATCAGAGTTAGTGTTACTAGTACACGAACGTACGTACCTTTCACTGTGTAATGGCCAATTGTCCGGCCTTTCGAACCTGACTCCGGACATCCCGGATATCCTAAAGGGTAATACCGTATCCATTAACTCATAAACAATATCCTAACTTATATCCTAGTCACAAATGACTATTTTACCCCTGACTTTGCTAATCGACGAAATTTCGCCAGAGCTTCGCTAATTTGACTCTAATCTTCCAAAATTTTGTCATATCTCCTTCTCCATCATATTTTCGAAATAAATACCATATTTAACCATAAAACATGATATCAAAAATATACTTGGAAGATTAAAGATCAAACTAACAACTATACTAAAACTACCGAATGAAATACTAGAACTTAAAACTAGGGACCGAAGAATTTACTTAGAACCTTGCTACTCCTTCCCCAGAGCTCCTCCTTCTCTCTAACCTCTCTCTAATTTTCGAAATGCCTCTTGAATTTGGAGTGAAATTTGAAGAGAAGTGAAGGGCTATTTATAGAGAAAGTTCAAAGGTAACCATGGTAACTTTGGCAACCATGGTTAAAGTTCATCCTTCTTCTAAACCATTGGATCAAAACTTAGTGAAGAAGTTTTGATCTCAACCATCCATCATCTCTCTCTCCTCAAAAATGACATCATCCCAATGATGTCACCTTATCTCGCTTTGTGGATTTAACCGATACAATCCCCTGTTCAGTACTCTAATCGCGTAATCTTAAATAATCTCAATTATTCCTTGGCATAACTTTGGAGGTCTAAGATATCACTTGAGAAATATTTGATTTAACAAAGATTATGGTCCCATTAAGGGTATTTTCCAGCCTGTTAGTCATTTTAGGACAAACTCCGTCGGTTACGGAAATGACTTCGGGAATAACCAACTTCGGAATAAAAATTCAATTGTTCATAATATGCCCTGATGTTAACTACTTAGTTCACATATTTCAAGATAGGATTTAATTTATATTGATTCTCAATTATCCTATTTGCTTTTTTACAAAGTATCTCACAAAATATTATATTTTCTTTCTTCATTCCCACTTGCCCACTTGCACACACACACACCTCACATACACACTCACACACGGCTTCCCCCTCCCCCTTTTTGACTTTTCAACATTTTTAATAAAATTAACTTATACTTTAATTATCTAATTAGGAAATTATCCCATTGGTTAATCCCTTGTTGGTTAATTAAGCTTTAGGGATTAAATGTAGTTCATCATATACATTTCTTAATTATGCCCAATTAATTAGAAAATATATTATTCATGCCAATCTTAATCCTTTATTGGTCATTAATCTTTAATTAGGGGTTTTATATAATTAACTTTAGATATTACCTTCATTCATGCTTAAAAAATTAGCAATTAATTACTTATTTAATCACCTACTAATTGTTGAAAATTTTCTTAATTAAGATTAATTGTTTTCTCACAACTATTGTATTGACATTGGTAATTTATGCACCCTGTATTATTTTAAAAATCATTGGGCAACTTATGGTCCCCAAAATAATATTAAATTTTGCCTCATTATTTTCCAAGGAAAATAATCCCATAAATTACCTAAATTAGAGACAACATATTTTCCTATTTTTAATAAATATTTAATTGCCTCTTAAGACCTGTCATAATATTCTCAGGGTATTTTATGACACGTAAATTCACTTAGGGATTTTTGGCACTTTATTGCTCCTAATTTCAAAAAGAAATTACACTATAAAATTTGTGTAATACCCGGATAATTATTTATCTGGAATATTATATTTTAATAAATAATACCTATTGGAAATAGGTGAATATGAGGTCTCAAAGACCTTGTGGGGAATTTATCTTATTTTTGGGGTAGTTTCTCATGAAAATAGAATAATTTGCAATTAGGTCCCTAAAACATTTGGAAATTTGCAAATAGGTCCCTAAGCACATTGTGGGTTGTAAATACCCTGTGAAAGCTATAAAGGAGGCAAGTAAAAATCTATTTGAAATAGGGAAGGATATTGTCCCTAATTTAGGTAATTTATTAAGTTACAAACTTGGAGGAATTGTAGAAGAATACTCAAAAAGTAAGGAAATGACCGAAATACCCCCGTAAGTGCTAAGATAATGCAGAAGACATGAAAACAAAGATATCAGGGCCAAAGTTATGAGGTAATGAGGCATTCTAATTAATAAAATTATCAACTATTGATAAGAAAGTAATTAGGTAATTATTGGCTAATTACTTAAGCCTAAGCAAAGGAAATTCGTGAATAATTATGTAAAACCCTAAAATTAGTAAAAACATATTTGTTAGTTAATTGGAAATTTTGGAGAAAAATAGTTGAGTTTAGGTATTTTTAAGCCTAAATGCAAGAATAGACCAATAGGAAAATTATGTAAAAATTATGTAAAAAATAATTAAATAATTAATTAAATAATTAATCAAATATAAAAAAACGAAATAAAAAAAATGGGCAGAAAAAAAAGAACAAAAAGAAAAGAAACTTAGTTTGTGTTACGGACCTAATCTAGGCCCATTATCTCACTGGCTAGTACAGGGGGCAACCCACCATCCGTGGGACCCAGCCATGACCTTGGACATGCACCCACGATCCTGGACATGCACCCACGATCCTGGACATGCGCACACGATCCTGACACGCACATGACACGTACGGTGTGGCGGCCAAGGGACTAACTAACCCGGTATACTCTATATATACGAGAGGAAGGAGACGGGCGCTGTGTACATTCATTCTAAGCCTTGACTTATCTACATACAAGTTACACGGCACACACAAGCACCCCTAGGCGAAACGCTCTTGTGTACCGTGATCATACCCTCTCCGAACGCTTGTCCCATAAGCATACAGAAGGGCACACAGATCCTATATCAAATCACCGGACCTTCAATAGGCCTGACATCCGAGTTCTACACTGCGAACGCCGGCGCCGACCGCGGGATCAATAAATTTCTATTCCCGTGACCATGAGGATAAGCACTCGTGCTTCGGGCCAAAGACAATCTGAGGCGGATCAAGCGGGGGACAACCGTCAACCACCGCGTCAACCACCCCGTAATGAGCAAATGATTAACCGATTTACGGAGACCATCGGAAGGAGAAGATCGGCTTTCTCGGCGGAAAACCGTTGATTCCCAACAACGAACGACATCAAAGGACAACTTCGTCCGACACGGAGTCCTCGGCTCCACGAAACCAAGACCGTGGACCCAGAATTCCACTCGGAGGAGGCCGGGACATCCCACATGCCGAGCCGACTTTCGATCTCTTCAGCCTGGATGCTTGCGATAATGAGA
Source organism: Acacia pycnantha (assembly GCA_025563575.1). Classification (NCBI taxonomy): domain Eukaryota; kingdom Viridiplantae; phylum Streptophyta; class Magnoliopsida; order Fabales; family Fabaceae; genus Acacia; species Acacia pycnantha. Next base: position 1,681,588 of record JAMWYP010000035.1, read on the forward strand.
CGGGTGGACAACATAGACAAGCGCCATACCCTTCACTATCGGCGAGCGGAAGAGCGGGAGAAAAGACGGATTCACACCCTTTCCGGCGAGGACGGGAAGATAAAACTTGGAGAGAGGACGACGATGACGAGCTCGGCTCATCGCACCGACAGTGCGAAGGCGAAACCGTCGACGGCAGGAGGCCAATAGGAGGAACCGAACCTGGATGAAGAGGGTCGACCTCGGGCGAGGAACCATCGAGGTGATGTGACGGTTCCCCAAGTGGTTTCAACGACGGAGATATGTCTACCAAATGCACAATAGCTTTTTCTCCAAGGAGATCCGTAACGCCCGATTCCCCGAGAAGCCGAATTTGGGCGAGTTGACAAAGTATGATGGCACACAAGACCCGACGACTCATTTAGAAGACTTTGACGTTCAGATGTCTGCTAGAGGTCTCAAGGAACCAATTGTGCCAGGATCTTCGCCGCGACGTTAAAGGGCCTGCGTTGAAATGGCTTCACACTCTTCCCTTTGGGTCGATCCACAACTTTGAAGACTCGGCCGAGGCCTTTGAGTTGCACTTCGCGACTAGCAAACGGCAACCAAAATCCCGATATTCTCTCTCCAAAATCGACGGCGGCCGGGAGAGCTGCTCCAAAGTTACTGGACCGCTTCAATCATGCGGTGCTGCAGGTGCGCGGACTTAACGAAGACGTACACGTTCACTTATTGGTGGACGGCCTCGATAAAGAGTCCCGCCCGGGAATCTTTTAAAGGAGCGGGCAAAGAATCTCAACGACTTCATATCCCGTTCAAAGAAGTACTTGGACGTCGAGCGGATGCGAATGGCAAACAATCCCAATTCGAGGCGGGACCAAGATAGAACCTCCCTCCCAGGTCGAGACTTCTCGACAACAGAATAGGGATTCCGGAGAAGGGGAATGAAAACAAGAGCCGAGGTGGCAAATTTGATCACGGAGCAAGTACGAGAAATATTCGGCCTCGACGGTGCCTCGATCTCAAGTTTGGAAGGAGGTATCAACGGCAGAGATGAAGAAGGTCGATCGGCCTCGTCTGTCCTACCGAAGATCGGGATAGACCAGTCTAAATATTGCTCGTTCCATGATGGTCGAGGTCATACAACCGATGAATGTTACGAGCTCGGGATGCATCGAGCGATTTGTTCGGGAAGGCAAACTTCAACGGTATGTCATAGAGCATCAAGGAAAAGGTGGGAAACGAAAGACCAAGAACCGCGGTAGGACCCCCTCGAAAGTTCAAAAAGCGGAAGATAAACGAAAGGCTCCACGAGCCGATGACGAATTTCCGAGAAGCGGAATTCGACCGTAGCATGTCAGCGGAGCAATGGGCGTGGCGGAGATACTATAAGCGTGAAGGAAATACCTTCGAGAAGTCCTATCCGTCGTGGACCGACCTAAATTCAAGGAACATCACACCGAGGTAGCACGACCGCCTTTGTTTTTCACAAGAGACGACCTCAAGGACGTTGTCCCAGGCCATCAAGATGGGCTAGTGATAACCGAACAGTCGTCAGCCGCCGAGTCAAGCGGATATTTGTGGATGCGTGTAGGTCGGCCGACATACTAAGGCTGGGAGGCGTTCAAAAGAATGAGCTGGGACCGGGACGACTTAAAGCCTTGCAAGACAACCTCATCGGGTTTAATGGAGAACAATCTCGTCAGAAGGGGTTTATCGACCTCGGAGTTCACCCTTGGAGTCAAAGACGCCTTTAAGTCGAAAGAGTGCGGTTCATAGTGGCCGAGTTCGTTTCACCTTATAACATAATATTGGGAAGGCCAACCATTCACAAGTGGGACATCTTGGTGTCTACAAAGCATCAAAAGCTCAAGGTGATAGGCAACCAAGGAACCGTGGTCACGGTAGCGGGGATCAAAGAGAGTCTCGACAAGTGCTATTTTGAAACCGTCGGAATTGGGGAGGGCGGATCTTCATCGCAGCCCCAAAGAATCAGCTATCTGGACCGTTCGGACGGGATTCTCCCGACGAAGAAGTTAATCTGTGGAATTAGACATCCGAGACGATGAGGCTCGCCAGAACCGAGCGGGAGACTGGAAGATCCGGTGATCGGAGACCTCTCCAGACCACTAAGATTGGCAAACACTATCTTAGAACTTAGAAGTCGTTTGGAGGAATTCTGAAGGAAAACAGGGATGTCTTCGCACGGGATTCATCTCGTGTACTGGAATAGACCCAAAATTTTGTTGTCACAAGCTAGAAGTCTATCCGGGCTCAATCCAGTGTCGCGAGAGAAGAGGAACCACGGACCGAGAAAAAGGAAAGCGCTGGAAATTCACATCCAAGAATTGCTCGAAGCCTGGATTTATTCGGAAATACGTATACAACCTGGTTATCAAATGTGGTGATGGTAAAATCCAAACGGGAAGTGGAGAGTGTGTACCGATTACAAGAACTTGAACAAGGTATGCCCGAAGGACTCCTACCCAATGCCAAACATCGACCAACCGGTCGACAACGCCTCAGATTCCAGCTCCTATCCTTATGGACGCGTACTCGGATATAATCGGATAGCGATGTACCCGAGAGGATCGTGAAAAACAGCCTTCATTACCGAAAGAGCTAACTATTGCTATAATGTCATGCCTTTCGGATTGAAGAATGCGGAGCTACATATCAAAGGATGATGAATAAGGTCTTTGCGAGACGGATCGGCCGCAATGTGGAAGTGTATATAGATGACATGATCGTCAAAACCTTGGACCGGCAACGTCATATACAAGACCCAGCAGACATTTGCCAAACTCGAACCTACCGAATCCGGCCGAACAGGCCAAATGTGCCTTTGGCGTCTCCCAGGAAGTTCACTGGTTTCATGCTTGACTAACAGGGCATTGAGGCCAACTTGGACAAATGTAGGGCGGTGATGAAGATGAAGGCTCAGAGTAATAAAAAGAAGTCAACGGTTAACTTAGGAAGATTGGCCGCCTAACTAGGTTTTTGCCAAAATCGGCGGAGAAGGCTTTACCCATGTTCGAGCTCTTAAAGAAGGAGGCATCGGTGGAATGGAATTCAAAGTGCGATGACGCATTTGAAGACATAAAGCAATGTCGGCCAATCCTCCGTCCTCTCAAAACCTCGGCTGGCGAGTCTTTTCCTTTACTTGTCGATCGGCGAGGAAGCGTCGGCGCGGCCTTAGTAAGAGAGGCGGAACACGGACAAATTCTGTGTATTTTGTCGGCGAGAACCTGCAGAATGCCGAGATCCGATACCAGAAGCTAGAAAAAGTGGCATTCGCTCTGCTTATTGCGGCCCGTCGGTTAAGACCTTATTTCCAGGGTCACCATATCGTTGTTAGAACAAGCCAGCCAATTCGACAAGTCTTACATAAGCCGGACCTAGCGGGGATGATGACTAATTGGGCGATAGAACTCTCCGAGTTCGACATCACCTACGAAGCTCGCCATGCAATCAAGTCACAGGCGTTGGCTGACTTCATCAGAGAGCTCACCCCGGCTTCTAAGTCAAAGACGAGACAGCGGGCGAATGGAAGGTGTATGTCGACGGATCGTCGAACACGAAAGGAAGTGGAGCGGAGTCATTATTGAGAGTCGAGAGGGGTTACAATTGAGCATTCGTTGCATCTCAACTTCCCAACTTGAACAATCAAGCGAGAATACGAGGCCTTGATAGCCGGGCTTCTTCAAGCCAAGGAAAATGAGGCCACAAGAGTTAAGGTTTTCACCGACTCCCGGCTTGTGGCGGCTCGGATCGAGGGTACGTATCGGGCTAAAGGCCCGCTAATGGCCAAGTATCTCCTAAAGGCTAAGGACTTGATGTCGGAGTTTCGATGAAGCAAGCATTACTCGCATTCCCAGGAGAAAACGCAAGAGCCGACATTTTATCAAAATTGGCAAGCACTAAGCGGTGGTTGTCATCGCACGGTTGTCCAGCAAAATCTCGAAGATCCGGTATGCATGATGGCTATTTCAGTCGAATCTGACTGGAAAAAGCCGATAGAAGACTACCTTGAACGTGGACTCATCCCAGACGATGCAATGGAAGCAAAAATGTTGATTCGTGACGCGGCCAAGTACACAATGGTGGAGGATCAACTTTACCGAAAAGGATTACATTCTCCCATGCTAAGGTGTTTGAACCCAAATGAGGCGGGGTATGTCCGAACCTCTCACAACGATCTCCTCGGCTCGTGTGCGGCGATTTGTTGAAGTTAATATAATTACGCGCCGGAGCACCAGTAGAGATAGTAATGTGACAACGGAACTCGGTTCGGAGTCGGATTTCGTGATTTGATTTATGAATACGGAATACGGCATCACTTTGCTTCCGTGGAACACCCGCAGTCCAACGGGCAAGGCGAGGCCGCCAATAAGGTCATCCTTGATGGTTTGAAGAAACGTATGTTGGAGGTGACACCTCTTGGGCTGATCAACTACCTTTTGTCCTTTGGGGAAATCGAACGACTGCTCAGACATCCACCCAAGAAACTCCTTATAGGCCGCCTACGGTTGTGAATCTATGATTCTGTGGAAATAGGGATGATGTCTTGGCGCGGGAAGAGCATTTTATCACAAGGCGAAATAGCCAATAGTGAGGCGTTAGCGATTGAGTTGGATCGGCCGATGAGGCCGGGTCACCTCCCATTGTCGGGATATTGCAATGAAGCAATGATCGCGGCTCGTTATAACAAGAAGGTTAGACCAAGAAGATTCCGGCCCGGTTGCTGGTACTCAGAAGGGCCGACATCGGGAACAAGAACTCCAAAGACGGCAAGCTTGCGGCTAATTGGGACGGACCTTATCGCGTTCGGGAAACTCTTGAGAGAGGAGCTTACATTCTGGAAAATTTGGATGGAACCCTATCAAGCGAACATGGAATGCGGACAAATTAAAGGCATATTTCAGTTAGGCTTATCTTTTGTTTTTCTTAAAGCATCGTTTTCCATTATGTTCTTTGTTCAAGCGTTGGCTGCTTGGCTTTTCCCTTCGCAACAATGCTATGTCAAATATGAATGAAACTCTCGTTCGAGGTATCTATTGAATTCCAAACATTGTCTTTTTCAAGATTCAATTGTTATTAGCTTTTCGGTGAAGAAAACACGTACGGATAGCTATCGCGGCGGACACGCTAATTTACTCAGGGGTATCAATAGAAAATGTCATGCAGACGCTGATCAAGTCAAAATGCTCGGACGCTATCGGGACAAAACCGAACCTGGCAGGTGGCAATTTTCATTTACCTTAGGATGACCGGTTACTATACCGGAATTTTATAAAAGCAGTGCAAACACTAGCACTTTAAAACATTATGGTCTTATGACCAAAAAGCGCGTTCGCAGATTCACGCTACCTTCATATGACCTTGGCCGGGTCGACCCCGATAACTGGTAAAGTTATATTTTAATACGATGCATTATGGTTGCTAAATTACCATCTATTGTTAATCGTAGCCAAAAATGGCCATATTGGCCAATCTGTTCAATAAAGTCATTGCCGGTAACACAACCGGACAGATTATACAAGTTAAAAAGAAAAAAGAAATCAATCCATGTGCTTGGGGGCGGTCGAGACTTCCTCACCCTGCTCAGCCTCCAGCACGGCTACATCGCCATCTATCCGGGTCTCGGAGCCAGCAGGAGGTTCCACATAGGGGACAATCTGCCGTCGATCACATAAGACCGGAAATGATGCCCCGTAGTGTTGAGCTCGATCCCGGGTTCAAAGCCGGATTGGGCAAGAGAATTCTCAACGCCTCCACGCCGAACCCAGTAGCAACTCCTGCGGCCGGGTTATCTCCGCGGACAGATGTGTTGAGGACGCCTCCCCTCGGCTTTGATCCTGTCACTTCGGCTCGAACCCGTCCCTCTCGTTTGTCATGGCTTTTAAGCGCTCTTCGCTTCTAGCTTGAGCCGCCTTAAAGCCTTCAATTATTACATTGGAGTCCGCCAAGAGCCCCTCGGTCTCTTTTAGTCGAAACTCCACTTTCTCAGTTGGACCTCACGAGCACGGAACTCGTTCGAAGCGATTTGCCATTGTTTGAGCTTCATCGCGGTGCATTCGGGCACGCTTCAGCTCCGTGGCAGGAGTGCAACGCTGAGTTCTTCGGTAATACCCTTACTCCACAAATGTGAACGGGGAATGACGGTGGAAGGACGAGGGGGTACCGGGGTATCAGGCAAGGAGAGGGGCTCGACGTCGGTCGACTTAGGAAGCGGCGATTTCGGGGCAGGGGAGGCTCGGATAGGAGAGACAGGGCTGACTTCGGTTCGGGGCTTGGACGACTCCCCGACCTTAAGCTTCTTTGGCTCGGCACGCTCGAAGACTCTCCGACCTTCGACTTGCCCGCCTCCTTGGCCGACCTCTTTCTCCCCTTGGCGGTGGGCTCGGGGATCCCAGGAAGATATTGCGGCTCTTTCATCTTAAGACCTGTACGAAACACATACACCATGTTAGCTACTAGGAAAGCAAAGACGATCAATACAATACTAAGACGCGGAACAACGCCGATGTTAAATAACGAAATGCCATACTCGGCCACGACGCCATCTCATCTTGGACGTGAGCCTCGGCCCGATATTGGGCTACTAAGGAGCCGGCCCCTACAGTACAGTTCGCTCGAACGTGGTCTATTATGGCATCAATGGCTTTCCTTTCGGGCTTCGGCGATTGGACCGCTCCACCTTATAGGCGCTAGGGGACACATTGTGGTGATCTTGACACCAATACAAGTTAAACTCCCAGTCGACTTTTGCAGAGTCCGGCCCTTTGAGGAACCAAGGAGTTGTACCAGTTTTAGCGACGACTTTGAAAAAGTTGCCCTTGAAGCGTTTGAAAGAGTCTGAGACTGGGGTAAACAAGCGCCGATTGGCTATTCCCCGAATGGATGTCCAGCCCTTGAGCTCCGGCGGTTCTTTCCCAGAGCGAGAGGTGTGGGGGCTGAAGAAGTAGAAGAACATAGAAGTGGTGCAAGGCAGTCAAGGCTCAGGCAAAACCACTCAAAGGCAATCAGGTAACCCCATCCATTGGGGTGTAATTGCGAGGGAGCTATACTAAGAAACTGAAGGGTGGCCATTTGAAATTCGGAAAAGGGGAATCGAATCCCAAGCCTGGTGATATAGTCAGCATAGAAAAAGAAAAAGGAGTTGTGGCTCCCCTCCCTCACTGAGCACACAGGCTCTTCCTCTTCAGGGAGACAAAGAGAGTAGGTGTTAGTATCTCGAACTGGAAGACCTTCCAAGTCTTCCATGGTCAGCTTCGACCGATAGGATAACACTTCTCGGGTAACCCAAGGGAATTGGTCAATTAAGTCTGTGGGGGCTAGCGCGGTTGGCATTTCCGTTCTGACTCAGCCGCGTGGGAAGAAGAAGACGACGCCATTATACCTAACACAAATAAAAATATAAGCAAGATCAGAATCTTCCTAGCATACCTGATGTCAATAATTGAAGGCGGGACTCTACAGTTGTGGTAAGATTAAAATCCAAGTCAACGGGACTCGGCGATATAGCTTGAGGAGCCGGGACCAAATTGTGTCGGCAGGAGCCCAAAATTAAGTCGGCTGTGGAGGAATCCCCACAAGAAATAAGTCGGGAGCACTCATACAAGCAGTCGTAGCAAGGCCCGATGTAGGAATCAACCTCGGCCCTAGGACCCGAGCTGGCCACTTTGTTAGACTGGTTATTCGGAAGGCCCGGAGAAGTGGACACGTCGAAACTTGGGTTAAACTCCCTGGATTAGGAAGAAGCGGGAAGGAAACATTCGGATTTCCTAACCGACGATGCATCGTCTCGGATTTTCGTCGGCCCACCACCGAAGTTTTTCCCTTGCCTCCACGGTGATCGGTTAAAGCAACGGTTTGCAACGTTGACGGGAAGATTCATCGCCCCAAAGCCACCAACGGCTTTTTCCCTTGACGGTGTGGCGTAGTTCCGCCAGTTCTTCGGGGGTCATATTCTTTATGTCCTTCGACATTGGGAGCCACTCTATTAAAGGTATTAACGAAAAGGAAACGGCTCACTCGAAAAACAGGGGAGTTTTGCACAAATGAAGGAACTGAAACAGGACTACGCGAAAACCCACTCAACAAGGGAATTTACCCAATTTCAACTAAATACGGACGCAATCTTACAGGGAAACGGCAGATCAGAGCAGAACAAAAGAAAGAGGCAAGGAAACAAGAATACCTACCTAAAATATGGAGATGATCAATGGAGGTTGTGGAACGAAGATGGTTCACGAAACAGGTTATCCTCCGGAAAGCGAGAATCGTCGGGAGAGAAAATCTTCAAAACAACTTTGATAAAATGACAAGGAAGGAGACTTGGCGGGTATAAACCATTCGAAACCCAATCGACGGGGGCAAAAGCGCCTTTTCCATCCGTCAGAAAGGATGACGTGACCTTTTCATTTAATGCGCGTCTGTCGTGCATTAATTACGCCAAAACCCGTATAGGCCAGCACCCCCTCAATTCGGCTTCACGACAGTCGAGGACGCCCGGGGCATAGGCAAATGATAACGTAGAAGAGGAATCGACAGCCCGCATCCGGGCACAAGGAGCAGGAGTCACAGTCAATTATCCCGGCTCACTCGTTAGGCTAATCAGCCTCTGAGAAAGGACCCGCATTTGGAGTCTTCGACCGTGCAAGAAGCGAGCCCGGAGGGTCGAAGAACAACAAAATTTAAACAAACATAACCCGGACCACATGTCTGGGGGCAATTCAACCAGAAGACTTGTAGTTCCGAGGTTGCTTGAAACTCTGATAGACACCTTAGCAAAGTAAGACGGGGGGCAGCTCCGATACAACTAGAGGATCCAGCAACATGTCCACCCCGGTTGACCAGAGACCTGGACAACCCGGCTGGGGGGCAAGGACATCATGTTACTTCGCGATCAACAAAGACTCGAGACTTCAACAAAGACTCGAACTTGCGTTCTTCATCAAGCGAACATCTAAACTCTACTGCATGAGACCTGAGCAACCGAGCTTGGGGGCAACTGTTACGGACCTAATCTAGGCCCATTATCTCACTGGCTAGTACACGGGGCAACCCACCATCCGTGGGACCCAGCCATGACCTTGGACATGCACCCACGATCCTGGACATGCACCCACGATCCTGGACATGCGCACACGATCCCGGACACGCACATGACACGTACGGTGTGGCACCAAGGGACTAACTAACCGGTATACTCTATATATACAGAGGAAGGAGACGGGCGCCAGGTACATTCATTCTAAGCCTTGACTTATCTACATACGATTACACGGCACACACAGCACCCCTTAGGCGAAACGCCTGCTTGTGTACCGTGATCATACCCTCTCCTGAACGCTTGTCCCATAAGCATACAGGAAGGGCACACAGATCCTATATCAAATCACCGGACCTTCAATAGGCCGGACATCTGAGTTCTACACCAGAACAGTTTGTAAGTTGTAATATTTTATAATATAATTAATTAAAGTTATATTATTTTATAATATAATTAATTGTAGTGAATAGTAATGGAATAAATAGGAAACGGACCCTATCTAGAGAACCAGGAATGGGAATTCCAAAGTCAAGGTAAAATATTGATCAGTGAGTTTTTACCTTCAAGTGACCTCTTCCGGAAGTTAATTCCGAAGCCGTTAGCGCATTTTCCTAATAAAACAAAATAGAGAAAAATGCAGATATGCACATTTTTGGATCCGAAGAAAATGAATTCTAACTCAACATCTAGAAATGAGTTTGAAATTATCTGGACATATTTGGAATCAGTGAATTATTATCCAGAGGTTGATGATTCCGAAAACGAGTTCCGGCACCGGACGCGTTCGGACACGTTTTTCGAGAAAACTTCAACTGGACTGTTGGAACCCTGTAAGAGACCGAAATCAAAGTTAAATTATATATTATTGATGAGAAAGAGAAGATCTTCAAAGTTAGTTAACCAGAATTTTGAGATTTCTCCGAAATTACGCGAATCGGGTACCCCCCTTCCTCTTCATTTTCACACCAAAGTTGAGATCCTAGAGAGAAGTTAGAGAGAGAAGCTCTGGGGGAGGAGTTCGAGGAAATTCGCAGCGAAGCTCTGGGTAAGTTTTTCGGTACTTAGTCTTAAGCTTCGGCAGTTTTAGTAGGATTGTTAGTTAGATCTAGCAAGTAGGAGATGAAATTCCTATGCTTGTTTTTAGGCCTCATTGCGTCGAAAGATGCTTGACGAGGTAAAAACATAGTAGGGATTGAGTTTCTGAAAGTTGGAAGTTAAAGTAACGAAGTGCTGGCGAAATTCCGCCGATTAGGGGGTCAGGGGTAAAATAGTCATTTTTGACTAAAATGTGTCAAAAGTTAATAAATGTGATATTATCCTTATAGGATATCTGTGAGCACGTACCGCTGTCGTAACGCTGTCAATTTTCCGTTTTCCGTCAGAAATACCGACGACCGTCAACGAAGGTACGTTCGCGTACTGGTAACCTTAACACTGATGTTTATCGTATGCGTATATGTGTTAGGAGTATTGTATGTGTATATGTGGTGTAAGTACGTTCCCGTACTAGTAACACTAACTCTGATATTTATGGTATGCGTGTATATTGTTTGGTGTATTGTATGAGTAGAGTTGTTATGTTGTTTGAGTATATAGTGTTGATAGAGGATGATTGAACATATGCATGCACTGGGAGTGGTATATCTGTGTTCACTGGGAGTGGTATGTCCTGATTCACTGGGAGTGGTATATCTGCATTCGTTGGGAGCGGTATATTCACGTTGGTTAGGGGTGATTCGTTTGTTGTGTTTATATACTGTATATGTAAATATGAGGTTAACCGTTACCTGGGGTTCGATGCATGGACTCCAGCCCTTAACATAGCGTCAGGTTCCGGAGGATCGAGGACCGAGGAGAGAGGCAAGCAGCCCGAGTAGAAGACCCGACTGAAGACTTCCTTTTTGTTGTTCCAGCGGAAGCCTTTCTTTTGTTATATACTTTTGAACCACGCGGTTTCTATACCGCTGTTGTAATTAGCCAGACTTACGGCATTCTAAATACAAGTATCAGTTACTCAATCGCTCCGGTGCTCTACTCTGATGATTTAAAAAAAAAGGGTTAAGGTGCAAAAATAGACAAATGCTTTTCTCAAAAGAGCGTCCAGTGGCAAATACTTTTTTTTGGCGCAAAAGTAGACACGTGGTTACGAAAGTGGAGCAAAATTAGCGTTTGACCGTTAGTTGACTTTTTCGAATTGAAAATAATGACGTGGACGATGACGTGGTCATTAATGTTTTATAAATTACAGTTCAGCCCCGGATACATTTCAAAAATTTCAATTTAGTCCCTCTATAAACTTTTAAAATTTTCAGTTAAGTCCCCGGTCAAAACTTGCATTTTGACCAGACCTTCTTCTTCCTCGGTGATCCCCCAACCCAGATTCCGGTCACCCCCAAACCCAGATTCGGTGATCCCCCGCCCTGATTCCGTAACCCCCAAACCCAGATCCGGTGATCCCCCCACCCAGAAAACAGCAGTTTTATGTGGGGGAGAAGGAATAAGATGGGAAAAAGAATCTCGATAAGAAAATGAAAGAGGAGAAATATAGTGGGTACCCGAAATTCCATTCGCACGTACATAGGGTCCAATGCGAAGATGAGCGTATAGGCCTCGCTTTCGAATTGTCTTTACAAACCTCACCAGATCATATCTTCCTTCAAAATTATACTGAAACGCAGGCAAGACTCACAAATTAAAACCATATTCAATCACATCTAGACCTCCATCTTTTGCCTTCTGAATCAGATCTTCCCACATCTAGCCAGTGGTAATTTCCCCCAGGAAAACATTAGAAACTATACGAAATGTAAGCTTGAACAAGCAAAAATGATGATAAATTGGGTAGAAGCAAGCTTACATCAGGGGTACTTCTGGGATAATGTATGGAGCCAGAAGAAAGGTCACACTAGATTGAATCAACTGAGAACCCAGACAAAAAGCCAAGCAAAATGCAAACAACAATTTGGAAACCGAGTTAGTTTCCATAATTTGCCAAAGCAACGAAGCTTTCTGGTCTCAAGGTGGGAGCAAAATGAAATGCAGCAAGAAAATGTGAACACCGAACAAATGGGAGTGATAATATTAATGACTCGGTCTTTCAAGAATGGTGTGAGTGTGAAATGAAACGGTCCTGGCCGGTGAATTCCTTGAAGGGCGCCACCACCACCACCGCTCTTCCAGCTACGAGGCTCGAGCAAACACCAATTTATAAAGTGTTTTCGTACACATCTTTTTAGTTTTTACCCGCGATTCCACATGTCAGAGGGCTGCGAGCTACAAGGGTCGCCCTTTTAAAATAGCAGTAAAACTACAGACTTGACGATTACTTATTTTTAGCGAATATACAGTTATACACCCACGCACTGGCTTGTCGGTACTGACCAGCCAGATCCGGTGATCCCCCCCACCCAGATTCCGGTAACCCCCCCCAAATCCAGATCCGGTGATCCCCCCACCCAGAAACAAATCAGAAAACAAATAAGAAATCCTCAGGAAAATCAGAAACAAATCAGAAAACAAATAAGAAATCCTCAGGAATCCCTCCCATTCAGAAATCGACGCAAAATCATCAGTCCGTGGGTCATCATCCACAATGAACTCGAACCCTCGATCCTCTGCTTCTCCCACGTCCAAAGGGTGGCGATCGTTGGGGGGGCGGATCGCGATTTTGGGGGTGGCGGATCGCGATTTTGGGGGTGGGTTGTGGCAGATCGTTGGGGGGGGCGGTGGATCGCGATTTTGTGGGGGGGGGGGTGGGTGGTGGTAGATCGTGTGGGGGGAAGAAGAAAGGATGTGGAATTTTGGAAATTTTTTTTTTAATTTCTTCTTTCTTTTTGCACTGCCAAGTAGGAAAACATTTGCTGAGTCAGCACCCATTTTAATGTTTTTGGTCAAACTAACGGTCAACTAACGGTCAAACGCTAATTTTGCTCCACTTTGTAACCACGTGTCTACTTTTGCGCCAAAAAAAAGTATTTGCCACTGGACGCTCTTTTTTTTTTTGGACAAACACTGGACGCTCTTTTGAGAAAAGCATTTGTCTATTTTTGCACATTAACCCAAAAAAAAAATTATACTGCTTTTGAAAAGTTGGGATGTTACAATTTGAGACCACATATCCACCTATTTCCAATAGGTATTATTTATCCCAATATAATATTTAAGATAAATAATTTTCCGGGTATTACAATGTTCATGTGTTCCCATTGGTTGATGTATTATCATGGATTTAGACATCTTAAATTGCTAGAATTATTGTAGGCCCTTGATCTTACTTTATGGGATTCAATCTTAGCCATAAATATTTAATTAAGGTTTGTTCATAATTAACTTTAGACATTTTCCTTGATTCATGCTTAAATAATTAGTAATTAATTACTTATTTAATCACTTACTAATTGTTGACAATTTTCTTAGATTAATTGTTTTCTCGCAACTATTGCACTGACATTGGTAATTTATACACCATGCATATATTAAAAATCATGGGGCAACTTATGTTCCCCAAATTAATATTGGATTTTGCCTCTTTTATTTACAAGGAAAATAATCCCATAAATTACCTAAATTAGAGACAACATACTTTCCTATTTTTAATAAATATTTAATTGCCTCTTAGGATTTATTATAATATTCTCAGGGTATTCTATGACCCACAATTGTATTTAGGGATTTTTTTGGCACTTTATTCCTTCTAATTTCAAAAGAAATTACACTATAAAATTTGAAACCACATATTCACCTATTTCCAATAGGTATTATTTATCCCAATATAATATTTAAGATAAATAATTTTCCGGATATTACAGATACACAAACATATCTCCCTTTATATATAATATTATTTTCCCTACCTAGATATCAGAATAAAAATTAACGATAGAAAAACGATTAAAGATGGTAGGATATCCGTATTTTATTAAAATATTAAAAAGATAATCATATTTAAAAAGATTTGGATAATCTCTCATGTAAGTTTTTTTCTTTTAAATCTTTTTCCCTCGTGCAAACTAAACTCTAAATTATCTATAAATAAGGGTTAGTAGTCTTTAGAGAGGTACGAGTTACCCAGATAAATCCAAAGAGCAAAGTTGTGAAAAGCTAATTGTAGGCATCAAAAAGTTCTAAGGTAAGATTATCCTCGTAAAAACTTTACGACCTTCTTCTTAATTCTAAACACAATTTCTCTTCAAATTTTTTGTATTTTAGACACAGCTTTTTTTTTAGTTTTTCTTTGGTTTGTTTAGGGTGTGCATGGTAACGCTCCTGGGTAAATCCAGTTTTTTTTTTTTTTTTTTATGGTTCCAGAGATGAACCGATTTATTTTTTTGTGTTGGGGAATAAAAAAAAGAAGCAGAAAATTTCTGCCTCTCTATTCCAGAGTACAAAATTACCTGTGCTCTGCATTCTATGGGTTCTGATTACCTATGCCCTGCATTCTGTGGGTTCTGGTATGAGCTGACGCTAGCAAATTTTTTTTTTCTCTTTAGGTTTTTTGTGGTAATCATGCATAGCTAATTTCCAGTTTCTTGCTGAACATTTTTGTTTTTGTTTTTGTAATTTCATTTATTATTTCTTTCACTTTAGTTTCGATTTCTTGTTGAACGTTAATTTGTTTGTGTTTCTCTTTTTCTTTTCTTTAACTTTGTTATCATCTTTCGTTTATAAGTTCCTTACAGAAATAGAAACTGTTCTGGAAAATAATAAAACTCAGAAATTACTTGAAATAAAGATTACATCTGTTGGCCCCATAGAAATAAAAACAAGATTTACTCATAAAAAAGGAAATAAAAAATAGATTTTTTTTAATCAAATATTTTGTCAGGATATATGCTTCCAGTTTTCTAATATTTTTCTTAAGAATTAAAGTATTATCTTCATTATAAAAAATAACTAGTAACTTATTTCAATACTCTCTTCAGTCTTCTCTACTCTTTATAACAAAATTTGTTTTATTTCATCAAGTTAGCTTCTCAATGTAAAAAAGAAGATGATATGACAATAAAATAGAAGACGCCTTTCTTTTGAGAGCTGCATCGCTTACAATTCAAACTGAAATTTCAAAATATTTTCCTGACAAAATGTCATTTATGTACAGATGAATTTTAACGTAATATATCACTCGAATCAAACAAATTGTTAGTGTGTTAGATTCATTTTATTTATTATCTAATTAACTCTGATTTTAAATTCTAATAAATATTATTATTAATTATTAATAATATTTTGTATGGTGGTTAGGAATGGCTGAAGCAATCATTGAGTTGGCACAAGGATGGAACCAAGTGCAAGAAGGTGTCACGAAGCTGAAGAATATTCTAGAAGGCTTGCCTGATGAGAAACCTTTCACTAGCGAAGAGCACATGAATCAATACACTACAATCTACAACATGTGTCTTCAAAACCCACCATATCAATACTCTAAAGAGCTTTATGAGAAATACAAAGAGACTTTTGAAGAATACCTCAACTCTAGTGTTTGGCCATCTTTAAGAGACAAGCACCATGAATTCTTACTTAGAGAGCTTCAGATAAGATGGAACAACCACAAAGTTATGACTCGTTGGCTCTGACATTTCTTTTATTATCTTGAATGCCGATATATTACAAACTACTCACTTCCTTTGCTCAATGATGTTGCACTTGCTTGTTTCCGAGACTTGGTCTTCAACAAGGTAAGTCCTAAGGTTACAAATGCCATAATTTCTCTTATCCATAAAGAACGTGAGGGCGAACAGATTGATTCATCGTTGTTAAAGAATGCTATTGATATATACATTGAGATAGGTGTGTATAAGGAGGATTTTGAAACTTATATGCTTGATGATACTTCTACTTACTATAGAAGAAAGGCGGCAAGCTGGATTGGGGTTGACTCTTGCCCGTATTATATGATCAAGGCTGAGGAATCCTTGAAGAGGGAAAGGTATAGAGCCGAAGAGGCTGGTTACTTGCCAAATGGCACATTGAGGAAATTAGTAGAGAGAGTTCAACATGAGTTGCTTGTCACTCACGCAACTCAATTACTCGAGAAAGAGAACTCTGGTTGTGACATTTTGTTTAGAGATGATAAGGTGGAAGATCTATCTAGAATGCACAGATTATATCATGAGATACCTAAAGGTTTGCAGCTTGTTGCTAACGTATTCAAGAAGCATGTTATAGGTGAGGGTACAACTTTGGTCCAGCAAGTTGAAGAAGCTTCTAGTAGCCAGGCAGCAATTAAATCTGCTGGTCAAGAACAAGCCATTATTGTTGGAAAAATCATTGAGCTTCATGACAAGTATATGGGATATGCTAAGGATTGCTTTATGAATAACAATGTCCTCCGCAAGTCATTGAAAGGAGCTTTTGAAGTACTGTGTAATAAAAGCGTTGCTTGCATTTCAAGTTCAGAGCTTGTTGCTACATTTTGTGACAATATTCTTAAGAAAGGTGGTGGTAGTGAAAAGCTGAGTGATGAGGCAATAAACGAAACCCTAGAGAAGGTGGTCTACCTTCTTGTGTATAGCCGTGATAAGGATTTGTTTGCCGAGTTTTATCGGAAAAAGCTCACTCGCCGTCTACTTTACGACAGGAGTGCAAATGAGGGTCATGAGAAAAATTTTCTGGGCAAACTAAAGCAGCAATTTGGTGCAAATTACACTTCAAAAATGGAGGGGATGATGACAGACTTGGCCATAGCTAAGGATACTCAAAGAAGCTTTGAGGAGTATCTTCATGAAAATCCACTTTTAAAACTTGGGATTGACTTATCAGTATCTGTTCTTACCACTGGATTTTGGCCTACTTATAGGTCTTGTTCTCTTAAACTTCCTTCAGAGATGATCAAGTGTGTGGAAGTTTTCAATGGGCATTATGCATCAAAAACAAAGCAGAGGAAGCTCTCATGGGTTTTCTCTTTGGGAACTTGCAACATCAATGGAAAATTTCAACAGAAAACCATTGAAATGATAGTTTCAACTTATCAAGCTGCAACTCTTTTGTTATTCAACAACTCAGAAAGATTGAGTTTCTCAGAGATTATAACTCAGTTAGACTTAGACCATGAGGATCTAGTTCGTATACTTCATTCTTTGTCTTGTGCAAAATATAAGATACTTTCTAAGGAGCCAAACACAAAAACTATCTCTAAAAATGACGTGTTTGAGTTCAACCCGGGATTCACTGATCGAATGAGGAGGATTAAGATCCCTCTTCCACCGATTGATGATAGGAAAAAGGTGGTAGAAGATGTTGACAAAGATAGAAAATATGCTATTGATGCTGCGATTGTGAGGATTATGAAGAGCAGGAAAGTTTTAGGGCATCAACAATTGCTTTTGCAATGTGTTGACTTGTTGAGTCGTACTTTCAAACCTAACCCTAAAGTAATCAAGATGCGAATTGACAATCTCATTAGTCAAGACTATTTGGGAAGGGATCCAGATGACTATAACACCTATAGATATTTGGCTTGATCAACAACATTCATGTTTCTACTATTTTTATATTGCGTTTTTATTTACCTTGTATATTTTTGTATTTACTTTTGGTATCGCTATCTTAAATTTTGAGATTTATATATAATTGTACTTGGCTAGCTTTATAAATATTTGAATACCTTTTTTTAATCTTTCCCTTCACTCTCATCTTTCTCAAATAAATATTAATCATCACTTTCTCCCACTACATATTTTTTTTGCCAAATTTTCTCCCACTACGTTTACACACACAGAAAAAATACTTAATATCCTTTGTTAATTAGTGTCTTATAATAAATACGGGAGGAAGTGACATATTTATAAAATGTAATGGATACTTTTAATTAATAGTTTGATATTTTTGAGTTGCATTTAAAAAAAAATTAAAGAGCTGGGTTAAAAGTTTTTAATTAATTCTCTTACCCTTTTATTTTATATCATATCATAGTTAAATTTTTTCCTTTTTCAAAAAAAAAAAAAAAAAAAGCTCAGTAATTTTTAAATCCACTTCTTCAAATTTTTGAAATCAAACTCATGAAATTTATCAAACCCATTCTTTTTTTCTTTTTCTTTTTTTCCTTTTTTGCTAAATATCAAACCCATTCTTGTGCCGTCACAATTGCTCTAACGCTCTCTCGCGCAGTTAGGCCAACCCACCATCACCATCGCCCTTTTTCTAGCGTCACAGTGGTCATCACATCTCTTTCTTCTTTCTATGTTTTGCATTGTCTTTCCATTTATTTATTCTAGTTTACACATCCATTTTTGTATATTTCCTATCCGCACAATAGACTGAATAAAGCTTTTGTAATTTAAGATTAAATATTTTCATTTTCCAAGAAAATGCTAATTAATTACCCAGCAACACACATGGCTTTTCTGCTTAATTCCAAATAAACTTCAATCATCAATAACTAAACCCCATTCATGAGAAATTTGAAACGTACACTACTAGAAAAAAGAAAAAAGAAAAAAAAAAACCTTTTAAACCAGTTGAAATAGGCTTTTTAGACTGTGTTTAGGTTTGATATTATATGAGTAAATACCCTTTTTGGTCCCTGGAAAAAACACGGATGCCCTTTTTGGTCCCTGAAAAAAAATAAGTCACTTTTAGTCCCTAAAATGGAAAAATAAGGTCCCTTTTAGTCCTTTTGATCATTTTTTTGCACATTTTGATCCCTCGCAAATTCCCAAAAAGGTCCTTTTTAGTCCCTAAAAAGGACCAAAATGACATTTCTTTTACTCAGGGACGAAAAAGGGTCAAATGTGTTTTTCCAGTGACCAAAAAGGGTATTTACTCATATTATATCAACCGGTTTAAAAAGTTTGTCCTTTTTTTAGACCGGTCCCACACAACTAGTTTAAAAAGTTACTTATTAATACTGGTTATATTATTGACCGGTCTTAAAAATTATTAGTTTATAATAAAAACTGCCCACTTTTTATACTCGGTAATTTCATACTCGGTCTACAAAGTGGGCATTTTTTTTTTAAAAGTTTTATGTGGTTTCACAGAAGTCCTCTTGGATTATTATACCTTAAAACTATATTATCCCATATAAATTCAACAGACATCTCTAAAAATATAAATGAACTTGATATAAAAATAATTATAACTGACACATGACTCTTACCAATATTATTATTTGAATCTTATTTTCAGCATTTGTTTTTTTAAGGTTTTTTTTCCTTGCATTTCCTCGACCTCTAAAGAAGTTAGATGATTTTTGTGTGTTGAATATAGTGGATGAAATTTTAGGCTCGACATCTGCAATTCTGCATGCTGTTGATGCATGATTCATATTGTGTATATGAGAATTAGATTGTGTAACATCCCAACGCCCCACTCTCAATATTGTCCGCTTTGGGCCCATCACCCCTCACAGTTTTAAAACGTGTCGAGAGAGGGAGGTATCCAGACCCTTATAAGGTATCTTTCGTTCCCTTCCCTAGTTGATGTGATACATAACACACCACCCATTTTTGGGCCTAGCGGTCTCGCTGGCACATTGGCCCACAACGACTTGAACCTGTGTAATACCCTAAAAATCTGACTCATGATAAGAATCATAATTTAGTAAAATATACCTATTGAAAATAGGTGAATATGAGGTCTCAAATATTAGAGGGGATTTATCATAATTTTCTAGGGCAATTTCTGTTGAAATTAGAGGAATTAAAGTACTAAAAAGCCCTAAATGAATCTATGAGCCATAAAATACTGTGATAAATCCTAAATGTCAATAAAATATTTGTTACAAATTAGAGACTATGTTGTCTCTAATTTAGATAATTTTTGGGATTATTTCCCTTGGAAAATAGTAAAGCAAAATTAAATATTATTTTGGGGGACATAAGTTGTCCAATGATTTTTAATATTTTTCATGGAGCATAAAATACCAATGTAAGTAAAATAGTTGTGAGATAATGTTTAATACTAATTAAGAAAATTGTCAACAATTAGTAGGTGATTAAATAAATATTTATTGGCTAATTATTTAAGCACAAGTTAAAGAGATATCCAAGTAATTATAAAGGACCAATGGGGAAATTTTTGTAATATAAATATAAGATAAATAAAAAATAATATTTATTAATTAAAAAAATAAATTAAAATGCAAAAAGATGGGCTAGCCGAAATTTTTGAATGGATGGAGAGGAATTTGTGATTTTTATGCAAGTGGTATTATAATAATGATATAAAAGGAAGATATTTGTTGAAAAGCAAATAAGATAAATGAGAACCGATAGAAACTAAATCCTATTTTGAAATATATGAACTAAGTGTTTAACAGCAGGATTTATTATAAACAAGTGAATTTTTAGCTCGGAGTAGGTTACCTCCGAAGTTATTTCCGTAACCGAAAAGGGTTATACTAAACTGGCTAAGAAGCTATCAGATATCCAAAAAGCAAATCAGATAAACGAGAATCTATAGAAACTAAGCCATAACTTGAAATCCTTGGATTAGGTGGTAAACAACTGGACATATTATGAATCAGTGAATTTTTGCCGCGAAGTTGATGTTACCCAAAGTGATTTCCGTAACCGAAGACGGTTATCCGAAAATGTTCAGTAGGTTAGGAAATACCCTGAATGGGATCAAAAATTTAGCTAACCCAAATATTTTGAAAGAGGAAGTTTAGATCTTCAGGGCTATGCTAAGGAATTTCTGAAATTCTGCAAGATTACGCGAATAGAACACCGAACAGGGGATTTTATCAGATGAAATCCCATAAAGCAAGTGTGACATCACCTTGGTGACATCATTTTTGGAGAGGATGATGAAGGGGGAGGTCGGCCAAGCCATCTTGTGGTGGAGATTGAAGCCTTCAAACAAAAGCTAAATCCAATGGCTAGAATGCAATATGATAAAGTAATGAATAGTGAATTGGTTTCCTATAAATAGGCCTCTTGTGTCTTTTCAATTCTCACACCAAATCACAAGAGTGATTTTGAAAATAGAGAGAAGGAAGAGAGAAGGAGGAGCACAGAGAAATTTGTAGCGAAGCTCTGAGTAAGTTCTTCGGTCCTTAGTCTTAAGCTTTAGTAGTTCTTTCGGTAGTTATAGTAGAAATGCTAGTTAGATCTTTAATCTTCCAAGTTAGTTTAGATATCATGTTTTAGGGATAAATATGATATTTATTTTGGATAATATGTTGAAGTAAGAGATATGTTGAAATTTTGGAAGATTAGAGTCAAAGTAGCGAAGCTCTGGAGAAATTCCGCCGATTAGGGGGTCAGGGGTAAAATGGTCATTTATGACTAAAATTTCCGTCATAATGTTTGATCATTAATAAATGTGCTATTGTCCTTATAGGATATCCCTGATTACGTTCTGACCAACCGTCATACCGAAATTCCGTCAACGAAGGTACGTTCGCGAACTGTAACACTAACTCTGATGGTTATTGTATGCATATATGTGTTTCCTCCGTCATGCTGTATTTTACATGTGACTGTATTGTTGTTGCCATCCATATTCGATTATGTCCACTGTCTATTGTGCCTTGACCATACATCCGACTGTATTATTGTCCATTGTGCCTTAACCTTACATCCGACTGTACTGTTATTGCCGTGCATATCTGATCATGTACATTTCTCATTGTGCCTTAACCTTGCATCCGACTGTATTGTTATTGCCATACATATCTGATATGTATACCCTATGTCTGACCGTAGTAAATGTTGCCAAAAGTCTATGAATGTCTGTCGTACATATATAGTGTATATAAACATGAGGTTAACTGTTACCTGGGGTCCGGTTGCATTGGACCTCAGCCCTTAATAGTTAATATAGCTTCAGGGTCGGGAGGATCGAGGATCGAGGAGAAAGGCAAGCAGCTCACATAGGGATCCGGCTGAAGACTATCTTCTGTAGCCACGACGTGAGATTCGTCAGGGAGACACTTTTGATGTAATTACGTTTTCGTTGAACCACTAATGTACCGTTGTTAAAACCAGCCAGATATACTACCGTGATATTTTGAATATATATCAGTTATTCAATCGCTCCGGTGCTCTACTCTGATGTTTACAAATGATGTTTGATGAAAAAAAAATTATACTGCTTTTGAAAACGGGATGTTACAACCTGACTCTGATACCAATTGTAATATTTCAGCGTCTCTCTTTTGATATTGTTTGCTTTGGACCCATATCACCTCTCACGGTTTTAAAACGCGTTGAGAGTGTGAGGTATCCAGACCCTTATCTGTGTGTGTGTGTGTGTGTGTGTGTGTGTGTGATATCATGAGGATGCTTTGGATGGGATGGAAAACAAATTGAAGGAAAATAATAAAGGAGTAAACGATTAGGTGGAAGAACTGGTGGTGAGATGAGAATTAATAACTCTAAATTGGAGGATGAAAAACATAGGGCTAATAATATACACTTTGAAGGATAAATTTGTTGACCTAGATGACCAAGTGTTGATTGTAACAATTCACTAATTCAAAAGATGATTTACCTAGTTATCACTCAGTCAGTCAGCTAGCTCAAAGAATTTTTCCTTTCAAAACTAGATCATTGACCCTACATTTTTCATTATTGTCTAATTTATATGTCTTAATCATCAAACTTATCACAGGTAATTCCACTTAGTTGGGTAGCTCCTTATTATTGCAATTCTCTTTGATTTCCCTCTCAACCAAAACCTTATTACACGACCATATTCAACCATACAAAATAGAGTTCTCAAATTTGTATATCGACTATGTCAGACTCAGCTTCAATAAATAAGAGGCTTTTTCTTTGTCATCTAAACCTGGGATAGGGAAAATCCATATTCTATTTGAAGTCTCAAAAGAACCAAAATCCCTAAGATTATTTAACCTAGCCTGAAAACCAAGAGTTGCAGTATTCAAATTTAAGGATGGCCCACGATACGAACCACACATCCAAAGCTCCTAAACGAAGGGGTTAAAATTACAACCTAGACTCCCATCCAAACTTAATAATGATCTAAGTCCTTTCAAGGTAGGGCATCCAAACAAAAAATACTTGGAAAAGAATAAAGGTGTAATACCCGGACAAAAGAGATGGCTAATTGAATATGTGGTCTCGAAGAGTATGTTATATTATCTTATTTTCTAAAGGAAAAGTTCTTAGAAATTAGGGAAAATATAATAATGTGTCAAAATGACCAAAATGTCCTTGTGAGCCTAAAATGACTTAGGAAAATTATGATAAATCCTAAAGGTAGTAAAATAATTATTAAAATTTAGAGAGTATATTGTCTCTAATTTTGGTAATTTATTAAATTATAAACTTGGAAAAATCAAAGAAGGATATTCAAAAAGTATTGAAAGGACCAAAATGCCCCCGTAAGTTCTAAAATAATGCAAGAGTCATGAAATGCTAATGTTAATGCAAAAGTTTGAAGATAAAGAGTTATCTTAATTAAGAAAATTATCCACAATTGATAAGAAATCAATTAAGTAATTATTGGCTAATTACTTAAGCATAAACAAAGGAAATTTAAAGATAATTATGTAAAGCCCTATAATTAGTGAATTATGGCTAAAAATTGGCATAAATATATTTTCTAATTAATTGGAAATTTTTGAGAAAAATAAATGAGATTAAGTATTTTTGAGCTTAAAAACAAGTTTGGACCAATAGGAAAAAATTATGTAAAAATAATTATTAAATTATATAATAATTAATTAAAAAATAAAATAAAAAAAATATATAATAAGTATGTGAGGGTCGACATCTTTAATGGAAAAAGAGAAAAAATAATAAAAATGAAATAAGGAAGAGTGTTAGAAATAAACTCTAATTAAATAATAATTAAAGTAAAAAAGGAAAAAAATAAATAAACACCGATGGAGATCGGATCCTATCTAGAAAATCATGAACAAGATTTCTAAAGTCAAAATATAATATTGATGAGTGGATTTTTATCCTGAATTGAGTTGTACCTGGAGTCGTTTCTGAGATCGGTAGAAGAAGTTAGTAATAAGACGAAATAAGGAAAATCTGAGAAATAGGCCGATAGTCATAAAATTAGGATTTGAACAAAATAAATTGTAACTCAACATTTGGAGATGAGTTTATGATTTTCTGGACATATTTGGAATCAGTGAATTTTTGTCCAGAAGTTGATGATTCCGGAAGTTCGTTCCGAAACCGACACGTTTTTCCGTAAAACTTCAGACTGACCGTTGAAACCCTGTATGGAATCAAAATTTAGGTTAACTTAGACATTTCTAATGAGAAAGAAAAGTTCTTCAAAGTTATGATTCCGAATTTTTGGGATTTTCCGAGATTACGCAAATCAGACACCGAACGGGGAACTTTATCAGATAGAGCTCCATAAAGCAAGAAGCTAATGATCATTTTGGTTGTCTATTAGGGAGGGGGAGGTCGGCCAGCACCTTTTGTGAAGGAGAATGAAGCTTGTGCCAAAAGATGGATTGCATGGCTAAAATTGAAAGTTGAAGGTTGGATGTTTACCGTTTTGCCCTCCGATTTCTTCTATAAATAGCCTTGCCTCCCTTTGAGTTTTTCACACCATTCTCTCTTGAGAATTTCGAAACATAGAGAGAGGTTTTAGAGAGAGAAGCTCTGGAGGAAAAAGCAGCAAAGCTCTGGGTAAGTTTTTCGGTACCGAGCTTTAAGCTTTCGTAGTTCTTTCGATAGTTAGAGTAGTAATGTTAGATTAGTATTTAATCTTTCAAGTATGATTAGATATCATATGATAGGGGTATTTTAGTCTAGAATTTCGAAAATCATGGTTGGAACGAAGTTCTGGCAAAATTCTGGAAGAAATTAGTCAAAGTAACGAAGTGCTGGCGAAATTCCGCCGATTAGGGGTATAGGGGCAAAATGGTAATTTTTACCTAAAATGCCTGTTATAACATCAAATCACTAATAAATGTGATA
Source organism: Acacia pycnantha (assembly GCA_025563575.1). Classification (NCBI taxonomy): domain Eukaryota; kingdom Viridiplantae; phylum Streptophyta; class Magnoliopsida; order Fabales; family Fabaceae; genus Acacia; species Acacia pycnantha. Next base: position 1,706,479 of record JAMWYP010000035.1, read on the forward strand.
TTACTTATATAGGATATCAATAATCCTATTCTGCTGCCGTTACGCTGTCCAACGTGCCGCTGTCGGACGATCCGCTGTTTTTCGTCAAAAAGTACAGTTTCTGTCAAACGTACCGTTTTTCTGCCGGAAGTACCTACGCTCGACAACGGAGGTACGTTCGCGTACTGTAACACTAGCTCTGATGATTATTGAATGCATATATGTGATGATATGTTGTGTGAATAGTTTGGTGCCGAAGGCAAGGCTAGTCTATGTGGGTGTGCCAATTAGTCGCCGTAAAGTCGGTGAGGCCCCCATGATAGACACTCACCTGACCATTCTATTCGGTGCTAGATGCACCGTATCTATGGAACCGTACTTAGATACTCCGTGTGTATGGAACCGTACTTAGATACATCTCGTACTTGGATACTCCGTGTCTATGGAACCATACTTAGATACATCCCGTACTTGGATACACCGTGTCTATGGAACCGTACTTAGATACATCCCGTACTTAGATATACCGTGTCTATGGAACCGTACTTAGATACATCGTGTCTATGGAACCATACTTAGACGCACTGTGATTAAGGAATCGTACTTAGATCACTATTACAGTTTTTACGTTGTTATTAAATGATCATACGACGTACTGGATTGATCAATGCTGTAATATTAAGAATAACTGTTGTTCATATATTGTTTGTAAGCATGAGGTTAACCGTTACCTGGGGTCCGGTTGCATTGGACCTCAGCTCTTACCATAGCCACAGGATCCAAGGGATTCAGGATCGAGGACAAGGGTGAGGAGCTAGCATGAAGACCAGATGGAGACGCTTTAGTTTTATTGTATTTACATTAGATGTAAACACTCGGAGGAATGTATGGCCTTATGAACAGCCAGATACACTGTTATCAATGTTACTCAGTTACTCTTTATTATGAAAAAAATTTCTGTCGCTCAAAACTCTGATCAAAACGCTATAAAAACAGTTGTGAAAACCGGGGTGTTACAAAAGGCATGTCAAGGAAGATTCAATTAATCAATCACATATATGAGAGATATGTGTATGCAAATTTTTGTCCATGAAATTCGTAATGATTGGATTTGTAAAACTTGCCATTATGAGAATAATACAAAAAAAAAAAAAATTGCATCATTATCATGATCACAAGTTTTGCAATCCCAATGAAAAGGAATTATATGGACAAAAAATCATATACAATAACTGCGATAGCCATAAAGGATAGATCAAGTAGAAAAAAGTTTCACACTAAAGTGAACATATATGCATGCAACATCCTTGTTATTTATGTGGATTTAAGACAAGAAAATTGTAAAATTTCATGTATTATAAGATGTGCAACACAAACAAAAAATATGGAGGGAAGAAAAAGTACCACCAATAAGTTCAGTGCCGACGCCGAACCACTAGAAGTTTCAACAAGAAAACCCACATCATCAATGTCATGTCTACCGTTATCTTTTCTTGGCAAGTACATAGTTAGGGTTTCAACAAAGAACAAAAAGGAGTAAGCATCAGGATCAACCAATTAATTAAAACCTTCATGCAAGCAAAGACAATGAAACAGAAAACTTACAGAAGAAGGCTAGTGACGGTTTGTGAGAACCAATGATGTTTGTCCAACTTGAGAGCATAATGGCGATGACAGAGAGAGAGAGAGAGATCCTGATAGAAAGGAATACCAAACCATCTTCACAACGGGGGGGAGAGAGAGAGTTTGGCGGCCAGAGGCGATGGAGAGATAAAGAGCGCGCGTTCGACTTTGTGAGGCGAGAGATGAAGTTTGAGTGTGAAAATGAGTATAAATACTACGGAAAACCTTTTCAGACCGGTCCTCCTTACACCTAGTCTAAATATGTAAAAAAATATTTAAATCATAACTAGATCGATTTTAAAAACAACTGATCTAATATGTAATTTTCAAAAATAGAGAAATAAAATTTAAGAGACAAAATTCAAAAAAAAGAACATAAATGATTTGCATGATCATATAACACAAACTGATCAAGATCATCAACAGGAAATAATAGGAACTGATCAAAAGAAATAAAAAGATTGAAACTTTTTCATTATTTTTTTTCGCTTGGAGGTAGCAATACATGTATATATGATGATGATAGAGTACAAAAAAGAAATTACATCAAAATATGTAAACAAAAGAGTTTGAAACCCAGCCAGACGATCATTATATCATTCCAGTAGGCACTTCTTAGGACAAATGGTCCAGGATGTTATATACCTTTGCTGCCAGCTCCTCCAGTTGTTGAGTGAAGCGATTTTGCTTCTCCATGACCTCTTGAACGGTGCCTTAAAGACGAAAGATCACCTTCGTGATTACCTCCAAGGTCAGAGGAGAAGGGAGCTGAGAAGAGGTGGGTGCCGTAGCTAACCGATAGGAAGAACGCTGTTTTTTTATTCTTGTCATGGCTCTGTTGCTGGAAAGTCTCCACTCAAAGAAGAAAGAGAAATTTAGAAAGCGACTTTTGAATTTGAACTTCAAAACTAAAGACACATTGGTATTTATAATTGGGACTGATGACTGAAAACTTCAGATAATGATGAGACATAAAGATATATATATGTAGGAAGATGAAACGTTATGTATTTAGATGTGTTGTCTTCTAAAACACGATCTAAATAATATTAATGAGACCAAGTATACATCTTAACCAGAGTAAATTAAAATTGTACATTATATTGGAAGATTAAATGACATTTATACCAGTTAAGAGTTAAACGAAGGTTCAGATTAGCATATTTTGAGCTTGTGCCACTACAACCAATTTGAATATCAAAACAATCATATGATTAACAATACTCAAACAATATAATTTACTTATATATATATATATATATATATATATATATATATATATATATATATATATATATATGGGTTTATCGTTTGTCATGTCACTTAACATAATATTATGTCAAGTCACCTCAAAACTACGTCGTTTTGGAAGTTCGTTAATTCCCCTAACTCTAAAACGAAGTCGTTTTGGGAGTTAGAGGAATTAATAAAATGTTTTTTGGTAAAATTCATGTAATAAATACAAAAACAGAAATATTAAAACACTCTTCATTAATTATGTTAACTCTCAAAACGACGTTGTTTTGGGTTAGTGGAATTAATGAACTCCCAAAACGACGTAGTTTTGGGGTGACTTGACATAACCTTATGTCAAGTGGCATGACAAACGATAAACCCTATATATATATATATATAAACCTATTAAGCCATAGACAAAAAATAACAACTAAACATAGAAACAATAGACGTTTAAGAACAAGATCAAGATTAAAATAAACTTTTTTTCATTAATAATTTTTAGTTGCCTGGAGACAGTAGATTATATGTATGCATAAAAAAACACATCATTTTATATAATAAAAAAACTCCTCATCCTTCCTCATCATATCTAGAGGGAGGGGAGGAAGGAGAAAATGGGTCAAAAGATTGATTATATTTGACGCATTGTTGTTGAGTATAATATTCAACTTCTTGTTGTTAGTGTATATATGAAATGGCAATTCTTGAAAAGCTTTGTTCTATGAGTTCGACCTTTGTGAACCTCCCTCATTTAAGGCAGCAGTGAAGGCGGAGCAAGCGAAATAGGAAAGCAAGGATACAGTGATGGACTTCTGTGGTGTCTCACCATAATGGTGATTGACAGGAGAGAACAGGAAGCTTGAAATACAAGTTTGAAGAAACGAAAAAACTGGAGGAGTTTGAATATAAATGACCGATGGAGAGTACATTGATTGAAGTGGCTTCAAATTTTGGAGAGAATTGTTGGGAAGTTTACTTTGGAAGCTGAAACGATAGAAAAACTCTGAAACATTTAAGACCAGTTATAAAGAAATGACAATCTTTAAAAAGATGCATAAACTTGTTGTATGAGCGATTGATCTAAGAAGAATTTCTATTTTGAAATTTCATAATATTTAATATTTATCAAGACCGGATTATATTATAACCAATCAAGAAAATATTATTTAGACCACTTGGAAGCATGACTAGTCTTAAGTTGTATAAACATTTATAAAAATGCTATCGATCATAGTTTTTAAACCGTTTGCGCTTATAAGAGGTTCAGATGTGACAGTTTTAAAGATTTTCTTTTCTAGTAGTGAGTCCTTAAATCGTGCATTTAGAGAGCATATATTCTATGTACCCAAAGTTGTAATGTATATAATAAAAAAGGCCAATTGGCAGGAGCAAGTTCATGCACATATATTCTTTTCTTTTTTCATGCTTCCGTTTTGTTTAGTTTCTAGCTTTTTTTTTTTTAAAAAAAAAAACTTTATTCCCTCAAGTTTGTCCGTACAATGTAAATACTAGGAATTAATTCACAGAAAAGATGAAGAGCGTTGGAGGGACTTTGAGGAGTACAAGAAGAAAAAATGAAGAAGAAAGTAGTGCATAATGTCTTCAAGGCGTGGACAACACTTTTCTTTAGGCTTAATTTGCCCTCATCTATATAGGATCATTTGATTATTTTTGCTAATAATTATAACAAAAATCCATTTTGGGGGTTACAACAAGAATTTGTATTCTCAAAGAATATCAGAGGTCTTATAGAGTGCAAGTTGAATTGACGGACGAATTTCCTGTAGGATACAATGAAGACTCTTGAGTATGGATTGCATTCCCAATACTCAAGTGAAGACAACAATGACTTTTACAAAGTGATAATTTGACTTTCTCTTTGTATGTACTCAATGATAACACTACAAAAAAAGTGCCACTTTGTGGCGGTTAATTTGTAGCGGTCAAAATATATAAACCGCTACAAATATGTGAATTTGTAGCAGTTTATACCGAAACCGCTACAAATTTGTAGCGGTATGACTCGCGTCAAGTGGCGCTGGTTCGTAACGACATTTGTAGCGGTTATCATAAAATAACCGCTACAAAATATGGCGCGAAGTTGGCGCCAAATTTGTAGCGGTTATTTTGTAGCGGTTTATTTATACAAACCGTCACAAATATGGCGCCAGTTTGGCGCCTTATGGTGCGCCATTAGTGGCGGTTTTGAAACCGCTACAAAACGCAAAAAAAAACCGCTACAAATGCGAACCGCTACAAAAACTGTTACATCAACTGCTACAAAGTGTGTAATATTGAAATTTGAATATTTCAAATCCCGCCAAGTTTATTTTTTTTAAAAAAAATATGTTCATATTTGTAGTGGTTGTTAGTATAACCGCTACAAAATGTGATATTTTGAATTTTTTTAAAGAAAAATACCAATGAATTTTTGTAGAGGTTTTGAAACCGCTACAAAACGCAAAAAAAAAAAAAAAAAAAAAAAACCGCTACAAAAACTGTTACATCAACCGCTACAAAATGTGTAATATTGAAATTTGAATATTTCAAATCCCGCCAAGTTTATTTTTTAAAAAAAAAATATGTTCATATTTGTAGCGGTTGTTAGTATAACCGCTACAAAATGTGATATTTTGATTTTTTTTTTAAATACAAATGAATTTTTGTAGAGGTTTTGAAACCACTACAAAACGTAAAAAAAAACCGCTACAAATGTGAACCGTTACAAAAACTGTTACATCAACCGCTACAAAGTGTGTAATATTGAAATTTGAATATTTCGAATCTCGTCAACGTTCATTCATTTGTAGCGGTTGTTAGTGTAACCGCTACAAAATTTGAAAATTATATATATTTTTAAAATACTAATGAATTTTTTTAGCGGTTTTTAACCGCTATAAAACATTAAACCGCTATAGAATCCGTTACATCAACCGCTACAAATGTTACGTATATCTCCCTATAAATATCCCCACCACACCTCATCTCACACACTCATTCATTTCTTCCCATTCCCTTATCTCTCATTTTCTCTCATTTCTTCCCACCCCTTCCAAAATCTTAAATTTCAATGTTTTATTTTTTCCTTCTTATAATAGTGATACTATTTTTTCCCCCTTATCCAGAACTTTAAGTATATTTCCTCAATATTCCTTCTATCATCATCAACTTTCTTTACATAATCAAATATCATCTAATGTACAACATAATTTTTTTGCTCAGAGGTGGACAACACAATAAATCCTTATTATTTACATATTCTCAATATTATACCTACAAAATATTTATACTTATCTAACTTAAGTTAATCAGTTTTTTAATTATTAACTATTATCATTTAATTTGTCACTTAAATAATAAAAATATTCAATATAATATTGTAACAATGGACACAAATTATGATTTTTTTTTTCAATTTTTCAATATTTTTGTAGCGGTTGTAAAACCGCTACAACAACCGCTACAAATTTTAATTTAAATTTGGATTAAATATTTGTAGCGGTTTTACAACCGTTACAAAATTTGGGCACCAATTTTTTGAAAATTCGTCATCTTGAGAGCATTTTGTAGCGGTAACACAAAACCGCTACTAATACAGTAGCGGTTTTATTACATGAGTAGCGGTTTTAGACAACCGCTACAAATCAGCTTGCCACCGTGGATTTTGTAGTGGTTTGAGTAACCGCTACAAATATCATTAGTAACGCCTAAAACCGCTACAAATACGTCATATTAACCGCTACTAATGGTCTTTTTTTTTGTAGTGTAAAGAAAATGAATTTGATCTCTTGTTGTTGTGTGATTTCTGATGTTTGATTGTTTGTCACAAATGAAGTGATGGTGTAGGGTATTTATAGATTATGAAATGATATATTAAGTGGTGTCTTTTGAAGCAACACCTCCTTAGTTAAAAGTCATAATGATATATTAGATTTATGAACTTTTATAAATCAACATAACTTAAATAACCAATGGTTATTTAAAATGACTCTTCCATGAAGAGCTACACGTTTATAGTATATAGGGTCTTCTTGAAAAACCAACACAATCTTTCATCAAGTAGTAGTTACCACACCTTTTCATTAGTGTCTTTAGAAACTAAAAGGACATGACCTTAGTGAACTTTAGTGTTATAACTCCTTACAAACCCTTCACATAAAATCCTTTATTTATAAGGATATGACTTTCCAACAAATACATCTCTTCATTTTAAAATATTTCAACAATCTCCAACCATTTTAAAATGATCACAAACTCTTATCACTTCAGAAATCTCATGTTGTTAGCAAAGGTATCTCGAGGATTTGAACATTTACCTAAGTAAGACATAGTTTCTCCCATCCAAAATAATATGGTAGGTAGACTAAGCTTAATTTGAACCAATTGTCTGATATGAATAGGTGTGCATGAATTATGTATGGGATCTTGGGCCATTTTTTGCCACTTTAAATGATGTGTTTACTCTTGGCATTGCGTCAGTATCCTTTTCATGAGAGCTTTTTAGAGTCAAGCCCTTGGACTCTAAGAAGCGGCCTCACTTCACTCTCATATAAGTAGACTTAATCAAGAGCATAACCATGATAAATGCTCCAATAAATATATGCTTACAAGTTCATTAAGAGCCAAACTACGCTCAACCTACCCCCTTTCAGTCGCATGGTTATCAAGTTTTTTCCAACTTGGAATGTATTAAAAGTCAAGTACTTTCAATCACTTTGATAGAGTGCTTTCACCATTGAACTAAAGATCGACTTGATATAATAGTCAAGTGTGAGTTGGGTTTCTACTATTAGTGATCAAAATTTATAGGGCTACAATCACATCCCATTTGATGTTTTTAACACCAAGTCCCTTGTCAGACAGTTCGTCAAGGGATCTGCAAGATTTAATTAAAATCTTATATAAGTAATGGAAATTATTCTATTCAAAACAAATTTTTCACATAGCTATGTATGTCTTAGACTAATTGTCGTGACTTTCTATTATAAACTTGGCAATAAGCCCTTGCAAGAGCAGACTGACTATCACAATAGATAAACATTGGTACCTGTTCTGTATAAGAACATAGATGTCTAGCCCAAAGGACCAGTTTATTGATATTGGATCATATGAATACTCCAAGATATCTATAAGGTAGATACCAAAGAGAATAATGGATTACTGTGCACGTATAGGCGTTAGCCAAAAGGGGGTAGTGTGTGTGTACAATGACGGCTAAATAGTAAATGAGAATAGAATGAATGTGTGTACCTTTGAGGTTAACCTCTTATTTATAGAGTTACCTGTAGGGTTTGGATTCTTGGGCTTTGTGCGCCTTGTAGCCCATTTATTAGGCCGCTACACCTACAAGTTATCATCCCTGATTAGGATATTCCTTAATTATTACCTTGATTATAGTTTGGTTAGGATCCCCCTTCATTATAGGCAGGTTCTGATATAGATTGCCCCTTGTTGGGCCGTATAATAAGTGGGCCTTGTATAGGTCCGTAACAATTTCCCCCAGCCCGATAGCTCAGGTCTCTAGGCTGTCGAGGCGCCTTTATTGTCTAACCCGTATATTATATCCGAGTTGTTTCAATTTGATCTTCATTAAGCTTTTATCCGCGTTCCACTTGCAAATTCCCTCGAACATACAATCTGGGTTGATTTATTCATTATCTGAGTTTCCACGGACTCTGGATTCATTCATATTCTGGCTCCGTCTTGCCCCCAGATATATAATCTGGGTTGATTCAACTTTATTCCTTTTCATGATTGCCGAGATCTTCATCAATTGTCCGAGTTTCCGAGTTTATCTGCTTTAGCAATGGGTTTCCCCTCAATCCGGTTTGTGATGAAGAAGAAAAAGCTCCATTTGACGTAGTACTATTGCCCCCAGCCCGGTAGTCAAGGTCTCTAGGCTGCCAGGGTGCATTGAATGTTTAACCTGGATCTCATTTCTGAGTTTTAACTTCAATACAACCATAGGTTTTTTGTATGAACTCGATTATACTTTCAGAGTTCTATTCAATGACTGGGCTAAAGTTAAAAATATATGCGCAGAGTCTACTTGAATATTCATCCAATACTAAGACTAGGTATCATATTTTGTGAGGATTTTTAATTAAATCGTCACATTACATTCCGGTACACTCAACCAGAATTCAATATGGAGTAATGACAATTCGTCACATGTTCAAACTCAGCTTTTAACCAATGTTTTAAACATTTCAACCTGATCAGGGTCAGCATGACGGTTCACTTCATTATCCCAGAATACAATTTCGATGCATCACGCCTATGAAGGTTTATCGTTATGCCTTCGCTTTTTTTTTTTTTTGAAACCAGGTTCAAATACCCTAGGTTCAGTTATTCATTCCTTCATGCTTTATCTGAAACTGAGTTCAACTACCCTGGCTTCATTTATTCATTCACAACTTCCACAATTTGAATAGTTTGAAAAAACATTCTCAATTGAGAATTTCTTCATTTATTTTCAGTTTATCCGGGTTCCAAACTTAACGTGGAACACGGATTTAACTGTTATTTCTTCTCAGTTTATTCGGGTTCCAAACACACATGGAACACGGATTTATTAATTGTAATATATTTTCAGTTTATCCGGGTTCCAAACATAATGTGGAACACGGATTTAAATGTTATTTCTTCTCAATTTATCCAGGTTCCAAACACACATGGAACACGGATTTAATTGTAATCTCTTATCAGTTTATCCGGGTTCCAAACTGAACATGGAACACATATTTAACTGTATTTTCTCAATTTTACCGGGTTCCAAACTTAACATGGAACACAGATTTAACTGTCTACAAACTCAGTTTTACCAGGTTCCCAATTTAACATGGAACACGGATTGAACTGTCTTCAAACTCAGCTTTACCGGGTTCCAAATTTAACATGGAACACAGATTTAACTATCTTCAAACTCAGTTTTACCGGGTTCCAAATTTAACATGGAACATGGATTTAACCGTACTTTACATGGAACTTGGATTTTAACAGCAAAACATTCAGTTTAACCAGGTTCGGTGTTCTTCTATTTTTGGAGGTGGACTCCTCATTTTCTCCTTTCCCACAGAACTTTACACAGAACTCAGATTTTAATTGCAATACATTTAGTTTAATCGGGTTCCAAGTTCTTTTCCTTTGCCGCAAATATTTTTGGAGGTGGACTCCTACTTTTCTCCTTTCCCGCAAAACTTAACACGGAACTCGGATTTTAACTACAAAACATTTAGTTTAACTGGGTTCTGCGTTCTTTTTCTTTCTGAGGCGCACTCCTCCTTTTCTTCTTTCTAGCAAAACTTAACACGAAACTCAGATTTTAACTACAATACATTCAGTTTAACCGGGTTCCACGTTTAGTTGCTCCATCAGGAACTTCATCTTCCATGATCATTTGATAGAAAAGTTTTAGGGATTCAAAAGCGTCCCCATGCTGTTCATAATAGGAAATCAAAGAATTCCATGATACAGTACTATCCTTCATTTTTAATTCTTTAAATGACTTCTTCCATCAGATTTTCATCCCTTTCACCATATATCAAGTTAAATACAGCACCCTTGTGCCCAGTGATGGTAAGGCACCAATGGCTCGAAAGAAACACATATAAAATGTGGACTTGAGGAAATATGCAACAAACCATTATATATAAAGAAACAAGATTTGAAAGAGAAATGTACCTGACCTCCAAAATGTTGTGAGAAGGAAATGCTTGCAGTTGCTTTGGATTGCTTTTATTCCATAAACTCCACCAGATCAAGAGGAACTGAGACTCCTAAGGTATGCATTATTTGAAATGACATCATTCCAGCAAAAACCAAACCCTAGCATCTGGATGTTAAAAATCGCAAAGCAGCTGCTTTATTGTAGAAATTGCTGCCTCCTATAATTGCCACATAGGGTTTCTTGGTGGCATCTGTAACATTCTCCAGTAGATATAGGCTTTCCTCAAAGTGAAAACCAGCCATACAGGCATAGCAGAAACGAGTCACATCGACAGTTGATGCTAGAACTGAGCCCTTGGTTTTTTCCTTCAAAGCTAGCATGGATAGGTTTTTTAGCTCCTGTAAATGTAGTGTGCCATATTGAATAATAGCATCATTGCAATATAAAGCCAATCCGGCCTTCATCATAGGTTTATATATACGAGAAAATCACTCTTCACAAACTTTTATGTTAGCTCGAAAGAACAAAGAACTCTGACGGGTAACAGATGGTGAAGTGAGCATAATTAAGCACGATAATGATAGGAATTTTGCCCACTTCACCGATTACTTTGTTGATTTGAATTGGAACTCTAGAAGAGAATGAAAATTAAAATGACCAAAAGAGCCAAGGGAGGAAATGAGAGTGATCTTTCATCAAAAATCAGTATCTCTCCATGTACAAAAACACCAACTTTGGTTGCAAGATTGATGGGCTTAGATCTTCTTCCAGATGCTCAATCTCCTTGTCCTTCACCATGTATATATACTCCAAGCACCCCGGGGAATTCACGCTTCCATTGTTACCAACAGAGGCAAAAAATCCTAACAAAAACTAGAAAGAGTACAGACAGTGATATTGCAGCTTCTCGTTCCTTGCTTGAGACTCCTAGAATATCCTTTGCAATAAGATCTGATCGTAGGCTATCTCTCCAAATCAACAGAGAAAGTATGGGTCTTGGTGAGGAATTGGAGCTCCTTAGATTCTCATTTTCAAAAAAGGAAATTCGAAGAGCAAAGCAGCAGAAGTCCAAGCCATTATGCAAGGAAAATTGTCAAAAGGTTCGTCCAAAAGAAGAGAATTGTTAGTAAAATGATCTTTTATAGAATACATGTTGCAAGAAAATAAATTGCTATCCATTCTTCTTGGAAAGCAATCAACTTATCATGTTTTTTTATGGAATGCTGATTTACTCCCTGATTCGAGCAAGGATTCTCCTCAGTTGCCTAACTTAACTTCAACGACTAGAACCTCTATAGAGGACTTGTCAAATTTGCGTTCTGCTGATAAGAGCGACCACAGTTGTCTGTTTGGTGAAATGAGCTTCTATATGGAGAATCTGACTGAATTTTATATTGGTGATGACAGTCTTCCATGTCACTTCCAAACTGATTCAGGAGCATTTATATTGAGAATTAAGTGTGCATCAGCCACTGCGCCTGTCATTGGCATTAAATCCATGATGCATTAACCTTTCAATGATAGTTTGAATCTCACACAAGCATCAAGAACAAGGTTAAATATCATTGTCTTGACTGGTACTGCCTTATGAACACTTTGGCCATTTAAGGATTTAAAACAGTCAGAAACTTGAACCAGATAATTGGATGCGATGTCTGATCCAATTTCAGTTGTTTCCATATGCAATAAAATCAATGACAACAAATTCATAGGGGGTACCCACTCTATTAAGCTCGTATCATCATCCCCCTTAAAGATCTTTATCACCGTCATCAATCGATGATAACAAGCGGGAGAGAAGTAAAAGCCTAATGAGGGCAGCCGTATAGCAAGACGTGTTGATTGATAATATGGAGTTTCCAACTGAATCTGTTGAAGATGTAAGATGACCCCACACCCCTGTTGACAGTCATCCTGTGTACGAATCACCAAGTTCCCAAGGTCCAGCAGAAGTTTTGTGATATGGGTATTGTCAGGACGAAAATCAGCAGGAATCATAATCTTTGGTGTTGCAATATCCAAGTCCAATGAAAACCTAGCATGGTCCTTCAATGCTCTGTTCATTTGTTGCTGAGCAGTGCGCTTTACTTCATCAATCGTCATCTGCACAGCAGCTGCAGTTTCCCGTACTATGATCTGACTTACAACATTATTACTTTCAAAGAAATTCAGAACTTGATCAATGCTTTCCTTCAAATAAGTCATGTAACATGGAGAAACTTTGGCAACCATGCTCCAATCCACTTTCTCATCAAAAGGTTTATAACAAAAAACACCAACTAATGAGTCATCCGAAGCTGCACTCTCTGCAAGTAGACCCTTTGGCGATGATAACTTATATGAACCCAACTTCATATCAAACACCTTCGTTTGTGGATATTGCTTTATGGAGCACCTGAGATCTTCACTTGATAATTCAGCAAAAAACTCTTTGGCTTCCCCAGTACACTTAGAAGCATTATGTTTCATGTGAATTATTAAGAAAGTATAACAAACATCCACCTTGTTACTTATAGCTGATAGCCTATCATCACCTTCCTTATTATACCCAATTATTTTATTTAAACGGTTCCAGTCTTCCTAACTGAAATGAAATGCCTCATTTTGCTCTCTAAGAGACTGACTGTTCCATCCAAATGACCACCAAGGTTTCCTAGCCTTCTATTTCCTCGCATTAAGAGCTAATTCTGCTGATTGCTCCACGCATGTATGAGCCAACATTCTCCATTGCAATATAAGTTCAATATTGAGTTCACGATCCATTTCTTCGATTTCTTTGTTGTCGCTACTCGTCACCTGACTGGGGTCAGATTTAAGCAGTGAAGCATATAGAAAGATGTATCTCTTCCTTAGTCTTGCATATCTCAGAACCTGGTCCCATGACATCTTTCCACTTGCTCTTCATTTTGCTGCAGTTGATTCGCCTCAACCAGGTTCTGTATAAGAACACAGATGTCTAGCTCAAATGACTAGTATATTGATATTAGATCATATGAATACTCCAAGATATCTATAAAGCAAATACCAAAATGTTTAAAATGTTTATGTGGCTTGCTTTACACCAACGTCTGCTCACAAATATGTCCAGGTACACACATGGCTTAAGTATTGATGCCTACTGTCCGGTATGTCAGGTGGAAATGGAGTCACAAATTCACGTTCTTAGAGAATGTGCTAGTACGGCTGAGCTTTGGAAGCAGATTGTTTTGTTGCAATTATGGGCTAAGTTTAGGCCTCTGCCTTTTGCACATTGGATCCGATGGAACCTTAGTAACCGAGGCAGGAACAAGCAATCTGATGAATGGCGGCACGCTTTTGCTATTGTATGGTGGCTATGGAGACGTCGCAACACCTTTGTGTTTGAACAAAAGAGGATCTTGAATACTGCTTTAATGCACAGCGTCAGGTCGATTATCGCAAGCTTGACTGAGGCAGCTGATAGATATCGTACCATGACCACTGGGTCATCTCGCCAGAACCAGCAAAGAGATCACTGGTGTCTACCTCCGGCTGGGTAGGTTAAGATAAACACCGATGGAGCCTTCGCTCATCGTTTACTCCGAGTGTAGCCAGTGGGGGTCTACTACGTGATGCGCATAGCTCACTTCTGAGAGGCTTTATATTCAAAGGCAACGACGGTGATTGTCTATCTGCTAAACTTTGGGGTTGCCTTCATGGGGTTAGGATTGCGTGGGACATGGGGTATAAGGATGCAATCCTAGAGACAGACTCTGCTGATGCTGTCGACCTGATGAAGGGACCTATGAACCAAACGCATGAAGATCGGCAGCTGGTTGAAGAAATCAAGAGGGTTCTTGGCCGAGACTGGAACGTTAATGTGCAACATATCAGCCGCTGGGTTAACGGAGCAGCGGATTACTTGGCCAAAGTGGGACTTTCTTCCATGGCAGGGATTCAGACCTTTTCGTTTGCGAACCTGGAGCTAGAAAGGATACTCACTGATGATAAGTTATAGATGATGTATGGATGCTTATTGTTATCAAAAAAAAAAAAAAAAACGAAACCACGCAAAAATACTAAATTTTTGCTGACTCGAATAATATAGAAACTAAATAAAAACAAATCTCCGGAATAAAACCGTACAGTACACCCTGTCAGGCAATGCCCAGGGAGATATAACTTTATTGTTGTGCATACTGTTAATAGAGGTAAAGTTGGGACTCTATTAACTTTTGGGTTAATTGGAGGTCTAGGTTTTTCTGAAATGGAAATATATTTGGAGGTGTCGTATAAATAGGACTAGAGGAGTAATTTCTAATTGATAAAAGTAATATTATTTAATAAATGAAATAATTCCATATATTTATGACAATATAAATACGTATACACATAACTAGAGAGGGCATTCAATAATAATTGAAAATGCAATAATAATTAATTAGGGCTATAATAATTACGTTGCTTTATTGGTTACACCGAATGGAAGGAGATTATAATGGTTTCTTCAAATTTGAGCGCCATATCATCAACAATAACTGTTAAGGGTGGTAAATCAGTATGAAAATGTGGAAGAGGATTCTCTCATCAGCGTTTTTCTGCTCATCCCTCACAGTCTCATCCTGGCCGTCGAAATCTTGATCCAAGGGCCAAGAATAATTTTTTTAAAAACCGCATGCAGTCACACTGCATGCGGTTTTTAAAAAAATTATTCTTGGCCCTTGGATCAAGATTTCGACGGCCAAGATAAGAAGATGATGAGGGATGGGCAGAGATCCGAAAATGAGAGAAACCGGACTCATGAAAATATCCTTTATTTTCTTCACTTGTATAACACCTTTGAAATTGTAATTGTTAATGTTGCAAAATGATAATGAAGAGAATTCTAATATGACAAGGATATGTTACAATGGAAGACACTCATGGATTACTTAAACATTTATGAGGGCCAATATTGTGGCACTTTATGGTATAGTAAGAAGCTAAAGAGGCCTTCTGCTTCTGAATATAAATACCTGCTTGACTCATCGGAATGGTTGTTGTACCATTTTTCAAACCACCCCACAAAAACTAAGCAAACTCTTTTTTGGCAAGGATGATATGTGCAATCGATTAAGTTATTGTCAGATATAAAAAGCATAGCTTTGTGTAAAATATGTAGGGAACCACCATTAAAGGTTCTGTCACTCATAAGCGATTGAGGGAACGTTACATGAGGGCGCTCCAGGAGGGTGAGGTTTATCACTTTCAAAACTTCGAGGTGTTTGACAATAATGACAACTATAAAGTGTGTCCACACTTATAGAGGCACTACTACAAATAACATCTATAACGTCCGTTTATTTGGCCTCAGAGATGCCTAGTCGGGAGATGGAGACTTACTGCCTCTAACTTTTTCTTAGACGCCATAAAGCTCTTTAAAAAAAAAAAAAAAACCACCGAGTTCAGGGGTTGGCCGTGGCGAGCTTAGCTTGGAGCTTGATTGTGGAAGAAGAAAGAAACGGTAATAACACATCAACAATCTAACATACTCCCTAATCAAAATGCGAAAACGCAAATTAAATTGAAAATAATGAAAACTATCAATAAGAAGTCAGAAATCAACCCATATATACAAAATATAATCAAAACAAAAATAACATCAGATCTACACAACAAGCGGCGACTTCCATATCTGAAGCCGCCGTTTGAAGCAAGCACTTCACGGCCGAGCCGCCCCTAAAGCACTTCACATCCGACAAGCAGAAGAGGATATGAAATTTTCGGAAACTCAATCGAACCCAAATCTGCAAAACAAAGCTAAAGAGTTCAGAAATTTTCCTGATCTGCAAATTGCCGATATAAAATTTTTCAGATCGAAAGAGGGGTAGCAGGACTAACCTTAGCCTTGACCACCAGTATGTGACGCCGGAGAGGATGAGACGTAAGAGCAACGCCGGAGAGAATGAGACGTAAGAGCAGGCGGGCGGGCGGGTGACGGGTCTAAGCTTTGTAGGAGACGCAAGCGACAGGGGCAACACGAGCGAGCAACCAGGTGGAGTGAGTGACTGGTGGAGGGAGGCAGAGATCTTGTAGGCGGAGCAAGGACAGATCTATGAGTCTGAGCGAAGAAGAGAGAAAGTAGAGAGGAGGCTGAGAGCGAAGAAGAGACAACGCAGGTAGAAAAAACCCAAAACAATGCCAATTGTTCACATAACGAATAAATACATAAATACTTCTGCAATATCGTATCTTAAAGTTTACACCATACAATATACACCCACCTGTATATCACACGGGGAGAAGCCCCTGGTTTCAATGATAACCTTGATAGTTAATAAATAGTTAATATTTTTTTCTTAAAAAAAAAAAAAAAAAACTAAGCGGTAGTGCTTCATGCCCAAAACGCTACCATCTTTTAAAAAATAATTTAAAAATAAAAAATAGATATAAGAAGTAGCATCTTTTATCAAATGCTTCCTTTCACCCTAATTTTTTAGGCTAAAGTATATGTTTAGTTCTTTAAGTTTATATTAGGCGTACTTTTGGTTCCTTAACTTTATAAAGTATACATTTAATCCTATAACTCTAACATAGTTAATGTTCCTAACCGAAAACGCTAACGCAAAAAACTCAAGTGATGACTGTGCAAACTTAAGTAATGACTGTGTAATTAAATGCTATTAATATTAAATTTAAAATATGATTTAATTGAAAAATATATAAAAACCTAATGAAACATCAATATCAAAAGCTTGATTGTATTAAAAAAAATAGTTTTATAATCTAAACAACGAAACGTCAATTTCATTTGCAGCGATTTGTCAGGTTATTTTAGTTTAATAATCTAAATATGTTGTATTAAAAAAATTAAAAATTAAAAATGTTTTATCAGCTGCACAACCATCATTGAGTTTGTCATGTCAACATTTTCCGTTAGCAATAATAACAGTGTTAGAAATATAGGATATAAGGGACCAAATGTATACCACATATAAAATTTAAAGGATTAAATGTATATTTTAAACTTTATTATATTTTAGCATTATCAAACATGTGCTTACTAGAGCACATTTTTGTATTAGTGATAATTTATTAATTTATTTCATAAGCCTTTAAATATTATTTTACCAATAACTAATGAATGTGAGCTGATCTGTAAATATTGACGTTTCACATTTCTATTGTATCAGAGAAGATGATTTTCCCCCCACACCATCTTTAATGTTTATTGAATGCTGTAACGAAATATGATGGGCAAAAAAGAGTATATATAAAGCTTAGTTTACTTTTTCTTATTTGGATCAAACAAGTATATGATGCTTTACTATATAATAATTAAAGGAGAATTATGGTCATGCATCTTCATTACATTAAGGCATAGAATTAAGTAATAATGACAATTTTGACTAATGCTACATATATAGATTGTGAAAACGAAGGAATATATTAAGAATAAATAGAGATAACGACATTATCTTTGTCTGCACCTTTTCTTACCTAACCAAAAAAAGGATCACTAACCTACTTGCTATTTTCCATGCGTATAATTCAAACAATTAATCTCTATCAGAGAAAGACTATGCACACACCAACAGGGGCGGAGCTTGGGACAAAAATTGGGGGCAAATAGTAGTGGGGGATTCGATTTTTTTTTTAAAGGAAAGTTTTATATGTATTAAAAAATAAAAGAATATAAACAAGAAAAGAAAATAATATAAAAAAATACACCACAAATATTGGAAGGCGAGAGGCTTTAATTTATGTGATTGTGAATCTTTGGTTCAACCTTAGACTTCATGTAATTGAACACCACAACATTGGAAGGTAAGAGGCTGAGGTTTAGAATGAAAAATCAATAAACTTCATCCACAGGTTAGTGTAAAATGGGTAAAAGCATACTAAAGAATACACCACAAAAGTAAATTTCACTAATAAGCTAAAAATTTCAGGTAATTAGAATGAAATATAGAAAAAATGACAAGATTAACATAAATCATATAAGACTCCACATAGAACACAACTTGAATTATAAGCCCCAAAGATATAAAAAGAGGGGGAAAATTGGGGGGCCAAAATTT
Source organism: Acacia pycnantha (assembly GCA_025563575.1). NCBI lineage: Eukaryota > Viridiplantae > Streptophyta > Magnoliopsida > Fabales > Fabaceae > Acacia > Acacia pycnantha. The sequence continues at coordinate 1,725,007 of JAMWYP010000035.1, forward strand.
AATTTTACATTATATTAAAAAAAAATTAAGAAAAATTCTAAACAAATTTTTTTTTGGGGGGGGGGGCATGGCCCCCCCTTGTCCCTTAAAAGATCCGCCATTGCACACCAATACTACATAAAACATTTTTAATGTTCGTTTTTATGCCATTTCCACGTTCCTTTCTAAGGGGATGTCTATGTGAGTGACGTAATAAAGTCTCGAAACAATCTCCGTTGAAAAAAAGACGCCTTAAGGCTTTTAAAAAAAAACAGGTTTTCGAGGCTATCGTTGAGAAAGCAGGCTAGCGTTCAGAGTGCAAAGTGTTCAAATGCAGAAGAGTGAGGAAATATATAAGTTTTCGAATTCAAAATAATTTGAACAGATTTTTGAATGTGAAACGACAGGGGCAGTTACAACCACATAGGCTGAAAATTAGGGTTGACACCCTAAAAGCGTAATGATTTTTTTTTTTTTTCTGAAATGACGCAAGCATTAAATGCGCGCAGATTTCAAGCGCCAATAGCGTGGCACCAACGTCAGAAAGGGCAGTTACGCGCTACAACGCGCCGATACAAAAAGAAGCGACGCGACTTTTCATGTGCATATGAGGTACATGATATTTTCCTGGGATTCCTTGTGATAATTTTAGCCGGGTTTGTTACAAGGGAATTCAGTTCAAAACAGTTAGTTCAAGTGCTTATGATGATCATAATTGTGTCAACGGGGCATGGGGAAACTCGGTTAGGCTAACAACGGTCATGACCGGGTTAAGATGGCGTGAGTAATTCCGACCTTTTATTAAGATATATGTGGTGTTTGTAATCAAATGCGGATGGAAGGCCCAACCGGGTTGAACATTTAGTTGATCTCGGTGAACAAAAGGAAACTTCAATATCGGTGTTTGAATGCATTCAAGCTTTTCCAGACATGTGCGAAAAGTAAAAGTAAACTTTGTATTGATACTTGATGAGGTTACATAGTTCTCTTACAAGGAGTAAACTGATTTACTCGTTTACAAAGATGGTTACAAGAGCAAAATACAAAGGATTATGCTAAATACGTAAATTTACTTTACGAATCTCCTAATTACAACAGATGATGGTCAAGCAGATCCCTCCTACAACGGTTGGGATAGTCGGAGCTGGAGATCGAATAGCCATCCAAGATCATCATAGTGATGAAGATCTTTGTTGGATATGCTGGAGACCCTAGAAAAGTTGAGCCAAGTCAATAAGGATCGGCAAACAATCCAGGGTCTCCCGTCAAGGATGAAGAAGCTCATATGCGAATCTGACTCCTATCCCAGGGTCCCATACGAAGTTGAACCAGATAGGTGAAGACTGGCAACTACATCTGGGACCCCAGAGGTCCATCAAGTAACGTAGATGAAGACTGGCAACTATATCTGAAAGTTAAAGCCGCAAGATAGCAGCTTGTAGGGCCATTTTTCTTCCGAAATAGTAATTTTACTCCCCACACTGCTGAAAGGTTGAAAGCTTCATAAGGGATGATAGAGTTTGAAACTCTCACCATTAAACTCATCATTCTTATGGGATATTTGCCCAGGAAGAGAGTAAGGAGGAAAACTAGATCCGTGATAGGGTGAGTGGCCCAAGAAGAATTTATAGGCCAGGAAGACTTCAAGCGTCATGCGGCAATAAATGCTAGTTATGTGGAAACGGAAGGGTCACGCGGCAGTAAAGGCTGTTTTTATACGAATGACGGTTTCCTTTCCAAGAAAAAGAATAATGACTGTGGTTAAAGGGCGTGAGCATTAAATGCGTGCGAAGACCAAGGGCGGCCAACAGTGGCCAATAAATGCAAAGATATGATCGTACGATATCAGATAGGTAAAGCGAACGGTCATCAAATAAGAATATGCCAAGTGTCTCCATCTCACCAAAGATTGGAGGCAACATGCGTATAGAGAGTTTGAAACAATAAACTCGGTATAATTCGGATGAGACAATCTCAGGTGCTATGAAGACACCGGGATAATTGTGTAAACCCGGTTACCTGAGGATAGGAAAATGACAAGCTGATTAAACGTGCTATGCTGAAATAAATAAAGCCTTGCGTGCTGCAGAGATACTCGAATATCTATTCCAAAAGGAACCCGGTGCGTGCATGATAAAGTGATAAGTTGGGAACCAATTCCTAACTCTTGATCAATCCCGGTATAAACAAAGTAGGAAGAGACCGGAGTGGCGAGCAAGTAATCTCGGCAGCTCAGAAACCTAAACTTTCGAGCTTGGGGGCAACTGTTATGGACTCAAATAATGGGCTTGGCAGACATAAGGCCCAATAAAAGTACCGCAGGCGGGAATCTCCCTTCATTCAGGTACATGATAAATTATCCATGGAGTATGCCTATAATTGAGGCGTCGTACAGGTAATGGAGCAGGCACTCACAGGACGTGGGAGGCGCATAATGATGGTGGCAGGATGCAAGGCAAGGAGAACGAAACCCTAGGTAATCTCTATAAATAGGAGGTTTCCCATCAGGTGTGTTCCTTACGTTCACCATTCCATTCTTTACCATTCAGTCTCACTGTGCACACACACCACCCCTCTGGCGAAAAGCCTACCTGTGTAAGCACAGTGATCGCCAAGCATTCTCTGATATCTCCTTCATAGATATCAGTGGATGATCCTTTCTTCTCTGGTGTTCAACTCTTAAGACACCTTTGAGGAAACCTCTGATCCGATATTAATACCTCCTTGCCCATTGAGGCTAGACATTTGTGTTCTACATGAGAACAGTATTCAAGGCTTTTGATTTCGATCTTATGACGAACCCTAGCTACAATTCTTGATTCCTACTTCTTGGATCTTCAGATAATCTAAAATTAAATGTCTAACAAGAGACATCAAGACTTGTTTCACATTGACAGGGCCAGTGGCTCTGATCCCTCCGGCCATCCTGCAATTGCTGAAGATTTTGATCATTAATCGTTTGTAGATGGCGTTTCTTTGAACAACGTCGAATATGGTGCAAGCTCTACTCTTCTGGGAGAGATTAGTCGATCCAAGAGGGAGACACTGCTAACGCAACAGTTGACGGATATTCTCATAGATCATGGTGATGGTGATCTTTTGCTTCAGAGGAGAAGGAGGAGAGGGAAAGGCATAAGGAGAGTGATTGAGTGGAAGTGAGGAGTGAGGAGTGTGAACGAAGGAGGTAGCTGAGGGAAAAGAAAGGTTTAATTTAATGAGACAGCTTTTGGCGTCCCTTTTTAAATTGGGACGCCAAAAGTAGGGTTTTTGGCTTAAGGGAAGTCAAAAATGTACTTTTGGCATCCCTTATGTCAAAATTCCCACACATAATTACAAAAATATCACCACCTTTATGTTTTACTTTCCTTTTTAAAGAAAAGACATTTTTTAGGAAAGTAAAATTCATTTTTTGTAGTAGTGCTCACACACATGTAATGATTGTTCTTGTATTATTACATTAATTAATTGGTATATATATTGGTAAATTATTAAATTTTTGAATATGAATGATGCTGCATATTAAGACGAATGTGTGCAGTGTGTGTGAATTTTGAGCTGAGTTTTTATATGCTTAGTGAAAAGAATGTTAGTCAACCGAATTTACACTCACAAACATGTATGGTTGAATTAACTTTTAAAAAATAGCTTTTACAAATTTACAAAGTTAGCATAATATGAAAGGAGTTTTGTCTCGGTTTACGAAAAATGGCTTCTTCTGAAACCACTATTTTAGTTACCCAAACACTCATATATATGGCATGAACATCCCACAATCATGTTTTGGAAGATTTAATTCAGATAAAATGTCAAAAAATGCAAATGTAGTGACATTAAATTACTCCCTCCAGTCATTCATATAAAAAGTATTTATATATTTTAATTAGATTGAGGAAATTAGTTAAATTAGTTAATATGACATATGTTTTTTAAAACATCTTAGCTAGTCATCTTCCTTAATTCCCTTGTTCTCTCTCCTCCTTAATTATTTTTTAGGAGCATCAATAGAGTAAATTAGGAAAATTATGTTGACAAATATCAAAAATATGTCTTATATATATTTAAGATCAAGATCAACTCTTCAAATATATCTTATATTAAGAAACGGAGATAGTACTAAGTATATAAGTATACGTATACATAAAGGAATTATAGTTGCATCAAACATACCCTTTTGATGACTTTATTAATGATGAAGACGGATGAACGTATAAATATTAGCACTAAGAAGAAACAGATTGTATTAAAAGCTTGCCACGATCTATATGGAACTACTAGCCAAACCTAACAATCTTGTAGGAAGCGAAAGCGTGTGAGATTTTTCCTTTGCTTAAGTATAAGCCTAGAATTAATTAATTTGTTTCACTCATATATATCTCTCCCTCTCTCTCTCTAGATATTAACTCTTTATCTCACTGATGCATTACCTCTCTTGACTCTTAACCTATTTCTCTAACATAAAAATCCTCTCTTTCACTTCTCCCTCCTCCATTAACACCTACCATGGCTTCTATGTCTCTCTTCTTCTTGCTTCTTCTTTTCCTCGTTCATCTTTCATCTTCTACCTCCAGATCACGTTCTCTGATCACTTCCAGTGATATCAAACCCATTAGGCTAAATCTCCACCACGTCGATTCAGCGAAAAACCTCACAAAACTCGAGCGTCTTCAACATGGGATCAAGCGTGGCCAGGCCAGGTTACAGAGATTCAATTCCATGATCCTCGCGGCTTCTTCTCAAAATTCATCTTCATCTTCTTCAACCCCAGAAAGTTCTGATCAATTGGAAGCTCCTGTTTATGCCGGAAGAGGTGCTTATCTCTTAACACTTTCTATAGGGACCCCACCAAAATCTTATCCTGCTGTTTTAGACACTGGAAGTGATCTAATCTGGACTCAGTGTAAGCCTTGTTCTCACTGTTATGATCAACCCACTCCGATCTTCGATCCGAAACACTCTTCTTCTTTTTCTAAACTCTCTTGTTCAAGTAATCTCTGCTCTGTGTTACCTTCATCTTCTTGTGACAAAAATACCTGCAACTATCTCTATTCCTATGGTGACAATTCATTCACCAAGGGTTTTTTAGCCTCCGAGACTTTCACTTTTGGAGAGAACAAAAAGGATCAAGTTTCGGTTAATAATGTAGGGTTTGGCTGTGGTGAAGATAATGAAGGAGACGGGCTTGATCAGGCCTCGGGGCTGGTGGGCCTGGGCCGTGGGCCTTTGTCTCTGATCTCACAACTTGACGAATCAAGATTCTCCTATTGTTTAACCTCCTTGGATGATTCTTCTGCGACAGGTAAGCTTTTTCTGGGATCGTTTCCTAGCTCAAAAGAAGAAACACTCGCTGCTGCTACTTCTCTTCTCACAAACCCAACACTTTCATCTTTCTATTACCTTCCTCTTGAAGGAATCTCAGTCGGCGAAACCCGATTGGACATCGATAAATCCATATTTGATATCAAAGAAGATGGAAGTGGAGGTGTGATCATAGACTCTGGTACCACCATTACATATTTAGAACAGGAAGCTTATGAAGCACTAAAGAAAGAATTCATATCTCAAACAAATCTACCAGTGGACACATCAAATTCGACCGGGCTCGATCTTTGCTTCTCTTTGCCTTCAGATTCATCATCAGAAGTTAAGGTTCCCAGTAAGTTGGTGTTTCATTTCAAAGGAGCAGATTTGGAGCTTCCTACTCAGAACTACATGGTGGCTGATTCTAGCTCCAATGTGGCTTGTTTAGCCATGGGAGCTTCAAGTGGGTTATCTATATTTGGGAATGTTCAACAGCAAAATGTGTTGGTGAATTATGATGTTCAGAAGGAGACCATTTCCTTCCTTCCTACACAGTGTGATTCTTTGTGAATAAGTTTCAATTAATTTCTTGATGCTTTAATATAATTTAACTTGTATTTTGGTTTTTGGTTTTTGGTTTTGTGGTTTAATTTAAGTTGTTTTTTATTAATAATATGAATATTTTTATCGCTGTGTTTAATCTAATAGCTTTGGTCTTCAACTCAATTGATTGCGTAGATTTAATTAATTGTGATTCGTCGTTTTGTGTGAATAAAATTGCTCTGCTTTTAATCTGTTTTCAGAACCAATCGATGCACTCTTGAATGTTTCTATCGTGTGAGTTGAAAGATTTCAATCACTTCACCTAATAAATAAAAGTGATAGTGCAACAGGACCGGGATAGGATGGACTAGCAAGGAGAGTTTGTCCATACGGATGAGTTTTGAATCGTTCAGATGAGATCTGGGTGGTTCAAATCTGATTTTTTTTTTTACTTTTTTATTTTTTATAAAAAAATAATTTTAATAGGTAAATAATCTAAAATAAAGATAATTTTTGAACTCACATTTTTTTTAATAAAGGATTTTTTTCATTTAAAATAATAATAATAAGCTCTAGACCATTCAGATCTCATCTAGACAGTTCAGAGTTCCTCCGTACAGACGGGCTCTCCTTGCTCGTCCAAAGGACGAGTAGGGAAACCAGTTCCTAGTGCAGCAAGGGGTGCCCTTTGTGGGACCCACGCTATGAGAAATGGACCGGCCTTCTTAATTATTTTGAGAGAATCATTATGATACGGTAAGAAATGAATAGGGAAAATCCCATATAAATATTATATGAATTTGCAAAACCCCTAAATATCTGTTGAATTTGTTAAAGGGTTTAAAGGTACCAATGACCATATGGGGATTTACAAATTTGAGTGAATTTACTCTTTTGCCCTTAGTTTTAAATAAATTTTAAAAATAAAAATGACCCTCGCCGGAGTACCGCCGGCGGCTGGGCGCCAACCACCGGCAATGGTTTTTTTGGAGGGGTAGGTTTTTTTTAAAAAAAAAATATATATATTCATTGAAAGTGAGTGAAGTGGGGTTCAAACCCCCCACACCTCCATGAGTCCATGGGGCCAAGTGGCCCAATCACTGGACCACTTAGTTCTTTTGATATATATATACATTAACAAATATATATATTCTTCTTAATATTTTTTCCATCAACAAACACTCTTGTACATGCCGTTGAAAGATTTGTAACTGCCATCGAAAGATTTGTAATAATTGCATTTACGACTTTTTTTTTAGCTTTACCTTTTTTGCCTCGAAAGGAAAAACAAAAAAATAATGCATTATCACAAATCTTTCAATGGTAGTTACAAATCTTTCAACAGAATTTACAAAAGTTTCAATGGCATTTACGACTTTTTTTTTAGGTTTACCTTTTTTTGCCTCTAAGGGGGAAAAATAATGCATTATCACAAATCTTTCAACTGCAGTTACAAATCTTTCAATGGCATTTACGAAATTTTTTTTAAGTTTACCTTTTTTGCCTCTGAGGGAAAAACAAAAAATAATAATGCATTATCACAAATATTTCAACGGTAGTTACAAAATTTTCAATGGCATTTACGACTTTTTTTTTAGGTTTACCTTTTTTGCCTCTGAGAGAAAAACAAACAAAAAAAATGCATTATCACAAATCTTTCAACGGCAGTTACAAATTTTTCAACTGCATATACAAAATTTTCAATGGCATTTACGACTTTTTTTTTAAGTTTATCTTTTTTGCCTCCGAGGGAAAAACAAAAAAAATAATGCATTATTACAAATGTTTTAACCGCAGTTACAAATCTTTCAATGACATTTACAAAATTTTCAATGGCATTTATGAATTTTTTTTTTAGGTTTACCTTTTTTTGCCTTTGAGGGGAAAAAATGCATTATTACAAATCTTTCAACAGCATTTACAAAATTTTCAATAGCATTTACGAATTTTTTTTTTAGGTTTACCTGTTTTGCCTCTAAGGGAAAAACAAAAAACAATGCATTATTACAAATCTTTCAACGGCAGTTACAAATCTTTCAATAACATTAACAAAATTTTCAATGGCATTTACGACTGTTTTTTAAGTTTACCTTTTCTGCCTCTGAGGGGAAAAAAATAATGCATTATTACAAATCTTTCAACGGCAGTTATAAATCTTTCAACAACATTTACAAAATTTTCAATGGTATTTACGACTTTTCACAACCACTAAAAATAAAGTCTTCTAATAAATAAATTGTATGCAATTATATGTTTTGGTGTACGAATGTCAATGAGTTTATCATACTCACTTTTTATTGGATTTTTTATGCTTACATTCTTTCTTTGGAACCTCCATGGGGCCCATTGATCAAAGAAAGGTTTGAAAAGGAATGGAATGGAAAGGAAAATAATGGAAAATATTTTGTCATCGAAGTGTTTAGTTGGCACTGGAAAAGAAAATGGGTTGATATGAAGAAAAAAAATGGTTGGAAGAAAATGAGATAGGAAAATGAGTCAAACAACCAATTTTCTCCTATATTAAAAATAATATATGAATGTAAATCAAACCACAAACCATTGGAAAAAAACGAAGGGCCATATGAATCTTTGGTGTGGTGTTTTTTCTCCGACTAGCTTCTTCCTATTGTATTTCTAGCATGAAAGGGACTGCTGGTTGTAGAAAGGCGTTTGTGTCTCCTCCTCTCATCCTCACCGAAAAACTTAGTCTTTTTCCTTCTTCACAATCATCTTCCCTCTCTACCATCATCACCACCGGGATTTCTTCCTCCTCCTCCTTCGTCACTGATGGATTTTTAGCGATAAAAGTAGGAGGCAGCGGCAACGGGCCGCACTACAAAAAAAATCGATTTTTGCTACGGAAAAAATCCGTAGCAAATCGATTTTGCTACGGAAAATTGCTACGGATTTGGAAAATCTGTAGCAATTTGCTACGGATTTGGATTCCGTAGCAATTTTTGCTACTGATTTTAATTTCCGTAGCAAAATTTGCTACAGAATTTAAATCCGTAGCAAAATTTGCTACGGAATTTAAATCCGTAGCAAATTGCTACGGATTTTTTTCTGTAGCAAAATTTGCTACGGAATTTCAAATCCGCAGCAAATTGCTACGGAAACGAATTCCGTAGCAAATTGCTACGGAATAATTCCGTAGCAATTTGCTACAGAATTATTATTCCGTAGCAAAAGTAAAAAAATTATAATTTTTTTTTTGAATCTTTTTTATTTTTTTCTTGAAAATTGATTGCAAAAGTATCATGAATATAATAAAATAAAGTTTACATAGAGAAAACAGAATATATATAATAATGTTGTAAGGAGCAAATACTAAAAAGTAGTCTAAACATCAGCATTGTGATCATCATCATCATCGGCATGGTCATCATCACCAGGAGCCGACCCAGAACCCTTGTGTGACATTAGGGATAGGAGTTGACGCTGCATCTGCCTCATCATCTCCGCTTGCTGATTCATCTCCTGCCGCATCCTCTCCCGTTCCTGCTCCATCGCCTGCTCCATCCTCTCCCGTTCCTGATTCATCGCCTGCTCCATCCTCTCCCGTTCCTGAAGCATCTCATGCCTCATCATCTCCTGTTGCTGACTCATCTGTGTTGCTTGCTCCACCACCAACGCCTTCATCTTCTTCAGCTCATCTGCAAAAACATTATGAAGTACATTTATTATTTGTACTTCATTTGAATGGACAAGAGAATGAAAATTATCATTATCAAATGTATTACGTGTACTGCGAAACACCTTGATCTTTGGATGAGGAGCGCTTTGGTTGCTTGATCGGCCACAGAGGCACCGTATCCAAAGACTCTCCCTTTCTTGTTAAATCCGCCTGCGGCCTCAAAGAACAGACTCTCATTATCGGACTGAGAGGATGCGGGGTCAATCCCAAGCTGCGACTCTCTCTCATGCAGACTTCTGAAAGTTTTCCTACAAGCACAAAAATACATAGTTTATAAGACATGTAAAGTGAAATAAATATGGTGGTGCATAAAACAAGTAATAAAGGCAATAAATGTCTAACCGCTACTTGATGTGCCTTTTGGCTAATCCATTGTCTCTCACTCCCTTCAGACTGTCGGGAATGGGTCCGTTCAAAGGTAGCCCACTCAATCGATCCTTCAGGAACTTCCCTAGACTCTACCTGCAAACGCAGATGATGACCTTAATTAATTACTTCAAAGTATAAAATATCAAATACCTAAATAGAAAATAACGTGTACTTACAATTTTCCGTTGATGCTCACTAATTGGAATGCAGCCGCCAGCATATGACGATCCTTCCATTTTGGCCCTGTTTTCCTTATTTTTCGCGCTCATGGTTTGAAACTTTTCATTTGTGGCCCAATTCTGCATTAATTCGTCTACAGTGCCCTGTGAAATCCAGTCTTTCTTGCCTTATTTATTTCTCAAGCCATAAAGCTTTTGAGTCAAATACCGGCCTCCCTTATGATTATAATTTGCTTTCAGTTCTCGACGATGTTCAGGCAACGTCATATGCTGGCGCTGAAAATCAATAACGAACAATTAGTGCTCCAAATTTTAAAAGTACTTAATTAAATAACCATAAAACAAAAAACTTACCAAGAACTCATCGAACCAAACATCTCGAATAGTGCTAGGAATGTCTGTCCACTTGGCCCAAGGATGGTTGTAATTACGGAATAATTGGGCCGAGATGAACTCCCTTACCTCATTATGAGGCTCAAATCTGATGAGAGAGGACATCATGCAAATATTACCATACAAACCAGCTGGAAAAGTAAATTGTAACATTTAGTTTCGTAACTTGGCATGACTTACCCAACACCGTCAGGACGGATCCAAAGCTTCCCTGTCGAAGGATCTCTTGAGCCCCAGATTGGTGGATCGGAGGAACTACCTTCTTCCCCGACGTGGCTGTGAGGCGACGCATTGTGCTAAGGAAGGAATGTGAAGTATTGAAGATGTTTGTACACAGATGATTTTACGAAACTAAACATATGTAAATCAATCAGAAATGATAAAATAAACCTGTGGTCCCCCTTGCTGTGGATCAGTGGGGGGTAGACGGTGACGACGACATATACAGCGACGGTGAAGATGAAAAATATCCCGACGGTGAAGATGACATATCAAATGACGGCATATCTGGGGAAGTGCTGGACCCTCTGCCTCCATAGGGAGCAGATGGCGTCGCCCTACCCCCTCTGATAGGACGGGGTTGGGCTCGACCACTACCCCGTCCACTACCTGAACGTCCTCCTAGATGCTCCATCTCTGAACACTTATAGACATAATGTCAAAAAATATATAACAATAAGATATTTAGTTAATATGACAGTAGCGCATTAACAAAGTATGTACTATAACAGATCATCACAAACAAAGAACTAACAGAAATCAATCGGACGATTCTTGTTCATCAACATTTGCTTGCACGTCTTCCTCTGAGGTCTCATAGTCGTCGAACTCCGATTCACTATCAAAGTAAATCACTTCTGCCTCATCGTCTAATTCCTCATCGTCAATTTGTATAGGAATTAATTCTAACCCTGCAGCAGAATCAAAGAGATTACTTGGTACTTCGTCATCGAAGATGTTTATGGGCAGTACATGTTCCACATCAGCTTGGAACGGTTCAGCCATACCGTCATTTGATTCCGGCTCTTTCGACTTTGGTATAATATTTCGTGCTTTGGTTTTAATAACTCCCTCCAACTCGGGCGGGATGTGGGGTATGATGTATAGTAAACTTGTTCGCTTTGTTAAGCAAGGATGAATGGGTCATAACCAACCGTATATCTCCTTGTCCAGTGGATCTCAATATTTCCATGTTTGTCCAATTTTGTCCCACGCGGATCGTTATCAAACCACTCACATTTAAAAAGGGTTACTACCTTGTCCCACGGGTAACTCAGTTGAATTATGTCAACTAACTTCCCGTAGTAGTCAGTCTCCACCCCATCAACTTTGTCACCTCGACAACATACACCATAATTACAACATAGTGTACTTGCATTCGCCTCGACAGTTGAAAACCGATACCCATTAATTATGTATTTCTTGCACCGGGTAACACTAATTGCAGCTCCATAGGACAAACTCCACGCAACTTCATTAGGATCTGATGGATTTTCCACGAAGTAGGATCGAAGCCATTTTGGAAACTCATAGTTCGTGAATTGGTCAATTTTGGATTCCGACATTAAATGATTTACCGATCGGACCGAATTAGAGAAGTAACTGTAAGAAGAAGAAAAATGCTCTTAATACTGGAATTCTTAGCGTAACAGCGAAGAGAAAAGAAATCTTACTTTAAATACTGGGCGGCCTCTTCACAGTTGTTTAGAATGTACCACTCCGCTACTCGCTTATCTCTTCCGTCAAGAGTTGACCTCGAACGTTTTCCCACCACTCGCCTTGGAAAATTAAATATTGATTTTTGATCCCTCGTATCACCGGCATCATCGTTGCGAGGTACCCCTCCATCTTGACATCATTTCAGGGGGATAATAGTATGACGCAAATTTTGCGGCCTCTTCGACTAGATATGCCTCAGCGATAGATCCTTCAACGTACCTTGGATTTTTGATCTTGTGCTTAAGTGTGCGTAAAAACCTACAATGGAATATCAGAGGGTATTTATAAACTAAAGTACCGTGTCGGTCAATTAATAACAGCGCGATAGAAATATATATATTACCTCTCAAAAGGATACATCCATCTATATTGTTGCGGGCCTCCTACCTTTGCTTCGTAGGCCAAGTGAACGGGCAAATGTTCCATTGAGTCAAGTGAACGGGCAAGTGAACGGATACATTGAACGGGCAAGGTAGGAGGAAACACCATCTCTAACTTGCATAGAGTTATGGGCATGCTCGCCTCCAGGTGCCGTAACTTTTCAACATTAAGCTCAGAAGCACAAATTTCTCTAAAGAACATGGAAAATTCCGTCAGAATAGACCATATATGCTTCAGAAGTGCTTTGAAGGCCCAAGGCGTTTCAGATCTTTAACCCATTGCAACAGTTCCAAATTCTGTTGTTTGTTGAATGTGTACGGCGCTCTAGGTTTGGAAGTTCGTCTCGTGCCACTCCCCACCAAATGTAAAGCAGGCCTTCTGCATATCGCTTCTATGTCCCGTCTTGCGTGTACTGTGTCCTTCGTCTTGCCCTTGGTGTCCATCACGGTGTACAGAATATTGCAAAACACATTCCTCTCAATATACATGACATCGAGGTTGTGTCTTAACAATTGATCTTTCCAATATGGTAGTTCCCAAAAGATGCTGCGTTTGTTCCAATGATGATCAACGCCGTATCCCTCAGGTTCCCTTGAAGCAGCCCCCTCTTCGACACTTTGAATGTACTTGACCCTATCCCATATTTCTTGGCCACTTAAACGACGGAGTTGCTCTGCTCGTTCGATAAGATATACCAGGCATGCAAGCTTCCCCGACGTTTTCCAACCACTCAACATCCCATATGCAGGGAAATCATTTATCGTCCACATTAAGGCAGCCCACATGGTGAAATTCTGACTTAATGATATATCATACGTAAGAACCCCTTCACTCCACAACATCTTCAACTCGTTTATCAAAGGCCTGAGGTACACATCTATCTTCTTTTTTGGGTTGGATGGCCCAGGGATTAACGCGTGAAGGAAGAAAAACTCTCTTCTCATGCACATAGAAGGTGGGAGGTTGTACGGAGTCACAATGATAGGTCAACACGAATAAGTCCTACCCGTATTGTTGAAAGGAGCGAACCCATCCGAACACAGACCAAGACGAACATTACGGGGATCCATAGCAAAGAAAGGATTCGCCTCATCAAATTTACGCCAAGCTTCCGCATCAGATGTATGCGTCACAAAGTTTTCATCCCTACGATGCTCCCGGTGCCATCTCATTTGAGCAGCTATTTGTTCTGATGCATACAATCTCGTAAGTCTTGGCACCAGAGGAAAGTACCACATCTTGCTTAACGCATGACGGGTCATTTTCCTTCCTTTCCCCACAACTTTATATCTGTCATGTCCACAGAATTTACAATTGGTCAGTTCAGCATCATCCTTGTAATACAACATACATCCTCTGGGGCAGCAATGGATTTTTTCACATCCAAGCCCAAGCTCTTTCACCTTTTTTTTGCTTGGTAAAATCCTTCGGCAAATTATTGTCCTTGGGAACAACCTTACTCATTATCTGCATCATTTCGTTGTAATTCCTCTCACTCATATGGTGATCAGTCTTCAAGCTTAGTGTTGCGAGGGTAGCCGATAGCGATGAATATTCACTATTATCAAAGTGTTCGCAACCTTCTCATAACGGACGTTGGGCTTCTTGAAGCATTTTGTAGAACCTAGCGGCTTCCGAATGAGGATCCTCACCCATGTATGATGGTTGGGTATGTGTACCGGTTTCCTCTCCCATGTATGACGACTCAGCATGAGTAACGGTATCAAAATATTGGCCGATCGACGATCCCGCGGCATCCATAACCAACTGCTCATATTGATTAAGGTTTTCTCGATGACTACTGTCCCCGTAATAACCACTCGGTGTCTGTCGGACTTCGCCATGACATTCCCAACATTCATAATCTTTCATGAATCCCTTTTGACACAAATGAATTTTGACCTTACCCGTATCTGTAAATCTTAAACACTTACATTTGGCACACGGACACCTGATCTCCCTACTTGAATTATTTGAATTCGCCAAAGCAAATTGGATGAATTCTTCCAAACCCGCCAAGAATGCTTGCGTTAGTTCTCTTCTATCAGTTAGACGATTGTACATCCAACTTCTATCATGGTTTCCTTCCATACTTCCTATCTAATTCAGTTCCTAACCAAATTAACATCTCAACATACCACAAATATATATTTCTCTTATCAAATTTATAATTTTCTACTAACAAACATATTTCATACAAATTATGTTAATTAATTAATTCTCTTATCTTTCTTCTTTAAAATCATGTAATTTATAATTTTCTACTAACAAACATATTTCATACAAATTATGTTAATTAATTAATTCTCTTATCTTTCTTCTTTAAAATCATGTAATTTATAATTTTCTACTAACAAACATATTTCATACAAATTATGTTAATTAATTAATTCTCTTATCTTTCTTCTTTAAAATCATGTAATTTATAATTTTCTACTAACATACATATTTCATACAAATTATGTTAATTAATTAATTCTCTTATCTTTCAATCTCACTTTTTACAAATTATTTAAATTATTTGAAGGGTTATAAATACCATCTACATTTTAATTTACATACACTAATCTATATTCATAATAATTACATTTTAATCTATATACATTTCAACATCATCCTATTTTAGACTTATGTATCATTACCCACTAATAAAAAAACATAATTTTAACACACAAATTTCCAACCATACAAAACAGAATATAAACAAATAATGCAACATTAATATTATCACCATAAAAAATGAATAACCAATAATAAATAATTTAATCAACATTGAAGAAATAACACAAAACATTATCATTTTATCACAAATCAAAATAATACTAAAAAAGAATATCAAATCCTTTCAAATATATTGTAGTGAAAAAAAAAGAGGGAGAAGAGAGGTAGCTAACCTAAAATAGAAGTGCAGTAAGTGAAGAAGAGAAGGAGAGGACGCCTGAAACTGATCGGTCGGAACAAAGGGGAATGACACCGGAAACCGATCGGCCGGAGGAGAGGAGATGACGCCGGAAGTCGCTGACCGGAGCACCACCGGAGTTGGGCGAAGAAGAGAGAAACGTATGAGAGAAAGAGAGGGAAAATGAGAGTGAACGAAAAGTTGGGGGTTGTTAAAACCGAGTTTTGCGACAGACCAACCGGTCCGTCGCAAAACAGTGTTTGCGACGGACCGGCTTCCGTCGCAAAACAGTGTTTGCGACGGACGGCTTCCGTCGCAAACTGTCGGTTTTACGACGGAAACGGTCCGTCGCAAACACTGTTTTGCGACGGACCGAACCCGCCTTTTTGGGACGGACCATCCGGTCCGTCACAAACTTTCGGTTTGCGATGGACCTTACCGGTCCGTCGCAAATCGCGACGGACGTATTGGTCCGTCGCAAAATAATGCGACGAACCAACAATCCGTCGCAATATTTTTTGTGACGGACTGCATAGTCCGTCGCAATTTGCACAGTCCGTCGCAAAATTTGCGAAGGACCAATGAATCTGTCGCAAAAATTTGCGAAGGACCAATGAATCCGTCGCAAATATTTGCGACGAATCATTGGTCCGTCGCAAATCCTCTATTTTGCGACGGAAATTTTATTCCGTCGCAAATTCCCCCAATTTTGCGACGGAAATATTTCCGTCGCAAATTCCGTCACTATTTGGGATTTTTCTAATAGTGGGGAAAAAGCACCAAAGTAGCAACTTTTACCAAAAATTGTACCTAATTAAAGCAGATAAAAAACATTTTACCAAAATAAATGCCACCAGTGGCGTGGAAATCCCTAACGCCACTAATGAGTGGCACTAGGGAAATTAACGCCACTCATTTGAGTGGTTGTAGAATTAGATACGCCACTCAGTGGCATCTCTAAATGTAACGCCACTCAAATGAGTGGCGTTACAGTTATTAAAAAAATATTAAATATAATAATAAATATAAAAAGTAGAATAATTTAAAGCTCTACTTCATTAAATTTGGAGTCAAAAGAAAGAAAGTATGAAGCTGAAATAACTCACTAAGAACATTCTTTAAAAGATTACGCGGCACAATTTGGTTATAACAACAGATCCCAAAACGAGGGGATCTATATATTTGTTATACACCAAATATTTGTATAACAACAGTATTGATTTTGGGATCTGTATAAAAAAAGTGTACCGCATAAAAGTGTTTGTATACACCAAATATTTGTATAACAACAATATTTGTATAAAAAAGTGTACCACATAAAAGTGTTATACAAATATTTGGTGTATACAAACACTTTTATGCGGTACACTTTTTTATACAGATCTCAAAATCAATACTGTTGTTATACAAATATTTGGTGTATAACAAATATATAGATCGCCCTGTTTTGGGATCTGTTATTATAACCAAATTGTACTGCGTAATCTTTTAAAGGGCGTTCTTAGTGAGTTATTTCAGCTCCATACTTTCTTTCTTTTTTACTCCAAATTCAATGAAGTAGAGCTTTAAATTATTCCACTTTTATCATTTATTATCATTATATATTATTATTATATTTAATATTGATTTTTTTTAATTGTAACGCCACTCATTTGAGTGGCGTTACATTTAGAGACGCTAATTCTAACGCCACTCAAATGAGTGGCGTTAATTTCCCTAGCACCACTCATTAGTGGCGTTAGGGATCTCCACGCCATTGGTGGCGTTGTGTTAGACGACGCCACTAACTGCCTTATTTCGGTAAAATATTTTTCATCTGCTTTAATTAGGTACAATTTTGGTAAAAGTTGCTACTTTGGTGCTTTTCCCAGCGGCAACGACGACAAAGAGGCCACTGTCGGCTTCTTCCTCCGCAATCACTGACAGATCTACACATGAGGAGACGGTGACATCCATTGAAGAAGAAAAAAGGGGTTATTTGAGAATTAACCACCGTTGGAAAATGAGTTCCCACCAATAATGAAAGGAAAAGATATTCACATAGATGAAAGAAAATTGCTTGCAACTGGAAAATATTTTCTTGGAAAAAATAGTGAACCAAACTGTTGCCACTGGCTGGAAAATCCAATTTTCCATTTCCTTCTTCTGATTTGCAATCAACCAAATGGACCTTATGATTTAAGTTTGTTGGACATAGGATCTAAGTCCACCCGTAATGGGCTGACCTATTTGATTGGCAAGTAAAAGAGCTTCCCAAAGTAAAGAGATAAATTAAATTAGCGTTAATTACTAAAAGAGAGAATCGAGAAACAAGTAACATACTGAACAGGGAATTAGCTAGCGCCTAGCAATTAATCTCCTTATTGTTAATTCAAGGGTAAGAAAAGAATAACCCAGCAATAGGAGATAACACACATTCCTAAATATCGGTTTGCCTGACCCTATACACAGGGGCCCTAACTTATTCCTCATTCCACCCTTTGAGTTTTCTGGATATATCTTCTTCTCTCTCTCATAGTTATGGTGGTTCGAATTGGAGCTTTGGAGGTTTGACTTGAATCTGACCGGTAAGTAGTTTTTCCCATCCCTCATGTTAAGAAGAACGCAACAGATATTAAATCTTCTTAATGAAAATTGATCATATGGAGTCAATAATTAAAGAAGAAAATAAAATGAGCAAAAAGATAATAGATAAAGACACAAGAATTTAACTGGGGAAAATCTCCCCTCAATGTGAATAAGAGCATACGACCATAAGCGAAAAGGTTCCACTATCTTCAAAAAGAATATAATGTTCAATGCTCTAATACAAAGCTTAATTATAGGATGACAACAAATTCACCTCATCCATAAAAATCACCAAGAATTATATTAATAAAATAGGAGAGTAAGTAGAGTAGTAAAATAAGAATCTCTTGGGTGAAGATACAATCTGCATGTGCCAGAAATCACCAAACGCAAAAGTTGCAGTCGCAGAACGTATACCAACGTTCACACAACATATTGAGAAGGTAGGAAGGTCCAACCCACGATCCCACCATTCAAATTCTAGATCTATATGTCTCCAATACCCCCACCAAATTTCATGGAAATCGGATCAGAAATCACCATTCAATCATCAACTTAATCAAAGTCGTTCAGAAAAACTTGCAGCAGAAGTGAATGGACGTTTACAAAAGAATATGGGGGAAATAGAAGATTCCAATAGGTGATAGGACAGTCTAGAATTAAGATCCGTCTTTCTAGAAACCTCCTCGAAAAATTTTAGATAAATCCCGATCATCAACTAGATCAAAACTTCTCAGGCTGAAAGGCTATCGAAAAATATTTTATCTCACAAGAGCTATATATAAACTTCATTTTTTTCCC
Source organism: Acacia pycnantha (assembly GCA_025563575.1). Taxonomy (NCBI): domain Eukaryota; kingdom Viridiplantae; phylum Streptophyta; class Magnoliopsida; order Fabales; family Fabaceae; genus Acacia; species Acacia pycnantha. The sequence continues at coordinate 1,743,830 of JAMWYP010000035.1, forward strand.
ACACACAAACTTGCAGCTACTCTTCCCTTAATAGAGTTCTCTCTTTTTCTTCTTTCCTTTTTCTCTTTTCTCTTTTCTGTTTTCATAAAATAAAAAAAAAAAAACACACAAAATAAGAAATACATAGAATAGAAAATAAATAAAACTGAACAGTTAGAACTTGAGCTCCACATAGGAGTGAAATCCAATGGCCCAACACCTCAAAGTTGAAATAGTTGCCTGGAGTGTTTTAGACTTTAGCAAGTTATAGAATTATATATTTTCTGAATCACACAAGGTTGAGACTTGGATTTAGGTACTGTAAAGTGTGATTATTTTGATAGCTTTTATATATCGTGAATCTTAGGCACACAAAACTATTTGGGGGAAGCTGAAGTGCTAGCATAAATTCAACATAAAAAATCAACCATATATAGCCTACAATAAAGGAAATGGCTCACCCACTGTATGCATCAGATAGTAAATATAGGAAGGCATAAATATAAAAATTACAGATTTTTCAATCTTAATAAATATAGTGCGGACTAATATATTTAATGTTAATTATATTGGTTACTCCACACAGACATAAAAAAGAGAGGAATATTATAATCGCGTCATCAGATATTTAATGTTAATTACTATGAAGATATTGCTCATAACTTCTTTGACTAGCCTTAGCTATAACCAAGTCTGTCATCATCCCCTCCATCTTTGAAGTGTAATGTCCACCAAATTGTCGCTTCAGTTTGCACAGAAAACTTTTTTCTTGATCCTCATTAGGACTCCGATCGTAAAGTAACCGACGAGCTAGCTTTTTCCAGTAAAACTCAGCAAACAAATCTTTATCATTGTTATACACAAGAAGGTAGACCACCTTCTCTAGAGTTTCGTCTATTGCCTCATCACTCAGCTTCTCACTTCCACCACCCTTCTTAAGAATATTGTCACAGAATGCTGCCACAAGTTCTACACTTGGAATGCCAGCAACATTTTTATTACAAAATACTTCAAAAGCCTCTTTCAATGCCTTGTGGAAGATATTGCTATTCATAAAGCAACCTTTAACATATGCCATGAACCTTTCATGAAGCTCACTGGAATGTTCTTGAACACCGTATGAGCTATTTATTGTCTGACTACTAGAAGCTTCTTCAACCTGTTGGATTAATCTTGCACCCTCACTTGTAACATGCTCCTTGAATGTATCAGCAACAAGCTCCAAACCTTTAGGTATTTCATGGTATAATCTGTAGATTCTAGATAGATCTTCCACCTTATCATCTCTGAGCAAAACGCCACAACCAGAGTTATCATTCTCAAGTAATTGAGTTGCGTGGGTGACAAGCAACTCATGTTGAACCGTTTCTACTAATTTATTCTTTGTACTAGAATGTAAGTAACCAGCCTCTCCAACTCTATACCTTTCCTTCTTCAAGGATTCCTCAGCCTTGAGCATATAATCCGTGAAAGAGTCAACCTCAATCCAATTTGTTGCCTTTCTCGCATAGTAAGTAGAAGCATCAGCAATCATAGCAACTTCAAAATCCTGCTCATACCCACCAATCTCAACGTATATATGAAGAACATTCTTCAACAACGACGGATCAATCTGCTCGCCCTCACGTTCTTTATGGATTAAAGAGATGATAGCATCTGTAGCTATAGCTTTTACCTTGTCAAAGGTCAAATCACGAAAACAAGACAACGCAACAGTTTTGAGCGAAGGCAGCGAGCGTTTATCAATATAGTAGCGCTCAAGATAGTGGAAGAAGCGTGAGAGCCATCGAGTCATAACTTGTGGTTGTTCCATCTTTTGAGAAGCTCTCTGAGTAAGAATTCATGGTGCTTGTCTCTTAAAGAAGGCCACACAATAGAATTGAGGTATTCATCAAAAGTCTCTTTGTATTTCTCATAAAGCTCTTTATTGAAGTCACATGGCACCTTTTGACAACACATGTGGTAGATTGTAGTGTATTGATTCATGTACTCCTCTGTAGTGAAAGATTTCTCATCGCCTTCTAGAATATTCTTCAGCTTCGTGATACCTTCCTGCATTAGACCCCATCCTTGTTCCCATTTAATGGCCTCCTTTTTATCCATTTCTAGCAATTCAAAATTCGATGTTAATTAGGATTTAAAATCAAAGAGTCAAGATAATAAATAAAATAAAATATATAGCAATCTTAGCTGATATCATAAAAGTCAAATTTAAATTGAATAAGTATTCTGTATTATAGAGTCCATTATGTGACCAACCACATGGAAACCATAATAAAAAAACACACATTAACAGGAAATTGTGGCTTTTTATAGCATGTCAAAAATCACAAGACAAAACTTTTATCATATATTTATTTCATACGGCATAGAAGCTATTCTAAGAACAATATAATGAATGAGTTTAGAGCCAAATTACATATCCAAATTGTAAAGAATGAGATCGGGCAGTGTAATACCCGGATATTTATCTGGAATATTATAAATAAAAGTTGGATATTTCTGATAAGTGAAATTTCAATCTCCGGTCTTGTATAAATACTGTCAATTTTCTAAGTAGAATTTCTGTAAGAAATTAGGGAGTTTGAGGGCCAAAGTGCCAAAATGACCAAAATGCCCCTAGAAAGGGTAATTAACTTAGAAAATTTATGGAAAAATCCTAAAAGACAGTTAAATGACCAAGTGAGTTAGGAGAGTATATAATCTTTAATTATTGTAATTTTATAAATTATGAAATTGGAGAAATTGTTGGAAAATACTCAAAAGAAGTAAAGACCAAAATACCCTTGTAATTATGGAATAATGCAAGAGGTATGAAAATACTAATGTTAATACAAGAGTATGAAGGTAATGAGGCTTTGTAATTAAGAAAATTATCAACAAGTGATAATGAAGTAATTAAGTAATATTGGGCTAATTACTTAAGCATAAGCAAAGGAAATTCAGTAATAATTATGTGAAGCTCAAAAATTATTGGAAATTAGTGGAATATTAGTAAAAATGTATTTACTAATTAATTGGAAATTTTTATGAAAAATCATTGAGTTTAGGTATTTTTAAGCCTAAATACAAGAATGGACCAATTAGGTAATTTTGTGGAATTTTTGGAAAAAGTAAATAAATAAGTAAATAAATAATTAAATAAATATTTATTTAAAAAAAAATAAGGGCCAGCCGATTTTCCCAAGAGGAAAAGAAAAAAAAAACAAAATGAAAAATGAAATAAAAATCAAGTTGGCAAGTTGCATCTTATAATAATAATATAATTAATTAAAGTAGAAAATTATGAATAGTAATTTTAAAATTAGGAAACGGATCCTATCTAGAGATCTAGGAATAGGAATCCCAGGGTCAAGGTAAAATATTGATCGGTGAGTTTTTACCTTTAAGTGACCTCTTAGGAAGTTAATTAGAGGCCGTTTGTGCATTTTCCTAATAAAACAAAATAGGGAAAAATGCCTATAGGCATATTTTTGGAAATAAGGAAAATAAATTCTAACTCAACATTTAGGAATGGGTTTGAATTTATTTAGACATATTGGAATCAGTGAATTATTTCCAAGAGATTGGTTATCCCGAAACGAATTCCGACACCGGACGCGTTCGGACACGTTTTGAGAAAACTTCAATGGACAGTTGGAGGCCTATATGGAATCAAAATTTAGGTTAACTTGGACATTTCTACTAAGTGAGAACATGTCTTCAAAGTTGTAAATCCAGAATTTTGAGATTTCTCCGAAATCACGCGAATCGGGTACCGATCAGGGAAAAACTAGTGGGATAGGGCATAAAGTAACAATTTTGGGAATTCCCACCTTGTCCCTTCTAAACCCTATAAATACCCCCCCCTCCTTCATAATTCTCACACATTTTCTTCCTTCTCTTGGCCGAAATTTTTGGTTGAGAAAGAAGAGAAAGGAGCTCTGGGGAATTGTGCGTGGCTCTGTAGAATTGTCCAGAGGTGTAAACATAGTAGGGATCGAGTCGCTGAAAAGTTGAAGTTCTCGCAGTTCTTTTAAAAGTAAGGGTAGAATTTGTTAGAATAGCCTTTAAATTTCAAGTATGATTGGGTATCATATGGGAGGGCTATTTTAGTCATTATTTTCGAAAATCATAATGGCGTCGAAGTTCTGGCAAAATTTCGGGAAGAAAATTTGTCAGAGTAACGAAGTGCTGGCGAAATTCCGCCGATTAGGGGTAGAAGGGCAAAATGGTAATTTTTACCTAAAATGCCAGATATTGTGTCAAATCACTAATGGAAGTGATATTACTCTTATAGGATATCAGAATCTATGATTTCTTTGCCATCATATTGCCGACGAATTGTTTGAAGTTCACGTTTTTAGTAAAAATACGTTTTCGCGGTGGTACCTAACGTCGCAAACGAAGGTACGGACGCGTCTTGTAACACTAATCTTGTGCTTCTTAAATGCATATATGTCAAGGATATGTCGTGAGACCGTTATACGAGCAGTTTTAAACGGGTTATGTTTGGAATGCCGTTATGTTTTCCTAGCGGCGAGGACACGAGTGTTTATCGTGGCACTTTGGTGAATAGTGCAGTTTGTTGTTGTTATTTACCCTATGGGGCTTTACATATTGCTCTGTGCTTATGTTTTGTCGGCATAATGATCATGCATCTCTAGTATGCTTATGATAAACTGATGTATTAGCTCTAGAATATCGTTGGTTGTATCTTGTGTTGTTTGGGTATGAGGTTAACTGTTACCGAGATTCAATGCGTTGAATTGAATCTCGGCCGTAGCTTCGTGGTCGGGAGGACCACGGTTCGTGGATCGAGGCAAGTACCCGAGTAGGAGCTGAAGACTATCTCTATCTTATCGTATACTGTTATTACACTATTTCCTTTCTAAACCTTAGGATTACTGTAATCATTACAATGTTACACAATGGTTGATGTTTTGGCTAAGAATCCAATTACTCTTTCGCTCTATTGCTCTACTCTGATTGTTTGTTTGAAAAAAAAAAATTCCGCATTTCAAACATGGGATGTTACATTTTATGGTATCAGAGCATGAAATTCAGCAAGTATTTAACTATGTTACCACGGACAGTTTGGTGCCGAAGGCAAGGCTAGTCTACGTGGGTGTGCCATAAGTCACTGCTAATCCGGTGAGGCCCCCATGGTAGACACTTACCTGGCCATTCTGTTCGGATAACGGAGTTAGGTTCTTAAGCCTTGTAACTTTGAACACATTTATGAAAATGAGTACTGATACGACCATTGGTGTAAATGTGTAAAGATGAACAGGGATAATGGCTAGTATGCCTTTAGAGCCCTGTTAAGCTGTCAAGACGATTCGAGAATGAATCTTTCTATGAACCCAACATCCTACGACAAGTTCTAGCTACGAACAGAACTCTGATAAGCACTATACGATCAAAGCATTGGATGGCGGAACAACGCAGCAAGACTATTAGAAGAGCGTACTTCCGATATGAAGTTATGAATTACGAACGCGAAGGATTTTAACCACTGGTCATAAACCAGCTGGATGATGTAATATACGTTAACATGTACATTACATCTAATATGAAAATATATAGGTTTTGATGCCACGTGTTGTGTTATCTTTCTGACACTTATCCGTTATTTGATATAAAGGAAAAGTTAAAACATGGCCATCATGAGAGGTGCCGGTGCACCAAGAGGTAGGGGCCGAGGCGAGGCCGAGGTCGAGGCGGCCTCAAGATAGAGCAGCCTCAAATGGACGCAATACCGAACCAGGGAGCCCTGCTGGGTCAACCCATTCCTCGGTAGGAGACAACTTTGACTACCCCGAAATCCAAGATATTGATAATGAGATAGCCGGTCCTGATGACTATCACTATGTCCTGAATGATAATAGGGCACTGACACAGTTGTTAGAGTCCTATTACATGCAAGCCGAGGACTACACCGGCGCAATTAAGGAAAAATACCTAATGTTCTTAAGCCTAGTTAAAAATTTCCAAGCCGTTTATGGAAAGTTATATAGGCGAGGATTGGATCAGATCCATCTGTACTATTTTCCCCTAACCCATTTAAGGCAAGATTAATAAATGAGTTGTTAGATGAAGGACCCATCGGGGGTGTCCGTATCTATCTTCATTATCTGAAGTGTATGGTTCGCCAACACATGTAGCTGGGGATCAGCAGTTGAAGAAAGCTGTGGAAGGACTAGTAGAAGCTAGTATAGTATAGTGTGTATTTAGAAAACCCGAGGGGTTGTAAAGTATGTTGGAATAAAACCTTGTAACATATTTTGGCTTGTAGTAGGATGTGACCGACGGTTAGGTTCTGACGCGTGTATGAACTGTACCGCTAACGTGGATGGACGAGTTTCTAAAGTGGACCTTATCCGTCTACCTCTTCGCGGCATCGATGTCATACTCGGTCTAAATTGGCTGACGGCCAACGGTGCGATGATTGACTGTGGCAAGAAGAAGATATCATTTGCCAGATATAAGGTTGAAGTGAGCCTGAACTTTCTCTCCGCTACAGAAGCTGATCAATGTGTGAAGCAGGGATGCCATGCCTACATGGTATTCTTCTGATTAAAGCGAAGCTGACCTTTCACTCCGGGATATCCTGTGGTGAATGAATTTTATGATGTATTTCGGAGGATCTCACCGAGTTACCTCCTATCCGAGAAGTGGAGTTCAATATTGACTTGATGCCTGGCAGAGGATCAATATCTAAGGCGCCGTATCAAATGGCTCCTAACGAGATGCAGGAGTTGAAGAAGCAGTTGGAAGAGCTTTTGAAGAAGGGGTTCATTCGACCCAGTGTATCACCATGGGGAGCCCCAGTGCTTTTTGTAAAGAAGAAAGATGGAAGCTTCCGACTCTGCATCGATTACCGTGAACTCAACAAAGTAACCGTCAAAAATAAGTACCCACTTCCCCGGATTGATGATCTTTTGGATCAATTGTCTGGTTCCACAGTCTTTTCGAAAATTGACTTGCGTTCGGGATACCATCAGTTGCGAGTTAAGGATGGCGATGTTCCCAAGACAGCTTTCAGAACCAGATATGGGCATTATGAATTCCTTGTGATGCCCTTCGGATTGACAAATGCACTGCGGTATTCATGGATTACATGAACCGAATTTTTTGACAACACCTAGACCAGTTTGTGGTGGTGTTCATTGATGACATTTTGATCTACTCTAAGAGCAAAGAAGAGCACGAAGAACATCTGCGAAAGGTGTTGAGCATACTCAGGGAAAAGCAACTATATGCTAAGCTGAGCAAATGCGAATTTTGGCTCTTAGGAAGTTAAATTTCGGGCCATGTTATATCTAGCGGCGGAGTTGCGGTTGATCCAAGCAAAGTAGAAGCGGTTACGGGTGGAAACGGCCGAGAGGCGTGACGGAGATCCGTAGTTTTCTTGGTATGGCGGGATACTACCGCAGATTTATACGGGATTTCTCGCGTCTTGCCCTACCATTGACAAAGCTTACGAGGAAGAATCAACCCTTTATATGGGGAGATGATTGTGAGGAGAGCTTTCAGAATCTGAGGAGGAGGTTGACTACAGCACCAGTATTGATTATCCCAGACCCAGATGAGACCTATGTTGTCTACAGCGATGCCAGTGGGCAAGGGTTGGGATGTGTCCTAATGCAGCAGGGCAGAGTGGTGGCCTATGCCTCTCGTCAGCTGAAACCTCACGAGTTAAACTATCCTACACACGATCTAGAGCTGGCGGCTATCGTGTTCGCTTTGATGATATGGAGGCATTACCTGTATGGTGTAACCGTAGAAGTGTATTGTGACCACAAGAGTCTGAAATACTTGTTTGATCAACGAGAACTCAACATGAGACAACGTCGTTGGATGGAGCTGATTAAAGATTACACCCTGGAGATCAAGTATCATCCGGGTAAAGCAAACGTCGTTCTTGATGCTCTTAGTAGGAAGACGGTGCAGGTATCATACATGATGATACAAGAGCGGCTATTTGGAAGATTTCGAGGATACGAATCTATCCAATCAAATCTGCATGGGTGCTGCACGCACTGCTGATGCCTATCTTGCTACACTTCTTGCGAGTCAAGGGGAGTACGATCTGAGAGATGAAGTGGAGAAAGCTCAGAAGCAAGATGATTGGGCAAAAGAGATACGTGAGAAGATCACTCGAGGTGAGACCCAAGACTATGACCTATCATGTAGTGGTTTGGTCAGGTATAAACAGCGAGTTTACATACCGCCAGTTGATGAATTAAGGCGGACGATAATGGATGAGGCTCATAAGAGTAAGTACACTCTACATCCAGGCATGGTCAAGATGTACCAGAGTATGAAATCCGAACTTTGGTGGCCCGGAATGAAGAAAGACGTAGCAGAATATGTGGCCAAATGCTTGACACTGTCGAAAGTAAAGATTGAACACCGTCGACCCCTGGTCTTTTGCAAGGACTAGAGTGCCGGAATGGAAATGGGAGAACATAACCATGGATTTTGTGGTAGGTTTGCCCAAAATCGAAATCATGATACAATTTGGGTAGTTGTTGACAGTTAACCAAGTCGGCACACTTTATTCCCATCGGTATCCACTATTCTCGGAACGATTGGCGGAGATTTATATCAAAGAGATAGTGAGATTACATGGTGTTCCTAAGAGCATTGTCTCCGATCGTGATACACGATTCAAATCCCGTTTCTGGCAAGCGTTACATGAAGGTATGGGGACTAAGTTGAAGTTCAGTTCGGCTTATCACCTGAGCCGACGGTCAATCCGAGAGAACCATACGGTATTTGGAGGATATCTTTGCGAGCATGTGCCCTGGATTTCAAAGGAAGTTGGGATCAACATCTTTCGCTAGGCGAGTTTGCATATAACAACAGTTATCATGCTAGTATACAAATGGCCCCGTTCGAGGCATTGTATGGGCGGAAGTGTCAGTCACCATTATGCTGGACAGATTCATCTGAAAAGCAGTTACTTGGGCCGGATATGCTTGAGCAGACCTCTGAACAGATCACGTTAATCAAGAAGAGACTCCTAGCAGCACATAGTAGACAGAAGAGCTATGTTGACAAGGAGGAGACCTCTAACGTTCTATGTCGGCGACCATGTATTCCTAAAGTTATCTCCAGTAACTGGTGTCGGCAGAACGCTTAAGAGGAAGAAACCGAGTCCACGATACGTAGGACCCTTTGAGATTTTGGCTAAGCGCGGAGAAGTAGCTTATCGGATAGCTTTACCCCGAATCGAGTAATCTCCACGACGTTTTCCACGTGTCGCAATTGAAGAAGTACCAACCAGTCGGTGATCATGTCATCGAGTACGAGGATGTCGAAGTACGGCATGATAATACCTTCATAGTTGAGCGAGCGGATCATTGATCATAAGGAGAAACGGCTCGAAATAAGACTATTTTGATTGTGAAGGTGGTGCGGAAGGGTTTGTCACCCGAAGAAGCGACTTGGGAAACCGAGAGTGACATGAAGGAGAAGTACCCGAGTTCATGTTCCGAAGTTTAGTTAGTATAGATTAAATTTCGAGGCGAAATTTTGTGTAAGGGGAGAAATGTAATACCGGATATTTATACGGAATATTATAAATAAAAGTTGGATATTTCTGATAAGTGAAATTTCAATCTCCGGTCTTGTATAAATACAGTCAATTTTCTAAGTAGAATTTCTTTAAGAAATTAGGGAGTTTGAGGGCCAAAGTGCCAAAATGACCAAAATGCCCTAGAAAGGGTAATTAACTTAGAAAATTTATGGAAAAATCCTAAAAGACAGTTAAATGACCAAGTGAGTTAGGAGAGTATATAATCTTTAATTATTTTAATTTTATAAATTATGAAATTGGAGAAATTGTTGGAAAATACTCAAAAAGAAGTAAAGACCAAAATACCCTTGTAATTATGGAATAATGCAAGAGGTATGAAAATACTAATGTTAATACAAGAGTATGAAGGTAATGAGGCTTTGTAATTAAGAAAATTATCAACAAGTGATAATGAAGTAATTAAGTAATATTGGGCTAATTACTTAAGCATAAGCAAAGGAAATTCAGTAATAATTATGTGAAGCTCAAAAATTATTGGAAATTAGTGGAATATTAGTAAAAATGTATTTACTAATTAATTGGAAATTTTTATGAAAAATCATTGAGTTTAGGTATTTTTAAGCCTAAATACAAGAATGGACCAATTAGGTAATTTTGTGGAATTTTTGGAAAAAGTAAATAAATAAGTAAATAATTAATTAATTAAATAATAAATAAATATTTATTAAAAAAAAATAAGGGCCAGCCGATTTTCCCAAGAGGAAATGAAAAAAAAAACAAAATGAAAAATGAAATAAAAATCAAGTTGGCAAGTTGCATCTTATAATAATAATATAATTAATTAAAGTAGAAAATTATGAATAGTAATTTTAAAATTAGGAAACGGATCCTATCTAGAGATCTAGGAATAGGAATCCCAGGGTCAAGGTAAAATATTGATCAGTGAGTTTTTACCTTTAAGTGACCTCTTCCGGAAGTTAATTCCGAGGCCGTTTGTGCATTTTCCTAATAAAACAAAATAGGGAAAAATGCCTATAGGCATATTTTTGAAATAAGGAAAATAAATTCTAACTCAACATTTAGGAATGGGTTTGAATTTATTTAGACATATTGGAATCAGTGAATTATTTCCAAGAGATTGGTTATCCAGAAAACGAATTCCGACACCGGACGCGTTCGGACACGTTTTCGAGAAAAATTCAAACTGGACAGTTGGAGGCCTATATGGAATCAAAATTTAGGTTAACTTGGACATTTCTACTAAGTGAGAACATGTCTTCAAAGTTGTAAATCCAGAATTTTGAGATTTCTCCGAAATCACGCGAATCGGGTACCGATCGGGGAAAAACTAGTGGACCGGGCATAAAGTAACAATTTTGGGAATTCCCACCTTGTCCCTTCAAAACCCTATAAATACCCCCCCTCCTTCATAATTCTCACACATTTTTCTTCCTTCTCTTGGCCGAAATTTTTGGTTGAGAAAGAAGAGAAAGGAGCTCTGGGGGAATTGTGCGTGGCTCTGTAGAATTGTCCGGAAAGTCTTCAACGGGTAAGTCTTTCGGTCTTTAGTTTTTAGTTTAGTAGTTAGTAGAATTGTTAGTTAGATTTAGAAAGTAGGTGACAAGATTCCTACGTAAAAGTACGTTTTCCGCCGGTGGTACCTAACGTCGCAAACGAAGGTACGGACGCGTACTGTAACACTAATCTTGTGCTTCTTAAATGCATATATGTCAAGGATATGTCGTAGACCGTTATACAGACAGTTTTAAACGGGTTATGTTTGGAATGCCGTTATGTTTTCCTAGCGCTGAGGACACGAGTGTTTATCGTGACACTGGTGAATAGTGCAGGCTGTTGTTGTTATTTACCCTATGGGGCTTTACATATTGCTCTGTGCTTATGTTTTGTCGGCATAATGATCATGCATCTCTAGTATGCTTATGATATCTTGTTGTATTAGCTCTAGAATATCGTTGGTTGTATCTTGTGTTGTTTGGGTATGAGGTTAACCGTTACACGAGATTCAATGCGTTGAATTGAATCTCAGCCGTAGCTTCAGGGTCAGGAGGACCACGGTTCGTGGATCGAGGCAAGTACCCAGAGTAGGCGTGCAACTGAAGACTATCTCTATCTTATCGTATTCTGTTATTACACTATTTCCTTTCTAAACCTTAGGATTACTGTAATCATTACAATGTTACACAATGGTTGATGTTTTGGCTAAGAATCCAATTACTCTTTCGCTCTATTGCTCTACTCTGATTGTTTGTTTGAAAAAAAAAAATTTCCCGCATTTCAAACATGGGATGTTACAGGCAGAATTAAAGAGAAGAAAATGTCAAAGTGTCAATCTTACCAATGGGACTGGGGACAATTTCCTCTTCACAATGTTTCCTCTTGACACTTGAACTTTTTGTCTTCTTTGTACCTTGCTTCATCCTATTTAAAGATAGTTTATTAGAATTTTATATATATATATATATATAATCAAAGTTTTTATTATTTTCCAATTTAAGGGAAATAATCAAAAACAAACATTCAACAGTAAATTGGAAGATGATGACCACAGGAAAACTAAAGAAAATAAAACAAATATATGTGTTTTTACATACACAGAAGTTTTTATATTATAGTATTAAATAAAGCTAATTACAAAGCAAAGAGTAAAAAATAACACCAAAACAACAAAAAGGCTAAAGCGCATACAACAAAACCCTAAGCGGTTGACAAACCATAACCCTAACCCTAAGAAAAGAAAACGAATGTATGAAAGTATGCAAAACCAACAAGACAAAAGAAGAATATAGGGAAAATCTCTTTAAGGTCCCAAGGACTAAAAAAATATCAAAAAAGTTCCACAGAAAATTATGATATAAAAAAAGTCTCAAAGTTATTCAAAACCATAGATGGATTTGTTAATCATCTACTAAATGAGTTGTCAATGAGACTTTGTTGACATTTAAATTTTCTGTGGTACTTTTTTGATATTTTTTTAGTTCTTTGGGACCTTAAAGGGATTATCTTAAGAATATACTAGTATGCATCTAAGCAAAATTAACTAGAAGAAAGAAGAAGAAAGTCTGAATTACAAAGAAAGAAGAAAATTCATACCTTTTCATTCACAATTTTCTTCGGCCCTCTCGATTTCTTGGCGCGGTTTAAGTTCTCTCAATCTTGTGCTTCCTTGACTCCATTTAAAGATGATTTAGAACTTATTATTATTATTATTTGCATTAGGATAAGATATTTAGAAAGATTATCGAAATATTTTTAGATATTATAATTTTTTTAAGAAATTAAGAAGATACTTTTTTTTAGCACAAAATTAAGACGATACTTAAAATTGAAAGATCCCGTTAGATATTTTGACTATCTCCTCTTTTCTTTAATCACTTTGATATCCATATTTATATTATAGCGTTATTTTTAATTTTATTTTTTTGTTAATCATCTATTTAAATTATTTGGATAAAGTATGAAGGGAAAAAGCAATAAAAAATCCACCAGATTTTTAAGGTAAGATTAAAATGAAAAATGAAAATAATTAAAAACCTAGATCGAGAAAAAAAAATATTTATTGCACATGACCACAAAATTTGTAATTATTTAAATAAAAAATAGAAAATTTGAATTTAAAAATACTAAATTCACCAGAACTTAGCCTCCTAGTTTATCTTCCACATTTAAAATTAAAAAATAACTAGAAATGTATGGATATATATACGTTGGATGTTAGACCTAGATGATTGAAAATATACAATACAATTATGTAATATCATCTTTTAAATTTTGTTTATTTTAGCAAATTATAATTTTGACAAAATTAAAGAATGAATAATGCACTCCTGGAATAAGAGTTCGTTAGCCAATCTGTACCTTAGATAATGGAGGTTAACTTTTTGTTAACGGTGTTAATGGCGTTGTACTGAGCGCTCATTTTTAAAAAGTTTGTTGGTATTTTTGGTCCACTTAATAGTTAATTGTGCTGGACGCTCCTGAGCCAATAGTTCGTTGGTAAAATCGCACCTTAATCCAAAATATAACCGTCTACCCTCGAAATAATCATTAACCTGGCATCATGATTATTAGTATAATAATATGAATGATCTTTACTCAGACATTAAAACAAAAAGAATCCGCCATGAGATCAAATGAAGTTTAGGCGGTTTGTTGACGAAGGAGGGTGTTTCTCTATTAAAATTCTTTTTCTTAGCGAATAATCAATTCTTGATCATCACAGACATCCTGCAATTAACAGGGAGGATGAATTTCTGAAGAAATTGGAATTGTTCGTGCCATGCTAATACTTGATTCGACTTGCTTTTTCTGGGTTTGTTGATTTTACATCTCATAAAAGGCTAGCTAGCTAGTTTTGAATGAGAATGTAATAGTACAACGTGCAAGTGCAAATCAAAATGTAATTATACATTTCTTTTTTTAGTTATAAGGTAAGTACTAATAGCCTAACTTACAAGTGAGATCAAACTTGTGACGTTCCCCTTATCACTGAGTTACATGGGCTTTAATAATGAAATTCTCAATTTTCTTCTTGACTATTTTAATATTAGACTTAAATATACGACTAAACATCTCAACCCATCCCAAAACCAATTGTTGATGTATTGATGCTTCAAAGTTTTCGTGGACTTCATATAATACTTACAATCACAACGTTAACAGCATTTCCCCTATAGCTTTATGAACGTCTTCTACTTCTTTTTTCCTCTCATCATGTAACATCCTCCTTTTCACAAGCAGTATAATTTTTTTTTTGTCAAACATCATTTCAAATCATCAGAGTAGAGCAACAGAGCGATTGAGTAACTGATATGTATATATAAAACGCCGTAAGTCTGGCTGGTTACAACAGCGGTACAGAAACCGCGTGGTTCTAAAGTATATAACAAAAGAAAGGCTTCGCTGGAACAACAAAAGGAAGTCTTGGTAGGGTCTTCTACTCGGCCGCTTGCCTCTCCCCTCGGTCCTTAGTCCTCCCGATCCGGATGCTATGTTAAGAGCTGAGGTCCATTGCAATCGGACCTCGGAGTAACAGTTAACCTCATATTCACATATACGGTATATAGGCTACGAGACAATCATAACAACAATAGTATATGTGCACTCATCGCCAAGAGCATGCATACATATATCGCCCAATAGCATGTATACATATATCGCCCAATAGCATGCAGATATATCGCCCATGGCAAACGTAAACATATCAACAGTATACAAACATATCTCAGAGCTATCAACTACCACATACAATACACCTAGCACATACAAGCATACCATAAACATCAGATTAGTGTTACAGTACGCGGACGTACATACCTACCTATACACATACAATACACATAACACATATACGTATACCATAAACATCAGAGTTAGTGTTACAGTACGCGAACGTACCTTCGTTGACGACTTTAGGTACTACTGGCGGAAAAACGTACTTTTACGGGAAAACGTGAAACAGCGGCACGTCGGGCAGCGTAACGGCAGCAAATTAGGATTTCTGACGTCCTATAAGAGTAATATCACTTTTATTAGTGATTTGATACTATATCTGGCATTTTAGGTAAAAATTACCATTTTGCCCTTCTACCCCTAATTGGCGGAATTTCGCCGGCACTTCTCTATTTTAACTTCCACTTTTCAGGAACTCAATCCCTACCAAGTTTTTACCTCTTCAGGCATATTTTTCAATGCAATGAGGCCTAAAACAATAGTAGAAATCTCACTCCCTACTTACTAAATCTAACTACGGAAGTAAAGACTAGTACTAAAAAAACTAGAAGCTCGGTACCGGAAAACTTACCCAGAGCTTCGCTACAGATTTTCCAGAGCTTCTCTCTCTAAAATCCTCTCTCTAGATTCGGCCAAGGAGGAGAAAATGGTGTGAAAATGAAGAGGAGGGGAGGGGGTATTTATAGATTAGGCTGCAGGATTTCGGCTGTCGGATCAACTTTGTGAGAAACGATCTGGACCGTCCAAAGCAACTTTTCAAAAAAACCCTTTCTTCCCTTTTTGCATTCACACTAGGCCGAAATCCAAGAGTGCTTGGCCAATGGGAGGTGGCCACGTGTCACCTTCCAGAAGCTTCCGGTCCAATTTCCCCGATCGGTACCCGATTCGCGTAATTTCGGAGAAATCTCAAAATTCTGGTTAACTAACTTTGAAGATCTCCTCTTACTTACTAGAAATGTCTATTCAAATCTAAATCTTGATTCCATACAGGGCATTCCGTGTTCAAAGAAGTTTCTCGAAAACGTGTCCGTACGGTCCCGATTCTAAACGCGTTTCGAATCACCAATCTCTAGAGAAAATTCACCGATTCCAAATATGTCCATGAAAATTCCCAATTCTTTTCCAAATGTCACAACATAACCTTTTCGTCCTCTTGGCTATCTGGCCTTTTCTCAGAATTTCCCTATTTCGTCTTATTAGGAAAAAGCACAAACGGCTTCAGAATTAACTTTCGTAAGAGTCTAACGGAAGATAAAATTCCACTGATCATTATTCTACCCTGACTTTGGAAATCTCATTCCTAGATCTCCAGATAGGATCCGTTTCCTAATTTTCATTTTACTATTCACCTTTCTAATATTAAATTAGAGTTTATTATTTTTAAAACTCTTTATATAATATTTAAATGCATTTTCTTTTTTTTCTTTTTTTTTCTGCCCTTTTTTTTATTTCGTTTTTTGGATTAATTATTTAATTAATTAAATAATTATTTTTACATAATTTTTACAAAATTTTCCTATTGGTCCATTCTTGCATTTAGGCTTAAAAATACCTAAACTCAACTATTTTTCTCAAAAATTTCCAATTAATTAGTAAATATACTTTTACTAATTTTCAACCATTTTCCACTAATTTTTGAGCTTTACATAATTATCTTTGAATTTCCTTTGCTTAAGCTTAAGTAATTAGCCAATAATTACCTAATTACTTTCTTATCAATAGTTGATAATTTTCTTAATTAGCATGCCTCATTACCTCATAACCTTTGCCCTGACATTTTTGTTTTCATGTCTTCTGCATTATATTAGAATTTACAAGGGTATTTTAGTCATTTTCTTACTTTTTGAGTATTCTTCTACAATTTCTCCAAGTTTGTAACTTAATAAATTACCTAAATTAGGGACAATATCCTTCCCTATTTCAAATAGATTTTTACTTGCTTCTTTTATAGCTTTCACAGGGTATTTATAACCCATAATGTGTTTAGGGTATTACACATCAATTGGCAAAACAGGGATCTTGATCCTCCCTCATTCAATTTGTGAATTTTGAGTTGAACTCAAACATGTCATTCTAAGAGATCATTTTTGTGTTTAACTACCGGGAATTATCATATATTTTGTATAAGATAGAGAATAAAAATACACAAATCGAATCTCTATAGTCTAAGTTTAAATGAGTATTAATCTCCAAAAAACTCTATATATTTACGTGTTGAATAACAAAAGAGAAGCAGCTTGATCGATAAATCAAAACTATTAGTTCAATGGTTTTCTGTTAAAATTTTTCTTTTATGTTCAAGTTCTTGTATAGAAAATCTACAAGAGCTTCCTATGTTTTGTTCTTAACCCATAATACCCATTCAAAACTTCCACACACTTAACCATCTCAAGGGGGAGATTTCGAGCCAAAGACTTGTAAATAGGACAAAATTCAGTGGTAAGAACCGTAATTGATAAGTCAATCCCATAATTCAAGCAAGAATCGACCTCAACATACATAGAATGTTAATTATCACAAGATAATGATAATCCCATATTTCAAAAGAAACAGCGAAAAGCATCCAAGGTTGTATCAACGGTCATCTAAATTTATAAGCTTTCGACTGCCCAACAGCCCAAGCTTGAAAAATTAAAGTGTGAATCTCTTTTTTCAAACGTTGGAAGGGAAAGATAAAAAATGAAAACGATGGTGAGAGAGTGGTTGCAATCTAATGACATGCTCAAATCGAACCGTTCAATTGGACAATGAATCAGAATCAGTGGCGATGATTTGGCCGCACGTTATGCCATATTTTGTCCGTTTCAACAGGCACCTTTGTAACATTTCCCCATTGGACAAGAAAAAGCATCGTAGATCATCTGAAAGCTCCTTATAAGTAAACAAAGAAGAAGATAAGTTTAAATCCTAAAAAAACGAATCTGTTGAAAAAGATTAAAAAAAAAAAAATCGCTCTAAGACTCAAAAGAGTTAAGTTTCAAATACAAAGCAGATTTATATGTCTTTGAATCAAATAAAAAAAGTAACTTCCCCCTTGGACAAGAAAAATAACATCAAAGGTTATTACTACGGTAGTCTAGTCTAGTGTCATAAAAATTCCTTATAAGTAACCAATAAGTTATTGATTGATGAGGTGGTAACTAATATGTGTCATCACCTCCATAAGGTAGAGAGAGCAAATTTAAACCCTGAAAAGTAGATTTCATGGAAGAAGTGAAAATCATTTTTCGCTTTAAGCCTCGAAATCAATGGCGGAACCAGGAAATTTTTTTAGCCCGGGCCAAAAAATAAACATATTGAACTTTTACTAAATAGTATAACTTAACATTGAAAATATAAATAAATAATAACCAACAAGTATAAATTAAAACAAGATATATACTGATACTGACCTTTTTAGTAGGTATCTCAAACATGAATTTTACTTTCCTCTCACAGTCCAATGAGTAATGAAATAAACATTGTCTTAAAGAAAAAATTTATATGTATAATGAAATTTAATAAAATTATTTAAATATAATCAAATAAAAAATGCATACCTAAAATTGTAGACGACGCTCTTTTAAATTGACGAAATCTTCAAGAATAAAATCAATAGTAAATGTTTCAGCAATCTCTCTTTCAATATACACAACCAAATTATTTGCAGAAAAATCATCTTCCATCTTGTTTTGAAGCCTTGTCTTTACAATTTTCATCGCTGAGAATGCACGTTCACTACTTGCCGATGAAATTGGTAGTGTTAAGATAAGACGAATTAGTCTATCAACCAAATGATATGAATTTATCTTTCTTGTCTTAGCCAATCCTTGGCACAATTCAGAAGTTGAAGACAAATTTTATAACTTTGGTTGTTTTGGAATGTCTTTATGGAAATGCTTCAATTGACAATTAAAATTAATTCTCTCCTGCTCAGAAAAATCAAGAGGATAATACTTCTCTGCAAGACTACAAATATCATCAATATTAAAAGCTTTGTAACCATCCTTCGGATCTAACGAAGAGCTAAGTGACAAAAGTTCAATTGTTTGCTCATTAAACCTTCTATTTAACTCTTACAATTGAAAGTCAATGGTTGAATTGAAGATATCAAAATGATAATGATGCTCAATAGTTATTTGATCATGTTGTCAATGACCACAATCTTCAATATATTGAGCATCAAAATCTGGAACATCTATTTCATGAAGTCTGGAGAAATTAACAACACTTTGAAGCATTTTTTTCCAACCACCATCTCTTAATTCTTGAATAAGTTCCTTTGTACTTGAAACTAACTGCATGGCATTCAAAATATCTTGAAACTTTTGTTGTAATGCTTGACAAAGAACTTCAGTGATACCCATGATCTCCTTCATCAAATGTAAATTAAAAATAAACTCAAGAGAAGTTATCATCTTATAAGCTGCAGTAGCATCTCCTCTTTGAGAGTAATTTGAGCCTTCACTACAAATTTTTTCAAGCACTGAACAAGATTCATTACACCCTCATTGAAGACTGCATATAGAATAGAAATGAGAACCTCATCTAGTATCACCAGCCCACTTTAGTGTGCCTACTTGGTTAGAGCCTCTACTAGTTTCAAGCTCACCAATAGCCTCCAAATGTTCAAATTCTGAAATTTGGCCAGCTTGGAATTGATCATGACGTTTAGAAGAAGTAGTGATAATATTAATAATGAAATTCAAGTTCTGAAAGAATTGATAAGTAGAAGAAACTTCCTTAGAGGCAGCAACCAAGGCTAATTGTAACCGATGAGCAAAACAATGTACATAATAAGCACTAGAACACTCATTAAGAAATAATGCTTGCAATCCACTCCACTCTCCACGCATATTACTAGCATCATCATATCCTTGGCCACGGATATTTTGGATATCAAGGCAATGATGCAAGAGTATTTCACTAATAGCATTTTTAAGTGTCATAGATGATGTATCTTGAACGTGATAAAGATAAAAGAATCTCTCCTTTATGAAACCATCTTTGTCAACAAATCTCAAGACAATAGCCATTTGTAAAACCCTAAAAATCGTATTTATGATAAATATCATAAATTAGTAAAAATACCTATTGGAGACAGGTGAATATGTGGTCTCAAATCTTGAGTCATATTTACCTTATTTTTCTAGGGTATTTTCTGTTAAAATTAGAGAAAATAAAGAGCTGGAAAGCCCTAAATGCAATTATGGGTCATAAAATACCCTGAAAATATTGTGATAAATCTTAAGAGACAAATAAATATTTATTAAAAATAGGAAAGTATGTTGTCTCTAATTTAGGTAATTTTTGGGATTTATTTCCTTGGAAAATAAGGCGAAACTAAATATTATTTTGGGGATCATAAGTGACCCCATGATTTTTAATATTTTACATGGAGCGTAAAATATCAATGTCAGTGCAATAGTTGTGAGATAATGATTAATCCTAATTAAGAAAATTATCATAAATTAGTGAGTGATTAAATAAATAATTAATTGCTAATTGTTTAAGCATGAGAAAATGAGATATTCAAAGTTAATTATTTAAAACCCCTAAATTGAGATTAATGACCATTAAGTGATCAAGATTAGTATAAAGAATATTGCTAAGTAATTTGGCATAATTAAAAAGTATATTAGATGAATTACATTTAATCCCTAAAGCTTAATTAACCAACCAGGGATTAACCAGTGGGATAATTGCTTAATTAGAAGAATTAAAGCATAATTAAGTAATTAAATAAAGTGTTGAAAAGTCAAATAAAGGGGAGGGGGACGAAATTTAGAAAGAAAAGGAAGGAAAAAAATGTTGTAGTGTGAATACAAAAGAGGTTTAAAGGAATCTAAGAATATTCTGAGATATTTGTTGAAAAAGCAAATAGGGTAAATGAGAACCGATAGAAAATAAATCCTATCTTGAAATCCTTGGATTAGGTGGTGAACAACTGGACATATTATAAACCAGTGTATTTTTATCCCGGAGTGGGCTATCTCCGAAGTCATTTCCGTAGCCGGCGGAATGATTAAGAGAAAAGACGAAAAAGATATTTTGTGGAAAAGGGCAGATAGGACAAACGAGAACCAATGGAAATAAAATCATATCTTGAAAACCATGAATTAGGTTTCTAATGACATGACATATTATGAATCAGTGGATTTTTGTCCCGAAGTTGATGTTACCCGAAGTCATTTCCGTCACCAATGGCGGTTAACCGAAAAATATTTAGCAGACTGGGAAATACCCTTAGTGGGACCAAAATATTTGTTAATCCAGACATTTCCCAAGAGAAAGAATAGATCTTCAAGACTACGTTGTTGGATTTTTGAGATTAGTTAAGATTACGCGATTAGAACACCGAACAGGGGATTTTATCGGATGAAATCCCATAAAGCAAGAGTGACATCACAATGGTGACATCACTTTGTTGAATTTTGGGGCATGGATGTCAGCCTAGGCCCTTGGATGGCAAGGATGAAGCCTTCAAAAAGTGCTTTAGATCCAAAGTTCAAGATTAAAGGAGAAGGTTTGGAAGATTACCAAAATGCCCTCACATTTTCTCTATAAATAGCCAACATCCATTTCACTTCTTCCTCACCAATTCCTTTGAGAAATTTCGAAATAGAGACAAGGTAGAGAGAAGGAGGAGCTCTTGTGAAGAAGTAGCGAAGTTCTGAGTAAGTTCTTCGGTCCCTAGTCTTAAGTTCTAGTAGTTCTTTCGGTAGTTATAGTAGGAATGCTAGTTTGATCTTTAATCTTCCAAGTTAGTTTAGATATCATGTTTTAAGGTTAAATATGATATATATTTTGAAAATATGTTGGGGATAGAGATATGTCAAAATTTTGGAAGATTAGAGTCAAAGTAGCGAAGCTCTAGCGAAATTTCCGCCGATTAGGGGAGTCAGGGGTAAAATGGTCATTTTTGACTAAAATGACTGTTATGATGATTGATTAGTAACAAATACGCTATTGTTCTTATAGGATACCTGTGATTACGTACTGACCAACAGACATACCGAAATTCCGTCAACGAAGGTACGTTCACGTACTGTAACACTAACTCTGATGGTTATTGTATGCATATATGTATTTCCTCCGTTATGTTGTATTTCCTCCGTTGTGCCTTAACCTTACATGTGAATGTATTGTTATTGCCATCCATATCCGATTATGTCCAATGTCCATTGTGCTTTAATCATACATCCGACTGTATTGTTGTCCATTGTGTCTTAACCTTACATCCGACTGTATTGTTATTGCCGAGCATATATGATCATGTACATTTCTCATTGTGCCTTAACCTTACATCCGACTGTATTGTTATTGCCGTGCATATATGATCATGTACATTTCTCATTGTGCCTTAACCTTACATCTGACTGTATTGTTATTGCCATATATATCTGATTATGTATACCCTTCATCTGGTCGTAGTAAGTGTCGCCAAAATTCCATGAATATCTGTAGTACATATATGATGTATGTAAACATGAGGTTAATCGTTACCTGGGGTTCGGTGCATTGGACCTCAGCCCTTAATATAGCTTCAGGGTCGGGAGGACCGAGGATCGAGGAGAAAGGCAAGCAGGCCGCACAGAGACCCGACTGAAGACTTCTTCTGTTTATGTAGTTACATTGATGTTAGACGTCCGAAATCAATGTACTATTACTGAAATCAGCCAGACTTACGGCATTTTGAATATAAGTATCAGTTACTCAATCGCTCCGATGCTCTACTCTGATGTTTTTAAATGATGTTTGATGAAAAAAAATATATACTGCTTTTGTTCCCTTTTGGACTCATCACATGGTTCATCAACAATAATACAAAACTCAAAGTCTCCAATATCTTTCCGAATCTGATTTTGCACTTTATTTGCCAGAACATGTAAAATCTCCTTTTGTGTCAAAGGGGACGTATACTTGGCTGACAATGGAGCATTTCCTAAAACAACATCTGCAACCTTTTCATTGTAAGATGCCAAAAGCTTAATCATTTCAATGAAATTACCACCATTTCTTGAATCAGCAGTCTCATCATGCCCTCTAAAAGCACATCCTTGAAAAGTAAGCCAACGAACAACATCAATCGAAGTCTTAACACGCAGCCTATTTTTTTCAATTTGTTGGGAGCTTTGTGCATACATAACTTTATCAATATGGCAAGACTGGTTCATTAAGTCTGCACATGACTTTACAGCATTGGTATATTGTGAACAAGGATCATCTCCCATGTGACTTAGAAAAGCACAACCCTTTCCATTATGAACTCTCTTCCAATTATTAAAACCTTTGATTGTGAATGCATCCCAACCATGTCGCCCACTAACCTTTGTAGTGAAAAGATAACATGGTAAACAAAATGCAGCATCTATATGAGGTGAATACTCAAGCCATGAAGAAAACTCTTTGAACCAAGAAGCTTGAAAACATCGAGGATGCTTTTCCTTTGAAAAAGGATAACTAGATTTGGCACGATGAGGTTGATATGGCCCAACCATTAAATAAGCTCTCCGTATCTCATCAACTTCATTAGCGGAATATTCCCACATTGGCTTACGCTTGCCCGGATCACGTTCAAAAATCTTATTTTTGACCATAATAATATCATCGGCATGTTCAATTCTTTGATGTTTGGAAGAAGACTTATTACAAGGTGTATCACTTTCAGGAATTATTTTCTTAGAAATATCACTTTCTGAAGTTACTTTCTTCTTAAAGAACCCATCTATGCTTTTCTGTTTATCCTTACTCATCTTTTTCAACCTACAATGAATTTGATACTAAACATAAATTCTTATACTACTACTTAATCCACAAACCTAACATTTAAATTCTTATACATCATTGAGTAAATACCCTTTTGGGTCCCTGGAAAAACACGCGCTGCCCATTTTGGTCCCTGAGTAAAAAAAAATGTCATTTTTGGTCCTTTTTAGGGACTAAAAAGGATTTTTTGGGAATTTGTGAGGGATTAAAATGCCCACAAAAAATGACTAAAAGGACTAAAATGGACCTTTTTTTACTGTTTAAGGACTAAAAATGACATTTTTTTTACTCAAGGACCAAAATGGGTAGCGCGTGTTATTTTAGGGACCAAAAAGGGTATTTACTCTACATCATTCAAACACAAAATAACAGTTATTCAAAATTAAACCAACCCAAATATTCATCACCAATCCACAAAACTGCTACAAAATCCATTAATTAAATCCATTAAGTTTAGAAATTCATCACCAATCCAGCCAACATTTTTATCACACAAACTGTTTGGGCCAAACATACATTGAATCTCAACTGGAAATCGAAACATACAACATGGTAAATAAATTAAATAAATTTCATCACCAATCCAGCCAACATTTTGGGCCAAACATACAACAAAATCGAAATAGAAATTGAAGCAAATTGATGGAATGAAGCCAAGGTGGTTTTGATTTGCATATATCGAATCTCAACTGGAAATCAAAACATACAACATGGTAAATAAATTAAATAGATTTCATCACCAATCCAACCAACATTTTGGGCCAAACATACAACAAAATCGAAATAGAAATTGAAGCAAATTGATGGAATGAAGCCTTTGAAAGGTGGTTTTGATTTGCATAAATTGAATCTCAATTGGAAATCGAATGAACATAATATTAACTAATTTGATTTCATTTAACAGTTATTCGAAACAACATCGTTGGCATTCAAATACCTGGTTAGACGGTCAGTAATGGCGGAAGGTCACGGTCGGTCATGGTGGTCGCTGTGAGACACTGAGACAGAGGCCGGCACTGAGGATGGAGAGCAGAGCATTGAGCACTCAGAGCAGAGTGTAGTCTGGCCGTGTGGACACCGGACGTTGGACGTCGTCGGAGGCCTGCCGATTCGGAGGAAGAGGGAGACTGACGGCAGTGGTAGAGGCAACATTGAGAGCCGTGAGCCCGTGAGAGGAGTCAGAGCAGAGGCGAGATGGGAGAAGAATGGAAGCGTCACTACGTCAGAGTCAGGTATGCATGTGGAAGAAGCCAGGGAAAATGAAAAAAGAAAGAGGAAAGGAAAGGAAAGAAAAGAAAAGAGGGAGATAGTGAAATTATAGAGAAGATAACTAGACAAGAGATTAATTAGGCTAAATTATTGGTTATAATAAAATATTATATAATAAATACATATATTTTAAAATATTTTAGAAGGCAAGTTGGGACCTTGATAAAAGATTAGCTGAGGCCAAATTAGTGGCCAAAATAAAATATTATATAATTAATACATATATTTAAAAAAAAAAATAGAAAATTTTAGAAGGCCAGCTGGGGCCAAGGTCTGACCTAGCCATAACCACCTTCCGCCATTGCTTGAAATGGATTAGTGAAAGATCCATGTCTGTAACACTATCCCTTTAATTAAAAAATTAAAAAGAAGATCAAACATGCCATCAATCTTAGGATTCTTTATCCTCAATGCTTAAATGCAATTTGGCTTCTATGATTACTCCACTATAATTACTCCACTTTACCACGGTTTGGTTATGGTCCACTTCTTTTCTCATCCTCTTTCCGTCCTCTTCTTCATCTCAACAATTCAGATTTAATGTTTTATAAAAATATAAATAAAATATTAAAATATTATTAAAAAATAATTAAAAATAATATTTTTATAAAATATTGAATATGAACAGTTGGGATTTCAATCCCAACGACTGAGAGGAAGAAGAGGATGGAAAGAGAAATAGACCATAGCCAAACCCCTTTACCACACAGTTTCCCTCATGATCCATCCTTCCTACAGTACCACCTCTCTCTCTTTATAACCATCTCCATTTCTCCTCTTTATCATCACTCTCTATCTCTCTCCACTGTAAAACTTCATACTTGTCCAGAAACAGCCATGGTCGCCGAGGAGGCTTCAAAGACAACTACACTGGAACAAGCGGTGCTTGATGATGTTTCAGAGTCTCTAAAGTCTCAACCACAATCAAAGAATGACACTGATCAGAAAACTCATGAGTTCGATTTTTTCAAGGAAGAGAGCACCAAAGTTTCTGATCTTCCTGACAATGAGAAGAAGGCCCTCCAAGATCTCAAGGTCCTCGTCCAACAAGCACTCGAAAACCATCTCTTCTCTTCTGAAAACACCAAGGACGAGAAGACAAAGTCAACTGATGAACCCACAAAAACAGAACCTGTCTCATCCTCTGTTTCAAAAACAGGGGAACAGGTCTCCATCTGGGGGATTCCATTGCTTGCTGATGAAAGAAGCGATGTGATTCTGCTGAAATTTCTCCGAGCCAGAGACATGATAGTGACGGGAGCATATAATGCGGAATCTTTCTTAGGATTCCTCTGTTGTAAATTTCTGTTATGGGTTTGGTTATTGATGATTGAAGTTTGTTGGGAATTATACAGAAATGCCATCTGAGTTGGGAGGTGAGAGTGATAGGGTGGGGAGTAAGATATGGGGCAGAATTTTTGCCAAGTTCAGAAGGAAGAAACTACACAGTGACCATCCACAAGACCAGAAAGATTGCTTCATCAGATGAACCAGTGGTGTGTGACAGTTTCAAAACTAGTGAACCAGGCAAAGTTGTTGTCACCATTGATAACCCAAGCTCCAAGAAGAAGAAGCTACTGTACCGTTTGAAGAACCAGCCTTCTTCTGATTGAGAGCTTATATATCGTGAATCATAGGCACCCAAAACTATTTGGGGGAAGCTGAAGTGCAAGCATAAATTCAACATAAAAAATCAACCATATATAGCCTACAATAATAAAGGAAATGGCTCACCCACTGTATGCATCAGATAGTAAATATAGGAAGGCATAAATATAAAACTTACAGATTTTTCAATCTTAATAAATAGAGTGCGGACTAATATTATAATCGTGTCATTATATTTAATGTTAATTATATTGGTTACTCCACACAGACATAAAAAAGAGAGGAATATCAACCGCGCTGAGAATGAAATAGCAGACGTTTTTAAAGCGTCGGACTTCGAACTTCTTCTAGATGCAAGCAGGATTACTTAGTTTCTTTTTAATGTATTTGTTTTATTCTGTCTTTACATTTATTTTTTAATGACTTTCACTCTATAAAAAAGAGATTGAAAGTATCCTTTGTTAATAATGGAAACTAATCTCTTTCAAAGTATGAAAGGTAA
This sequence comes from Acacia pycnantha, assembly GCA_025563575.1. Lineage (NCBI taxonomy): Eukaryota > Viridiplantae > Streptophyta > Magnoliopsida > Fabales > Fabaceae > Acacia > Acacia pycnantha. The sequence goes on from JAMWYP010000035.1 coordinate 1,770,712, forward strand.
AACTTGTACGGTAGTCCCATTATCAATATGCATTCTTCTTTTTTCTTTTTCTTTTTTTGCTATAAAAATTTTAGGAAAGGGGTTAGGTTCACCCACAGTCCAAGGGCAGGCGCTTGAAGCCCAGTCCACAGGGCATACTGGCCAAAGAGTACACATGTCTCCACCTCTACCAGCGTTTCCATTGCTTCCTAGACCCCTAGGATGCCTCCCCCAACACCTTGACCAACGCAGGGATCGAACCCCCTCCTTGAGGTGAGGAAATCCGACCCCTTCGCCAGTTGAACCCAAGACGAGGGTTTTTTTTTCTTTTTTTGATATAAGAAAGTTTTGGAGGGGTTCGACATCAGTCCCCCACTAAGGCCAGGGCACGGCCCCAGGCTCTATGAGCACTTACTGGGGACTTACGAGATCGCCTACCAAAGGAGTCCCAGCGACGACAGAGGGGATCGAACCCACGACCCAAGGGCCTAATCCTGGATCCCTTACCATCTATACCAACTCACATTGGCTCAAGAGGAGGGGTTCAATATGCATTCTTACCCCAAAAAAGTGGTGGGTTCAGGTTAGCTAAATGTCAGTCCGCTAAGGTGTGGGCTACACCAGCCCATCCTGTTCAAACTATGCCCGCCTTTTTTAAACAGAAAATTACATTGGAAAGAAAGAAGGCAGCGTGATGAATTCATCTGTAACGAAAAATCTCCATAAGTGTTATTACCTCTGGTCCTAATTATAAGACTAAGTTGACTTTTTTTTTAGAAATTAATGAAGTTAAATAAGTTACTTAATCATATCATATGTTGTGTATCCTTAGATTATATATTAATTTATTAGTCAAACTAAATAGTTTGGAGAAAAAAATAAAATAAAAATATCCTAGTCCAATTTAATTAGCTTTTTTAATTTCTTCAAAAATAATCAATTTGGTCTTATAATAATAATTAGGACCAGAGGGAGTATAAGTTATATAAAGGAATATTCTTGCCAGAAAAAAGTGTCTTCACTAATCCCCTCCCTCCACTTAATTTCTTTACCATTGGATTGGCAATAGTTGCGATTTATTCTGCATAAATATTATTATCATTTAAAATTTAATATTACAATAATATTTTTAATATAGATTAAATCTCAACCATTAGAAACCAATCAAATAATAGAGAAATTAAATGTAGGGAGAGGGGTTAGGGGAGACACTCATTTCCCATTGCCAACATGAGATGCACTTATTCACGGCAACTTGACAAGTCTTTTCAAGTTCATGATTAATTGTTTTCAGGCAAAACTTTCTAAACTATGCATAATTTTTTAATGGGATTATTGGTATGAATATATATGATGTGAGACGCACTGGGAAGTAGGAAAGGGAGAGTGCAAGAAAATATTTATAAGGAAAAAAGGAGTCCAAAATTAAAATCTCTACTAAGAAAAGCTATCCAAGTACAATCATATTTAAATTTCAAAAGTTAAAATAGCTAAAAGTAAATATAAAAATATGAGATACAAGAATGGTGTTGATCACGCTAGATATCTATAGGTATTAGCATCATTTGGATCCCTTTCCAGATAGTCTTGACCAATGAGATTTTCAATTCGCTTTTTGATTACTGTAACATCAGGCTTGAACATGCAACTCATCATCTCAATACATTCTAAAACTAATTGTTGATGCCCCAAAGTTTTTCTGCCCTTCATAATCCTCACAATTGCAGCATCAATAGTATATTTTCGGTCTTTGTCAACATCTTCTACCACCTTTTTCCTCTCATCAACATGTGGAAGAGGGACCTTGATCCTCCTCATTCGATCAGTAAATCTTGAGTTAAACTCAAAGATGTCATTTTGAGATATAGTTTTTGTGTTTGACTCCTTACAGAGTATCTTATATTTCACACAAGACAAGGAATGAAGCACACGAACCAAATCTTCATGGTCTAAGCCTAATTGAGTCTTAATTTCTAAAAAACTCAATCTATCTGAGTTGTTGAACAATAGAAGAGTAGCAGCTTGATAGGTTGAAACTATCAGTTCAATGGTTTTCTTTTGAAATTTTCCATGGATGTTGCAAGTTCCCATAGAGAAAGCCCATGAGAGCTTCTTGTGCTTTGCTTTTGATGTATAATACTCATTGAAAGCTTCCACACACTTGACCATCTCTGATGGAAGATTCAGGCTACAAGACTTGTAACTAGGCCAAGTTCCAGTGGTAAGAACAGTAACTAATAAGTCAATCCCAGGGTTTACGTGTTGATTAATATGAAGATATTGCTCATAACTTCTTTGACTATCCTTAGCTATAACCAAGTCTGTCATCATTCCCTCCATCTTTGAAGTGTAATGTCCACCAAATTGTCGCTTCAGTTTGCACAGACAACTTTTTTCATGATCCTCATTAGCACTTCGATCGTAAAGTAACCGACGAGCCAGCTTTTTCCGGTAAGACTCAGCAAACAAATCTTTATCATTGTTATACACAAGAAGGTAGACCACCTTCTCTAGAGTTTCGTCTATTGCCTCATCACTCTGCTTCTCACTTCCACCACCCTTCTTAAGAATAGTGTCACAAAATGCTGCCACAAGTTCTACACTTGGAATGCCAGCAACATTTTTATTACAAAATACTTCAAAAGCCTCTTTCAGTGCCTTGTGGAAGATGTTGCTATTCATAAAGCAACCTTTAACATATTCCATGAACCTGTCATGAAGCTCAATGAATTTTCTAACAATGGAATGTTCTTGAACACCGTATGAGCTATTTATTGTCTGACTACGAGAAGCTTCTTCAACCGGTTGGATTAATCTTGCACCCTCACTTGTAACATGCTCCTTGAATGTATTAGCAACAAGCTCCAAACCTTTAGGTATTTCATGGTATAATCTATAGATTCTAGATAGATCTTCCACCTTATCATCTCTGAGCAAAACGCCACAACCAGAGTTATCATTCTCAAGTAATTGAGTTGCGTGGGTGACAAGCAACTCATGTTGAACCGTTTCTACTAATTTATTCTTTGTACTAGAATGTAAGTAACCAGCCTCTCCAACTCTATACCTTTCCTTCTTCAAGGATTCCTCAGCCTTGAGCATATAATCCGTGAAAGAGTCAACCTCAATCCAGTTTGTTGCCTTTCTCGCATAGTAAGTAGAAGCATCAGCAATCATAGCAACTTCAAAATCCTGCTCATACCCACCAATCTCAACGTATATATGAAGAACATTCTTCAACAACGACGGATCAATCTGCTCGCCCTCACGTTCTTTATGGATTAAAGAGATGATAGCATCTCGTAGCTATAGCTTTTACCTTGTCAAAGGTCAAATCACGAAAACAAGACAACGCAACAGTTTTGAGCGAAGGCAGCGAGCGTTTATCAATATAGTAGCGCTCAAGATAGTGGAAGAAGCGTGAGAGCCATCGAGTCATAACTTTGTGGTTGTTCCATCTTTTGAGAAGCTCTCTGAGTATGAATTCATGGTGCTTGTCTCTTAAAGAAGGCCACACACTAGAGTTGAGGTATTCATCAAAAGTCTCTTTGTATTTCTCATAAAGTTCTTTATTGAAGTCACATGGCACCTTTTGACAACACATGTCGTAGATTGTAGTGTATTGCTTCATGTACTCCTCTGTAGTGAAAGATTTCTCATCTGATAAGCCTTCTAGAATATTCTTCAGCTTCATGATAGCTTCCTGCATTAGACCCCATCCTTGTTCCCATTTAATGGGCTCCTTTTTATCCATTTCTAGCAATTCAAAATTCGAGGTTAATTAGGATTTAAAATCAAAGAGTCAAGATAATAAAGAAAATAAAAGATATAGCAATCTTAGCTGATATCATAAAAGTCAAATTTAAATTGAATAAGTATTCTGTAATATAGAGTCCATTATGTGACCAACCACATGGAAACCATAATTAAAAAAAACACACATTAACAGGAAATTGTGGCTTCTTTTAGCATGTTGAAAATGACAAGACAAAACTTTTATCATATATTTATTTCATACAGCATAAAAGCTATTCTAAGAACAATAAATGAGTTTAGAGCCAAATTACATATCCAAATTGTAAAGAATGAGATTGGGCAGAATTAAAGAGAAGAAAATGTCAAAGTGTTAATCTTACTAATGGGACCTGAGCAAAAAAAAAAAAAAATCTTACTAATGGGACTGCGGACAATTTCCTCTTCACAATGTTTCTTCTTGACTCTTGAACTTTTTGTCTTCTTTCTACCTTGCTTCATCCTATTTAAAGATAATTTATTAGAATTATATATATATATATTGTATGAGGAAAAGTAATTCGGCAAATTTGAGTAGAATAGAAATAATTGTCTATCGTTATTCTTTATTTATTTTTTTGATAATAAAATTTTAGGAGACGGGTTGGGTTCACCCACAGTCCAAGGGCAAGGCGCTGTGACTTTGCTCTCCAGGGCATACAGGACTGAGAGTACATATGCCTCTACCTCAACTTACGTTTCCACAAGTTCACATCACCTAGGATGCCTCCCCCAGCGCCTTGACCAACTCCAGGATCGAACCCCCTCCCTTTGGTGAAAGTGTCTGACCTCTTTGCCAGTTGAGCGGCCTAAAGACGAGGGGTTATCGTTATTCTTTGTCCCCTCAAATTAAATAAGGAAATAATAGTTACTGTTACAAAATCGTATATGAGGCTCATTTAATGTACGACCCAACAAGGGGCAATCTATAAGACACAGATATGACGGTACATCACTTGGACTTGGAGGCACAGAGGCCCATAAGTTCAAACCCCAATCCTAAGATAAACCCTATAAATAAAAGGTAAACCCTAAAGGCATGGACATTCTCTATCAATTTAATATACTGCTGTCAATGTGCACAGACACCACCCCCTTTGGCTAACGCCTATTCGTGCACAATGATCTACTATACTCATAGGTATCTGATCCATAGATAGGAGAGAGTTAACCGATCCAATATCAATATACTAGTCCATCGATGCTAGACATCTGTTGTTCTTATACAGAACAGTTACATTGTCCTTAACTGATAAGTTGCCCTAATGGTGTTTTGATTTGAGGAGAGGGGAGGAAAGGGAGGGAGGGGAGAGAATTTTTTTTTGGGAAAATCTACCTCATGGCCCAAACTAGCAAAAGAATGTCAAAAAATGTCTAAGAAAAAGTCACATGTCAAAAAAGGTCCCAAAGCCTTTTCTGGTATTATTTCATAAACGTTAACAACTAAATCAATCGAATTAAATCAGTAGCATTAACAACAATATCCTAACAACTAAATCAATAACATTAACAACTAAATCAGTACCCGTTAACAAATAACAACTATATATAAAATAATACCAAAAAATGTCTTGGGGCCTTTTTTGACATGTAACTTTTTCTTAGGCCTTTTTTGACATTTTTTTGCTAATTTGGGACCTAAGATGGATTTTCCCTTTTTTTTTTGACCAAATTTCCCTAAGAAATTTTTCAATATTCCATAATACTCTCTCAACAAAAAACCTTTTTATTCTCATTAATGTCAATTTAGTAAAAAATATTCCCTCCTCCCCCCTCCCCTTAAACCAAACACACTGTAAGTCTCCAACCATCCCACGAACTCTCTAACCATATAGAGAGCCATAGAGGATTATGTTATTCTTCCATTTTTATTATTTTTGTACAAAATAATTGTATATACTATTATTAACTCAAATATTTCAGCCTCCAGTCCAATTGTATGAGTGTATGAGAAATAAATTTTTTATGCAATTTTTATTTTATTTTTTACATTGTTAAAATTAGAATCAGTCAAATTAATATAAAAGTCGTTTTTCAAACTTAAAAGAGAGATAAGTTATAAATAATTTAAAATTGTCATGAGTTATGCACATTAAGATAGTTTATGAAAAATAAAAATATTTTGATTTGATTGAAATCATTAAAAAAATATTTTTGCAAATTTTATAAAATCTTTGAAACATGTTCACTAGAAACCAATCAAAAAAAAAAAATTGCAAATAGGCATATAGTCAGTAATTTGTGAAGGAAACTTGGTTTTTATGTTAGAAATTTATGGTGTGCTTTCTGTCAGGGTCTTTAATTTGCTAAATTTTAATATAAAAAAAAATCACTGTCACACTGTCATAATTTAAAAAATATCAAATACCCTATTCCTTTCCCAATCAAATATGTTTTCCTTATTGTCTTGAGAATGTATTATGACCCAAAAAAAAAATCAAAATATTTCATTGTCTAAATAAACTAGTGAGGTCAACAAGTGTACTTTTAGTTTCAAGCAGTAGATTTTCTTATAATCAAATTTTTATTGTTTTCCAATTTAAGGGAAATAATCAAAAACAAACATTCAACAGTAAATTGGAAGATGATGACCATAGGAAAACTAAAGAAAATAAAACGAATATATGTGTGTGTATTTTACATAAACAAAAGTATTTATATTATAGCTTTTTTCCCCTAAAATTTATATTATAGTATTTTTTTTTTTTGGTAAAATATATTATTATAGTATTGAATAAAGCTAATTACGAAGCAAAGAGTAAAATGAACACCAAAACAACAAAAAGGCCAAAGCCCATACAACAAAACCCTAAGCCCAACTAATACAAAACATAACCCCAACCCTAAGAAAAGAAAACAAATGTGGTTCGATCCTGAAGTTGGTTAAGGCGCTGGGGGGCATCCTAGTTCCTGGATGCCTAGGTAAACGCCTGAGGGTAATAGACGGTTCGCCTTGCCCAACATTGGTATCACCTAGGAGGAAGGGAAATTTCACCCTGTCCTTGGATTGTGGGTGAGACCAACCCCTTTCCTAAAATTTAAGTAGAAAAAAAAAAAAAAAAAAAAAGGTATGCAAAATCAACAAGAAAGAATCGCTCCTACCCTCTCACATCAGCGTGTAGCTACTATCGCGGTTTGGAATAGGCCTGATCTGGGATGGTGCAAGGTTAACGTGGACAGAGCGGTGGGCGTTCGATTCGGTCGCTGGTTGTGGAGGGGTTTTGCGTAACGATGCTGGGCAGTGGGTTGCTGGTTTTACAGTACAAAGGCTATCGGGATAGCAGATGTGTTGACAGCTGAACTTTGGGCTATGGCAGAAGGTCTTGCTCTTGCTTGGGATTTAGGCATTAAAAAGCTTGTTATTGAATCTGATGCTGCTGACGCTGTGAGCATGGTGCAGGGAGAGTGTTTTAATCATAGTAGTCTATTAGTCCTTAGAATCAGGGAAATGCTGGGTTAGAACTGGGAGGTTATTTTCTCATGTGTTCCTTTTTAGGGAGTTTAATAGGATAGCTGACGCTTTAGCAAAGATGGGTTTATCCAAATCTTCGATTCTTGATGTTTGCCCCTTAAGCTTAAGGGCTTGGGTAGATTTAGAATGCTTGGAATTTATTTCCCCTCATTTGTAATTCATATCAAAAAAAAAAAAACAAGAAAGAAAGTTGGTCAAGGCGCTGGGAGAGACATTCTAGGTAATGTAAACTTGTGGAAACGCAGGTTGAGGTGGAGGCATGTGTACTCTCAATCCTATATGTCTCGGGGAGCAAAGTCAAAGCGCTCTGCCCTTGGACTGTGGGTGAACCTAACCTCTATCCTAAAATTTTTATAGCAAAAAAAAACAAGAAAGAAGAAAAATACAGGGAAATCCCTTTAAGTTCCAAAGGACCAAGAAAATATCAAAAAAATCTCACAAAAAATTCTAATGTCAAAAAGATCTCAAAGAATTGTTAAAACCTACCGCGATGGAGTTGTTAATCATCTACTAAAAGAGTTGTCAATGATACTTTGTTGACATTTGAATTTTTTATGGGACTTTTTTGATATTATTTTAGTTCCTTGGGAACTTAAAGGGATTTTCTCAAGAATATACTAGTATGCATCTAAGCAAAATTAACTAAAAGAAAGTCTGAATTACAAAGAAAGAAGAAGAAAGTCTGAATTACAAAGAAAGAAGAAAATCCATACCTTTTCATTGACAATTTTGTTCGGCCCTTTCGATTTCTTGGCGCCGCTTAAGTTTTCTCAATCTTGTGCTTCCTTGACGCCGTTTAAGTTCTCTCAATCTTGTGCTTCCTTGACGCCTTTTAAAGATGATTTAGAACTTCTTCTTTTTTGCATTAGGATAAGAGATCATTTAGAAAGATTATCGAAATATTTTTAGATACTATAATTTTTTTTAAGAAATTAAGAAGATACTTAAAATTGGAAGATCCCGTTAGATATTTTGACTCTCTCCTCTTTTCTTTAATCACTTTAATATCCATATTTATATTCTAGCGTTATTTTTAATTATTATTATTATTTTTTTATCATCTATTTAAACTATTTGGATAAAGTATTATGGGAAAAAGCAATAAACAAAATCCTCTATATTTTGAAGTTAAAATTAAAAGAAAAAATTAAAATAATTAAAAACCTAGATCGAGAAAACAATATTTATTGCACATGATCATAAATATTGTAATTATTTAAAAAAAATAGAAAATTTAAATTTAAAAATACTAAATTCACCGGAACTTAGCCTCTTACTTTATCTTCCACATTTAAAATTAAAAAATAACTAAAAATGTATGTATGGATATACGTTAGATGTTAGACCTAGATGATTGAAAATGTATAATACAAATATGAAATATGTAATATCATCTTTTATAATTTTTTTCACCCAAAGCATGATCAAAAATAAAAAAATAATTCAAACTTGAACCTGATAAGAGCTATCATATAACTAATATCTTTAATATTAAATATCTTGTCTTAACTAATATGATAATATGTTTTTATATAACTAACATCTATATAAAAAAGACACTATTTAAATATTTAATAAAAAATTAGATATTTTGGGTAAAAAAATAAAATATTAGGTATATCAAACTAATAACAATATGATTCCTTATCTAAACCTCAACTAATATCTATATAAATAAGAAAATAAAAGAAAAATTATAAATAAAAAGAAAAAATTTGAACTAATAATCTGATTTTTATGGGTCCCGTTAATTATTTTGTCCCCTCCCAACTTACTAAAAATATAACCGTCTACCTAAGAATAATCAATAACCTGGCATCATGATTATCAGTATAATAATATGAATGTTCTTTACTCAGAAATTTAAACAAAAAGAATCCGCCAGTAGATCAAATGTAGTTTTGGCTGTTGTTGACGAAGGAGTGTGTTTTCTCTATCAAAATTCTTTTTCTTAGCGAATAATCTATTCTTGATCATCACAGACATTCTGCAATTAACAGGGAGGATGAATTTCTGAAGAAATTAGAGATATTGTTCGTGCCATGCAAATACTTGATTCAACTTGCTTTTTCTGGGTTTGTTGATTTTAGATCTCATAAAGGGCTAGCTAGCTAGTTTTGAATGAGAATGCAATAGCACAACATCCAAGTGTAAATCAAAATGTAATTATACATTTTTTTAGTTACAAGGTAGGCACTGATGGCCTAATTTACAGATGGGGTTGAACTTGTGACGTCCTCCTTATACGAAAACATTCATATCACTGTACTACAGGCCTTTAGTCTCCTTTCTATTCTATAAAGGCGATTTTGGCAGGAACAAGTTCATGCACATAATTTGGCAAGAGTACGTTCTTTTCTTTGTTCATAATGCTTCCCTTTTTTTCGGTCTTTGCCACCTTAATTGGCTTCTGAATTCTGTTATCTTTGTTCCCCCAGCTTTGTTGACATTAGTGAATGAATCATGTTTTCTTCGCTCTTATCTTGTGAAGTCCTCTCATGGATATATAGATAGACAGCAAAAACAAGTTACAATGAGCCTTGAAACTAAAACAGCATAAATACGTATATGTGCTCGTCTAGCTCTATACGAATGGCCATCACATTCTGTATAGTATTGAGTAATGAGAGTTTCAATTTTCTTCTTGATGATTTTAATATTAGACTTGAACGTATGGCTAAACATGCATCTCAAGTCTCAACACATTCCGAAGCCAATTGTTGATGCATTGATGCTTCAAAGTTCCTGTGGAGAAAATGCACAAGAGATTCATATGTTTTGCTCTTAACCCATAAGACCCATTCAAAACTTCCACAAACCTTAACCATCTCTAGGGGGAGATTCGGGCCAAAGACTTGTAAATAGAACAAAATCCAGTGGTAAGAACCGTAATTGACAGGTCAATCCCATAATTCAAGCAAGAGTCGACCTCAAAATACATATTAATAATGAGAATCCCATATTTCAAAAGAAACAGCGAAAAGCATCCAAGGTTGTATCAACGGTCATCTAAATTTATAATGCTTTCGACTGCCCAACAGCCCAAGCTTGAAAAAAGAAAATGTGAATCTCTTTTTTTAAACGTTGGAAAGGAAAGATAAAAACGAAAACGATGGTGTGAGAGAGTGGTTGCAATCCATGCAGGTCATGATCTGACATGATCAAATCGAACGGCCAGATCAGAATCAGTGGTGATAATTTGGCCCCACGATATGCAATCTTTTGTCCGTTTCAACAGACACTTTTGAAACTTTTCCCCCCTTGGACAAGAAAAACCAACATCATAGATCATCTGAAAGCTCCTTATAAGTAAACAACAACATATTGGTTGAAATAATAAGTGATCTCACCTTTATAACGAAGAGAAAACAAATTCAAATCTTAAAGAGCGAATTTATTAGAAGAGGTAAAAGCATTTTTCACTCTCTAATACTTGAAAAGGATTAATTTCAAATTTAAAGTGGCATGTCATTAGAATTAGATGACTTTAAAAAAAATAACTTTCCCCTTTGGACAGGAAAAAGTACGGGTCTAGTGTCATGAAAACTTGTAAGTAACCAATAAATTGTTGATTGGTTTGGTATCTAGTAAGTGCCATCACCTTCATAAAGAAGAGAGAACAAATTTAAATCCTGAAAAATAGATTTGTTAAGAGAAATAAAAGTCATTTTTCACTATAAGCCTCGAAATGCATTAATGACAGATCCAAAGTTGCATTAGATTACTTGAATCAAAATGAAAAAAAACATCCCTTACAAGTTGGAAGTAGTAAATTGGATCCCATGTTTGTAACCATATCCCTTTAATTAAAAATTAAAAAGATGATCAAACATGCGATCGGTCTTAGGATTCTTTGTCCTCACAGCTTAAATGCAATTTGGCTTCTATAATTACTCCACTTTACCACAGTTTCCCTCATGATTCATCCTTCCTACAGTGCCATCTCTCTCTCTTTATAACCATCTCCATTTTTCCTCTTTCTCATCACCCTCCATTTATTGTTTCTCTCCTCTCTCTCTCCACTGTAAAACTTCATACTTGTCCATAAACAGCCATGGCCGCCGAGGAGGCTTCAAAGACAACTACACTGGAACAAGTGGTGCTTGATGATGTTACAGAGTCTCTAAAATCTCAACCACAATCAAAGAATGTCACTGATCAGAAAACTCATGAGTCTGAATTTTTCAAGGAAGAGAGCACCAAAGTTTCTGATCTTCCTGATAATGAGAAGAAGGCCCTCCAAGATCTCAAGCTCCTCGTCCAAAAAGCACTCGAAAACCATCTCTTTTCTGCTGAAAACACCAAGGACGAGAAAACAGAGTCAACTGATGAACCCACAAAAACAGAGGAAGAAGAAACAGACAAAACAGAACCTGTCTCTTCCTCTGTTTCAAAAACAGGGGAAGATCAGGTCACCATCTGGGGGATTCCATTGCTTTCTGATGAAAGGAGCGATGTGATTCTGCTGAAATTTCTCCGAGCCAGAGACATCAAAGTGAAGGAAGCATATAACATGATCAAGAACACAATCCGATGGCGAAAACAGTTCAGAATAGAGGAACTCGTGAATGAGAAGAACTTGGGTGATGATTTAGAGAAGGTGGTGTACATGCATGGCTTTGATAAGGTCGGCCACCCAGTGTGTTATAACATCTATGGAGAATTCCAGAACAAGGAGCTTTACAAGAAGACATTTTCTGACGTGGAAAAGAGAGACAAGTTCCTAAGATGGAGGATTCAGTTCCTGGAAAAGAGTATCAGGAAATTGGATTTCAACCCAGGTGGAATCTCCACCATTGTTCAGGTCAATGACCTCAAAGATTCTCCTGGACCTAGTAAGTGGGAGCTTAGACATGCTACCAAACAGGCCCTTCAATTGCTTCAAGACAACTATCCTGAATTTGTAGCCAAACAGGTACCTCTATGTAAATTTCACATTTATACACACACATACCTTTTGATATATTTTGATTTTTTTTTTTTGGTCAAAAGATATATTTTGATATGGTACTATATATTTATCTAATTTGATTAGATTAAGGAAGTTAGTTAAGTTAGATAATATAACTTGTATTTTTTGAACCTAATCATCTTCCTTAATTCTGGTGTTCTCTCTTCTCGTTGATTATTCTTGAGGGAGCATTAATAGGGGTAGATTAGAAAAAAATTGACAAATGTGAAAATCATGTCTTATATTTAGGACTAAGATCAATTCTCTAAATATGTCTTATATTAAAGATACGGAACGAGTAATATCCAGAGGTAATTCGGTTAAGGTAAAAGGTGTGTTCTTTTTTTCAATGTAGGTGTTCATCAATGTGCCATGGTGGTACATGGCAGTGAATAGGATGATAAGCCCTTTTCTGACCCAGAGAACAAAGAGCAAGTTTGTGTTTGCTGGGCTTTCCAAATCTGCAGAGATGCTTTTAAGGTAATAAAAATCAGAGAGTTCAATTTTTCAATCTTTCCTTTTCACTTTCATCAGCTTGAAGAAACGTCAAACTGTCGTGTGGCCTGTGGATTTCAGATACATAGCAGCTGATCAACTTCCTGTCAAGTATGGAGGACTAAACAAAGATGGTGGTGAATTCGGAAATACCAATGCTGTCACTGAAGTTACTGTACGGCCAGCATCAAAACATACTGTGGAATTCCCAGTTACTGAGGTGGGTTTTTCCTATTCATCACTTTCATCATACTCCCTCGTGTCCTTAATTAGTTTGGAGAAAAAAACGATGAGTATAAATATTTGAAAATAATTTATTTAACTTTTTTAATCTCTCTAAAATAGTCAATTAAGTTAGTTGGGTCTTATGTTTAGGACCAGAAGTAGTATATAATGAGGAATCCATTCCTCTGTTGTAAATTTCTCTTATGGGTTTGGTTATTGATGATTGAAGTTTGTTGGGAATTATACAGAAATGCCATCTGAGTTGGGAGGTTAGAGTAATAGGGTGGGAAGTACGATATGGGGCAGAATTTGAGCCAAGTTCAGAAGGAAGAAACTACACAGTGATCATCCACAAGACCAGAAAGATTGCTTCATCAGATGAACCAGTGGTGTGTGACAGTTTCAAAACTAGTGAACCAGGCAAAGTTGTTGTCACCATTGATAATCCAAGCTCCAAGAAGAAGAAGCTACTGTACCGTTTGAAGAACCAGCCTTCTTCTGATTGAAGATCCCAGTCATAATTCAATATTTAAGTCTGTGGAATTATTGTTCTTATATGGAGGACACATTGTTTTGGTTATGTATGTGTACAAATTTGAGGAAATATGTTGTGGGGAATCTGTATCTTTTGATACTGCATAATTTTGAACTGTCATGACCCCACTAAAAGAGAAAAGGGAGATACATGATCTTAAGTGTTGTTGTACTGTACCTCTGCTTTGTTATTATTTGCCTTCTTCAGATGTATTTTGGTGTACCATGGATGATTGATTTCATGTGTCTTTTGGGGCTTTTAAGTAAACTATATATATATTTGGATTTTTGAGAGAGGCTTTTGGGGCTTTTAAGGCAGAGAAAGTGGATGGGGTCAGAAATGGCCGGACGAGGTTAAGGCTGTAGTGATGCTTTATGAGATGAATATGGACACATTTGATGAAAGATTCTGTTACAGAGAAAAGAGAAAGACAAGCGCTGGTTAAAGAGGGGACAACAAAAGCTGAAAGTGATACTTCGAATGGTTCCCAGCATGAAATGACAAAATGATTATTGATCAACATATTTTTGTCCAGGGTGGGTTACAGCAATAAAGAAAAAATAATAATTTATTTCATGAAATAAATAGTGTACTTTTCCAAGAAAAGGGAATTGAAGATGTTTTGAGATGACAACTAAAGCATTTAAATTTAACTCACATAATTTATATTTGGAAAATTTTGGTGAAAATTGTTGTTGGAAATTTTCTTGGTCCATATGATATGATATGTATTTATACACAGAATAGTATTCAGCTGCAAGATTTTATATACAAAAAAAAATACCAATACTCAAATTTAGATCTTCTTGATCAGTGAATTTTTCAAGGAAAAATTAATCTTTTAATCCCTATAGTTTTGATTAGGTTATAACTCAGTCCTTACACTTTTACTCGGTACAACTCAGTTCTTATAGTTTTGACTTGGTTGTACCTCAGTACCTGAATTTTTTATTCATTACAACTCAGTCCCTATAGTTTTAATCATTTTATAATATAGCCCCCACCTTTATTCTAAAACATAAGGACTAATAAATTATAAAATGGTTAAAATCATAAGGACTAAATTGCAACCGAGTCAAAATTATAAAGACTAAGTTGCATTGAGTTAAAGTGTAGGGACTATGTTACAACTCAATAAAAAATAAGTGGACCAAAAGATTAATTTTCAAACAGGTTCTTCTACCAATTTTCCCTTTGTATTTTAAATTTTCAATTTTTTATACACCACCCAAAGGTTCCTTCCCAAAATGTTGATACAATTATATGTTGTTAATCATATAATCTAGTTATCATGAATTTACTGCCTTCTTCTTAGTTAATTAATTTTCAGTCCTGCATTCAGAAATATTTTTCTTGTAACACCAGTATATTAAAAATTAATTAATTTGAAATACTATGTGTAAAAAAATATTTCAGGATGTAGCATATAATTTAATCTAAATAAAATATATATATATAATAAATAAATAAATAAAATGTGCTCACCCCAAAATTAGAGGATGAGCAAATAAAGTGCACTTAAGGATGTGCACCTAATGTAAACCTTTGTCAATAGGGAAGAGGGCTTTTCTAGTATTTAACTAATTGAGCTGCAGATATTATATTAAGGATATGAGAGAGTATCTTTGATTTGACATACTAAACAAACATTGTTTTTATTCTTAGAAGTTACTCCACGATTTTAATATAAGATACATTTATCTAATTTGATTAGACTAAAAAAATTAATTAGTTAAGTCGCTTAATATTATATATATTTTCTAAAATACCCTAGTCATCTTACTTAATTCTTTCATTTTATCTCTTCCTTTATTATGGTTGAAGGAGTATTAATAAGAGTAAATTAGGAAAATAGATTGATAAAGTGAAAATTATGTCTCATATTTAGGATTAAGTTTAATTTCCCAAATATTTTTTGATGGAGATCTAATGATTAAAGGGAGTCTATTAAGAACCAAGAAGACTAATTATTTTTTTAGTTAATTTATGTTTTATTTATTATTTAAAAGAGTCATTTTGTATTTCCTAAATTATATTAAAAATATTTGATATCTTTTAGATATTTCGAATCATCCTAAGAATCTCTTTTAATTTATCCGTTTCTTTTTTAGATATTATTCTAGATATATGAGTTGTCAAGTAGTGATCTCAATATTATTAATATCTTATTGTTATCATTGATTTAATTGTTTTTAGATGAGATCTTATCCTCAATATCTTAGAATATATTCCTCCCATTCTAAATATAGGATAAAGTTTGTAATGCGACCAGAGATACTGTATTTTTTAATTTTTGAGCCTTAGGGTTAAAAAAAAAATTCTATTTAAGGGTCAAAATGTACTCAGTTATTTTTAGATGGCATCTTTATTATCCTTAATATCTTAAAATATCTTTAAAAAAATATCTTTTTTTTTTTTTTTTTTTGCGGGTAGAGTTAATTGTGAGTTTGTATTATGCAAGAGTATGATCATCTCCCAATGTATCCGAAAGAAACTAAGCATCTAAGCCCATATAAGCAAGGCTCTGAACCGAAAGTCAACCATGACAAAAATGCATATAATGAAATTAAAGTAGTTAAAATTAGTCAAGTATAAAAGGTTTTAAAGAAAATGATGGAAAAAGAAATTTTGAAATTGTAAAATATCAAATCAGGTATTTTGTCAATTGTCATAAAATGAGTTGTGAATTGCTTATCAAATCTTGTTATTACTTTATCAATTCTTAATAATTAATCTGATTTGTGATTTTGCAATTTCAAAATTATTTTTTTATCATTTTTTCAAGGTTTTCTTAGGGGCGTTGATGAAAAATTCATTATTTAAGCTAACAAATAAAGGAAATAAAAATTTGTGTGTTAAATTAATTACAAATATTTGTTTAAATTACATAAAAGTTTTATGTTTAAAACTACCTCTCATCTCCTTAATACATGATATACTTATTAATTAATTTGGTTAGGTTAATAAAGCTAAATCAATTACTTAATTGTACCAAATACAACATGACATTAGATCATACATTAAATTATAAATTAGGTCAATTAGTTTGAGAAAAATGATAAAATATTACTCTCTTTAATTCTTTTTGATACATACTCTCTTTAATTCTAAACATAAGACTCTCTTTGCGGTTCATATAAAACCTGCCTTATTATTATTACTCAATTTAAACTATAAAGTGGATCTTATATTTACGATCGAAATGAGAGTATAAACAAAATGGATAAAGGTGGAGGACACCATGTGAGTTTAATGAAATTAAAGAGGCTAGTATCTCAGGATATCGCGTACTAATGTTGAAATTCTATCTAAAAAGAAGTGATAGTAGTCACTAGCAGTCACCCTTGGAGGAGTAAAGGGGGTATTGAAAGATGTAAATTGGGACCAATGCGCATACATGCATCTGGTGAAGATACATGTCGTAGAGGCCTAGAGCCACCTGGTTTAATTTGTTGTATTAGAATCAATTGCCACGTGGGTCATGTGACCGCCACCGAACAACCTACGAGAACAACCTAGAAAAGTCACATACGTCTCTCTCTTTATATATAAACACACACACATCAACCATTATTCTATATCAGTCCCATATATTTTATACACCAAAACCAAGAGCTATGAAGATGACTCGCGTTGGCTTTCCAGTTTTCTTCGTCTTCCTTCTCATTTTAGCTTCAGGTACTACTAGTACATTACATCATCGTTTCACTTATGATTAATATGTGTGTGTGTGTGTGTTTTAATGAATGAATAATATGTGTGTGTGTGTAATGCAGAAGGGATGGGGAGGGAAACGACGCAGAGCTGGAGACACCCATGCCAGGTTCCGAGCAAAAGGTTCGTAGGCATATGCTTGAGCGACCACCACTGCGCCGGCGTCTGCCAAAGCGAAGGTCACCCTAACGGTGAGTGCCAAGGCTTCCGCCGCCGTTGCCTTTGTTCTGTCCCCTGCTGATTTTCCCCCATCATTGTCACCATTCGCCGGCTGGTCTACTACTTTGCTACCTCCATGTCCAACTCATCATAAATTATGTGTTTTGAGATATTTGTTATATATACATGCATATATTCTGTTTATGTCTTGTTCTTCCTTTCCTCGGCCTAGTATAATGTAATCCTTCAAGTAAATAAATTACTCCCTCCGGTCCTTGATGTAGAATTGAGGAGTTGATATTTTTCATTTTTTTTTTTCAAATTAATCTTATCGATATTCTCAAACAGAAGAGAGGTAGGTAACACTATTACAGAGATTGTGATATATGACAGTCATTAATTGTCAACATAATGGTTCCAAACCGTCATATATGTGAGCGTTATAAAAAGCTCGGTGTAAATACATTACGGTTTTGAACTATATAACTGTTATAATATAACAGTCGTTATGTATGGTTGGGTGAGACCATAATCTATCCATTGTTCTGATAATAATTAATGGTCA
The DNA here is from genome assembly GCA_025563575.1 of Acacia pycnantha. Classification (NCBI taxonomy): domain Eukaryota; kingdom Viridiplantae; phylum Streptophyta; class Magnoliopsida; order Fabales; family Fabaceae; genus Acacia; species Acacia pycnantha. The sequence goes on from JAMWYP010000035.1 coordinate 1,788,599, forward strand.
TATGTAAACAGATATTATAATATATATAATGCTTGCATAATACATAACAATCTCATTTTACAATCGTCATTTATTCAGTAACATACATAATGGTTTGTATATAAGAACCATATGGCTTTTAATAAAATTTGCTATCACTTAAACAACCGTTATGTATTAAGTACATATAAATACGTTTAATACAAATCAATGTGAATATTTATAATACATTACGTTTTTATATAATAGCCATGATGTATGGATTTAATAAGTGAGAGTTTTTGAGCTAGTTAAACTCCTCTATATATGTAATAGAATAACAGTACCTTCCACATTGAGTTTCTATACAATTTGAGTTGGATTAAGACATTCCAAGCTTTGTGAGGAAAATCAATGACAATTTTAATTTTATGTATATATACTACAAAAAAAAAACTGTTTTTGCGATGAAAAAAATCCGTTGGCAAAAAGGGAGTTTGCACGGATTTCATCCGTCGCAAAAATCCTCATGGCAATTGCAACGGATTTCGAAGTTTCCATCGCAAATTCAAAATTTTGCGACGGATTCGAAATCCGTCGCAAATTTGCGACGGATATTTCAATTTGTCGCAATTGCGACAGAACTTTGAATCCGTCGCAATTGCGACGGATTGAAATGCGACAGATTCTCTCACAAATGATTTTTTTTTTAAAGGTAAATTTTTTTTAGAATTTGTGTTTTTAATTTTATTTGATTTTGCGATAAAGTCCAATTCCATCGCAAATTTCATTATTTTGTTGCATTTCTGTTTTGAATTTTATTTTAAAAATTTTAAAAAAATATATTAAAACCATACATATATATATATATATATATATATATATATATATATATATATATATATATATATATATATATATATATATATATATATATATATAATAATAAAGCATAAAGAGTTTTACATAGAGAGAAAATAAAATATAAATAATAGTGTTGTAAATAACATGTACTAAAAAGTTGTCTAAACAGCAGCATTATAATCATCATCATCAACACCACTAGCATTGTCATCATCACCACCAGCGTTGTCATCATCAGCAGGAGTCGGCTCTTTACCCTTGTCTTGCATTAGGGACATGAGTTGAAGCTGCATCTGCCTTACCATCTCGCGTGTCTCATGCAGCTCAACTGCTTGCGACTGGACCAACACCTTCATCTTCTTCATCTCATCTGCAAAAAATTAGGAACTACGTTTATTTTTTGTACTTTATTAAAATAGACTAGGGAATGAAAATGTAACAATCAATATCAAATGTATTACATTTACCTGCAGAAACACCTTCATAGTCGGATGAGGAGCGCTTAGTTTGCTTAAATCGGCTGGCAGAGGCACCGTACCCGAAGATTCTACCTTTGTTGTTAAATCCTCCTGAAGCCTGAATGAATAGACTCTCGTTATCGGACTGAGAGGATGTGGGGTCGCTCGTACTCTACGAGTCTCTCTCCTCTGTCAGCCTCTTATAGGTGTCCTACAAGCAAAAAAATACATCACAGATAAGCCATGTGAAATGAAATAAATATATGTTGATGTCTGAAACAAAGAATGCAATATAAATATCTCACAACTACTTGCTGTGCCTTGGTGTTAATCCAGCGCAGCTCACTCCCTTCAGACTGCTGGGAATAGGTACGCTCAAAGGCAATCCAGTCAACATCTTCTGGAGCAACATCCCCAGATAGTGCCTGCAAACACAAATGATAACCGTTAATTAATTGTTTCAAAGAACAAAATATTGAATTCTTAAATCTTAAACACCTACATTTGACACACAGACAACTGATCACCCTGCTTGAATTAGTTGAATGTGTCAAAGCAAATTGGATGAACTCTTTCAAACCCGCCAAGAATTCTTGAGTTAGTTGTCTTCTATCAATTAGACGATTGTACATCCAACTTCTTGATAATTGAATATTTTATACACTTATTTTTGTCTCTTGAGTAATAACTTAGGACCCTTTATCTAATAAATAATGGCTTTTATGTTTATTTGGGCATTGGGCCTTTTATTGCATTTTAGCCATTTTTAATAATAAAATTACAGTTTTGTATTACTTCACTATTTCTACCATAACTCTTGAACCAGACATCGGATTTGCCTCATTTATGTCTCATATTTCAGATAATTCAGAGAGCTACAATTGTTATGAAGACAGAAAGAGCCAATTCGGTCAAGAGGGCGGTCGATTTTGGAGCCGAAGTCGGATGCACAATTCTGGATATTATTTGGACCCGAATTTTGTAATTTAAGTCCAGTTTTATTTTATTTCTGTTTTGGGCTAAAACTATTAGGGCCCATTTTCGTTTTAGGTTATTTTTAAGTAAGGCAGCCGCCAAAAACAGGAGGCATTCACGAATTCACGATTTTGACATTAGGGTTTCACGATTTTATGCAAATTCTCTCTCGATTTTCGCATTCGCATGTTCTTAGGGTTTTTCGCGTTCTTCATCTTTTCTTCGCTTTTCCACCATGCTCGGCTAAACCCCTGTGATTGACCCAACGATGAGGATTCCATGATTCGTCAGAGAACTTGTGCCTAATCGGTAACTTAATCAATTCTGTTTTCATCTTATCGGATTCGATTCGAAAATAGTTCGAATATTAGATTTAATATTCGGTTTGGTTCATTCCAAGGACTGAATTCGGACTAGGTTTTAGTGTTGCTGTGCAATTGCACGCTGATACGCCACTGTTCGAATAAATTCGGGATTCTCCGGATGAATGCAGAGATTTCGATTCATCCGGAACCAAACGTGATTAGTTATATTTCGTTCAATGATGCATGATTCTGGAATCTGAACGTTGGGTTGGTCGTTTTTAATCTGTTTAAGTCTATCAACGTTTTTCTATCTGTTTCTACATAGTTCGGTTTATTTCAATTTATTTCGTTTTAATCACGAATCATAAAACCCTAAAACCCCCATTTTACCATTCTATTTCACTATTGCTATTAATCGAGCCCGCTGCAAATTCGTTGGGAAACGACCCAGGTTCCCTAATTCTGCAAATCGTTTTCGAACTTGGTTTATTTTGGGAGACACGGCAAATCTCTTTCCAAATTAATTTGGCGCCGTTGCCGGGGAATTTGCATCGGTTTGATTAGTAACAGTATTGTAAACAGCTAGGGTTTAGGTGGTTAGGGTGGTCGGATAGGAATTTTTCTGACTCTGATCACTCAAACCAGGTCTTATTCACAAGGAATTGGGCGTTCTAAGCAAGAGTCACTTCCTACAAGGAAGTGAGGTCTCACCTATTTTCCCCAAATTCCAACGTTTAGACCACTGTTTTCACTGTTTTAAGTTCTGATTTATTGATTTCCAATAGGGTGATTTTTTCGGGGTATCTCTGATTTGGCTGAAATTTGGTACAGTGATAGAAGATGGAAAATCATTAGACCCCCTTTGAAAATGTTCCATTTTCCAAGGGCTATCCTCCGTTTTGCCAAATTCCATCGTTTAGACCACTTTTTCAATTTTTGAAGTTTTTTTATTCCATTTTTGAGTTCCCCAATAGTCTAGGAGTCGCCCTGTCCAAGTCCCAAAAATTTTAAAAATCATTTGATACTGTTTCTGGACTTGTTTACCACTTTTTACCACCCCTTGTGGCATTTTCGTAATTCTGATTTTCTGGTGGCATCTTTGTCATTCTGAGTATTTGCCAATTCTGCTTTGTGTATATGCTGCATGAGTACCAGGAATACTATGTTGCCATTTGATCCTGAAATAGAGAGAACAATTCTTGCTGCTAGGAGAGTTGTAAGCTTAAGTCATAGGATTAATACTGAGCTGGACACTCAACTGAACTCTGATAGTGGCCATTCGGATTGTGTCCATTCTATTGATCTTTCTGACTGTGATTCTGATAGTATTTCTGATAGTCTTGTGTCCACTAACTCAGACATTATGGCAGGAGAACAGGCAAATCATCATACTTTGAAGGAATTGGGTGCACCTGATGTTAATTATCAACCTTTGTGCATCCAATATCCTGATCTTGCTGCTAACTTTGAGCTTAAATCTGGTCTAATACACTTGTTGCCTAAGTTTCATGGTCTTGCGGTGAGTGCCCCATTAAGCATTTGAAGGAATTCCATGTAGTGTGCAGACAATGAAGCCACATGCCATTGATGAAAATCATATCAAGTTGAGAGCTTTTCCTTTCTCATTGGAAGGTGGAGCCAAGGATTGGTTAAAAAGACTTGATCAACTCTTTCTATGATGGTCTATCACCGGTAGACAAAGGGTTGGTTGATGCCTCTAGTGGTGGAGCTATGAGTAACAAGACACCTGAAGAAGCCCGAGAATTGATATCCATTATGGCAGATAACTCTCAGCAGTTTGGCACTAGGGCCAATAGTACTCCTGTTTACCATATTCAAGCCCAGTCCATGGGTTTTGTTCGACCCTTATCACTCTACCGACTCTTGCCCTACCTTGCATGATCCCGCCTATCAAGACCAATCAGTAGCTGCAGTGGGTGTTTTTCCAGGAAGGCCACAATACCAACAGAATAATGCTTTCTCTAATACATACAATCCTGGTTGGAGAAATCACCCCAACTTTCGCTGGAATCAGAATCAGAACCAGAATAATGGGAATTACCAGCAGAACCAGAGTAACCAGTATCAGCAGAATTCTAGGAATTACCAGCAGAGGCCGTACAGACCACAGACTTTCCAGCAACAGTCTGCACCCCCTTTGCCTTTGCAAGCACCACCTCCTCGACTACCATATGTCCACCTCCACAGGCGGCACAACAAAAGCTAGTAGTAGTGGTGGTGGTTCCTCACTTGAAGATATGATGAAGCAAATTGTCACAGCCAATATGCGGTTCCAACAAAGAACCGACACTTCCATTCGAGTTTGCAAACACAGATTGGGCAATTGGCAACATCATTGAACCAGCTTCAACCTCGGGGATCCATTCCCTTCCCTCACAAACAATTCCCAATCCTAAGGGAAATGTGAGTGCTATATCACTACAGTCTGGCAAGCAAATGGAGGAACCTAAGCAAGTTGCAGATGTGACTTCCACATCGAAAACGAGTCAGAAATGTGAAGATTGACTCTGAAAAGAAAAAGGCTGTGCAGCAAGGTGAAGAGGAAGACATTCCTATCCCTCTTCCTTTCCCTCAGAGAGCAGTTCAATCCAAGAAGTTGCGTAAAAGGCACAAGAGAAGGATATACTTGAGACATTCAAACGAGTAGAGATTAACATTCCTCTCTTAGATGCAGTTAAACAAATTCCTAAATATGCCAAATTTCTGAAGGAGTTGTGCACCAACAAGAGGCGACTAAAGGGGAATGAACGAGTGAGTTTGAATCAGAATGTGTCAGCACTCATCCAAATTCTACCATGCCTCGTAAATGCAAAGATCCAGGGACATTTTCTATCCCTTGCCTTATTGGTAACTATAGATTTGATTATTGCATGCTAGATTTAGGTGCTTCTATTAATGTCATGCCGCATCTCGTTTATAGATCTCTTGGTCTTGGTCCCTTGCGTCCAACCGGTGTCATTGGTCGGTTAGCTAATAGGAGTAATGCCCATCCTTCGGTTTAGTTGAAGATGTATTAGTCAAAGTTAATGAATTGATATTCCTGCTGATTTTTACATCTTGGATATGGAGGGTGAGTCTCTAGTAGTAGGTCATCAATCATTCTAGGGAGGCCTTTCATGAAAACAGCTAGGACTAAAATAGATGTGCATTCTCGGTACTCTTTCCATGGAGTTTGGTGATATATCGTGAATTTCAATATCTTTGATGCCATGAAATATCCTAGGGAAGAGCATTGTTTTTCGTATTGATGTGATTGATGATCTTGTGGATGATGTTCTTAATGGTTGGTGTGCTGATTATCCTTATTTTTCATCTGAAAGTGATACCCCTATTTGTGCATGCAATGATAATGAATGGTGCTCTGTTTGCACTAATTTGGTTAAGACTGCATTGTTTGGTGATTCGATTTGCTTGATGATTCTACATTACTTGTAGACTCGATATTGATTACGAGTTTGAGCTTCATCCCGATCCTAACGTGCATCCCGATTCGATTTTGATGAGCTTAATTCGATTTTGATGAACTGAATTCGATGTTAACCTTGAGCCGTATAGACACAGTCCCTACGCTTGTGCTTCTTTGAATATGGTTTGGTATTCCCGGTGTGATGACATCGAGTTGTTGCAACAACCACCCAAGCTTCTCCCTCCACCGAGCAACCGCCCAAACTAGAGTTGAAATCCCTTCCGGACCATCCAAGTATGCATTTACGGAGGTGAATGAGCGGTTGCAGTCATTGTGGCAAATAATCTTATGCCGGATCAAGAAGAGAAGCTGCTAAGCTTATTGAGGGCGAACAAGAAAGCCATTGGGTGGACATTGGGCGACATAGTTGGCATTAGTCCTTCTATGTGCATGCATCGGATTCTATTGGAAGAGGACTCTAAGCCGTGAGGCAACCCCGAGACGCCTTAATCCTCTTATCCTTGATGTGGTGAAGAAAGAAGTCACTAAACTTCGCAAGCCGGCATCATCTATCCCATTTCGATAGCTAGTGGGTTAGTCCAAATCCAGGTGGTTCCTAAGAAATCCGGAGTCACTTGTGGTAGCCAATCAAAAGAATGAGCTCATTCCTACTCGAGTTCGAATAGTTGGAGAGTTTGCATTGACTATAGAAGACTCAACCAAGCCACTCGCAAAGATCATTACCCTCTACCCTTCATTGATCAGATGTTAGAGCGATTGGCTGGTAAGTCTCATTACTGTTTCTTGGATGGCTACTCTGGATACTTCCAGATCCATATTGCTCCTGAGGATCAGGAGAAGACGACATTCACATGCCCCTTTGGGACATATGCTTATCGGAGGATGCCTTTTGGTCTTTGCAATGCACCTGGCACTTTTCAGCGTTGTATGGTGAGTATTTTCTCTGAGTTCCTAGAGGACTGCATGGAGGTGTTTATGGATGATTTCACTGTGTATGGGTCTGATTTTGATGCATGCTTAGCTAATCTATCTAGAGTTTTGCGTAGATGCATTGAGTCTAATCTTGTCTTTGAATTATGAGAAGTGTCACTTTATGGTTGAGTCGGGTATAGTCTTGGGGCACATAGTGTCTAGGAAAGGAATTGAGGTAAACCCTGCTAAGATAGATGTCATTACTGCTTTGCCTTACCCCGCTTCTGTGCGGGAAGTTCGCTCTTTTCTTGGTCATGCAGGTTTCTATCGGCTTTCATTCGATATTTTAGCAAGACTGCCCGACCCTTGTCCAACCTTCTGCATAAGGACACTGACTTTGTATTTGATGATGCTTGCAAGGCGGCCTTCGATCATTTGAAGCGTTGCCTGACTACAACCCCAGTGATTCAGCCCCCTGATTGGCGCCTCCCGTTTGAGTTGATGTGCGATGCTTCCAACTATGCAATTGGTGCTATCTTGGCACAGCGGGTGACGAACATCTCATGTCATTGCATATGCCTCCAAGACTTTGGATTCTGCTCAGTCTAACTACACCACTACTGAGAAGGAGTTGTTGGCTATTGTATTTGCCTTTGATAATTTTAGGTCATATCTGCTAGCTAGTAGAGTAATTGTTTTCTCTGACCATGCTGCTTTAAAGTTCTTGTTGAAAAAGGCATATGCTAAGCCACGGCTCATTCGGTGGATGTTGTTGCTCCAAGAGTTTGATGTTGAGATTCGAGACAGAAGTGGAGCACAAAATTGGGTAGCTGACCACTTGAGTCGCATCACCCATTCTCCCTCTCACCCCTCTTCTATTCGGGATGATTTCCCTGATGAGCAGCTTCTACAACTGCAAGATAAGCTAGATAAGCTTCCATGGTATGCTGATCTGGTTAACTATTTGGTCGCTGGTGTTTTTCTGTAGATTCCACTAGGGCCCAAACCCTTAAATTGAAAAGTGAGTCTAAATATTATGTTTGGGATGACCCTTATCTCGTGGAAATTTTGTAGTGACCAAGTAGTTAGGAGATGTGTGCGATTGTGAGTTTCAATCTATATTGCATTTTGCTCATGCTTCGCTCGTGGTGGTCACTTTGGACCCCAAAGAACTGCTAGGAAAGTGTTAGACAGTGGATTATTTTGGTCTTCCTTGTTTCATGATTCCCATTTGTTTTGCAAATCATGTGATAACTGTCGAGGGCGGAGTATTTCCCGTAGGCATGAGATGCCCCAAAACCCTATATTGTTTTGTGAGATCTTTGATGTTTGGGGTATTGATTTCATGGGTCCATTTCCGCTTCATATGGTTACACTTACATCTTGCCGGTTTGTTGATTATGTTTCGAAATGGGTTGAGGCGAAAGCCACCCGACTAATGATTCTTCGTGGTGGTGGACTTTGTTAGGTCTAACATTTTCTGCGCAGTTTGGCATTCCTAGAGCTATTATCGGTGATCGGGGTTCCCATTTTTGCAATCGAAGCATGGGTGCCTTGCTACGCAAGTATGGAGTGCTACACAAGATTTCCATGACCTACCATCCTCGGACCAATGGTCAAGTCGAAGTCTCAAATCGAGAGATTAAGCAAATCCTTCGAAGACCGTTAACTCTACCCGGAAAGATTGGAGTAAGCGACTAGATGATGCTTTGTGGGCATATCGCACCGCCTACAAGACTCCGATTGGGATGTCTCCTTATCGGCTTGTCTTTGGTAAGGCATGTCATCTTCCGGTTGAGTTGGAGCATCGAGCCTATTGGGCCATTAAGCAGTGTAACATGGATTTGGCTCAATCTGGGATGGAGAGGAAGCTGCAGTTGCAAGAGTTAGATGAGCTTAGATTGGATGCCTATGAGAGCTCACGGTTGTATAAGGAAAAGACTAAGGCATTCCATGATAAGCATATTCTGAGGAAAGAATTTTCTGTGGGCCGAAAGTTCTTCTATTTAATTCCCGTCCAAGTTTATGCAGTAAGCTTCGATCTAAGTGGGATGGCCCTTTGTGATCACTAACATATTTCATTTTGGTTTGTTGAGCTATGTGATTCACCCACAGAAGAACCTTTAAGGTCAATGGGCATCGCCTCAAGCCATTTCATGAGGGATCCCCACGGCGGCTGAGGAAGCAGAGACTCTCCTCATTGATGCCACCTATCCTCCATAAACCTCATTGATGCCACCTACTCTCCATAAACCCTTGGGAGTATTCTTCTTTCTTCTCCCTCTTTCTCTTTTGTTTGTTCATTTTTTTACCTTGCTTTGCTTTTTGAAAAAAAAAAGAAGTCTCTCTTTCTATGATTGCTACATATCATGAACGTGGACATTTTGGCTTTAATGGATCATTCTCGTTTGGTCTACAATTCTTGACTCTTCGATTACAAGTCTTGGTAGTTGATTTGATGTTGTTGATTGCCTAAGTTGGTATTGACCTTGTGAGGTTTTGGGCCTGCATGAATGGAATTCATCTTTTCCATTCTTTCTTTCATGTGTGCATCTCTCATGATTTTTGTTCTCTAGAACTTGCTCCTTTTCTTTTGAAACTACATTTTTCACTTACGTGCATAAGTATGATGGAAGCTTGTTTTCTTTCTTTTATTTTCCTCACTTTGGCCAAATAGCTTTCCCTTGCATTATGATTCCCTTGCTAGCCCCTTTGTGCCTTTTGACCCATTCTTTTCTAAGCCACATTACAAGCCTAAGCGTAAAACCATTTTATTTCGCACCTTGAAGATTTATTGAGCATTGGTTTCAACTTGTTTTGTGTTTAAGTGTGGGGGTTGCTCAGGAGTGCAACAGTTTAAGTGTGGGGGGAGATATTTGATTTTGACATTGTAATTACGTATACAATGAAAGGAAAGAAAGAAAAGTAAAAAAAAAAAAAAAAAAAAAAAGAAAAAAAAAGAAAAAGAAAAAAAAAAGAGAGAGAGAAAAGAAAAGAAAAGAAAATACATAGAAAGAAATGGATACATTAGTAGAATAAAAGTTTCATACATAGAGAATGATTGTGTTAATCAATGCTCTTCCTTTTGATTTCTTTGGTGCTTAGCCTCTCATTCCATACTATTACCTACCTTCACCCTAGCCCCATTACAACCTTTAATTACAAGCTCTCTTGATTTGTGCATGTATGTGTTGTGAGTAGTGGAGACGTAGAAGTTGAGCAAGCTTATGGTAGAACAATTTTCTTGAGTAGAATTTGAGCGATACACTTATTTACCTTAAACACTTGATAGACTGATTGATTGAGCGCATCATTTGTGAGACCATCTTTTGTGATCAGCATCATTGATTGAGACCGCCATGAATTGTAATTTGAGATGAAGGGATTTAGGTCTTGATTGATTGGTCTTTTGGAACTTTGTGTCCCTTGATTCAATTTTTGCATTGTAGCAATTATTAGTAAATAAGAGTTTTTCCTTTTAGTCTTTTTTTTTCTTTAGATTTTGCTCAGGAGTGCAAAAAGATAAGTGTGGGGGAATTTGATAATTGAATATTTTATACACTTATTTTTGTCTCTTGAGTAATAACTTAGGACCCTTTATCTAATAAATAATGGCTTTTATGTTTATTTGGGCCTTGAGCCTTTTATTGCATTTTAGTCATTTTTAATAATAAAATTCCAGTTTTGTATTACTTCACTATTTCTACCATAACTCTTGAACCAGACATCGGATTTGCCTCATTTTTGTCTCATATTTCAGATGATTCAGAGAGCTACAATTGTTATGAATACAGCAAGAGCCAATTCGGTCAAGAGGGCAGTCGATTTTGGAGCCGAAGTCAGATGCACAATTCTGGATATTATTTGGACCCGAATTTTGTAATTTAAGTCCAGTTTTATTTTATTTCTGTTTTGGGCTAAAACTATTAGGGTCCATTTTCGTTTTAGGTTATTTTTAAGTAAGGCAGCCGCCAAAAACAGGAGGCATTCACGAATTCACGATTTTGACATTAGGGTTTCACGATTTTATGCAAATTCTCTCTACTGATTTTCGCATTCGCATGTTCTTAGGGTTTTTCGTTCTTCATCTTTTCTTCGCTTTTTCCAGCCATGCTCGGCTAAACCCCCGTGATTGACCCAACGATGAGGATTCCATGATTCGTCCAGAGAACTTGTGCCTAATCCAGAATTTAATCAATTATGTTTTCATCTTATCGGATTCGATTCTGAAAATAGTTCGAATATTAGATTTAATATTCGGTTTGGTTCATTCAAAGGACTGAATTCGGACTAGGTTTTAGTGTTGCTGTGCGATTGCACAGTGATACGCCACTGTTCGAATAAATTCTAGACGATCGTCTAGGTGAGGGATTCTCCGGATGAATGCAGAGATTTTGATTCATCCGGAACCAAACGTGATTAGTTATATTTCGCTCAATGATGCATGATTCTCGAATTCTGTTTCACTATTGCTATTAATCGAGCCCGCTGCAAATTCGTTGGGAAACGACCCAGGTTCCCTAATTCTGCAAATCGTTTTCGAACTTGGTTTATTTTGGGAGACACGGCAAATCTCTTTCCACTTCTATCATTATTGTCTTCCATATTTCCTAGCTAGTTCAGTTACCAACATAATTAACACGTAATTCAATGTCAGAAATCTATATAAGTAGCCAATACAACTGACAACTTATACCAATCAATTGTCACTTAATCAAATGTAATTTGATGCCAGAAATCTATATAAGTATTTTGGAGTTTATGAGATATATGGGCTAAATTAAAGAGATTATTTAACATCCATAATATATAAGACTTAATCAAGATTGTATAATATGCAAAATCAACTTAATCTTTTTGTATTTATAATAACCTATTTATCTAAACAATATTTATAATTTACTTTTTTAAATTATCCATCTTACCTGGTAAAAAATAGATTCAAGTCGCCACTTAAATAAGATATTTTTTAAAAAATTAACAGAAATTTATATAAGAAATTAACTTAACTAGCTAATTTAACTAATTTTTATAATACATACGAATTTCATTATTCCCTAAACTCACATTTTTTTCTACGTTACGTTAAAGATAGATTCAAATAAAACATGTAAATGAGATATTTTTTTCAAAAAACTTAATAGTAATTTTTATAAGACAGTAACTCAACTAACTAATTTAACTAATTTTTATAATACATATAAATTTCATTATTCCCTAAACTCACATCTTCTTTCTACTTTTAATTAATTAATTAATTCTCTTATCCCTAAATATCACTTTATAATTTGTTTGTTCAAGTTATCACAGTTTATTGTATAACTTGTTAAGTATAATTTTTAAATCAAAAATTTCAATGAGACAATTTTTGTTAAAAAAATTAACATTCATTATTATAAGAGATTAAATGAACTAGTTAATATCATTAATTTTTCTAATACATAAAAATTTCATAAATCCTTAGAGTCACACCTTCCTCCTACTTTATATTAATTAATTAATTCTTGTATCCCTAAACATCACTTCTTAACACTTCATTTTTCTCATTTCAACATCATCCTATTTATAAACTTATGTATCATTACCCACTAATACAAAATCATAATTTTAACACACAATTTTACAACTATACAAAACAGACTATAAACAAATAATGCAACATTAATATTCTCACTAATGGTCACAAATCAAAAATGAAGAACCAATAATAAATAATTTAATCAACATTAAAGAAATAACACAAAATATTATCATACATCAACTTTATTATCACACATCATCATTTTATCACAAATCAACATATTACTCAAGAAAAAAAAAATCAAATCTTTCCATATATATCGTGGTGGGAAAAAAAGGGAGAAGAGAGGTAGGTTACTTGGAATAGAAGTACAGGAAGGGAAGAGGAGAAGGAGATGACGCCTGAAACTGGTCGGCCGGGACAGGGGGAATGACGCCGGAAACTGATCGGCCGGAGGAGAGGAGATGACGTCGGAAAGTCGCTGACCGGAGCACAAGGAGTCCACCGGAGTTGGGAGAAGAAGAGAGAAACGGATGAAGAGAAAAAGAAATGAAAAGTCGGGGGGATTATACGGCGTTTTGCAACGGATCAAGGATCCATCGTAAAACATCGTGTTTTGCGACGGACCCGTGGGTCCGTCGCAAAAGTCGACGTTGGACCGCCGACAGTTGCGACGGACCAGGGAGTCCGTCGCAGACATTGCGACGGACCCGTGTGTCCGTCGCAAAATGGCGGACTCCAGGGTCCACCATTGCAATTTTTGCAACGGATCCAAGGATCCGTCGCAACATTTGCGACGGATGAAATCTTCCGTCGCAATTTTGCGACGGAGTTATTTTTCCGTCGCAAATTTTTTTTTTTTTGCGACGGATTTTTGTTCCAGTCGCAAATTTGTTGAAATTTGCGACGGATTATTTTCCGTCACAAATTGCGAATTTTCTAGTAGTGATAAGTGATTATGTAACTGTTGACCTATATATAATGTATCTCTTAACATGAATTAACCCTTGAAAGCTAAGGACTCTGGGAAAAAACAAATACCCCCATCAAAAAGGGCGAAGGAGAGGATATGTAAACACTTGAGTTCAAGGGTTTACATAACCCTTTGATAGAGGTCTTTGTTTTTTACCCCATCTTCCTTTACTTTCCAGGCTTAATTTCTCAAAAGACATAAGATATAAGAGAATACTTACATTATTATATATATAGATCATGAGAATGATTGATTCTAACCAGAAAGGCCAAAAAATCTTGATCTATCCAAATTGCATCACTACTCGATGTGAGAAGTACTACTATTATATATATATATATATGGGGAAATCGGATGTCCAGTCACAGTACCTAAGGTTTTGTCCTGTCAACCAATAAAATGACATCGTTTGGTTAAATATAGATAATGCTCACCTGAATAATAAAAAAAACAAACAAAAAAACAGCCTACAACCTGGTTTTCCCGATCAGACACTCCCTCCCTCCCTCTTTCTTCTTCGCGCCAGTCGTCTTCTTCTCCAGTGGATTGCGCGCGAGACATTCCCTCCCTTTCTCTTTCTTCTTCGCCTGTGTGTTCCTCACCAGTCACTCTCCCTTTCTTCTTCTCTATGACGTCTACATCTTTACTCTCTATGGCAGCCACTTCGAAGTGCCGGGCGATCACCAAAATGGGGGACGAGTCGCCGACTAGATCCGGACTCGCAGCTCACTTCCTTCCTTCCTCTGTGTTCGTTTGAGCTTTCTCAGGTATGTATTTCTCTCGATTTGGTTCTCTATGGCCACATCTGTTCGATTTTTTTGGCCGGAGCTTTCTGCATATTCATGCTTATTTATAAAATTGTACCAATGTGAATATCTTGTCTTATCTCTTGCTTCCCCAAATCATCACTGCACTGTTTCCACCAAACCAAAGATACATGCCTTCAAATTTAATTCGTGTCTACTTCCTCTCTTCGTTTTTGGTGAGGGTAATCTTTCATAGTTACTCACTCTCTCATTTATCTTTTCAACTAGTTTATTCATACTTTGAAAACTGATTCCTCTTTCCATGAGTTTTACTGTGCATGGGTGTTGTGTGTGTATGTGTTTTTTTTTTCCCTCTTTTCTCCCACCTCATGACCCAAATCATGTTGTCGCCATTCTCTTTGGGTGTGTACATCTGAGTGTATATATAAGTGTGTGTGTATTTATTTCCTTTCATGATGTTTTCTCTTTCCTTCTTTAGTGTAAATATGTAGATCATATCTATCCAGAAGACACTAGCAGATATTTGATCCTAAAATTTTGTAAATCTACTGATCAACTTACTGGAGACCAATTTACAAACTCTTGTATACTGCTATGAAGTCCAAATAATTAATCATGCTTATTCAGTGATATTTATTCTGTGAATATTAAAAGTAGCAATTAACTTTTTACTGAACATTTCATCCCTCTTTAGTCTTGTTCAAAGAGAATTTAGTCTTCACCCAAGCTATAGTAATTTTCTATGCTATTTTGTTTTTGGTTACATAATGATATTTTATTTGAATTTTAAGGATCATGCGTTGCTCAGTAAAGGAATTTGACACATAATCAGTTACGTTTAAAAGCTACACTAAAATGCATGCTGGTCATTGTATAAATGATCATTCTACATAAAAGTTGTTTAAATGTATCAACTACTACTTGTGACTCCATTGAACGGTTTTTTCTGCACTGAAGGCTTTGGTGAGGAAAGATGATCCAGAGGTGGTGGAGTTGCTTCCAAGGTCGGTAGAGATAGTAATTGGGGATGTTGGTGACCCTGATACACTCAAGGCTGCTGTGGAAGGTTGTAACAAAATAATATATTGTGCCACTGCTCGTTCTCCTATCACCGCTGATCTCTTTAGGGTTGATTACCGAGGAGTTTATAACCTTACTAAAGCATTTCAGTCTGTCTCTGTTATTTGAAATTTTTAACATCTTCCTCCCATGTATTTTGTGTTTGTGCCATTGTTAAATTAATACCAGATGAATCCTTTTACTGTGTTAAAATTCTACAAAGATAATGTATCATTGCATGATAATTGAAAGCCTTAACCTAAGGCTTTATGACAACTGTACATTTCAGGATTACAATAATAAATTGGCACAATTATGGGCTGGTAAAAGCGAAGAAGAGCAAGCTCTTGATTGCCAAATTTAAATCTCCGAGTCATTGAATGGATGGGAAGTTCGCCAAGGAACTTACTTCCAAGATGAAATTGCCACAAAATATGATGGAGGGATGGATTCTAGATTTGAGTTCACTGAGACTGGTGAAGCTGTTTTGTCAGGTACATACATTTTGTGAATTTTAATACCTAGAAAGGAAAACTCACATTTCTTAATTTTTTTTTTTTCTGGTTATAAATAAGAGAGTGAAAAGAACGTGTATCCTTAGGAATTTCTTATCATCTAAATGTATGCAGCATTTTTTATGATTCTGCCAAAACAGGACAACTTTCTATATTCTGAAAATCTAAACAAGAGAAAGCTACTCCCATTGCTGAATCTTATATTGCTTTTAATCAGCCTCTATTTTGCATTCAACTATTTAGCAATCAGAGTACGTTTCTTGCGCTTATATCTGCCCTTTTGCATTGCTTGTTGTATATAGTTGCTCCACTTGTGGTGATCATAATGGGCTCCGATTCAGATCTACCTGTCATGAAAATTGCTGCTGAAATACTGAAAACTTTTGGTGTGCCTTATGAGGTCAGATCAAGCTTTTGGTTTAATTATTTAATATTTATTTTATTGGGGAGTTCCTGTACAACCTTGATTTGTTCTTAGCTATTCACGTTAGTTTGTACTTTGTAGGGGAGACATTATTAAAAAAAGATTGCAAAAGCTAGATACATTTGTGCCTTAAGTTTTCTGTTTTTGTTGTGATTTTAGGTGATATTCTCTTCATTAAGAGCTGTTTTCTGTTTGGTCTTATTTTAATCGAAGTATTGTCATCCAAACAAATAGTTATTGTTTCCCAAAGAAATAAAATTGCAATTTTGGGATGATCAAGTCATGCCAAACCAATTCATAAAAAATTACAATTTAGATTTAAAATAGAATGCTTGAGAATTCTCTAAATGCCAAGGAGAAGCTGATCTCTGAATTGAACATGGAACTTCACATTTTATTCTTGCGTATGCACAAATCCCATAGTAAGACCACTGTGTCCAGTACCCATTTGTGTTCCATTGGTGCTCTTTGATATAGTGCTTGAGCCTTTGTGTTGAGTTTCTTCTACTCCTTTTCCTTATCTCTTGCAATATCCATCTGCAAATAACAATTTCAAACTTTTCATCAAGTTTAAAGAGTCAAACACAAAACATCAAGTTCACACATACCTTTTGCTTTGGACAACCAGTTCTATAATGACCTTTTCCTTGACAATAACTGCAAGTCCTTTGTTGTTTTGTCGACATTTCTATGCTTGATTTGATACGTGAAGCAACCCTTGGACGCCCTTTAGTTCTGATTAGTTGGGTGGGATCACGCACATCATTAATGAGTGAAACTTGAGAAACAGGACTAAGAATGGGTGAAGGAACAATTTGGGAAGTTGTTTCGTCTTCAATTCTCTTTCTCTTTCTTTCTAGTTGTTGTTGCAAAAAATCAGTAATCATAGTGTCAAGCCTTCTAATCTCAAAAATAGAATCTGAGGCTTCAGAAACAGCAATGTTGATTTTGGAGTGAACCGACCACAAAGACGATGCACTAACTTCATTAGTAGTTGTTTCGCATGAACACCTACAAGATTATCACCTTATAGCTTGCATTCATTGTCCATCTAGACAGTATATATTTTTCAGGTAAGGTCATGATTTGTTTCTTCTTCATGATGTATAAAATATGTTTGCACAAAATCCCCATAGTCTCAAGTTTTCCACAAGAACAATGAGCTATGAACATTTCGATCAAATGGTAGTCCACAATTGCCCACCACTTTTATCAACTTCGGGGACCCCACTCGATACTTGATCACATTTTTGTCTCTGTTGAAATCTTTTCATGAAAGTAATCATGTATGGCAGCCTTCCACTCTCTTTTAAAGATCTCAAATAATTTTCTTGTGTAACGTTCTCCAGCTATTGCTTCAATTGGATGATTAGTCTCCAAAATTGCTTTTGTATTTCTACTTTTAAAATCCTCGTTTTCTTCTGCATCCCTCCTGGACTTGATTGCTTTGTCATACTGGGTCACAAAGTTATTTAACAACGTGTTAGAGTTGACGTATCCATCAAAAAATGAATTCATGCTCTCACTTCGGCCACTTGTGGTCATTCCAGCAAAAAAGGTATTTTTTAAGTATACTTTTGCCCAATGATGACGTGAATTATACATGTTGGACAACCAACTACCTGCTTTAATATCATATTTAGTCATCAATTCTACCCACTTGCCTTCGAACTCTTCAATGTCTCGACTTTTATACCACTCACGGAAGTCAATATCAAAACTATCTTTATATTGTGTGCGCAAAGCTTGACTATGCTCCATAACATGTTTTTGATATGCCATGCACAAAAACGGTGTCGTGCTTCTGGAAATATATTAGCAATTGCTTTTCCCATAGCTTTGTCTTGATCTGTGATAATAGCAATAGGAGACTTGTCAAACATACATGTCCGAAATTGTTCAAACAACCATGTAAATGTTGCCTCTGTTTCATCTTCTAACAAAGCGGCTGCAAATAAAATTGATTGCCCATGGTGATTAACCCCCACAAAAGGGGCAAAAGGAAACTTAAACTTGTTCGTTTTATAAGTCACGTCAAACACAAGGACTTCACCAAAATGCGCATATGCAGCTCTCGATCTACCATCCGCCCAAAAAACGCTTCTTAGTGTACCATCTTCTGCCAGATGCATATCAAAATAAAAAGCTCCATCAAGAGCGGACTTCCTTTGAAAGTGTTTGATGACGCCTTGACATTCTCGTCCTACATTATTCTTTCTTTGTCCTGATAGAATATTGCTGACTTGAATAGGAGTAATATTAACTTCTTTGTTCATAACATTCACCACCTTTGAAATTTTTGAAGACGTTAAACCCTCCTCGAAAAGCTTAGTAACAAGTGATTTAGTGAAATTTGAGCGTCGTAAATCACCATGAGAAGGAAACTTCTTCACCTTTGAAGGAGTCATAATCAATGGATGATTATGTGCATCATTAAACTTATCCACGATCCATAATCCATCCACTAACTTTACTTGTAACATCGCCAAACAATTTGTCCTTGAATCCCTACGCCTTTTGACATTGTGATCACCAACTATTTTATCATTTTGTTTCTTGACACCTTGCTTTGAGCACACATAATTCCACCTATATATTTGCTGCGTTTTCATATTCCTGCTAGTATATTGCTTACGTGTTCCAAATCCTTTACCTTGTGCATAATCATTATAGAAACCATAAGCTTCTTCTGCTGTCTCAAACACTCTCCCTAAAATAGGTGCCTCATTGAATCCACTATCATCATCTCCCACAATTTCTTGTACACTATCATCACCATATTCATCTTCCATGATTTGACATTGATCATCTTCTCTGAATTCATCATTGTCTTTCTCCAAATCAACAACGTCATTTGCATATACTAAGCTTCCACTTATGTCAATGTCTTCAATAGTTGTTATTTGGGAGTGATCCATTAGAAAGATGTGAAAAAATTGACCATAAGCCTGTACAATATTTACATCATAAACCAAAATAAGCATGATTAAATCTAAGTAGTGCTTCTTTAGCTTGAGTTGGCAGAAGTGGTTAAGAAATCTAAATCTAAATCATAGCAAAATGGAATTAAACCTGACTTGGCAGAAGTGGTTAAGAGAGGAGACAAGATGGCTTATTATATTGTAGGGTACGTGATTGTTCTTTACATATTCATATATTGTTCTTACAGTTGGTTCAGAAAGTATCTCGTTCAGATTTTTATATTTTTCATTTCTGGATTTGGAGCTGCAGAAAGAAAGAGGAAAGGGAACTTTGATTATATAAGGCCAAGCAACCCAGTCTTTTTGTAGCGATTTTGTTTTCTGTTCCTATTTAGTGCTTAAATTGTTGACATATGATGCTCTAGATAGATAAGTATTCATGTGAAAGTAGTACTTGAATTAAATTAAGAACAATTAAGAGTACCCTTCAAATTCCATGTTAAATCTGCATATTTGGTTATTCATTCCCCTTTTATAATAGATGAACTAAGAATGTGACAGATTATTCACTATTGACAGATAAATAGAAGTGAGGTATGCAATGTGATCCTGGAATGTGACAGATAAATAGAGAAGAATCTGACCGTAAGGCTTCGAACCGAAATTGTAGCAACCTTGAACTGATCCAACAAAACACTTGTCCAGTACCCAATCGCTCAACTGTTTGTGAATCTCTCCAGGTGATAGCGATTTGATTTCAGAATTACACTATCTGTGATTTGATTTCAAAATAGGAACTGTCTGTGAGTTGATTTCATTCTGTGACGTCAATATTTCCTGATTCTTTTAGGAATATCACTTTTTACTTGGTCAATCAATGCTTACTGATATGCATATTTATTCCTCGCAGTGGAATTTTGCTTGATGTGCGAAAGTTCCTTTTTAATCGCACTAAGATATGGATATGTTTCACGATTTTATTTCTAAATTTAGATATAAGATTTTAATTCATTTGCTGGAGGTTCTCGACAGATCCGCGATTTGGTATTTTAACGATGTAGCAATTTGATTTCAGTAGCATCTTTCAGTGCGATTTTTTCTGTTTTGTTTTCTTTCTTTCTTTAATAAAGTCAGTAGCGATTTTCCAGTTTCTGTTTTGTTTTCTTTCTTTTTTTTTATTAAAGTCAGTAGCGAATTTCCAGTTTCTGTTTTGTTTTCTTTCTTTTTATTTATTGAAGTCAGATCTGATTTTCCAGTGCGTTAGTTTCTGTTTTGTTTTCTTTCTTTTTATTATTATTAAAGTCAGATCCGATTTTCCAGTGAGATAGTTTCTGTTTCTTTTTTCTTTCTTTTTTTTTTTATTAAAGTCAGATCAGTGCGATAGTTTCTGTTTATCTATATTTAACCAAACGATGTCATTTTATTTAACTCACTGGACAAATGCTTAGGTCCTGTGACAGGACATCCGCTTTTCCCTATATATATATATATATATATATATATATATATATATATATATATATATATATATATATATATATAAAGAGAGAGAGAGAGAGAGAGAGAGAGAGAGAGAAATGAGACTAAATAGCTCATAAACTTTCACATTGAAGAGTCTAGGGTTGATCTGTAATACCCTGAAAATCTCACTTATGATAAGTATCATATTGAGTAAATAATACCTATTGGAAATAGGTGAATATATGATATCAAATTTGTAGGGGGAAAATCTCTTGAAAATTAGAGTGCCAAAATGACGAAAATGCCCTTGTAGGACATAAATAACTTAAGAAAATTATGAAAAAATCCTAAAAGGCAGTAAAATGACCAAGTGAATTATGAGAGTATATTATCTCTAATTTTGGTAATTTAATAAATTATGAACTTGGAGAAATTGAATAAGAATACTCAAAAGTATTGAAATGACTAAAATACCCTTGTAAATCCTAAAATAATGCAGAGGACATGGAAACAGAAATGTCAGTGTAAAAGTTAGGAGGTAATGAGGCATTCTAATTGAGAAAATTATCAACTAGTGATAATAAAGTAATTGGGTAATTATTGGCTAATTACTTAAGCATAAGCAAGGGAAATTCATGAATAATTATGTAAAACCCTAAAATTAGTGATTTTTGGCTTAAAATTAGTAAAAACATATTTTCTAATTAATTGAAATTTTTTGAGAAAAATGGATGAGTTTAAGTATTTTTAAGCCTAAATACAAGAATGGACCAATTAGGTAATTTTGTGGAATTTTTGGGAAAATTAAAGTAAATAGATAATTAATTAATTAATTAATTAAAAAAATAAATATTAAATAATAATAATTAGGGTCCAGCCGAAATGTTGCCCAAGAAAGAAAAAAAAAATGAAGATAAGGATGGAAAATAATGTCATAATATTTTTGTAAAAGTTTTATTATTATATATTATAATTAAATGTAGTGAATAGTAATGGAACAAATAGGAAACGGATCATATCTAAAGTATCAGGAATAGGTTTTCCAAAGTCAAGATAAAATATTGATCAGTGGATTTTTATCTTCCGTTAGACTTTTCCGGAAGTTAATTCTGAAGCCGGTAGAGCTTTTTCCTAATAAGACGAAATAGGAAAATCCTGAGAAAAAGCCGGATAGACAAGTTGAAAGTTAAGGATCTAAATGTCATGTTGTGACATCTGGGGAAGAGTTGAGAGTTTTCCTGGACATATTTGGAATCAGGGCATTCTTATCCATAGGCGGTAGCTTCCGAATTTCGTTAGAATCGGCACGCTTTTCCGTAAACTTCAGCAGGACCGTTGAAACCCTGTATGGAATCAAAAATTAGGTTAGCTTAGACATTTCTAATGAGAAAGAAAAGTTCTTCCAAGTTGTTATTCCGGATTTTTGAAATTTTCTGAGATTACGCGATTTGGACACCGATCGGGAACTTTATCGGTACAAGAGCATAAAGCAAAAGCATCACATCACATTAATTGATGTGACAATCCACCAACCAAGGGGGGGAGGCCGGTTTTGGGGTATGTGGAGGGCCAAGATGAAGCCTTTCGAAAAAATGTGATCCGACGGTCCAGAATCCGTCTGATAAAGTGCACCAAAATTTCTCTATAAATAGCAAGCTTCTCCCTTTGATTTCTTCACACCAAAAACCACTTCCTCTAGTTGAAATTTCCTAGAGAGAAGAGAGAAGGAGGAGCTCTGGAGAGGGAAGGAGTCCGGGGAATTTTGCAACAAGCTCGGGTAATTTTTCCGTCTTTAGTCTTTAGTTCTTTCGGTAGTTTTAGTAGGAATGCTAAATAGATCTTTAGTTTTATTTTAAATATGAAATTCAAAAATCATGGTGGGGTCAGAGTTCTGGCAAAATTTTGGAAAGTCGGAGTCAAAGTAGCGAAGCTCTGGCGAAATTACGCCGATTAGGGGAATAGGGGCAAAATGGTAATTTTTACATAAAATGCCCGTTATAATGTCAAATATTGATAATGGTGATATTATCATTATAGGATATCAGAAACCTTGATCTGATGTCGTTACGCTGTCCGACGTGCCATTGTCGGCCCATTGTTTCGTCAAAGTGCGCTTCGTCAAAACGTGCCAGAAGTACCGTATATTGTCAACAGAGGTACGTTCGCGTACTGTAACACTAGCTCTGATGATTTTTGAATGCATATACGTGATGATATGTTGTGTGAATAGTTTTGGTGCCGAAGGCAAGGCTAGTCTATGTGGGTGCGCCATTTAGTCGCCGTAAAGTCGGTGAGGCCCCCATGATAGACACTTACCTGGCCATTCTATTCAGTGCTATATGCACCGTGTCTATGGAACCGTACTTAGATGCACCGTGTCTATGGTACTTAGATGCACCGTGTCTATGGAACCGTACTTAGATGCACTGTGATCAAGGAACCGTACTTGGATCACTATTACAGTTTTTACGGGTTATTGTTACGATAATGCTGTATTGTTTTCCTATATGGATCATTCTTTGTGATTCTAGAAATATCTGTTACGCATATGTTGTTTATAAGCATGAGGTTAACCGTTACCTGAGATCCAATGTGGTAAATTGGATCTCAGCTATAGCTTCAGGGTCCGGAGGGCCAAGGGCCAAGGAGAGAAGCAAGCAGGCCACGTAGAAGATCCGGTTGAAGATTTCTTTCTGTTGTAATATACTTTTAAACCACACGGTTTAGTACTGCTGTTGTATCCAGCCAGACTTACGGCATTTATATATATATACATATCAGTTACTCAATCGCTCTGATGCTCTACTCTGATTATTTAAAATGATATTCTGATGAAAAAATATATATATACTGCTTTTGGAAAATGGGATGTTACATGATCACAATATTAAATTTCATAGCATTTAATTTGGTGTCACCTACTCAATAAAAGGGCACATGAGACAAATTTTCAATCAAAGCAATAATGGGATGTCCAAAAAAAGCATAACACTTCATAACAATAAATTTTATATGTCACTTGAACTAGTTTATTTATAGAGATTATTCGTGTATGACTCTCAATACATCTGAACTAGTTTAGTCACAGAACTTGTTCATGTATGACTCTCATCGATACACATGAACTAGATTATTTATCACTCCTATTGAAACTTTTTGAAGTAACTTTCGAGATATGGATACTTCCAAAAAAAAAAGATTTATTTTGCTTAGGGATCATATCTCCATAAGTTACTTCAAAAAAAATCAATAAAGTAAGAACCTCTAGTCAAAGTAATGGGTTGACAAGTTCCTTAACAGGAAATAAACCTTCGAGTAAAGAAATAATAGGTTTTTCAAAAATACTTAACTTTAATTTAGAAAAGCAAGTTAATGTCACCTTGAATGCTTTATCACGTTGTGACCTCATAAAGGCACCTCAATCGAATAAGGAGAACAGAGCACCAAAAGAAATGCGACCTAGTGCTAACTCTTAGAAATTGATAATATTCTAACATATTTTATTCCATTTTCAACTATTTTTTTGTTCAAATTGTGCATAGAAAGAGTTTAAAAAAGAAAATGTGCAAATCAAAGAAGCAAACCAAAGTTCAAGAAATTCTTGTTTATCCTCCTCTTCCTCGTCCTCATCCTCATCATCGGAGGAGAGAGGTGAAGGTCGAGTCAGAGTATTATCATTAGTGCGTGGAAGGGGAAGGGTCTCGAACCATCATGACATTTGTTGTGTCATAACGGTTTTTGATTAAAAGTTGTCATTCTTGTGAGACAAAATATGATGGTTACTAATTGTCACCGTTATTTTTTTTCCTTGGACTCATATTAAGTGTTAGATTTTACTTAGTAATCATTATGTATCTCAAGTACTAAGGATCCTAACCACGTCGTCCCTCCACCAATCCATCTATCGTGCCAAATGACGAAATGGCACAAGAGAAAAGAGCACTGGGGAAAGGTCTTGTTGTCATGAAGGAGGTCCAAAACAAATTACGAGAGAGGGGAGGAAACTTACTGTGAGATGGAACAAGAAAGGATAAATTGTGAACTAATCAGATTTCAAAATTTGACATTTCTTATTTCATTTACAGTAAGTACCCCCCTCTCTTAATTTGCTTTATGGACCTCTCATGACAACAAGACCCTTCCCCAGTGCTCTTTTCTCTTGCGATATATTATCATTCGGTGAAATATATGGATTGACAGGGGCGCTGGCTAAGGCGGAAGGGGCAAAGTGGTTAGAATCCTCAATATTTGAGCTATTTGTTGCCACTAACAAGCCTTAAGAAGGAGGAGGGGATGGAGGTGGCGGAGGAGTTCACTGGGATCTTAACATGATTAAAGAGATAATGAGGAGGCTGATAAGAAAAATAGTAAGAATCACGAGGAATAGTTGAGTTTAAAAAGAGATCTAACGGATTGCAAAGGGTTATGATTTATGACTTATAAAGGTCTAACAGGATTACGAAGGGCTATGATGAGTTATGGCATTGAATGTTCAAATTTTATGAAGGGTTATGAAAGTGTCATATAACGGTTGTTTTTAAAACCATTATGTTTTGTCTTAGCTTATATAAAAGGTTGGAATACGAATCATTTGTAAGTGTTATATAGCCGTTGTTTCGAAAGAACCGTCACTTTTGTCACTAAATAAATTACAATTATTAGCTACAACCGTTATTTTTGTATTTTCGCGAATTTCACCTCGCAATACATGACGATGCGCATAATTAACCCTTACGTTTAAGCATTAATTATATATCCTTGTGTAACCTCCGTCTCAACATACATGACATGACGTTTATTAGCTGTAACTATTATGTATGAAGCGTTATAAATGTTTAAATCTATAGTAGTGTAGGGAATAGAGAAAGATAATTAGACTAATTTTTTAGAGAAAAAGACATATTATATTAGTTAACTTAACTAATCAAACTAGTCAATTAGATGTTACATTAAGAATTAAAGAATTAGAAGAATATGTAAATATTTAAATTTGAAGTTAGAATTAAGTGTGTTCTTGTCATTAGACAAACAACAAATCTTTTCTATCCTCTACCCAATGCCGGGCCCTTTTAGTTTGAAAAACAGAATAGTGTATGGTGCAATTTCATTTTCTTTCTAGTATATATAGTAACGTAGAGTTACATATTGTTATGTGTCGTCATTTGTCAACACAGCAATGATACTCATTACGGTGACTGTGATGAGCACCAAGATGGCGACCCATTTCTCTTCATATAAATATATACATCACTATAATTTTGTGTCTATTTGTTATACAAGTACTGTGTTTCTGATGTATATGTTTGATCAAAGATTGTCTTACAAATCAAGAAAAGAGAAAATGGCGCTGGTTTAAGAAATAAATTTCATTTATTTAATAAAATAAATATTGTACTGCTAAATCATGTAAATTTAAATTATATTTTTCATGTTTTAAGTTTGAGATTTTTTTTATATATACACCACCCAAAGGCTGCACCCTTTCCCAAGCAATTTTTGTTCCAGCGGTTCCAGAAGTCATCATGGCTAACATAACACCTCAAATATTCCTAAATTTAGAACATCTCCCCAAAATGTGGACACAATTTTATGTTGTTATATAATCTAAACGAAATTCAATTTCTCAATAAGGGAGAGGGCTTTTCTAATAAATGCATTTTCCTATAGTTTCCTCCGTCCAGTGTCAAATATACTGTATATAGTTATACAGGAGTATGGTGTAAATCCACCCAAAAATATTCAAAAAAATCTCAATCTTACTCTAGAAGTTTTCTTGGTTTCAATGTCGTTCTGAAAGTTTAAAAACGTAGAATGGTTTCCCCTAACCGTTAACAAATAAAGTTAATTTTGATCGTTAACTCTTTAGTTTGATTGAAATAATGCATATGACACTCTTACTTAGCCCTCAGTACAACACTTCGAACAAAAATGGTGGGGTGTTGTAATGACTAATGAGTGCCAGATAAGAGTGTTATCTGTATTATCTCAATCAAACTAAAGAGTTAAATCTCAAAATTAACTTTGTTAATAGTCAGGGACAACATTGTTGTGTTTTTAAATTTCTAAGATGACATTAAGCTAGCCCAAAAAAAATTCTAGGATAAGATTAAGATTCTTTGGAATACTTCTTAGGTGGATTTACACCTTAACTCTAACTATATATATTGAGTTTGATATATCTTAGTTCTGATTCGATGAAATATACATTTTATTATAGTATGATTTTATAATTGTAAATGTAGGAATTAAATAGGTGCAATAATACACATGAAGTTTACCCCAGGAGCGCCCAGCACCACGAAGTTTTTTCAGGAGCAAAAGTACACACGACGTTACGTTTTGGGAGCAAAAATATCACGGGCCGTTAGTTGACCGTTAACTTGGATGGAACGCTGACGTGGCGTGACGTGGCACTTATTTGGACTGACACGCTGACGTGGCCGATGACGTGGATGCTGACGTGGACGTTGATGGTAAGTAAAAAGAGAAAATTACCATTTTGCCCTTAGTTTTAAGTAAAAATTACACTTTTGCCCCTTAGTTTTAAGTAAAAATTACACTTTTACCCCTTAGTTTTAAGTAAAAATTACACTTTTAGTTTTAAAAAAAAAACTAAAAATACCTCCTCCCCCGGTCGGCCCCACCGCCGCCGCCGCCGCCGACCGGTGGCGGCGGCGGCCAGCGGTAGGGCTCACCGGGGGGGCTAATTTTTGTTTTAATTTTTTTTAAAAAAAACTTAGAGCAAAAGGGTAATTTCAACTAAAACTAAGGGTAAAAGTGTAATTTTACCCGCGTTACTGTTCACTTCCATCCAAGTTAACGGTCAACTAACGGCCCGTGGTATTTTTGCTCCCAAAACGTAACGTCGTGTGTACTTTTGCTCCTGAAAAAACTTCGTGGTACTGGACGCTCCTGGGGGTAAACTTCATGTGTATTATTGCACCTTTACCCATTAAATAATAACTAATTCAGAAGAATACAGAACATATGGATAACTCTGAGACTTAACACTTTAGAAAGAAAAGAAAAACTCCGACACTTGACATATAGTGTTTTGAATTTTCCAATCAATATACATATGTTTAGATTTAATTATTTTAAATTATCACCCTGTATATATGTCATCTCCTTATTATAAAGCCATGTTAACTATTTTAATGAGGAGTGAAAAAATTAGTTAAATTATTTAAATGTCAACATTTTTTATAATTCCAAAATTGCTATTTTGTCGGAACATCGGGGCATTCGTCATAGAGATATTAGAGGTGGAAATGTCATTATTTAAACTAATAGTGAAATAGACAATGACGTTTTAAAAAAATGAAACACAAGTGTTTCATTAAGGTAAAGTCTTACAAACAAGACCGTGAAGAGTAGGGCCTATTAGCTACTTTAATGAGATTAAGGTAGTTAAAATTAGTTAAATATAAATAAATTTTATAACTTCCAGAATTACTATTTAATTTGATTGATAAAGTTGCACTACTAGAGAGGCTTATGGAAAAGTCATTATTTAAGCCAAAAATAAAGGAAACAAAATGAAAATTAATTACAAATATTTCATTGAATTTTATAAAGTATATTATATTAAGAATAACTCCTTTCATCCTTAATATATAGAGCTACTTAATTAATTTAAGTATATTAAGGAAACTGGATAAATTTTTAATTATAATAAATACGATTTAATCTTAATAAACATTAGATTATATATCAATTTATAAATTAAGTAAATTAATTGAAAAAAAAATGATAAATTATATATAAAATCGATAGCAATCTTATATTTAGATAAAGACCAACATCGTAACTAGCTCGCCAAATAATTATCCGAAGAGTAGGAGTGGTATTGAAAGATGTTAGGTTGCAACAAATGTACGCATGCATGGTGAATTAGTTACATGTCAGGGAGGCCCTGAGACACCTGGTTTGTATCTAAGTGTTGGAATTGCCAAGTGGTCAGGTCATGTGACTGCCACCGAACAACCTTTGAGAACAACCTAGATAATTCACATACGTCTATATATAAACATGTATATATACATCAACCATTATTCTGTATCATCAGTACCATCTCCATCTATATCTTGTTACTGATAAAAGCTGCACTTATACTATATACACACGCCAAAACCAAGAGCTATGAAGGGGACTCGCGTTGGCTTCCCAGTTTTCTTCGTCTTCCTTCTTCTTTTAGCTTCTGGTATTACATCATCATTTCACTTATGGTTGATATATATGTACATATGTTGATGAATGAATTATATATATGTATAATGCAGAAGGGATGGCGACGGAAACCCAGGCCATCTTTAGACATCCATGCCAGACTCCCAGCAAAAGGTTCAGAGGCATATGCGTGAGCGACCACCGCTGCGCCGGCGTCTGCCAATCCGAAGGTCACCCCACCGGTGAGTGTGAAGGCGCCCGCCGCCGCTGCCTTTGTTCTGTCCCCTGCTGAGAATTCCCCTAGCATCTCCGTCCGTCACCGCCGGCATATACAGTACCTAGTCAGCTTCTCGTTCGTCCATATGCATGCCCAACTATAATGTGTGTCTGTGTGTGTCTTAGGATATTTGTTATCCATGTACGACTGTGTGTTCTGTCTTTGCTCATGTTTTAATTTCCTCGATCATCCTAATAATGTAATCGTTCATATAAATAAAATAATATTTTGTGTTAGAATTAAGGGTATTTTTGTCATTAGACAACAAGAAATCTATCTTTTCTATCCTCCACCTAAGATAGGCCCCTTTAAGTTTAAGTTTAAATCTTTCATATTTCCATCATCATCGTTCATACACAAGATTTTTCAAGAATATTGTTGTCAAACTTTTGTAATATTTCTTTGTATTCTTTAGCCCCTCCATCCCTTTCCCATTCAGTTAAAAAATTAGTTCACGAGGTGAACGTGATCGCTGCATATCCATCGATTAATATAACTTTTGTTTATTTGGGCATGGGCCTTCAAGAGTTATGTAGGCCCAATTTTGTGCTTTCAAATGTGTCTCAAGCACACAAGTTTTTTTTTAATAATAGTCAAGTACACAAGTTGTGTCTGAAAATTATATAAAAAAAAAAAGTTGTGTCTGAAAAAATACTATTCCTCTTAAAAAAAAGAACCGACAAAGAGGTCGGAACATTCTCCCCAAAAAGAGGGGGTTCAATCCTAGATGAGGGTAATAGATGACTCGCTTTGCCCAACATCAGTATCACCTAGAAGGAAGGAAGACTTCGTCCTGTCTTTGTGTAACATCACAATTTCAAAAGCAGTATATTTTTTTTTCATCAAAACATCATTTCAAATAATCAGAGTAGAGTAACAGATATATATTCCAAAATGCCGTAAGTCTGGCTAATTTACAGAAGCGGTACAAAACTGTGTGGTTCAAAAGTAACTAACAACATCAAAGGAAGGCTTCAGACGGAACAACAAAAGAAGTCTTCAGCCGGAACTTCTACGCGGGCTGCTTGCCTCTCTTCTCGGTCCTCGGTCCTCCCGAACCTGACGCTATGTTAAGGGCTGAGATCCAGCACATCGGATCTCAGGTAACGGTTAACCTCATGTTTATGTATACAGTATACAGACGACAGACATCCACAATAACAACAGCACACACGATCACTCTATCACAACCCATACATATGTATTGCCCCCAGCATACAGACAGATTGCCCCCAGCATACAGACTATACAACGCACATACCACATATATGCATACCATAAACATCAGAGTTAGTGTTACAGTACACGAACGTACTTACACCACATATACACATACAATACTCCTAACACATACACATCTACTTTCTAAATTCTCAAGAGAGAATGGTGTGAAAAACTCAAAGGGTTGCTTGCCTATTTATAGAAAAATGCAAGGGTGTTTTGGTCTTTTCACAACTCCTTCTTCTTTCATTTATACCATACATTTTAGGGTTTCATTTTTGGCCACAAGACATGCATGCCGACCTGCCCCTTCCCCCAAAGTCAATTATTTGATTATTAGATGCCACCTTGCCCCTTTTCTAGAAGCCTTCTTCCGACAAAGTTCCCCGATCGGTGCCCGAATCGCGTAATCGCAAAATTCTGGATTCACAACTTTGAAGATCTTCTCTTTCTCATTAGAAGTATCTAAGTAAACTTAATTTTTGATCCTATACAGGGTTTCAACGGTCTAGTCGAAGTTTCTCGAAAAGCGTGCACGATTACGGAATTGAATTCCGGAATTATCAACTTCTGGACAAAAATTCACTGATTCCAAATATGTCCAGATAATCATAAACTCATCTCCAAATGTTGAGTTACAATTTGTTTTGTTCAAATCCTAATTTTATTACTATCTGCATTTTTCCCTATTTCGTCTTATTAGGAAAATGCTCTATCGGCTTCGCAATGAACTTCCGGAAAAGTCTAACGGAAGATAAAAATCCACTGATCAATATTTTACCTTAACTTTGGAAATCCTATTCCTAGTTCTCTAGATAGGATCTGTTTCCTATTTATTTTTTTACTATTCACTTTAATTAATTATATATTAAAATATTATAAAATATCACAAAATATCATGATATATTTTTTTCAATCTTATCTTCATTTTCCTTGGTCCAATTCGGCTGGAACTTAAATATTATTATTTAATATTTATTTTTTAATTAATTATTTATTTATTTATTTATTTATTTTAATTTTCTTAAAAATTTCACAAAATTCCCTTATTGGTCCATTCTTGCATCTAGGCTTAAAAATACCTAATCTCATCGATCAATTTTTCTTCAAAATTTCCAATTAATTAGGAAATATATTTATGCTAATTTTCTAGCCATTACCACTAATTTTAGGGCTTTACATAATTATCTCTGAATTTCCTTCGTTTATACTTAAGTAATTAGCCAATAATTACTTACTTAATCCCCACCAATTGTTGATAATTTTCATATTTAGAAACAATTATTTCCTCCCAACAATTGGACTTATATTGATATTTTATATTCTACATAAAATATTAAAATTCACGGGGTCAACAATGATCCCGGAATACTTTTTAATCTTTCTCTCACTATTTCCCAAGGAAATAAATTCCAAAAATTGTCTAAATTAGAGACAATATATCCTCTAATTTTTAATAATTATTTTATCGCCTCTAAGGATTTTTCATAATTTCCTTAAGTTATGGTATTTACCCTAAGTCAGATTTTAGGGTATTACATTTCTCCCCCCGTTAAATAAAATTTTGTCCTCGAAATTTGCACTCTACCATCTAAACTCCGTACTATCTAAACTTCGTTCTGCTCAGATTTATTCACGTTGGATCTTCACTTTGTCCGTCAGCTGCTCCTCATGATGATCGAGAACTCGCTTTGGTTTGACCATTACGACCTTGTCATTTCGTACTTTGATATATGATGTTTCCCGTGGTTCCCATACACCGCGGTCAACACCAAAGATACCAAAATGTCTCCATGGCTCCCATACACCATGGCAACACAAGATACCTCATACTCTATGACACGATCACGGTCGGATTGTGATAACGAAGTAAACATGGAACACGTGTCTAAAATCTAATTCGTATATTCCGGATCTACTACTGGAATCGTCCGTGGTTGTCTACCTCCTTTTCTACCTCTACCTCGGCCTCTGGGAGCTTCGGCTCCTCACAGATTCGCCATGTCTTGTTCTTTTTCCTTTATTAGGGAAAACGTTAGTTATACAAGGAGTACAACGATGATCGTATCACAATTTCTATCGCACTTATTTTTCTACTACTAACGAATAGACACCCGCAACATGTCCCTCGTTAAGAGTTTCATTGGTTCGTTCCTCTCAGAAACGGGTACAGAAACACGTATCGGAAGTTCCTATACATGAGTCAAATACTACATGTACTTATCTTTATTGGTCTCGGAGTTTCATCCGGCGTGACCCAGCTTCTCATATAAGCTCTGGTTTAGAGTGGTGCATCCACAGAAAGTGGTACACCGGTTCAAACTAGTATACCGAAACAGGGTGGTACATTGACTCAGGGGTATATCAGTACTCATTTTCAAACTATGCTCCAAGTTAAAAAGCTTTTGAACATAACTCCGTTATCCGAACAGAATGGCCAGGTAAGTGTCTACCATGGGGGCCTCACCGAGTTCACGGCGACTGATTGGCACACCCACGTAGACTAGCCTTGCCTTCGGCACCAAACTGTCCGTAATAACTTCGTTAAATTCATGCCAGGACTATTGCTCTGATACCAAAATGTAACATCCCAATTTCAAAAGTAGTATATTTTTTTCATCAAAACATCATTTCAAATAATCAGAGTAGAGCAACGGAGCAATTGAGTAACAGATATATATTCCAAAATGCCGTAAGTCTGGCTAATTTACAGAAGCGGTACAAAACCATGTGGTTCAAAAGTAGATAACAACATCAAAGGAAGGCTTCAGACGGAACAACAAAAGAAGTCTCCAGCCGGAACTTCTACGCGGGCTGCTTGCCTCTCTTCTCGGTCATCGGTCCTCCCGAACCTGACGCTATGTTAAGGGCTGAGATCCAGCCGCACGGATCTCGAGTAGCGGTTAACCTCATGTTTATGTATACAGTATACGGACGACAGACATCCACAATAACAACAGCACACACGATCACTCTATCACAACCCATGCATATGTATTGCCCCCAGCATACAGACAGTTTGCCCTCAGCATACAGACAGTTTGCCCCCAGCATACAGACTATACAACACACATACCACATATATGCATACCATAAACATCAGAGTTAGTGTTACAGTACGCGAACGTACTTACACCACATATGCACATACAATACTCCTAACACATATACGCATACGATAAACATCAGTGTTAAGGTTACCAGTACGCGAACGTACATTCGTTGACGGAAATTCGGTACTTTGACGGAAAATGGTACAACAGTTGGTCAGAACCTTATCAGAGATATCCTATCAATATATCAACGTACTTGTTAAGGATCTATCATTACGACGGACATTTTTAGTCAAAATGACTATTTTACCCCTGACCCCCTAATCGGCGGAATTTCGCCAGTACTTCGTTACTTTGACCCTAATCTTCCAAAATTTCAACATAACTCCTACCCCAACATAATTTCGAAATATATATCATATTGATTAGTGATTCACTTCATAACAGGCATTTTAGGTACAAATTACCATTTTGCCCCCTATTCCCCCTAATCGCCGAAATTTTGCCAGAGCTTCGCTATTTTAACTCCCAACTTTCAGAAACTCAATCCCTACTATGTTTTTACCTCGTCAAGCATCTTTCGACGCAATGAGGCCTAAAAACAAGAATAGGAATTTTATCTCCTACTTGCTAGGTCTAACTAACAATCCTACTAAAACTACCGAAGCTTAAGACTAAGTACCGAAAAACTTACCCAGAGCTTCATTGCAGATTTTCTCCAGAGCTCCTCTCTCTAAAACCTCTCTCTACTTTCTAAATTCTCAAGAGAGAATGGTGTGAAAAACTCAAAGGGTTGCTTGCCTATTTATAGAAAAATGCAAGGGTGTTTTGGTCTTTTCGCAACTCCTCCTTCTTTCATTTATACCATACATTTTAGGTTTCATTTTTGGCCACAAGACATGCATGCCGACCTGCCCCTTCCCCCAAAGTCAATTATTTGATTATTAGATGCCACCTTGCCCCTTTTCTAGAAGCCTTCTTCCGACAAAGTTCCCCGATCGGTGCCCGAATCGCGTAATCGCAAAATTCTGGATTCACAACTTTGAAGATCTTCTCTTTCTCATTAGAAGTATCTAAGTAAACTTAATTTTTGATCCTATACAGGGTTTCAACGGTCAGTCCGAAGTTTCTGGAAAAGCGTGCACGATTACGGAATTGAATTCCTGAATTATCAACTTCTGGACAAAAATTCACTGATTCCAAATATGTCCAGATAATCATAAACTCATCTCCAAATGTTGAGTTACAATTTGTTTTGTTCAAATCCTAATTTTATAACTATCTGCATTTTTCCCTATTTCATCTTATTAGGAAAATGCTCTATCGGCTTCGGAATGAACTTCCGGAAAAGTCTAACGGAAGATAAAAATCCACTGATCAATATTTTACCTTGACTTTGGAAATCCTATTCCTGGTTCTCTAGATAGGATCTGTTTCCTATTTATTTTTTTACTATTCACTTTAATTAATTATATATTAAAATATTATAAAATATCACAAAATATCATGATATATTTTTTTCAATCTTATCTTCATTTTCCTTGGTCCAATTCGGCTGGACCTTAAATATTATTATTTAATATTTATTTTTTAATTATTTATTTATTTATTTTAATTTTCTTAAAAATTTCACAAAATTCCCTTATTGGTCCATTCTTGCATGTAGGCTTAAAAATACCTAATCTCATCAATTTTTCTTCAAAATTTCCAATTAATTAGGAAATATATTTATGCTAATTTTCTAGCCATTACCACTAATTTTAGGGCTTTACATAATTATCTCTGAATTTCCTTCGTTTATACTTAAGTAATTAGCCAATAATTACTTACTTAATCCCCCACCAATTGTTGATAATTTTCTTATTTAGAAACAATTATTTCCTCCCAACAATTGGACTTATATTGGTATTTTATGTTTTACATAAAATATTAAAATTCACGGGGTCAACAATGATCCCGGAATACTTTTTAATCTTTCTCTCACTATTTCCCAATGAAATAAATTCCAAAAATTGTCTAAATTAGAGACAATATATCCTCTAATTTTTAATAATTATTTTATCGCCTCTAAGGATTTTTCATAATTTCCTTAAGTTATGGTATTTACCCTAAGTCAGATTTTAGAGTATTACACTTTGGATTGTGGGTGAGCTCAACCCCTTTCCTAAAATTTTTGTATATAAAAAAAATTTGTGTCTGAATTTATTTATTTATTTCTTTATATGGTGAAAGGTTTTCCCTCAGGGCTTAGTTTCTAACCTCCAACAAGTGTGATTTTCGATATTCGAACTTCGAACTTGTGTTTTTCTATAAGGATAAGGATGAAACCCATTATCACCCCAACCAACTCAACCTACTGTTTGTTCTTTATTCTCCATTTTAATAGTATCATATATATGCTACTATTATTAATTCAAGAAGAAAAAAAAAAGCAAAACTTAGGAATTAAACAGATTAGAAAAAGATATAATTCATAAATTTTGATGGAGCTTGCTGAGAGGTTACTTTATTTTTTTTAATCTTAAATATAACATTTTAATTTACTTTGCCTTTCATGTTTATAATTTTTTTTCTAAATTATCCTTATCCTTATTAATTGTATATATTAAAGAAATTTTTTCATTAATGAGAAATGATTAAAAGAATATTTTCCGGTAACTATGACACTTCTTATAAATAACTAAATTAACTATTTTTATTGTCTTTAACTTATGATATATTCATTAAGTACATTAAGACATATTTATTTGAGGAGATTTAGGAAGAAAAGTAAATTACTTAGTTATACATTATGTAATATGATCTCTCAAAAATATTTCGATGTAACATTAGATTATTTATCACTTTACAAGTTAGAAAAATTAGATTGAAGAAATATAATAAACATAAAAGATAAAATGGAAAAAATTATATAAGACTAAATTAAAATTCACCCTAGGTCCTACATATAGTTATCCCACCCTTATATTTAAGATCAAAGGAAATGTTAAATAATATATAATTCCTCCTATCCATAATACTAGTATACTTCACTTGTAACTAATTTACAAAAATTAAAAATGACAATTAACTAGAGAAAATCTCAGCAAAAGAACTTTGAAAATTCTAAAAGACAAAAAGATAAAGATGTTTTGAATACTCATAATTTCATAGAAGTGTTAGGCCCAATTTATCCTTTTTGAAATTTAAAAGAAATAATACAAATGTCTTTATATATTTTTAAAAAGAAAATTACCTCATCGGCGGCTGCTGGAACTTTGATGGCCGAAGTTTCGGTGGCTGGCCTTTGACAGGAAGGAATAATCTGTTAGGAATAAATATTTTGAAAGTGGTAATTGTGGGATTTGAACATGTGATATATATGATATTTCTAAAATATTTCAGTGTAACATTAGATTATTTATCAGTTTATAAGTTAAACAAATTAAATTGAAAAAATATAATAAACATAAAAGATAAAATGGAAAAAAAAAATACATTTAAGACTGAATTAAAGTTCACCCTTGGTCCTGCATTTATTTATTCCACCCTTATATTTAAGATCATAGGAAATGTTAAATAATACTCCCTCCGGTCTTAATTATAGGACATATTTAACTAATTTTGGAGAGATTAAGGAAAGAAGTTAAATTAGTTAATTTTACCCATTTTCCTAAAATACCCTTATATAAATTTAAAATGACATAAATAAAAATGAATCAACAAACTTGAGCTTTCCTTTAGATCGATTAACACAAATTACCTCATTCCACACAATATCTAATTGAAATAATGATATTATATATGTGTGTGTCTGTCTATATATATTTGTGTGAAGAGAGAGAGAGACACACACACACACATATATACATACATATATGTATACACACACACATACATATATATGTGTGTGTGTGTGTCTACACACATATACATATATCTAAAAGTTTCACTGTCTGAAAGAATCTACGCACTCACATATATATACTCACAAAAAATCAGATGCACTTGAGAGAATAAAATAGGGGTATTTTAGGAAGAAATTGACAAAAATTAGAATGTTGTCCTATAATTAGGACCAAAACCAACTCCCAAATGTTGTCTTATAATTAGGATCAGAGGGATATATAATTCCTCCTATCCATAATACTAGTACACGGCACTTGTAGCTAATTTACAAAAATTAAGTAATGATAATTAACTTAGGGAAACTCCCAGTAAAAGAACTTTGAAAATTCAAAAAGACAAAAAGATGTCTTGAACACTCATAATTTTAGAGAAGTGTTAGGCCCAATTTATCCTTTTCAGAATTTAAAAAAAATGACACAAATGCTTTATATTTTTTAAAAAGAAAAATTACTTCATCGGCCACAGTTGCCACCGGAGTTCTAGTGGTCGGCCTTCGACAGGAAGGAATATTCTGTTGGGGAATAGATATTCCCAAAGTGGTATGGTGGGATTTGAACCTCACAACTTGTTTTGCCAAAACCAATAATGGCCATTCACCAATGCTTTTCAATAAATATATATATATATATCTATGTGTATGTATATATATATATATACATACATACATATATATGTATATATATACATACATACATATGTATGTATATATATACATATACATATATATATATGTGTGTGTGTGTATATGCGTTAACCCAAGCTCATTCACAAATTTTGTTAAGGAATTCACAACATTTCATTAGGTTTTAATAATTTTCATTTACCCAGTAAAAAAACTTGCATTATCAGCTCATTTACAAATTTTGTTAAGAAATTCACAAAACTTTTTAATAGGTTTTGACAACTTTAATTCACACAATAAAAAATTCACACAATGTGGCCATCACAAGTTTTGTTAAGAAAATCACGAAGTTTTAATAGATTTTAACGACTTTCGTTT
Source organism: Acacia pycnantha (assembly GCA_025563575.1). Lineage (NCBI taxonomy): Eukaryota > Viridiplantae > Streptophyta > Magnoliopsida > Fabales > Fabaceae > Acacia > Acacia pycnantha. The sequence goes on from JAMWYP010000035.1 coordinate 1,826,768, forward strand.
ACTAAGTAAAAAAGTCGCATTATCAGATCATTCACAAGTTTTGTTAACAAATACACAACATTTAATTAGATTTTAACAACTTTCATAAAAAAATCACACTATCGGATTTTAACAACTAGTGAATTTTTAATGGGAAAACGAAAATTATTAAAATCTAATGAATTATAATAAGTGGATTATAAAAATTCTAGGATAAGATTAAGATTCTTTGGAATACTTCTTAGGTGGATTTACACCTTAACTCTAACTATATATATTGAGTTTGATATATCTTAGTTCTGATTCGATGAAATATACATTTTATTATAGTATGATTTTATAATTCTAAATTTAGGAGTTAAATAATAACTAATTCAGAAGAATACAGAACATATGGATAACTCTGAGACTTAACACTTTAGAAAGAAAAGAAAAACTCTGACACTTGACATATAGTATTTTGAATTTTCCAATCAATATACATATGTTTAGATTTAATTATTTTAAATTATCACCCTGTATGTCATCTCCTTATTATAAAGCCATGTTAACTATTTTAATGAGGAGTGAAAAAATTTAGTTAAATTATTTAAATGTCAACATTTTTTATAATTCCAAATTGCTATTTTGTCGGAACATCGGAGCATTTTTGGTCAAAGGATATATATATTAATACTGCAAACCGGTACAATACGAATACATAAATATAAATACAAACACAACTAAAACAAATACAACAAAATAAACTGGATACAATACTAACTGAACACCGTATATTAAATATATAAGAATAGAAGTAGAATCATGGATAAAATTGGCCTCCTCAATATCCAAGGTTAGAAGTGACGAGCAAGAAAGTGTTGGTTGGAAAACCCACCCCAAAAGGCACACAATCTTATAAACAATAGCTGCAATTAAGTCAGCTAAATAGGTACCCCATCTTAGGATAAAGACCACAAAAAACTCAACCTCAACAAAAAAAAGACCCTTAAGAACATCCGGGCATTGGTCGTAGAGAAATGATGAGAGGTGTAAAGGTCATTATAACTTCCAGAATTACTATTTAATTTGATTGATAACGTTGCATTACTAGGGAGGCTTATGGGAAAGTCGTGATTTAAGCCAAAAATAAAGGAAACAAAATTTAAATTAATTAAAAATATTTGATTAAATTTAATAAAATTTATATTATATTAAGAATAACTCTTCTGGTCCTTAATATATAAATTAAGCTACTTAATTAATTTGATTATATTAAGAAAATGGATAAATGTTTAATTATAATAAATACAACTTAATCTCAATAAAATACTCGTGTAGACTATATATATTAATTTATAAGTTGGGATAGGATATTGTCACTACTAAGTCACTATCACTTTTCCACCGTTAGATCAGAATCTTAATATGAGAGAGAAATGATAAAGATAAATGAGATTCTGATCTAACGGTGGAAAAGTGGTAGTGACATAAAATTGGTAGTGACAATATCCTATCCCTTATAAGTTAAGTAAATTAATCTGAAAAAAAAATGATAAATTAGATATAAAATCGATAGCAATCTTATATTTAGATAATTAAAGACCAACATCGTCACTAGCTCACCTAATAATTATCCGAAGAGTAGAAGTGGTATTCAACATGGTTTGTGAAACCGGACCAGACCGGCCGGTTCAGACCGGAAACCGGCCAACCGGCCGTGAAACCGGTCCGGTTTAGGGTTAAACCGGTGTGACCCGGACGGGTCACCTGGTCAAACAATTTTTTTTGTTATTTTTTTTTTTAGAAAAAAATTTTTTGCCTCACACTGCCGTTTATTTCTTCAGGTGAAACCGTGAAAGAGTTTTGTTCATCTCGAGTCTAGCCAGTGGCGGAGCCACGTTGTTCCATGTGGGTGCAAGGGCACCCATAAAATTGTGGCTGTTGAGTTTTTTTTTTCCTGGCTACTGAGTTACTACATATCTTAGCATAAACACCCATAATCTCCCTCAAAACATGGGACATTATTATATAGTGCTATGAGGCCTATTGGTAGTTTTATTTTTATGGGCCCCAAGCTTTACTACCCGCTGTCAGAGCCAACGTTTTACTTTTTTAGTATGACGTTTTTTTTAATATGACCATCTGATTAAATTAAATATAAATATTATCAGACTTTTATAGCATTTGTTATGCTCCTTTACTCATTCGTTGATAGTTGACTTTTTAATATCCTATCACAGATGATAAACCATAATAATTTTCCTTACATGTTGCTTTGGAATTTGATTGTGTAACATCTGGGTATCTGTATGTCATGAGATTAGAGTATATTGTTCTGTTTAAATTGATTTCCTCGGAAATACTTTTCAATTGAACCTCATTTCTAGTCCTAAACTTTACGAAGGAGTGGGTTGCCTTTTATCCTCCTTAAAAAAAATCGGGGGCGCTGCCCCCAAACCCCCAAATCCCATCATTAATTGTGCACCCACAAACTTAAATTCCTGGCTCCGCCACTGAGTCTAGCAATCCTCCCACACATTCTGGTGTTAAAAATGATCCTGCTTGAGAATATTTTGTCATCATATACTTGTTTTTGATATTGATAGCGACTTCGGCAAGTGCACCGATCGTTACAAGTAATAAAGTATGTGAGAAAGAGATCGTCCCACGAGGAATAGTACTCCAACCACTAATTCGTTATTTAAGCTTTAGTTGGATCAATGAGTAATAGGGGTTGATTTGTAACCAAACAGAATTTTTAAGGAATTTAATCAAGAAAAGCATTCAAGATTAAGAATCTCAAGAACGATTGTTTAGAAAAGATAATCAATAGAGAAAAACGCAGCTAGGGCATAGAATTCCCCTATGTTCCTCTAAGTATTTGAATTAAGTCCCTAATTGATTATTATTCTCACGATTGACGACCAATTCTCTAAAATTAGACTAAGTCTCAATGTCTTGATGCTACCTTAATCCGTTATCTTTGAAAACAACCTAATGTCTTAGTATTGTTTGGAAAAATCAATTTGTTTACCAGAATTATGAGGTCGCATAAATTCGTAAGCCTATGTCTAGGTCATGCAATTCTATGATGGATTAACGGTTCTAGTTAAATGTACAACCATCTCTATTGTCATACACTAACCTATGAACAATCTAAAAGGCGATTACTCTTTAAGAAAGCGTTAAGCACAGGTAATCCATTCAGTCAAGAAAGCAATAATCAAATAAGATTCCAAATAAATACTTTAAATTCACATAGGGTTCATCCTCCTGCACAAATAAAATAGGATATCAATAGATTTTTTGTTATGATATTCTTTTATCCTATATTTAATTAAAAGATAGATAAATATAAAATATTATTAAATAGGTAGAATATTAATAAATTCAATCCAATATATCCCAGAATCTATCCTTATTTAATTATAAAATATCTACTTATCAGATATTTTGCTACCATGAATATATCGTCTCAAATGTAGGTTGTAAAGAAAATTGTTAGGAATATCTGAATATGTCACAAGTATTGAAGTATATGGTTATTTTGCTACTGATCTAAAATATTGAAATGATATATAGTATATCAAATTTAGGTTGGTGTGATGAGAAATTAATGATTTTCCAATTTTTTATACCTCACCGGTCTAGCCCGGGTTGACTCCGGGCTGACTCCAGTCTGACCCACTAACCCTTAACCCAGTACCCCGATCGGTTCAGTGACCGGTCCGGATTTCAGAACCTTGGTATTGAAAGATGTTAGGTTGCAACAAATGTACGCATGCATGGTGAAGTTACATGTCTGGGAGGCCCTGAGACACCCGGTTTGTAAGTGTTGGAATTGCCAAGTGGTCAGGTCATGTGACTGCCACCGAACAACCTTTTTTTTTTTTTTTTCTCGGAAGGGGACACATATTCATTACTACTCAAAAGTATCGTCACAGAATACAAGAGTCCAAAGCAAATGACAGACACAAAACAACAAAGAAAGCTAAAGTGACCAAATACAGGCCAACAAAACGTAAGCACAAGAACGCAAAAATTATCCAAAATCAGCCTCATTCATTACATGGCTGAACAACCTTTGAGAACAACTAGATAATTCAACAAATTAAAGAAAGATAAAGTGACCAAATACAGGCCAACAAAACGTAAGCACAAGAACGCAAAAATTATCCAAAATCAGCCTCATTCATTACATGGCTGAACAACCTTTGAGAACAACCTAGATAATTCAACAAAGAAAGCTAAAGTGACCAAATACAGGCCAACAAAACGTAAGCACAAGAACGCAAAAATTATCCAAAATCAGCCTCATTCATTACATGGCTTAACAACCTTTGAGAACAACCTAGATAATTCACATACGTCTATATATAAACATGTATATATACATCAACCATTATTCTGTATCAGTACCATCTCCATCTATATCTTGTTACTGATAAAAGCTGCACTTATACTATACACACACACCAAAACCAAGAGCTATGAAGGGGACTCGCGTCGGCTTCCCAGTTTTCTTCGTCTTCCTTCTTCTTTTAGCTTCTGGTACTACATTATTACATCATCATTTCACTTATGGTTGATATATATGTACATATGTTGATGAATGAATTATATATATGTATAATGCAGAAGGGATGGCGACGGAAACCCAGGCCATCTTTAGACATCCATGCCAGACTCCCAGCAAAAGGTTCAGAGGCATATGCGTGAGCGACCACCGCTGCGCCGGCGTCTGCCAATCCGAAGGTCACCCCACCGGTGAGTGTGAAGGCGCCCGCCGCCGCTGCCTTTGTTCTGTCCCCTGCTGAGAATTCCCTAGCATCTCCGTCCGTCACCGCCGGCATATACAGTACCTAGTCAGCTTCTCGTTCGTCCATATGCATGCCCAACTATAATGTGTGTCTGTGTGTGTCTTAGGATATTTGTTATCCATGTACGACTGTGTGTTCTGTCTTTGCTCATGTTTTAATTTCCTCGATCATCCTAATAATGTAATCGTTCATATAAATAAAATAATATTTTGTGTTAGAATTAAGGGTATTTTTGTCATTAGACAACAAGAAATCTATCTTTTCTATCCTCCACCTAAGATAGGCCCCTTTAAGTTTAAGTTTAAATCTTTCATATTTCCATCATCATCGTTCATACACAAGATTTTTCAAGAATATTGTTGTCAAACTTTTGTAATATTTCTTTGTATTCTTTAGCCCCTCCATCCCTTTCCCATTCAGTTTTTGTTAATTATGTATCTCTATATTATAAAGAGACTACTAAACAAGCTTATTCTCTAATAATATCATTTTGACTTTAATCAACTAATTAAAATAATGAAAAATGATAATAGTATATGGTGCGATTTCATTTTTTTGTATGATAGTTTTTTTCTTTTTTTGCGCTAAGAATATGTATGATGTATCCTCCTTTTGGGACACGGTTAGACACAAAATATGGATACTTCTTCTAAAAATTAGTTCACGAGGTGAACGTGATCGCTGCATATCCATCGATTAATATAACTTTTGTTTATTTGGGCATGGGCCTTCAAGAGTTATGTAGGCCCAATTTTGTGCTTTCAAATGTGTCTCAAGCACACAAGTTTTTTTTTTAATAATAGTCAAGTACACAAGTTGTGTCTGCAGACAGCACTACTAGTGGTGCAGTGGTATTGGGAATTGTTTCCCCCCCTTAGGTTTTTAGTTCGATCCCTCTCCCTTCGCCTTGTATCAAAAAAAAAAATTGTGTCTGAAAATTATATCAAAAAAAAAAAGTTGTGTCTGAAAAAATACTCTTCCTCTTAAAAAAAAAGAACCGACAAAGAGGTCGGAACATTCTCCCCAAAAAGAGGGGGTTCGATCCTAGATGAGGGTAATAGATGACTCGCTTTGTCCAATATCAGTATCACCTAGAAGGAAGGAAGATTTCGTCCTGTTTTTGTGTAACATCCCAATTTCAAAAGCAGTATATTTTTTTTCATCAAAACATCATTTCAAATAATCAGAGTAGATCAACGGAGCAATTGAGTAACAGATACATATTCCAAAATGTCATAAGTCTGGCTAATTTACAGAAGCGGTACAAAACCGTGTGGTTCAAAAGTAGCTAACAACATCAAAGGAAGGCTTCAGACGGAACAACAAAAGAAGTCTTCAGCCGGAACTTCTACGCGGGCTGCTTGCCTCTCTTCTTGGTCCTCGGTCCTCCCGAACCTGACGCTATGTTAAGTGCTGAGATCCAGCGCACCGGATCTCGAGTAGCGGTTAACCTCATGTTTATGTATACAGTATACGGACGACAGACATCCACAATAACAACAGCACACACAATCACTCTATCACAACCCATGCATATGTATTGCCCCCAGCATACAGACAGTTTGCCCCCAGCATACAGACAGATTGCCCCCAGCATACTGACTATACAACACACATACCACATATATGCATACCATAAACATCAGAGTTAGTGTTACAGTACGCGAACGTACTTACACCACATATACACATACAATACTCCTAACACATACACATCTACTTTCTAAATTCTCAAGAGAGAATGGTGTGAAAAACTCGAAGGGTTGCTTGCCTATTTATAGAAAAATGCAAGGGTGTTTTGGTCTTTTCACAACTCCTCCTTCTTTAATTTATACCATACATTTTAGGGTTTCATTTTTGGCCACAAGACATGCATGCCGACCTGCCCCTTCCCCCAAAGTCAATTATTTGATTATTAGATGCCACCTTGCCCCTTTTCTAGAAGCCTTCTTCCGACAAAGTTCCCCGATCGGTGCCCGAATCGCGTAATCGCAAAATTCTGGATTCACAACTTTGAAGATCTTCTCTTTCTCATTAGAAGTATCTAAGTAAACTTAATTTTTGATCCTATACGGGGTTTCAACGGTCAGTAGAAGTTTCGGAAAAGCGTGCACGATTACGGAATTGAATTCTGAATTATCAACACGGACAAAAATTCACTGATTCCAAATATGTCCAGATAATCATAAACTCATCTCCAAATGTTGAGTTACAATTTGTTTTGTTCAAATCCTAATTTTATAACTATCTGCATTTTTCCCTATTTCATCTTATTAGGAAAATGCTCTATCGGCTTCGAATGAACTTAGGAAAAGTCTAACGAAAGGTAAAAATCCACTGATCAATGTTTTACCTTGACTTTGGAAATCCTATTCCTGGTTCTCTAGATAGGATCCGTTTCCTATTTATTTTTACTATTCACTTTAATTAATTATATATTAAAATATTATAAAATATCACAAAATATCATGATATATTTTTTTCAATCTTATCTTCATTTTCCTTGGTCCAATTCGGCTGGACCTTAAATATTATTATTTAATATTTATTTTTTAATTAATTATTTATTTATTTATTTTAATTTTCTTAAAAATTTCACAAAATTCTCTTATTGGTCCATTCTTGCATCTAGGCTTAAAAATACCTAATCTCATCAATTTTTCTTCAAAATTTCCAATTAATTAGGAAATATATTTATGCTAATTTTCTAGCCATTACCACTAATTTTAGGGCTTTACATAATTATCTCTGAATTTCCTTCGTTTATACTTAAGTAATTAGCCAATAATTACTTACTTAATCCCCCACCAATTGTTGATAATTTTATTATTTAGAAACAATTATTTCCTCCCAACAATTGGACTTATATTGATATTTTATGTTCTACATAAAATATTAAAATTCACGGGGTCAACAATGATCCCGAAATACTTTTTAATCTTTCTCTAACTATTTTCCAAGGAAATAAATTCCAAAAATTGTCTAAATTAGAGACAATATATCCTCTAATTTTTAATAATTATTTTATTGCCTCTAAGGATTTTTCATAATTTCCTTAAGTTATGGTATTTACCCTAAGTCAGATTTTAGGGTATTACATTTCTCCCCCCGTTAAATAAAATTTCGTCATCGAAATTTGCACTCTACCATCTAAACTCCGTACTATCTAAACTTCGTTCTGCTCAGATTTATTCGCGTTGGATCTTCACTTTGTCCGTCAGCTGCTCCTCATGATGATCGAGAACTCGCTTTGGTTTGACCATTACGACCTTGTCATTTCGTACTTTGATATATGATTTTTCGTGTGGTTCCCATACACAGCGGTCAACACCACAGATACCAAAATGTCTCCATAGCTCCCATACACCATGGCCACACAAGATACCTCATACTCTATGACACGATCACGGTCGGATTGTGATAACGAAGTAAACATGGAACACGTGTCTAAAACCTAATTCGTATATTCCGGATCTACTACTGGAATCGTCCGTGGTTGTCTACCTCATTTTCTATCTCTACCTCTACCTCGGCCTCTGCCTCGGCCTCTGGGAGCTTCGGCTCCTCACAGATTCGCCATGTATTGTTCTTTTTCCTTTATTAGGGAAAACGTTAGTTATACAAGGAGTACAACGATGATCGTATCACAATTTCTATCGCACTTCTTTTTCTACTACTAACGAATAGACACCCGCAACATGTCCCTCGTTAAGAGTTTCATTGGTTCGTTCCTCTCAGAAACGGGTACAGAAACACGTATCGGAAGTTCCTATACATGAGTCAAATACTACATGTACTTATCTTTATTGGTCTCGGAGTTTCATCTGGCGTGACCCAGCTTCTCATATAAGCTCTGGTTTAGAGTGGTGCATCCACAGAAAGTGGTACACCGGTTCAAACTGGTATACCGAAACAGGGTGGTACATTGACTCAGGGGTATATCAGTACTCATTTTCAAACTATGCTCCAAGTTAAAAAGCTTTTGAACATAACTCCGTTATCCGAACAGAATGGCCAGGTAAGTGTCTACCATGGGGGCCTCACCGAGTTCACGGCGACTGATTGGCACACCCACGTAGACTAGCCTTGCCTTCGGCACCAAACTGTCCGTAATAACTTCGTTAAATTCATGCCAGGACTATTGCTCTGATACCAAAATGTAACATCCCAATTTCAAAAGCAGTATATTTTTTTTCATCAAAACATCATTTCAAATAATCATAGTAGAGCAACGGAGCAATTGAGTAACAGATATATATTCCAAAATGCCATAAGTCTGGCTAATTTACAGAAGCGGTACAAAACCATGTGGTTCAAAAGTAGATAACAACATCAAAGGAAGGCTTCAGACGGAACAACAAAAGAAGTCTTCAGCCGGAACTTCTACGCGGGCTGCTTGCCTCTCTTCTCGGTCCTCGGTCCTCCCGAACCTGACGCTATGTTAAGGGCTGAGATCCAGCGCACCGGATCTCAGGTAACGGTTAACCTCATGTTTATGTATACAGTATACGGACGACAGACATCCACAATAACAACAGCACACACGATCACTCTATCACAACCCATGCATATGTATTGCCCCCAGCATACAGACAGTTTGCCCCCAGCATACTGACTATACAACACACATACCACATATATGCATACCATAAACATCCGAGTGAGTGTTACAGTACGCGAACGTACTTACACCACATATACACATACAATACTCCTAACACATATACGCATACGATAAACATCAGTGTTAAGGTTACCAGTACGCGAACGTACCTTCGTTGACGGAAATTCGGTACTTTGACGGAAAACGGTACAACAGTTGGTCAGAACCTTATCAGAGATATCCTATCAATATAACAACGTACTTGTTAAGGATCTATCATTACGACGGACATTTTTAGTCAAAATGACTATTTTACCCCTGACCCCCTAATCGGCGGAATTTCGCCAGCACTTCGTTACTTTGACCCTAATCTTCCAAAATTTCAACATAACTCCTACCCCAACATAATTTCGAAATATATATCATATTGATTAGTGATTCACTTCATAATGGGCATTTTAGGTACAAATTACCATTTTGCCCCTATTCCCTAATCGCCGAAATTTTGCCAGAGCTTCGCTATTTTAACTCCCAACTTTCAGAAACTCAATCCCTACTATGTTTTTACCTCGTCAAGCATCTTTCGACGCAATGAGGCCTAAAAACAAGAATAGGAATTTTATCTCCTACTTGCTAGGTCTAACTAACAATCCTACTAAAACTACCGAAGCTTAAGACTAAGTACCGAAAAACTTACCCAGAGCTTCGCTGCAGATTTTCTCCAGAGCTCCTCTCTCTAAAACCTCTCTCTACTTTCTAAATTCTCAAGAGAGAATGGTGTGAAAAACTCAAAGGGTTGCTTGCCTATTTATAGAAAAATGCAAGGGTGTTTTGGTCTTTTCACAACTCCTCCTTCTTTCATTTATACCATACATTTTAGGTTTCATTTTTGGCCACAAGACATGCATGCCGACCTGCCCCTTCCCCCAAAGTCAATTATTTGATTATTAGATGCCACCTTGCCCCTTTTCTAGAAGCCTTCTTCCGACAAAGTTCCCCGATCGGTGCCCGAATCGCGTAATCGCAAAATTCTGGATTCACAACTTTGAAGATCTTCTCTTTCTCATTAGAAGTATCTAAGTAAACTTAATTTTTGATCCTATACAGGGTTTCAACGGTCCAGCCGAAGTTTCTGGAAAAGCGTGCACGATTACGGAATTGAATTCCTGAATTATCAACTTCTGGACAAAAATTCACTGATTCCAAATATGTCCAGATAATCATAAACTCATCTCCAAATGTTGAGTTATAATTTGTTTTGTTCAAATCCTAATTTTATGACCATCTGCATTTTTCTCTATTTCGTCTTATTAGGAAAATGCTCTATCGGCTTCGGAATGAACTTCCGAAAAAGTCTAACGGAAGATAAAAATCCACTGATCAATATTTTACCTTGACTTTGGAAATCCTATTCCTGGTTCTCTAGATAGGATCCTTTTCCTATTTATTTTTTTACTATTCACTTTAATTAATTATATATTAAAATATTATAAAATATCACAAAATATTTTTTTCAATCTTATCTTCATTTTCCTTGGTCCAATTCGGCTGGACCTTAAATATTTATTTTTTAATTAATTATTTATTTATTTATTTATTTATTTATTTATTTTAATTTTCTTAAAAATTTCACAAAATTCCCTTATTGGTCCATTCTTGCATCTAGGCTTAAAAATACCTAATCTCATCAATTTTTCTTCAAAATTTCCAATTAATTAGGAAATATATTTATGCTAATTTTCTAGCCATTACCACTAATTTTAGGGCTTTACATAATTATCTCTGAATTTCCTTCGTTTATACTTAAGTAATTAGCCAATAATTACTTACTTAATCCCCCACCAATTGTTGATAATTTTCTTATTTAGAAACAATTATTTCCTCCCAACAATTGGACTTATATTGGTATTTTATGTTCTACATAAAATATTAAAATTCACGGGGTCAACAATGATCCCGAAATACTTTTTAATCTTTCTCTCACTATTTCCCAAGGAAATAAATTCCAAAAATTGTCTAAATTAGAGACAATATATCCTCTAATTTTTAATAATTATTTTATTGCCTCTAAGGATTTTTCATAATTTCCTTAAGTTATGGTATTTACCCTAAGTCAGATTTTAGGGTATTACACTTTGGATCGTGGGTGAGCTCAACCCCTTTCCTAAAATTTTTGTATATAAAAAAAAATTTGTGTCTGAATTTATTTATTTATTTCTTTATATGGTGAAAGGTTTTCCCTCAGGGCTTAGTTTCTAACCTCCAACAAGTGTGATTTTCGATATTCGAACTTCGAACTTGTGTTTTTCTATAAGGATAAGGATGAAACCCATTATCACCCCAACCAACCCAACCTACTGTTTGTTCTTTATTCTCCATTTTAATAGTATCATATATATGCTACTATTATTAATTTAAGAAGAAAAAAAAAGCAAAACTTAGGAATTAAACAGATTAGAAAAAGATATAATTCATAAATTTTGATGGAGCTGGCTGAGAGGTTATTTTATTTTTTTTAATCTTAAATATAACATTTTAATTTACTTTGCCTTTCATGTTTATAATTTTTTTTTTCTAAATTATCCTTATCCTTATTAATTGTATATTAAATAAATTTTTTCATTCATGAGAAATGATTAAAAGAATATTTTCCGGTAACTATGACACTTCTTATAAATAACTAAATTAACTATTTTTATTGTCTTTAACTTAAGATATATTCATTAAGTACATTAAGACATATTTATTTGAGGAGATTTAGGAAGAAAAGTAAATTACTTAGTTATACATTATGTAATATGATCTCTCAAAAATATTTCGATGTAACATTAGATTATTTATCACTTTACAAGTTAGAAAAATTAGATTGAAGAAATATAATAAACATAAAAGATAAAATGGAAAAAAATTACATAAGACTAAATTAAAATTCACCCTAGGTCCTACATATAGTTATCCCACCCTTATATTTAAGATCAAAGGAAATGTTAAATAATATATAATTCCTCCTATCCATAATACTAGTATACTTCACTTGTAACTAATTTACAAAAAATTAAAAAATGACAATTAACTAGAGAAAATCTCAGCAAAAGAACTTTGAAAATTCTAAAAGACAAAAAGATAAAGATGTTTTGAATACTCATAATTTCATAGAAGTGTTAGGCCCAATTTATCCTTTTTGAAATTTAAAAGAAATAATACAAATGTCTTTATATATTTTTAAAAAGAAAATTACCTCATCGGCGGCTGCTGGAACTTTGATGGCCGAAGTTTCGGTGGCTGGCCTTTGACAGGAAGGAATAATCTGTTAGGAATAAATATTCTCAAAGTGGTAATTGTGGGATTTGAACATGTGATATATATGATATTTCTAAAATATTTCAGTGTAACATTAGATTATTTATCAATTTATAAGTTAAACAAATTAAATTGAAAAAATATAATAAACATAAAAGATAAAATGGAAAAAAAAAATACATTTAAGACTGAATTAAACTTCACCCTTGGTCCTGCATTTATTTATTCCACCCTTATATTTAAGATCATAGGAAATGTTAAATAATACTCCCTCCGGTCCTAATTATAGGACATATTTAACTAATTTTGGAGAGATTAAGGAAAGAAGTTAAATTAGTTAATTTTACCCATTTTCCTAAAATACCCTTATATAAATTTAAAATGACATAAATAAAAATGAATCAACAAACTTGAGCTTTCCTTTAGATCGATTAACACAAATTACCTCATTCCACACAATATCTAATTGAAATAATGATATTATATATATGTGTGTCTGTCTGTCTATCTATATATATTTGTGTGAAGAGAGAGAGAGAGAGACACACACACACACATATATATATATATAGACACACATGCACACACATATATACATACATATATGTATACACACACACATACATACATATGTGTGTGTGTGTGTCTACACACATATACATATATCTAAAAGTTTCACTGTCTGAAAGAATCTACGCACTCACATATATATACTCACAAAAAATCAGATACACTTGAGAGAATAAAATAGGGGTATTTTAGGAAGAAATTGACAAAAATTAGAATGTTGTCCTATAATTAGGACCAAAACCAACTCCCAAATGTTGTCTTATAATTAGGATCAGAGGGAATATATAATTCCTCCTATCCATAATACTAGTACACGGCACTTGTAGCTAATTTACAAAAATTAAGTAATGATAATTAACTTAGGGAAACTCCCAGTAAAAGAACTTTGAAAATTCAAAAAGACAAAAAGATGTCTTGAACACTCATAATTTTAGAGAAGTGTTAGGCCCAATTTATCCTTTTCAGAATTTAAAAAAAATGACACAAATGCTTTTATATTTTTTAAAAAGAAAAATTACTTCATCGGCCGCAGTTGCCACCGGAGTTCTAGTGGTCGGCCTTCGACAGGAAGGAATATTCTGTTGGGGAATAGATATTCCCAAAGTGGTATGGTGGGATTTGAACCTCACAACTTGTTTTGCCAAAACCAATAATGGCCATTCACCAATGCTTTTCAATATATATATATATATATATATATATATATATATATATATATATATATATATGCGTTAACCCAAGCTCATTCACAAATTTTGTTAAGGAATTCACAACATTTCATTAGGTTTTAATAATTTTCATTTACCCAGTAAAAAAACTTGCATTATCAGCTCATTTACAAATTTTGTTAAGAAATTCACAAAACTTTTTAATAGGTTTTGACTCACACAATAAAAAATTCACACAATGTGGCCATCACAAGTTTTGTTAAGAAAATCACGAAGTTTTAATAGATTTTAACGACTTTCGTTTACTAAGTAAAAAAGTCGCATTATCAGATCATTCACAAGTTTTGTTAACAAATACACAACATTTAATTAGATTTTAACAACTTTCATAAAAAAATCACACTATCAGATTTTAACAACTAGTGAATTTTTAATGGGAAAACGAAAGTTATTAAAATCTAATGAATTATAATAAGTGGATTATAAAAATTCTAGGATAAGATTAAGATTCTTTGAAATACTTCTTAGGTGGATTTACACCTTAACTCTAACTATATATATATTGAGTTTGATATATCTTAGTTCTGATTCGATGAAATATACATTTTATTATAGTATGATTTTGTAATTCTAAATGTAGGAGTTAAATAATAACTAATTCAGAAGAATACAGAACATATGGATAACTCTGAGACTTAACACTTTAGAAAGAAAAGAAAAACTCTGACACTTGACATATAGTATTTTGAATTTTCCAATCAATATACATATGTTTAGATTTAATTATTTTAAATTATCACCCTGTATGTCATCTCCTTATTATAAAGCCATGTTAACTATTTTAATGAGGAGTGAAAAAATTTAGTTAAATTATTTAAATGTCAACATTTTTTATAATTCCAAATTGCTATTTTGTCGGAACATCAGAGCATTTTTGGTCAAAGGATATATATATTAATACTGCAAACCGGTACAATACGAATACATAAATATAAATACAAACACAACTAAAACAAATACAACAAAATAAACTGGATACAATACTAACTGAACACCGTATATTAAATATATAAGAATAGAAGTAGAATCATGGATAAAATCGGTCTCCTCAATATCCAAGGTTAGAAGTGACGAGCAAGAAAGTGTTGGTTGGAAAACCCACCCCAAAGGGCACACAATCTTATAAACAATAGCTACAATTAAGTCAGCTAAATAGGTACCCTATCTTAGGATAAAGACCACAAAAAACTCAACCTCAACAAAAAAAAGACCCTTAAGAACATCCGGGCATTGGTCGTAGAGAAATGATGAGAGGTGTAAAGGTCATTATAACTTCCAGAATTACTATTTAATTTGATTGATAACGTTGCATTACTAGGGAGGCTTATGGGAAAGTCGTGATTTAAGCCAAAAATAAAGGAAACAAAATTTAAATTAATTAAAAATATTTGATTAAATTTAATAAAATGTATATTATATTAAGAATAACTCTTCTGGTCCTTAATATATAAATTAAGCTACTTAATTAATTTGATTATATTAAGAAAATGGATAAATGTTTAATTATAATAAATACAACTTAATCTCAATAAAATACTCGTGTAGACTATATATATCAATTTATAAGTTGGGATAGGATATTGTCACTACTAAGTCACTACCACTTTTCCACCGTTAGATCAGAATCTTAATATGAGAGAGAAATGATAAAGATAAATGAGATTCTGATCTAACGGTGGAAAAGTGGTAGTGACATAAAATTGGTAGTGACAATATCCTATCCCTTATAAGTTAAGTAAATTAATCTGAAAAAAAAAATGATAAATTAGATATAAAATCGATAGCAATCTTATATTTAGATAATTAAAGACCAACATCGTCACTAGCTCACCTAATAATTATCCGAAGAGTAGAAGTGGTATTGAACATGGTTTGTGAAACCGGACCGGGCCGGCCGGTTCAGACCGGAAACCGGCCAACCGACCGTGAAACCGGTCCGGTTTAGGGTTAAACCGGTCTGACCCGGTGAAACCGGTGTGACCCGGACGGGTCACCGGGTCAAACAATTTTTTTTGTTATTTTTTTTTTTCAGAAAAAAAATTTTTTGCCTCACACTGCCGTTTATTTCTTCAGGTGAAACCGTGAAAGAGTTTTGTTCATCTCGAGTCTAGCCAGTGGCGGAGCCACGTTGTTCCATGTGGGTGCAAGGGCACCCATAAAATTGTGGCTGTTGACTGAGTTACTACATATCTTAGCATAAACACCCATAATCTCCCTCAAAACATGGGACATTATTATATAGTGCTATGAGGCCTATTGGTAGTTTTATTTTTATGGGCCCCAAGCTTTACTACCTGCTGTCAGAGCCAACGTTTTACTTTTTTAGTATGACGTTTTTTTTAATATGACCATCTGATTAAATTAAATATAAATATTATCAGACTTTTATAGCATTTGTTATGCTCCTTTACTCCTTCGTTGATAGTTGACTTTTTAATATCCTATCACAGATGATAAACCATAATAATTCTCCTTACATGTTGCTTTGGAATTTGATTGTGTAACATCTGGGTATCTGTATGTCATGAGATTAGAGTATATTGTTCTGTTTAAATTGATTTCCTCAGAAATACTTTTCAATTGAACCTCATTTCTAGTCCTAAACTTTACGAATGAGTGGGTTGCCTTTTATCCTCCTTAAAAAAAAAATCGGGGCCGCTGCCCCCGAACCCCCAAATCCCATCATTAATTGTGCACCCACAAACTTAAATTCCTGGCTCCGCCACTGAGTCTAGCAATCCTCCCACACATTCTGGTGTTAAAAATGATACTGCTTGAGAATATTTTGTCATCATATACTTGTTTTTGATATTTTGCTACCATGAATATATTGTCTCAAATGTAGGTTGTAAAGAAAATTATTAGGAATATCTGAATATGTCACAAGTATTGAAGTATATGGTTATTTTGCTACTGATCTAAAATATTGAAATGATATATAGTATATCAAATTTAGGTTGGTGTGATGAGAAATTAATGATTTTCCAATTTTTTATACCTCACCGGTCTAGCCCGGGTTGACTCCGGGCTGACTCCGGTCTGACCCACTAACCCTTAACCCAGTACCCCGATCGATTCAGTGACCAATCCAGGTTTCAGAGTTGCAACAAATGTACGCATGCATGGTGAAGTTACATGTCAGGGAGGCCCTGAGACACCCGGTTTGTAAGTGTTGGAATTGCCAAGTGGTCAGGTCATGTGACTGCCACCGAACAACCTTTTTTGTTTTTTTGCTCGGAAGGGGACACATATTCATTACTACTCAAAAGTATCGTCACAGAATACAAGAGTCCAAAGCAAATGACAGACACAAAACAACAAAGAAAGCTAAAGTGACCAAATACAGGCCAACAAAACGTAAGCACAAGAACGCAAAAATTATCCAAAATCAGCCTCATTCATTACATGGCTGAACAACCTTTGAGAACAACCTAGATAATTCAACAAAGAAAGATAAAGTGACCAAATACAGGCCAACAAAACGTAAGCACAAGAACGCAAAAATTATCCAAAATCAGCCTCATTCATTACATGGCTGAACAACCTTTGAGAACAACCTAGATAATTCACATACGTCTATATATAAACATGTATATATACATCAACCATTATTCTGTATCAGTACCATCTCCATCTATATCTTGTTACTGATAAAAGCTGCACTTATACTATATACACACACCAAAACCAAGAGCTATGAAGGGGACTCGCGTCGGCTTCCCAGTTTTCTTCGTCTTCCTTCTTCTTTTAGCTTCTGGTACTACATTATTACATCATCATTTCACTTATGGTTGATATATATGTACATATGTTGATGAATGAATTATATATATGTATAATGCAGAAGGGATGGCGACGGAAACCCAGGCCATCTTTAGACATCCATGCCAGACTCCCAGCAAAAGGTTCAGAGGCATATGCGTGAGCGACCACCGCTGCGCCGGCGTCTGCCAATCCGAAGGTCACCCCACCGGTGAGTGTGAAGGCGCCCGCCGCCGCTGCCTTTGTTCTGTCCCCTGCTGAGAATTCCCTAGCATCTCCGTCCGTCACCGCCGGCATATACAGTACCTAGTCAGCTTCTCGTTCGTCCATATGCATGCCCAACTATAATGTGTGTCTGTGTGTGTCTTAGGATATTTGTTATCCATGTACGACTGTGTGTTCTGCCTTTGCTCATGTTTTAATTTCCTCGATCATCCTAATAATGTAATCGTTCATATAAATAAAATAATATTTTGTGTTAGAATTAAGGGTATTTTTGTCATTAGACAACAAGAAATCTATCTTTTCTATCCTCCACCTAAGATAGGCCCCCTTTAAGTTTAAGTTTAAATCTTTCATATTTCCATCATCATCGTTCATACACAAGATTTTTCAAGAATATTGTTGTCAAACTTTTGTAATATTTCTTTGTATTCTTTAGCCCCTCCATCCCTTTCCCATTCAGTTTTTGTTAATTATGTATCTCTATATTATAAAGAGACTACTAAACAAGCTTATTCTCTAATAATATCATTTTGACTTTAATCAACTAATTAAAATAATGAAAAATGATAATAGTATATGGTGCGATTTCATTTTTTTGTATGATAGTTTTTTTCTTTTTTTGCGCTAAGAATATGTATGATGTATCCTCCTTTTGGGACACGGTTAGACACAAAATATGGATACTTCTTCTAAAAAATTAGTTCACGAGGTGAACGTGATCGCTGCATATCCATCGATTAATATAACTTTTGTTTATTTGGGCATGGGCCTTCAAGAGTTATGTAGGCCCAATTTTGTGCTTTCAAATGTGTCTCAAGCACACAAGTTTTTTTTTAATAATAGTCAAGTACACAAGTTGTGTCTGAAAATTATATCAAAAAAAAAAAAGTTGTGTCTGAAAAAAAATCTTCCTCTTAAAAAAAAAACTGACAAAGGATCATTTTTACCAAAAAGGGGGGATTCGATCCTAAAATTGGTCAAGGCACTGGGGAAAGTATCCTAGCTCGTGCTTAAGTAAACACATGAGGGTAATAGATGACTCGCTTTGCCCAACATCATCGGTATCACCCAGAAGGAAGGAAGACTTCGTCTTGTCCTTGGATCGTGGATGAGCTCAACCCCTTTCCTAAAATTTGTGTCTGAATTTATTTATTTATTTCTTTATGGTGAAAGGTTTTCCATCAGGGCTTAGTTTCTCACCTCCAACAAGTGTGATTCTCGATATTCGAACTTGTGTTTTTCTATAAGGATAAGGATGAAACCCATTATCACCCCAACCTACTGTTTGTTCTTTATTCTCCATGTTAATAGTATCATATATATGCTACTATTATTAATTTAAGAAGAAAAAAAAAAAGCAAAACTTAGGAATTAAACAGATTAGAAAAAGATATAATTCAGAAATTTTGATGGAGCTGGCTGAGAGGTTATTTTAATTTTTTTAATCTTAAATATAACATTTTAATTTACTTTGCCTTACATGTTTATAATTTTTTTTTTCCTAAATTATCCTTATCCTTATTAATTGTATATATTAAAGAAATTTTTTCATTCATGAGAAATGATTAAAATAATATTTTCCGGTAACTATGACACTTCTTATAAAACTCTAAATTAACTATTTTGATTGTCTTTAACTTAAGATATATTCATTAAGTACATTAAGACATATTTATTTGAGGAGATTTAGGAAGAAAAATAAATTACTTAGTTATACATTATGTAATATGATCTCTCAAAAATATTTCGATGTAACATTAGATTATTTATAGATTGAAGAAATCTAATAAACATAAAAGATAAAATGGACTAATTAGAGGGATGCTCCTTCCCTCCGCGGATGATGGGCCGGATCGGTCTTTCTGGTTGGTTGGGGATTCAATTGGTGTTAATGTCAAAAGCTGTTACATGTACTTAGCCGAATCTGGCTTTTACTCCTCTGATATAGGGTGTGACACTTGGAGCAAGTTATGGAAGTAGGAGGGACCTCATAGAGTACAAATTTTTGGTTGAAAATTATTTCACCAAAGACTTCCACTACGTTCCTGGATCCGTTCGTGGACTGGTAATGATGGTCTTTGCCCATTGTGTCAGCAAACAGAAGAGACTAGCTTGCATGCATTTCGGGACTGCCCTGTGGTTTGTACTTTTTGGTATGAAGTGTTGCCCACTGATCGCTTCCACTCGTTCTGTCAGTATGGTGACCGACCAGGTTAGGGAGAAGCTGGACATGTGATGACGATGGAGTTGGCGGATATAGTTGGCATCTTTGTATTTATTGTTTCCTGCTGGTTCATTTGGAAATGGAGGAATGGTTATATCCACAATGAGCATGTCGAGAGTGTCAGGTATCGCCCCAGGACGGTCTTTCAATTTTTGGAAGATATTAGAATGGCAAATATTAAAGAAGGGGTTAGTAGTGTAGGGCACTATCCTACCACTATTCGTTGGGCTTTTCCTGAAGCTCCGTTTGTGAAACTTAATTGTGATGGGGCCTCTAAAGGCACAGCACAGGTGGCGGCATGTGGGGGTTTGTTGCGGGACTGTACTGGAAGGTGGCTTGGAGGTTTTTCTGCACGACTTGGAAGGTGTTCAGCGTTAACAGCTGAGTTGTGGGGAGTCTTGAGGGGCTAGAGATGGCTTGGGAGGCGGAGTTGGAGATATGTAGTGGTCATCGCATTACTCTCTAAAGCAGGTAATGCAGCTCGTGAGTCCCACTTGGTGGCTAAGATACGAGCAATTACTCGTCGTCAATGGGATATCAGGTACTGTCATGTCCTTAGGGAAGGGAATCAATGTGCGGATTGGCTGGCGAGCACGGTCTTATCTCATGTGGAGATCCCTGATGAAGCTCATTTCTCTGACCCTCCTACTGGCCTTTATCAGTTTCTTCTTGCTGATGTGATGAGTATAGCTCATATTAGGAGGGGGTTGGGACCTTAGTCCCTTGTGTGTTTTGCTTTGACTTTTCGTTTTTATTTGATTTGATTTATTCTTGTTATAAGAAAAAAATGGAAAAAATTACATAAGTCTAAATTAAAATTCACCCTAGGTCCTACATATAGTTATCCCACCCTTAGATTTAAGATCAAAGGAAATGTTAAATAATACTCCCTCCGGTCCTAATTATAGGAGCAAATTACCAGAATTTGGAGAGATTAAGGAAATAAGTTAAATTAGTTAATTATACTTATTTTCCAAAAATACCCCCTTTCCTCCCACTCAAATACTCCCTTCCATGTTTGGGCTAATATTAACCTAAAACATTAGTCTCCACTCCCTTTCCTCCCACTTCCTCCCCTCATACCAAACACACCCTTAGAGTCAGTTCAAAAATCCCAAAAGTTATCCTTATGATTGATTAATCGGCATCCACGTAATAATACAAAATTTATAGAAACAGCACTATATGTATCGTATGAACAATGCATCTGATTTCATATTCCATGTTCAGACTCGCATTTTTAGTTCGGATACTGAAAAATGATGTGTGTGAAAGATGAGCAATAATGGATGGTGAATTCTGCCCACTCACGTTTTACAAACACTTTTCAATAAAAAAAAATAAGGTAGAATCTCTCACTTGATAGAATATAAGGGTTTTGTGAATTAATTATTGTGGAAGAAGTATTAGTAGGGGTGATATGGGAAAAATATGACAAAATTTGATTATATAAAAAAGTATAATTTAGGTGTATATGACATTAATGAGTTGCAAACATTATTTACTTTATAAAATATATAAGTGTATTATTAATTAAATTATTATTGTCTTTAATTATTATTGAAAAAGTATAAATAGGGGTATTATAGGAAAAAAATGACAAAAGTTAAAACTTGCTCTTATAATTAGGACCAAAACCAACTCTAAAATTTTCTCTTATAATTAGGACCGGAGGGAGTATATAATTCCTCCTATCCATAATACTAGTATACTTCACTTGTAACTAATTTACAAAAATTAAAAAATGACAATTAACTAGAGAAAATCTCAGCAAAAGAACTTTGAAAATTTTAAAAGGCAAAAAGATGTTTTGAATACTCATAATTTCATAGAAGTGTTAGGCCCAATTTATCCTTTTTGAAATTTAAAATAAATCATACAAATGTCTTCATATATTTTTTTTAAAAAAAATATTACCTCATCGGCGGCTGGTGGAACTTTGATGGCCGAAGTTTTGGCCTTCAACTGGAAGGAATATTCTGTTAGGAATAAATATTCTCAAAGTGGTAATTGTGGGATTTGAACATGTGATATATATGATCTTTCTAAAATATTTCAGTGTAACATTAAATTATTTATCAGTTTATAAGTTAAATAAATTAAATTGAAAAAATATAATAAACATAAAAGATAAAATGGAAAAAAAAAATACATTTAAGACGGAATTAAAGTCCACCCTTGGTCCTGCATTTATTTATTCCACCCTTATATTTAAGATCATAGGAAATGTTAAATAATATATAATTCCTCCTATCCATAATACTAGTACACGTCACTTGTAGCTAATTTACAAAAATTAAGAAATGATAATTAACTTAGGGAAACTCCCAGTAAAAGAACTTTGAAAATTCACTTGTCTTGATGAACACTCATAATTTTAGAGAAGTGTTAGGCCCAATTTATCCTTTTCGAAATTTAAAAGAAATGACACATGCTTTTATATTTTTTAAAAAGAAAGATTACTTCATCGGCCGTTGTTGCCACCGGAGTTTTGTTAAGAAATTCACGAAGTTTTAATAGATTTTAAAGACTTTCGTTTACTAAGTAAAAAAGTCACATTATCATATCATTCACAAGTTTTTGTTAACAAATAAACAACATTTAATTAGGTTTTAACAACTATTATAAAAAAAGCACACTCTCGGATTTTAACAACTAGTGAATTTTTAATGGAAAAACGAAAATTATTAAAATCTAATGGATTGTAATAAGTTATTAGCAAAACTTATGAATTA
The DNA here is from genome assembly GCA_025563575.1 of Acacia pycnantha. NCBI lineage: Eukaryota > Viridiplantae > Streptophyta > Magnoliopsida > Fabales > Fabaceae > Acacia > Acacia pycnantha. The sequence continues at coordinate 1,849,696 of JAMWYP010000035.1, forward strand.
TCTAATATATTTCTTACTTGGTAAAAAAAGTTGTTTCATAACAAAACTTAGTAAATAAAAGTTTTTTCACTTGACAAACAAGTGTGTGTGTGTGTTTTCGTGTTGGAGCTCCGATCGACCGGTCGTCCACTAGAACTCTGGGCGTTGGTAACCAGAGCTCCGGCTGCGGTGGCCAATGGGGTAATTTGTTGTAAAAAAATTATATAAGGGCATTTGTATCATTTACTTTAAATTTTCAAAAGACAAATTATGTACTAATATCTTTCTGGTATTATGAATATTCGAAACACCATTTTATTCTTTTTTATTTTTAAAGTTTCTTTTGTAGAATTTTATTTTTAAAGTTCTTTTTGTAGGATTTTCCCATTTACTTATCAAATCTATCTAAAAGTAATACAAATCCAACTTTACATGTATTAAACTATGTATTAAAGGAGGAAAAAAATATAAGGAATTATATTTAGAAATGAACTATAAGGTTGTGAGAATTGACGATGTAACATTAATTATTCTTCTTGTTTTTTATAATAAAAATTTTAGGAAAGGGGTTGGGTTCAACCACGATCCAATGGCAGGGTGAAATCTCTCTTCCTCCTAGGTGATACCGATGTTGGGCAAGGCGAGCCGTCTATTACTCTCAGACGTTAATCTAGACACCTAGGAGCTAGAATGCCTCCCTCAGCGCCTTGACTAACTCTAGGATCGAACACCTTCCTTTGATGAGAGTGTCCGACCCCTTTACCAATTGAGCCCAAAGACGAGGGATAAACATTAATTATTCTACAATTTGCATATATAAAGATTTTCAAAGTCTTTTAAGAGTGACTTGGATTACCTACCATAACAATAATAATGATTTTTTAGAAGAAAAGAGGGATCAGATTCGGGAAATGTGAGAGGGGTCGGTAAAAGCCTAGAAGGACGATGAAAAGAGGGGGAAAGAAAAAAAGATCACCGATGGAAGAGAAGGTAGGGTTGGAAACGAAGGAACAAGAATGTGTGTAAGAAAAAAAGAAAAAGATGCCATTTTAATGATTTAGGTAATTATGGAATATTATTATTATTATTTACACGCCACATGCCCTTGAATAGTAGTCAGTCATAGAGTGTGTGGCGTGTCGTTGATTTTCTTTTCTTTTTTTATAAGCAGTCACTATCCTAATCTATCTCTTTTTTAACTTGAAGGATTTATCGGGTCAGACTAATCTAGATTCGTCTCGGGTCAGTCTCCCTAGAGAGAAGGAAGATCTACCAATACTACCTGCTCTATTCACAACCTCAAACTGAGGACCTGCTTAAAAAAGAATAAATACCTTACTATTCAATTCAATTCTAGTGGTTAGGGATGGAAATAGATCAGGTCAGGTCACGCTTTGACTAAATAGGCCTATACCTGTAATGGGGGTAAAAGGCCTGAGCCTGAAGCCCTGAACCTTCATAAGGTCTGATCAAGCCTGAAGCCTTTTTAAAGGCTTACTTACAATGTAGGCCTTTAAAGGCTATAATTAACTAATATAAGAATATGGGTAGTACTATAATTAACTAATTATACCTGAAATTAGAATATAATAATGGAAAAAATTAAATATTGTGTTATTTATATTATATAATTATATTTATATTTATTAAATGTGTAAACAGGTAAGGCCTGAATAAAAAACGTCTAGCCTATTTACACATACCTTTTTAACAAATACCACTCCGGTCTTATTTATAAGTCCAGTTTGACCAAAAAATTTAGTCCTATTTATAATTCCATTTTGACCAAATAAATGAGATTGTAACAATTTTGCCCATATTAATGATGATGAGAGAGATTGGCTAGTTATGTTGGGAAGAGAAAAAGATGAGAGAGATTTGATAATAAATTTTAAAAGGTACCCATTCATAAATTAGGGTAAAGTTGGAAATTTGTTCTATAATCATTGATATACCTAATTTTCCTTGGTATGTGAGATTTGGTCAAATTGAACTTATAAATAGGACCAGAGTGGTACTCCCTCTGATCCTTATTATAAGACAATAACTAGCAAGTTTATTTGGTCCTTTTTATAAGGCACTTGCTTATTCCCATTAAGCAATGATTATTTTTTTTCATGTCTACCCCTAATTAATAAAGGTAATGGGTGAGAGTAATAATTAATATAATATTGGAGTTTAGTGCAATTAGTAGGGGTAATATTGGAAATTACTTAGATTCTATGACAACTTTATTAACTTTAACTACTTTTATTGGTTTGTGAGAAAAGTTAGTTGGTACCTTATAATAAAGACCAAAGGAAGTATATCAGGTCATATCAAACCCTAAACAAACTAGGTCATTTGGCCGCCTGATAAAGATCTTGCCTATTCCCACCCAAACCAGTGGTGTTGGTTGTCGTTGATTATTATGGCACCTATTTTAGGAGCCTTCCTATTTCTTAATCTAACGTTGTCAGGTGGACCCCATTGCACAAAATCCCCTAACTCGTGATAGTCGTACACAATTATTTACACTCCTGCTCCTAGTCAAACTTTTGCATCCCATGCCATGCCACCTAACAAATTAGACACATTCATTTATTGATTAGTTTTTTTTTTCTTGGTTACCAATATTGATTATTAGTAATTATTCAAACAAAAATCATGTTTCAAAGCATGACCATGAGTGACCAAGCTTCACGGTCCTTTGAATTTTCTCATGATTTGAATTTTGGTAAAAATTAATTGTTTTAATTAACTCAGAAATTCAACTTTATATTACTCCATTTCTTAGGTTTCATTTGCTTAATTGACTTATTTTTGTACTTTATCACTAGTTTCCTACTCATTCTTCTAGAAGACTACATAATTTTTGGAAAGTGCTAGGAATAACTACTAACACTTTAAATTGGACAAATTAATTTTTTTTTAAATGGACAAATTAAATTCAAAGGATTAAATTGTAATTAAATAAAAATTATAGAAAAATTATTAAATTTTGTTGAGAGTACCTCTAAAAGAAACATTTTCTACATTCATATAGATTTAAACTTGAGACCTTATAATTAAATAGTTAAAGTCCTTTTAACTAAAACAAGCACATGTTGATTATTTTTTATGATTTTAAACATTATTTTCTAGATAAAATTCTTATTTAAGTGGTAAATACCTCGAGGAATGATTTTATATTAAAGACGAGACAAAATAAAAATATCATTAAAATTGAAATGAATCCAAGTGGAATGAAAAACATATACAATTTTTTTTTTTTTTTATCAAGTACTACATTCTTAATTACTTTTGTTTTAGTTAGATTTTACAAATTTGTTAGGTGACAAAGATATGGCCCACCAGCTCCGATTGATGAGGTGGGAAAACCGTAGAAAAAGTGAGGTCGGTAACCAACCCCAAAAAGATTCCTCCACATTTTTACTTATTTATATTATTTCCTTCGCGTGCTTCTAGAAGCCCCTTTCAACCTTACCAACCACTTCATCAAAGCCGGCTCCAAATCACCATTTTAAAAACTCCTTACATTCTTAATTATAAGATTAAGTTGACCTTTTTAGAGAAATTAATTAAATTACTTTATACTACCTCCAGTCCTAATTATAAAATCTAGTTGATTTTTTTAAGGATTAAGAAAGTTAAATAAGTTACTTAATCATTTCATGTGTATCATAGATTATATATAGTTTATTAGTCCAACTAAATAATTTGAAGAAAAATAAAAATAAAAATACTCTAAATTAATTTAATTAGCTTCCTTAATTTCTCCAAAAAAGTCAACTAACTCTTATAAATAAGACAGGAGGGAGTAGTATTTTATTTTTATTTTTTCTCCAAATTAATTAGTTGGACTAATAAACTTATATACTAGGTCCTAATTATAGGACATATTTAACCGATTTTAGAGGGATTAAGAATATATGTTAAATTACTTAATTTTACTCATTTTTTCTAAAATGCCCCTATATAAGTTTTGCACTTCAATTATCTTGTTGATTTCACATAATCCCTCATTCATACCAATAGGGGTATTTTAGAAAAAAAAAATTGACAAAAATTAGTATGTTGTCCTCTAATTAAGACCAAAATAAACTCTCAAACGTTATCCTATAATTAGGACCGGAGGGAGTATAATCTAAGATATACAACATATGATATGATTAAGTAACTTATTTAACTTTCTTAATCTCTCAACAAAAAAAGTCACATCATTCTTATAATTAGAACCGGAGGTAGTATTTTTATATATTATACATACACACACATATTCCTAATCTCACTTGAAGGAGAGAGAGAGATTATTTTTTGGTTCTTCATATAACTTCCCGGACAAAATTTATATATGGATGTACAGTTTCACTCATAAGTTATTGTTCTTAAGCTTTTCAGCCTCACTTATTTATTTTCTTAAATAAAATTTTATTAAATAGAGTTAATTGGATTTTATATTTTTCTCAATTATGATAAATCCATATTTATTCTTCGAGGGGAATGTATGTATAATCCATACGTTTTCACTTATGACAATTAAGTAAATTAGTAACCACATCTTTATTAATTTGACCTTTATTACATAAAATCTAATATAATCCTATATCAAGAGATAATAGTGACAGCAATAAAAAAATTATATATTTTAATCAAATAGTAATTTAGTTGGCAAGATTTGTCCTTAAATTCAGGGTGGTTTTATTTTAAATCTCAATCGTGGAAGGTAGCTAGAGGGAAGTTAGTTAATGAGATGGACCTACAAAGGTAAGTGGAGTAAGTCGATAAAGAAAAAGCTTCTAGAATTCTTGATTATTAATTATTAGAAAAAGAAAATTGAAAATATAGGTGAATTAGAAATAAAGTACTAGAAAGTTGGAAGACCATTAACACCCAAAGAAAATTCAAAAGAGGAATTAACAATTGAAGGCAATAATAATTAAGAGTAGGTGAATTTTTTAGAACCTTCCAAACAAACTTATTTGGTGTCAATAAAAAAATCACCACAAACTTTAGCTTTCCATGCATTTCATATATAGTCTCTCCTTGTTGTTGTCCTTTGATTTTTTTTTTCTCAATTTCTATTTCAGCTATTAATGTAATTTTTTTGTGTGGATAATAATAATTAAATGTGGTTTTATTACACTTGATTTGAATTTCCTATTTTTATACGATGTCATTAATTTTTTATTAATTTGTGGTGATCTACTAATTATAATGCAAAGGTTCTCGAAAAATATGTGAGAAGGAGAAAATGTCTCACTTATATATAAGGTTGTAGATTTATCGAAGTTGAATTTGTTAAAATGCAAGTTTATCCCACAAAAAAAAAAAAATTAAAGATGGATTTGAATAATAAAATTGAAATTTTTTGAAGAAACTCGGAAAGATTGAGACAGATAAAAAATGAGTACTATTTTCACTTAAACAAAAACATAGTACTACCTCTGGTTCTAAATATAGGACATAATTTGTAGTATAAATTGCAGTACAAATTATGTCCTTTATTTAGGATGAGAGGTGTACCAATTAACCTTTAAACAAAATAGAAAGCATAAACAATGTGTGATTTGCCTAAAAAATAATCACTCATAAGTGTTGGTTATCTCAAGTTTTTATAGCGGTTCCTTAAACTGCTACTACTGTATTTTGTAATGGTTAAAACCGCTAGGTACAACTATTTGATTTTAATCGCTACAAAACATTGGTTTTTTTTGTAGTGATAAGTTCCCCTGAAAGTAACTAAAATGTAACAATTTTTTCCCATGCCGCTAAACATGTTAATAGTTAGTGTCAATTGTTTAATATTCAAGACGAATTTTCTTCTTTTTTAACATTTTGAGGGCAAAATTGCTTCGAAAAAAATAATAGATACCCAACTTGGCAATGCTTTTGAGTTGGTTACTTCTGAGAAAAAGTTACACCTTAACCCTATAAATAATGTTTAATTTAAACTAATGAGGTTAACTATTAAATCTAACAAAAGAGATTAGTCTCTTACTACGCTTGAATTTATAATGGGAGAGTGTCTACATTCAAGATCTAACAGTGTCTCAAATAAAATTGTCATATGTACATATAAGCCTATAAAAAAATATTTAATTTACAATTATAATTAATTAATCTCAACAATTAACGCTAATAATAATAATGTCTACAAGCCTATAAAAAAAATCATTACTATTAATTTAAGAAAAAGAATACAAAAAAAATTAATGATCAATGACAAAAAAGGTGGAAGAGAAAGTGGGGTAAAAAAAGTAGAGCTACCTACCAAATCCGGCGCATAAAAACTCCAAATTGTAACCGCTCGTCTATCTCATCAACTCGGTCAAACTCAGAAGAAGAAAAGAAAAGTGGTCCCGAGTCAATTGCCCCTCTTCCTCCCTCCCCTCCCCTTCCCTTCATTCCCACAACCATTTATTTATATTCCATCTCTTCCTCCTTCCCTTTTCTTGTCCTCGCTTTCTCTCTCTACCATCTACTCCCTCTCTCTCTCTCTCTCCCCCACCCACCATGGGCCGATCTCCTTGCTGCGAGAAACAACACACTAACAAAGGTGCTTGGACCAAAGACGAAGACCAACGCCTCATTAATTACATCTCCCTCCATGGCCAAGGCTCCTGGCGTTCCCTCCCCAAAGCCGCCGGTATACAAAAAAAACACTTAATTAGTGACTCGATGGAATTGATAAATTTCGTTGCTAGTTCACTGTTTTTTTTATAGTATTGTGTGTGTGTGTAAGCTTTTTGTTCGTTCCTGATACATAGATATATGTGTGTAGGTTTGATGAGATGTGGGAAAAGTTGCAGGCTGAGATGGATTAACTATCTGAGGCCTGATCTTAAGAGAGGCAATTTCACTCAGGAGGAAGATGACCTTATTATCAACCTTCACAGCTTACTCGGCAACAAGTATATACTCTTAATCCTGTTTGTTTGGTTTTCTTCGATTTTCTACCAAAAACCCAGAATCTGATACTGCGAATATATCTAATCTTTGATCATCAATCTTTTTGCCTGCTTTTTCAAGTGATGACATAAAAAGTGATGTTTTTATTCAAACTTAGATATATGGGCATCTTGTTCCTTCTTTGTTTCCTTTCTTTTTTTAACGTTTTATTTTGTCGCTGTTATTGCGAACTTGTAGGTGGTCTTTAATCGCGGCTAGGTTACCGGGTCGAACCGATAATGAGATCAAGAACTACTGGAACACCCACGTCAAGCGCAAACTCTACAGCCTCGGAATCGACCCTCAAACCCACCGTCCACTCACCTCCGTCGCCTCGGCAACCACCACCACTCCGGTGACCACCAGCGGTACTATCAAGAGAAGAACCAGTAACAACCAAAATAATAACCCTAAACTCAAGCCAGTCTCATCATCACGGGAAGATTCAAATAGCAATAGCAGCAGCGGGATTACCACAGACGAATCAGCCAATTCTGATAATGATAATCATAATCATCACCAACTCATCAACTTGGAGCTCTCCATAGGTCTCCCTGCTTCCTCCAACGACAGTAAAACCATCTTCGTTCACCCCTCTGATGCAGTCTCAGACGACAAGTTATTAAAACAACAACGACGTGATGACAATAAAGAAGTGTGTCTGTGTTGCAGTTTAGGGTTTCAGAGCGTCGTTGGTAATAATCAAGCATGTAGGTGCAAGGCCATGATCAGAAATACTTGTTCAGTTATTACTACTGCACCTACTTCTTCTTCTGCTGCTGCTGCTGCTTCTTCTTCTTCAGACATTTGCAGTTTTTTCACTCCCTTAAATTCTTAGACGTACCACACTGCTAGTCTAATTATAGTAGAGTTAATTACTTCCAAACGCGTTATATATGTTTTGTTAGAAATTATATAGTATAATGGAAATAGCCCTGCCATGCACTGATCTCTCTCATCTCTTCCTAACTTAGTTGTGATTTTGATTTTTGTCCATCTTTATGTTTTCTTTTTGCCCCTCATTTTATTTCAAATATATACTAATAATAATTTGAAGAGAATATATAATTTCAATCTTTCCATGATCTCTCTCTCCCTGTTCTTCACCTTTTTCTACGTATCCTACTTCTAATAAGTCTTTAATATATACTCTCTTTTGTTAAATATATGAACATATGTTGATACATGATTTGTAAAAAATTGAACTTTTTCATCACGACCGGGTAGTATTTATCAGAGAATAATTTCAATAAGTTTGAGATGCTATATATATATATACTCCCCTCCTGACCTAATAATATATAAGAGAGAAGCATTTCAGGGCTCATTAGCTCATGATAATGATGAGCCCTAGTTAATCATCAACATAGACTGTTTATATCTAATTTAGAGGATCATAATGAATTTTTCACTTAAAAAAAAAAATTATCTTAATACATACATAATCTAATATAAAGATAATTTTTTAGCAGTCAGTTTTAAAATTTTTATCTATAATTTACCATTTGAAAATAATAAATCTAGATCATTGAAATCCTATTTGAATGGTTTATATCTCGCCTCATTGTTTAGCTCTTGGTACTCATCTCCCTTTTTTTCCAAATTGTCCTTTATAAATTATAATTACGACTAAGGTACGGTTAAGCCACATCTTTTACAAATAATTAAATTAAATAATTTTATTAATTTCTATAAATTAGTTATCTAACTTTTTAAGTAAAAACTTTATATCCTTTAATTTTATATATGACACGAATTTAAATGCAGAAACCTGCCATTTCTTGTCAGGGGAAGAAGACAAGTGAAAAATGCTGATATATATACAAGGGAAAGATGGTGAATGACCTTTCACCATTTAAAATCAGCATCTGTCCACCAACTCTCTACCCTTTCTTGTTGTTATTACAAATTTACCTGCTCTATGTATATATAGACTTCATAATAAAGCGTCAACATTTTGAAATTATATACCAATAATTAATTCTCATCACCAACAAACAGAAGTAAATCAATCATAAATTATTTAGTTTTTTTTTTGTATTTTTTAAAATTCGTAATTATAAAATATTCAACTCAAATGAAAGTGTCTCTGCCTTCAAAGATGTATATATTGTTATTGAACATTCACACACACACACACGACATTACATTTTGAAAAGGTTTCGCATGGATCAAATATTGACTAATTTTTCGTTTGCTTTTTCTACGGAGATTAAACTCTTTTTCCTTCACCATTCCGATGTACTACGAGTATATTATTGAGTGCAGTCAAAGGCAAACACCAAAGGTGAAACATAAACACGGTGTTAATTTATATATTTTGGAGAATATATAGTAAATATTATGGAGAGGGATTTGTAGACTAGTTGCTAATTCATTCCCAATTAATAATATGGGAAATAATATTTCGCTAATTTTAATTTGTATTTGAACTTCGAAGTTGGTGGAATGCTGTAATTTGATATATGTGTTAACAATAGTAATTAGAGGAATATAATGAAGAAGATGATGAATCTTATATTAACCACAACCACATATAAGAGCAACATGCTCATCATATAAATTATAAACTACTTGGATTATCTCTAATCTACATACCCTCACTTGAGGGAAATAACCAAACTTCATTGGGGACTAAGAGGGACTTCTCTCTAGAGAGAAACTCAAAACGTACATGGTGTGGATCTCATCATCCAACATAACCCACAGGTTTTAAGATCGCAACCTGACTCTGATACTATATTAACAATAGTAATTAGAGGAATATAATGAAGAAGATGAAAAATATTATACACATAAGAACAACATGTTCATACAAACTATATTCCACTTGGATTATCTCTAATACCATCACGTGGGGGAGATAACCAAACCCTATTTGGGGACTAAGAGAGACTTCCCCTTAGAGAAAAACTCAAATTAACCTCTCTTTAAATATGAATTGAATCTCATTATCCAACACACAAAACCTTATTAGCTAAGACCCTTTATATAGATTAGGACCCTAGCTAACTAACTAACTAACTAACTAATGAATTATATCACCCTAGCTAATATCTCTAACAACATGGATAACGGAACATTCTCAATCAAATGTGAAGGAATTCAAAATTGGGAGGTCAAGGGCTACTTAACTAAATACAGTATATATAACGTCAGTGAGGTTACTTGAATCGGAAAAAATCAAAGTGTGAAGAGAGGAAAAAAGAAACGAGAAAGAGACCCAACAGAGAAACACAAAGATAAAGTCGCAAGATATGTAAGAGAAGAAGAAGCGTGAGGGTTTGATGCTTTCTCATCATCATCATCATCATCTAAAAGGATAAAAGATAGATATTGATAACAACAACCTTATCAGTTTGATCATTCTTCAAACAACTTTGTATGGTAAGAAATTCCGTTAAAATTAATTAGTTAATGATTTAAAAATATTCATGAATTGGAGAATATTATTGTTTAGTTACGTACGTTGGTGTAAGAGATTATATTCTTTAATTAATTGACTAGAAAATGCAAATTAAAAGTAGGGAGAATTCCAAATAAATACCATTTGAATTTGTAAAACCCCCAGAAGTCCGTTGAATTTGTAAAAAGACTGAGAGGTACAAAGGACCTATGAGGGATATGCAAATTCGAGTGAAAGTACCCTTTTACCCTTAGTTTTAAATAAATAAAATAAAAAACCCTCCAACCCCCACCACCGCCGGCCGGCGACTATGGCCGCCGGCCGGCCTCCGCGACCACCACTGGAGGACGGCCGGCGGCGGCTGGTCTCCGAAGGTGGTGGTCGCCGGCAGCCGGCCGGCGGTTGTGGGGGTTGGAGGATTTTTTATTTATTTAAAACTAAGGGTTAAAGGGTAATTGATCACTTGAATTTGCATATCCCTCATAGGTCTTTGGTACCTCTCAGTCTTTTTACAAATTCAACAGATCGACTTCTGGGGGTTTTGCAAATTCAAATGGTATTTATTTAGAATTCTCCCTTCAAAGTAAAGGTTTACGTACGTAGAGGATTTTATATTAATTAAGGATCATAAAGAGAAGGGTTTTATGATAATATAAGAGGGAATAATATATAGCATATAGCAGGTAAGGTATGAAATCAAAGATATCGGATCAGGAAATCTGAATATGAGAGAAAAAGATGGAGGATAAAGAGAGAAGAGCTTTTTTAAGAAATTCAATGGTAGAGAGGTGACAAGTTGTTATGAACCACTGGATCAGAATTTTTGTGGGAGAGAATAAAGATTATTAAGAGGAAAAAAGGTAAACTAACGGATAAACAGAACAATCCAAATTATAACTAAACCAAAAAAAACAGAGACAAAGAGACAAATACAGATTGATCCAATCGGTAATTAAGAGCATGACTCATATAAACGATAATATTATGAGTTCAAATTTCACTACCCTTGTGCAGATTTTGTTGATAGATCGATCTATAACTACTTTTTTTAAGTGTTTTTTTTTTTAAATTCGAAGGCATATCCTAACTATTATGAACGTCCGATACTCAAACCACCAAATCTTTTGTAATTAAAAAAAATGAGAGGGGGATAGCAAAAGGCACAAGCGTGTGTGATAGAGAGAGGTCGGTTTGGTGGGGGGAGAAGAGGGGCCCACTTTGCTATTCCTAACGTAAGGATGAGATGAGGAAGAACATAGAATGAGTGAATGAAATATCAACTGGGTTGGGGTTGGTAGATATGAACCCCTGACGTCACAACCCACCTACCCATTTTTTCCTCCATTTTTAGAAAATTTGTTCTCGTGATTTTTTTAGAAAAATAACATAAAAATATTACTTAAATTTTAAAATTCTGTTGATAACAACAATAATAAGATTAACAAAAGTAGTAAAACAATTGACAACTCGTTTTATTGGTAAATCACTTATTTGAAATTCAAATACTTCCTCTTATCTTTATTATAAAGCACCAACGAACAAGTGTTATTGGTCCTTTTTATAAAGCACTTGTAAGTTTCCAATGTACATTTAATTTATTTTTTGATGTCTGCCCATATTTAATAAGGGCAATGGGAGAGTATACTAATTTATATGATATTTGAGTTTAGCATAGTTAGTAAAGGTAATATATTGAAAATCACTTGAATTTTTAGACAACTTTAATGCTTTTAACCAATTTTTATTCGTGAGAATTGGTAATTGATACTTTACAATAAGAACGAGAGAGAGGGTAATATTTTTCTTGAGATTTTTCCTTTAAAAAATAAATTAAAAAAACTTGAGTTAGAATTTGTCATCATTAAAATATTATATAATCATGTGCGTGATACTTATATAGATGATCTAGAAGGAGTAGGTAACATGTATGTGGTGGAGAGAGGGAAGTGATGAAAATGAGAGCATAGGTAAATAAATATATGTATGGAGTAAGTAGTATATATATATGATCTAGAAGGTTATGATGAAATGAAATGAAACTCACTCTTTACTTTATTACTTGCTTCTCTACCTAATCCCTCTTATCATCATTTCATCATCTCTCTCTCTCTACCATTATTGAAGTACGTTGCTTCTCTCTCTGCATATATAATTTGGTCGATCGTCTTGTACTTAGTAGCTGTCGTATGTATATAATTCTATATCCTCGACTACTATACACCTCCACGTACCCTAAATACTCTTCTTCAATTTACTCGCACATTAATTTATCTTTGAAAATGATAATCATTCGGTTCTAAAATATAGAACATAGTTTGTAGCGTAAATTACATTACAAAATACTTCTTCTAGTCTTTATTATAAGACACCAACTAATAAGTTTATTTGGTCATTTTTATAAGGCACTTGCTTGTTCCCAATGGACATTAATTATTTATTTCCATATATACTTCTAATTAATAAGGGTTGTGGGTGAGAGTAATAATTATATAATATTATAGCTTAGTGCAATTAGTAGGGGTAATATTGGAAGTTACTTAAATTATAGAACAACTTTAATTTATTGACTTTAACTGTTTTTATTGGTTTGTGAGAATTGTTAGTTGGAACCTTATAATAAAGATCAGAGGAGTATGTATTTTATTTAGGACCAAAGGTAGTAAAATGCATAGGTTGTTATAATTAAGGAGATTCATTAAGCATATCAAAATAGTATACCGCCTAATTCATGTTTTTGTTTTTAAATATATTTCAATATATATAAAAATATATATAGAAGAAATAAATTCAATAGAATCTATAAATATATGTATATTATTTATATGTTATGTTGAATTATAGTTTATATATATACAATCTCTTCTATAATTTAGAACAATATGAAAATATATATAATTTTTCATCTTCCTTTCATGAGTGACTCACAAGTGATCAATTTTCTCTATTTCTTTATCTCTCTGTGAATCATATGTTTGCAAGAACAAAAATAAGATTTTCTCAATTCCAATCGACTAGGCGTACTTTTTGTGTCGATTCTTTTGAGTAATATATCTCCTAGTTGATTTCTTATTAGCACTATTTCGAGTCTCTTTGAAACTTAAAATCTCTCTCTCTAGATCTCATCATTTTTCTTTACCATCGCCTCAAGCTAATGAATGAGCACCACTCTTTCCAACACATGTAAATTATTCTTGCTCCATCTTTTCCATTTTATGCCTTTCTTTCCTTTCAAGTGTCCTCACATACACATCACATGCATCTCTCAGTTTAAAACTCACACACACACTGTCACACTGTCTCAAATATCCAAGTCATTTCCAACTGTTTCTCGATCATAACAATAAAATCAGTTTACACCATACAATTTATTTGTCTAGTGATTTCCTATGTTAAACTACACAATCCAAAATTATGTTCCTTTACTATCTTTCTCTGTCTTTCTCACACTATTTTTTAATAAATATTATGAGCACATATAAAAAAAAAAAAAAAAATCCTACTTCTTAAGATTATCAAATGTTTTATAAAATGGAAGAACCAAGAACACCTCTTAAAAGATGCTTTATATATATGAAACATGAGGGAGTATATATGATTACTATTCTTAATTTACATATGTATATCAAAATTGTAATATATTTTTCTTTATTTGCTATAGCTCAAAGGTATAATTGCTTTCGAAGTTTAAAACTCAAAAGGTTTTTAGTTTTTACCTCTCTCAGTAAATGTATTTTCCAAAGTTCAAACTTATAGTCTCTTTCCTACGGAATTGAGGGGCCACTTATCTCCTCAAGATCTCAACTAACAACTAGTAAAATCGTAATATATAGTGTATGTTTGGATTAGCTTTTAAAGAATAGTTTTTTTGATTTACAAGATAAATATAATATATAATAAATCAAAGAAAAAATCAAAGCACAATAGGTAATTGATAAATTTGGCAGAAATCTCGAATATTATTAATAACTAGAATATCTAATATATATTTTCATTGACCAAAGTTGGTGGTGCAACTTATTCACTTTTAAATTAATGATATATAAAATATGAAAAGAAGGAGAGATTTAAAGAACTAAGAATATAATATCGTGTAATTATATTCAATATTTAAGAAAATGAAGATTAATTCCCAACATGCATGATTTCATCATAGGCAATTAAAAGTGGCATACTATTAATAATCACACCTATATGAGTCAAACCGTTGACCCTTGATTATCCCAGTCCTCTTCATGACACATTCGCGCACCTAACCTAATGAACATGTGTCACTTACCCACCGATCGAACATTATCATATATATAAAAATATGGGATAATAATAATATCCAATTAAAAAGGGGAATCGAAACAAAGAAAGGCACCAAATTCTTCCTCAAAGTGGACCATTGCTTTTGTTTATACAAAAAAGAAACCTGCGTGATAAGTAGGGACCCGTCATATTCTTAACACACACACATGTTCCACTTATGTTATTAAACCTAGACCGGTCGGCTGGCTGGACTAACAATCTGGCCGGCTAACTTGAGTAGTCTAAGTATGTAATCAATTAACCTGGAAAAGGAATGACCTACGATCAACTTAGTTGATACGAGACAAACGATACAAATTTTTATCTTTTTTTTTTTTTGAAAACTACAGGCAAGTTGAAGCTTGAAGAGACAAGGAAGAGACTAGACTAAGAGTCTAACCCAAATTACAACAAACTAGAAAAAAAAAAAAACTAGTAACAACAGGCTAGTTGGTCTTTCAAGACCATATCCAGACATCCTCCAGGAATCGTTGGAATTAGCCTCACGTCTTCCTCAATAGAAGCATCATGGCCTCTCTTGGTCATGTAATCAGCACAAGGGATGTTGTCTCTAGGAGTGTAATGAAGCTCGACGTTCCAGTCTTGGAAAAGAAGGTCTCTAGTCTCCTTGATAATATCTCGAAGCGGGTGGTCGTCATAACAACAATCTCGCATGAGGGTATATGAATAGCGTTCAGAGAATCAGAATAAGTGAGAAATCGTTGTAAGCCCATCCGTTTGCCCATTTTTAGGCCTAACATGATGACATATAATTCAGCCTCAACAACAGAATGCAGACCAAGGGATTTGCAGAAACCCATCAACCAGTGACCTTGGGAATTCCTAATGACTCCACCGCAGGCTGCTTGGTACTGATTGCGCACCGACCCGTCGACATCAATGCGGACCACATTCGTTGGAGGCGAAGTCCAAGCCTTCTCTTCAGTCCTGCCACAAATTTTTATCTTTAATGTGCCTAAAATGACATTGTTTTGAATTAAATCAAATTATATTATTATTTTAATCATAACTGATTTGACTCCTATTAATAAGCCAATGGGTTCAATGATTTGTCTAGTTTCAATAGTTTGGTGTTTATTTGAGATCACGTTTGAGACCTTCAAAACTGCTTATTCATATAAATCGAGACAAAATTTCTCTCACGTACTTATCTCGTATACCGTAAATTACGATTGAAAGGCTCCTTTTGAAGACTTCAATTGCTATTTCAAACTAGCACAATTGATGATATTTTGATTCTGACTCTTAAGATCAAATTTGTTTATTTTTTTAATAAATTAAAGGAATATGATGCACCATAAGGCATTTTAGAAAAGGAGGTGAATCAGATGCTTTCAAGTATTAAACACCAACCCTTTCTTTCTGCTGATTGCCTAAAACCAACGACGCTAAGGGCTAATCATGTGATGCTCATTAAATTTACATGCAGTCGATCACATGTTCGATTCCAATTTTGACCAAGATTAAATGCAATCATCAATTCGACCGATTTTGTAAAATTAAAATATTTTATTTTCAATTTTAATTTTAATTTTTTTTTTAGGTTTTTGAAATATGCGTTAAATTGAGTTGCTATAAATGTCATATTTTACATTAGCATAATGATTATGATTCATTTAATTTTTATTTTTTTTCAATATTTACCGATATTTTCTATATAGTTTAAACGGAGTTTTTTTAACAATCCAAATTATGCTTCTCTCAAGAGAAAAATTTAAGGCGTTATACTTTCAGAAAATCTCAAGAAAATACCCCATTAACTTCAAAATCCTTAAAAAGTTATACGAATAAGTGAAAGTACAAATTTGGAAAAATGTAAGAATAAGGGATTTTGAAGTGTTAATGCTCTTACAAAATTGTCCCTCACTAACTACATAGTAAATATCGTTATTGAAATTGAAATAGTAAAATACATTTATAAATGTTATCATTCAAGTTACAAGTACACTTAGGGCCTGTTTGGTACGGGGAAGATTTGAGGAGGGAAAGGAACTTAAAAGAGGAAAATGAATGGAAGGGAAGATTAAGAGGAAAATTAAAATTAGTTATTGAAACGTTGCATTCTTATTTGTAAACAGTGACATTTAATCATTAATTATACTTATAATGCGAATGACAACATTTATAAAAGTACGTACTATTTTAATAACATCATTTACTACTACTTTTAACTAGTGCAGTAAGTGAAAGGCAATTTTGTAAGAATCCCTACACTTTAAAACCTCATATTCCTACCATTTCCTTAATCTGTCTTTTTTATATTCAAGTCACTTTTGGGGTTTTTGGAAATTCATGAGGTATTTTGTGATATTTCCTTATACTTGTCTAATTTTTTTTTTTTTTTTGATAACACTTATACTTGTCTAATTGAATTTAAACAAAAACTCATTTTGGGAAAGACACCGTCAAATTGAAGTTGATAAGCCCTAGAGGGCTGAAGCCGAGCTTCACAAATAGAAGGTTTGTCAAAAAAAAAAAAGACCCTAATTCCCAACTCTAACTACAATAAATGCTAGTAAGAAAAACTAAGAAAATATATAGGGACGTATTTATATAATATAAATTGGAATAATATAGCGACGGTTTTTATGGTTAAACTTTAGACAATCCCGATAAATTTGAATCAATACATTTTCAAACATTCTGAAAAAAGCAATCAGCCCTGAAATAAAATTTATACTATAATATTATAATAATTATTAATTCCAAATTATAATATTTGTTTTATTTGCAAATTGAAAAATCGACCAGCTTTGAATTAATAATTTAACATCTTAAATTACTGAAGTTGAAACAATAACAAAACATCAATTTACCAATCACATGAATCAAAATTCTCCCATATGTTAACCTTTTGTATTGGTCCTTGAGAAGCAAGGCTATATTTACGACCAGAGTAAATCTTTTATCTAACTCCTATATTTACGACTATTTTGCAAAACTCATCCATAGAAACATGATTCATTGAGGCATTATGTTCTACCATCCCCATGAAGCACCGGCAAAATACTCGTATAAACGAACGAAAGCCAGCAATATCCTCTGGTCAACCACAGGGACATGATTTTCTGAATGAGAAAGAAAGAGGCAGAAATGTAACAAGGAAAGGAAACAAACAAACATATTTACATTTTACGTATGAGAACCTCTTGAGGGCCGACACACATGATTTCGTTTGCGAGCATGCTCTTCACTGTGGTGCTGAGTCCGACATGCATATCCATACCAGCAATCTTCCCTTCTTGCTGCTTCAGCTGGCATTAACTGTCAACATGATAAATCAATCATCTGTCAGTTTTAAATTTCTTGACAAGAACAAAGATGGCGCTGTCATTTTAATCCATAATAATGCTACCAGATTCACACACTCTGCTGATTTAGCATGATATACTTGAGTTGATGACAGTGATACTTACATGTTTTGGCAGAGAAACCCGAAACCAGTACAAAAGGAACGATAACAACTTCTCGTAACACTCGCTGCACAATCACAACACGGTTGTGTGAATATCGGAGTAACCAAGGGAGCCAAAAATTATTAAGCAGTGATTGATAAGACATGTCAAAGTAACAAATGAGTTAATGGCCTCACACAGGTTTCTAAAATTGTCTACATGGTTTCTAGATTCTTGAATAAACAAAAACATAAATAACTCTTGAGGTCTGCTTCCATACTTCTAAAAGCATCCAACCCCCAAAAAAAAAAAAAAAAGATCTTAAAAGGTATTATTTGATGAACTTACGAAAACTCAAGTTTAGAGCTTTCACTACTAGTGAAGGGAAGTAAGCAATAAAAAACTAATACCTTGACTGATGGATCCGGGATCCAGATCGGTCACCAATATATCCAAGAACAAAGAATCTAAGTCCTTGACCAAAATACTCGAACATTCATATATTCATTCATAAGTCTGTTTACAATCTAAAGGGGATATATATAAAGAAACATAACCAACTGACTAACTGCTACAAACTTCCTAAATAACTAACCCCTAATGAAACACACATAAAACAGAACAGAATTCTAACTTCTCCTAATAAACCTAACTTCCAAACTTCCTTTAATTGATCTTATTAACCAAACGCCTCTTTAGAGGACGGTTTGGTATCCTATCATTGACCTAATCCAAACACCATTGCGAATATCTATTACTTTTTTACTCTAAATCTTGCAAATAAAAATAGGCACAAGCAGCTCAAAACAGTACATCAGAAGCTCCTCACATGTTATGCCATGCAACATTTAGTTATAGACTGGTTTAAAATATGCTCTTAAAATGTTTCAAAATGTAGGGCTTGACCTGATAAATATATACATAAATCCACTTTAGATTGAGTATGAAGCTTACCGGCATACAAGTGTCCTAGAAGTTATCATCTCAGAGTGATTCAGCGGCAACCTTGTTCTATCTGACAACAAAATATTATCTCTAATTTAGATAACTCTACATGTGAATAAACTAGTGCAGAGAAGAAAAGAACCAAGCAGCTACCAACAAGAAAATATGAAGGGAAAGAAGTTATATGAGTGGGCATAATAATTTAAACTGGAGCGTTTAAAACCCCAATATGCACATCTGATAAACTATCATCGGTCAATTATGTCACTCTACCTATTTCTCTGTTGTTCAGCTTTACTATCCACTCGGCAATAACATCCTGAAGTGTCCTCCCCATTTGTCTAATACAACTCTCTGTAATCTAGCAAACCACAGAGATAACAATCACATTAAAACATCATCGGTTAAAAGTCTGAAACTGACAACAATCAACATTTGGGACCATTAAATGCATACATTCTGTTCATGTAAATTCCTTTCATGTGCTGTAACAGGGATTCTTGAGATATTATGTTCTGAGATCTGCAAAGCAAAAAACATGTACATGATATCCTAGATTCAGCGACCATATCAGTTCCATAGCCTCAGTTCCTAGACATCAATAACAACCAAGCAAGAAAAATATTGTATTGCCCCACTAGATGGATGGTGTAAGATGGAAATAAATCCACCCAGTGACTATGCTCTTTCAGATACGACTATGCACTTAACTATGCTCTTTCAGATACAACTATGCACTTTTGGTCGTATATATATATGACTAAGCACAACAAATGGTTCAAAGTAATCCATACAGGTTTTAAAGTATCCTGGCTGCAAACAGGATAAGAGTCACTCCTGGTTATTCCTAAAGAGTGCCAGTATGCTCCACAAAATGCTCTGTCACACCCTGAACCTGCAAGTAAAGAAAACTAAAAGCCTTTAGCAAGTCAAATCTTTGAGAAATTGGACCTCATTACAAAGGACCAAACAAAATAGAAAATATAGGTCCACTCTGTTTACTTATTATTATCCAAGTGCAATGCACTGACTTCTAGTTCATCTCTATATCCAACAAATCAATAAGCACTGCTTTAGTGAGCCTAGTACAAAGTCTAAAAGCTAGTGTTACAAACAGAAATGTTTCATCACCCCAATTTAAAATCAATACTATGAAAACCAGGAAAATAAACAAATAAATAATTTCTTGCACCATTTAAGTCACAACAAATTAGAACTCACAATATTGAGCAACACCAAAACCATTACGGCAAGGCATCATTCCTCCACATGCTTGACATTGAAGATGAACAGTATTTCGGTTGCATTGAAACTCACCAACTTGAGCGACTGAATATTATAATAAACTCAATAAGCTTCAGAAATGAAATAAAAATGATCAAAAATTAGGAAAATTTCCTCTCCTCTTATTAAATTATGAAATTGACCAAGAAAGTCAGAATAATGATCACAAAAGTAGACAAATAGGTACGGAATGAATGAAAAAATTCTTCCCTAATCTAGGCAGGAACAAAAGGGATAAGGAAATGACAGGGAGTGGGGGGAAAAGTATCCATGGGGCAAAAATATCATGCTGCACAAGTGGTGTTGTACTGGGGTATTCCATATGTGATATTACATGACGGTTATATTACCACACTGTGGGCATCGAAGGTTTGTGTCATCACTCTGCTCATTCAATGGAGAGTAGGCCCTCTTTCGACTTTTATTTCGAGATCCAATGACCTAACCAAATACAATTTCAAATGATTAATCATCAATGAAAGATCATGAAATCCAACTAAATTCATGGTGGCAAACAATTTTTGAAAACTGAATGGGGCTTTATTGATTTTAGCTTGAGGCTTGAGCCAGGGCAAGGCCAATTATCTGGCTAACATTTTTCTTTTTGGCCAATGGCCTATACTAACATCACTTAAAATTAAACTCCCGTCAAAAAAAGAAAAAAAGAAAAGAAAAGATTGCACGGCAGGGGCATGATATTATACAACTTGACACAAGAACAAAAGCAAGATTTCAAGTTCATTCTCGTTTTAAAGACCAAGTATGGCTAGACAAGCAATGCAAAAAACAAGAGCAGGATGACAATTCTGCTTTGTCAAATGTCAATCACCTTATGCACTAGGCAGGAATTAAAATATTCATTTAACATGCCATGTCCAATGAGAAAAATAAACTGTTAATAGCATCTTTCCTTTTCAAATGGGCAGCACACTTCTCCAACACAATATACCAGAGTCCTTGCCATGTAAGGTCAATACTAGTACTTCACTTGAAGGCATACATTTAAAATAAAAGGACAGTAAATCATCTTACTCACAAGGTTTGATCGTATTGATGAATATGAGTCTAAAAGTGCAACTTCTTCATCTGAGCGTCTAAGGGAAGAATCAGCGCTTAGTATATCCTATCCAAAAGGGGGAAACAACAAAAAAAGAGAGAAGAGGGATAGATCAATCTAAGAGGGCCAACACACAATGATATAAAAGACATAATTAAAATGAACAAGAACTTGAACAAAACAGCTGGATGTAGCATATGCCTGTACAGTGATGAAGTAGTCAAATTTTATCTATCATGCTCATCATATCATCTCAAATGTCAACTTCACTCAGTAAAATTAGATCAGGTTTTATTAAGAATTTGTTAGGACAAGAAATTATGCTCTTGTACAAGTATATCAAATCTCAATCTAGGAGACAGCACAATGACAGCATCGCCTAAAAATTCAAGAATAGAAGCAAAGCCAGTATAGAGTGATCAATATAGGTTGAAGCTTTTAGGTATTACAATAGCTCATCTCCAATGTCAACTTTACTACAACTAGGAATTCCGCATTTGGTCAACATAAACAAATAGATAAGCAGGCCCGTTTATTTTGAGAAATTAAATGTAAGGCTTAAACCTAAGTTTATGCGTCAAACAGTCTGAACCAAGGTCCCCTCCCATCCACACTCAATATCACCATTTGGTCCCTATTTTGCAGATATTCTTGTAGACAACTCATGCTTGTTTAGTTATATTGGGTCTAGATAAGTTAGTTTTCATCAGACACTACTGCATAAAATTACCTCAGCAATGTTTCGTAGAAAATGATTTTTGCCAACAAATTGTACAACTGCTCTACAATGAGGACAGAGGACAGTTGAATGGTTTTCTTGCGACCTTCTTAACCACTCTGAGAAGCAACCGTTGCTGAAATGCCACATTGCAGTTCAAGCAGAAGCCAATGAAATGAAAGGGGAGATCTAAAAATATGTACAGGATAAGAAGCACACCAAAAATTATGGAGGCATGGCGCAACAGTAACTACATCATGCCATATGTTTAAACAGATGCTGCATTTTGCATTGTCAACATCCACTTGTATCTGCAAAAACAAACATGGTCATTAACATTGCTTTGCTACAGATGGGAATGGTAAGGACGAATGCATTGAAAGCAGGGGAAAAAATAGCAATTATCAACCTTTAGCTGCCTGTCGCTGGTTTCTGGGCTAGACGTGATATTAAATTTATAGCTGACAAAACCTAATGGCATTAAGAGAAAGAAAAAACTGATGTAACCAAAAACCAGTCTAGAAATTTTGAAAAAAATGGCATCAGAGACTGAAAGATTAAATTAAGAAACTTATCCAACTCAACAATAAACTTAAACAAATTTTCTTTTAGATCAAAAGAATCAAACGCCTTTAGCCTTTAGCCTTTAGGTAAACCCAAGTTTAGTATTTGATGGTGCCAATTACAATTTATTTTCATCTTAAAGAAAGATCATTGTAGAGATGTGTGATCAACTTTTTGTATGTTTACATGCAATCTCATTTAGGGTTAAGATTGCAACAATTCATTAGCTAAAAATTATGCTTCTGTACACTCGGAAAAGAATGCAATGGCCAATGACATGAATTTTTAAATTGATATACAAAAGAAACTCTTCATTAATTCACTATACTTACGAAAGACAACACTTTGAGAGCTATTAACAATGAAAAATCAATGTCGCCCAAATTTGTCAAATCAATTTTCAATGCTATAAGAAAAGAAACATAACATGTCAGTTGACCCAATTTCAAAGCTTTATAGACAACCTTGTTCAACAAGAATCGACAAATAGACTTAGCCTTGTGTCTTTGCTTCTTGATGAAACTAAACATGATTTAATCCAGAAAATATGAAAAGGAATTGCTACACTAGCAAAGGTCTTAGAAAGAATAACTCGCACCTTCTCTATCAGGACCTGAAATGATTTCACTTCCATCCTTGATAAGAATGGAGTCTTCATTGTGGACCTCAGCCCCATCAACTAGTATAGTATTTTGACTACAGCAAGTTACAGCCAAAAATAAGGAGAGCACAGAAAAACAAAAGGTGGAGGAAATTTTCCAAATTTTCAATACTTCAAGAAAGAGACAGGAAAAAGGAATGTAAAACTATAAATTATCATTTATTCCTTAAGCTATGTAAGGATTATTCACACTGCCGTGCTGCACCCCTTCCATATAGCTGAAACAAGTTATAGTGATTTCAATTCATGCAGAGAGAAAGTGTTATAATATTCCTAGTATCAAGCATCACCCTTGAAAGGTTTTAGACATCCATACAACATAACATTTATCTGCTTCAAAGACAGTTTTAAATGACATCTGTCTATTACCATGTACAAACGAGGCTGAAAGCCACATCCATTGCATCTTCAAGTTCTAAACGCCATGGTTCCTAGGTCTTACCAATAAAGCATTTTAAATAAGGATTGAACTTTGGTGCAATTTGTAAGGTGTTTGATATCGAGTTTTTCAATCAAACTATCACATGCAGAGGAACTCTTATTAAACAACCTAATTAGAAAACATCTAGGAAAGTGAACTAAGGTTTTCTCCTTTCAGAAAATCACAACAGATATCATAGAATATCAGGAGCAGGACTAACTCACTACTTAACTATATAATGTAGTTGCATGAGTACCTATTGTTTTCAATTGTGGCAGAACATAAATCAGAGTTCCTTATTATTTTGCACCAATTTTGTTTATCACCAGAAGACGTGATCTCAGAGCATATTACTTTCTCATCTGACCTTATCTCTACATCTGAGTATCTTGAGTCTGATGGAACTGCAAAAAAGGCGAGAGTTTGACTGAAATGAGCACCTTAAAAAAGTTTAAAACTTTGAAATAAATCAGTCACTTCATTTGTTAATATAAAATAGGTAAAGCAAATATGCTTGTAAAACAGCATTTGGTTCACGACCCGAAACATCCTCACAAATGCGCACCAAGTATAATGGTTCAATAAAACAGACGACCGTATCACTGGCCAAAAATTGATGTCAGAGAAACATTCCGAACATAGCTACAATAGACGGCCACGTTATAGTCTAAACTCCATAGTCTAGTACTGAAGTAGTGGACATTATGGGAATCACTTATAAGTTTTAAAGCTACTCTGAGTAAGAAAAAGGAGTCTGTGCCATTGTAGCTGTTAAACGGAGAAAAGACATTCTTTTTCCAATTCCCCTCCTGTCCTTGTAATTTTTAAAGGGTTTCAAGAAACTCCAATTCAAGTAAGGGGAAAGACGAATTCCTAACAAGAAAAAATGCAAGAGGATAGAGCAACCAGTTTGAAATTTTGAAGTAGCATATCTGAGTCTGATTTTTGCATGCATTGTGTAAACTACCCAAGAAGAAATTCAGATTGTATGCTTACCAAGTTTAGCCCAAATTTCATCTGAGGATTTTGCTCCCGAGCATTCTCCCTGTTCCCTCATCAGCACTAGTTTCTTGATCAAATAAGGCAGCGCCCAGCACCTCAGATGACAAGGGTTTATGAAGACGACGCACTATTTTTTTCCTCCCCACCGCTCTCTCGAACGCTGCCTCAACGGAAACCCAACCAGGCGCTACATCAAACGCGGAAAAAAAAAAGAAAGAAATAAAGAAATAAGCGACGCACTCTTTAAAACCGGTCCAAAATCCAAAGGCGTGCCAGGGAAGAAATTCCATCTCCATGGCAAGGGTTCATCATGTCAGAAAATTATTTACTCCCTCCGGTCCTAATTAATTATAGATTAATTATAAGATATATTTAACCGATTTTAGGGAGATTAACGAAAGAAGTTAAATCAGGTCATTTTACTCATTTTTCTAAAATGCCTTTATATAATTTAAAATGACATAAGTAAAAATGAATCAACAACTCATGTTACATACTTTTCCGACCTAGAATTTTCTTTTCCAAACGCTATCTAATTAAAATAATGGTCTTGCTATATATACATATATGTATACATATAGATATATATGTATATATGTGTGTGTCTACACACACAAAGATATATATGTGAGTGTGTTTATATATATATACACACATATATTGACACCACACACAGATATACATATATATGTGTGGGTGTCTATATATATTTGTGTGTAGACACACACATATATACATACATACATATATGTACACACACGTGTGTGTGTGTCTATACATATTTGTGTGTAGACACACACATATATACATACATAGATACACACGCACATATATATATATCTAAAAGTTTCACTAATTGAAAGAGTCTACGTACCCATATACATATACTCACTAAAAACCAAACACACTTGAAAGAATAAAATAGGGGTATTTTGGGGAAAAAATTGACAAAAATTGGAATGTCATCTTATAATTAAAACCAAAGTCAACTTTCAAATGTTGTCCTATAATTAGAACCGGAAGAGGTATTATTTAAATACTAAAAATACTAGTGTTAACGTTTGGTTATTAGTATTTAGTCCTTACATATGATCTAATTTTGGTTTTAATTCATATAGTTTAAAAAAAATAGTTTTTATAATTTCATAAAAACTTAGCCTAAGTTTAAGTATAAGACCAAAACTAGAACTCATTAAAGTATAGGATTAATTATTAACTCAAGCCAAATTTTTATAAAACTATAAGAACAAAAACCAACTATTTAAAAACTAAGGGATCAAAATCAAAAATCGATTAAAATATACGGACTAACAATGATAGTAACCATTTTTATAGTTTCGACTTGAAGTTATGCAACCCAATTCCAATAGTTTTGATTTAGTTAAAAATTGATTATAATTTTAATCATTTAAAACTTTAATATCAACTAATACAGAGTTGGTCTAACATTGTAAGAACTTGCTAGATCTCTCTAACTCTAAAATTTAAGTTTAGAGGAGACACCTATAGTAAGAGGGGCAACTACAAACCCTGAATCAAATATCGGGTAATAATATTTTTTTTTTAAAAAAAACTTTAATGCTAAATTTCATAAAACAAAAATTTTATTTTCTAAAAAATAGAGACTGATATTTTAATTGGTTAAATAATTAGGAGATTCAGTTGCATTGAGTAAATTTTCTAGAAAATCTGGTAGGCGTTAATTTGCATAAGGAAATTTTCCATAAAAGATCTGGATACTAAGATTTGTTAATATGAATGATCATGAAATCATAATCACAATTATTTTAATGAGTTTAATTAGCCACCACTTATTTCATTATGAGTTTTCTAGTGGAATAAGTGTTATTGAACTTGAAGGTTTCTCATGTTTCAATTAGGTAATTAAATAAATTAATTTCAATCTTTCATTAATCTTCCTTTGGTCTAACTAATTGATTTGGGCTACCAAAGCTAACTCAATGTGAATCCTAAGTTGTCTTCTTCATCATCATAACTGAACTAAATCTTTGTTATTTGATTTGATTTTAATCGATCTTCTTCTTAGGATTTTAATTATTCTCTCATAACAAAAACCCCCCAATAATTGCATTAGAATTCACATAGATCAGTTTTATTTTCATATAGGTCTTAGAATCAATATTCATCTTGCATTTAGTTAGTCATTTGCATCTAGGTAGTAGTGTCTTGCATTTTAGTTTAGGTTAATTCCATTGCATTTTTTATCATCTAAATTCAACCTGAAGAAAAACCCACAGATTGCTCATTGGGAGAATGACCTAAGTTGCCACTATATTGCATTATTAGTTGGTCCTGATTTAATTGATTGCTTAGTGCCATCATGTAGCTAGGTACAAATAAGCCAATGAAGTAGGACTAGGAAGTGTACGACGAAGCACGCATGGTATATAAGCTTTTCTAGTGGAGTAGTAGGGAACCGGATTCTCTCAGAATCTGGTTCCTCAGTATCCCTCAGAATCGCATCTGGGCCGTCCAAAAGGTGATCCAACGGTGTACAGAGGAAGTTTTAAAATTTTCATCTATACCGCATGCGGTATTTGCACCGCATGCGGTAATTTGAAAAAAAATGAAATGTCCCTTTGTGCACCGTTGGATCAATTTTTGGACGACCCAGATGTAGAGATTCTGAGGGATACTGAGGAACCAGATTCTGAGAGAATCCGGTTCCGGAGTAGTAGTCAGATGGATATCAATGGTGTCCAGCCACATTTCGATACCCACAATAAGAAAAAAAATGTTATGTGGATATGATGGTTAATTAGCACTCGTTTGATCCTTCAAAATAGTAATTTTTAGTCATGGTCCTCGACATAGTGAATAAATACCTCAGGATTAAATATCCAGACATTTATGATAAACGTTTCTTTCCAAAATATAAGTTGAGTTTTGACCAAAGATAAAAAGTTGAGTTTGAAGATGAAACAGAACTACAAAAAGAAAGGGTCGCCACACTTCCGACAGATAGATAGAGCCGAAGAGGTTGTCTTGTCCCCGAAAAAAAAAAAAAAAAAGAGGTTGGTTTAGTTCCCAAAAAGTAAAACAAAATAAAAATTAGAGCGTACAGACAGACACATTCGCTTTAACTTCGTCCATTTCAGAACCCTCCACATGCTTCCAAATAAGAAGCAAACATGTATTGAAATTGATTGTGAAATTTTAGCATACACTCATATATTCACACACACTTCAATTTTGTTGTTAACTCTCCATCAGACAAAAACAGTAATCACTCCCAAGAAATACCCTTTTTTCTTTCAAATTCTGCCAAAATGATACTTGACAATCTAAACAAAGTCCTACACAATATGGCAATCTAATAAAAAGCATTTGAATCTCCAATTTGCAATTTACAAAAAAATCAAAAACAAACCACCAAAATCACCCTTTCTAGGCAATCATATCAAGGCCCAGAAGCTCCAGAAGACTCTGCAGCATCCTCTAATCTCAATGTTATGGCCACTTCTTCAATCATTTTACCTCTATCTGATGATGATCCTTCCACAGTTCTATTCAACCTCTTTAGCCATATATCATAGTCAACTGGGTATGGAGTCCCACAAAGGCTATCCACATAATCAGCAAACGCCTTCAAAACTGCAGAAACCTGCCCAAGATATTGCTGGATCGTTCGCTTCGCCCAGCTTCTCTCCCTCCATTGAAGAGCAGATTCTATGGAGTCTTGTTGCTGCATCGTGCCTCCGCAAATAAAATAGAGGACATAGACAATGCTTTCTGCATCAGATGAGGGACACAGCTTCCCATGTTGAAGAGCATGGGATGATGAGAACTGCAGGTTTATGGCAGGGCTATCCCTGTCTTCCAACACAGCTCGACCCCAAGATATGGGGACATATCGGCTTTTGAAACCGTGTCTTTCAACAACCTGTATGATGTTTTCTGGACAAATGTCACCATGTAGGACGTTGGCCTTGGATGCACTTCTTAGAGCAGCTAAGCAGTCCTGGCAGCAGCGAATTGCTTCATCAGCCGAGAACTGTCCTTCATAAGCAATTACAGATGAAAGTGGCTTTCCTACTGGAGATGTCACAAGTATCGGGGTCCCACACCACGGGTGGTCACATCTCCCTCCAGGATTCTCCTTCTTGCAGGGACCAGAATGCAAAATCCGACCAGAGGCTATGATCTCTGGCAGATATTTGCTTACGATTCCTTGATTCCTCAAAATGTTTAGTACTTTTGTTTGACGTTGTACCTGGTACCAGAGACTCATGTCCTCCCAAGAAGGCTCAAGTCTAGAGGGATGGGCGCCCACGTATAAAGTCAACAACTCTGAGGGATGATCAAGAGAAACAGCACTATATAGAAAACAATTCCCACCTACAACAGACTCCTGAATTTGGAAACTTCTCTGACCTTGTTGTGGATCATCCAAGAGCAATACATCACCTTGCTTGAGCTTCAGGCGTGATGCTTGCTTCCTGAGAAAGAAATCATTCTGGTCGAGTTCAACAATCTCTCCAGTTTCATAGTTAGCTGATCCTTGGTAAGGAATTAGTGCATTTTCACTCTCAATAATGCAGCACTCGGTCCTGCGCTTTTGAAGGCGAAGGCCATGATCTGCGATTAGTGAAGCTACTGACTTTCTTGGTGGCCCCTTCCATTGGGCAATAGAATAGAAAGTTGCCAACAATACCTGCAAGGTTCCCATATCCCCCCAGCTTGCATTTCCTAGTCGGTTCCATATCGGTTCTGCTGGGGTGACACCAACTTCAGCACAGACTTTGAACCATTCAGCCACAGATTGGTACGGATTGCTCGAGTTCAATAAATCAAGTTTGCCTAGGTCACCACTTAACTTCACCACCCCTCCATGTTTGGAATCTAGAACTAGAAGGAAGACAGAATCACTATTGACAGAATTAACTTTGCTCAAACTACGATTAACAAGAACATGGAAACCATAAAATAGAGCTTCACAGATGGTGCGAGAAGAAATTCTCAGCTCATTTTCTGAGATTACTTCTGACCTAAACAATGCAAATGACACCACTTGATCCCATCTAACTTTCAAATCACACCCAGTTTTCGCCATCAGAGCTAAACCAGGAAGTTCCTTAAGTCTTCCCCTTGATATTGCCTTTTCAACACTGTAGAACTTGGAACCAGGATGAGAGGGACAAGACACAAACAGCGGCAATGGCCCGCTTTTATGCCAGAATGTACGCCAAAGGCCAATGATAATGGCATGAAGGAAATCTTCAACAGCTAGATACTGATCTTCAATGAGATGGTGTTCAATTGAATCATCAGAAATTTCAGAGTAGTTTGGCATTCTTACTAGTTGTTGAAATGGGACCCCCTCCAATGCCAAATCAAGCTTTCGCAGCTCATTAGTTGTAAAGGGAGGACTGAAATATTGCTCCCTTTCCTCTGAATCAGCATGTAGATTCTGCAAAACCCAATCCTCGAGATTCTGTGTGAAAATCTCCAGGTCAACAAGTTTTCTTCCACAGTCCTTGAGCCCCCTGTACACTCTTCTGGAAATAGGAAAAAACTGGCTAGTTCCTGAAGTTCCAGAGACACTATGAGCAGCGGAGATAACTGCAATATAGAAAACCATTTCACTACTCATTAATAATAGGAATAAATAAAGCAGCAACTAGTTGAACCCAAAACAAGATAATTCCTAGGGTGATTCGAATGATACAGCTGTTAAATTCTGTAAAAATACTAAGATAATGAAGCATGATGCACAAGTTTACAATCTCAACAAGGAGAACTTGTGGATGTGCATTGAGTAGTACAAGCTAGTTTACAGCAAAACTTCTTTCCATGGACAAATATTAAGATTCCTCAGCGATACGTTGGATTACTTATTAGAATTAGGAACAGTTAAGGCAGAAATATTCTCCTGTCAATTTTCTCATACAATAACGGACCACTTTCTAATTTTTATAAGAGAATCAAAAAATGAAAACACTGCAATTTACACGTGAGAACACAGAAAATATCCTAAACTACATATAGGGGGAATAATCTAAGCAAGAGAAGAGTCATTGAAGCAAACCAGAACTAGACTTCCTGAAACTTCCATCCAAGCTTTTCCCAGGAGATAAGTCCAAATCATTTTGCGGATAACCTGATGCACATAATCAATAATGTCATGCACCACATAAATCTAATTAACAATTATACAATTATCTCTTAATCAAATGAAGTACTCCGAAGTCATTGAAAGTAAGAAAATCTGCATCTTGAAAAAATATGGCATTTATCAAGGCATATAACCCAAAAGGCACTTCAGCAATAAAGAGCATCAGATTTTAATACAGGTCAGATCTGACCCATCTAAAACCTTCACTATGAAGCAAATCGAAATGTTGAATACCTATGTTGCAGTGCAAGTAATACCAAGAAACAAAACTTTAGGAAAGCACAGAGTAGTAGAGTGCTACATTGCGCCTTCCTCATCAAGAGGCTGAATAAATATAGAATTACGAAAGAACAATTAAATGTATCATCCCTGTATTTAATAGAATTGAAATACATCACAAAAATCACTAGAATTAATTTGCTTAATCCGATCTAATTGCTGAGAGCCTGAGACAACTGAAAAGAAGAGGAATATACAGCTACATTGATTGAGACAAAATGTCTATCTACCCGATTCCCAACTTTCCATAGAATAGTTTATCTAAATGGAATCCCATTTAGGAAAGCACAGACAACCAAAACACGCCATAAATAATATAATGTTAAACACCATTCCCCAAAAAACCATTAACTAATTCCTATAAACAAAAGAACAGGTCAAAAGTGAATCCACCTAATTGCATTGCGACCAGCGAAAGGATACTGAACAAAACCCAGAAATGCTGAAAACTTGGTAGGTTTCTATCGAAATATTTCCCAAAACCACGAAACCCACATTCTTTAACCCATGCGTCGCAATGGGTCTGGAAGATGACAATGACAAGCATTGAAAGCAGAATCAGAAGGAAAATGTGGGACTTGTGCGGAAGGGGACGTGAAGAAAGCGAGAGATCTTAAGACAATGGTGGAGAAAAACGAAGAGGGCATTTTTTTTTCTCTGGGCGATTCTGGAAAATGGGAAAGAAGATGGGTTACTGGTCAGTGTGATTCTGATGATGAAAGATGAAATGGTTATGGAACAGGAAAAGAATGAGAGAAGAGAAAATGAAAGGAGAGGAATGATTTTGAAGGAAGAGTGAGTGAGAAGAGAAGCAAAGCAAAAGCGAAGCGAAGAGAAGCAGCAACGACAAGATGCGAAGCTCTAAAAAAAGCTGGGGGAAAACCCAATGACCTTGTCTGACCCCATTGCTATAGGCCTCATGGCGGTTGGCCCCATTGAAATGGATGTATCAGAATTTCTGTACCCACGCTCTGATCTTCTAGCGCGTGACTCTCCCACTTGTTCCCTCGAGCCTTTACAAACTACTCCCTCTCCCTCCTATCCTTATTATAATAAAACACCAACTAATAATTGTATTTGATCTTTATTATAAAACACTTGCTTATTTTTAAAGCTATTGATTTTTTTTCCATGTATACCTATAATTAATAGGGATGGCAGGTAAGGGTAGTAATTAATAAAATATTAGAGTTTAGTGCAATTAATAGGAGTAATATTAGAAGTTACATAAAGTGTAAGACAACTTTATTGACTTTAATTGTTTTTATTGGTTTGTGAGAATTGTTAGTTGGTACAGTACCTTATAATAAGAACCAGAGGGAGTACTCCCTCTCTGCTATTTAATACATAACATATTTGAAAGTTGATCTTGATTTTAAATATAAAATATAGTTTTTATATTTATCAATTTTTCTTGATTTACCCTATTGATGTTCTCTCAATAATAATTAAGTATAAGAGAGAATGAGGAAACAAAGAAGTTGAGTACCACTTTGTTCCTTTTTTATAACTTACTTGTACCATATTCTCACAAAAGAAGAAAAGCATTAAATAGGTAAAAAAAATTACATATTTGCCCTTATTTATGAAGGGTGCACATCTTCTCTCACTTCCTTTTATCTCTCTACATTTACATCTCTTTCTCTCCCTATTATTAATGAAGGGTAAAATTGTCAAAATTTCATTTATTACCCTCCATGTGACTTATATTTTTTGAAACAAACTTTTTGAATACAAGTAACTTATAAAAAAACCAAGGTAGTACGGTGTTTTAAAAATTACATATTATATTAACTAACTTTACTAACTTTCTTAATTTAATCAAATTAAGTAAATATGTCTTATATTAAGGACCAAATGAAGTATATAATTATTTTTTCTTGTTAACATCCAATTTTGTCCCGAAATTTGTCACAAAAGACTAATGTTGCCTCAAAATTTTTTTTAGAAATAATCTCACCTTGCAAGAATCTAAATCCTAGCAATTTCACCTTAGACATTATTCATGTTAAGTTTAATCATTAATTGACCAAATATGCTGAGTTGACAACTTACATATCATTCATGTCATTTTTGTTTTAAATTTATGTGTAAATTTGTTCCGAAAATTTTCACTTAAAATCAATATTGCCTCGTAAGTTTCTAAATGGTAGCAATCTTACTTATTAAAGTTAAGTTTATCCGTTGATTAGAAAAATATGCTTATCTAGAAGATCTATGTATCATCCACTTTATTTTTTTCAAGTTATATTTATAAATAAGGGGGGGAATAAAAAACGCATCATATCTGAAGGGTTGAAGAAAATCAAAGAGGTGAAAGCAACTTGTGCTAAAGGGAAAATCGAAGAGGTATTTGTTTGTCTATCTTGATGTTATTGGGTATGGACATGGAGGGTTTATAATGGCTTTATTCTTGAGAATATTGTTCATATCTTGGATCCAGGAATTGAATCTATTTTTTCGTTACTCTCTGGCGAACGTGAGCTCCTTTTCATATGTGACTTCTTCTTCTTCAATGTTGTTCATTTTGTCAGTTTATTTGGTCAACTAATGATCAAATTTAATCTTTATAACAGTTAGGGCGACATTACTACAATTTAAAAATTTTGGGGGCAATATTGAACTAAAAAAATGTATAGGGCAACATTGCTCATAAGTGAATACCTCTGGGGCAATTTTCACCTTAATAAAATTCGTTTGAATGACATGTGAATATGTCGACTCAACATATTTGGTCGACTAATGGTCAAATTTAACCTCAATAACGATCGGGGCAAAATTGATATGATTTGAGATCTTCCAGAGTGATTGCTCCTAATAAAACTTTCAGGGCAACCTTGGACCTTAATCCTATTTTTTTCTGCTAGAAATTATATAATTATATTTAGGGCTAATGTTCATTTTTGACTCGGAAGTTGTAAAAAAAACAATTTTTTCTTAAAAGTTTTTTTAGATGCAATGTCGTCCTGGAAGTGTCAAAAGTGATGCAATGTTACCTTGAACGTTAGCAAGTGTTAATTCTAACCATTAAATCCTATGTTTAACCAGCCTATGCATATGTGGCTTGCTGAGTTGGAAAATATCACTTGCTAACAAATCATAATGAGCCATCTCACTTAATTTAAAATCCTAGTTGGCACTCATTTAATAAATTATAAAAACAAAAATAAAATAAAAACTCAAATAACCCTGAAGGAAATTGTTCCCTTGTCTTCTTCATTCTATACCCTTCTGGCCTTCCATCCCTCTCCCCACCGACATCCACGGAGAGAAAGCATGCCCTCGCCCAGCCCAGCAACTCACCCATTGTAATCAATTCCTTGCCTTTTCACCCAAACTCATAAAAGCCCTTACCACCTGTGCGTCTTGAAGATATAATAATGTTAAAAACCAGTAAGATTTCATGTGGCTAATTATATTTCTTGATTACTATTCTTAGAGCATAAACAGCACAGAGAATGTTGGGGTAATGATCAACGAACAATCCTCGTGGTGGTCTCACGCAATGCGTATATATAACCACGTTTGGATATTCAATTCTCTCCCACTCTCATTTTCGTTCGTTCAGAGGCTGAGACTTTCGATCCGAACTCAACTTTATCAGTTTCCGAGAAAAATCCTCACTCTCTCTCCCCACACATCTATAGGTCACTCATCAGAAAGAGAGATTTCAATTTTCAGATAACGGCGTTCTTAGACTCGTTTGGTAACGACGGAGATGATCACCCACGTCAATCGCCGCCGCCGGTGCAACCCTTTGACGATGATGGCTATTCGGGCTTCGATCCAGGTTTATCTTCTCAGCGTACGAATCCACATATGCTGCTCATGACGTTTTCAGCGAGCCCCCACCGGCACCTCAGCATGGATGACATTATTATATCTTAAGGGGTGTTTTGGGTATTTTGTTTTTATAATTTTTTAAATGAGTGCCAACTAGGATTTTAAATTAAGTGAGATGACGCATTATGATTTGTTAGCAAGTCATATTTTGCAACTTAACAAGTCACATGTGCATAAGCTGGTTAAACATAGGACTTAACGGTTAAAATTAACACTTGCTAACGTTTAGGCCAACATTATACCACTTTTGACACTTCTAGGGCATCATAGCATCCGAAAAAACTTCTGGGGTAATATCGCTATTTTCTAATAATTTGAGGTAAAAATAGATCTTAACCCTTATATTTATTTAAATAAAGGCTTAAGGTATATGTTTGCCTACAAAGTTTTCTCTGATTTAGAACCCCTCCCCTTTCATTCTCATCCCCTTCCACCTTCTTTCTTTTATAACCATTAGATCATCATTAAAATGGTCTAGATTTAATTTAATTTGAAACATTTTTTTTAAATTATAGTATTGAATTATTCATATCAAAATTTAGTAATTTTTATTTAATTAAGTATTTTTATTTTTATAATTTAACATTTTAATAATAATTTTATAAAACGTCAAACTTAAACCAATCAGATGTTGATCTATGTGATTAAAAAAAAAAAGAAAAAGAGGAGAGGAGGGAAGAGGATGGGGAGAAGAGAGGAGGGGAGGGTTCCTAATTGTTCTACTCACATTTTGACTCTATAAAATTCTTATAATCATATTTTAAATAATATATTTTAATTTTTTATTCTCACATCCTTCATTCAATAAAAGGTCAAACCCGCAACCTTTTGCTTAAATTTAGAGTCTAAGATTTAAAAAAGTACTTAGTCTTGAGTCAAACAACTCTAACTAGAGATTTATTTAAAAAGATATGTATACTCTTTAACAAAAGAAACTTTTTAAAAAAATTAGTAAAACATTAATGCATATTTTCACAAGCACCCCGGATTACTTTGGATTTGGATTCAGTCCACTGCGCCTCCTGATTCGCTACAGTTCACTGCGCAAAAACAACGCCGATCTCTCTCTCTTTTTTTTTTTTTTTTAACAAATATTTCAAGATACTCTAGGTAAAAAAACAAAAAGAAAGATAATTCACAATACTGACCGGTATTGAAAAATACTAACGGTACTTCATGATCCTAACAAATTATTTTAGGATGTTGAAAAAATATTTTAGGGTATTAACTGGTATTAAAAAAATACTTCATGATACTGGCTGGTACTGAAAAAATATTTTATGATCTTGAAAAATAAAATATTTTTTTAGTACCTACATTATCCTGAAATATTTGTTAAAAAAAAAGAAAAGAAAAAGAGATCAATGTTATTTTTGCACAATGGACGACAGTGAATGGGAAGCATAGTGGACTGAATCCAAATCCGATTATTTTGCCATCATTATAAAATGAATTTCTAAAAACTAAACAAACCATATACTTTTATTTGCAAAGAGAGAGAGAGAAAAAAATATATATAAAAATGAATGGGAGGAGTAATGTTTCGGTGTTTCCACGCAGGCCCAGAGCGCGTGGGAGTGGGTTTAATAATTTAGTTTGGTATCATCGGTTACACTTTTGCCTCAATTTTATATTGACCGAATTAGTTGGCCTGTGACTCTGATATGATATGAGTGAAAGTTTTACAAAAAAAAAAAAAAAGGAAAAATTCCAAATAAATACCAAATGAATTTACAAAACCCCCAGAAGTCTGTTGAATTTGTAAAAAGACTGAGAGGTACCAATGACCTATGAGGGATATGCAAATTCGTGTGAAATTACCCTTTTGCCCTTAGTTTTAAATAAATCAAATAAAAATATAAAAAAACCCAACCCCCAATCACCACCACCGGTGTCGGCCGGCCGACCACCGCCGCCGGCGGCCGGCCGACCCCCACCTCCGGCGGCCGGCGGTGGTGGCGGGTGGCCGGCCGCCGACGGTGGTGGTGGTGGTGGGGGGTTGGTTTTTTTTTTTATTTGATTTATTTAAAACTAAGGGCAAAAGGGTAATTTCACACGAATTTGCATATCCCTCATAGATCCTTGGTACCTCTCAGTCTTTTTACAAATTCAACAGACTTATGTGGGTTTTGCAAAATCATTTGGTATTTATGTGGAATTTTCCCAAAAAAAAATAAAAATAATAAAATAATATATATATATATACACACACACTCCCCATGTCCTGAACCGGAGGTAATATTTGCCTGCAAAAAAGTATATGTCATTAATAATTCAACACTTTGAATTTGAAGAACAGAAAAACAACTTTAAATTTACAAAATCTATCAGTTATCAATAATTAATTAAATCATGACAAGATTTAATAAGTAATTCATAACTCATTTTATAAGAAATACATTTTTTAAGATTTTACAGTTTTAGAGTTCTTTTTCTATAATTTTTCTTTAAATTTAAAAGTGTATATTAAAAAAAGTATAAACTTCAAAATCATTTCAATATATGTTGAATTGATAATTTCTAATTTTTTTGGGTTTCGTCAAGGGTTTCTCTTTCAAAACATAAAGTAAATAGGGTTTTCATCTATCTCAATAAATACACTTCTCGAGATTCAAATTTGTGTTTTTCCTTATCGAGCAATAACTTGTTGGTACAATTTTATAAATAATTAAAGATAGTAAGCTATTTTTTAATATTATCATCCGGGGTTTGCGACTGTCCTTACAAAGACAAATGTCTCTTTTGAGACTTTTCTTTTTTTTTGCTATAAAATTTTTAGGAGAGAGGTTGGGCTCATCCACAGTCCAAGGGCAAGACGTTTGGAGCCCACTCCGCAGGAAATTCAGGACTAATAATACACATGTCTTCATTTTAGCCTGAGTTATCGTTGCTTTGTAGGTAGGCCCTTAGGATGCTTCTTTCAGTGCCTTAACCAACTCCAGGATCGGACCCTCTCCCTTTTAGTAAGAGTGTCCAATCCTTTTTATCATTTGGACCCAAAGATGACAGGTAAGACTTAAATTCAAGAGAGATGAAGTAAGGTCTACCATTAATTTTTTTTTTTTTATATAAAAAAAAATTAAATTTTTTTCCCCTATCCGGTATCTAGAACTTTGCCATGACTAATCCTGACTATGGTGGGTGAGTCTCCCAGCGAGCCTTTTCTTCATTCACAATGCTTAAACTCAAGACCTTATTTAAGCAACACAAACTGCTTACCACTTGTGCCAATTCTGTTGGTACCATTAATTTTAACTTTTTTTTTTTTTTTTTTTGATATAAGAAAAGTTTTGGAGGGGTTCGGCATCAGTCCCCCACTAAGGCGGGCAGCACGGCCCCGGCTCTATGAGCACTTACTGGGGACTTACGAGATCACCTACCAAAGGAGTCCCAGCGACGGCAGAGGGGATCGAACCCACGACCCAAGGGCCTAATCCTGGATCCCTTACCATCTAGGCCAACTCACATTGGTACCATTAATTTTAACATGAGCGTCAATAAAATAGTTTATGGTTAATTGTGTAAATGGGGGCCCATGGGCTGTTCGGTGTTGGATCAGGTTCGTAACAATGTTTCAGGAAAAAATCCAAACGCTGTCAAAATCATAAAAGTGGACTCCAGTTATCAGAAAAAGTAAAAGTGGACTCCAAAATCCCCGCTAGCTAAACTTCTACTTTTTGTCCTTTTGGTTTTGTTTAAAATACATTTTTATATGGAATATATATAAAATACATCTGGATGTGGTGGAGCAATGCGCAATCACAAAGGCGAATGGTTGGCTGGTTTTAGCCATTCTCTAGATATCTGTTCTGCTTTTGAGGCAGAGGGCTGGGCTGTCTTGCACGGGATTAATTTAGCCTGGGATTTTGGGGTTTAGAAGGGTGATCATTGAATCAGATGCCAAGGAGTTGATTCATATTTTGAATGATGCGAATTCTGAAGCAAGAGGAGATGTTATTTCCTGGCAGGTTTGGAGAATGAAAAGGAAGGATTGGGATCTAGCTCTTCAATTTGTGCCAAGAGAGGAGAATAGTAGAATACTGTGGCGGATTCTTTGGCAAAGGATGGAATTTCTGTTTCTGCTTTTCTGGACGTTTGCCCTGTACATCTGCAGGCGATGATCCATTGTGATAGTTTGGGAGTCAATCCCTTGTGTAGTCCTTTATTTGGTTCCTAGTTTTTACTTTCCGTCCTCATGTATCAATATATATATATATATATATATAAAAATACATGAAACAATGACTTCTGCATAGCAGCAAAAAGATATTTCCATTTTAAATTGAGATTTTATTTATTTTTATATGATCAAGGGTTTTCCATTAGGGCAAGAGGTTCTCACATCTCTCAATAAGTATGCTTCTCAAAATTTGAACTTGTATTTTCATTCTTATTAACCAACAGTTTATTGGTAAACTGAGATTCTATAAGAATGTCCTCATGTTTTATCATGACAACAAGTTTCATTACCTTATTTATAAATATTGTAAATTAAAGGTAATTTTAAAAAGAGGAGAAAATTTTATATTTAACTAATTTTTTTAATTTTTAAAAAATTTGTTGACAGGGTCTTGTACAAAAAATAGGATGCAGTCAAGTCAAATTAGAATAAGTGATAAAACAAACACTTTAGAATAAGGGAAAATTCCAGATAAATACCAAATGAATTTGTAAAACCCTCAGAAGTCCTCCGAATTTGCAAAAAGACTGAGAGGTGATAAGGACTTTTGAGGGTTATGCAAATTCATACAAAATGACCATAATGCCCTCCTCCTTTCCTCTCTCTTCCTCTCTCTCTGAACCAGACCACCACCACAGATCCGCCGTGACTACCGAGCGAAGTGCACGTTCGCCACCGTCTACCTCCACCGTCGACGTCGACGACAACGCCGCAGCCGCCATGGACGCCGCACCTCCGACACCGGTGAAAAAACGGAAAAAAAAAAAACACGAATGAAACACGAACAAGTAATTTTTTTGATTCTATCGATCCGGAAGAAATTGGAAGAAGAAGATGTGAAGGAAGGAAGGAAGGAAGAAGAAAAGGAAGGAAGGAAGGAAGGAAGGAAGAAGAATGAAGAAGAAAGGAAAAAAAAAGTGACACTTTCAGCACTGAAAGTGCACACGCACACTTGAGTGCACTGAAAGTGTGGAACTTTTACCATTTGCATAACGCAATTTACCATTTGCATAACGCAATTTACCACGTGTTTTTTACAAAGTTCACACTTAGATGCTGAATGAAAAACCAAAGTTAAAGACATCTAAGTGTGAACTTTGTAAAAAACACGTGGTAAATTGCGTTATGCAAATGGTAAATTGCGTTATGCAAATGGTAAAAGTTTCTTTAACTTTGGTTTTTCATTCAGCATCTAAGTGTGAACTTTGTAAAAAATACGTGGTAAATTGCGTTATGCAAATGGTAAATTGCGTTATGCAAATGGTAAATTGCGTTATGCAAATGGTAAAAGTTCCACACTTTCAGTGCACTCAAGTGTGCGTGTGCACTTTCAGTGCACACTTGAGTGCACTGAAAGTGTCACTTTTTTTTCTTCCTCTCTTCTTCATTCTTCTTCCTTCCTTCCTTCCTTCACATCTTCTTCTTCCAATTTCTTCCGGATCGACCGAATCAAAAAAATTTACTTCTTCGTGTTTCATTCGTGTTTTTTTTTCGTTTTTTCACCGGTGTCGGAGGTGCGGCGTCCATGGCGGGTGCGGCGTTGTCGTCGACGTCGACGGTGGAGGTAGACGGTGGCGAACGCACGGTAGTCACGGCGGATCTGTGGTGGTGGTCTGGTTCAGAGAGAGGAAGAGAGAGGAAAGGAGGAGGGCATTATGGTCATTTTGTATGAATTTGCATAACCCTCAAAAGTCCTTATCACCTCTCAGTCTTTTTGCAAATTCGGAGGACTTCTGAGGGTTTTACAAATTCATTTGGTATTTATCTGGAATTTTCCCTTAGAATAATTGGTCAAAGAAACCCTTTAGAATTGCCAAAAAAAAAAAAAAAAATCTCATAACTTGTGGAAAAAGGAAAGTTGATGTGAATTATTTTCCTGATGGATACATAATTCATCTTTACGTGCAGTATACAGCTGAATGTAATTATCACCAAATGGATATAAGTAATCTCATCAACATTACTTAAAGGTCATGACATTGTCCTACCATGAAGCCATCCATAATGATTTATCTTTTCATGATATATATGCCATTGTGTGGTGCCATTTTAATTTCAAAACTTTTTGCTCTGTCAACACTCACAAAAAAAAAAGGTTTTTTTTTTTCCTATGAAAAAATTGCTAAAACATTCCCATCACAAAATTTATTTCCCAAAATATTTTTTTTATTTGTTTTCTTACTTGCAACTTGTGAAGGACCAAACTTATCAAAATTTGCTGTTTCTGATACAATCCTTTGAATTAATTTTTTTTTTAATACAAAAAAGTTTAGGTGGGGTGGACACAATACCTCAGCAAGGTTAGGGTACGCCTTCAGGTTTAAAGAGCGCTTACAGAGGTACTTATAGATCATCCACCAACAAGGCCTCTACATCGACCAGAGGGTATCAAACCTTATCTCTTTTAAGGTGAAGATCGACGCCTTAGTCAACTGTGTCATTTCTCATTAGCCATTTTAATTAATTTAAAGAGATTGACAACTCAAAAGGGGTTGATTTGAAGTATTAAACTAAATTTTAAAACAGACTTTACTTATAATATTGAGGGTCTAAATTGTCCACAGGACAGAACCCTAATCCAGATTAGTTATTGTGGCTAATAACATCATGGATATTGAACCCAAAAGCAAACCAAAAACAAAAAAAAAAACAAAACAGAAAGAGTAACAAAATTTTGGTTTCATATTGTATCGTGTGTTATAAAGAGCTAGCTAGCAATGATTTTCTGGCATTGTTATTAAATTACATATATATGTATCATGTGATTTCTTATTAAGAATTAGAGTATAGGAGTACTAAATTAAGTAATGAGAAGTCCCTATTGTCATATGATAAAATAATTATAACCAACTTGTAATAATGATCCTTCAATAGCATAGTGTCTGTCAGCAGAGAGTCAGGAAAATGCTCACAAAAACATATATAGTGAGAGATCACTACTTTTACATCACATGAAGATCAAGAAATATCTAAAACATATATATATGGAGTTCCATATATAAATAAAATAGGATTGAGATCGAGAGAGACAAAAATATATAATTAGACCTAACAACTAGAAATAATTTGATGAGTGATTTGAGATGAAATATTTTTGATAAAGTAAAGGCATTAAATTTGGGGTAGTCATATTCATGCCACGGGAATCTGCCAGTGATGAGTTTAAAGAATGAACAAGTGCAGGTATCCAAATGCTGTCCCTCACCACCTTCAAGCTTTGAACATTCATCAATCTCTGTCCCATGCATAATATCTCTACCTGCACTAGCACATAATAAAATGTTCATGTTCTCAACCTGTATAAGTGTATATGTCCCTAACACACACACACACACACTACTCCAGTTCTTAATATAATATCTGTTTGTAATATAAATTGTACTACGAACGAAATCTTATACTAAATACCAGAGGTAGTACTCCCTCCTATCCTTAATATAAGACATATTTTCTTGATTCAATTATGTTAAGAAAGTTAGTTAATATAACATATATTTTCTAAAACACCAAAATCATCTTTTTTTAATTCTCTCTCTTCCTTAATTATGATTGAGGGAGCATCAATAGCGGCAAATTAGGAATAACAAATGTGAAAAATATGTCTTATATTAAGGACCAAGATCAACCCCATAAAATATATGTCTTATATTAAGAACGGGAGGGATTATATGTTATCATCATGAGTTCGGCTTTTTTGCTTATTTCCAAGCATGAACTTTAAGTGTCATACAGTATATATATATATCGCAGCATCTCTGTTAAGTTTGTAAGATAGTTTATATTACAGAAAAATGGCTTTAATTTCTAATCCCTCGAAAGAACATCAAAGTTACAAGGATTATAATTGTCAGGCTAGCTAGCTCGATCTCTGAAGACTTGGCTTATATTGAAGAAAATGTGAAAGAGAACAAGAATACTTTCAGCATGATATTTAGTTCATGGAGTAAAAACTAGGATAATCTCTTGAATGTCAAAATGCTTGAGAAAACTGTATTGGGAGTTTATAAATGTAGGAAGATAATCCAATTTATCTGTACTGTACTGTGAGTTTCTGGTGATACGAGTAATTGGCAAAATGCATGATGTTTCTCACATCAAAGCCTCAATCTTTCTCGAATACATTATTTTGATCAGTTTTACATTCCCATCCATATTTAATATTATCCTTCGATCCTTCTGCTATTTACTGATGAAGTAGACTAATTGTATCAATAATTAAATATCAGGCATTTTAATTGTAAAGAACCTCATAATTCACATCATAGTTTCATGCACTAATAAAATCCTCAGGATCTTTAGATAAAATGGGCAGATCGATCGTAGAGGTGACA
The DNA here is from genome assembly GCA_025563575.1 of Acacia pycnantha. Taxonomy (NCBI): domain Eukaryota; kingdom Viridiplantae; phylum Streptophyta; class Magnoliopsida; order Fabales; family Fabaceae; genus Acacia; species Acacia pycnantha. The sequence continues at coordinate 1,893,138 of JAMWYP010000035.1, forward strand.
AAAAAAAAACATATCAAGTCTACAAAGTGCAGAGAATTTGTGTACCAGAACCAAAGTCAAAAGCAGTAGATGTTCAAATTTACAAGATTTCTAAAGGCTTCTAATAAACAATTATTGTGATGTATCATTCAATGAAGCAATTAACGGAGTCAAAGTGAATTTATCAAAATAATTATATCCAAATTTAAAATCATTACGTACACATGCAGTGCCTAATGAGTAATGCCTATACTTAGTTACAATTTTACCTTAATAAAAATTATTTGGTCGCATTATCCCTAATACCCTTGGCTAAAAAATTTCATCTGATTCCTGACATTTTGACGTATGTTTGGAAAGAAAAATCCTGGTCCAATTAATGTTTGTATAAGATTAATTTCCTACATAAAATATTGTGATTTATTCTTAGTGTGATGGTAAATTAATTATATAGATATATTAAATTAATTATGTCTATACATATCAGACTTTAACCTAACAAAATACTACTGGTATATAGTAATTTTTTTTCGCCAGCCATCAGATTTTTTAAAGATTACAAAATTAAAAGCTTCTCAAAATCATAATCAGCAAGCTTCTAACTTAAACAAAATTTACAGTAAAAATACCATCCCACTATCAGCTATTTTAAAGTTCAAAATTAAAAAGCTTCACAAGATCGAAATCGGCAAAGCTTTCTTATAATTTTTTCCGAAGTTAAGGGTCTTCACTTCTTCCTGTAAACTTTATGGAATGCACGGCACTTTTCCTAAAATGTACTTCGAAAATTCTTAACAGAATATTAATTAAAGATTTGTTTAACACTTCAGAGAGGTCGATGCAAAAGGAGATGATGATGAAAACTTGTTGACAAGTTATGGTCCATCATTAATGGTCTGCGTCTACCCATCAGACTATATTGAGTACCCTCTAAAATTGTAAACCCTAAAACACACTCCTAGCTAGAGCTTTCAACTCTCTGTCAAAAAATGCATGGCAGTTGCAGAAGAAAGAAACACACACACACACACATATATATATATATATCATTCACATATAACATGACCCACGTAATGAGAGCTTGTCATTTCATTTTGATGCCCAAATATGCATGCATGCTTTTGATGTAATCATTATTCATCGATTCAATAAAAAATTACAGAAACCAAACGAGAAACATAAAGAGATCAAATCAGATCCTTAGTTCCTTACCTCATTTTCGTTGAAGAGACCAAGTTTTGTAACCAGATACTTCTTAACCATGAAGATCGTCATGTCTTCGTTCCTTTTTCCCAAATATATATTAAAAAGAAAAAAAAAAAAAACATTGAAAAGAAAGTTAGGAGGAGGAGAAGAAAAAGGGCATGATAGAAAAGGCAAAGAGAAAAGCAAGAGCCAGCTTTTTCAGTCATTTCAATAAAATCATCATTAAGAAAGTGGGAAAAAAATATACGATCAGGCATGCAAATGCTAACTTGCACCACTTACTTCACTCTAATGTACGCCTTTGGCACCTGAGGCAAAGCTTCTCCACTTCTGTCAATTTATCCAAGAAACCCAAATTTTAAAAAACATCATTTATTACATCGAGCTCACCAAACTCCCAGCTCACACAGAAACAAAAAGAAAAAAACAGCCGACAGTACAGAGATAATTAACTACATATATACTGACAAGAGAAATTAAAGAAAACTGAAAAACTAAAACTTGATATCCAAAACTCTGGTTGCTTGTGTTGTATGTCTTGTAATGATGAACATAAGAGAACAGAGAGAAGAAGAACACTTATTATTACCGGAGCAAGCAAGCAACAATGATTATTAAACCCAAAATGTAAGTAAAGCAAGTTTTTGCCATTTCAAAAAACTTACTTTTTTTATATCATTATGTTCAAGTGGGTAATGTTGAATACCATATGCTTGAAAGTTAAGTTCTTCAATATAATGATGAAGAAAATGAGAAAACTTTTTGCTTACTGGTTGGTAGAAGAGTGTAGCGTAAACCACAAACCAGAGTGAGAGTAATGATGAGCAGGATTATACCAATCTTGTGATGAATCCGCCAATTGCCATGATGGTAACCTCCCAATAAATCTTCTTGTTGCTGATAATTCCACACCCACCATTTCTGAACCCTCTTGTCGCTCCTCCATGTTTGGCCATAATTTTAACCCTAACCCTAAACCTAGTGATGACCCACATCTTGAAGTTACTGGGTTTGATTCTTCACCATTATTATCATTACCCACTGTTTTCCTGCCCAAGGTTGCATCAGATCCTAACCCCAATTTTAGCTGCAGCAAGTCACTTTCTTCTTCTTCTTCTAAGTTATCACCATCTTCTTCTTCTTCAATCTCTTGTTCTGCAACTTTCGGTCCATTTTCTTCATCGATGTAATTGAGGAATTGGTTGTGGTTGATGATAGAGCGAGAAGAAGAAGAGGCCATTATGAGTAGTGTGTGTGTTATATGATAAGCTAACGCAACTTGTATCTTTTTCAAGTAATGCGTTTGATAAAAGAGAAATGGGGGTAGGGTTTGGTTTGGCTCTTTTAAGGAAGAGTATGCTTTTTCCAACACATACCCATCGTCATCAGGGAAAAAAAATCTTTTTTCTTTTCCTTCCCTGAGAAAGTAAGAAAGACATGTAACATACCCTCAATAAAAAAAGAGGAGGAAAATAGAAAAAAGGTTTATACTTTCTATTAAGCTTTTACGGGATCAAAACCAAAACGTAGAAGAAGATTGATTTTGAGAGAGAGAGAGAGAAGTTTCGCTCTTTTCCGAGGAACAAATGATGGTCTGCGTGACATCTGAACAGTTTCGAGAACTAGGAACGTGGGAGATTTGTTTGTGTGTTTCTAGTTTGTTGAGAGAGATAGAGGAATGATGAGAGAGAGTTGTCTGTACCTGATGAACTGAGAGGAAGAGGAAGAAGAAGAAGAAAGCGTGATTGGGGCTGCTACGACATCTGTGAACGTACGAATTGGTTTCATGTGCATCGTTTCTCGCACAAACCCACTGCTTCTCTTCCTGTTGTGTTTCTCTGTTCATCCTCTTTGTCCCTTCAAATAAAAACCAAACACCACCACACCCCAATAAACTTTTGCTTCAAGTTCAACTAAAGCCTCTCTAGCCACTTCCGTCATAAAATGAAAAGTTTTTAAAAGGAATGTTACGTTTTTCCAAGTGTGCACAAGTCTATGTAGTTGAATAATTTTCATGATTTTTTTAGAATTTTGAAGTCTTTCTATTCGAGTGATGTTACATAATTAGTTTTTAGAATGCTAATACAAAAACATATATTTATACTTAAAGATACTCCTCTAATTTTATTTATAGGGTACTTTCAACATTTTTTATACAGATAAAAGAAACCTTAAATTTCATTAACTCCACTACAAAATTCACCAACTTTCTAATTATACCCTTATTTAATGTACAAAATACAAATGAAAATAAAGCCAACATAGTAATAAATAAAAAGTAAAATTGTATATTTATCTCAAAACTTTAACGAAGTGTCTTATAAATAAGATTAAAAAAAAAAACATTATCTGATCTCTTTACCTAATAAATAATACTAGAGGAGTATGTTAAATTCATTGTTATCAAAAACTAGTGTAAAAACTAAAAACGTAAAAACTTGCGTTTTTATTAGGCTAATGCGCGTTGAAACGCAAGTAAAAACTGTTCTAAGTAAAAACTGGTAGAAACACCTCTCAAACACGTAAAAACTGTAAAGACTTACGTGTTTACAGTTTTTACTTTAACAAAAAAAAGGATGAAAAGTTGCAAACCCTATTTTCATCGTGCATCTTGGACTTGGGATTACTGGAGAGTGGAAACTGGATAGTAATATATAGTTTTTAACGTATTTCCATAATTATAAACATAAGTTTTTTTAACATTTTTTTTATATAGTTATATGGCTTATATCTTTTAAATATGAAATTGTTTATTGAATTTTGAGTAGTGATTTATTTATTTATTTTTTCCATGTATATGTAGATAATTTTGAGCTCGGAACTTAAGTAGTAGAAAGTATAAACTTTATGTTTGGTATCGTTCCTATGATTTATGTTTCTACCACCCCCTTCTTTATCTACATAGAAACTCGATTTTAACAATATTGGTTACATTCAACTAAAGAAAAATTGCACCCATAAGAATACAATTTTTTAACTATTCGAGCAATATAATAAATATTTGGGTTAAGAGTCAATTTTGTCTCGAAAGTTTTTGAGGAGTAATTTTGCCTTAATCCTTACCCCAATCAATTTTAACTGTTAGTTGCCCTTCAGTGAAATCTTACAAGGCAAAATTGACCCTTAGCCCTAAATATTTCAATCAGGGCTTTTTCTTAAAAACTTTTTCTTTATATTTTTATCTAATATAAAATTATAAATTACAGCAAATGACTTTAGTTAGTATTCACCCCTCTAAATAAAAAAAAAATACTCGTACTATAAATTGCTACTATATATAACACTTTTCAAGCATACACTACATAGAACTCTATAGAGTTTTTATGGTATGTGTTAATGATAATGTATAAACTTTAATATGAAAGAAAGTATCACATGCCATGGAGAAGATGCTGTTGTAACTAGAGCCTAATCTATATATCCGTGCAGGAGGGATGAAATTGTTTCAAATTTAGTATGGATCTTTTTTTGGGTACATTATATATATATATAGTATAAGAAAAGTGACATTAATAAATTAATTTTTTTATTATCAAAATATGGATGAAAACGTGTGGTTTTGAATTTGACTGTGAACTTGTTGACATTATTGCTACCTCCTCATAGATATGTCCTGTGTCCCTGATTGTACTGAAGGGGTGTTTGAACATAGCTATATAGATGTTGTATTCTATTTTTTAGGGCATCAGGAATTGTCATCTTGAATCACTCATTGACATTATTGCTAGATCTTTACATTTTCTCTTGAGTTTTTATTTTAGATCATGTAATGAAGCAGCTAGCCAATATTCTAATAAGTGATGGGCTGTCAAGAACTTTGAAGGGAAAATCTATTTCAGGGCCCTTTTTGTACTGACAATCCCAAAAAAGGCTCCAAGATTCTGATAATCCCAGAAAAGGCCCTAGGACCTTTTCTGGGATTTTCAGAATGTTCGGTGAGTTGTCAACAGGGTGATATAGTTGTTAACGGTAGGTTTTAACAACTAAATCAGCCCCGTTAACAACACTTTGCTAACAACTATATCGCCCCGTTGACAACTATATCGCACTCGTTGACAACTATATCAGCCCCATTGACAACTCACATAAGATTCTGAAAATCCCAGAAAAGGCCCTGGGGCCTTTTTTGGGATTATCAGAATCTTGGAGCCTTTTTTGGGATTGTCAGTCCAAAAAGGGCCCTGAAAATGATTTTCCCAACTTTGAAAGATTAATTGATATATTAACTTTTTAAAATTTATATTAATTTTGAAGTGAAAATATCTTTCTATAATATAACATTTACAAAAATGCTTACTTTAAATTATATGTAAATAATATAGTATATACTATCTCCAGTCCTAAATATATAAAACATAATTGACTTTTTTTAGAAGATTAAATAAGTTAAATAAGTTACTTATTTGTATCATATGTTGTATATCATTAGATTATATATTAGTTTATAAGTTAGACAAACTAATTTAGAGAAAAAATAAAAATAAAAATATTTTTGAACAATTTAATTAGTTTTTTTAATCTTTATAAAAAATGTTAATTAGGTCTTATATTATACTCCATTTGGTCCTTATTATAAGGCACCAGCTAACAAATTTCACAAACCAATAAAAACAGTTAAAGTTAATAAAGTTGCCCTACAATTTAAGTAACTTCCTATATTACCCCTACTAATTCACTAATAAACTCTAATATTATATTAATTATTACTCTCACCCACTATCCTCATTAATTATGGACAGACATGGAAACAAATAATTAATGCTCACTAAGAATAAGTAAGTGCCTTATAAAAAAGACCAAATAAATTTATTAGTTGGTGTTTTATAATAAGGATAAAAGGGAATAATGACTTGTTATATTTTAAGTCTTGCACCAGAGAATTTCATGTATGGTAACTGTGCTGAAAAAGGAAAGTGAGTGGAGGTTGACTTTTAGGTAAAAACCTGCACTAACCCTCATAATTCTCACAATCTTTAAATGATGATCAAGTTCTAGATATCGATGACAAAAAAGGAAAAGAGAAACAATGATTTCCATTCAATAATCATAATGTCTCCTTATATATATATATATTGAAAGCAAAAGGTTTGGTGCCCTATAGCTATATCTGTTACTAACTTCCAATTGTAACATCTCAACTTTTTCTTTGTTTTTAACCCCATGTTAAACCTTAAAATCATTTTAATTTAACAACAACACAAAGGATATATAGGGAAATATGGAGAAAAATCCAATATGCTTAATCTAATAAAGCTGTTAAGCGAAGTCAGATATTTCGAGGAATTTCATTCGCCAAGTTGCAAGTTTTGCAAAACTCGATTTTAAGAGGTGTATGTAATTCCGGCCAAAAAATTAGAAAGTAAATTATATTACATAATATATTTCGGGAAAAAAGTTGCATAATACATGGTAATAACTGTTTAGATTCAGAAAAATAATACTCCCTCCGCCATTTAACCTATTTTGTAGAGATTAATGAAAGAAATTAAATTAGTTAATTTTACTTATTTTTCTAAAATGCCCTTATATAAAGTTAAAATGACATAAGTAAAAGGGAATTAATAGCTCCGGCCATATACCTCTCAAATCTAAAATTTTCCTTTCCACACAATATCTAATTGAAATGATGATCTTGCTATATATGTGTGTATGTATATGTATGTATGTATATATATGTGTGTACATATATCTACACACATATATATGCTCACACACACACAAATATATATATGTATATATGTGCGTGTGTGTGTGTGTTTATATACGTACATATATGCACACATATATAAACACGCACAAACACAAAGATATATATGTGTGTGTTTATATATGTACATATACACATACATATATTGACAGACACACCTACATATATACATATGTGTGTGTGTCTATATATATATATTTGTGTATAGACACACACATATATACATATACAAGGGCATATCCAGAAAATTTATTAAGGGTGGGCACTAATGGTAAGGGGATTTGGGGGTAGCACCCCTGATTTTTTTTTTTTTTTTTGAAGAAAAGTTTTAAATGTATTAAAAAACAAAAGAATATAAACAAGAAAAGAAAAAAATATTCATGAAATCAAATGAATACTGATGATGTAATAAGAGATGCAGTTATTTTACAAACCTGTCATTTAGAAAAGCAAGGCTAAGTGCTGTTAGAAATGAAGCTACATAAATTACAATGATGGGTGAGCAGCCAATAAGTTCAAGTACATATATTTTAATAACAAAAGTATATTACAATAAAAATAATTACAATGTCATCTTTCTAGGTCTTATTTTTTGGAATTCTATCATAATTGTCTTATTATCAATGTTATCAAATACATCTTATTCAATATAAGGCACTAAACAATCATTCAATCATTCATCCCCCATCCAATTACGAAGTGCAGTCTTGATGTATTAAGGGTGAGTACTTAATTTAAAGGTGGACAATCATTCAAACATGTATTAATTAAAAACAAAACAAAACAAAACAAAACAAAACAAATCCCCAAAGTCAAGGGTGGGCACTTGCCCCCCTTATCTTATATGTAGATTCGCCATTGTACATATACATATAGACACACACACACATATATATATACACGTGTGTGTCTATATATTTGTATGTAGACATACTCATATATACATATATAGATACACACATATATATCTAAAAGTTTTATTGATTGGAAGAGTCTATGCATCTATATATATACTCACAAAAAATTAAACACACTTAAGAAAATAAAATAGGGGTATTTTAGGAAGAAATTGACAAAAATTAGAATGTTGTCTTATAATTAGGACCAAAACTAACTTTCAAATGTTGTCTTATAATTAGGACCGGAGGGAGTACTATATTTGCCCTATTAGAGTTTCCTTTGAAAATCCTAAGAAAATACCACTTGAATTTTAAAATCTCAAATAAGTGATTTTCCATAAAACACGAGTTATCAATTACTCATTCTGATCTTTATTATAAGACACCAACTACCAAATGCATTTGGTCCTTTTTATAAGGCACTTGCTTGTTCCCAAAGAGCATTACTTATTTTTTTCTATGTATGCCCATAATTAATAAGGGTAGTATGTGAGAGTAATAATAATATGATATTGGAGTTTAGTGCAATTAATAAGAGTAATATTGAAAATTACTTAATTTTAGGGTAACTTTATTGACTTTAACTATTTTTATTGGTTTGTGAGAATTTTTAGTTGGTGCCTTATAATAAAAAACAAATGGAGTACTTTATTATTTTTATTAATTTTATTATTGTTGTTGTCAACAGAATTTCAAAGATTAAAAAGTATTTTTCTATTATTTTTCCTTTTTTTAACCCTTTGTGTAGACTGGGGACTAAAAAATATGAGCTCATTTCATAATTTGAAGCCCAGCTATGGTTTTGTTTAGGCCTGTATAGGTGATCTCATCTGCACTTGGGCCATAACTGACCTGTGGGTTTTTGACTTTTTGTAATATCCATTGTTTTTTTATCAGTTTTATTTTTTATTTTCCAAAAAACCTATAAATGTGGGAATCTGGTTTTTCATTTTTAAGACTATTTTTCATCTTATCTCATTGGATAAAATGATAAATTATTAAATTAACCCTCCGTTAGTTAATCCACCATATTTTTGGCTGATAGTTTCTTTAGATTCTGAGTTATATATATAAATAATCCCGTAAACTTTTAATCAAGTGAAGAAAAACCTTCCATATGGCATATATAATAAATATGATTGTATAGATTGAAGGGAAGAAAACCTACGTTTATCATGGAGACCAGGAAGAAACATCAGTATGTTAGCAGGATACGATAGCGATGTGGATTCGAAGAAGAGTGGATTATTGATCCAATTGGCCTGAGTGGTGGACTTGCATTATTCTGGGATAAAAATACTATTGTTAATATTATATCTTCATCCAGGAATGTGCATTCACACATCTGTATCTGACCCGTTAATTGAGCTCCCTTATTATATCACTTTTGTCTATGGGCCACCCACAGAGAATGATAGGTATGAGACTTATGCAAATATTACCAATTTCGCTTTCCAGAGGAATCAAAGTTTGATGTGTATAGGGGATTTTAATGACACCATGTCTCACCAGGAAAAACAGGGAGGTAACTCAAGAGCTATCCGGAAGATCTTTAATTTCCAAAAATTTATCTCAGACTGTTCCCTTATAGATATGGGTTTTTATGGATCATGGTTTACATGGTGCAACCGCAGGCAGGGTGAGGCAACTATCAGAGAGCGAATTGATCAGGCTATGGGCAATGATATTTTTTGTCACAATTTTCCATCTTGTCAAGTTTTTCATATTGAATCCTTTGGTTCGGACCATCATGTTTTGCTTGTCAACTTTGCTCATGTTTCTTCTAATAAAATAAAACCGTTTAGGTTTGAGGATTAGTGGACTGCTCATAATGATTTTATGCAGGTGATTCGCAATAGTTGGGAAGTATGTGCTCCGCGGACTAACCACACTATTATTCAGTTTGCTCTTTCTTTGAATATTTGCAGGAAGGATCTTATAAATTGGAGCAAACAGAATTTCCCCAACCGTAGGAAGATGATAGACGCATTGAAGTCTTGTCTAGTTACTGTTCGATAGGGCTATCAAACTGGTGCCAGCAAAAGGGAAGAAGCATCCCTCCTCCAAAAAATTGAGGAGCTAATGGACCAGAAGGAAAATTATTGGTGGCAACGTTCCCGCATCTCTTGGCTGAAATCTGGAGATAGAAACTCAAAATTCTTCCACCTTACCACGCTTATCAGGAGGAGACGTAACTCGATTTTGAGCATCAAGGATGATAATGGCGTGTGGACGCGGGATAAAAGTACCATAAATGTCATGTTCACAGACTATTTCACCAACCTCTTCTCTCCTTCAGGACCTAGACAACTGGCACCAGCCTTAGACTCAGCCGATATAAGGATTGATGATGCTTCAAATGAATGGCTCCTCCGCCCCGTCACGCGTGAGGAAGTCTGACTTGCAGTCTTTGAGTTGGGCGGAACAAAAGCCCTCGGGCCAGATGGTTTCCCAGGTAAATTCTATCAATTCTCATGGGATAAGGTGGGAGATTCTACGGTTAAAATGGTGAAAGAATTTTTTGAAAAGAACCTCCCTTTGAATGAGATTAATGGAACCAATATTACTCTTATCCCTAAGGTTGATAAGCCTGAAACAGTTGCCCATTTCCGCCCAATTGGCTTATGTAATTTTTCATATAAAATCATTTCTAAAGTCCTGGCCAATAGAATGAAACACTGTCTTGATAAATGCATTTCTCCTAACCAGGGTGCCTTTGTTCCTAGCTGTTTAATTCAAGACAACATTATCATAGCCCATGAAGTGTTTCATTATTTGAGACGGAAAAAATCTGGGAAAAAGTTTGAGTTTGCCTTCAAAATGGATATGAGTAAGGCCTACGATAGGGTTGAGTGGGACTTCTTGAAGAATGTATTGTTAAAATTTGGATTTTCGAATAAGTGGGTCAATCTTGTTATGAATTGTGTGGAAACTGTTCACCTCAATTTGTGTATAGCAGGGGAAAAAATAGCCTCAATTAGCCCTGTTAGAGGGCTTAGACAGGGGGATCCCTTATCACCTTATCTGTTTATCCTGTCCCTGGAGGTGCTCTCAAATATGATTAATAAAGCTGTGTCACAGGGGCGACTAATTGGGATTAGATTAAATAATAATTGCCCAATACTGTCTCACAGTTTCTTCGCAGATGATGCTTTGTTTTTTATGAATGCAAGTGCTCAGAATTGTCAAGCCCTGGCCCATATCCTCCAAAGAATATTGCTCAAGATCGGGCGCTTACCTAATCTGGATAAATCTAGCATCGTCTTCTCAGATAATACCCTGCATCCTGTCAGGAAGGACCTCTGCGATATCCTTGGCATTGACGAAAGCACATATCAAGGCAGATATCTGGGAATCCCCAGTGTTTGGGGGAAGACCAAGCACTAGGCGCTGGCTTATGTTCGTGAGAAAATTGGAAAAAAGACCCTCAGATGGAGCAGTAAACATTTATCATTTGCAGGACGAGAGGTCATGATCAAGGCTGTTATAAATGCTATCCCAATCTTCCCCATGACTTGTTTCAAATTCCCTGTCAAGACATGTAAATCCCTGAATAGCTTGGTGGCAGACTTCTGGTGGGAAGGGCAAAACAAGACTCATTGGATGGCATGGAACAAACTTACTCGCCCAAAAACTGAAGGGGGTATGGGTTTTCGTGACTTTATCAAATTCAATAACGCCCTACTTGCGAAGACAGCTTGGCGCTTGACTCAGAACCCCAACGACCTATGGGTGCAAGTCCTGAAGGGCCTCTATTTTCCTAATAATGTGTTTCTAGATGCTAAAAAAGGACATAGAGCCTCGTGGTGTTGGTCAAGTATACTGGAAGGGAGAGACTTCATAAAAAATGATTTATGCTGGCAAATTGGCAATGGAGAGTCCGCCCGAATCTGGCAGGACAACTGGATCCCCTCCCTATCCAGCTTGAGGCCAGTTACTGATGATGGTAGGCTTAAAAAATCAGACCAACGGGTTGCATCCATAATAGACGCAGGTAATAGATGCTGGAATATCACATCTATCAGGCGCAACACTGATGATCATACATGCAACGCTATTGCATCGATCCCATTATCTCGGATTCCTCAAAATGACCAACTCAGATGGATGCTAGCTTCTAATGGGAAGTATAGCATTAAACTGGGATACCACCTGACACAAGACTGCTCCGCAGCCCCCTCTCCAGCCCCTGGAAGCTCAGTTCAGATCCCATGTGCAGTGTGGAAAAAAACCTGGAAAACCAAAGCCATCCCCAGGGTGGTAAATTTCTTGTGGAGATGCCTAACTAAATCACTTGCAACGAATGGAGCCTTGTTTAAAAGAAAAAGGGGCCCTACAGAGGCATGCCCGATCTGCCAGGCCTCTTGTGAAACACTGGAGCACCTTTTCTTCCACTGCTATTGGGTTAGATGTGTCTGGTTTGGAAGTCAGCTGTCAATCAAAAGTGATCTTAGTAACATTCACAGCTTTAATCAATGGTGGATTGCCATTATGAACCCATCTTGCCCGCTATTTGACTATGATATTGCTTTCATTAGCTGGTTGTTATGGTTTATCTGGAAGGGAAGAAACGATCAGGTCTTCAATGGTATAGCACCGGATCCTAGAGCTGTCATTGAGAAAGCAAACCAGGCGCTACTTGGTTACTGGAATGTGAATTTCCCCAGGTGTTCTGAAGAAGCAACTCTTAAGCCATTAACCAAAGTCGTCCGATGGAATCCACCGGAGGTACATATGTTGAAGGTCAACCTGGATGGCTCCTTTGTAGAGTCTTCTGCCGCCATCGGTCTGGTTTGCCGTGATCATTGGGGTCAGGTTCAGTGGACTTTTACTGACAAAGTCAAATCAATATCGGCCTTTATGACTGAAGCTTTAGCGTTGCAAAGGGCCTTGATGATAGCCCAGGATCTAGGGAATAAAAATGTCATTTTTGAGACCGACTGTCAGACCCTTGAACGACTTGCGGACAATTATCAACAGGATTCGTGTGAATGGCAATCGAGGGGCATCCTAGATGATATTCTAAGTACTCTTAAATCTGATTCCAGCTTTTCAGTTACTTTTACTCCTCGTCAGGGGAATCGAGCAGCAGATTGGCTTGCTGTATCTACTAATAAGGAGGTATGCCCTGTGGGGTGGGTAGGCATACCCTTACCTTCTTTGTCCCAGCTGCTGGAAGAAGATTGTCGGAGTATTAGGCATCATCGGGACCACGTCTCGGTCCTGCCCAGAAACATTGATCCTGACTTATCTGTGTGTCCCACCTCCCTACTGGGCGGCTGCTATCTTTAAATTGCTTTGTAGTTGGCTTTTGCTTTCTAGTTTTTCTCCTGTTGTTTAGCTTTCTGTTTGCTAGGCTTACTGCCTGAGTACCTCCTATTTTGTTTCCTTGTATCACTTTGTCCTCAGAAATCAATATATTCCTAGAGATGTTAAAAAAAAAAAAAAAAAACCTACGTTCTGGAAATAAACTGCTCAACCCTAGCGTCTTTTTTTAAACAAAAAAAAAAAAAAATTGTGTATAGGGATATTCTAGTATTTTAATAATATATAGAAATTCGTAATTAGGCGTTTTAGCATATTTAATAATTTGTTAAAAGTGTAAGCATGATTTTTTTTGGGCGAGGTATAAATATGAATTTGGATTTTGATATTTTAGTGGGATCTATTCAGAATTTTTTTAAGGCTGGTTAAAGTAAGTTGAGAAAATTTTAGTAATCTAAGAGATATTTAATATTTGTTATATTGATAATTGCATATATAATACTTATTTTTGTAAATAAATAAAGAACCAACATTTGTACGGTAAGAAGCAGATGTGGATGATTATAAAAGATGCGGATTAAGGGTGGACTCAGGCAGTAAGAAAAGTGACTTGTTTCAGTTCATGTTGGAAAAACATATTTACGTAAGTTAAGGTAAAATTTATTTCACAAACTTATCTATTGGAAAAATAACTTCTACCGTTAATCCAAATATGCACTAATATATACTACCTCTGTCCTTAATTATAAGAGCAATTTAACCGATTTTGGGAGAATTAAGGAGAGGAGTTAAATTAGTTAATTTTACTCATTTTTCTAAAATGTCCTTATATAAATTTAAAATGACACAAGTTGTCCTAATTATAAGTGTTTCTAATTTGTCTTATGTTAGATATCCATGACATATTAGTTTATATATGTATATTAGTTGCTTTTTATATAGCCATGTGTATACATATATGTGTGTGTATATATGTGTATACATATAAATCTATCTACATACATAGAGACACATACCCATATAGCTACACACACACACACACACACACATATATGTTTATATATGTGTGTGTGTGTTCACACATATATATCTACACATATATATATTGACACACATAAACACAAATATACATATATATGTAAACACACATATATATAATGCTCCTAATAATAAGTATAAATAGGGGTATTATAGGAAAAAAATTGACAAAAGTTAAAACTTGCTCTTAGAATTAGAACCAAAACCAACTCCAAAATTTGCTCCTATAATTAGGGACGGAGGGAGTAGCTTTTACAAATTTAAGATAGAAAAAAAGTCAGTTTGTGTATTATGAATCTTATTTGAATTGACTTTAGTAAAAAGTTAGTTTAGCAAATTAAAACTTATTTGGAGAACATGATTGAAAAGCAAGGATAGATAACTAAACAGTTATTAGATGAGGTGGTAAGAGGCGTTATCTTGTAAGAAAGAGACCATGAGTTTGAATACCTGAAAACTCACTTGTTGATAGATGTGAGGACTTTTTGTTCTTAGGCTTTGTTTGGGAGTTCTATTTTGGAGAAAAAGGAAAGGGAAGTGAGGGTTTTGAATTTTGATAGTCATTTCCCTTATTTGCAAGTTTTAAAAATAAGTGGGAAATAAATCAGAGATTTTTACAAAACTCTCTTTCTTCTAAAAAATAAAGTTCCCCAATATAGGGGGTTTTAAGAGGGAAAATAGATTAATTACTTTTTTACCCTCGTTCAAATAAAACACTCTCCTTATCAAAAAATAAAAAATAAAACACTCTTGTTATTTCTGATTTCTTTTTTCTTTTTATATCGTTGGAAATGCACACGGTAGAAATAATTTTTAGAGAGAGAAAATATTTTTTGAATATAAAAATTACATAAATATTTTTTTTTAGAAAATTTAAATTTATTTGTAAAGTATAATAATTATATTAATTTTTAAAGAAAATGAAAAAAATGGTAAAAATAACTCATTAATCCTCCATCTTCCTCCCTTATTATTTTTTAAACTTCCAAACAAGGGGAGGAAATATCCTCAATTTCCCTCCCCTCCCCTCCAAACTCCCAAACAAAGCCTAAGTTTCGAGGGGGGGAACGCTTGATCTAATCCAAAAAAAAAAAAGCAAGATATAAAATGATTGAAAATAACATGAGTTTAATATACACACAAATATATATAATTCAAAAAAATTTAATATTACAATTAAAATTATAAAAATAAAAAATATTTATTGTATTATTAAAAATTTTAAATACTAAAATACACTTAGTTACATATATTAAATGGGAGTTCAACATAAATAATTTTTCAATCTTTCACTCAAAATAAGGTTAAATTATAAAGTAAATAAGTTTGTGCAGTGAAAAGTAAATAAGAATTAACCAAAAGATGTGTTTAAAAGAATAAAGGTGGCCAAAAAATTAACTTAAATATCATATTCCCATTTAATAAAAAATAATCCACACTTGCATGTGACAATATAATTCATTTGCCAAAAAAAAAAAAAAAAGAAAGGAGAGAGGAGAGCTGGGGGCAACATTGGAATGGTGGGTTGTAAAATGATAAAATAAGAGAGAGAGAAAAGGATAAACGCACGACAACCGAAGTGATAAGCAACTCGGAGTGGCTTGGGCCTATAAGCCACTTTTTCGTTTAAAAGTCAAACTAGAAATTGTTTGGGTAATAAGTACAGTGAAAATATCATCTGGAAGAAAGATCAGTCGATGGGGGACTTGAGACCCATTAGCCTATGTAACGTCATCTACAAGACCCTATCGAAGATTATTGTGAATAGATTAAAGCCTATTCTGCCCCAGGTGATTGTTGGGATCCGTACACGCAGCGGAAAGAATCTCATCCATTTTGAATTTTACGAATCCCATAAAGAGGATCTATCAACGGCGTTTAGGTCAAGGTTCGTTAGAGAAACCGTACCTATATGAGCTTGTATGCGTCCTTTCTTGAACACGTGGGCTAACACCTTCTTCTTGTTCAATCAACTTGTGAGCAACCTTTGCAAACACGTGGGCTAACACCTTCTTGTTCGACCTTTGCAAACACGTGGGCTAACACCTTCTTGTTCGATCTTTGCAAACACGTGGGCTAACACCTTCTTGTTCGATCAATCTCTAGGAGCCGACTCTATGAATCCACTCCCTCTACTGGTATCCACACCGAACAGCTTTCCAACACGTACGGCAGCGTGCTAGCGCCTTCTCACTTTTGTGTCTCTCATTTTTCTCTCTAGGACTTCTTTTGAGGCTTGTTCGTTCATTCTTTTTTAATACGACTTAGATCAATATCTATTTATAGAGTTTCTAAAACCCTAATTGGGCCGTATTAAAATATTCAAGACTAATATCAATTAGTCCTTCAATTTCGAATTTGGATTAATCATACTAATTAAATCATTCAAAGATCTAATCTAATCTATTTGATTAATCCACATTAAAAGCCTTCTTGATTTAATTTATTCCTATAAATCAAATCTGAGATATGATATCTATCTATTTAATTAAATCTGAGATACTATATCTCAACTCAATTAAATATGAGATACTACATCTTTATTCGAAAATCAAATCTGAGATATGATATATATCTATTTAATTAAATCTGAGATATTATATCTCAATTCGAAAATCAAATCTGAGATATGATATATATCTATTTAATTAAATCTGAGATACTGTATCTCAACTCAATTAAATATGAGATATCACATCTTTATTCGAAAATCAAATCTGAGATACAATATCTCTATTTGTTTTAAATATTTAATTTATCAAATAAATTAAATGTAAAACAAATATTATATAATAATATCATTATTAAATAATAATATTATTATTTAATTTCGAAATTATGTATATATATATACACACAAATATATCCATCCTAGATTAAATGTTGTATTCATTAAATCTTAGACATATCTAAGATTCAATGAATCTGGACACTATTGCTCGTGTTGGGCTATTCTTGTGTGTGACCCTGTAGGCCCACATGAGATTGGAAGTGGACCAATATTGTACCAGCCCACAAGTTGCAAGCGGCCTCTAGCAAGACATTGCGACTACCCAATTCATATGGGGATCGATGATACGATACAACCTATCATACAACCATGTCACGTCCCTTTTGTCACGCGATAACTTGGTCAAGGATGAGGCATGGATAATGTCAACTTCTGTTCTTGACCATTACTTTCGATTCTTGAGTAGTCTAACAATTGAAATGGAAACTCCTTTCCATCGTAGTATGGCCATACATTTCTCGACTCACTCATCGAGGGGCCCAAGATTATCTCTCTACAAATGTGAGGGACAAATTCCATCTTGACCATTCACATTCCTCTCGCATGAAAACCATTGATCCCAATCCAAGCCTTTATCATCACCCGGTCAAAGGTGACTTTTGACTAGGTCAAAGATCAGCGACTCTCATGTAGGAATCCATGATGATCTCAGGTCGAAGGGCGTTGTGACGCGGTTATACATGAGATAAGCTTATGACTAAATCCATGCGGCTTTCTCATAGTGGGTCAATCCAAAGACCTTGTACTCTTACAAGTGCCTATGACTTTGATTCGTATCTCCATACCTCATCAAAGTCATACTGGTCTTATCTCATCTTTGCTCCGCGTAGATGACCGACAGTGGACATTTAGGATAATCTATTAGATATATCCAGGGATCAGTTATCATTATAAACATGCAAATGAAATGATAACTAAAGGAGAATACTTTAAATAACATTAACATTTAAAGTACAATGACTTGCCCCTAGGGCATAATTTCCAACAGTGATAGCCCCCAATCAATGCAGTTTTGTGTCTGGTCGACATAGCAACGATAATATTATTGTGGCACAGGAGGTTATCCATACAATGAGAGGCATGACACAGAAGAAGGGATTTCTGGCAATTAAAATTGACTTGGAAAAAGCCTATGATCACGCTAACAGGGATTTTTTAATGCGTTGCCTCCAGGAAATTAATCTGCCTAGTAGCCTTATGAAGGTAATTGACCAGTGTGTTTCTACTTCAAACATGCAACTTCTATGGAATGGGGATAAGGCCGAGTGTTTCCAACCTTCTAGGGGGTGAGGCAAGGAGACCCATTATCACCCTACCTGTAACACCCCCAATTTACTCACAATTATAATAACATAAATCTTAATGATTTTAATAAATAGTTACTGAAATTCAGAGTAAACAACCTTGGGAAGTGTTACCGCCGCACTTGTACCGGGACAAGTGCAAGGCTACTTATTGCATTAACATAAATCCCACTGAAATAAAAATGTTTTATAAAAAGAAAAAGAAAATAAAACTAGCTAGAAACAATCCTAGAAATCTCTACGTCGTCATCCTCACTTCTCACTGCTAGCCCCAACCTTGAGAACCTGCTTCACTGAAAATCTGCTCCCCCGAAGGATCGTCGCAGCCCATAATACACAAAATCAGCAAACGCTGGTAATCCCAATAAAATAGGATTTAAGTGGCTCAAATACCTTAATTAAATCAAATAAAATAATCATATAGAATTTACACCAAATATCATTCTTTATCATCTTAAATTAATTTAGACCCGGGAAACCCGATCTGTTTAGTAGGAGGAGAACCATGGTAGACCCGGAAACCGCGAGCCTACCCCGTGACCCGAAACCCGCGACCACAAATCATCAATTGACCATAAAACATTTCGTCCTAATGTGCACACCTCTTCCCAAAGTTGCTACTAGTGTCCCGGAAACCTGTCAAACACCACTTTGGGAAGAACGGATATAATCGGTTCACATCAATACATATCGGAGGCATAAAGCCTAAAGGTTGTGTTCATCACTTTAGGAGGTACCGTCCCAAAGCTATCCTCCCACGATTTTAAATTATTTTTAATCACGTACAAAATGTATTTTTCAATAAATAAATAAATAATAAATATATAGCATTCATAGGTCTAAATAAAAAAGAAAGAAAGAAAGAAAAGAAAGAAAACCGGAACACAGAGAAAACATAAAAGTACACATGAAAGACATATCTAAGTTTCAATCCACAAAAAAGGCAAGGGACGTCCATACATATATATGTTATTCCAGCACGAAGGCCGAGGCATCGAAATAGTAATAATAACGTTTAGGGGTATTGAATTCAAGCACAGGAGTTCAATTAAGTCCATGAAGATTATATATATATATCTAATACAATCACAAAAACCGAGAAGAAGGAAATCGATTAAGTCAATGAAGGTTGTATATATATATATATATATGTCTAATTAAATCACAAAAACAGAGAAGAAGGAAATCTGTATACATTGAATACCTAAGCTATATGGGAATTAGGATTACATGAACCTAAGACTTATGTGGATTAGGGTTACCTGTCAAAATTCCTATTAACCTATCAAATTTCATACTTAATTCCTAAACTTATGGGGATTAGGATTACCTGGTCTCCGTCTTTGCTAGCCTTCGAGAAAAACTCTTTGATAGGAGTGCGAGAGGAGGATGCCGTAGCAGAGAAAAGAGTCGAGAGAAAAGGAGTCAAGCGTTTTCTAGGTTTAGGCGGCTAAACCTAAGTTTATAATTAACATCTAAGGTTTTAGCAATTGGGCTGAACTATTTAATTATTGCAAATTAATAAACTAATACTAAAAACATTATTAATTTCTAGATATTTTATATATTATTATTATCTTATTATTTTAATCTATTATTATTATTATTATTGTTATTGTTAATATTATTGTTATTATTATTATTATTCCTATTCTTAATCCGGGGTATTACACTACCTTTTTGTCATATGCATGGAGAAACTAGCTCATCTTATCCAAGCTGCTATTCAGGAAGGTGATTGGAAGCCAATTCGGCTCACGTTCTGGTCCTCCTATCTCCCACCTGTTGACCGGAGAAGAAGCTGCACTACAGTTGACAGGAGGTTGCCACCTAGTGAGCATGAAGTAAGATGGCGGCCCCCTTCGGCCGGTTGAGTGAAGGTCAATACCGACGGTGCCTTCTCGTCGGTAACTCCAGGCGTGGCCAGTGGCGGCATATTGCGCAATGAGCATGGTGACTTCCTATCAGAGTTCATGTTTAAAGGGGGGGAGACTGCCTGACAGCTGAACTATGGGGCTGCCTCCATGGCATTAAACTTGCGTGGGATCTGGGCTTTCGAAAGATTATCCTGAAAGACTCGACAGATGCAGTAGCTCTGTTACAGAGCCCGACGAATGACACTCATGAAGATCGATGGATTATAGAGGAGATTAAAAGCATCATGCATCGAGATTGGGTGATGGAGGTCCAACTTATATGTCGTTGGATGAATAAAGCAGCTGACAGGCTTGCCAATATGAGCATTTCCTCTTTGCCTGGGTTTCAGACTGTTCCGCTTGTTGATTCGGAGTTAGAGAGGATTCTCGTACAAGATAAAGCTTAGGTTATGATTGGTTACTTAATTGTATAAAAAAAAAGTATAGTGAAAATATCAATCGGAAACAAGTTCAATTGGAAGTTTGAGTTAGCTATTCACTTAAAAAAAAGCTAAAAAAAAGCTAAAAAAAAGCTCCTTCTGCCTGGATGCTCCACACCTAAGCGTTGTAATGGAAAAAAGCTCCTTCTCTCTTGTCCCTTTCGGCTTTGCTCTTTCATCCATGGTCACTGGCAACCTTCACTCTTTCATCCAATATTGCTAGTGACCTTCTTGAACCCAATTTCGAGCTTCTGCAACATTGAACAGAGTAGCTGCGAGTTTGAGTGAGAAATCACAGAACGGAGAGCGCCGTGATAAACCAAAGACAGAGACCAAACCATCGTCCTTCACCCTTTTCCTCGCCACGACACCGTTGTTTTCTTCTGGATGAGCTTATCGATGGCAGTAGCTTTTAGATTCGACCTGGACTTCTAGATTGCCAATCTCAATCTTGAGAGTTCAAGTTTCAAATTCACCTCACCATCGAACTGCCACACCTCTGTCAACCCTTCCTCTGTTCACTCACCACTGCTGGCGTCTCCTCCATTGAACCACCATATCACCGTTGGCCTTCCTCTATCCCATGTGCTTCATGATCGTAGTCGGAGTCGGTGGAAGAATGGAGGGTAGTAGCGGCTTGCAGTGGCTAGGCTTCAAAGTCGTACTCGGAGAAGAAAACAAGAGTAGAGAAGAAGAGGAAATACTTTTTTTTATATATATTAAAGATGGCAAACGCCAATTACAGAATTAGAAAGAAGAAACCCTAGGGGAGACAACTCCCAAACTCTCCTGATCCACCCACATTCTCAAATGAACGGGCAGTCAGATAACACCTGCGAATTGGAAAAACCCAATTTTGCTAACACATCCGCTAGCGAGCCATTGCCCTTGGCTATCACGAAGCACACCACCAGCAGCAGCCATTGAAGAGTTCGAGGTAACCGCCCCATCCACATTTAGTTTAATCCAGCCCAAAGGAGGTTTAATCCACTTTGAAACACTGAAATTACCTTGAAAAGGTATAGACGAATCCGGTTCAGGCTCCTGGGAAACATCAAAGCGCCTCCAAATCTGCAGAACCACCTTGTCCGGTTTAACTGGTCTTCTAAAATCAGAGTCAAACAAGGAAGAGTTCCTCCACTCCCATAACTTCCAAATGGCTACCCCAAAAATAATATTCCATTGCATCCCCATCTCCCTACCTATCTTGCCATTAATGTTTAGAGCTAACCAATCCCTAAGGTGGGCAGAGAAGAAAGCAACTATGAGGTGAGGCGGAAGCAGAGATACCCACATACACCTAGCATAGCAGCAATCACGTAAAATATGTAACACACTCTCCACCTCCGAGGCGCAGAAATCGCATAAAGGGGAGTCCGAGGACCATGAATTCCTCCATTCTTTAGTAGGGAGCTTATTCAGGGCAGCCTTCCACATAAAGACTTTAACTCTTTCCACACCTCCCCACTTCCAAATATCCTTAAAAAGCTTATCTCTATAGCTATGGTGATTTTTCTCAATTAAGAAATAAGCACTCCTAATTGAGAAATTTCCATCACTAGATGCACCCCAAACCAAAATGTCATTCCCCTTCTCAGGGCCTGGCGGAAGAACTGCAGCAAGGCGATGAAGAATGGCAGGGGGCACATAATTAGCAAGCCTCTCCAAGTCCCACATGCCGCCTATCACCCAATCCGCAATGAGGATTGGGATTCCTCTTGCGTAAGCAGACGACTACAAGAATCTTTGATCCTCTCCCCATCAAGCAACCAATGATCATGAAAGAAGTTAACCAAAGTCCCACTTCTTACTTGCCATTTTGCCCCTAAATCAACCAAGTCCTTCTGAGCGCATATAAAACGCCACAGATCAGAGTCCCCAGGCCGAGCAACCAAAAGAGAATCCTCATTCCGGAGCATATATCTATGCTGGAGAACATCAGCCCACAACTCTTTCTTCCCAATCACCAGCTTCCATGCAAGTTTCGCCCCACAGGCTCGATTCATGGAGGACAGCTTTCTAAATCCAAGACCACCAAACTCCTTAGGCCTAGTGACTTGATCCCAACCCACCGGGTGAAACCGTCGTTGATCAGCATTATGACCCCAGATAAAGTTCCTCTGCAGTCTTTCCACAGCAAGACACACACTTCTAGGGATTTTTGAAACCTGCATCGGATAAAGAGGAATAGTGCTCAACACAGATTTAGCCAAAGTGATCCTGCCCGCAGTGGAGAGACAATTAGCTTTCCACACAGACAGTTTTGAGTGAACTCTATCAACTATGTAGTTAAACTTCTCCCTCTTCTTCCGATTTCTATTCAAAGGAAATCCCAAGTATCGCCCAATCTCACACGAGACTTGCATTTGGGATAGGGACTTAATTGATTCTTTATTTTGCTGCGTAACCCTAGGGGAGAAAAAAATAGAGGACTTCTCCCGATTAACCTTGCTGCCGGACGCCTTAGAAAACAAATCAAGGCACCTCAACATGCAACTAGTCTGCTCCTCAGAAGCTACTCCAAACAGAAGCAGGTCATCCGCGAACATGAGATGAGAGATAACCGGGCCAGTACTAGATGTACGAATACCCTTCCAAAGGTTCTCTTCCTACTTCATCACTGATCAGGTGGGAGAGCTTATCCATACAAAGCACAAATAAAAGGGGGGAGATGGGGTCCCCTTGGCGAAGACCTCTATGGGGGGACAGGAACTCCGTCTAGGACCCATTCCATATAACATTATAAGAAACTGAAGACACACAGGTAATGATGAGATCAATGAATCTATCCTCAAAGCCGACTTCCAAAAGGACCTGCTTTAAGAACTCCCATCGAATCCTGTCATAAGCCTTCTCAAGATCTATCTTCATTGCCATTAGCCCTTTCTTACTTCTATTATTGCTCATGATATGCAAAATCTCTTGGCCAAGAACAATGTTGTCTTGTATATGCCTTCCTCTAATAAAGCTTGCTTGGAAGGGTGAGATTAGGTCATTCATAACCTCCTTCAGCCTCAAAGCAATCAATTTAGCCACACACTTGTAATGAACGAGCAAAGAGAGATAGGTCCGAAATGAGTGACCAATTCGGGATGATCCTCTTAGGGATTAGGGAGATAAGAGTCCTGTTCGCCTCAAAGAAATGTAGCGAGAGAGATAGACCCCGAAAGACTCGCTAACAAAAGAGCAAACAGAAGCACCTACAATACCCCAACTATTCTTATAAAAAATAGGAGGAAATCCGTCTATACCAGGAGCCTTATAGTTCCCCATAGAAAAAACCACTTGTCTGATTTCCTCATCTACAGGAATTCTAAGGAAATCCAACCCCGAGTTTAAAACAGACGGAGGAAATTTAATATCCGTATGCAGACTAGCCGATGAAGAGTCATTACAACAATAAAGTAAGTTAAAATACCTAGCCACCATCAACTTTAACTCCTTCTCTTTAGTAATCCAAACACCCGATTCTGATTTTAGAGCATTAATACGATTTCGCCTTCTTCTCATCTTTGACTTCAGATGATAATATCTAGTGTTTCTATCACCTTTAGTCACCCAATCCACTCTAGCCTTCTGGAACCATTTAATCTCCTCCAGCCTCAACAACTGCCTAACTCTTCATGCAGCTCCAATTCCAAATTACAAAGAAAACCAGAATAAGGGTATGCTCTGGAATTCTGTATACCCTCCAACCGCCTGAGAATGATAGATTTCTGCTTCTCCACCATTCGAAACACCTCCGTGTTCCAGGAACTAACATTCGCCTTGAAAGATTCTAGCGAAACATTCAAATCCTGATCATCTTGCCAATTCTCCAAAAGAAAAGGTTTGAATTGGGAATGATGTAACCACATCGCTTCAAATCTAAAAGGCCTGTCCCCACATCGAGACCCTGAGCCTTCCTTAAATCGAAGTAGAATGGGATTGTGATCTGAGTAGCTGACTCTAGGCAATACCTGGACGAAACTATCCGCAAAGGAAGATAAAAAGAGAGGACTTGCAAGTGCTCTGTCAAGACGCTCGAAAAGCCTGGAGTAATTAGCCATACGGGGACCTCGCCACGTAAATTTGGGCCCACAAGAACCCATATCCGAAAGATTGCAAGCCGCAATACGATCCTGGAACTTCTGAATCCTGGAATAACTGACCTCTGCTCCTCCAATTCGCTCACCCGAATTTAGAATATCATTGAAGTCGCCCACTGCTACCCACAGAATAAAAGTAGAAGCAGCAATGCCTTCCAATCTTTGCCATAGAACCTGCTTGAGACTATCATTAGGAACCACATAGATGGCGGTTAGAGCAAATGATTGCATCCCATTAACCGAACAGTGCAAGTGGATGAACTGCCTATCCTTGCCAAGCACCGAGATGGAGATAAGATCCTTCTTCCAAGCCACTAACAAACCCCCTGATCGCCCCAAACTCGGAACGAAGGTAAGACAGTCATACCCAAGTTTCGCCAAGCACCGGAAACTATTTTCCTTTTCCGTTTTGGTTTCCGAGAGCACTAGGACGCTGGGGCGAGAGCTCTTTGAAATCGTCCGAATCTGAGAAAAGAAACTCCTATTACAGATACCTCTACAATTCCAGTAAAGAATACTTGTCATTTGGGCTGCAAAAAAATAAACTATTTTTTTTTTTTTATAAACACAAAGGATAAAACTTAAGAAGAAAAGAAACCCAAATAAGGCCCACTAAGGCTGCGAATTGGGAACCACCGTCCCCCCCAAATCCTCATCAGAAGCATCCAACATCACCTCATTAGCTGAGTCCAAGTCATTTGGGCCAGCCCAAAACCTACCATGGAGCCCATCCAACTGCCCCACTTCACGTGATCATGCGGTTTTGATTCAAAAGGAACCATAGCAGAGTTAAGCGTCTCCCTATGCATCCCCTCTGACACCTCTTGCGCAGGCAATACCCTTTTATCACCATCACTGCCAATATCCCCTGAAATCCTCTCCATGTTTTGCCTCTGCGACACATTGCTCTCTCCCGTTGCCCCCTCTGCATCTCTGGTACGTTTCTCACTTTTCAGACTCTGCTGCCCTTTGACCTTACCCCTACTTTCCCCATCTCTGATTTGATTTTTGGATTGTCTCTTAGTACCCTCAATTCGTTTCTCCTTAGTGCCTGGTCTAGAATTGGAAAGCCTCGGGTTCTTCGCCTCACCAGCAACCACCGCGGTCTGAACGAAGCAGGGACCTGGGAAGGGGTATCGCCGACGGCCTCCACGGAATTCTCCACCGCCAGCACACCAAAACGCGACCCACCATCGGCTGACCGGGAAGACTCGCCAGCGCCACCACTAGGTTTCTCCTTTCCACCCTTCTTCTGTCGTCTATGTTTATTCACTACCTTCCAGGAGTCTTTTTCGTTGACAAACACCCCCCTGTGACATGAATAGCCCCTTCAACCTCCATATCGCCTTTATTCTCAAGAACAGCTCCTTCCTTTGAAAGGGTCTCTACTCTCCTCTCCGATGGCCCTGATTTGCACTCCTCCTTCTTATGCCCGTAGAGCCCACAATTGGTACAGAGTAAATGAAGTCCTTCATACTCCAAGTAATAATCCTCCCCATCAAGAGTAAAACCGGACATAAGCTGTTTCCCCAAATCCACCAAAACACAAATTCTTGCATAGTGACCTCTTATGTGACCGAGAGGTATTCATATCTATCTTAATGGTGTCTCCAATCCTGTCTCCTATCCAAGCAAGAGCCTCCCTATCATAGTATTCAAGGAAGACACTAGGCATCCTTACCCATACTGCAACCTTGTCAACCGTAGCACGCTGGGGTTGAACTGAGGAGTCCAAGGACGAACCGTTAGATAATGATCAAAGATCATCCATGGTCCTCCAGTTAATGAATTAAGATAGTCTTCCTTATTTGTAAACTTAACAACAAAATAGCCCATGCCAATATTGATTAGACTAAGAACACCTTTCTTAGCCACGACTTCGAATAATCGACAACAAAGAACTTATACCCTATATTTCTCCCCAAAGCTTCACAATAACCGCCTTGTTCCATGCCTTATACAACCTTTTTTTCATTTTATCCGAAAAGGAGAATGTTGGAAAATTCTGTCGTGGTCCTCTGTGATCACACAAAGGGGGGCACTATCTTCTTTGTCCGAATCATTTTGAATGTTGTCAGACAGGGAATCGTCCGACATTGCATCCTCAAGTTCAGCCTCTCCATTCTCACCAGCTTGTCTTGTTGATTCCTTGCAACATCTCAGCAAAGGAAGGCCCACTAGGACCTGCCTTCCATCCATTGCCTCCCGCCTTTGGCCATTCCTCAAAGGAGCTGTTACTATCAAAATTCTTAATCTTTTTAGAGCTTCTCAGTAGTAAATCATCTTCCTCTCTTGATGAGGGACCTTGAGCAGCAGCAGACTTCGTAGAGAGAACAATCGCCATCTTCCTCTTAAGAAGAGGAAATACTAATAAAAGGAATTGGGGCTTCTGTGTTCTGCCTCGTTATCGTTTTTTAATTTTTAATTAAATTACAATTTCTCATACTGATGTGAATTATTTACAAGAGAGGAACAAGGAAATATAAGTGATTAAGATAATAATAATCCATTTGATGTAACATCTTCATCAAATATTCATAAATTATCTTCAACACAAATGAATCATGTTCGTGATAAAATCAAAGACCAATACAAAAAATTGTATGCATTTTAATTTATATACAATTTTATCCATTAAATATATTTAATTAAGGACTTTATTATTTATTAATTTTTTAACACTAAGTTAACTTTTTTTCAAATTTAAATTTAATTTTCTATCTTCAATTATCAATATGTACAACAGTACAAGTAAATAATATATGTAATATTCAATAAGCTTCATTCTCTTTTCAGTCATTTTCCATCTCAACTTACTTTTCAAATAATAATCCAAACACGTTTTTGGAAAAAAGATACTACTATTACCGTCAATCCAAATACAAATCACATCCAGAGTACTTTTATCTTATATTACTTCGATAAAAGTCAGATAAAAAAATAAATCACTTCTCCATTTGCTAACCCAAACGGGTTCTAAACATTGTGTTTGTTTATCGTTGCTCAGACTCAGTGTGTTTTCTTGGTATCTACAAGTCCCTCAACGATCGACTGGGTCTTCCAGTTTTCAGTCTGTGAGTCTGCATTTTCTTCCTGTTGTGGCATTTTAAATTTTCTTGTGAATAAATCTTGATGAGTTTATTCCAGAACCTTGATCAACTTATCTACAAACTGATCAACATATATAATTTTTCCTTTAAATGAATCTTGATCAATTTATTCCCAGAACCTTGATCAGTATAATTTTGCATGTTAATGTATCGTGATCAGTTTATTCTTAGGATCTTGATCAGTTTATCTGCAAACTGATCAATATAATTTTGCATGTGAATGTATCTTATCAGTTTACTCCGAGGACCTTGATCTGCAAATTGATCAATATAATTTTGCCTGTGAAGGTATCTTGATCAGTTTATTTTTTTTATTTTCTCCAAAGATCATACAAAATCATGATACTCTATTGCACATTCCTTTCTTGTTTTTCTTCTTATGTTCGTATATGTGTGTGATAGAGTTTAAAGGGAAGAACTCTTAATTCGCATATCTTAGAACAGGGTTCTATCATAATTTGTTTATATTAACACTAAAAACAAAAAGTTTAAAGTTTAAATTTAACATTTACTGAGCTTAAACATATATTTTTACTGTTGTCAGCATGTATCGGTGGTATAATTAAATATGAGCAGAGATTTGTGAAGGGTGGGCACCAGTGGCGGGAGATTAGGGGTTTAGAGGCAGCGCCCCAAATTTTTTTTTTTTTTAAGAAAATTTTTAAATGCATTAAAAAAACAAAAGAATATAAATAAGAAAAGAAAAGAATATCAAAAAGAATATTCATGAAATCAAGTGAATACTGATAATGTAATAAGAGAGATAGTTATTTTACAAACTTGTTATTTAGAAAAACAAGGCTAAGTACCGTTAGAAATGTAGCTACATAATTTATAATAAAGGGTGGACACTTAATAAGTTCAAGTATATATATTTTAATAACAAAAGTATATTACAATAAAAATAATTACAATGTCATCCTTCCAGACTTTATTTTTTGAAATTCCATCATAATTGTCTTATTACAAATGCTATCAAATACATTTTTTTTTTCAATGTAAGGTACTAAACAATCATTCAACTATTTATTCTCCATCCGATTACAAAGTGCAATCTTGATGTATTAAGGGTGGACAATCATTCAAACATGTACTCCCTCTGATCTTTATTATAATGCACCAACTGTCATTTCTCGCGAACCAAGAAATGGAAGTTGAGTCATTAAATTGGTCAAAAATTGATAAATGTTTCCAACTTTACCTTTACTTTAATGATGTGAACTTAAAGAGTTAGTTAAAAATGAGGGTATAATGAGAAAATAGTAATAAATGAGTTAGTTAAAAGTAGTTGGTGCCTTATAATAAGGACTAAAAATTGATGGTAGTTGGCGCCTTATAATAAGGACCAGAGGGAGTTTTAATTTTTTTTTTAAAAAAATCTCCAATTCCCCAATTCAAGGGTGGAAACTTGCCCCTAGTCTAACATCTAGATCCACCCTTGTGAGCAGACGCTTCTACTTTTTTTTTTAAAGGAATCACAAAAAAAGTCTAAAATAAAATATAAGAGGGTGATATCAATGATTAAGTAATGGTGGAAGCTTCATCTAGTGGATAGTCACATAAATATTGTTAATCAAGTTTTTCTTTGTTGTGTAACATTCTTTCGAAATATTAGCCATGAAACCACCAGTAAGAAAGGAATTGCCAAAGGTGAAAAATCGAAGGCTTGGTGTCATGGAGATTAGTCTGAAGACTAGAGAGGTAGGCCGGGCTGGATTAAGCTAAACTCCACCTTCACGAAAGAGAATAAGAGATATTGTTTCTTCTTTGATAAAAATTTCTTTTCTTTCAAACGTGATATAAAAGATTATGGGAATATATTGGTAGTAGGAGCAATGACTTAAATTTTGGAACTGGTGTGTTCAATTTTGGATCTAGCTTTCCTCCATTGCCATTAAGGTCTGCTGCCCTCCTTTTCTCCAATACTGCGCCGTTTTGCCGCAAAACAGTGTAGCCCAAGGACGGGCCTTGGTTGATACAATGAGGGGGCCATCCCCCCCAATTTTTTTTTATTCCAAATACTTCGTGCATATTGGATATTTTTATGCATTTGACCCCTAAATATTTTTTCTTAAAAATTAGTTAATGAGCATACATTTGGCCTCTCCAAATATTTTTTTCAAGGTCTTTCCCTGGTGCAACCATTGCCTTTTTTATAAATATTTCAGGTACTAACTAATATTAGAAAGATACTTTAGGATATTGATCGGTACCAAAAAAATACTTTATGATCTTGAAAAATTATTTTAGGATCTTGAAAAAAATATCTTGAAGCATATTTTTAGTACCATCCAGTACCCTAAAATATTTTTTCAATATCATAATATAATTTTTCAAGATCATGAAGTATTTTTTCACTACCAGTCAGTATCTTGAACTATCTTTTTAGTACCAGTCAGTACCTTGAAATATTTTTCCAAGATCCTCAAATAATTTTTCAAGATCATGAAGTATTTTTTCAATACTAGTCAGGATATTAAAGTGTCTTTTTAGTGCCAGTCACTTAGTCAATACCCTGAAATATTTTTTCAAGATTCTAAAATAATTTTTCAAGATTATGAAGTATTTTTTAGTACTGGTCAGTATTCTGAAGCAATTTTTAGTACCATTTAATACCCTGAAATATTAAATTAAAAAAAAAAAAGACAATAGCCACACCGTTTTGGGCCAAAACGGAGTATCTAAAAAGAGGAAGGCATCGGCCATGATATTCTTATCAGGGAGACTAGAGATCTTCTTTTTCTAGACTGAGATGTTGAGCTTCATTACACTGACAACATCCCCTGTGCTGATTATATGGCCAAGAGAGGCCATGATATTCCTTCTGAGGATGGTGTGGCGTTATTTCCTATGGTCCCTGAAGGATATCTACATATGGTTTTAAAAGACCAGTTAATCTGTCGCTATTAGTTTTTGCTAGTTTGTTGTATTTTGGATTAGACGTTTAGTCTGGTCCCTTTTTCGTTTGTTCAAGTGCCTGTATTTTCAAAAAGAAAAAAAGAAAAAGAGGAAGGCAATGGACCTTAATGGCATCGAAGGAAAGCCACGTCCTTAAATTTTGTTTATTGGGCATCATTGTTGGCGCCCCATCACAAACCCATACTTGAAAATCTGAAAAATGGGAGCAAAAAAGTTTTGTCGACGTCTCCTGCAAACCACATCAACGGTGGGCGCACAACATCAATTTTGCTGAAGTCTTCACTGAAATGCCTTATTCCTTTGTTCAAAACTTCCTCGCAGGCTAATCCATGAAGCATATTGTAAGATGTGATGCTTGCCTTGCATCGTTCCATTGGGTTCAATATTCGATTGGATGAGTTCTTTTGGAAGCCGGTAGATTCAAAGTCCTTAAAGAAAGAGTGCTTCAGGGTAGAAAAGCAAGCTTTTGGGGTTCTTGGCGGATGAGGTTTTTACATCATAAGGTTGAAGAAGAACGGAGATTCTCTCATGAACTTTAGGTCCCATGTGCCGGAGTTGCATAGTGAGAGAATGGCTTAGAAGCCTGACCGATGACCGAACTTCAGAGACAACGACGATCCCATTGTTGATGTGGTTTGCGGTAGAGCTGTCAAAACGGGCCACCCCGGCCCGTTAGGCCCTAACCCGCGCGAGCTAGGGCCAAAAAGCCCACAGGGTCAAAAAGCCCGCATCTTAAGAAGCCCGCACGGGCCAAAAAATTATATAACCCTCAGGGTTAGGGCCGGCCCGCGGCCAAAATTCAATTTAGAATAATCAACTTAGGCTTGAATAATCAGACTTCGGGATCTTGCATCGAAAAAATGCATCATGATCTTGAAAAATTATTTTAGAATGTTGAAAAAATATTTTAGGGTACTGACTGGTACTGAAAAAAATGCTTCAAGATGCTGATGTATTTTTCGACGGCAATATCCTAAAGTATTTTTAAGTACCGATCAGATCCTCGTCGTATCCTGAAGTATTTTTAAGTATCGATCAAGATCCCGAAATAATTTTTCAAGATCATTAAGTATATTTTTAGTACCGTCGGTATCTGAAGTATTTTTAAGTACCGGTCGGTATCCGAAGTATTTTTAAGTACCGTCAGTATCCTCGTCGGTATCCCGAAGTATTTTTAAGTATGAGTCAAGTATCTGAAATAATTTTTCAAGATCATTAAGTATATTTTCAGTACCAGTCAGTATCCTGAAGTATTTTTTAAGTACCAGTCAGTACCTTGAAATATTTTTTCAACATCTTAAAATAATTTTTCAAGATCATTAAGTATATTTTCAGTACCAGTCAGTATCCTGAAGTATTTTTTAAGTACCAGTCAGTACCCTGAAATAATTTTTCAAGATCATTAAGTATATTTTCAGTACTAGTCAGTATCCTGAAATATTTTTTAAGTACCAGTCAGTACCTTGAAATATTTTTTCAACATCTTAAAATAATTTTTCAAGATCATTAAGTATATTTTCAGTACCAGTCAGTATTCTAAATTTTGGAAACGGGGTTGATTGGTGGCCCGCGGGCTGGCCCCAACATAACCCCAAAGAGTGGGGCTTATTTTGGGTTAGGGCCAAAAATGGCCCCATCATATGGGGGCCAAAAATATGGGGGCCAAACATGGGGCTTAATGGGCTGGCCCATAGGGTCCAGCCCATTTTGACAGCTCTAGTTTGCGGGATATGTCATCAATATTGCCTTTTTCAGATTTTCTGATCTGGGCTTGTGACGGGGAGCCAACAATGATGCCCAATAAGCAAAATTTAAACAGCATCAGTGCCATATGGACCAGTCTCGAGGAATTAAGTTTTTTTTGGAAAAAAGTTAGGGACCGAGTCATGAACCAATGAAACTGTAAGTATTGAGTTGTGACGGGACAAACTATAATAGTGATTGAGTTATAAATATGGACGGTTACTTTTCGCATTGACTCTCATCCTTTTCCTTTCTCATCCACTTCCTATCATCTTTTTTATCTTAGTCGTTGGATTGAAATCTGATTGGTTTATATTTAATCTTTTATAAAAAATATTAAATTATTAAAAAGAAATATTTTTATAAAAGATTAAATCTGAACTGTTCAAATTTCAATCCAACGGCTGAGATGAAGAAGAGGGTGAGAGCCAAATCCGTTACTTTCATGGCTTTTAGTAAGGGTTGAAGTAGGCTAAGCCAAAATAGTCTTTAGCTAATTAGGCTTAGATTTGTAATAGATATTCAAAACTTGAGCTTAGGTTTGAGCATATATATATATATATATATATATATATATATATATATATAGGCCTAGACTTGAGCCTTCAAAAAGCTTGATAAGATCTGAAGCATTTCTAAAGGCTTACTTAAAATGTAAGCATTTAAATAGGCTTGATACACCTCGAAGAGAGCATTAATTTCTAAGCCCGTTAAGGATATGCCTTGTTAAGATGAAGTCATCATTCTAACATTATTGTCTCTCTCCAATTTGAGTCATAGTATCTTCTTCTCCTTTTTGGTGTTTGGGAGTGGTGAGGACATATGTAACATTCATCGTTATCAAGAGAAACTTCATCTTCTTTTGCTATCTTAGGAAATTGCCGCCATCAAATCTTTCTAACTGGACAAAGTTTGTAGTCAATTCCCTCAAAGACGCCATTTAGATTTAGGGAGTAAGCCTAAAGATGGTTGGAATGGCTAGATCTCTAAGGAGTACAAGAATAAGATATGAAAAAAAAAGTAGTACATAATGTCTCCAAGGTGTGTGTAACTCTTTCTTTTAAGTTTAATCGCCCCCACCTATTCCTATATAATAGGATGTAATTTGGATTGACAGATGAATTTCTTATAGGATATAATGAAGACCCTTAAGTATGGGTTGCACTCCCAATACTCAAGCTAAAACAACAATGTCTTTTATAAATTG
The DNA here is from genome assembly GCA_025563575.1 of Acacia pycnantha. NCBI lineage: Eukaryota > Viridiplantae > Streptophyta > Magnoliopsida > Fabales > Fabaceae > Acacia > Acacia pycnantha. The sequence continues at coordinate 1,926,750 of JAMWYP010000035.1, forward strand.
ATAATTTGATTTTATTTGTGTGCACTCAATGACAAAGGCAATGAGTTTAATCTCTTATTGTTGTGTAATTTATGATGTGTCTGAATGACTGATGGTGATGGGTAGAGAGGGTAATATGGGCTGGACCACTAGGTTCAAGCTAACCACCACAGGTTGGGACCATATGAGGTCGAGCAAAAAAGAACCACATCAATATGGGTTGACAATTAGCTAAACCAACACATAACCTCTGGGTTGGAGGATTAGTCCGCCCAACCTGTATTATTTTCCCTTTTTTAAAAAAAAATTTTAACTGTATTTTTCAAAAAAAAAAAATGAAAACAATATACTGATTTTTCTTTTTCTACAAACTTAAACCATAAAAAAAAAAAAAAACTCATTACAAAATCATATAGTGATAATAAAATATCAGATTCAAAGTTTCAAACATTACAAATTAAGAATTCATCACAAGTCTACACTTTACAAAATAAACATAAACCCAAAGCCATTATTAACATTTAATAACTAGTTGATATTAATGGTGCTAGATTACATAATACACTCAAAGAAGTCACATTTTTTTAAATAAATAAATACGGTATAACTCAACAAACCAATGGTCCAATCCGCCATGAGGCGGGTTCATATGGGTTCGGGTAGAAAAGAACTACATCAAGATCTTGTAGAACCTAAACCGCCCATTTTTTCATATTGGATGGGTTCGACCCACGATTAAAACCCATATTACCAACTCTAGATGTATGAATTTCATATGTTGATTCATATATAGACATATGAAGAGTTATACCTTTATATTATGTAAAGTTTTACCATAAACACACCATTTTTTACTAAGTGGTGGCTGCCACACCTCTGAATATAACATTTCACACGTCTTTGAAAACTGAAGAGACATAGCCTTGATAACTTTTAATGTTATAGTAACTCCTTACGTAATCTTCATATAAATCCTTTTAATTAATGAATATGACTTTACCAAAAATATGTCTATTCATTTTTAAATATTCCAACAATTTCTAATCTTTCTATTTTTCTATACACCAAATAAAAAAGAAACTAGTGAGCAGTGACCCTACTACGGTGAGAAAAAATTACAAGCGAAAGCAGTGACGGAGCTTGCTATAGATATTTGGGGGGGCCAAATGGGCCCCACTTTTTTCCCACTCAGAAAAAATAGATTGTCTCTTTCCTCATCTTTTTGAGTTTCTCCTTCTCTCTCACACGTTTTAGCTATTTGCAGCTTTCTTCATCTTCCTGAGTTTCTCCTTCTCTCTCTCACGTTTTGTAGCTATTTGCAGTATAGTATTTATATATTGAAACAGAGTTAGCTGAACAAGGAAACAGACCCAGTTACAATGGCTATAGGTTTTCTTTCTCTGTTCGTGTTCTTCTTCTCCGTCATCAAATCTCTCAAAGCCAAACGCGTCAAAATCTAAGATGCAAACTCAAAAATCTTTAAATTTTTGGGGGGCCATGGCCCCCTCTAGTCTCCAAGAAGCTCCGTCTCTGAGCGAAAGGCTGACATAACATTATATTTAATGATGACTGGATTCATCCAAGCTTATGATTTGTAGAAATTGTGAGATTTGAAAGCTAATATATGAAAGAATAAAAAGAGAAGAAACAATAAGTGTTTGTATTTTAACGTGAAGGGTATTCCCTCACAACAGTGAGAAAGGTGAAATATATAAAGGGTTAAGGTGAAATTTAGGAACGAACTATTTCTCTGAAAGTACCCAACACAATTAACTATTTTGGATATAGAAGTAGATATAATCAATTTTGTTGATAGCATATATAGCAATAACGTTAGACCTAATTAACTTTCATTATTTATAGAAATATGTGCCTTTTTTTAATAGGGAGAAATCATTTAGATCCTATAGAAGTAATTTTATTTCAGTCAACCTGCAAAATATTATGAAATTTCACTGCACCCCCTTGAGTTAAAATGAAATTAAGTTTTGTCAGTAAAAAGATAATATGCTAAGAAATGTTTTTTACAAAAGAAATATGAGTATTTACAAGGCAAATATGTGAATGATCAAATTTTTTTAACTGCTTGGATTCTTTTAGATCCCTTTACAAGATAAATGTGGTTATTCACAAGACAAATATGACTATTTATAAGACAAAAAATATTTATGTTAACTTTTAGACCCAATAAAAGATAATAGTTTATTGTTAAATTCACAGCACTTTCTGTTGTAAATCTAGCATTTTTCTGTTGTAAATGACCTCTCTACGTTCAAAATCCAAGTGTTTAAATATTGTTGTAAATATAGGCATATCTATTGTAAATACAACACTTTCTGTTGTAAATGTCAAGATTTTAAATTTTGTTGTAAATACAGCACTTTCTGTTGTAAATATAGCCTTTTGCTATTGTAAATGACTTGTCTACTTTCAAAATCCAGGTGTTTAAATGTTGTTGTAAATATGGGCATTTCCTGTTGTAAATATGGCTTTTTCTGTTGTAAATGGTCAGGTGTTTAAATGTTGTTGTAAATATAGGCATTTTATGTTGTAAATATGACATTTCCTATTGTTAATACAAATAATATCAAAAAAGTCCCTTGGGACTTTTGTGTAATTTTGTGATTCAAGGGATTTTTTTTTGTAATTGTTTTTGTTCCTTGGGACCTGTGCGTAATTTTCCCTATTTTATTTTGTGTTTAAGAAAAATTTAAATTAAAAAAACAAAACGATAAGTGAATATTTTTCTTAAAAACAAAACAAAATATGAATTGTTTCAAAAGAGACCCGCCAACTAGAATTAAAAAGATTTGACCTTTTTGTGTTTTCATTGAACAAAGTTCATATGATGTGATACTTCTGGAGTAGTAAGTAGAGCTATGAAAAAGGGCTAGCCCTTCATAGACTCAGGCCTAAAGGGGCCGACCCGTTTATGCCAGGCATCCGCAAAATCCCCAATTTACGAAGGCCGGCCCTTGTACTATTAGGCTAGGGTTGGGTTGCGAGCTTTAGGCTTATTTAACAAAAAACATTATTTTAAAAACTTCTTAGAGAAATAAAGTTGAAACAATAAATCCTTAATTTTTTTGGTCTACAATAAATCCATAATTTAATATATAAATATTATCAAAATTAAATTATAAAGAAATAAAGTTAAAATAACAAGTTACCGTGCATGAATATTTCAACACTTTACACATATATGCTTACACTATCACACATGAAAAATGTTACTGGTATGGTAGCCGCATGACAGTAGCCTTATATTTGTTTTATGAAAAACAACCATTTATAGGTATATATACCAAGAATTTATTCTACGTGATGAGTGAATCTACAATGTAATAATTTAAGCAAAACTTAACTCTTTTTTTGGGGACTTGTATTCATACTACAAGCTCATTTAAGTTTTGCAATCTAGCAAGCGTGCTTGTTTGGAAGAGCTTTTAGAAGGAGCTTATAAACGTATTTACTGTTCCATAAGTGCTTTTGAGCTTTTTTGTTGCTTTTTTCGTTTGGATGCAATCTGTACCAATTGAGCTTATGGACTTATTTCAAACGAGCTTGAGCTTATGGACCTATACAGTAGGTTATGGACTTATGTAATATTTATTTGATCAAATTATGAATTCTAGCATTGCCAAATTTTGTAATTTAGTATTTTTCATATTTTTGGTAATTTTAATTTTTTCTTATAATTATCTCAAAAGTCACTTATCTATAAGTCATTCCAAACAAGTTTTCCCCAATCGGACTTTCATAAGCTACTTATGCAACTACCAATCCAAACATAAATCACATTTCATAATCTGATTTTTACCCAATTGGACTTTTCCATAAGTCCGATTGCCCACCGGTATCCCAAACAAGCTAAATTGAGATGCATTATTTTAAAAACTCATAAATAAATTTCTAGTGAAAATCATTATCTAATGTCTAAATTAGATTTTTTTTTTAATGAATAAGCCATTGTAGAAAACAAAATAAATCAAACCATTTAATAAAATTCAAATTTTAAAAAAGATAATAAGAACTAAACATGTGTAACATCATTAATAATATAAAAATTCTAGTATTATATGAAAAATTTTAAAAAATTAAAATAAAAGGGCCTAAATGAACTGAGCCTTTTAATCCCTCTTCCAATTTGAGCAGCTCCTTTTAGGCTCGATTGCAATTTGAGGGGTAAATTTATAAGCCCGGCCTGTTTTCGCTGTTTTCGCGGCTCTCAAATAATTATTTCTCTATCAAATACTTCACATTAATTAGTTCATATTTTGTTTTAGAGCCCGTTTGGATTGACTTAAAAAAAAAGTGCTTTTTTTTTTAGTCCCATGTTGTGCTTTTTTTTTAAGCTCAAAATTTGAGCTTTTGAAAAAAGCAGCATTTTAGCTTTTTTGTGACTTTTACTTTTTTAAAAAAATATCATCTAAACACATAAATTAATTTTTTTTGAATTAAAAAAAGTGCTTTTTTTATGAAAAAAGCCCATCCAAAAGGGCCCTTAAAGTGGGTTCAAATGCTTAGGAAAATACTCCACTCACGATCGGAATTGATTTCTAATTTGATGAGAGAGAAAATGCAAATAGAGGCGACATTAAAAAAATGAGAAAATGATAGAAAAATAATTTTGAAATTCTAAAATCTTAAATCAAGTTTATTATCGAGAATTGATATGGGAATGACGAAACTTTATAAGTAATTCATAAGTAGGAAATACCTAATGTAAAATTTTACAAATTTAAAAGTCTTTTTCAGTATTTCTCCCTTAAAAAATCCCAATGGTGATTAATCCTTTAAAGAGTATCATGAACTAGGCCTAGCACAATAGGCAAAAGGGGGAAAAAAAGAGGAAAATGAAACTAATATTCTAAATAAAAAAAAAAATATCAATAAAACCTTGTAACTTGTAAATGAGAAGTGAAATAGCAGTAATAATTGGAAGGTGAAAGAGCTTTTCTCATATTATCTCAGGTAATTCACTTAATTGAGATGTTGGTTTCATTAAAAAAAAGGCAAAAAGGGTAACTTGCCTGCAAGCTTAGCTTTTTCTGGGGGTAGTATTGAAGACTGCGAGTATCGGAATCCAAATCCAAGCGACTTGCTCTGTCCCCCGTCTCTGATCCAGGTACAGTATTTTCCTTCGTCTATTCTCCTACATTTCACACTGTCGTCAAACATAGTGGAATTCAATTACGAACAAAGCGATTTTATTTAATTCTATAGTTAGTATTATCATGTATATTCAGAAGTAGGAAAGGCAAGTTTTTGATCGGATCTGGGCACCAATCTGTGATCTCAGAAGCTTGCCCTTACTCAAACCCTAATTGTTACAAAGATGTGCAAATTTGTCTACTGCCTTATACATATTTATCTTAATGTTTTCGTTAATTTATTGTGCCCTTTGTAATCACTGCGTGCAATATTGTCGTTTCATGAGTTTTTATGTATTTGGGGTTTCTGTTGAGCAGAAGAAACTGAGTATAGATATTAAAGATTAGAGAAGTTCATCGGGTGGTGGTGCAATGTCAAGTTTTAGAGTAGGTGGCAAAGTGGTGGATAAAGTTGAGTTATTGAGGAAGAGGCATTGGCCATGGCGCTTGGACGTTTGGCCTTTCGTTATTACATATGCCCTGTGGCCAACAACTATTCTTCCCAGCCTTGACTTTGTGGATGCTGCCATTGTATTGGGTGGCCTTGTAGCTCTTCACATTCTGTTTTGGTTGTTCACGGTTTGGTCGGTTGATTTCAAATCTTTTGCCCACTACAGCAAGGTATCGTGGTTTCACACGCCAGGTCCAATATTTTAGATTCTGATGAAGACAAAACTGCAGGACATTATCATTTATCTTTCTCTGGGTCTGCAGGTTACAAATATTCACGATGCAGATGCATGCAAAATAACACCAGCTCAGTTTTCAGGTTCTAAAGAAGTGGTTCCACTTAAATTTCGAAAAACAGTAAGTATCAGAGATGTTTTAAATGATCGATTGTCATTTCTATTGCAAGGGAAGTTATAATTCATTTCTCACTTATAGAATATTATAATAACGAAGAACTCTTGACAGTAAACTTTTTTGTTTCGGCCTGAGATGGGGTGGGCTGTTTCTTAGGGTTACAGCTCAGTTAAATGATAACTGATAGAATAGATAGCTAAGTAGATAAATAGAGAGGGGTTACAACTTACAAGAACATGGGAAATGTTGAGTTTGGAAGTTGTGCTGATTGCAGAATGGTAAGAGGAACGAGTTACATGATTCTAGTCATGTTTGCGGTCCTATATTTTTTTCCGTATGATTATTTCTATTTATACCGCTGACCTATTTCAATCCTTATATCTGCTCCTATATAATTTTAGAATGGGGCAATTGCATTTTATTTCCATAAACTATGCCCTAATTACAAGATTGGTACATGAACATCAAATCAAAACAATATGATATACCTTATGAACTTTAAAATGCTACCAAACACCCTATCAAACGCCAAACACTATTTTCATTTTGGAGGTTGGTGTCTTGTTACATTTTGATGTTCATGTACTACTTTTGTATCAATAGATTATGGGGGATCAATGAACTTTCCCCTTTCAAATGCATATGCACACAGATATATGGATTGAATAGGCCAGTCATACAGATTGAAATAGGCTAGCCATACTACGAGTTACAAAAACCCTCTCAAATGCCAAACATTACTTACAATTTTGTAATTAGATCATAGTTCATAGGGATAAAATCTGCTTTTCCCTATTTGAAATGGTTAGTACTTAATTTGATTTTATTTCTAGTTTACTCTCTCTCTCTCTCTCTCTCTGTGTAGATATTTATACCTATTTATACAACGCATTTTATGTGCTTGAGGGGTGGTCTATGGTTGTTGGCCTATTGGATTTTCTCCCATGTTTTCCTTGTGTTTGACTTGGGTAGATGACTTGCTGAGAGGATTGTGGGGAGGGAAGAAAAAGTAGATGTCTTGTGTAACATTAATGTATAAGATTGGCTAAGGTTCAAGTCAAATTTCTCTGCTAGGTGACAATCTCTGTTCATTTATGTAGACTCAGTTAAACATGTTTTCATTACATATTCACATTTGCTTATTCACATCGTGCACAATTGTGCTGTGACTGCTGTCTTATTTGCAATGTTCATTACTTGTCTTGTTAAGTTACTACATACTTTGAACTATATTTCTGATTGCTGCAAATACAACCAACTAATTTTGAAATGGGCAATCGAATAATCAAGTTTCCTTGTTATTGACATTGCCTGTTTTGGGCTTTACAGAATACATTTTGACCACAGCATTTCTCTTTTTCTCGGTTCTTTTTATGACCCATGTTCTGTGTGTTACATTGTTAACTTTTGCTGTGCAGGCTGGAGTTTCTTCATCGCAGGTGGATTCAGAAGAGATTTACTTTGACTTCAGAAAACAACATTTTGTCTATTCAAAGGAGAATGGAACATTTTGCAAGCTTTCTTACCCTACCAAGGAAACATTTGGATATTATCTCAAAAGTACTGGCCATGGCACTGAAGCTAAAGTCCTTGCTGCCACTGAGAAATGGGGCCGCAACATGTAGGTTCTGATTTTTGTTGTTTACATTTTTGTAAATTTCATTTGACTCTGGAACCCTTAATGCTGGATCCTAAATTTGCAGGTGTGTGTTTACACTTGAATTTTCATGCCTGTGTGCATGCTGTTTTTATTTAATGACTTCTAATGCATAATCCTTCCACCTAATTTTTTCTTTCATATTTTTATTGACTGTTTTTCCCCATTTGAATGGTTATACATATCTTGTGTCATCCTGTTTGATTCTAAGTCTTAACATAATGCTTGTTGGTCTTCTAGATTCGATTATCCTCAACCTACATTTCAGAAGTTGTTGAAAGAGAACTGCATAGAGCCTTTTTTTGTCTTTCAGGTATTCTTTCCCCTGTCAGTATTATAAAATTTTTCTTTAGTTCTTAATCTTCATGCAGCTCTTGATTGGTTTTGGTCTTCTAAATGTGGACAGGTTTTCTGTGTGGGTCTCTGGTGCTTGGATGAATATTGGTATTACAGTTTGTTTACTCTATTTATGCTGTTTATGTTTGAGTCGACTATGGCAAAAAGCCGGCTGAAGACTTTAACTGAGTTGAGACGTGTTAGTGTTGATAGTCAGAACTTAATGGTACATCGCTGTGGCAAGTATGTTGTTGCATCCTAAATAAGTTCATACTGGGTTTTATTAGTATGGTCTATGAAGCTGCTTATATTCTTGTATTTTGTTCTGAATTACAGATGGGTAAAACTCTCTGGCACTGATCTCTTGCCTGGGGATGTTGTATCTATTGGACGCTCTTCAGGTCAGAATGGTGAAGAGAAGTCTGTACCTGCAGACATGCTTATATTGGCTGGAAGTGCAATTGTAAATGAAGCAATTCTCACTGGCGAGTCTACTCCTCAATGGAAGGTGTTTCTCTGTTCTGAAATACTTTCTCTAACATGATTGTCTAATGGATATGTGTTCAGACTTTTAAGCATATGCTTAGTTTTGTGGGGATTGTTATTTTTTAACACTTTGAGGCAATCATTTTATGTCTCATTGCTGGATTTGCTTTCTATTTGTGTGCTGGTGCATGGGTTTTCGGCAGTAGTTTCTTTTCTTAGTTTTTTAGGGTTCTGAAATGCTTTTATGCTGGTCACATATCTTAAAGGTTAAAGTAATGTATCTTCTTCCTTTTTTTATCAGGGACCTGAAAACTGAATTTAATGAATATGAATTAGAATATTAGATGAGTTTCTTTTGGTGTTGTTTGGCCATAGACTGACTGTTATTCTTTTTTGCTATGGCCGTGCTTTGTTTTGTTTACTGTTTTTCTTTGCTGCAAGTTTTCTGGAATGATAATTCTTATTTGCTGTTAGTATTTTCATTGGAAAGATTGACTGTCTAAAAAAATAGATAGTCATGGTAGTTTATTTTTTCCCCAAAATTCAATTCTCGGGTTTGTGCATGTATCTGATGTCTGACAGTGTGATTTTTGCAAACATTTTTACCGTGAAAAATATATATTAGGTGATAATAACATCATAAATGAAAATCATTACATCCTTCAAGTCAACCACTCCATTTCAAGGCATCTCTTATTAGCCTTCAATGCTGGACCTTTTATGTCTTGGGGTTCCCCTTGCATGATTTTCATTTAGAAATGACCATCCTTTTAGGTTTCAATTGCTGGTAAAGGCATTGAGGAGAAGTTGTCTGCAAGGCGAGATAAAAGCCATGTCTTATTTGGCGGGACTAAAATTTTGCAGCACACTCCTGACAAGGTGATTCAAGACTATGATGTTTATGTATTCTTTTTTGATGTTGAGGTGTTGCCCATGCTTTCATTGTTAATAATATGCTATTAACATTCTTGTTGGTGCCAGACTTTTCCACTGAAAACACCTGATGGCGGCTGCTTGGCTGTTGTTCTAAGAACGGGATTTGAAACTAGTCAAGGAAAGCTGATGCGGACAATCTTATTCTCTACCGAAAGGGTAAATTGATATAGACCTTAGTAAGCCTAAGTATTTTATGCTGTTATGATTTATTACTTTATGTCTATTGAATTTGTTTCCTTTCTTCTGAATGCATATATTATAGGTGACTGCCAATAGCTGGGAAAGTGGGCTGTTCATTTTATTCTTGGTTGTGTTTGCTTTAGTAGCTGCTGGTTATGTACTTGTTAAGGTAATGCTTCCTTACAGATGAATTATAAATTGTGATATGAATTTTTCTTTGTCAAAAACTGTGATATGGTTGGTATGTGGTATATTACAGGGGCTGGAAGATCCCACGAGGAGCAAGTATAAGCTTATACTAAGCTGTTCTCTTATCATCACTTCTGTGATACCTCCTGAATTACCCATGGAATTGTCAATAGCAGTTAATACTTCCCTAATTGCACTGGCTCGGCATGGAATATTTTGTACAGAACCTTTCAGAATACCATTTGCTGGGAAGGTACCTGGACGAGGAGTGCTACCACCATGCTTCTGTTCTTACATCACTAACTTAATTACACAGATTATACCTTGACACTGTCTGTTTGAACTTATTGTACATCTTTTGTCCTAGGTTGACATATGTTGTTTTGACAAGACTGGAACACTTACCTCTGATGACATGGTAACTGCATCTCTTCATGGCAATTGATTTTCTTTTGAGACCTTGTTTTGCTCATTAACTGTTTCTCTGCTATATTATAGGAGTTTTCTGGAGTTGTTGGTGTGGCAGGGTCTACAGAATTAGAATCTGATGTGAATAAAGTGCCTGCACGTACCGTAGAAATCCTGGCTTCTTGTCATGCATTAGTGTTTGTTGATAATAAGCTGGTATGCCTGTGTTTCTGAAAGCCAAGTCTTTGTATTTTCATTATTATTTCCTTTTCCCTTCAGTGACATCTGGATAATTGATTTGGATATGGTTTCTTGAATGTTATACTAATCATATATCTTAGATCAAAGTAGCCATTTTTGGAGAAACAAATTGGCGATGGAATCTTTTCATTTCTCCTTTTCATGTGATTCTAGCTGACATACTCTACTTGATTATTAACATGCACAAGTAATCTTCAGAAACCTTTCTAGAGAATCAGAAGGACATGCATTCCACTACCTTTATGCTGTCTTCCATTATTTGGTTCACACTATATTCTCATAAAATCTATAATGTCTTAGGTTGGTGATCCTCTTGAGAAGGCAGCACTAAAGGGAATAGATTGGAGTTATAAATCTGATGAGAAGGCTGTTCCAAAAAAGTAAGTGAAATGTTTCTGCTATTATAAATTTTAGTTCTACCCCTCCAGGTATTGTTTCAATGGACAATTTTCTTTTGCTGGCTAATATATGTGAAGTTTGGTGTAATATTGAACCAGTATTGGGTTCATTTATTTAATTTGAATATTGCCGTTATCAGTCTGCTAATATGTATATATCATGGGTCCTGTTTCTATAACATTGAAAGATAGTGCACTTGTTAAGGAAAAAAGGATGGGACTCTAATTTCTATAACATTCTATATTTTCTTTTCTTTTCCTTTCCTCCATCACCCATCACCTTAATTGCAGGGGGAATGGCAATCCTGTCCAAATTGTTCAGCGACACCATTTTGCATCTCACTTAAAACGAATGGCAGTAGTTGTTCGCATTCAAGAGGAGTTTTTGGCCTTTGTGAAGGTTGGTTTGTTGCTAAGTAATGAATTTTGAAATTCAAAATTTTCAATTTATGCAATTTACTCAGTTACGTCCTTCTTGGTATAATACCTTGACAATCTTATAATCCGTGCTCATCATATGAGTTATCAGTTTCATAGGTATTGCATTTTCGCACATTCACATTGGTTCTTTTATGTTATTTTGTAGGAAAATATTTATGATGGATGTGTTGGCCCAAACATCAAAGCTGATAACGTTAAACTATTGTTATATAACCCCAATATAATTAATAACAAATCCATATTTATCCTGCATAATAAAATATGTTAATAATAATCTATATCTTTATTTTCTTATCCTGCATTACGTGTTATGTAAAACAATGATTCAATAGATGTTTATAAAGTTAGAAAAATTTCAGTACATTGAAAGAGGTGCTGTCCCATTTTACTGAAAATGAGATTTTAGAAATTGGAGCACTGATTTTATGAGGTATGTTTTTATATATGAATTTAAAATGGTTTAAGCATGCTTAGGATTAATGTTCTAGTTATGATTTTGTTAACGGTATTATGAGTATTATTTAACATCCGAATATAAGTTTAAGGCTTAAGGAATGTGTGTCTACTATATTCTATGCCGGTCACTCTTTAATTTCAGGGCGTGATAATTTGCCATGCTGTTTTTGACAGACGCACCATACAGCACCTCCATAACCCCAATATAATTAATAACAAGTCCATATTTATCCCGCATTATAAAATATGTTAATAATCAATATCTTTATTTTCTTATCCTGCACCATTTTATGATTGGTTGTGCTTATTTATAAATTTTTGTGCTGTTTTGGACAGACGCACTATACCGCACCTCCATATGTTGACTAGACTTTGTAACCGTTGCCATGGGATTTTTATTCGCTTAACTTATTTTTGGGGAGCCTGGAAATTGTAGTTGGTTCAAATGATTTTGCCTGACCGCTTTTTGTTGTGAAGACTTGCTACAAATGTTTATGATTGACTAATATCATGTCTACATTCAAAATCAGTTGCTTACTTCTTGATTCATTTTATGTGCTTCTGGCCTTTTCTCTTTTGGAATTGTTGATCAGAAGTTAAAACTTATATTTATGCATCTTGGAGGTTCTTAATGCTGGTCTTTTCATCCAGTTGAAACTTCCTTTCATATATAACTAACCAATTCTTTTGTTAATGGTTTCAGGGTGCCCCAGAAATTATTCAAGATAGGCTTACTGATATACCACCATCATATGTTGAAACCTACAAAAGATATACACGTCAGGGATCTCGTGTACTTGCCCTTGCTTATAAGTCTCTTCCTGACATGACAGTAAGAATCCTCTTGGCTGGCATTTTTTTTTTTACCCCTGCCTTCCTCCATCCCACATGAATATGATAATGCTAAGTGGAACAAGAATGGCGATCAAAGTTCTTAACTATTGAAAAGGAGAAAAAAAAGGATCTCAACTCTTTAAGTTCAATCCTAATTTTTTTTTTTAGGGGGGGGGGGGGCACGGTTAAATAGAGGCTCATGCTTTGTCTTTCGAATCCCTGCCTCTGATTGTTTCCTTGATTAACAATTACCATATTTGCTATTTTTGCCTGCGATTCAACATATGCATGCTTTTTTCCAATTGGTTCTTATAATTCGCTGAATGCATGAAGGTCAGTGAAGCTAGAGGCTTGGATAGGGATATAGTGGAGAGTGGGCTTACTTTTGCAGGATTTGTGGTAAGCAATGAATTACCTTATCCATACGATGTTTTAAAGTTAATTTTGAGAGTTTCCCTTTTCATTGACATGGTGGTTAATGTTGGCATGACTTAATCAGGTATTCAATTGTCCTATTAGATCGGATTCAGCCTCAATTTTATCTGAATTGAAAGGATCATCACATGATCTGGTAAGCATGCTCGTTTGTATGAACTTCTCTGGCCCAAAGAAAAAATTGTTGTTCCCCTCTGTTGCAATAAAGATGTTAGTTTCAGCTTCTAGGATGAAAAATATTTTCTGACTTTTTTGCCTCTTTCTTTGGAGTTTAAAACTAAATGTTATCCCAAAATAATATTTGCAACTTGCAAGGATGGAGCATTTTGGTGAACATTTTTTGCTCCATCTGATTTAATTCCAGGGTTACAAGTTCAAGATTTTTTGTTTGTTTTTATTTAATTTATTTTTTTCCTTTAATTAGTAATTATCAATTTACAAGAATTTCTTCTGAACATTTATAGGTTATGATTACTGGTGATCAAGCTTTAACAGCTTGCCATGTTGCTAGTCAAGTGCATATAATATCAAAACCGACATTAATTCTTAGTCCAGCAAGTAATGTTGAAGGGTATAAATGGATGTCTCCTGATGAGTCTGAAACATTCCCCTACAGGTAACTTCAAATTCTGTGTGTTCTGTGGATACGTTACTGGTATTCTTTCCCTGTTTCCTTATTCTGCTATTATTTGTGTTATTGTTCTTATTCTAGTTAAATTTCTAGGCTGGTTAACATATATAATTGATTTCAGTGTGAAAGAGGTTGAATCTTTATCTGAGACTCATGATCTCTGCATTGGAGGTGATTGCATTGAGATGTTGCAACAAACTTCTGCTACTCTACTGGTCATTCCATACGTGAAGGTGTTTGCTAGAGTGGCTCCTGAACAGAAAGAACTTATCATGACCACTTTCAAAAAAGTAGGAAGGGTAACTTTGATGTGTGGAGATGGAACAAATGATGTAGGAGCTTTGAAGCAGGTAATCTTGTGTTTGATAATAATATACTAAAAAACTCTCCTATATTTCATGAATATTGAGCTTGCTGAATTGAATTTTTTATTTCAATCTGTTATGACATGTTATAACCTTCGTACTTACCATGATTAAAATTTTTGGTACATTTATTTGCTGAAGTCTGAAGGAGAATGCATTTTATCAGTGACATAGATGGCGAGCTATTGGTAACAACTTAAATACAGCCATGTTTTTCCAGGATCAATTGGATCTTCCAATTTTCTAATCTAACAGTTGTTGGTAATATTAACCCTTTAGGCCCTTGGTTAGCCTTGCAACTTCAATTGTTACTGATATGCTATTGTTGATATTATTAGCCCTTTAGACCCTTGTTTAAGTCTTGCTTCTTCAGTTGGTATGGTGGTTAAGGCTTTTGCCATCGTGGATCTTTTACCATGGCAAGGCAACAACGACTGGTAAGAAGCTAACTTCTTTGTTTCAGGCCCATGTAGGAGTTGCTCTTCTGAATGCGTTGCCTCCACCTCAAAGTGGAAGCTCTTCTTCTGACTCGTCTAAGGAAGATGGTACAAAGTCTAGCAAGCCAAAGAAATCTAAGTCTGCACTTGATTCATCTGCAAAACCTGCTGGCTCTAGCGGAGAAGGCACTTCAAAATCCAAACGATCAGATTCCATTAACCACCCAAGTAACCGTCATCTGACAGCAGCAGAAATGCAAAAACAAAAGCTTAAGAAAATGATGGATGAGCTTAATGAGGAAGGAGATGGTCGCTCTACTCCGGTAGTGAAGCTTGGTGATGCCTCAATGGCATCCCCTTTCACTGCAAAGCACGCATCTGTTGCTCCCACCATTGACATAATTCGTCAAGGACGCAGTACTCTAGTGACTACCCTCCAGATGTTCAAAATTCTTGGCCTCAACTGCCTCGCTACTGCATATGTGTTGAGTGTCATGTACCTGGATGGAGTCAAGCTTGGTGATGTGCAAGCCACAATTAGCGGGGTGTTTACTGCCTCCTTCTTCCTTTTCATCTCACACGCTCGCCCTCTTCCCACACTTTCAGCTGAACGTCCCCACCCCAATGTCTTCTCTGCTTATCTCCTTCTTTCTCTCTTGGGACAATTTGCAATTCACCTGTTTTTTCTGATTTCTTCGGTAAGAGAGGCCGAGAAGCACATGCCCGAGGAATGCATCGAAGTAGATTCTGAATTTCATCCCAACCTGGTGAATACTGTTTCCTACATGGTGAGCATGATGCTTCAGGTGGCCACTTTTGCTGTGAACTATATGGGTCATCCTTTCAACCAGAGCATCTCTGAAAACAAACCATTCCGGTATGCCCTTGTCGCCGCTGTCATCTTCTTCACAGTAATCACGTCGGATCTCTTCAGAGCCTTGAATGACTGGTTGAAGCTGGTGCCACTGCCAGAGGGATTAAGGGATAAACTGCTGATTTGGGCTGCTCTTATGTTCTTGGTCTGCTATTCATGGGAGAGACTATTAAGGTGGGCTTTCCCCGGTAAAATTCCGGCTTGGAAGAAGCGTCAACGCCTTGCCGCATCTGGCTTTGAAAAGAAGAAACAGGTCTGAGTAGGTTAATGAAAATATGAGAAACAGAGATTTTACCTTAGGCAATGCATTGATATGTCTAAAAACTAAAGGTGTTACTGGCGGAACCATTTAGCAGGAGGAAATGTCATGATGAATTTTGTTATAGCTATATGTTTCAGGTTTCTCTCTTATCATTTTATAGATTAGAGAATTTTTGTCTAATGTTAAAATGTTAAATTATTCTTGGGTGCCAGGTATGGATTTTAGGACACCGGCCCTTCTCTTCAGAACTTAGAGATATTTTTTAGTGCCTTCTTTTTTGATATTTGTCAAGTAGTACCCCTATTTCTCATTTTTCAATATCTGACACACTATACTGCAGATACGATGGAAGTATTCAGAAGTTACTCTGTTATCTTCTTCTGGCATGCAATTGCTTACATGAAACAGCTATTCCTTCATCCTCTAAATTTTAGGAATTAGCATTACAAGAACTCTGGTAAATCTATTTTATTTAGGGTTACTGTTATTGTTAGTCCTTATAATTTGATTGGATTTTGGTTTTAGTCATTATAGTTTAGAATCGTTGGTTGATGAAATTGGAAGGACCAACAATAATATTAATCTTTTATTTTCTATGAAATAGATTCCAAATGAGAAAAAAAGAATTATGCTTGCAGTGTTATTTTCAAACTAGGATCCAATATTAGATGACTGTATTTGGAAAAATAAAATACATATGTAAAGATAGAAATGATAGCCATTACCTTGCTGAAAAGGAAAGTAGAACTAAGCTGATGCAGAATCAATCCTAATGGATAATAGATAGAGAAGACACTGAAGAACAACCAAAGTAGTTATTTAATTTTAAATGTTCCTATTTAAAGAACAGAAATAACTAAGCAATCTTCCTCCGAAATGCACTTAGCAGAACTTGCCACCATTATTATTAAACTTAATCTGATCAGTAATCTTCTTGAAGGCTGATTCTTCACATGGCAACACTATCCTCCGACTCTTATACCCATACTCTTTTGCTGCTTCCTCCATCAGTTTCTGCAACTCCAAATCCTTCAAGTAACTCACTGGTAACTCACATCTTCTCTGTTCCTTGCCCACATAAACAACAAAATGACCTTTTGGTGCTCTCCTTCTCTCTTTACCATTCTCATTCTCACTCATTTTGATTCCAAAATAACACCACACACCACACCCACCAACACCATCCTTATATATAATTCAAACATTTTTGTCTGCTTCTACCTAGGAAAACTGTTGAGAACATAAGAGACAAATGCAATCAGTTTCAGTGCTCATCGCAATAATGAGCTGCTCATTGCTGTGGTGAGAGATCTGTATTGTCTAAATACAATTTCAACAATTAAGATTTAATAATTTAATTGATAATTTCTTAATAATTCTTTTGAAAAACTTATAGTTAAGAGATTATCATTATTTTAAGTTATGTATACATTAAAATAATTTCTTAAACAAAAACAAAAGTGAAAAAAAGAAAGAAAAAGAATTTGGACCGTCCAAATTTTTGATACTCATACTGAAACTCAATCCTGAGGGAGAGCAACACACGTATCCTACTGTGTTACGCAAATCAAAGAAGGCAGCCATATTTATATAATTGATATGTGTGGTTATTTTGGATGTGTTATCACTCTCTTTGATAATGTTCATATTAATATGCACTTGTCTGATATCAAATACTGATGGGACTTGACACTTGAAGGCCATGTATGTAGTCTCCTTATCAACCTAATCATCTCTTAGACTCCACCTAATTATCAATTAATACTTCGAATTTTCCATTATATTGGAAATGAGTGCATGTAATTACCATATTAGGAAAAATGAAAGCTGCAAAATAGCCCCTCACTATTCTGCTTACCCCCTTTAAAAAATATCTAGCTTACATGTTCACACCCTCGCATTGCCATAGGTTTCTGAAATTGTTTTTATGAAAGTTGAACTAAAAAGGTAGACATGCGCAAATATGATACTACCTCCTATCTTTAATATAAAATTTAATAAATTTAATTGGGTATTAAATTTAGTCTTAAATATAAGACCCCAATCAATTTTTGTCTTTCAAATTTATAATTTTTTTTTCCAAAGTATCATTATTGATTGCACGAGTTTCTATTCAAAGGTAATCATAATGAAAAATAACATTTTGGGAAACCAACATATATTTGTTACAAATAACTAATATAACTAACTCCCAACTCCCTTAACCTGTCTAGTTAATCCACTAGCTCTTATATTAATAACCAGAGGTAGTATCACTAGGGGTTGACACAAGTGGTAAACGGTTTGTGTCAATTAAACAAGGTCTCGAGTTCGAGCCTTGTGAATGCAGAAAAGCTCCGCTGGGAGACTCACTCACCATAGTCAGGTGCGCAACCCAGGTCAGATTTAGATTAGTTAGGACAACCAGATTAGGTAGTATATTACGTTGTGAGGAATTAGTCCCTCTCATATAAGAGTTTTTTGCTAGGTGCATGTATTCTCCTATTGGAGACATACCTATTTGAGGGTTGAGTTTAGCGGACCCAGCATTCCTCTAATGCCATTAGCGTCCCGTTTTGGTGCAAAACATTGCAACTGCCTCCTTTTATATATATATATAATTCTAAAAAAATAGTTCATGATCTTGAAAAATTACTTTAGGGTATTGACTGATATTAAAAAGATATTTTAGGATACTGAAAGAATACTTCACGCTCTTGAAAAATTATTTTAGGATGTTGAAAAATTATATTAAGACATTGAAAAAATATTTCATGGTACTGATTGGTACTAAAAATATACTTTAGGATATTTTTTCAAGATCTTAAAGTAATTTTTCAAGATTATGAAGTATTTTTTTCAGTATTCTAAATTATCTTTTTATAAGGAGGCAGTTGCATTGTTTTGAGCCAAAACGGCACAGTTTTGCAGTATAGGAGGGCGGCGTTGGAGGAAAGCCCGATCCGAGTTTAATAAGAGGGACTAATTCCTCACAACGTGACAAACCAAGGTTTAAGCTCCCGCTGATAGAAATGTCTGCATTTAATACCCCGTCAGTGTCTTGAATAAGATTATCTCCAGTGAGATGACGCTTATATCTTAAAGAAAATTAGATCCTTTCCTTTCTGTTCATGCATTTATGTATTTGAGAGAGAAACAATGGCACATGAAAAGTGAGAGGTATATGATATACATATTTTATAATTACACTGACTTATACTTTTCCCTCTATCACACTCCAAATGGTAAATTATTCTTGTATAATTTGAATGAAATCTTAAAAAGTAGTGATTTACACATTCTCCAGCATTTGTGAATCAAACCATGGAATTCACAACTTGTCTAGTGTGTGTGAGTGTTTTCCCCCCACAAGGTTTTACAAGGCTTATTAATATTAACTCAATAACAGTGATATTTATTAGAAATCAATTTTTTTTTTTTTACCAAGGACTTTTTATATTTTTTTGAGTTGAGATTTTGCTTTTGTATATTATATCTAAAGTGTAAAATTCCTTTTTATGTTGTTTTCTATGTGAGCGGGCTTTTATAATTAGGAAATAGTGCTGTTACCTCTTACTTTAAACAATGATATATAATTGATTTATACAAAGTAGATTTATAAAATTGGGTAAAGGATTTCTCCAGTCACTCCAAAACTACGTCGTTTTGGATTAATGAAAGGTGTTTCTGTAATTTTGTTTATTTTTTAATCATATAAATTTTACCAAAACACCCTTCATTAATTCACCTAAAATTACTAACACACCCTTCATTAATCCAAAACGACGTAGTTTTGGGGTCACTGGAAATAAATCTATCTCCAGTGACTGGAGGAATCCTTTACCCTATAAAATTTATTGTATATCAGTTGATTTCGTTTGGCGTATGAGAAAATGGCATTTAAGGTTTAACTAATGATTTTAAAAGTTCTACAAATTTTAAGTTGAACAAGTTTGCCAAATTCACAGATAAAAAAATATCATGAAAAATAACTTAGATGCTTGGTTTTATATATTTTTAAGGAATTTTTTGTTGGCGTAGTTCCAAAGAAGTTTACCATATTAGTTGTACTGGTATCATGAGCTTACCTTTTTTTATTTCACAATTTTTTTTTTGGCCATATTTTTTGATTTCACAATTGAAGAGTGTAATTTTGATATATTGGTATTGATTATAATAAATGGACGATTCTTAAATGTTGTTATTATTATTCTAAATTTTTAATTTATTATATAAAATAGTTCTTTGATAATAATTTTTTAGAAAAAAAAGAAAAGTTTAGGAGAGTTGGATTTTATCTTAAATTTTGGGGAAAAGAGAGAAAAATATCATTAATTGGTAAAAGATAAATAAATATGTTGAATTTTAATAATTATAAAGTAACTGATTTAGAATTTTGAAATGTTGTAAAATTTGAGAAATCACATAACTACCCATAGTTTTTTTTTTCCCAATAAAAACCCCTCAACCCTCTTGCTGGTGGCCAAAGCTCTGATGCCGGTGACTGGCCATCATTGAAGCTCCGGTGACCTTGTCAGCGAGGATGGCCTAATATATATATATATTTGAATATCTCAAGAAAAACTTGTCAATATAGATATTTTAGTTGTTAACCGTGATACTAAAGTTGTAAATATCAGTCTAATAAATATTTTTTAATTTCTCAAGCAAAAATCATCAATGTTAATACTTGAGTTGTTAATAACGATACTAAGGTTGTAAATGAGATATTTGTTGAATATTTCTCAATAACTTTCATCGGACTCCAGTGCTAATATTTCTGTTGTTGAATTTCTCAAGTTAAAGTTGTGAACATAGATACTTGAGTTGTTGATAACGATACTAAAGTTGTAAACATGGTATTGTTATTAACAACTCAGATATCTATATTAGGTTTCCATCTACAACTTTAATATCGCTATTAACAATTCAATTATTTATATTGACAACTTTTACTTGAGAAATTCAAAAAAATAAAAAAATATTCGGCCGTCGGAGCTCCTGTCACCGATGGTTGTTGCTGGAGCTCTGGTAACAGTCACCGCAACTGGTCATTGGCACTAGAACTCCAACAGCTAGCCAGGGATTAGAGATTTTTTATTTAAAAGAACCTAAGGATAATTAGATAATTTTTCAAATTTTGTAACATTTCAAAATTCTAAATCAGTCATTGTAAAATTATTGAAATTAATATATTCATTTATCTTTTACTAATTTTAATGATATTTTTCTCCCTTTCTACCCTTCAATTTTAGTCCAATCAAAATGTTGTTTTTTGGGCCAATCTTAAACGCTATTTCACGGATCCCTGCGACTGTGTCGGCCACGGCCACCCTCTCATACGTTCTCATACCACCTTCGCGGCGCAACCTTCCGCTAATCACCTCATTGGTGTGTTAAACCTTTTTCTCTTCTTCTTCCACCATCTTTTATTTTTGCCCCTTTCAATGCTATTGTTCGTACTTGTTACCTAGGTATTTCGTTTTGTCATTCTTATTATTATTATTTTTTGTTCAGGGTTTTAGCTTTGTTAATTGTCTGTTCAGTTCAGTACATTGTCTATGGAGTAATTGTTCTTTCTGATTTTGCTTTGAGCTTCGTACGGTTTTGGGTTTTGGGTTCATGCTAATTTGCTCGCAGCTCTCTTTTTGCTAAACCTCGTTCTCCTTTGATTTTTTTTTTTTGGGGGTTTGAGCCATCCTGTGTAAGGATGGCAAAGATAGATTTTAATTACAGTGTATGATTGTTCTGCTTTTTACTTGCGTCATATAACCAGCGTGTTCCAACGAAGTTTGATTGCTCCACTTTTGTGTTAAAGAGCCTTATTAGGCACACCGTGTGTGTCAAGAAACAGTGTGGTTGTCTTATTACCTGTGTTTATTGGTGTCTATCTGTTATCCTTGACCCATGATGTTTGTCAGGAAATCATGATTCTCATTTGTACGGGAACTTTCACCAAAAATATCTCGAAAATAAACTAGTATGCAATACTGATGATCACTTTTTTAATATTCTTATGTTTTTGGCCCAGTTAATGCTTGTTTATCAAAACCATGTTTGACATTCCTCTAGGACAACTTGTACTAGATCTTACATAGTTACTTGCTGCACATATTATTGTTTTCTTCCTTTCTCCATTACTTCATGGAAGACTTTAATGGCACAAAATATTGATTCAATGTATATGGGTTTTGACAGGGAAGAGTGCTGGTATGGAAGAGTGTGGTGCTTTCATTGATCAGCATGAAGGATACAAAAGTAAACTCTCATCAAGAATTCCTAAAGATGAGGAAGAGGATTTGATAGATGAAGATGAAGAAGATTTAAAAACTAAAACTATGTTCATACCAAATTCTAAGAAGAGAAAGCAGCCCAGCCTTAATCAGCTTGGAGAGATGAAAGAAGAAGTGTTAGATGGAGAACAGGGGCAAGGTATTAGCAAGTGTAAGACTAAGAAGCATCGGAGTTGCAATAGATGGTCAGATGAAAGGTAAAGAATGTAAATCATATTTCTTTTATTATTGCGGTCTTCTTTGTTTGCACCTTATAGTAAGTTGAAGCAATTTTGTGATATAGGTATCAGCAGGCTGAGCAAAGAATGTGGGGGCTATTGAAGGCTGCAGGTGCAAATTTTGCAAACCCAATTTCACGACATGCTCTGAGAAAGGCTGCCCGTCAGCACATTGGTGATACTGGACTTTTAGACCACTTGCTGAAGCAAATTGATGGTAAAATAGCACCTGGAGGAACAGAACGGTTTCGAAGGTGTTACAACCCCCAAGGAATTATGAAGTATTGGTTGGAGAGTGCTCGCCTAGATAAAGTCCGTCAGGAGGCTGGGGTGCAGGATCCTTATTGGCTGCCACCTTCTGATTTTAGTGCAGGCAATGCCCCCTCTCAGAATACTGCTTCTTCTTGTGAACTGAAGTTGCTACAGATAGAAATGGCCAAAATGAAGAGGTATTGAATGTCAAAACTTGGTTTTCAAAATTGATCTTGCATTGGCTGCCATTATATATGCTTCTTTTATAATTTTCATTTTCATTGCCAGAGATATGCAGGAGCTGATATATAAGAAGCGAGAGAAAAATGAACACAGTCTGATGGAAGTGAGTGCTGTATTATTTGATATCAATGACTTGATGTGTGCAACGCTTGATGATATCTCTTATAAATTCTTATTTTCAGGGGACACAGAAGGAATTGGTGAAGTTCAAAGCTACGACTGAGGAGCGCTTATCTGTTATTAGTACTTCTTTGAAGGGTATGCAGGTAGCTACGCAATACACAACAACCACTCCTTCAGCTTTTTGAGAATTTGATGGGACTCATGTTTTGTTGGATGGTTTTTTTGGTAATTGCAGGAAGGAATAGAAGGTTTTTTCTAGGTTGTACGTCTATTAATGTACTATAACTCTATTGTAATGCTTTTGTACTTCCTCAGGGCATGTATGATGAATTGGTCACTTGGAAAACTAAAGTTGATCAACAGCTTGCAGAAATAGCCAATAAATTGAACGATCTTCGGTCACCTCAGGAACAAACTAATACGGGTTTGCCCCTAGAAGAATGGGAAGGTTGGCTAGAAAACTTCAACCTAGACAATATTCCAGGAGATGAACTTGTGACTTGGTTAGATGGTAAAGAAATGCCAGATGTTAAGCAAGAGGTTGTACACCATGATCCTATCTTACCCTTACCGTCTCCACCATGCTATAAAGAACCGAAAGATGCAAAGAGGTAATACATTTGAAGTCGCTCTTTTAACTTAACACCCCCTCCCCCCAGGCTTTGCTTTCTTCTTCAGGGAATAAAATTTTTATAACAGATAAAACACGAGAAATAATGGCGCTTCTATTCTTTAAGCATGCCTTTTTTTTTTTTGTTTACCTCATGATATTAGCAATTTGCTGGAGGTCACTACCAAGAGACAACAGGAAGATCAACCTGACGTGACTCCTTGTTCTTCTATGACTCCTAGTCCAAAATCAGATCTAGACAACAACACATTCATAGTGTTTCAGGTGACATTGACATTATGTGCATGTATCTATATGACTGTTTTTTACTTTAAGTTAATTTCTTACAGCTAAATGTCTTCAATACATTCTATTTGCAGGGGATGTTGATGGAGTTGTTTAAATGGAAAGATAAAATGGAGCAGCAGCTTTTGGAGGTATCAAATTCTGTACATATGCTGAAGATGAAGTATGGTACAGCCTGACGTATCAAAGGTAGGAAGTAGTATAGGAATAGTAACTAAACTACCGGTATTCCCTTAGGTTTTAGATAGTGTATAGAATTGACAATCTGACTGATTGTTCATAGAAATTTGAGTCTGATCCGTGTAACGAGCCGCGAATTGTTCATATGCGTTTTAGTTTGACTGGCCTGGTACAGTGAAGTTTGATTTAAGGTACATGTTCCCGAGGATATGGGTTTCTTGACTTCCTCTGGAAAGATTTGTTGCCTTGAGATAGGTCTTTAGGAAATAGGAAGCTTATCATTAAAAGCATTAGTTAGAGTAACCTTTTGAATTCTGTATCTAGTCCTATTTTGAGAGACAAAAGCTGACATATTTGAGTATAGAATAGAATTTCTTCAGGATGGTTTGTCAGATCTTGTTGAGGCATCTCTATGGAGAATCGCATGTTTTGCTTTATTTTTATTTCTATATATTTTGTGTATGTTTCTTCTCGTGGGCGCCAAGAATCTATTGTGAAATTATTTCATGATTTATTATGCAATGGCGAGACTGTTTTAGAACTCCAATAGATTATTATTTATTTTAACGTTTGGATTTGGAAGTACAGAAGATTAATTAGTCAAAATAATCAGTGAAGGGTTTGGCAGCGATCGGCTTATGGAGACCGTACTTGTTTTGGACCCTTGAAAGTGTTTATTCATGTAAATCGAAACAAAATTCCTCTCATATACTTACCTTTTATACCGTAAATCATGATTGAAAATCTACTTTTAAATGCTCTAATCGTTATTCCAAACAAACAATTTAGGAATAAAAGATTGGAAAATTGCAATTGAGGACTTGTTCTTCAAAATTCATGTTCTGAATTTTAACATTGGAAGATTTTTTTTAAGAGGAAAAAAAAACTTGTATAGCCAACAAGCTCCGACTTATAAATTTTAGTTACTTTTCAAGTTTTGACTCTGAGATATAGATTTACAATTCATTTTCTAAATTTTAACAAGGAGAATCTAAAAATCTTTTTTATTCAATGCATCTAAAATCCTTGATGCTTTTTACTTAAAAAGAAAACCTACACCAACAAATTGTCGGTTGAGGTGATAAGTGATTTCCTCTCTATAAGAAAGAAAACACCCGGAAAACACACTTGTTGGGAGGGCTATAACTTTAATATTCCTGCTGATAGAGGTTAGGCTTAAGTCTAAAGTGATTTAGAGATATTTTGAGTTTTTTTCTTTTTTCTTTTTAAAGGAGAAGCCATTTCAGTTCAAGATCCTGTCTCCTCCATCATGCTTCATAGATTAAGAGAGATTAATCATAAGGAATTGTATCCCTTATACCCAAACAAAACGTTTATATTCAGATTATTTTTTTATCATGAGTGTCAGTATGTTAGTTAAAAAAAAACGTTTATACAACAACCGCAACATCGAAGAAAGTGATATTCCATGGTCCCTACAGTATAAAAACGAAAGTGCGTGGTTGGAGATTCCGATTAGTGACTCAGAATCAATTAAAAAGAGACAAGCACGTGTAAATTAAATCTTTATTATTTAAGTAGAATATCTTGGGATATTCATAAGTGTGCAAGTTACAGGGGATAAAGCCTATGAGTCATACATATTATGAGTGTTGGACTTTCCATGGACAGCAAGAGGATGAAGTGGGAGTAATTGAGATATGGGGAAGTTAATATGGATGGGTAGCTATACAAGAAAGAAATTATCACTCATAATGACATACGGGAAAGAGTTGGTGTTAAATAATATTTAGAGATTTAAATTGATTATTTTTTTATTATTAGGTTTGATATTATTATTTAATATTTATTATATCTTAGGATTATATATGGATATTATATCTTAGTTATTTTGATTTATTTTTTATTTGATTAGATTAAATTATATTCTAGGTTTGCCTATATGAAGATTTATATGTATTCTCTTTTATTCAAAGGATTCATAATAATATTTCAGAGGTTTTCTCTCTGCATAATCCTTCAAATTTCAACATGGTACCAAAGCTAGAGAGTTTGAGCCAGAACTTCAATCCACGCGTCGCCATTGTTTTCCATGTGTCGTTGTCGTTTTTGGCCCAGAATAGGATTCTTCTACTTTCCCTCCTTTATTCAGTACTTTTCCCAATGATTCGGCAAATTCCAAAGTCAATCCCATGTCTCTTATGTTAGGAACCGATTCTCAAACTCAAAGCAACATTGTTTCTTCTTCCTCATCTACAACACCTCCTAAAATTTTAGAGATGGTATTAGAATTCTTAGAAAACCAAATTATGGTCATTAACCATAAACTTCATGGAAAGAACTACCTCTAGTGGTCCCAGAGTGTGTTGAGATATCTACATAGCAAGAGGAAGGAGAAGTATATTAACGGAGAAGCTCCTCAACCACCCCGATGATCCAAATTTTGACACCTTGTTTGCTGAGAATAACTAAGTGATGAGTTTGTTGTGTAACTCGATGATTCTGGATATTATTAAGGGCTACCTTCTTGCAACCACGACAAAAGAAATTTAGGATGGACTATTCTACCTTAAAGGATCAAATGTGAAGAATAAAGATGCATGGAAGATAAGAAGGGCACTAGTTAGCTCTAACTCTAAAAACAACGATGTATTTCTATGGCATTATCATTCAGGACACCCTAGTTTTGATTATATGAAACATGTGTTTCTAGGTTTGTTTTGTAAAATTTCTATTCCTTTTCATTGTGAAACTTGCCAACTTGCAAAACAAACTCGATCCTCATATCCCAAATAGTCCTACACATCTTCTGCACCATTCACACTAATCTATAGTGATATTTGGGTCCAACAAGAATAAAAACCCTCACTAATGCTAAATCATTTGTTACTTTCATAGATGATCATACAAGAACCACATAGGTTTACTTAATCAAAGAAAAATCTGAAGAAGCCAAAGTGTTTCAAAGCTTTCATACCTTTATACGAACACAATTCAATACTTCCAATAAAATCCTACAAAGTGATAATGCCAAGGAATACATGAATAGAACCTTTAGGGTATGTTTGGTGTGAGGGAAGGGGAGGGGAGGGGAGGGAAAAAAAAAGGAGAGGAGGGAAAAAAAATTTCAAAATTGAGTATAGTGAGGCCCACAAGTTTTCCTCTCCCCTCCTTTTTTTCTCCCCCCCTCCCCTCCCTCCCCTTCCCTCAAACCAAACATACCCTTAAGAAATTTCTTGATCAGCAAAAACTTCATCAACAAACTTCCTACCCTTATACCCTCAACAAAACGAAGTGGCCGAGAAAAAAACCGTCACCTGTTGGAAGTAACCCAAACCTTATTAATGGAACAAAATGTTTCCACCATTTTCTGGGTGAAGTAGTACTAACAACGGCTTATCTGATTAATTAATTCCATCCAAAGTTCTCAATTACGTCACTCTAATCTAAAAACTCCTTGAATACTTTCTGAATTTCCCACTCGTCAATTCCTTCCCCCCAAAGGTGTTTGAGTGTGTTGTTGTTGTTCATAAAAATGATGCCAATAAATTTTCCGCTCGAGCTGATAAATACGTATTTCTTGGCTACTCCCCTACTCATAAATGGTACAAATGCTATTGTCCTACTTCCAAGAAAATTTTCATTTCCTGGGATACCATCTTTTTTGAAGAAGAAGCTTACTATCCCAAATTACTAAATTTAGAAGACTCCAAATACGAAGTCCCAAAAAACACATCACAACCATCTGAGTCTAACTTTATAGTCAACCTTGACTCATTTGCTCCCACAAACCAACCCAGTCCTACCCAACCTGATCACGAGTCTGAGTCTACTCCACCTCAACCTAAACCTACACTCAATGAAGTGGAAATAAATATTGAGATCAATTCAGGGGTGGAAGAAGAAACAAGACAAGAAGAATAATCTAGGCAAAGAGTTCAAGAAGAACCTGACACTAATAAAACTATCTTTCCCATTCAAAAGAACGATCATGACTCCAATCCGGGATTAAATCCTAAAGATTTAGGTTGGCCTATTGCATTAAGAAAAGGGGTAAGATCTTGTACTTAACATCCAATTCAACGAGTTGTTTCATATGGTAACCTGTCTACAAAAATGCAAAGCTTTGTTGTAAGCAGTGCACAAATTAAAATCCAAGACACATTTTAGCAATCTATGGTTGATCCAAATTGGAAACTAGCTGCAGAAGAAGAGTTGAGAGCACTCAAAGAAAATAAGACGTGGGAGATTACAACTATTCCTGAAGGGAAGAAGCCAATAAGATGTAGTTGGATATTCAACCTAAAATTCAATCCAGATGGTAGTATCAACAAATACAAGGTGAGACTTGTTGCGAAGGGATATACCCAGATATATGGGATTGATTATTATGAGACATTTGCTCCATAAGCTAAGTTATTGTCATCCAAGTGTTGTTATCAATTGCAGCCAACTTGTATTGGTCATTGCATCAACTGGATGTGAAGAATGCATTCTTGAATGGAGACTTGAAGGAAGAAGTATACATGAAGATTCCAAATGAAGTTATAGCTCCTAACAACTCTATGTGTAAACTCAACAAGTATTTGTATGGACTAAAACAATTTCTTAGGGCATGGTTCGGTAGATTCACCAAAGTAGTGAAAGGACTTGGGTATACTAAGGGACAAGCAGATAACACGGTGTTCATCAAACGTGTCAATGGCAACATCACTATCTTGATCGTCTATGTTGATGACATAATCATTACAGGAAATGATGAAGAATCTATTGCTCAACTAAAAGGATTTTTCAATGGAATTCCAGGTGAAAGACCTCAAACAAATGAGGTATTTTCTGGGCTTGGAACCAGCAAGAACTAGAAAGGGCATTAGCGTATCTTAGCGAAAGTATACCCTAGACCTGTTGCATGAGACACGAATTTGGGTGCCCAACCTGAGGGGACACCAATGGAAGAAGGATGTTTACCTTGAGATCAAGCCACAAGGTGTTCTAGTTGACTCAGAAAGATACAAAAAACTTGTAGGAAAATTGATATACTCAACTCACACACGTCCAGATATTAGCTATGCAACTAGAATACTAAGTCAGTTCATGCATCAACCACAAGAAGAACACATGGAGGCTGTATACAGAATTCTGAGCTATCTGAAACTTAATACTTATAGAGGAATCTTCTTTAAGAAAGGCACTGCCAAAAATATTGAAATATACACTGATGTAGACCATGTAAGGGTTACAAAGAATAGAAGGTCAACCTTAGGGTATTGCACATATGTATGGGGAAATCTGATTATGTGGAGAAGCAAGAAACAAATTGTAGTGTCAAGAAGTAGTGCAGAAGTAAAGCTGAGAGCTATTAATGATGGAGTAGAATCTGGGTCATCAGGTTATTGAAGGAGTTGGAAATCCCACATGAGGGATCAATGCAGCTTTGGTGTGACAACAAGGCCAACATTGAAATGGTTAAGAACCTAGTTTATCATGATTGAATGAAGAATGTTGAGATAGATAGATACTTCTTTAAAGAAAAAATAGAAGAAGGCACCATGAGTCTGTCCTACATTATGTAGACCAGATTGAAGACATTATGACAAAATCACTAGGCACAGATAAGTTTGAAGGATTTTGAGGCAAGCTGGAAATGATTAATATCTACTCTCGTGCTTGAGGGGAGTATTGTGTAACATTTTAGAGATATTTCAAACTATTTAGATTGATTATTATTTTATTATTAAGTTTGATTTTATTATTTAATATTTATTATACCTTAGGTTAGATATGAATATTATATATTAGGATATTATATCGTAGTTGTTTTGATTTATTTTTCATTTGATTAGATTAAATTAGATTTTATGTTTGTCTATGTAAAGGCTTATATGTATTCTCTTTTATTCAAAGGATTCATAATAATATTTTAGAAGTTCTTATTCCCTCTGCATAATCCTTCAAATTTCAACAATTGGAGTAGCATTTATTGAAAAAAATGGTATAAAATCGTTTGAGGTGATTCTAATGTGTGCAAAGAAAGTCACTGAATGAGTAACTATGGATGGTCGATCTATGGAACCAAGAGAACACTCAATGAATTATTGAGCGGTACTTATGAACATTTTGTGCCTATTTGGATTAGTGGTGATATATGTGGCTTTTTTAAATCTAACTTTTGGAAACTTAAGATAAGATAAAAGTTAGATAGTGTAATGTGATTTATATTTGGATTGACGGTGGTAAAAATGAATTTTTTTCAAAATAAAACTTGTTTGGATAATTATTTGAAAAACGAGTTTAGATGGAAAATGAATTAAAATGACATGAATCTTATAAAATAATACATATAGGATTTTTTCCTGATTAATGTCATTTATGTTTTCCCTATTATTTCTCACACAAATCCAAACATAAGACACATGACTTAATTACATATATTTATAAATACTAAGCACAATTAAATATATTTAATAGATAAATATATTAATTATTAGAATGTTCAGTTTTTAATAGATAAAAATATATTAATAGATATATTTGAAAATGAGAATCCTTCAATGAAGAATAAAAAGGGATGACTATGCTGAGAGTATCAAATAAGAATTGAAGGATCAGGAAGAAAAAAACAAAATGGGTTGAGACGAACTGGCAAGTTGAAATCTGTGAGACTCACATCATTTATACGTCTACATTTTCTACCATGCTTCAAGGTGATCCCAGAAGTAGTCTCTTAACTAAGAAAGATGCCCTCTGGGTTCAATGTTTGTGGTCCAAATACAATTGTGGTAACCTGTACCTACCTAATATCTCTAAAAAGAGAAACTCATCCTCTGCTTGGAAAGCGATTGTTACAGTTTGGGATACTTTTCTCAGTGGTGTTGGTAAAAAGGTTAATAATGGGGTGGGTACCAAGTTCTGGACTGATCTCTGGCTCCCTCTTGATCAACCCATCATATCCTTTATTCAGTGTCCTTCCTCTGTTAACAAAGATGAGACGGTTAGGGATCATCTTCTGTCAAATGGACGGTGGGACTATCACAGATGGCTTGGAGTTTTACCTCCTGATATTATAAACATCATTTTACAATTGAATCCTCCCTTCAACAATTCCCCAGATTGTGTTACCTGGAGAGCAGCTAAGGATGGGGGTTTCTCTGTAAAATCAGCCTACCAGTTTCTCTCTGACAGCGAAGAAGCAAGCATTAATAACTTCTGGGCCCAAGTGTGGAAATGGCAACTTCCCGAAAAAGTTAAATATTTTATGTGGCAAGTTGGTCACGAAAGACTTGTTACCAACTCTCTTCGGGCCAGGAGGGGCCTTACCAACGATAACAGTTTCCCTTTTCAATGCAATAGTGAGGAAAGTGTGATCCATATAATTCGAGACTATGAGCGTGCTAAAAATTTGTGGAAACTGATTTTAAAACCTAACTATTTCTCTCATTTTTTCTCTGGCAGCTTGTAGGTTTGGCTTAACTGGAATACCAGGCACAAGCCTGGCAAAGGGAGTTTTCAGAACTTCTCATGGACTAGAATCTTTAGCCTGGGGTGTTGGATTCTTTGGACAACCAAATGTAAATTTCTATTTCAGGGAGAGAGCACAGAAACAAGGGAGATGTTACACCGATGCAGCTACCTTCTCATGGAAAATGGAGCGAATCAAAAGCTTCACCACTAGATCTTCCAACTAGACAAGATTGAGGAGAAATCCTAGACACCCCCTCCTGAGAACACGGTCCGCATTGATGTGGACGGATCGGTGCTTCAACAACGCCAAGCAGCATGTGGGGGAGTACTAAGAAATACTCAAGGGGAATGGTTTATGGGTTTCTATAAACCCCTTGGCCTACTTTCTGTCATTGAAGCTGAAATTTATGCTATCATGATAGGGTTACAGATTGGCCTTCAAATGGAGTTCTGAGAGAATCGTCATATACTCCGATTCTCTTGATGCCGTCAATATCCTTATGAGAGATTGCCCTACTGATCATCCTCTTAAAGACATTATTGGGGAGACTAGAGACCTTCTGTTCCAAGACTGGCATGTGGAGCTTCATCATACTCCAAGAGAAAACATCTCTTGTGCTGATTACATGGTCAAGGAGGGCCATAGTGTTGCCATTGGTGCTGATGTAGTTATGATTCCAACTATCCCTAGAGGTTGTCTGGATATGGTTTTGAAGGATCAGCGATCCTGCCTCTCCTAGTATTTTTTTCTTGTTGTATTAGGGGCTAGAGTCTTATAATCTAGTTCCTACTTCATATTTTCAAGCTTCGGCTTGCCTATATTATCCAAAAAAAGAAGTAAGAAATTGTGGCTTATTGATAAGGATATCAATGGGCTTTTGAGGGATGAGTACATTATGTTTTACTATGAATCCAAACATATGAAAAACCAAAATAAGCCAAAAGCAGGCTTTGTATGGTAGAAAAGTGGCTTTTCCTGATTCTACCGCTTTCTCAAAACTGCCCTTTATTTAAAGATTTGATTGTTGATAGTGTATAATGACACGATATCATCATGTAGCTAATTCAAACTAATGCAATAAAGCTGCTTGTTGTGCTCCCTCTAGTTCTTAATATAAAATCTGCTTACGTAATTTAATTAGATTAAAAAAGTTAGTTAATATGACATGTATTTTCTAAAATACTATAATTATCTTTCTTAATCTATCAACCTTTCTACTCTTTGGTTATTGTTAAGAGACCATCAATGAAAATATTGATAAATATAAAAGATATGTCTTATCAAGATCAACCCTCCAAATATGAAAAATATTAAGAGACTATTATTTAAGTAGAATATCTTGTATATTCTTTAAAAATTATTTTTTATAAAAAGATAAAATGATATTTCAATAATTAAAGAAGTCTTTAATTTACAAATAGATATAGAACATAAATAACTCCAAAATAGGCGATATAATAACTGAGCAAGATTAAAATTTATTCTTCAAGTGTATTTATTTAATCATTATAAAAAAAAAAAAGGTATCTGAATTACCTCCTATAATTTTTTATTTTCAAAATGATGAATTCATAAAATATTAGTACAAGTACTATATTACGTGTTTACTAAACTAATGCAAGTGGACAAGAATATTATAATGGTCCCATCGTCACTTTGGGAGACGATAATGTTAAATAAATTTCAGGGCTAAAAAAATGATATAAAAAATAAAAGTCATGTGATACAGTCGGCAAAACCAATAATTCTTTTTTAGGAAAACTGAAACTAATAATTTTAAAATAGAATTTTCTAACTCAAACTTTCGTTTTTTTTAGTTAAAGGGACAAAACATGGTCCTATTCCCCAACAGTGACAAAAATTCATTGCACCTTTGATCTCAGATTTGTTTTCCTAAAATCTCTAAATTATTATATATCTCACTTCTCCATAATATTTTAATTTACTTCTAATTTTTATATTATTTTTTAGAAGTATATGTGCTTGAAAAATTTTCCAGCCAATATTTGAGTTTAATATATTACCAACCAAACAAATTTAATAATTATTTTTTTTAAAGTTAGAATTATAAAATTAATCATTCTATATATTAAAATATATATTTCAAAAATTTACCTTTTTTTTTTGGATAATGAAGGCAAGCCGGAGCTTGAAAAGTTGAGACATGGGCTAGAACATGAAAGTCTAACCCTCAATACAACAAAAGAAAATAAACTAAAGCCTGCAGGACCATTGGTCCTTCAAAGCCATATGAAGGCAACCCCTAGGAATGGATGAGATCAGAACTACCCCATCTCCAACGATAGCATTGTGGCCCTCCTTGGCCATATAATCTGCACATGAGATGATACCCCTAGGCGTATGATGAAGCTTCACATTCCAGTCAAGGAAAAGGAGGTCCCTAGTCTCCCCAATAATATTTCTCAGCGGATGATCAGAAGAACAGTCACGCATAAGAATATTAATGGCATCTAGGGAATCAGAGTAGAGGAGAATGTCCTGAAACCCCATCTGGCGCCCGATCTTAAGGCCAAGCATGATGGCGTAGATTTATGCTTCAATCACAGTGTGGAGACCGAGGGATTTAGAAAAGCCCATCAACCAGTCACCTTGAGCATTTCTGATCAGGGGTCCACACGCTGCCTGGTGCTGTTGCCGAACGGAGCCATCCACATCAATGCGAACGAAATTAGCAGGAGGAGGCGTCCACGATTGCTCCTCCATTTTGCCTGGTTGGAAAATCTGATGGTTCAGGCGTTGATTGGAGGTTGACTCCATGAGAAGGTAGTTGCACAGGTGCAACATCTCTCTGGTATCTGTCCCAATTCCCTGAAAAAGAAACTTGCATCTAGTTGTCCAAAGAATCCAGCATCCCAGACTGAAGATTTGTGGCCAAGAGAAGTTCTGAAACCTTCCTTTCGCAAGTTTGTGAGTAGTATTCCAGTTGAGCCAACCCTGCAAATTACCTGCAAAAAACTGAGAAAAAAAGTTAGGTTTTAAAATCTGATTCCACAAGCTTCTAGCTCGATCACAATCTCTGATTATGTGGATCACACTCTCCTCCTTATTACAATGAAAAGGACAAGTGTTTTGATTCGTAAGACCACAACTGGCTCTGAGAGAGTTAGTAACAAGCCTTTCATGACTCACTTGCCACATAAAGAATTTGACTTTCTCAGGGAGGGGCCATTTCCACATTTGAGTCCAGAAGGTGCTAGCAGTACCCCCTCCACTATCAGAAAGGTAGTGGTAAGCAGATTTAACAGTAAAGCAACCATCTTTTGCTGCTCTCCAAGTAAAACAATCGGGGGAGCTATTATTGGGTGGGTGCATTTTTATAATCATATTTATAATACCAGGCGGAACAATCCCTTGCCATCTATTCACACACCAACTTCCACTAGGCAATAGCTGGTCCCACACAGTCTCATCAACATTAACAGAGGTTGGGTTTTGAACAAAAGCTATGATAGGTTGGTCAAGGGGAAGCCAAAGATCAGACCAAAACTTAGTTCCCCTACCATTGTTGACCTTTTTTCCCAACACCACTAATAAATTTATCCCAGACGTTGACAATCACTTTCCAGGCAGAGGAAGAGACCTTTTTCTTCGAAACTTTAGGCACATGATGGTTACCACAGTTATACTTAGACCACAGACAATTAACCCATAGAGCATCTTGTTTAGTCAAGAGACTCTAGCAAAGTTTCATAATGAAGGTCTTATTCTGGCGGCGAAGGTTCTTGACACCCAAACCTCCTTGCTTCTTTCCTTGCGTAATTCTGTCCCAAGCAATGAGATGCATTTTCCTCACATCTTCATCTTGGGACCAAAGGAAATCCTTGAAATCTTCTTTAATTCGTTAATTGTGCAAAGTGGTAGAAGAGAAGACTGCATGCAGTAGGAAGGCAAAGATGATAGCACAAATTTAATAAGAACCGATCGACCTGCAACATTCAGAAGTTTACTTTTCCAAGTGTACAATTTTTTCCGAGCGCGCTGGATAATAGGGAAGTACGTGGCTTTAGTTACTTTTTTATGAATGATAGGAACACCCAAGTATTTTCCAAGGTCAGAGGTAAGCCCAATCCCGAGGAGCTGGCTCAAAACAAGGGCACGATTAAAATTAACATTCTTGGTGCAAAACATACGAGATTTGTTCAAGTTGATTCTATGCCCAGAAACCTCACAGAAACTATGCATCACTTTACGAACTTCTTCCATTTGAGAGGAAGAGGCTTCAGTGAAGAGGATGAGATCATCGGCAAAGAAAAGGTGGGAAATACGAGGGCTTCCACGTTTGAAAGTGAAAGGTTTCCAGCGGCGACCTTCGCATTCAGATTTAATAAACTGACCCAACTGTTCCATACAGAGAACAAAGATATATGGGCTTAATGGGTCACCCTGCCTAACGCCTCTCGAAGGGGAAAAACAGGGCTTTCATCACCATTCCAAAGAATGGACATCGAGGTGGTTGAAATACAAGCCATAATGAGCTCAATAAGGTTATCCTCCAAATTCAAGCAGATAAGGGTATCTCTTATAAATCCCCAATCCAATCTGTCAAATGCTTTCTCCATATCAATTTTGATAGCCACAAAACCTTTTCTTCCTACCATTCATCCTCATGGAATGAATGATTTCTTGGGCAATGAGAACATTATCGCTGTTGGATCTGTTAGCAATAAAATTACACTGCTCCTGGCTAATGAGATGAGGCATGACCTTCTTAAATCTGTTTGCCAGAAGCTTAGTAAAAATTTTAAAGCTCACATTACAAAGAGAAGTAGGGCGAAAGTCCTTTTAAAGAAGAAGGGTTATCGACCTTGGGGACGAGAACCACTTTGGACTGGTTTATGTGGGACATTAAAGACGAATTACTGAAGCATTCTTCAATGAAGTCACAAACTTTGTCACCCACAACATTCCACTGAGTTTGGAAAAAGTGGGCCTGGAGCTTTAAAAGCTCTCATATCGAAGACAACATTCTTTATCTCCTCTCTGCTAACTTTACTTGATAGGGAGCTCAATAGACTAGCATCTATGGTAGGAAAGTTAGAGTACCACCCATTAGGATTTTTAACATTAACATCACAGGTGTAGAGATTATGGAAGAAGTCACGAGCCATCATTTTAGCCGTATCATGGTCGTCAACCCACTCCCCCAAATCATTCAAAATGCCCCCAATCCGCTGTTTTTTCCTTTTAATTATGGCCGAGGTATGAAAGAATCTTGTATTCCTATCTCCTCCTTGAAGCCATTTGCTCCTGGATTTTTAGAACCATGTGATTTCCTCTTGGGTAGCCACTTTTTGATATTCATCCCATAATTGTTTCTCCAACCGAAATAAGCCAGTCTGCACATTCATCTTCCGACTTCTATCAATTCCCTCCAGGCGACGAATAATTTTCTTTTTCTTGCTGGTGAAATTGCCCACACAATTTTCATTCCATTCAGAAGCAGAATTGCGAAAGATTTGGAGACCACCGACCCAATTCTTTCCTTGCCAAGATTCAGAAGTGAGATCTTTAAAATCATTTTCCAAGGTCCACGCAATCTGATAGGAGAAGGTTTTTTGAAAACTTCGCCTTTGAGGTGAAGGATTAGAGTTCACAACCACAATCCTATGATCGGATTTAAATTTAAGCTCATGACGGACAGTAGTGTGAGGAAAACAATTTAGCCAACTGAGGTTGTTGAAGACCCAATCCAGCTTCTCTTTAAGACCTTCTCTTTCCCAAGTAAATTTATCTCCATAGGTCTTAGCCTCTAATAGCCCGGTATCATCGACACAATCTCTGAATTGCTTCATTGAGGCCCATGAAGGCTCGGCCCCTCCAAGTTTGTCATTGGGGGACATGTAGGAATTAAAATCCCCCAAGACTAACCATGGAAGGGTGGAATTGGTCGCAAGCAAACGGAGAGAGTTCCATAAAGAGCTTCTACCAATATAGTTAGTTTCACCATAAACCACAGTCGCAAGGCTCAAAGAGTTGTCAAAAATTTACCTTTGGAGGTGATACCCGTAATCGAATTTGGGTCCTCTAAGACCTAAAAACTCAAGTCACGAGGACTACGGTTAACAGTAAAAAATAGTTTATGCAATAAAAATATTTTTATGAAAAATTTAAAAATATATGTATTAAGTTTATGGGAAAATTAACTAAAAGTCCCTTATTGGAAAATTAATTGGCCATTGCAAATGACTTTTGGGAATCTCAATTCATTTTATGGAAGGTCAATTGCAATTCATAGAAGGTTATTTGCATTTCACACTATGAAATGTCATTTGCAATTCATAGAAGATGATTTGCAATTTGTGGAAGGTCACTTGCATTTACATTAGAGGTTATGTCACTTGCATTTTAACGTAATTTGCACACCATGAAAGTTCAGTTGCAATTCTTAGAAGATCATTTGCATTTGCACTTTAACTTAATTTTCATACCACGAAAGATCATTTGCAATTTGTGGAAGTTCACTTGCATTTTAACTTAATCTACACACTACAGAGGCTCAGTTCCAATTCATGGTTCACCTTCTATTCTACTGATGTGCCATGGTTCACTTTCATCTCCTTCTTCGTCTCCCACCATTATCAAATTTGTCATGGCTTGCCATTACACAAGATCTATTATTTTTCATTTTGAAATTTGATTTTTTTTTTCCAACCAAGTTAAGAAGGCAGAGGAGGGAGGGAGTGGTAGCAAAGATCGAAGAAATGGGGTAGTGAAGAAGGCAGGTGCAACAGTTGCAGATGAGGTTGCTACATTTGATGTGGTGTTGCAAGATGTATGTCACCGTCATTAGTTGTCAGAATCATCATTGTTCATTGCTGGAGTTTGCTTGAGGGGGATATGGAGTTTGTGAAGGGTGAAGTTGGAAAGATAAAGGAGACCATAAGGGAGTGGATGGTATAACTAATAGGTGGAAAAAGTGATATGATATATCATTATTTCATTAGGGGTTGAGTGGTCTTTCAATTGGTTACTTATTTCTTTTAAAGGATATGAAGACTTTACTTTTTTCTAGGTCCTATTCCCCCATTAATTTCTTAAATGGGGATTTATCCCCAATTTTCTTTAAGTTTATTTGATTTTGGCTAAAATAAGTGTTCAAATGATAGCTAACAGAGGTATTTTGGAATTTAAAAATGTCAATAAATGCTACCTAAATATTAGATGGATAAAAATTGAATCTTGAAATTAAGTGGAAATAATGAGTCACGTAGTATATTATTTTAGAAAATTTACATAGGCTTTTAAAATGGAAATGATTTTTTTTTTTTTATAATTAAAGTAAGGGATAGGATATTGTCACCATTGTTATCAAACTCGCGAGTTGACTCTCCGAGTTTACCGTTTTTACGTTTCTAGTTTACTAAATCGAATCGAGTCACTGGTAAACTCGTGATCGTTGTAAACTCGATTAAACTTACAAGTTTATATACTGAGTTTACCGTTTTTACGTTTCAAACTTACAAAACCGTGTTAACTTAACCTTAAACTCGTGTTAACTTTTATTATTTGATCATGCTCTGCGGCTTTATATGTGAGTTTTATAGAAATTTCTTTGTTAAATATGATAAATTTTGAATATTTATGGATTTAATTTTAATTATTTGGATTTAAAATATATTTAAATCAAATTGTTGTATTTTTTTTATATTTAAATTATTTATTATATACTACTAATACCTATTCAATAGTGAAAGTAAACTCTTACGAGTTTATGATTCGAGTTCACGATACAAATTTATATCATTATCACGATTTTACTTAAACTCACGAATTTGACAACCTTAATTGTCACTACCAATTTTATCTTAAAGTAATATAGTGGAGAGATAGGTGTATTTTACTCTTTTTCTAATGGAACTTTTCCTAATGAAAGAGAGAAAACTGATAAACAAATAGATATTTAGTTTATTAAAACTTGTTTCTGCCTAAATTTTCCTAGAAAAATTATTTTTATTCGAGTTAAACATATATAGAGTATGATTTATACTAGACTAGGTCAATTTTAGTTTTTATTTATATATATTAAAAAACAATGAGTAATCTTGACCCGTATTGGAAACAGATAATTCTACCTAATTAAAGACTGGATCTAAGTATTTTTAATTAACAACTCAGACATATTCTATTATTCTATGATTCCTAGGAATTATAAAACTGTTCTTCAAGCGGAGAGCCATCTGGCCTTTAAGAATATTATCATGATTCCTGGATAACGACACAAAGTGATCCCTTTTTATGATCCTCCTTTCTGTGCATAACATAAGACATAGGAAATTAGTCTTGAAATATAATACCTATTGTTTATATTAGTCAATTTTTTCTTAATTTATTTTTTTTATTTTCAACAATAATCGAGGAAGAGGAAAGAGAATGAGGAAATTAAGAAAGATTACCGTGTTATTTTAAAAATACATATCATATTAACTAACTTCTTTAAAAAAGTATTAAAAAAATCTTTCCGATAATAGAAACGTGAAATGATATATGAAAATCATGTACTGCACCTTATAATAAGGATAAGAGGGAGTATAATTTTGGATGAATCAGTGAATATGTGACTCATGCTGATTAAAAAATATATATACGTGAGTCATATTTTATAAAAGGGTAATTTGTATCCCAATTTCCCCCTTAAATTGTTGAAATTCGGCATTTTCAATGTTTGCCAATCACTATCATGTACGCATTTTCTTTGAATATTGATTACCTTTCAAAATCTCTTGATATTTAAAAACAAAAAACAAAATTCTCAAATTTTATGATCCACTTTTTTAAGCTTCATATTTAGTGGGTTTTTTTTTTGGGTCGGTTAAATTTTCATATCTGATCTAATTTAGAATTTATATACGCTGTCTTAATTTTGTTTTAATTTTTAAAACATAAAAGTGATGTATTACGGTAAAAAAAAAAAAAAGTTTTCTTCAATTAAGACAGCGTTGGCCGAAAAAGAAAAAAAAAATAAAGACAAAGCTTCAAACATTCCATTCATAACCTCAAAGCCAAAAAAAAAAAAAACTTGAATTCCTATCAGGCCAAAAAAAATCAAAATCTAACTAAAAAGTGAATCAGGGAACACCGGATCATGAGGCCATGAGAGGAAAGGACGTGCTCATCACTCCCGTTGAATTAAAAACAGAGAAAAAAGAAGCAGAAAGCCGCAGGTAAAAAGAAAAGAAACTTCAAACAGTGCAGCTCAGAGTTGGATTGGAGCCCATAGGAAAGATAAATTAAAAAGCCGTATCAAAGGCAGGACACGAAAGCGGAAATCTTTTAAAGACGCAGCAGACACACAAATATCTGAAGAAGGAAAGAAGAACACCCACACATATATACACGTTTGAGAGAATATAGGATGCAATAAGATCGTTGTGTGTGTGAGTCTCTCAAGAAGGAAGACTGGGTCAGCGTTTTTAGGTTTCTGTCATTTCCGTTCATCCCCTCTCTGTATTTCCCTTGACAAAGATTGAAGCTTTGCAAGAAACAGGAATGAAGAAATCGAGTACATCTTCTTTACCTTCAAAACCCACCTGGGTTCTTCCCCATCGGACCCAAATCCTCACGGAGCTTTACACATTGGGCAGAAAATTGGGTCAAGGTCAATTTGGTACTACTTACCTTTGTACAGAGAAGTCCACGGGTCACAGATATGCCTGCAAGTCAATTCCTAAGCGCAAGCTCCTCTGCAAAGAGGACTATGATGATGTTTGGAGGGAGATTCAGATAATGCACCACTTGTCTGAGCACCCTCATGTGGTAAGAATTCATGGTACCTATGAGGACTATGTTTCTGTTCACTTGGTGATGGAGCTTTGCGAAGGTGGAGAGTTGTTCGATCGGATTGTCCAGAAAGGGCATTACAGTGAGAGGCAAGCGGCCAAGATAATTCAAACCATTGTTGAGGTTGTAGAAGCTTGTCATTCTCTTGGGGTTATGCACAGAGACCTCAAACCGGAGAACTTCTTATTCGATAGCGTTGAAGAGGATGCCAAACTTAAGGCAACTGATTTCGGGCTGTCTGTTTTTTACAAGCCAGGTATCTTCTTGGTTTATTTCTTTGTCTTCAATCTAGTCTGGTTTATGCACATCTTGGGTGATACTGAAATGTATTGGTTTTTTGTGTTTGTATCATTGTGGATAGATCCTTGTTAGATTTATCATTCCAGTACTGTGAAAGATGTTCATATGCAAATTTATCCAATGATCTCGAATCCTTCGTGCCCGATTTGCTTGTTTATTTCAAAGTTAGCAGATGCCTATTAATCTGATTGAGATGGGGCCTTTGGTCTGGGCTTGTCATTGGGCATGTTCTGTACTTGTTCCGTAGAAGCTTAGAGCTATAGACACTTGAAAATGACTATATAGGCGCTCTGTGAATGTGAAACATGTTCTATGTTAATTATTTTCTCGTGCAAAATTTCTTAGAAAAGATTAATATAAAGAGCTATTTGTTTGCATCTTTGTGGTTGGTTGACATGAGGTATATTTTTGAACAGTACATTTAGTGTTGGGAGCTGGTGCCCTGAAATTATAGTCATTGCATGGATTATCAATTCAGATTAGAGCAAAATGTATTTAGCCATTAAAAGTTAAATGTAAACTTAGCAGCATTTATTATAGTTACTTTTTGAAAATTCCTTACTGTACTTAATTTCAACCATTGCTAAATCAACTGGGAACCCCTTCATGGTGTGCATGCCTAACAAAGTGATATGATCTCCAGGTGAAACATTTTCTGATGTTGTTGGAAGCCCTTATTATGTTGCACCAGAGGTGTTGCGCAAACTTTATGGACCTGAATCAGATGTGTGGAGTGCAGGGGTTATTTTGTACATTTTACTTAGTGGGGTGCCACCATTTTGGGCCGGTAGGTATCTGTCTTCAATATGTTAGATTGTAGTTTAGGTGCATAAATTTACTTTTTTTTTTTGGTTCTTAAAATTCATCTGTTCCTTGTTGCTAGTATGGTAACCTAAATTCTGTCACCTACAGAAACTGAAACAGGGATCTTCCGACAGATTTTGGAAGGAAATATTGATTTTCAGTCTGAACCATGGC
Organism: Acacia pycnantha; assembly: GCA_025563575.1. Taxonomy (NCBI): domain Eukaryota; kingdom Viridiplantae; phylum Streptophyta; class Magnoliopsida; order Fabales; family Fabaceae; genus Acacia; species Acacia pycnantha. The sequence continues at coordinate 1,968,975 of JAMWYP010000035.1, forward strand.
CTAGCATTTCAGACAGTGCAAAGGACCTAATTCGAAAAATGCTTGATCAAACTCCCAAAAAAAGGCTTACAGCCCATGAAGTTCTCCGTAAGCCTATTACACTTTGTGTTGACGATGCGGGTTTTGTATTAATATGCTTTGAGCCATATAAGATTTTTAAAGTGGGATTGGCAACTTATAAATTTTTACAAGGCTGTGGTGGTGCTAATTTGATTTTGTGTCAGGTCACCCATGGATTGTTGATGACAACATTGCACCAGATAAGCCTCTTGATTCTGCTGTTTTGTCACGCTTGAAGCAGTTCTCTGCAATGAATAAACTAAAAAAGATGGCTTTGCAAGTAAGGCTTCTTTATATATTTTTACTCAAAAAGATGGTTTCTTGAGTACTTCATTGTCATTCTCTACCCTGAAATATGTTGGCTGTAATGGTGTTATTCATCATTTTGCAATCATTGATTCTGATGGTTACTGAAGGTACTTTACATGGTGATATTTCCATTTCTTGTTCTCAGCCTACAGTACAGGATTGTTTGTTCCATATTAGAGTTAGTGATAGAAAAATAGAAAGTGCTTTTTAATCTAGGGAACAGAGTTATGAGATCAGATAGTGTAGAATCCATGCATGAATATATAAACCATTTCAGCTTGTTGTGATGATTGACATTCCATGGGTAACAAGTGACAACATGCCCTCGTGTTTGAATAGTATAATTGATGGAATTAGCATTTAGCATGACAGAGAGAAATTTTGGCAAGCATGCAGAATGAAACATTTGGGATGAAATGGATAGTGACTTCAAACTTTGAGGATACCAAAGATGCTTTTGCCAGAAAAAAAAGAGCTAATGCTTTAAGACCCCTTGTCAGTTATCACTTTGTAATATGGATTTTGGTGGATGTGACATAGCTAGTTGCCTTGCATGGTTAAGGAATTTCTTAATTCTATAAACTGGCATCTTTAGATTCCCAAGAGGATGGTTATCCTCCGTGCAGGCTGAAATTTAAGGAATTTGATCATTTTTGTCACTATTCTATGGGTTCTGATTGCACTTCTGCAGCCCTGTTGTGTTCACTAGAGGTCTGGATCCCAACTTTTTTTAAATGAATATTTCAATGGGAACATCATAAAGAATGGATATTCTTATACTTTATATCAGCAGTATATTTAGATAAATTATTGGCTTTGTTGTGAGGAAAAGATGAAATCAGAATTAGTTCTATGAATTCAAATGCATGTGGAAGTATTTCCTGTCATATAGTCTCTAGCTTGTGAAACCCTAGCACCATACCGTTTATTATGGTTCATACTAATCCCAGGTTATAGCTGAAAGGCTCTCTGAGGAAGAAATAGGTGGCCTGAGGGAGTTATTCAAAATGATCGACACAGACAGCAGTGGGACCATAACATTTGACGAGCTGAAAGATGGTTTAAAGCGAGTAGGATCCGACCTTATGGAATCAGAAATTAAGGATCTTATGGATGCAGTAAGATATATTTTGTTTATTTCTTTTTTAGTTTAATCCCTTTTTGCTCTTTGTGATTCTACTACAGCATCGTGATTTTGCAATATGGTAGGCTGATATTGATAATAGTGGGACCATTAGTTATGGTGAGTTCATTGCTGCTACAATACACTTGAATAAGCTGGAGAGGGAAGAGAATCTGATATCAGCTTTCTCCTACTTTGACAAAGATGGAAGTGGCTACATTACTGTTGATGAGATTCAACAGGCTTGTAAAGAGTTTGGTCTCAAAGATTTCCATATTGATGAACTGATCAAGGAAATTGATCAAGACAATGTAAGTAACTCCTAATTCCTTGGTATCATAAGTTTCCTTGTTCACTACCACTAATCTTTCTAGATTACTCTTTCTGGTCCCAAATATAGGTTGCTTCTAACTAATTCACACGTACCCCTAAAAACAGTTAAAAGTGTTATTAGAGTTCTCATAAAATTCAAGTGATTTCCAAAATTACCCTTATTAAGTACATTAAACTCCATCATATTAATTTCTAGCATATATAGAAAAATTATTTAATACTCCTTGAAACTAGCAAATGTCTTGTGAAAATGATCAAGAATGTCTTGTAGAAGGCGTCCTATAATAGGGGACTAGAGCACATTTGCCATTGTGGACCTAGAACCTTGCAAAATTACATCTATGGACCCGAATTCATAGCTTAGATCTTCTATGATCCGGGTGCTTAGATGTGATTTTTGATAGAAGTCCATTTAGCAGAAAATATGTTGGTTGGGAATCTGATATAATTAGAGGTTTGGTTTGTGTTGCAGGATGGGCAAATAGATTATGGGGAATTTGCAGCGATGATGAGAAAGGGAAATGGAGGGGTTGGAAGGCGAACAATGAGGAAGACTTTGAATTTCAGGGATGCTTTTGGATTGATAGGCAATGGTGCCAGTTATTCTCAGCTTTAGTATTTATTTTTAATCAAGCAACTTGAAGGGGGGAAAAGGATAATATAAAGGCAGTAAATTTCAACGATGTAGCTTTCTGACCAAAATTTTCTCAATTAATATATTTGACTCGTTCTTTGTTGACTTCTCCCCGTTGATGAGGTCCACATGAGTAGGTTTGAATCAGTCGTCGCGGACGGCCATCAGATTCTATTTTGCTTTTCTTTTCTTTTTTTCTTGGTTGCTGCTTAAATACGTTAGTCAATTTCTTGGTACTCAGGCTAATGGGCACACAAAAAATGCTTTATCACTGGGTTTCTTTGGATTGGTGTTGGAAAAGTACGTTCATGAAAGTTGAGATAAAATTCTTCTTACAAACTTAACTGGTACATCTTAAATCACATTAGAAAATCAGTTTTTACCGCTAATCAAAACATGCACGAGTATAACTATTATAAAAAAACAGAGTGATTCAATATTAGAGAATTAATGAGGTACCGTTTTTCAATACAACTCCTTTTAGCCGGTGCCATTTAATAGTAAGAAGTTGGGATTAAATAAATTTATTTATTTTGCTTAAATCACAAATATTCTCTCATTGTGTTAAAGCAATTTTTTTAAAATTATTCTTGATAGGTAGAATTAAAATAATACTCCTCTGCTCCTTAATGTAAAATTTAATTAACTAATTTGAGTATATTAAGAATGTTAGTTAAATTAGTTGTTTTCTTCAATACTTAATATAAGACCTGTTTGTCTAATTTAATTATATTAAAGAAGTTAATTAATATGATATGTATTTTCTAAAACACCATTGTCATTTTTCTTTTCAAAAGAGATTAGCCTATTGATCGATCGATTGATTGGATTGCAGTACGAAGGGGTTGATTGAAGTGTGAGATCCGCCCAAGACTAAGGCCGAGCAACTAGCTGCTGCAGGATTGGACGTCTATCTATCTCACCACGCTCTCCTACTCCTATAAAGGCCGGCGGAAGGAATGCTCCGCTCATCTTTCTTACGGCTCGTTACCGCAGCGCTCGTTCACCCCTTCGGCTTCTTCAATTCAAAAGGGTAGTGTCTTTTTCCGCAAGTAAGTGATAAAAACCTTTTTTTATTGGTAAATAGCGTCTTGAAGCGAAGGCATATTTGTTTGAACGAAAGAGATTTTTTTTTATTGTTTAGAGAGCATGAAGAAAAGTAAATTAGGAAAATATTAAAAAAAAAATGAAAATAAGTCTTATATTTAAAACAAGACTAACTCTCCAATTACGTCCAATATCCCTCAGTTCATTCTACCAGGGTGATTAACCCTCTGGAAGTCAAGTTATTTAAATGTGTCGATCAGTTGGGAAAATCATCACTGTTTTGATGCATAGTTAATAAAACAAATCATATACAGTCCCATTAAGGACTCATTGAGTATGCATAAAGTAGAACACACACACACATGAAGTTAATACATTAGGAGGATTTGAAACTGAATGCTGAGTCTATTTCTTGGACATGATCATGCTTCTGAAGGAAGATTCAGTGGGGACACAGCCCACGTGGGGCAACTATGGAAACATTGAAACACTTGTTAATCTGTGTTTGCAGAATTTCACATTTTACTAGAAACAGCAAGATACATGGTATGACGCCCCTGAGCAACAATTTTACCGGTCTTCTTCTTCCTTAACTCAACGCTGACAACCCCAACAGCTTTTCCAACGCGCAGAGTCCTGGCCTCGATCTCAATTTCCTCCTAATATCACATCAGCGAAAATCATCATTCATTAATATCATGTTATTCCCGAATTGGATCCCAAACCGACGGGTTAATGCATTGCATGCAACACAGCCACGAATTTGCGATAATCTAATCCTCAAAGTACACTATGCATTGGCCATTGAGCAGGAATTTCAATTATTAAAAACATGCACCTTTTGGTGCGAAGGTTTCAAAATAGAAAATGGTATTTAGAACCAACTTCAGCAACAAACTTGTTTTGAAATTAGTACAGTTCAGTCTCTCAGGCTCAAAATCTACATCTTTCATGGTTACTTTGTCCGAATGCTAGTATACTTGTCATGAAATGCTTTCTGTTTAGAAGAAATTGTAATGATCACAAGCCCAAAGGAAGAGCCCATCCCAAAAGACTAGCTTATTAGGAGGGAGCCCCTTGACTTATAAACCACACTACACTTATGAAACTTCCTGATTTGGGACTCATAACATAGTCACCCCCTTTAAGAGCCAATGTCCCCAATGGCTCCACACTACAGCACGTTACTCGACCTCCTGCCGGTTAGAACCTTCCGTGGGTAACCCTTTCTATAAACATCATGCTCTCAACAAGAGCAACAATATAATGATCACAAATCCAAAGGGCGAGTCCATCCCAAAAGACTAGCCTATTAGGAGAGAGAGCCCCTTGATTTATAAACCACACTACACTTTACACTTGTGGGGCTTCCCAATGTGAGACTTATGACAGAAATACGGTTCCGCTTAGACAGATTCCTTATTTTTCTAGCGTAATAAAGCTTCGAGTCAGTAAAGTTTTGACTTCATGGGTGAGACAAGAACACAGAAGACACGAGCACCATGCTGGAAGAACCCAATGAAGTAATCTGAAGATGCACTTTCTTGAGTAATTTGATATAGTAATATGTTTCTTTTAATAAACAGATCAAAAACACTTATAATGGACCGTAAGAAATAATGAACAATGGCACTTAATCTAGGATGAAGTACAAGACCTTGTCCAAACCTCAGTATCAACGATTTCTTAAGAAAAAGGGGTCCTGCTACGAGCTAATCAAGATGGGAATTTCCATTGAAACCAAGGAATTTTTTCCCTGGCACGCTGTATGTGAATTAGCAATTCTATTAGGCATTACCAATATGTGACAGTAAAGTAAGCACAGGACTATTTAGCGGCCTGTCTTTGTTCACACCCAATATTGTGCGCAATGATGCATTCGGGACTTTAACCCCCGAGTCATTGCAATTTGGCTTTAGCCTTTTTCTTCTTGCCAAAGAAAAGGGTTATCTTCTTACTTTACAACTTGGTGGGAATTTAGAAGGGAATAGAGTGAGGTGTGAATAATGGGATGTGCAGGAGTGAGGTGGAATACGCTGGGGGACTAAATCTTCATTATTGGAAGTTAATTGAAAAATATGATGGCATTTCAATCCCCACTAACTAAATATTACAATATCATGGTGAGTGGGTTTAAAAGATGAAGTTAAGAAGAAACTAATAACAATTCAGATTGGCCAGAACCATCAAATTTGGAGTGATTTTCAAACTTGAGAGTAGAACGGATTGGGATGGTTTGAATCAGCACTCTTTTAGCTTTTAAGTATTAAGCTCAAACCATTACGCCACATTCCCAAACCATTGTCCCACTTAAGCCTCATAGATAAACATCCCAATTCATATTCATATCAGCAACAATTACGAAACAATCGAATAACAAAACAGACTTAGAAAAGATACTCACATCGACATAGGCAGCATCTAAGTATGAAACATTGATCTCCACCGAAACTCCTAATTGCGGAGCTCCCGAACTGCGAATTGCAGCTGTCCCGACCAAATCCACCAACGTTGCCGTCACACCGCCGTGCAAGGAACTACCAGCATTCTAAAGAAGGAACAAGAAGAAGCGATACAAAATTCAGCAATCAAAACTACATAGTGATTAAAAGAGTGCAGGGATGAGAAAAAGCGTGCGTAGTGATAGTACAATTAAACGTTGGGGTATCTTCATGGAGCAGATGACGCGGCCAGGTTCGATTAAATCGACCTTGATGCCGCTCATGATCAAGGGTTCCCAGAATCTGGTAGGCAATCCATCAGCATGTGAAGCGTTTTCGCTTATTTTCTCTATGTATTTCCTCGCAGATTCCAAATCCTCACTCATTTTTCTGCTCCGACTCTTTTCTTCCCTCCAAATTCTGTGAAGAATTTCGGCGTCTTTTGGTTTTAGTCCTCACCATCCATCCATTGACTGATCTTATTCTCAACGTAGATATCAATCATCAAGTGTTGACCAAAAAAAAAAAAATCATCGAGGACGTTGTTTGGCCATTTGATCTTATTTGCAAGGTTCTGAAATCCGGATCGGTCACTAGACCGGTCTAGGTACTGGGTTAAGGGTCAGTGGGTCAGACCGGAGTCAAACCGGAACTAAACGGGGTCAAACCGATAAAAAAAAAGATTTTAAAGTTATTAGTATGAAATTCTAAAGAAAATAATAAAAAAATATTTTTTTATTTAAAAAAATAATTAAAAAATCAAAGCGGTTTGACCCTCGGACCTGACCGGTTTACCCTCTAGTTCAAGTACTTTTGCGCATGTCAAACCCATTTTACATGTTTATCTGGTGGGTGTGTTTGTGTTAATTTTTATAAAATCCCATTTTAATTATTTTAGAAAAAGATAATACTACCTTGATCCTAAACATAAGTGTCCTTTGACTTTTTTTGAGATATTGAGAAAATTAATTCAATTATTATAAATATTTATATTTATCATTTTTTTTCTAAACTATTTTGCATAACTTCTAAACTGATACATAATCTAATAATGCACAATAAATAATATGATTAAATAACTTATTTAAATTTCTTAATTTCTCCCAAAAAAACAGTCAATCAGATATTATATTTAGGAATTAGAATCGGATTGACCATAAATATAAGACCCAGTTGACCAATTTAGAAAAAATAGTAAGTTAGGAAAATTAGTTAGGAGAAATATAATAAATATAAATAATGTGAAGTAATTTATTTAACTTATTTAATATTCAAAAATTTATCAATTGGGTCTTATAATAGAGATGGATTTAGTAAATTTTGAAAATAGATTCTGTTAAAAGCTGGAGCTGGACTATTGAAACCATCATTTTTGAGCTTTAATGAGTGTTTAGCTAATTTACTCTAGGATAAAAAAAAAAAAAAATTGACCTCTATTCCGATCACACCCTAAATTGCCTTTAATATTTCCTTTTATATGTATAAAACCAACAACCTATAGAACTTTTTTTTTTATCATAATTCAAAAAAAATAAAAATATCCACAATTTGAAATCAATGTGTATATTAATATTTGAGGGAATTAAAACTCCTCGGATATAAACCTTGTATCCGACCAGAGGGAAATCTCCTGTTCTCTCTTTTTTAACAATAAATAAATAAATTATACTCCTTAAAAAGAAAGTTTAAGATACAAGAACAAGATTCATGATGTGTGTTTACTTTAAAAAAGTGCCTTTCAAAACAAAACCATGGTTTTAAATTTTTTTTGCCAAAAACTCTAAAATTGCTGAAAGTGCATTCTTAAGTCAAAACCATGGTTTGGTAAAAAAAAACTACTACATCCGCTCTTAATTATAGGAACACTTTTGTAATGTAGATTGTACTATAAAAATGTTCCTATAATTAGGAGCGGAGGGAATACATCTTTCAACCTTTTCTCTCTCTTCACTGTACCTTGGTTTAGAGCTGGAAATCAGGGCTGGCCCGTGAAGAGCCAGAGCCTAACAGGGTCGGCCCTTCAGGGGCCGGGGTTTGAAAAACATCTTATTTTCAAAGCCTGGCCCAAGAGTACTAGGGTCAGGGCCGACCCTCCAGGGCTCGGAAGTTATTATTCCAAATTTTAACTATTTTTCTTCTGTTTTTTTTCCTCAAAGAAATATAATTAGTAAATTAAAACAATTAAAGTTCTACTTTATCAAATAAATGTTGTCAACATTAATATCAAAACAACACAAATCATTCAACAAATAAGCATAGTCACTAATTTATAATCAAAAGCAAACTATGTTCACAAATAACTCACATAAAACATAAGAAACATACCACTAAACGAAATTAGTACAATGACTATTATTGTCGTCATCTTCGTCACTGTCATCAATTTCAACGACCTTTGATTGTGCTTCATTTTGAGCATGCTCTACTTCATGATTAAGAATATCATGAATTTCTTCTTCCGCATCATCCATAATCTTTATCTACAATAAATAATAAACCAAATCTTAAAATTAGAGTATGGTTATTATGTATTTGTACTTAAATGAATAAATAACTCTATAACAAATACAATATATATATATATATATTACCATCAAATGTGAATCCATGCATCTAAAAAATAATAATAAAAAATTAAAAGGGCCTGCAAGGCTGGCTCGAGGCCCTCCAAGGCCGACCCTTTTAAGCCCGAGGCCTCACAGGGCCAACCGTACATGGCTTATTTCATTAAGCTCCTCTAATTTTCAACCCGGCCTTTGAAGGGCCAAGGCTTAAAAGGACCGGCCCGATGGGCTCAATCCGATTTCCCAGCTGGTTGACCTCATGATCTTGGGCATTTTTTTGTCTTATTTAATCGAATGTTTGTAAAGAATTTTATAAAGAACTACAACAATATTAATGTTAAAAATATTTAAAATTTGATCTATTATTAAGAATTTCAGCTGTGTCTAATTTATAAAGAATTTTTGTCTATACAATTTATTAATACATATATATTTAATATATTTTTTATCATGTTACATAATTGACTAATGTTATAATTTTAATTTTGTACACAAATTTATTTAAATTTTGATCTTTATTATGAAATTTAATATTTAAAAGAAAATCTTATCCTTCATATGCAATTATCACAAAAGTTAATATTCTTTTTGGTGATTTGAGCATGAAAAAGTTATTCCGACAACAATATTTAAACTTTTACCACTTTTTTTCCCATAATTAATTAATGATAATAATAATTGTTACGGACCTGCATAAGACCCATATTCAATATATGGCCCAACAAGGGGCAATCCACGTGGCACGGATATGACGTCAAATCATTTGGGCTTGGAGGCACAGAGGCCCACAGGTCCAAACCATAACCCTAAGGTACACTCTATAAATAGGAGTTAAACCCTAAAGGTACACATCTTCTACTCTCCGGCTCTTTACATAGTGAATTTGGGGTAAACAAACTCGTTTTCAGAAATCATAAACCTGAAATCTCGGGGTTAAAGTATATCAAACCGGAATCTCGATGTTCGAGTATCTCAACCTGAAATCTCGGTGTTAGAGTAAATAAACCCGGAATCTCGGGTCAGCACGCAAGCAATCCCGACATTCACAAACAGTTTGCTCCGGGTTAGTAAATCAACACATCCCGACAGCTCAAAGACCTGAACTACCGGTCTGGGGGCAACAGAGTGGATAAACGAATTTAGGGTGGCGCCGTCCGTGGGGAACCGTAAATTTTGATTCCTACGACCAAAGATGGTCAATACTAGAAGCAGCAGTCAGATGCCTTTACACAGGCAGTTCCTAAAAATCCGCAGCAACAAAGTCAAAAATCGTAGTACCTGTGAAGGGATAAGTAGGCATACGACGTACAAAAAGTTCACGCCCCTCTTTATCTCTAAAGATAGGGTGTCCTAACCAACTAACAGCTATTCCATCCCCATCGTCCATTGAGCCTGCTCTAAACAATCCGCCTTTTGCCGGATTATTGCCAATGTAATCATAAAAGGCTAATTTTTCGGGAATAATAGACTTCTGATAAACTTTGATTTTCGGCTAGCCCAGCACCAACTCTTCGATATATTTCTTGCTGGAAGTATCCCTGATCCCATTGATAACGAGTGGGGCCAAATAATTCAATCGGCGTAGTTGCTGAACCATACCAAACAATGGTTTTTAAGCAACGACTTTGGTTTTGAGCTGCTTTACATGGGTTTTCTTTTAACTCTCCATGTGTCTACATGACGAGAAGATAGTTGGAAGGATCACCAGGATCTCTCTTTGGGAATTCTTTTAAGAGAGGGTGTGTATCAGGAAGCATATAAATCATAAGCTTAGTCCTTAAACGAGCAACATTTTTCACCTCTGGCATAAATTTAGAGGGGTCATGCTTGGATTACGAGCAACTACAACATTTGAACTCTCCATGTCATTTTGAGTTACGGCAAGTAGTATTAGACTTGCAACTGCACTTTGAAAATGCTTACATTCTCCTCTCATTGGACAAGCTGGGCAATTGAGCAATGACTCCACATGACGAGAAGATAGTATGAATGATCCTCATCATTTCTCCTTGGGAACCCAGATTTGAGCAATGACTTTGCTTTTGAGCTGCTTCACATGGTTTTTCTTTTAACTCTCCATCTCCATATGTCCACATTACCAGAAGATAGTATGAAGGATTGTTATCATTTCTCCTTGGGAACCCAGACTTTTCAATTCGGGCATAAATTTAGATGCCTTATTTGGATCATAAGCAACCACAACGTTTAAATTCCCCATGCCATTTAGTTCAAAGGAGTTATTTTCACGACTCGGGGATGCAGGGAGGTCAATAATAGGATCACATTACTTTATGTTTTCCTTTGCTATATCTGCTTTGTGTTTGTCTTTTCTATATTATTTACATTAGAAAGAGTAAGCGGATTACTAAAACCCTCCGAACATATAGCAAAGTCGCTCATGATCTTGTTATTTGCACGCAAAAAAGGAGATCGGCTTCGTGGGAAGCAAAAGAACGCGAACCCCGGTTACACTTAATACAGTTAAAATCTGGGCTTCGTGTAAAGTTTCGTGGGAAGCAGGTACTTCTCTCTTTCAAATCTTGTTTCTTTATATGTAATGATTCATTGCATATTTCCTCAAAGTCTGCATATCACATGTGTTTCTTTTGAGCCATCAGTACCCTGCCGTCATTGGGTGCTGTATTTAATTTGCTACTCGCCAAAGGAGAAAAGGAGGAATCCACCTCCAAAAATAAAAGAAGGCGGACCCCGGTTACACCAAATCTGGTTAAAATCTCGGCCCCGTGTAAATTTTTGAGACGGACCTCGGTTACACCAAATCTGGTTAAAATCCCGGCTCTGTGCGAATTTTTGAAGGCGGACCCGGTTACACCAAATCTGGTTAAAATCCCGGCTCCGTGTAAATTTTTGAAGGCGGACCCCGGTTACACCGAATCTGGTTAAAATCCCGGCTCCGTGTTGCGGCGACAATCCCGCCAAGTCTATTTACATGAGTGAATCTGGGGTAAACAAACTCGTTTTCAGAAATCATAAACCCGAAATCTCGGGGTTAAAGTATATCAAACCGGAATCTCGGTGTTCGAGTATCCCAACCTAAAATCTCGGTGTTAGAGTAAATAAACCCGGAATCTCGGGTCAGCATGCAAGCAATCCCGACATTCACAAACAGTCTGCTCCAGGTTAGTAAATCAACACATCCCGACAACTCAAAGACCTGAACTATCGGTCTGGGGGGCAACAGAATGGATAAATTCAGAGTTACGACACCCATGTGGGACTAATGAATCTCGGGTTACAACACCCATAACGGATTAAACCCGGTTACTCTTAATAACTGCATCAACTTGGATTGTTTCGATATGACAACCGTCATCGTCAATGCTAAATTTTGCATAAATTGCGGGGTACAAGATCTTATTCGTGGAGGTCAGGTACCTTTTTCTTTTAAATCTTGTTTCTTTATATGTGATTGTTCATTGCATATTTCTTCAAGTCCACACATCACGTGTTCCCGACCCCGGTTATATCGAATCTGGTTAAAATTCGGGCTTCGGGTAAAGACGGCTAAGGCCACCAAATCTATTTAAATGATCGAATTCAGGGTTACGATACCCATAATGGATAAACAAATTTAGGGTTACGACACCCATACTGGATAAATAAATTCAGGGTTATGACACCCATACTGGATAAACAAATTCAGGGTTACGACACCCATAATTGTTCATTTCATATTTCCTCAAATCCACATATCACATGTGTTTTCTTCGAGCTATTGGTGCCCTCCCATCAATGGGCGCAAGGGTGCCGTATTAAACTAGATGGAATCCACCTCCAAAAATAGAAGAACGCCGACCCCGGTTACACTGATCCCAGTTAAAACCCGGGCTCTGCGTAAAGTCTTTCGGGAAACGAGAAGCAGGACCCTGGTTACACCTAATACGGTTAAAATCCGGGCTCCGTGTAACATTTTGCGGGAAGTGAAAAGGCGAACCCTGTTACACTTAATACGCTTAAAACCGGCTCCGTCTAAAGTACTGATTGCCCTGTTACACTTAATACGTTAAAACCCGGCTCGTGTAAAGTACAGTTAAGTCCGTGTAAACTCCGGATTACAAACTGCAAATAAATAAAGAAACTCTCAATCGAGAGCATTGATTCAATCTCCTCAAATTGCTCTAACGACAAAGACATGAACAAAAGAGCGAATACAGGGTCACTGAATCCGGTCGTAATTCAAATACGAACTGAGGAATAAAACCCGGCTTTTCAGTCGGAGGGAGTTGTCTCCGTAGAGCTATCGCAGCCCGGACGCCTCCTAACTTACTCCAGGATATCAAGCGGAACTGTCATGCCAACCCTGATCAGGTCAAAATGTTCGGACGCTTCGGTGAAAAACCAAACCCAGGCAAGTGACAACTTCCCTTTATCCTAGGATGACCTGGTCAACGAACCCGGAATTATACGAGGCAATTTGAATACTGACCCCTCACCACTTTACGGTTTCAATACCAAACGCGCTCTCGCAGTTTCTGCATATCCTATCTATGACCCTGGCCCGGTCACTCAATAGTGCTCCAAAAACAAATGTGAGTTCACTATATCAGTTTTTCGTGGACACGGATGAAACACTACATAAATATTCGAATTGATCGGGAAGTGAACAAACTTTCATTAATGATCAAGTCAACGAAGTTTCAAAGCAAATTAACCCGAACTACATGTCTGGGGGCAATTCAATCAGAATACAAGTAAGTCCGGGGCTCGTCGAAACTCGGACAGAAACTTTATCAAAATCAAACGAGTGGTAGCAACTCGGATACGATATCCGGATTCAACAACAGATCCACCCCGGCAGCCCAAAGACCTGGACTACGGGGCAATTACTATACAATTGTCAATAACTGGGATTAATGCAAACTCGAACAAGCATTCGAAATGAGCAAACTAAGCGATTTGCGCACAATATATCTCGGCCAAGTCTGTATTTCACAGTCAATCAAACAATTAACCTCGGCAGCTCAGAGACCTGAACTACCGAGCTTGGGGGCAACTGTTACGGACCTGCATAAGGCCCATATTCAATATATAGCCCAACAAGGGGCAATCCACATGGCACAGATATGACGTCACATCATTTGGGCTTGAAGGCACAGAGGCCTACAGGTCCAAACCCTAACCCTAAGGTACACTCTATAAATAGGAGTTAAACCCTAAAGGTATACATCTTCTACTCTCTGGCTATTTACATACCGCCTACATAGAGCACACACACCACCCCCTTTGGCTAAACGCCTCCAGTATCATCGAACTACGTGGACTTTGATCCCTCTCTACAGGGTACATAGGCCCTAGGCATCGCTCCTAAGTCAAGTCCTAACCAATATCAACATACTAGCCCCTTAGCGCTAGACATCTGTGTTCTACATCAGAACAATAATGATGATGCCTTTCATAAATAATAAAAATGACTAAGTATACAGACCAAATAAAGGCCTTGTAACATGGTGTAATTGACACCAAAACTGAAAAACCTGAGCTATTGCCATCAAAATCCGAAATCAAGACCCAAATCAACATGATTTGTGTGTTTAGAATAGAGATAGCAAAAATGGTACTATCTCTGATCTTAATTATAAGAACACTTTTTTAGTACAATTTACACTACAAAAGTGTTCCTATAATTAGGGCTGCACGGAGTATTTTTCTTTTACAATTTGACTTTATTTAAGATTAGGTAAAAGTCAAATTGTATAATATGATTTATACTTGAATTGATAGTAGTATAAGTAACTTTTTTTGAAAATAAAACTTGTTTAGAAAATTATTTTAAAAAACAAGTTTAGGTGAAAAATTAATGAAAAGAACATAAATCTTATATATTAGTATATGTATGTGTGTGTTATGAAAGATAATGATTAATGGAAAAGCAAGTTTAAGATAAAAGACTAAAGAACGCATAAATTTTATAAAAAAATAAAAATAGGTAATATAATTTGAAAAATATTTGACAATACTAAACTACTTAAATTTTTTAAGAAAATTAGAGAAAAGTTCATTGAAAATTTAATTGGTGAGAAGGATCTAAATCAAAGTATTACCATAATTTTTATATAAAAAATTATCAAGTAATTCTCACCAATTAAATTTCCCATACGAACCTAAATTGTATTGTCATGATAATTAACTTCTAAATGAATTTATATTTAGGACAAAAAGTTTTATCTATAAAGATTTATAATAAGGACCATAATATTTCAAATAAAAAAATGAGACCCAACATTTTTCTTTCATGAGCTACTTTTCTCTCTTCATGACAGAAAAACCAAAAACAAGAAATTTTGACTCATGGCTTAAACTGTGCTTTTTTTCCAAAAGCCCAATTAAAAAAAAAAAAGTCATCCCAAACATCTTCAAAAAGCCAAAAATCACCCATAAGAATATTTGGGCATCAAAAAACTACTTCCAAACACACCCTTATCCTTCTGTCCTAGCAAACACTTGGAAGTCAAAAAACAAAACAGCAAACTAAAAGGAGAGGTGAAAAACTAGTTAATTCCCCAATACATTCTACACCATCTACTGTGAAATTTTCTATCGTGATTTGATAGAAAACTTTCTCAGTTAGTTTTCTTCTCCTCCTCCTCCTTTGCAGCATCTACTGCTGCAACAGCATTTGCAGCCTGATCATCCTCACCTCCAAAACCAAATTCATTAATACGCTTCTTGTCCACTGGATAAACCCACCTTTGGTATAAATATATGAGAAAGATGATATCTGCAAGAAAGAGTAAAAGCAGTTAATACAGTGAAAAAGGCCAGATCATACACAAATTCACTTGCACAGTGCAGATCCTTCATAGGAAAATCAAATTACATATGTCCCAAACAATATATCACCTTTTAAAGATTAATTCCAGAAAGTGACTCATTTTAAATTGTAATGACAAAATAAAAAATTTGTCCAGTTGTAAAGCCAATGAATGATTAAGATGATGAACCTTTCAGCTAAGTGGCAACTACAGAAATTGGTTAGAGATGGCCAAGGAAATACAGACCATAATATAGATGCACCCATTTGATTGGTTTGTCCTATCAGTTTCAAAAACACTCATTTTAAAAAGTAAACAGAGTCCGTGTCTCATGGGATATGCTTTTCCCATCATAATAACAAAACTTAATATTCATCTACATCTTAAAAAAGGTTCTAGTGTTGACATTTAACAGTTCTCAGCCAAAACTAAATTCAATAGGCTATTGAGTATCAGAAAAAGAAACTAAAGTGATGCTGCTAAGACATCTCATTTCTCATAAGTTGCAGAACATATTAAGTTCAACAAGAGGTGAGCCCTTAACATTAGCAGTTTCCTCAGGCTAGACCCTAGCACATGATAGACAAAATTCTGATTGCATGGAGTGATAAGAAACCAATCTTACCATCACGGAAAACAGACAGCCGGTGTAATGTTGGCATTTTAATGACAAAGGCAAAAAGATCGTCAATGATTGTGTTGAGAAACTTGTAAGTCATCTGCCTCCAAGGAAGATGAGCAACAGACTTAAGCTTGTAGTTGATGAACAACTGAGGACACATCATGATAAAACCTGCAGCAAATTTTCATCATTAAGTGCATATATCACAAAATGTTGCAAACCAAGAGGCTTAATGACCATGGGCATGAGAGAGAGCTCTATGTTCTCCTTGGAACTCTGGTGAGTAAGCAAACAAGATTTCACCCTCGAAGGGTATCAGCTTATTATTTAATTTATTTTGGTCCAAACATAACGAAAAGGAAGCAACAGCAAACTTTATACTTTATACAGATTTATTACATATTTCTCCATAAAGACTAAGGAGAAATAATACTGCCTAAATTAGGATTGGTTTAGTCTTCACAATAGAAGACTATGCATGCACATTTAACTCTAGAGAAGAAAAACAAAGCAAGACCGTGCAAATTATACTCTAGAGAAGAAGAAACACAAAGTAAAACAAATCTTTAGAAAACCCTGACCAAACAACTTCAACTCAATTCATTTACTAGATTCTGCTATGCGAGGCACAGTTAAAAGTTAAAACCATCTTTGGGAATCCATGAGGACAAAAAAAAAGGTCACAAGCTCCCTTGGCAAAAGAATTAATCTCAATTTTAGGGCATCCCCAATTAGGATGCATGAACTGCAACGACTGAGGATTAAAGTACCCATTTAGTCATTAAAGTGAAACTAAAGAACTTATGTCTAACTTCATCATTGACCTAATTTACTTAGTTGTACTTGCTTCTACCTTTTCTTAACTCAATGGGTTGATTAACTTGATAGGACACACCCAAGTAGACGGGTGATGGCTCGTTTGAGCTCTTTATTTTAAAATATTTTTAAGAAAATCTTTTAATACATATTCAATGGGTTAATGATCTGGGGCCTAACTGCTCAGTTGCAGGTTGCAACCAACTTATGACTTCCCATCTAAGCCATTTGCCACTCCTAAATGAAAGATCAATACTGATGAAAGAGTACTTACCAAACATGTATACACAGCTTGTGAGTGAAGACAGAATCCAAGAATACCAGCTTTTGTGGCGTTCATACTTCAATGAGTAAACCGAGAAGCATGCAGCAAGGATTAACATGACATAGGACAAATACTTCATTGCAATATCATCATATTCCTTTGTCTTATTCCCTGCATATGATTCTCGATCTCGGAACTTCAACATTGGAATCCTCCCAGTCCTATCAACCTGGTGACAAGAATATATATATTGCTGGTTGCAGACATCCAATACAGAAACATAACAGATCTTGACCATAGGATTATGGAGATAGAAAAAAGTGTCAAAACTTAGCCCTAAAAGCAGGAGCCAATCAAAGGTTTTCCATTGTTCAAGAAAAATATTGTGAAAAACATAATGCGACAGACAATACCAAGCACTGGTCAGTGAGAGACTATACAGCCTACATGTCATGAACCACGTGTCATTCTAATGTGAAAATATAGCCCTAAAAGCAAGAGCCAATCAGAGGTTTTCTATTGTTCCAGAAAAATAATGTGAAAAACATCATAATGCCACAAACCAACACTGGTCAGTAAGAGAATATCCAGTGAACATGTCATGAAACGTGTCATTTTAATGTCAAAACAAAGCCCTAAAAGCAAGAGCCAATCAGAGGTTTTCTATTGTTCCAGAAAATCACTTGTGAAAAACATCATAATGCCACAAACCATATCAAGCACTGGTCAATAAGAGACCATACAGCGTACATGTCATGATTCATGTGTCATTTTAATATTCTCTGCATCAGCACACAATGATCAAATATGCTCACGTACAGAAAATAAAATGTGAAGAGTGAAGACTACAGGAGATACCTCAATATGCATGGCTTTCCCAATTTTCCAGAACTCAATTATGCAGCCAACACCAGAACTTGCAAGTATCATCCACGAAGTGTCATTGTCAAGCAGATAGAGGAAGACAATAAGCTGAGAAATAAAGCTAACAACAACAGATTTTGCGGAGAGTCCTTCCATTGACTTATTTTTGTTCCAAAATTGGATGTCTGTAGAAGAAGGCAAGAGTTGTTAAAAGTAAGCCATATTATCAGAGATTCAGAGTATCCTCATTATTAAGATAGTTAATTTGTCATACAAAATAACTTACCATTCTTGAAAGCCAAAAAGTCGAAAACTGAATGTAGAAGAGAAACAACCATGGTAACTCCCAGAAGGTAAGGATTTCCTTCCAAGAATACTCTCTGATTGGGGAAAAAACAAAATCAGTAATTAATGAAATAAACTCATCAATGCACAGAAGACAGATACACAACCAACAGAGAAGTTGCTTTTAAGCCACTAGAAACTTCATCTAAAAACAATTATCTGTTACAAAAATAATCCTTATGGTATGAGTGCTGAGCTGTTAAATGGACCAACCAAGGTAAAGACAAACAGAGATAAGCATTTTAAGGTCCATGAGGACAATATGCTGACATGCGGCTATAGCTACAATAGAAAAGGTAAGGGAAAAATGCCTTCGATGGTTTCAGGAATATCACAAACTAAGATGTACATGCCACGATGCAGAATTATTAAAAGGAACAAATAAGTTCATATTACATCCAGAAGGCAGAAATCAAGAGTATGACGCTTATTTCTTTTTGGAAAGGAAAGGATATATATTCAACCAAAAGAATCTATGTGCAACAGCAGGCAAAGCCTGAAAAAGAAATGACAAGATGAAAAGACAGAGAACATCCAGGGTATGAAGTCTGAGACATCACTGTAAATTTTTTCAAATGCACACCTTCAGCTCATCACCCTCGCCTTCAAGCATGCTACCATAACTACGGTGAATCTGGAAGGACTGATCAATCTGCTGGAATAATTGCCACTTAGTCATGCTAATGGGGCCTACCTCCAAATGAAGAGGTAACTCAGTTACCGTCTCATTTAAAGGTATCAACTTATTCCTGAGTAACCAAAATTCATTGAAAGATACAGTTGGAAAGTAGTTCTCAGAGATAGGATCAATGTTCAAGTCTGGACATGAAAAATTAAGGAAATTCAGTTCTAAATTGGCTAATTTACAGTCCATACTCTATGGTCAAAAGATTATATCAAAAGAAAAGACTAGCATAAACATGAAAATATCTCAGCATGTTGAAATTGTCAAATAAGGGATCTTAAAATTGAAAAAAAAAAAAAAAAAAAAATTACTATCTGTAACTTTTTTATTAATAAATATTAATTATACTAATATTAAATAATATGAATAGCTTTATTTTAAATACCAAAAAAAACAAGCCCAAAATTAGCAAAATAAATATACATAAAAAAGATGGAAATGCCAAATGGATACGTGCAGCAATATTTGGTGGGACGCCATTTTTTGGGTACCTGCAAACAAGGAAAATTATTACATTTAAAACACGGCACAGAATCATGGGAGTTGATTTTTTTGCGGGCCAGTCAAACACATTGAGTAGAAAATCAAGAAAATAGAATCAACGGACCAGCAATAAGAAGGAATCATGCAGGTCAACTTTAAGTATTCATCCAAAAATGACTAGCACATATCTTCTTTAGTAAAAGATATAAGGGCAGATGAAGGTCCAGAGTCAAAGGATAATGTTTTCTTCCAAGAATAACTTGGTTGAATAAAACTCCAATGTTAGAGTCAATGGCAAAAGCCACCCTCGAGGCATCAGACCTGTAAAATGCTTGAAGTCTCTCGCCTGAGTGAAGTAAGACCTGTTTGCATCTGCTTGTGCTTGCTAATTGCTCCTAACTAAATATTTTTGTGCATTGCTAATTGCTATCAACTTATATAATGTTTTAAATATATAACTTTTCTATCTTATCAAATATTAAATCTAAAACTCCCCTACTTTTTGTTATAAAATTCTCCCATTCCAAATTTCTAATAATTAAACACCTAAAGCTAATACACCATTGACAGTATAAACATGCGAATACATCATCCTCATACAAGCTATAAACAAGAGACCACAATAGCTCTCTTATTCTCAATGACAGAATCATCTAGTAGTGCACACTGCACAGCAGGGGTATTCACCTTATTTAATGCAGCGGTGGTGTATAGCTGCAATGATATGTAAAGATAATAATACATTTAGGGACCTAATTGTAATGTGAACCTAGGGACCTAAGTGTAAACTAGATAAGTAGTAGGGTAATTAGTCATTAACCCATTAGTTAGGATTTGAGGGAGGCTATAGGTTATAAATAGCCTACTCCTCCATTATTGTAACATCAGATCAGTTTTGAGATAAGTGTGAATACATTGTGAGAGAACCATAGGCTCTCTTCCTCTCTTCTAATCCCCTTCTAGAGTCTTTATACTTCTAATCTTGTGTCTTTCTTGAGTCATTCTACTTCTCTATCCCTTCTTGATCAATACTGTATCAGTGGTATCAGAGCCATTCAGTCCTTGGCATGCTTCTGTACAATCTCTGTTAATCTTGAATCAAATCTGGGTCTTCTTCTCACCTCACGGTTCAGACTCTCCTTCAAGATACTCATACAAAAAAAAAAGGAATTTTGACCAAGTGCAACGTGAACCAGGGGAGTAATGATCCTAATGGTTTAGTTCAACATCTGAGTCAACAACAACAAAAAAAAAAAGACACCTCAAGATTTAGTCTTGCCAATTCGAAGACCCAGTTTTGATTCATCACAGCGTCAAGGCTCTGTGTTGTGTTCGTCTGGTTCTGGTTTTTTGTTTTTTTCAAGACGCTGAGTTCATGGCGCGTCATTGGTTTCATCTTCGGTGGGATTGTTTTACAATTTCACTTGTCGGCATTATCCCACGGACTGGTCGGTGGATTTCTGCAGTTGGGTGCATGTGCGCGGCATTTTCTGATTCGTCTTGCATGCTCGGGATTCAAGAACGCTGTGTTCATAATTTCCAGCTTCGCGATTGGGCTGTCGGGGAAATTCTGGCTGTAATCGGTGATACCGTTCCATCGTACTGCGGCGACTGATTCTTTAATTTGGAAGTGGTGTTGTCGGCATTTTTTGTCGACTTGTGCAGTAGGTGTCGCACGAAATTGGCTGTCGGCAATATTGAAGAATTCTCTCGGCAGATTTGTCATTATGAATTGGCGAATTTGTCGTTCTGCATGACCGGTGCATTGTCTAAGTGAGTATCGGTGAATCAAATTTAATTGTCGGCATATTTCAATAACTGGTCGCTGGAATTCTTAATTGGTCGGTGGATTTAATTGGGGTGTCGGCGTCTTCTCACTCTGAATTGGGGAGCACAAGCGTCATCAATTACGGACTCCTTATTCTAATTCAAGAACACACCACTACCCAGAAAGATTGGCAGTGAATGGTACATACCAGACTTGCTCTAGCAAGAATCATGGAAGAACGGGTGACAACAATTGAAGAACAACTACAACGGCTAAACAAGATTGATGATATTGAACATAAGTTGGGCCAAGTCAACGCACTACAAGCAGAGGTCCAGGGGTTCCGTAATGAATTCAGAGAGCAACTAAGGGTCTTGGTACAAGCGACGCAAGGCCAGAACGATGACCAGCAAGACCGACAACGTGGGAATGGACTGGGCAATGGTCACGGTCAGGGAGAAGCTTATCATCGGCCTACCCACTTCCCTAAAATGGAGTTTCCACGCTTTCGAGGGACGGAGGTCGACAGTTGGATATCCAAATGCGAACGATTCTTTCATCTCGATGGTACACCAGAGAAAGAAAAGGTAACAATGGCTTCTATGGGTCTTGATAATTCTAGCTTCTCATGGCATGTAGCTATGGAAAGACGCTGGAGAAACCAACCAACTTGGAATGAATATGTGGCTATGCTTAGAGACACCTACGACTTACCTAGTGACAAACCAGTGGGCAATTCAGCAAGTGATACAATAAACCCATCAACCAGAAATTCTAATCTTGCAGACATCACGATGCTGCAAGATCATGAAGAAGTGACGGAGCTTATGGATAGTCACGAACAAAATAAATTCGACAGTCACAAGGATGGACTAGTAGCAGATTCTTGCTGACTGAACTTAAGGGTAATTGCGAACGAGACGCCTTTGGTTGCCGACAGTCCCAGCTCCGTTCAGGAGGCTTCTTGTGCGACGAAAGGAATTAACGATGCCACGGTCGTCGCGAAATGGGACACGGAGGTGGTGTTGGAAGCAAAGTCAAACGTTGATGGGTCAGTGAGTTTCGATTCTCTTGATGAATTTCTGGAACGTACTTGGGCTAAAGTCTTCTCACCAATTAAAAGATGTATCCCAATGATACATGAAGGAGCTAAGTGGCGAGATATGGAGTGCTTGAAACAAGAATTTCTTCAGTTTGAGTGTACGTGGCTGGGGGTGGTTCAAGTGGAAAAGTCAAATATATTATTCTGCCCAGGTTCAGAATTCAGTGGCTGTCAGAGATATTTTGAAGATGCATGTGGGTTTTTCATGCTCAAAGGCCAAATGGGCTTTGAGTACTGTAGCAGTAAAGGCAAGGGTCCAACGTTTCACTCATGGATCAATTTCAAATGGCCTCCTTTTGTTCAAATCTGCCTTATTCCTACACTTTGTCTGATCCAGTTTTGGTTCAGGGGAAAGCTTATTAAAATGCTTTTTGGTTCAGCCTTGCACCAATTATTTCTATTTGGTTTAGAATTCAACAAGTGGGTTGTACCACCTGTGTGCAGTATGCAGCAATTATTCAAGAGATTTCTACACCATTTCAACTTTCAAGCAACAGTTGTTAGAGATCAGCAAAGTTTTTTTTCAGAATTAGAAGCTTATAAAGCTTGTGTTTTAATTGTTTCAGTTTTGTAAATTTTTGGTTAGGTTCAGATTTGTATTTTGTTGTTCAGCATCCTTGAGGGCAAGGATGTTTTGGGGAGGGGGTATTGATATGTAAAGATAATAATACATTTAGGGACCTAATTGTAATGTGAACCTAGGGACCTAAGTGTAAACTAGATAAGTAGTAGGGTAATTAGTCATTAACCCATTAGTTAGGATTTGAGGGAGGCTATAGGTTATAAATAGCCTACTCCTCCATTATTGTAACATCAGATCAGTTTTGAGATAAGTGTGAATACATTGTGAGAGAGCCATAGGCTCTCTTCCTCTCTTCTAATCCCCTTCTAGAGTCTTTCTACTTCTAATCTTGTGTCTTTCTTGAGTCATTCTACTTCTCTATCCCTTCTTGATCAATACTGTATCATGCAATGTTTCTCAAAAGAAAACATATCCAGTTGACAGAATCAGTGGGGTGCCGAAGGCACTCATCCAATACCCATCGAAAGGCTCCCAAGTAACCGAAACGTGAGCACCTTTTATCCATGACTAAAGCTAGCGCCTATCTATCATAGTATTAGATGGGCTAAGGCTGTGCGGCGCCTTGTCTTAGCCTCTTAGGTGCTAAGGCGGGCACCTTTTGACACTGCTATGAACATTGACAAAAGCAGCAACAAACAAATCTGATCTAACTTTGCTAGTTGTTTTTTGCCTGATTCATACTAGAACCTTTAACAGCCAAAATTAATCATACAGTACACTTATAAGGCCCTCTGACCAACTCGTGTACAATCAAAAAAAGACTGGACTAAGAACTAAGACTACGAGCATGATTTCAATGACAGAAATGTCAACTTAATATTGAAAACTGACAACTTCATGCTCTTAACTGTGCCAATTCTAAGGCCAAAATATTGTATCCCCAACATAGGAATCCATAAAATGGCCTCAAATGACATTACATTTTCTGTGGCCAATAACAAATTCGAGATCACTTAATATGGGCAAATCTTAACAAAGGAGGACCATGCATTGCAAAAGGTAACAAATGGGGTATTTCTAAATAAATCAAACTTTAAAGATAATAGTGGGCCATACGAGACCAAAGGCCAAAAATATTCAATACTTCAACTCTCATTTAGAGAAGGCCTTCCTTTTTACAAAATCCTATGTTGATCATCTGGTGCTAAATAATTCCTCTAGAATAGTGATTACTGGTCAGATTTCACAAATAGTTCATGGTGAAACAAGTAAAGTGTCAAACAACAGCAAGAAACATACCCTGTGAAATCATCAACCAAGTTTATTGTAATATTTGGTTTCCAATAAGAAGCCCACTCCACAGGGCCATCATCCTTTAAATTTTCTTGGCTGTCATCAACCTCAGATGCCACTTGATCCTCACTAGAATCTTCTGAATTCCCCAAGAGACTCTTTCTTTTATCTGCTTTTGACTTGGGCAAGTATATCACAACAGCTGAAATCCATGATATGAGAGAGCCTTTATAAATCAATTTAAACTTATATATTAAGTAACTTCAAGTAGTGGGGAGCCAAAGATCTTACCATGTGTCCTTCCAAATGCTGATTGAGGCTGGTATTCTGGGTCATTTGGGTCAGGTGAATATCCAGAAAGTGCAAAGAAAACATGAGCATATAGACTTCCATTATGCTTCAGAGCCTGAAAAATGAATACCTAGTCAAAAAAATCTACAATGACAAGTGAGTTACTTGAAACACTCGTCAATTTCTCATAATCCAAGATTAATACAGCAAGCAGCATTTCCAATCAGTTATACCTCAGAGGGGTGATGCTTCAAAGAAAGAGTTCGGGTACTCTCAGGTCCCCAAACAGCATATGGTATATTGGTTTCATGCCACACAAGAGCGCTTTCACTGCCAAAGTCATTGAACTTCTCATGCTCTGAGAGGTATAACCACATATCCTGAACAAAGTAGCGATAGAAAAGAACTTGAGTATGAAAACAAAAGGCAATATGATTGAGGACATCCTTTTATGTACACTATGAAAGAATCAAACTTACAATAGGTTGTAACACTGTAAAGAAACAATTTTTTTCCCTATACAATTTAATATTAAAAGTATCTGTCAAGTTAAGACTTAAGACTTAAGACTCAAGCCTGTAAACAGCATATGATCAAAAATCTCAATTTAAATGACAAGAAACCAAAGGAAGTTGCATAGGATGTAAACAAAACAATTAGATTTTTACAACAGCAAAAACAGCGTGCGCTTTCAAAAACGGTAAACTGTTGGCTTAAGACGTGGACCATATTAGATAGCAGAGGTCTATAAATCAAATGTGTTGGTAAAAAAGTAGTAAACTTTACGACAGTTTTATGTGGTTAATTGACATAAATAAATATCTTCGTTCATTCAATGGCTATGAAGCCCAGAGTTGCAGAATATCAAAAGAATCTAAGATTTTCAAGAAGACAGGGGAGGGGTTAAACTCTAAAGAAAGAAAGGAATTAGGTTAAAGTCTCAAAATCTTATACAAACTTTGTATATGAGAAATGAGATTTTAGTTCGCGTACAACTGAATCAGTAAGAGTCGCATCAAGCTGTATGCATATTACTACAACCGTAAAACTTTACAACAGAGTCACTTGTTAATTAGGAAGAAAGGGGCTAATTTAAAATTATTGGAATGAAAAATAAAATTATTACAAAGTAGTATAGCATAACCTAAAGTGTACATACGTACGATTAATTCCTACTAAGTACGGATCATTCTAAATCTAGCCGCAGAAACAGTCTATCAGATCATAAAAATTCAAGTAACTAAACACGTAGAGTGGGAAGAGAGTGTACCAACGGCTGGCCTTTCTGAACGAGATTAGACATGAGGGCACCAGGTTCGGTAGTAGGTTTCTTGGGAGAGAAGAATTTGGAAGCGAAATACCAAAAGACAGCCATCCGAATAATTCCGGAGAGACTGAAGCCACCTTGTTGTTGCTGTTGTCTTCCCTGGGGCGGTTGAGCTCCATCTACTGCAGCGTTCGTCGGCGGCGCCATCGTCGGAGAGTTGTTCCCTCTCCGGTGCGGTGCCCGAGGTACAGAGAGAGGGTGGGAGTAGTGGGTGATGGAATCGAAGTATTATGTGCCTTATTGCCGAGGCCAACGGAAGGGAAAGGAGAAATATGCAGAAGAGATATTTTGGAGAATAAAGAGAACATGAAAAATTGAAAAACGGACTGTAAAGAAGATCAGTGAGGCGGTACGCATTTTATATAAGAGTAAAATACTCTAATAACTCTCATTTCATCTTAATAACACAGAACTCCCCTCTATTTTAAAAACTTATATATACATTCTTTAAAATTAAAATATATGTTACACAAATCTTCTTATATTTTAATATTTTCTTTCGAACCACTCAAATCATTAATTAACTGTTAAGCTTAACTTTTAAATTTTTGTTGTACCAAAATGCCCCTCTTTAATATTAGAATTATTTAAATGTGTGTATATATATATATGGCCAAAAACAAATTATACCACTAAATTTTAATTCCATTAGATTTTTTAACTTTCTAATATATTAAAAAAATTTTAATTATGAGATTAAGAAAAATTTAATTTCAATTTTTTATCATATTTATGGAAATTTATTTATATTTAGTTTCTTAAATGACTAACAATATATATTAAATACATTCTTTTCCTATCAAATATAATAAACTATATAAGTTTGAGAGATTGTATAAGTCATTTAAATTTATAAATTCATATTTTTCTACAAACATTCAAAAAAAATTACTCAAATTTTTAAAAGTTTGTGATATTTACAAGATGTCAATTAAAATTTGAGATTTCGTATTAAAGGTAAATTAGTAAATAAATTTTAGTTAAAAATATATTTTTAGAATATTTTTAAAATATTTTTAACGGAGTTAACAATTTAGACTTAAATGTAAATTTTTAAAATAGATGGAAAGTCTATATAAATAAAGTAAAATAGATTAGTAGTTAGAGTATTTTACTCTTGATATAATTGATTGGGTGGCCACGGGGGTTTTGATCATCATCATAATAAGGATCCGGATAACAATAACAATTATTAATTTAATTTATCATTATAATTAGTATAAGTTATAACTATATATGCTATTATTTTCACATACCCTGGTTGCAATTTAATTTACAAGGCGAGGAGGGATTTTATGGCTATTTTTATGCAGCATCACATTGATTATTATAATTTTTTATCTCTATTTAATGTTAATGTAAAAAAAAGAAAGAAATTAAAAGTATAACTAATATAGATAAAATTTAAAAAAAAAAATTTATACAGCATCACATTAATCATTATAATTTTTTATCTCATTTAATGTTAATGTAAAAAACTAAAAAAAAAAATATTTGATATGGATACAATTAAAAAAATAATTTTATATAGAGTTGATAAGTTTCAAAAAAGTCGAATTTATAATCTTGTTTTCTAAATTTCAGTAAATTTAGTTTATGATAAACATTTTACGAGAGAAAAATGGAGCAATATATCAAAAGACATTGACCAAATCAATATATATTTTTTTCTTATATCTATTAGCTAGTATTTTCTAATCAAATTTTGTCGTGGTTGCTTCTCT
This sequence comes from Acacia pycnantha, assembly GCA_025563575.1. Classification (NCBI taxonomy): domain Eukaryota; kingdom Viridiplantae; phylum Streptophyta; class Magnoliopsida; order Fabales; family Fabaceae; genus Acacia; species Acacia pycnantha. Next base: position 1,996,367 of record JAMWYP010000035.1, read on the forward strand.
TAATAATAAAAAATCACATTGATAGAATTTTGCAGGAGGTGAGCTTGAATTTCTTAAAAGTAAGAAGATGTATAATTTAAAAAGGTTAAATAGTAAATCCGACCCAGAAGTATACGCCTAAAACCAATATTGTCCTGTAAGTTTTTTTAGGTTTAATGTTGCTCCGGAAGTCTAAAAGCGTAGTAATGTTGCCCTTTTTTGGTTAAGAAACGGATTTGAACATTAAAAAAAAATGATGTTGACCGTTAACTTTTTAACCGAAAATGATAACATTGCTATATTTTTAAATTTCCGGTGTGACGTTGTGACCAAAAAAACTTCTAGAGCAACATTGCTCTTAGGCGTATACTTCTGGGTCAGATTTGTTATTTAACCCAATTTAAAAATATTTGTCTATCACTTTTATTTTAGAGCATTTTAGGTGTTAATTTTCATATTCTATCTAGTTCTTCCTATAAAGACACATGTAAAATAGCAGTACTGCACTAAATCTTGATAAATCCAACCTATTCTTCTCTTCTAATACACCAGATGATGTTCGTGAAATGGTGAGTAATCTTCTTCATATTCCTTCTTCTGATGATCCTGGGAGGTACCTGGGCATTCCAAGCATCTGGGGGAAGACCAAGCAGCAAGCCCTGGCCTATATTAGGGAGCGTGTAACCACCAAGCTTCAAGGGTGGGGACATAACTCTCTCTCCTTTGCAGGAAGGGAAGTCATGATTAAAGCTGTCATTCAGGTCATTCCCATATATCCTATGAATTGTTTTAAGTTCCCCCTGAAAACTTGTAGGGACATTCATAGCCTTATAGCCAATTTCTGGTGGGATGGTAATGCTTTTGGTAGGAAAACACATTGGAGGGCGTGGAATTATCTTACAATGGGAAAGAGTCAGGGTGGTATGGGCTTTCGAGATTTGATTATCATGAATGATGCTTTATTGGCTAAGACCGCGTGGCGACTCTTGAATAGCCCTAATGATTTGTGGGCCCGTGTTGTAAAGAGTGTATACTTCCCCAAGACAGAATTTATAGATGCGGTTAAGGGTTCCAAGGCTTCTTGGTGTTGGTCCAGCATTCTGGTAGGCCGAGAATTTCTTAGACAATACCTTCTATGGGATGTGGGTGATGGGCAGGCCATCAGAATTTGGGGCGACAACTGGGTCCCTGGTGCCACCTTTCCTGAGAAACCGCAGAATTCTGAAGACTTCTTTGTTAAACATGGGAGAGTCTGTGATCTTATTAGTGATGGAGTTTGGAACCTAGCTCCCATTGCGGCCTTTATATCGGATGATGTTAAGGAAGCAATTTGTGCTATTCAGATCCCTGATAACGGTTTAAAGGACAAGTTGTTCTGGACTAATTCAAATAATGGTGCTTATACGATTAAGGCTGGTTACCATACTGAGAAAGCTAAGGCTTTAGGTCCTCCTACTAAAGCAGGTACTTCTTGTGTCATTCCTACCTCGTGTTGGAAATCGATTTGGAGCATCAAAGTAACTCCTCGGGTGCAACATTTCTTGTGGCGCATTCTTAATAATGCGGTGGCTACTAACGTTGCTCTACGTGCCAGAAGGAAGTCCTCTGTTAGCCTGTGCCCAATCTGTGAAGAGACTGAGGAGACCCTTGAGCACTTATTCTTTCATTGCCAGTGGACACGTTGTATTTGGTTTGGCTGTAGTTTGGGTTTTCGGTTCGACTGTTCTAATGTGACCAACTTCAATGCTTGGTGGATGCAGCTTTCTGGTATGATTTCTCTAACATCCAAAGACATTGCATTATTGTGCTGGATATTATGGTACATTTGGAAACAGAGGAATGCTAAAGTCTTCGACTATGTGGATCCCAATCCCTGGGCTGTCATTGAATATGCTAGGTTGAGTAACTCTGAGTTTTGGAATCAATGTGATGGTTTGCAATCTGCGGTCAGGGGTTCGGGTAGTCCAATTGCTCGGTGTTACCATTGGGCTCCTCCTGCTTCTGGTTATTTGAAATTCAATAGTGATGGTTCTTTTGATTCTGATTGTAGCCGTGCGGCTATTGGTGTGGTTTGTCGTGATCATCGTGGTGCTTTTCAGTGGGGCTTTGTGGATAAAGTCAAGTCCTTATCAGCCTTTATGTCTGAAGCTCTTGCCTTGAAGAGGGCTCTTATGTTAGCGATGGATTTGGGCCATGACAAAGTTGTTTTTGAAACTGATTGTCTTTTTTTGCTTACTTGTATTGATGCTAAGTCTCCTGATTTGTATGACTGGAGGAGTAGAGGTGTCATTCTTGATATTATTGGCCTTTTTTCTGACAGGGTTGGGTTTTCTTTATCTTTTATCCCTAGAAGGGGTAATAGAGTAGCTGACTTTCTTGCAGCGAGTGCATATAAGGAGGTGTGCCCGATCGGGTGGGTTTTTCAACCATCACCTTCTTTGTCTTCTCTTCTAACCTTGGATGTTCAGGAGGCTAATGGTGCTGAGGAAGATTCTCTTGTCTCTAGTCCGGATCTGGCGGCAGGCTAATTTCATTCCGCCTTTGTTGTTAGTGTTTCTTGTGTGTTAGTTTTAGCCGTTGTTGTTGGGTTTTACTGTACCTTGCTTCTGTTTGCAGCTTGTTTATCTCCTCCTAGTTAGTGGCTTATGTCTTAGGTTGATGTTATGATTTGCTGTCTTGGGTATGTCCTATTATTCTGTATCTGATGTAGTGGTATGTTTTTATCTATTAATGAAAGTATCCTTTCCGAGCAAAAAAAATAGCAGTACTGCACCGCTATTTGAAAAGGAAAGTGCCTGCTCTCCTTCTTATCTACTCCCTCTTGTCTTATTTTCCTAATAATCGAATCATACTATTTAAGGAAGCAATTAAAATAAATTAAAAATCATAAGTTTATCTTAAATATTTTTTTTAAGAATGCCTTTATTTATGAGGGGCAGGTAAGAGATAAAAAATAGAGTAAATATAAGTATCACTAACCTTTTAATTAATGCAATATTTATAATTAATGAGAAACAAAAATCACTAATACTCAGAAAAATCTTGTAGGACTATTATAAAAAGGACTAAGATAATTTAAATTTTAGGCTCTTGTAAAAAAGATTGGAGGGAGTGGTATCTTTGGTATTAAGACACAATTGATTAATTCAGGGAGATTAAAAAAATTAAAAAAATTATTTTACAATATTTACATTGATCAATTTTCTCCCAACTAATATGTAATCTCTCTCTCTCTCCATATATATGTATAATAAGAGAGATCGTGTAACATGTGTAATATTTTCTCGGACTAGATGGGATTTGAACAGATTTTGCCAAGTCTTGTCAGTTTAAAATGAGAATTGGTACAGTTGGACGCCTTCACCCAAAAAGGAGGAAATTCGATATCCGCTGGTTGATGTGAATGCCTCGTTGGTAGACGATCTGTAAGTACTTTTGTAAGCGTTCTTTAAACTTGGAGGCATGCTTTGACCTTGGTGGAGTACCAGTGTCTACCCCACCTAAACTTTCTGTTATTAAAAAAAAAAGGAACAATATGGAATTTGTAACTTGTGTCACTTCCTGAAGGGGAAGGACGAGATTGAAGAATCTTGATGAAATAGTAAAATGACAAATTGATGTGCACAAAAGAAAAAGAAACAAGATAAACAAGCCAACTTGATAATGGGATGCTTTCTATAATTGATCGAGATATTATTTTTAATTCTTTTTAAGGGACGAAAAGGCCAACAAATAATGAGATTGGAGTTATAAAAGTTAAAACAAAAAACAAAATTAAAAAAATTATTTTCTTATCTAAATGAGATGGTCTAATAGATGTTAAGTAATGCAGTGTTTGAGGTTTTCTTATTCGTTTGGTATCAACAAAAAAAACTAAATAAATAAATAAGGGAAAGTTGGGAAAGAAATATTGAAAATTTTATTAGTAAAAATAATCCAATTAAGAGTACTGACACTTTATATGTACAAAACTTGCCAACTACCAATACATACATTCCGTATATAAAAATTTCTTAGGACATTTTCTTCCATAAAAAATTTTTGTGGGAGGTTTTTCTCCAATTCTAAAAATAAAAATAACCACATTATATAATATGGCTCTATTTTGTCCCAATCCCATTTTTTGTGCAATGTTTCTTTATCGGTCTAGCCCTAATTGAGGTTTAACTGACAAATGGGTCGGACACTTTCACCAAAAGGAGAGTGTTCGATCCTGGAGTTGGTCAAGACGCTGGGGGAGACATCCTAACTCCTAGGTGCCTAGGTTAACGTCTGAGGATAATAAACGGCTTGCCCTGCCCAACATCGGTATCACCTAGGAGAAAGAGAGATTTCGCCCTGCCCTTGGATCGTGGGTGAACCCGACCCCTTTCCTAAAATTTTTTTATCAAAAAAAAAAAATACACAAATTGAGAAAAAAAAAAACTCATTTTACATATTTAACTTGTATATCGTAAATCACAGTTAAAAAATTGTTCTTGAATGTTATAATTGACATTCCAAACAAACCCTTACTCTTTGCTAAAGAAAAAATAATAATAAAAGATCTCATTTTGTTACCCCATTTTATAAACATATTTATAGTAAAATGTTTTTTTTTTCATTGAGGCTCAATTTAAAAGATTAATTATAGGAGAACACAAGCATTAGTAAAATATTAGAGCATATGGTGAAATAAATCTTGAAGTTTCTTTAATGAATTATCATAAATCATAGTAATTAATCTTTGATTAGACCAATACATTGACATAAATCTTACTACAAGTAAGCCATTTGCTGGACATTAACAGGATAGCAATCAGAGTGGGGTCCAGAGAAGGCCCTTTGAGCAAGAACTTGATGAACAGCTTGAGAAGGATGAAAGGCATCCCAAAACACAAATTGGTCTCTGTTTGGGCATGGAACTGATAGAGGCAGGCATGTTATTTGTCCTTGGTTCATTCCAACTCCACAACATGCTCTATCAACCACACTAAGCCCTGTCAAAACAAGTCTCATCATATTTAGGCCTCTGTTTGGTTACAAGAACAAAAAAGGAATAGAATTTGAAAAAATAAACCCATGCATGATTCCAATATGATTGTTTACAAGCAAACAATGAGGGACATTTCTTACCGTGTGTAACACTTCTTCAGTTGTATGCAACTTATCTTCAACTATGTGTAAAACAGAAGATATTTGTGCAAGTCGAAAAATATGTTGCACACAGCTGAAAATGAGCCGCACAAACTCAATCACTGTATTTCAATACCATTGGGCAATAAAGCAAGATGGAGACTTTTCATCAATTATCTCTATTAAAATTTTATAGGCAAGAAATAAGGGACATTTCTTACCATATGTGTTTGGGGAATTTATGATGTCACTGAAAGCTCCATAAGAGTTGCCATATACAAAAATGGACCCAGGGTGATCTGAATTGAGCTGCATGACCAAAGATTTCAACCTATCATTGAACATAGAAACTATTTCATTCACCCCAAAGTTGCATTGTCCTGGTGGTATCAAGCCTGTTGCTAGTTGATTTGGTATGCACCCAAGTGGTCCAATAGCTCCCAACAAGAATTTTCTTAGTCCCAAACTATGCAAGTCCTGAAAAAAAAAAAGGCTGTCAATGTAAAAAAAATAAAATTCTTGGTATTATTGTTGTTAGTCTCTGTACCAAAAGTAGCTTCTTGTAAAGGCCTATGAGGAGATCAGCATAGTCTGGAGGGTTATAGATCAAGCTTGTTCCATAAAATTCTGGTAAGAGATAATTATTTATGTAATCATTGCTTCCAAAGTGGACGACAACCAATGACTTTGCTAAATGCTGACTTAGATTGGTGTCCTCCACCATTTGGTTTTTCAACTGTTTCAAGGTTGTCTCAAAATTCCGGACTTGTTGGCCAATGGTAACACGATCTCCCTGCAAAAATAATTCTGTCTTTAGTATAAGATTTACTATGTTGCACTACAAACTGTTTGTGTGAGAATTTTGCAGAGATTACCAGATTGTGTCCTGTCTCATCGAGAAACCCAGCAGCTGCTGAAGCATAGTTTACACCAGCAGAAACATTGCTTCCTTGTGAGAGAGTATTTGCAAAAGCTGGAAGATAAGGAAGACCCAACAATTCCCCTAACAACCAGAACAAAGATAATCAAAAGAAGAAAGAAAGAGAAGCCAAGTTCCTTTTTTTTTTTGGGGTTTTTGTTGTACCTAGAAGATCTATCAGTGTTTTGCCATTACTGAATCTGCCGGTTGGACCACTTGGGAAATCAACTCCATAAGGAACGTAGTTGGCTTTTGCTAGAGAATTGAGGTAGTTGTTATTTCCATTATCAACAAGAGAATCTCCAAACACAAACATTGCTGGGAAAAGTGGAGGAGAAGGAGAAGCCCCCAACACAACATTTCGACTCACAAATATCAAAAGGAGGCTCCAAAACGGCATATACATTTCCTATGTTTGCTTCTTCTTCTTCTTCCCACATTTTCCAGAGTTAAAAGCAGTTCTCTTTTTATCCTGAGGAGGAGGAACTAACGGAAGATGTGACGCTTTTTAGTTACTTGTAAAACAAGAAACAGCTTGGATAAATTTCATGTTTGATCACGTTATCTGGCCACTTCTCATGCTCTATTTTGAGCTTTTTCTGGGGAAGTTATTGATATAATGAATTGTTATTTAAAACCCATCATAACTTCCTAAAAAGTTACACAGGAAGTTTAAAGGAAGCTACCTTTACAAATCAGTGTGCACAAGGTAGTTAAAATTGAGATTTTACGTAAAAGCAGAAGAGGGATAAAAAATCGTAAAACGTAAAATCGTAACCTAGTAAAAACATAAAAAAATCGTAAAAACATAAAATCGTTTGGAAAATTGGTAAAATCGTTTTAATGAAAAAAATCGTAAAAACGTAAAATCGCAGTGATAAACCGAGATTTTAACTAGCAAGAGTGTGCGATGAGGTTTAGGAGGAGTTAGTGTTCATTTCATTTTTATAACTTCATCTGATAGTCATAAAAGCTTGTCTAAAGTAATATTACTTCAATTAGATTGAGGAGGAAGAAAATCTATATAATGGAAAAGGATACAGTAATTACGATATTTAGAGTATTGTAAATATTGCTATTTTTGATTCGTTTGAATTTTATGGCAGCAACCCCTGCATTTATGCAACAAGTGTGATCATAAGAAGAAAAATAGAGTGCATGAAAAAATGAAAGAAATGAACTTCACATATAACAATATTAAATAATTTTAAGATTTCATATTTCATCTGATCTAAATTAGTAGATCTAACTGGATGGAGTTTTTGATTGGACCAAGAGAAAATTGTGCCTAAGGACTAAATTCACAAATCTTTATTTTCTAAGGGCCATTAATGGTAAATACTCACTGTTTCAATTGTAAATTTGTGTTATTTGAGGTGGTAAGTAATGTTAAACATCTTTTTAATTGTAAATTTGCATTATGAGGATCAAAAAGGTCGGAAATATAAACATCAAGCGGGACCAAATTATCAAAACAGTGGAGGCACCCACAGGTTTGGCTGCTATGGGGAATTCAGATATCATTTTGCATAATAATCTGGCGGTATAAGGCTAGAAAGCCTGTATTGCCCATTAACGCCAAAATATTAGAAAACCTGTACTACCCAGTAACACCAAAATACTCTAAAATGGATAACTTTTGAGGAATAAGATTCATATTTTACTCATCTACAGCTTTGTTCCTTAAGGGTATGTTTGGTGTGAGGGAAGGGGAGGGGGGAAGGGGAGAGAAAAAAAATGAGAGGAGGGAAATTTTAAAAAAAAATTGAGTGTAGTGGGGCCCACATATTTTCCCCTCCCCTCCTTTTTTTTCTCTCCCCTTCCCTCCCCTCCCCTCCCCTCCCCTTCCCTCAAACCAAACATAATACACAAGTAAAAATAAAGACTGAAGACCAGCTCAGCACAATATCCACAGAAGTCTTGCGGCAAATTTAGTTTCAACAAGGGTATGTTGAACTAGAATAACCAACCCTGCAGTTAATGGGTTCGCGTGCACAAATATCATCCTCAGCAAGCTGCCAAGGCTAATTTTCCCGGTACAGAAGTTTAGTGAATGGCACAGGCTTCCAGTTTGCCCTGATCAAGAGATGCATCTGGAGTATCATCTAATACATGTATGAGGAAGAGGAACCATTGGTGGCCTTAGTAGAACTACTGGACTTAAGTGAGTCCGTTTCGTAAATGGAATCAGCAAAGCTATACAGATCAGCGCCAGCGATATGACTAGTAGAACCCAAAGAAGGATGATCTGGAAAACCTGCAAAACTCTCTAAAGATGGTGACACCCCATAGAGACTACATAATCGTGCTGATGCAGGCTGTCCAACTGACCTCTCGAGAGATAATACAGATTCCCTAATTCCAAGCCGTCTGTAAAGATGATCGTTGTTATTCAGCATTGTCCCAACATGGTCTACTACTGTATCTTCGTGATATCCAGACAATGAACCAGTGGTAACACCAATTCCGGCACCTATAAGCTTACCACCTCCAGTTTCTAATGTGGCTCCAAAGACACTTTCCGGCAAAGCCCCTGCGGCAGATCGAAGTTGTACAGATGATGCAGGAGAGTAATTATTTAAAAGGCTAGAGGGTCTACCATCATACAAGCTATTTCCATCCATATTATTACCAATCCTATGCTCTTGCAAGAAGGACCCTGGAGATGATATGAGAGATGGATCATTCAAATTCGACCTCAGTCGCTTTGACTCAGGAGCCTTGAATTTGTTTGAAGATTCATTTTTATCCATTTTTCTCTTTGATGCCACCTTGACTTGGATTTTTCTGTTGGCATCATCAATATCTTTTTCCAGGCTGCTAATCTTCTCCTTTAGTTTTGACCCAGGAAGAAATTGTGTGTGATCAATTTTGTGACCTTCCAAGCAATTTAGTGTAGACCTCAGAGCAGCCAAGTATTTTTCATCAGCTTGCTTCTGTGAAAGATCAACATGTATCGGCATAGTTAATATTCACAATAGAACAAGAACAATACAACCAATAAACAATGTCAATGCACTTAGCCCATACCAATGCAGTAGCTGAGCCACGAGTATCTTGCTTAGTTTTCTTCCAAGAATCTTCTGATTTCTGCAGATATGAGGTCAAATTTGTCTGAGGGGAAAGTTTTTCTTCAAATCCAAATATATATGCCAAGTCAACAGCTTCAACAACATTGCCCTTCCTCATTAATCCATCGGTTATATCTGTGGCAGTTATAAATAGCATGGTTATATAACAACACCTTACTCATTCATCATCATTCCAGAAGAATAAATAATCGATCAGATAGTAATGCCACAAGACATCAATTGTCACAACCAATTTAGCATCCAAAATAACTGGGAATAGTCTCCATATTTCAAGAAGGAAAACAAAAATTAATAAAATGCAATGATTAGGAGAAAAGCTTATTTTGTAAAAAGTGGATGTTGAACAAGAAGGTAACAGAAATCATAAAAATAAAGATGCTAACTTAGAAGATAAAACACCACCGCCACTGCAAAGAGTAGACCTAATTGTCTCAAGAACCATAAATCCGATTTTGACACCTCTCATTACTTATATAAGGCATGGAAAGTACTAATTAACACAATAAGGCTTTTAGCCGCTAAAATAAGATAAAGTAGTCCACTAGTCATACAGAATGGTAAATATTTTAATGAATGCATTGCACAAACAAGCCTTCAACAGCATAAGATACACATAATTGTAACTTAATTTCTTCTGCTATGAGCTATCTTTAAAACTTACGATGAATTGTCCCCAAGAGATGAATGGGACCTAAGACAGGTAACTCATATTTTAAAGGTCAGTTGGAAAGGATAACCCAATAGGACTTAGCTTCATAAACCATAAGCAGTAATTTCTGTATATCAACAAAATAAAAAGCCCTTCTCTGCAACCACAATTCTGATTCCGAGGGGCAATAACAACATAGTTGTTCATATCCTCTCCAGAAAACTTGAATAGCAATAACTATACATGACCTGACAACGAGGAACATTACGACTAATATCCTAATAGAGTAGCACAAACCTACACAAAATTGACTTAAGTTAGATAGGTGTCCTATAGATTCATCCTATTGTCTTGGAACTCTAGTCTCAACCAAGAAAACTTTTCCTCCTCTTCTCAATATTATTCTTTTATCCCCCTTCTAATCCAACTAAGTGGGAAGCTATAGATTATATAGCTTAGTAATACAATGATTAGAAATTGTTGAACATGATACATAATCAGTGAGCCTCATGTGTGCAATAACGCCAATGAAATTATACAAGAAGCAGTACCTGAAACCCTTTTAACAAGGCCACGAGACTGGCGAAGGGCATGCATAATTTCCCTAGGATTGCTCAGACGAATCAAATCCTGTATCTCTTCGTGTCGGAAACTAACTGGAATACCAAAGCAACCAACGAAAAGAATCAAACCCCTTGCATCAATTTCACAAGCCTTTGAAACACCACCCTCCACGATCAGTCTTTTCTTCCAGGCACATGCAGCCAAACTAGCTTCTTCCTTCGAGGAAGGATAAATGTTTTTCTCATCAACAGCGCAACCGGACAAGAGATAATATTCCAAAACAAGAACTGAAGCTAGTCTAGCAGGAATCATGGGGGAGTCTCTGATGTAGGCTCTGCTTCCCTGGAGAAAAAACCGCCCAATGCATTCTAACACGAGCCTCGATGGTTTCGGGGCACTCTTGAGAGCCACCGGAACTTCCTCACGGAGTTTCTCTGGTTGTGATAGATTTGAGATTATATATTTACGGAGGCCACGGCTGCACATCGTTCGGCAAAGCGAAAAAACTTCATTTAGGGGCCCATCATTCAATTTCGGATTTGAATGCAATTCATCCTCTTTCACCGGAGTAGGTTGGGCACTCACGGGTTCCGTGCTAAGAACATTGCCTCCTGCCAAAGGAGTAGAAGACACTGTCGCCGTATTCGGAGTTGCATTGGAGGGCAGAGAAAGCTCTTTGGATCTCGTGTCAATGGCTTTGTCGATGAATTCCAGATGCTTTTGCAATTCATCATACCTGCTCATGAAAGTATTTATAGCAACAGATAGATTGCCGAGTTCATTCACCGATTTCGCAATTCTAGCCGCACGGTTATCATCTCCATGCGCTGATGAAACTGATGATACCACCAATGCTAGCTGACCGTTTGTAAGATCGTCTTGCTCTCCTTTGACAGGCTTCATGGGAAATTTCTGAGATGATATCGATTGCAGAGACACTGAAGTTAAAGCTAATGGGTCGTGTTCCTCCTTGACATGTTCATTACCGGCCATTGGGATAGAATTCGAGACAGTTGAAGGAATCGCCATGGATGATGAACCAGAGAGTGGGAAAAAACCCTAACTATATTAACAATTAACAATTATTTTTTTGAAAAAACCCCTCTTCTCGAGTTCATTAAGACGACGACGCTTGACGCACACATTAGAGTTTTTTTTTTTTTTTAATATAACACATTTTTTTGGACAATTTTAACACATTAGAGTTATTAATTCACCAATAAATAAAAGAATAGATAACTCCTTTTCCTTTTGCCACTGTTAAAAAAAAGAAAAAAGAATATACTACTATAAAGTCTGTAATGTTGTGACAAGGGTAATAAAGGAATTGGTCAATTCAATTTTAATATGATAAGATATAAATATAAAATAACACTATTTAAGTATTTATATATACATTAGGGTTAAGTATCAATTTTGCCCCTGAAGTACATGCTCAGGAGCAATGTTGCCCTAGAAGTTTTTTTGGGAGCAATGTTGCCCCAGAAATATAAAAAACGTAACAGTGTTGCTTCTCCGTTAACAACCCTAACGGTCAAACGTTAGTTGACCGTATTATGTTGACGTGAATTGTCTACGTGGCATTTTTCTCACTTTTGTTGGGTCAAGTAGCAATTTTTCCCTGGAAGTACACGCCCAAGAGCAATTTTTCCCTAGAAGTCTAAAAACGTAGCAATGTTGCCCCTCCGTTAACAGTCCTAATTAATTGTATTTGACACTTTTTGTAAGTTTTATTCTCTCAGTCATATCTGCTTACAATGCACAAGAGGTTCCTTAATCATTCGTGTAGATAATTCCGCAGGCAAGTGGTTATTGTTTGAAAAAATTCGTTTGAATAGTCTGCGACGTACTCGTTTGATCTTTTGTTCGGATAAATTCGTTTTTATTTTTTTGTTTGATTTGTTCGAAACATTTTTTCTGGTCAAATTCCGCGGGCGAGTAATTATTATTTGATTGGGGAATACTTGTGATGGAGGACGCTATGGAGAAAGAAGGAATAGACTATGTTTACTATTTTAAAAAAATAATAATAATTGACACCACTACTCCCTCCTGTCATGATAATAATTATAAGACCGGGTTGATTTTTTTTTTTGAAAAAATTAAGAAAACTAAATAAGTTACTAAATCATACTACCTCTGGTCCTAATTATAAAATCGAATTGACATTTTTTAGAGAGATTAAGGAAGCTAAATAAGTTATTTAATCATATCATATATTTTTAGACTTCCAGGGCAAAATTAAGACAAAAAAAAAAAACTTTCAGGGCAAAATTGCTCCTGAAAGTGTACTTCCGGGGCAAAATTGCTACTTAAAAAAGTGACAAAGATGCCACGTAGACAATCCATATTAGCATAATGCGGTCAACTAACGTTTGACCGTTAGGGCTGTTAACGGGGGGACAACATTGCTACGTTTTTAGACTCCCGGGGCAACATTGCTCCCAAAAAAACTTCTAGGGCAACATTACTCCTGAGCGTGTACTTTAGGGGTAACATTGATACTTAACCTTATATATTATTAACCGTATATCTCATATTGGACTCAAATCAAATACACATACTTACTATAAATTATAAAAATTTGTTTGAGAATAACTTTTATTCTTGCCAAATAGAAATTTGTTATGGTCAAATCCCAGGACAAAGCATTCTAACTTTACATTAACTGGAGAATTAAATTATTGAGCGTCAATCAAGTAATCATGTTTATATTATCATGTAAAGTACAAATATAAAACATGCACAATGAAAAATATTATTGGGGAAAAGACAGAAAAAGAATTTTAAATTCATAAAATTCTAAATCAGGTATTTTCTAAAAACTGAGTTACGAATTGTTTATTAAGTTTTGTCATTTTCATTTTCTTATCAACTCTTAGTAACAAACCTGATTTTAGATTTTACAATTTGAAAATTAATTTTCTCTCATTTTCCAATATTACTTATAGGATGATTTCTCACAACATGTGAGTATCGATATGGTATGTGAATATTTGAATTTCTTATACTTAATGAATAATTTAAAATTGTAAATTAAAAAATATGTATAAAAACATTCATTCCATACAAATACTGTTTAGTAGTATTATTTTTATAATTTATTCCATTTGAAAAATTCATTTCATTATAATGCACTTATTTTAAAAGTTAAATTTATTTCATTAGAAACCTTCACATTCTCTATAAAAATCACTAGGGCGAGCATGGATAGGTCAGGCAGGACGAGACCTTGCCCAATGCCCACCATGAGGGATAAACAGGCAGCATTTGCAACCCACTACCCTGCCTTGTCTAATAAAAGTCCTAGCCATTTTGGGTAAGGTAAGGGCAGCTTGAGCAAGCTGGGCTTCCATGTCGATGTGGTGAAGCGTCGCCCATACCAAATGTTAAAAAGATTCCAATTATAATTGATAAATACTACTCCTTTTGTCCACATACATACATATACTGATATACATATTAGGCAGACATACAAAGCGACTGGCCCCCAAGCTCACCCCTTCAAATCACTTTATGAAATTAAGTGAACAAAAAGAAGTTCTACTAAAAGTTAAAATATTAAAAGAAAAGGGCGAGAAAATACTACCTGAACGTCAAAATTTTAAATAAGTAATTTCTTACTAAAATGAGTTATCAATTGCTATATTTTTGTAGGTAGGCAACAAGACTGATTTGAGATTTTGAAGTTTAAGTGGTATTTTCTTATCTTTTTCCCAAATATCAAAGGAATCTTTACCAAAAACAAATTATAATTTGTTCCAACTTCCTAAGGTGCATTTGCTCTTGATCATCTGCGTGCACTAATCTCAGGTTTAATAAGAGTTGGAGGGGGCACATGGTATCATTTGAACTAATATATATATATATATATATATATGTTGTAGAAATCTAAATTCAATTCAAAATAAGGTCCCTCTCCCCATAATCTTTTTAAACAAACTGGGATTCCAACTCAATTCACCCATTTTGCAGGTCCATCATTTAAACCAACGGGTTGGTTTTCTCTCATCATCCTTTTCTCATTATCCATCATAATCTCTAAATCACAACCATCCAATTAACACAATACTACTTTTACTTTCTCTCATTTTCTCAATTAACGGCCCAGATTAAGCCAATAAAAAAAAAGAGAAAAGAGATACGGAAAGAGTCTCCTTCCTAAACGAAGCGCTCTTGGATACAAATTAGTAAGGGTTTCTTAGGCTCTAAAATGACACATTGCGTAGACAGATTAATGATGCACCAGGGCTGGGAATCCTGCTGCTTAGCTGCTCGTGCTTTTTAATCTTCCTGTACGTACTGCTAATAAATCATCCTTATTTGAATATATATATATATATAGTCTTAAATATAAGATCTAGTTGATTTTTTTTTAGTTTAAAAAAACTAAATAAGATACTTGATCATTTCAAATGTTGTGTTTGATTAAATTATATATTAGTTTATAAGTCATATAAAATAGTTTTAAGAAAAATGGTAAATATAAATACTTTAAAGTAATTTAATTAGATTCTTCAATCTTTCCAAAAAAAAAACCAACTAAATCTTATATTTAAAACTGAAAGTAGTACTATGCACCAGGTTTGTGGAGCTCGCTGTTGCCCACATCATGCATCATTTGCTTAAATCCTCTCTATAAAGCATCATACTTGTCAAAGTAAAAATTTCACATCAACAACAACAAGAAGAAGAAATAAATTCAATTAAAATTTGCTTCTTCTTTTTTCATTTTGATGACAGTGGAAGAGTTTCCCATATAAAAAGAATAATTGGTAAGCTCAATATAAGGCAGTATAGAATTGCCCAAGCCAAAAAAAAGGGGCTTAATAATAAATAAAAAAACAGAATAATAAATAGTGTACCTTTACATTGCATAATGAGCTACTTACAAATGGGTTGAGAGTTGTATCAAAATGAGTTGACAATCTGATTAAACTGGTTTATAACAAAAGGGTTACCATCAGCATCCAAATCAATTAGGACAGTGTCACCTTGCTTGCACTTTCCGGCAATAATTGCTTCACTCAAAGGATCTTCAATGAGTGAGGTAATGGCCCTCCTCAAAGGCCTTGCCCCATACGTAGGGTCATACCCTTGCTCACACACTAAATCGATCACTGATTCAGATACCTCTAACTCAATCCCCAGAGACTTTGTCCTCTTCTTCACCTCTCCCAGCATCAAATCCAGTATTGTAAGAAGCTGCATTTAAAATTAGTTAGCAATTATAATCGCAACATGATACTCCCATTGTCCTACTTATAAGTAGAGCACGAAGTTAGAGAGCTTTTATTTCAATGAACAGATGGTAACGAACCTGTGACTTGTCAAGGGATCGAAACACTACCACCTCGTCTATTCTGTTGAGCAATTCTGGACGAAAATATGTCCTTAATTCTTCCATCACCATTGATTTCAAACCATTGTATGAAGTGTCCTTGTCGTCTGCAAATAAGAAACCTATGGACCTGTGTCGTCCCTTTGCAATGGCGCTGGACCCCACATTTGAAGTCATTACCACCAATGCATTCTTAAATGAAACTCTTCTACCCTGTTATGTTACATCCAGTTTCAAAATTAACCAACTTGGTTTAAACAGTAACAAAGCATAAAAGTAACTCATAACAGCATTTTACGGACCTGTGAATCTGTAAGATGGCCGTCTTCGAGTATCTGAAGAAGGATGTTGAATATATCTGGATGAGCTTTCTCTATTTCATCAAGCAAGAGCAATGTGAATGGTTTCCTTCTAATTGCTTCGGTTAATGTGCCTCCTTCTCCATAACCAATATAACCCGGCGGCGATCCTATCAATTTGCTTACTGTGTGTCTTTCCATGTACTCACTCATGTCTAATCGTACCATGGCTGCCTCCTAAGATAAAAATAATTTTTAACTCCTTGTTAAGTCCAAATGTTTAAGTTCAATCTAGGTAACAAAAATAGTTTTTCTTTTAAAATTGGATTAAATACTATTAGTTTATGTACTCATCAAGGTGAAGACTTACTGATCCAAAGTAGCATTCTGCTAGAGATTTGGCAAGTTCAGTTTTACCAACCCCAGTTGGGCCACAAAAGAGCATTGTTGCTATCGGCCTACCGGGATCCTTAAGGCCAACTCGTGACCTCTTAACAGCTCGAGCAATGGCAGAAACAGCCTCATCTTGCCCGATCACACGTTTGTGAAGTTGGTGTTCAAGATTTACCAGAAGCATTCTTTGATCAGCAGTGAGCTGCTGAACAGGGATGCCTGACCACAGGGAAGCAACTTCTGCTATCTCATCAGATCCAACCACTGTAGGTCTGAAAAAAAAAAAACAGAAAAAGAAAAAAAGAACCAAGTTAGCCACTTAGAATTAGAAATCAAACTAAGCTCAAGTGAAATCCTATTACTCTCTCTGGTCCTTAGTATAAGAGATATTTGGGGAGTTGATCTTGGTCCTCCATATAATAGAGTACATATTTATCTATCTTTTCCTAATTTACCCTTATTGATGCTCCATCAACAATAATCAAGGAGGAGAGGGAATGAAGAAATTAAGGAAAATGACAAGAGTGTTTTAAAAAATACATGTCATATCAACTAATTCAATTAACTTCTTTAATATTATCAAATTAAGTAAATATGTCTTATATTAAAGACCAGAGGGAGTACTATTTTAGGATAGAGTCACATACTCATCATCATTGGTTGTCTCAGGCAAATAGGAGTCCACAATGAGTTCAATTGTATCATCAGAAGTACCATAGCATTTGAGTTTGCCTTCCTGAAATAACAGTCACCATCAGATACACACTAACAATGTAAAATATTCACACAACTACAAGCATTGCAGTAAGCAGTTCCATCATTACCATTTCAAGCTTGGACTGAACAGTTCTAATTTCATTCCAGTAATCATCTGGGCTTTTGGAAAGTATGCAAGTTTCTTGTGCTTTTTTTCTCCTAAAGGCTTCAATATGAGCTCTGCTTCCTGCTTCATCAATAAGGTCAATAGCTTTGTCAGGAAGATACCTATCAGCTATATATCTAGCTGATAAATGCACTGCAGCTTTTATAGCTTCTGGTGTATATTTGCATTTGTGGTGTGCTTCATATTTCTCACGTAGACCTATAAGTATCTTTACTGCATCACCCTGTACATATTTAATAATATCAAAATTAGAAATCTAATTAGCACTAACGGTTTCCATTAAACAGAAAAATAAAAAGGCTTGGATATTTAGAACAACCTCACATGGTTCATCAACCCTTACAGGTTGAAACCTCCGTGCCAACGCCTTATCTTTCTCAAAATGCAACCTGTACTCGTCTATGGTTGTGGATGCGATGCACTGAAGAGAAGGTGAATGTTAAAGCAGTTTGAATATGGAAGTATCATTTGACATCTGGCATAATTCTTTGACAGAAAACAGAAATAGATAAAGATGATCCTTCCACATCATCATGCATATATTACAAATTCCAAATGCAATGAAAAATAAAACATATTAAAATCATATTTTAATGTCTAAGATTTTTCAGTTTGCTCTTACAGCTGTTTAACTTGAGCAGAATGACTACCCACCCCCAAACCTCATTTACTTATCTTTCTAATATCTTATCAACTTCTTGGCATTGATGGTAAACATTTTCCAGCAGTACATACCTAAATTCCTATTTGGGAAACTACCAAACAACAATTTCAGAAGCCTTTTTCTGCAAGTCGAGACAAAACTCTTCTCACATACTTACATCAAACACTGTAAAAACACTTCTAAAAAGTTAAAACAAACATGCACTTAAGTGGCAACAGAACCTAATCATTCGTGTTTCACTTTCATAGTTATCAAAGGGCTGCCCAATGCACAGGGCTCCCACCAGGTGGGATTTGAGGAGAGATAGATGTACGCAGCCTTACCCCTCAAGCGGAGAGGCTGTTTCCAAGATTTGAACATGTAACCTCCAAGTCACATAGCAGCAACCTTACCACTGTGCCAAGGGCTCAACCTCTCACTTTCACAGTTATATCTTTACAAAATTATGTTTCTGGTTTCAAACCTGAAAATTTGTTCATGTTCAAAAACAGTTAGAAGTTAAAGAAGAAATAATCACCTGAAATTGACCTCTTCCAAGTGCAGGTTTCAGTAAATTAGAAATGTCAAGGCCAGATCCTTGTTTTCCTGATCCGGCTACCCCGGATTGAACAAGTGTATGGACTTCATCAATGAAAAGAATGACATCACCTGTATCAGAAGAAAATCAATGAGAACTAAAAGCAATTTCCTATTCAACCTACTTGTTCTGTTCAAATATTTTCACCTGCTTGTATTATCTCTTTTATTAATTTTGTAACACGTTCCTCCAGTTCTCCCCTCTCCTTCGCCCCAGCCATCAATAATGCAACATCCAAGGACATGACACGCTTTATCTGTGGAAGCACCAAAGCATAAATAAATTTTGAAACACATAATTCACTCCAAAGAGCACAAGCTTTGAGGACAAGAGAACAAGAAGAACATATAAGTTACTTGTGGAGAAACACACCAATAGGAAAAAAGGAACATCTGCGTGAGCAATTCGAATTGCCAAGCCCTCAGCAATAGCTGTTTTTCCAACACCAGCTTCACCAAGAAGAATAGGATTGCTTTTGGTCTTTCTAGCCAGAATCTGCACCATTCGTTGAACCTCAAAATCTCGGCCAATAACAGGATCAATCAGCCCTTCACCCGCACGAGCAGTGAGATCCACACAAAATTGTGACAAAGCACTTTGATCTGATAATAAGAGTTTGATTACTTGCCTGCCCTCAAATATATAGTAGCCAAAGTTTGACTTAAAAGAGAATGTTTCCTACCTTTGGATGAGTCAGAGAGTCCTGAGGCATTGCCCCTTCTTGAAAGAGACTTATCACGCATCCCTTTGGAAAACATCTTGGGATCTCTTCCATCTCTGTCAAGTTCCTTTTGTAGTCTGGAGAACGCTTCAGATACCAAGTGGGGTGGATTTACGTTTAATCTGAAAGATATTAGTAAATTAGCAACAGCAGTTAAGAACATTTTGAAACAAAATAACAGCCTGAGATTATTGTAGTACTACTATTAGACAATATCATATTGACATTTTACACCACAAGAAACACATACATTCATGGAAACCCAAATTAAAACTGATGGAAACAGGCAGGAAAATGAAAAACAAGATGAAGTTACCCCTAGAATCAGAAATGTGAGAGATCAGAGACTCTCTCTCCCACCTAACCCCTCTCAGTCAACTATAAGTACTACTTTCTCTCTCTTCCCCTTTAGCCCCCGTTGAGTCTTGGCCCATTAATTGTGGGTCCAACATAAACCCATAGAAAAAATCGACAATTTCTTTTTTGGGGTGTTGGGATATCTTTTTGGGATTCCCTTCTTCCAAGAATTAGCTTTGGGAAAGGATTCAAAACTCGCTCGTATCAGATTCATTCAACAGGCATCTTTCATTGAAAGCCAAAGACAAAACCAGAGTCTCACAAATTATAAAATTCCAAGACATAATCAGGTGCGTGTTAAAGAGTAATTACTGAATTTGGGGACCATAACATGTGCTCTCAATTTGTTTGTGACTAGAGAAGAATATATCAGATTCCAAACAATATAGAGAGAAAGACATGGTGCAACTACCTCTTGAGGACTAGGCCAGCGTTTTTATCATCAGCTTTGAACAGAGCAATGAGTAAGTGCTCAGGGCCAATAAAATTATAGCCAAGAAGCTTCGAATATTCAGCGGCAGCCTCAAACACGAGCTTTACGCCAAGAGAAAAGGGGACATGGTGGTAAGGAACAGAAGAACTAGCATCTTTTTCACCATCACCATCACCATCACCATCAACATCCTTGTTACCTGTAGGAGAAAAGCTAGGAATTCGCAGATTCCATATGCTTTTAACTGCTTCTCGAGCCTTTTCAATGGTGACACCAGAACCAAGAAACCCATCTGGAGAATTCTCTTCCTCTGCTATTAGTCCCAGCAAAAGATGCTGTGTCAGAACCGCCTCTTTGCCAAGAGCTTGAGCTTCTATTTGGGAATACAATATAGCTCTTATGGCTCTTTCAGTAAATTTCTCAAACGCTGCACAGACAGTGAAACCCTTCTTCTTCTTCAACTTCCTGTGGCTACGAACTGATATGAAACCTTTTCTCTGGGACACGAGGAGATTTCCAAGGGAAAATGAACCGTTTATGAAAGGTGAACTAGAACTAGAACAGTTTTTGGATGGGAGTGAACGAATTGGGCTGAACTTGAAAGTAATCGACTTGCGTTGGACAGATCGATTGGAAGAAGATGATCCTATAGAAATTGGGTGAAATCTGCAGCGAGAGTGACCCCATAAGGAAGAAACTTGCATCATCTTCCTCAAGAACAAGTCTCTGGTTTTGAATTTTGAACTGTGCCGCCAAAAACACTCACCGGAAAAAGCAGAGCAGAGATAACAAAAGAGTCCTCTGTTTGATGACTCTCTCTCACACACACAGGAAAGCTTCAAAATTTTCAAGGTTTTATTCTGATTGGAATCTGTCAACTACTAAGAAAAGCAACCTTTAACCTTTCCGTTTCAGAGGGACAAGGCGTGAAGAAGGATTGCGGAAGAAGAAACCAGATATAACAAGTGAGCAAATTAAAGCATCCAAGACACGTTACAGAGAGCAAAATCCTTACTCTTTCTTTTTCCTTTTCAATTCTTTGCTTTTTTTGGGATGACATCGAACGCTTCTTCCACGTCACATCATAACATAGTAAGAAAAAGAAAACTAAGAAACGGTGAGTTCGAGCCGAACGGGGGATTGTTTTGGGATGACATCGAACTTTCCTTTGAGCTCGTGAAGATTCTGTGTATTTGTCCCGGTGTGTCCCATTCAAGGGATGATTCACCCCTTCACCCAAATTTAGATTGAAGGAATATTATAAAATGAGTGAGGGAAATTATAAATTGGACATGTTAACGATTCCTTGACATGTTCAATATATGGATAGGAGTAATTGTGTGAGTGAGATTGAAGCACGTCGATACAAGTAGTAGAATAATACTCGTATGACTTTCTTTGTTGAAGTTGTGGCCCGTAGAGATTGGATTTTCTGCAGGTCACCAAATTCTTCCTTCTTCTACTTACCTAACACTCAGACATTAGAAATGTATTTGGGGATTGTGGGACCCTTTTCTCGTTGTGATTGGAATTTGTAGGGCGCTGTTTTAGGGGAAACAGAACGCGGTTTTCTTACGCAAGGTTGCATTTCTGATTAGCAAGTTTTCCAAGGTTCACATTATGTGCACATAATTATGTGTTTTTTATATGCTCATACCTCTAATTAGAGATATGAGCATATTTTTTTTAATTTTTTTATATATTGTATTTATATATATTGAAATTATATGCTGCTTTCTGGGATATTTTTTTACATCCAGTATCTCAAATTAATTAATTTCCATAATATTGGTGTTACAAACAGATGCAGAACTGAAAACTTATTAATTTGAGATATTGGGGTAAAAGACATCCCAAAAAGTAATATATAATTTAAATTTATATTTATACAATACATAAATCAGAGGTATAAGCACATAATGTGGACTCGTTTTTTAGGCTCTTTATTTTCTAGCCAAAGCCAAATATATATATATGTGTGTGTGGATAGGTTATTTTCACTACCAATTTTAGTCACTACCACTTTTTTACCGTTAGATCAAAATCTCGTCTACCTTTATCATTTCTCTCTCCTATTGAGATTCTGATCTAACGGCAGAAAAGTGGTAGTGACAATATCATATCACACACACACACTTCCTCTAGACTTTATTATAAGACACCAACTAACAATTCTTACAAATTAAAATCCTAGAATTACGTAATTTTCAATATTACCCCTATTAATTGTACTGAACTCTAATATCATACTTCCTCTGGTCCTTATTATAAGGCACCAACCACAAACATTTTGTGGTCCTTATTATAAGGCACCGACTTACTTTAACTAACTCATTTATTACTATTTTTCCATTATGCCCTCATTTTTAACTAACCCATTTAAACCTATATCATTAAAGTAGGGGTAAAGTTGGAAACATTTATTACTTTTAGACCTAATTAATGACTTAACCTCAATTCCTTGGTCCGCGAAAAATGGTAGTTGGTGCCTTATAATAAGGACCAGAGGGAGTATTAATTATTACTCTCACCCACTATCATTATTAATGATGGGCATAAATGGAAAAAGATTATCAATGTTCCTTTGGAACAAACAAGTGCCTTATAAAAAGAACCAAATACACTTACTAATAGGTGTTTTATAATAAAAACTAGAAGGAGTATATATGAGCATGTTAAGAAGAAAAAGTTTTTTTTTTTTTAAATTATAAAAATGAAGGAGGAGGTGAATTGCACCTTGTTTATTTTGATGGAGAAATTAATGGGAATGGAGCTTTCACATGATTTCATCGTGCTTTTTGCATTATTATCTATGTCGCTTTAACGTGTCTCCCTATTTATTTTTGCTTTTGTATCTTCATAAAATTGTTCTTTTTGTTTAGTCAAAATCTTGAACCATGTACTATTCTAAGAAATATTTTTCTACACTTCTATCCATTCAAACAAAACGGTAGTAACATACAAACGCACATACTCCCTCAGTTTTTTTTTTGTTGTCCATCCAGTTCATCAGAGTTTTGTTCTGACTAGTCAGGATCCGACCTAGGTCGTGCATCTAGCTGTGGTGGCTGAGTCTCCTAGTGGGGATTTTCTGCATTCACAAGGTTCGAACTCGAGACCTTGCTTAAGCGACACAAGCCGCTTACCACTTATGTCAACCCCCGTTGGTCTACTCCCTCAGGTTTTTATTATAGGGTTAAGGAGCAATTTTACACATGAGCTTTTCCCCCGGGAGCGCCCAGCACCACGAGCTTTTTTCTGGAGCAAAAGTACACACGTGGTTATGTTTTGGGAGCGCCCAGCACCACGGCAGTTAGTTGACCGTTAGTCAACCGTTAACTTGGATGGAACGCTGATGTGGCGCTTATTTGGACTGACACGCTGACGTGGACGCTGATGGTAGGAAAAAAAAAAGAAAATTATCATTTTGCCCCTTAGTTTTAAATGAAAATTACCTTTTTGTCCTTAGTTTTAAATGAAAATTACCCTTTTGCCCTTAGTTTTAAATCAAAAAAACTAAAAATACCCCTTCCACCACTGGCCCCACCACCGCCGGCCGGCGGCGGCCGCCGGTGGTGGGGCCCACCAAGGAGGGGGTATTTTTAGTTTTTTTTAAAAAAAATAAAACTTAGGGCAAAAGGGTAATTTTTATTTAAAACTAAGGGCAAAAGTGTAATTTCACCCGAATTACTGTTCATTTCCATCCAACTTAACAGTTAACTAACGGTCAACTAATTGCCGTGGTGCTGGGCGCTCCCAAAACGTAACCACGCGTGTACTTTTGCTTCAGAAAAAAGCTCGTGGTGCTGGGCGCTTCTGGGGGAAAAGCTCATGTGTAAAATTGCTCCTTAACCCTTTATTATAAGGTACTAACTAATAATTCTCACAAATCAAGAAAACAGTTAAAATCAATAAAATTGTCCCAAAATTTAAGTAACTTCCAATATTACCTCTACTAATTGCACTAAACCCTAATATCATATTAATTATTACTTTCACTCACTACCCTTATTAATTAGGGGCATATATGAAAAAAGATAGTTAATGTTTCTTGGGAATAAGTAGGTGCTTATAAAAAGGACTAAATACTATTACTAATTGATGCTTTATAATAAAGACGAGAAGGAGTATATTCTACTCCTCTAATTCTACTTATAGGATACAGAGAGAATTTTTATTTTTGTTCTAATTATAGGCATTATAAAAAATTTTCATATGAATGCACATTTTTGTTATTTGTTTATTATTGTATTGATTGTGTTCTCATTAGATATAATGTATATTAAATATCGATAAAGTTAAAAAGCTGTTGAATTAGAGGGTAAATTTAATAAAGTCTAAACTTTTTCTTGATGTTTATAAAACATGTTGAAAAGTGTTTTATAAATGGTGTTGGAGGAGTATAATTGAAGCAAAATTCAATAGATTAAAAAAATAGTGGAATATTGGGAACTTACCTGATCCCCTGGTGATTTGAGAAAGGGCCCCACCTTCGTTTTCATTAGTAAATCTTTGCGTGCAAGAAGAAAATTTATACATAATATAAATATGGAGTATATTTCATTTAATAAGATGCCTGCATTGATTATTAATCTGACATACTATTTTTGGTACTAAATATAAGATATAATTTCTAGTACATTTTGTATCACGAACTATATCATATACTGAGAACCGGAGAGTATCACTCTAGTCCTATTTAGTATTTATAAGTCTATTTTAACCAAAAAAAAAATCTTATTTATATGTTCATTTTCATGTAATAAGCGAGATTGTGACAATTTTATCAATATTAATTATGCTCATGAAGATAGTAAATAAGAAACAGTTGGAAAATACTCAATCATAAATGAAGGTAAAAGTAAAAAATTATCCAATAATCATTGAATTAAATACCTTCCGTGAGTATGTGAGACGTAATTAAAATAAACTACCTAATAATTTCTGTAAGCGGGGATATAATAATGAGGGGCTTTTAGTAAAATAATCATACAAGGGTAAGACGGTTTATAGACTTTTCTAAGTCGGAAGTAGAAACAAATACTCGTATCAATCATGTTTTTTTTTTTCTTAAAGAATGTTTCCTTTTATTTTTAGGAGTCGATCAGTCTACTAAAGTTGGCCACGTGGAGCATCACACAACACGTGTGTCCTTCATACTTACAACACGTGTCAATATCACATAGGCTTCACGTCCCTTGACCACCGTCAAAACTCAAATCTCTGTCTCTACTACTTATGCAACTTTTTTTATACACAAACAAAATTCATAACTTATATATATATATAGTCGGAGGAAAAATTACTGAAAATTAATCTAAAATACAAATTTATACTCCGGCCATTTGATATGGGAAATATGTGAAGAGTTAGACTTACTTCTAAATAAATGATAAATTTTTTATATTTGTCAATCTTTTTCTAATATATCTCTTTTAATGTTACATCAACAATAGTTAAAAAATGTTTGATAAAAAAACAATAGTTAAAAAAGAGAGAGAATTTAGAAATTATGGAAAATGGCAGGATATTTTAAAAAATACATATGATATAAACTAAATTAATTTTCTTAATAAAATAAAATTAAGTAAATATATTTAAAATAAAATTAAGCAAATATATTTTATGTTAACGATAGAACTGTGTATTAGTCAACGAGTTAAGACTCCTGAAAGCCAATTGATAAATTCCAACCAATTGATATAAATCAATGGAAAAATTCACCTCATGGTTTTAATAACCAAAAAATTGTTAAAAGATCTAAGAAAAAGTCACATATCAAAAAAGCTCTAGAATCTTTTCTGGTATTATTTCATTAATTTTCCCTGAGTGCTAAAGGTGGGATTTGAACTCCTACCCCCTGGTTTGCAAAAAAACATTGATGGCCCAATAGCCACGAATGCCTTTCAACATGTGTCATGCAAGCAAATTTATGTAGATAACCTAACTTTTTCACTTTGATTCCTAACTCTTTCACTTTGATTCTAACTCAAACTCATTCATGAGTTAGAGTCAAAGTTAAAGAGTGAGTTCATTATATATTTGCTTGCACAATATATATTGAAAACCATTTGGAGCCACCAATGTTTGTTGCAACTTGCAAACCAAGTGGTGGGGGCTCAAATCTCACCCTTGACACATTGAGAATGTTTATTCCCCATGGAATATACCCCCCCGGGCGGGGGAAATAATCCTCTCAGAGCTCTAGTGTCTGATGGCTGGCCTTTAGAAACTCCGGTGCCAACAAGGGGTGGTTAGCAGTGACCAGTGGCGGATCTTGAGATAAATGTTTTTGGAGGTTAAATGGTATATTCATTAACTAATTAAGAAAAAAAAATATTTGGGGGGTCAAATGTATAACTTGTGTATACAAAAAAATCCATTTTATATTAAATATTTAGGTTTTTTTTTGGGGGGGGGGCCATGGCCCCCTCTGGCCCTTGAGAAGATCCGCCACTGGCAGCGGCAATGGTGATCGACATGGGTAATTTTTTTTTAGAATTAGGAATTTACCGTTATTTTTTAAATAAATTAAGTAATTAACTAGTATAAGTAATTGGTACAAAATGATCTTATATTAAAACTAGAAGGGAGCAAAAAAAAAAAAAATCCTTTGACACAATAATGATTTTTTTCCTCTTTCATTAATTATTTTCATTTATATTAAAATATTAACAGTTTAGGGTATAAATTGGTATGGTTTTGATAAACCCAAATACCCAATAGTATTCATGCACCGTCCATCAAATTATTTAAGATTTGAAGCACCGTTTCGTTCCCAAAGAATATAGAACAACACAGGGAAGCAAATTCTTAAATTTCCTCGCACATGGCACTCTTATCCTTATAAGCAAGCCCTTTCTTCTTCTTCCTCTTTTTTCTCCCCCTTTTCCAAACTTAAAACTTGCTTAGGATCATTTTTTTGTTTTAAAAGTGTTTATTTACGTCAACTAAGACAAAACTCTTATCATATATCTATCTCCTCGTATATCGTAAATCACGATTGGAAAGCTAATTTTAAAAGCTCTATTCGTTATTTCAAACAAACATTAGCATACATTTTCATGTGATATATATGAGATGAAAGCAAGATTTGAAAGGGGATAATAAAGTGATTGAGCCATGAATGGGTTCTTTTGACTTTTCTCAACATTTCCTTTTCTATTACCATTGGATTAAATTTTAATAGTTAGGATTTATTCTATTTATCATGATAGATTTTTTGTTATATTTAATGTCATAATAATATTTTTACATACTATGAAATCTATATCGTTGAAACTTGATCTAATGATGGATATATTAAATAGAGAGAAATTGAAAAGAGATATCAATAGAAACATTTTCCTCCCTATTTTGAAGAGGGGTAGCAATTTTGTTTGTATTTTTTCCAAATTTATGAATCTGAATTGGAAAAAAATTGAGGGGATGCCACATCAACTAATTTGACTGTTAAAATACATTAGAGCAAGGTGATATTTGTTACACTTTTTATACTTAAAAAAAATTTCGGGCATTCGAAAACTTATGATGTAAGAATGTCCTTTAACATAATAATATAATTAAGAGCTTAGGGATCAATGTATATAATTGAAAAAGAAAATAAGAATTCAATTAAAAATTACATGGGAATAATAAAAAGTGAAATTCAACTCATGAATTAATTTTCTCTAAATATTACATATTTCAAATATGACATTGCCATGTGATGAATATTAACGTGACACTAGCAATTTCCTCTTTTTTTTTTTTTTTGCCAACCATAATAATTACCATTAGCAGAATATTAATGCAGATAATAACAGCAGGGGCTTTCAATAAAATAACATAAGTTTGGGGCTATTGAAGTAATAAATATGAGTATGCACATGTTGAGGAATTATGAGTTCAATAGCATAAGTGGAGTATCATACCTAGGAACCCGTTTCGATGCCTATCCAAAGGATGGGCACCTTGTGCTTAGTCCATCTAGACCGTTTAGATAGGATCTGGACGATCTCGATTTGATTTTTTTAAATTGGTGCTTTATGAGTAGAATAATCATTTTTTGAAAGCATATTAGTAAAGAAATTATCTTTATCTTATCTTTTCTACCAATTAAAATATTTTTTTTTTCAAAAAAAAGTAAAAAAAAAATCAAATATGGATTGTCCAGATCCCATCTAAACGGTCCAAATGGGGTAGCGCATGGTGCCTATTCTTTGGATAGGCAACGATAGGCACTGAAATGGGTTCCATCATGACCTATGACAAATGTCTAAACCTTCATGTGCCAAGTGGTGCTTGGGGAGGAGAACAAGTGGCGTGGTTAGCTAGTTTTCACAAATCAATTATATATATAGACATCGTTAGCTAGTTTTCACAAATCAATCATATATATAAACACTTGTTATGAATATATTATGTAGATGACCCATTATGGGCATTAAGGTTTCTCACTACTTTTATGGTAGGGAATGGGTAGTCACCCACTACGTTTATGGTGGAAAGTAGATAGAAGCTACATAAATCTTCCCTACTCTCCAAGCATTATAAATAGTTCCCTGCGCCCCCACAAATGTACACCGAAGAAACTAAATGAGAATTTCTCTCTTTTAAATCTTTATTGCTCTCGTTCTCTATCTTTTACTTCTTCTATCTCCTTATTTTTATAACATGTTATCAGCAGAAGAAGTTTAAATCGATTTGAAGGAGCAGAGGCAGAAATCCCGAAATGAAGAAAATAAATGTTGCGACGCTGCAATAATGCTAAAGTAAGATTGGATGTGAACAGACTAATATTTATATAATTTATTATTGGAAGTCATATATATAATTTTTGTTTATTCTAAAGATAAATGCTCAGAAGCCATACACCTCTGATTTCTTATTATAAAATTATATGACCAGAAGTCATATTTCTTTGACTCTTATTTTGATATTATATGGCCAGAAGTCATATAGTTTTTATTTTTTATCTTATTATATGGCCGAAGCCATAATGTTCAACTTTTATTTATCCAGAAGATAAATGGCCCGGAGCCATAAAATTTTAATTTTATTGCAATATTTTATGAATTATTTTTGTGATTTCATATTCTGAAATTATATGACCAAAAGTCATATTGCTCTGATTTCCTATTACATGGCCAGAAGCCATAATCATTTTATACATGGCCAGAAGCCATAGTCATTTTGTAATACCCGGATATTTATCTGGAATATTATAAATAAAAGTTGGATATTTCTGATAAGTGAAATTTCAATCTCCGGTCTTGTATAAATACAGTCAATTTTCTAAGTAGAATTTCTGTAAGAAATTAGGGAGTTTGAGGGCCAAAGTGCCAAAATGACCAAAATGCCCCTAGAAAGGGTAATTAACTTAGAAAATTTATGGAAAAATCCTAAAAGACAGTTAAATGACCAAGTGAGTTAGGAGAGTATATAATATTTAATTATTGTAATTTTATAAATTATGAAATTGGAGAAATTGTTGGAAAATACTCAAAAAGAAGTAAAAGACCAAAATACCCTTGTAATTATGGAATAATGCAAGAGGCATGAAAATACTAATGTTAATACAAGTGTATGAAGGTAATGAGGCATAGTAATTAAGAAAATTATCAACAAGTGATAATGAAGTAATTAAGTAATATTGGACTAATTACTTAAGCATAAGCAAAGGAAATTCAGTATTAATTATGTGAAGCTCAAAAATTATTGGAAATTAGTGGAATATTAGTAAAAATGTATTTACTAATTAATTGGAAATTTTTATGAAAAATCATTGAGTTTAGGTATTTTTAGGCCTAAATACAAGAATGGACCAATTAGATAATTTTGTGGAAATTTTTGGAAAATTAAATAAATAAATCATTAAATAATTAATTAAATAAAAAATAAATATTTATTAAAATAATTAAGGGTCCAGCCGAAATTCCAAGAGAAAAATAAAATGAAAAATGAAATAGGAACAACTTGTGCAACTTGCACAATATTTTATTATTATAATTAATTAAAGCAAAATTTGTGAATAGTAATTTTAAAATTAGGAAACGGATCCTATCTAGAGATCTAGGAATAGGAATCCCAGGGTCAAGGTAAAATATTGATCGGTGAGTTTTTACCTTTAAGTGACCTCTTCCTAAGTTAATTCCGAGGTAGTTTGTGCATTTTCCTAATAAAACAAAATAGGGAAAAATGCATATAGGCATATTTTGGAAATAAAGAAAATAAATTCTAACTCAATATCTAGGAATGAGTTTGAATTTATTTAGACATATTTGGAATCAGTGAATTTTTCTCTAGAGATTGGTGATTCCTAAAACGCGTTTCGTAATCGGACCGCACGGACACGTTTTCGAGAAACTTCGGTGAACACGGAATGCCCTGTATGGAATCAAGGTTTAGATTAGAATAGACATTTCTAGTAAGTAAGAGGAGATCTTCAAATTTAGTTAACCAGAATTTTGAGATTTCTCCGAAAGTACGCGATTCGGACACCGATCGGAAACTTATCGGTAAGACAGCTTTCTTGAGGAAGTAAGTGACATCACCACCATGACATCATGGCTTTAAATGATGATGTCAGCTGCCAAGTGGCCCGGTGAGGATCGTGACATGTGGCAAAGTGCGATCCGGTGGCCGATATCCGATATGAAAAAGTAGTGAATAGTGTCACATTTTCTTCTATAAATAGCCAAGTTTCCTCTTCATTTCTCACACCATTTTGAAGAGCAAAACCGATTCTAGAGAGAGGATTTTAGAGAGAGAAGCTCGGGAAAATTACAGCGAAGCTCGGGTAAGTTTTCCGTGTACCGAGCTTTAAGCTTTCATAGTTCTTTCAATAGTTAGTAATGCTAGAGTAGTCTTTATTTTTATGATTGGATATCATATGGGAGGGCTATTTTAGTCTTTATTTTCGAAAATCATGATGGCGTCGAAGTTCTGGCAAAATTTTGGGAAGAAAATAGCCTATGTAGCGGAGCGCCGGCGAAATTCCGCCAAGTAGGGGTATAGGGGCAAAATGGTAATTTTTACCTAAAATGCCGCTTATAATGTCAAATTACTAATAGAAGTGACATTATTCTCATAGGATATCTGAAACGCTGATTCTGCCGTGCTGTTACGCCCGATGTGCCGTTGTAGGACTTTTGCACGTTTCTCCGTAGAAAGTACGTTTCCGCCGGTAGTACCTAACGTTGCCAACGAAGGTACGGACGCGTCTCGTAACACTAATCTTGTGCTTCTTAAATACTTATATGTCAATGATATGTTCGTAGACCGTTATACGAGACAGCTTATACGGGTTATAGTTTTGGTAATGCCGTTATGTTTTCCTAGCTCTGAGGACACGACTAATTATCGTGGCACTGGTGAATAGTGCAAGCTGTTGTTGTTATTTACCTTATGGGGCTTTACATATTGCTCTATGCTTATGTTTTGTCGGCATAATGATCATGCATCTCTAGTATGCTTATGATATACTGTTGTATTAGCTCTTGAATATCTGTTGACCATATACTGTGTTGTTTGGGTATGAGGTTAATCGTTACCTGAGATTCAATGCGTTGAATTGAATCTCAGCTGTAGCTTCAGGGTCAGGAGAACCACGGTTCGTGGATAGAGGCAAGTACCGGAGTAGGCGTGCACCAAGACTATCTCTATCTTATCGTATTCTGTTATTACACTATTTCCTTTCTAAACCTTAGGATTACTGTAATCATTACAATGTTACACAATGGTTGATGTTTTGGCTAAGAATCCAATTACTCTTTCGCTCTATTGCTCTACTCTGATTGTTTGTTTGAAAAAAAAAAATTCCGCATTTCAAACATGGGATGTTATACATTTTATTCCTAATTTGAGATTATATGACCAGAAGTCATATACCTTTTGATTTATTATTTTAATATAATATGGCCAGAAGTCATCTTCCTTTGATTTCTATTTTTATATTATATGGCCAGAATTCATATATATATATATATGCCATATTCATTTGATTCACTATTATATGATCTGAAGTCATATACTTTTTATCTTTTATTTTATTGGATGGCTATAAACATATATTTAATTTTTATCTATGCTAAAAATAAAAGACCATAAGCCATATAATTTTAAATTCTCATCATTGGCCCAAAGCCATGAGACTAATTAGCCTAAAGCTATGAGAATTAATTAGCCTGAAGCCATTAAAACTAAATGGCCTGAAGCCATAAATTTTTAATTTCGTAATTTATGGATTATTTATTGTCTTTATGAATTTATTATTCATGTTATTATATTGTGTTTTATATATCTCATAAATTTCTTTTTATAATGAAATTTAAATTTGTGTTTCATGAAGCATCAAAATTGTATATTTGGCCTTATAAGACCCTCTCATTCTTTAGAACAAATTAAAGGAGTTGTATTACCACCAGAAGATGGTTGTTCTTCCAAAAGCTCATTATAAATGGCTATATTCAATTTGCTCCTGCAGTAGCAAAACTGTGAAAAAGATTTTAAGAAATATATTGAATTAATTCCTTGATCTTATATGGCCATACAAAACAATGCGTTTTTGTTGCAAACATCATGAATCCAGGATCGACTCCATTCCCAGGAGTGAATGAAGTAACAGTCTTGGGCATGATCAAGATTGTAATTATATTGGTTCAAATCCCCACATGAAGTGGAGAAATATTATTGATAAGAGCCACAACAGAGAAACTATTGGGCATAATAAATATGCTGAAAATTCATCATATCACTATGATACATATTATTTTAATATATTATGACATGATTTTATATGACTATGAAAAATATTTTATGGTTTATATGGTTTTGAGATCTGATATAGCATCTTCAAATATATCAAAAACGCATTTCACACAATGTTACTATTTTTACAGTAATTTACTATTTGCACAGTAACGGTAACATGTGATTGTACAGTGATACATAAGCATTTACATAGTATTACAATTTATGAGATATTTGGTCTCTCAGTCTTCTATACCCACGAAAGAGGTATAGAAGCTTGTTCACACCCATGAATGAAGAGTGTATAAGAGAGTGGCTTTGGATTGTTATAAATATTAAGGCCTTGAAGGCTGTTTCAAATATTGTATGATACAATAAGATTTTAGTAGCCTTGGAAAAGTATTGTCCAGAAGACAATAACTTGTAGAGATTTATGTCATAATAAGTATAAAGGCTAATAGTCATACCATTCCTTCTTGTGGTTCCTTTTTAATCTTTAAACCTCAAAATAATTACCACTATTTTATTATTATTACCTCTTTCGGTTAATATAAAATCTACGGAAAATTTCTAATAAAAAACTTTAAAAATCCTCAAAAATAAAAGTGTTTCAAATATTTATAATTTCATAGAGATGTTAAGCTTAAATTATTTTTCTTGAAATAATAAAAAACGACCAAATTGTCTTGAAATATATATTTTTTTAAAAAAAAATTTATTACCCCTCCTGTCCGCCACAATCAGAGCTCCCGCGGTCACCCCCTACAAGAGGTTGGCTGCTGGAATATTCCATGAGGAATAGATATTCCCAGAGTGCTAAAGGTGGGATTTGAAGCCCCACCCCTGGTTTGCAAAAAAAACATTGATGGCCCAATGGCCACAACGCTTTTCAATATGTATCATGCAAGCAAATATATGTAGATAAATCAATGGGGGTTGTCATAAGTGGTAAACGGCTTGTGTCGCTTAAGTAAGGTTTCAGGTTCGAGCCTTGTGAATGCAAAAAACCTCTGTTGGGAGACTCTCCCACCAAAGTCAGGTGCGCGACACGGGTCGAATCCCGATTAATCGGGGTGAAGCCCCGGTGAACTGGGTGGGCAACCAAAAAATAAAAAATATGTAGATAACCTAACTCTTTTACTTTGATTCTAATTCATTCACAAGTTTTATTAAAGAATTCACGTTTCATTAGGCTTTAACAGTTTTCGTTTACCCAGTAAAAAAGTTTATGCTATCTCTTCATTCACAAATTTTGTTAAAGAATTCACAACATTTCATTAAGTTTTAACAATTTCCGTTCATACAGTAAAACAATGCACACAACGAGATCATTCACAACTTTTATTAAGGAATTTACAACATTTAATTAGGTTTTAACAACTTTCGTTAACAAAACTTATGAACGAGTTAGAGTCAAAGTTAAAGAGTGGGTTTATATATATATTTGCTTGCACAATATATATTGAAAACCATTGGAGCCGAGTTAGTGTCAAAGTTAGAGTAAGTTTATATATATACTTGCTTGCACAATATATATTGAAAACCAGTGTACCTACCAATGTTTGTTGCAACTTGCAAACCAAGTGATGCGGGCTCAAATCTCACCCTTGGCACATTGGGAATGTTTATTCCCTATGGAATATACCCTCCCACCAAAATAATCCTCTCGGAGCTCTGGTGCCTGGCCACTAGAAACTCCGGTGCCAGTAGGGGGTGGTCGATGGTGGTAATGGCGATCGGCACGGGTAATTTTTTTTAAAGATATATTTAAATGTAATTTGGTTATTTCCTTATAATTTTTAAAAAAGACAATTTGTGTTTAATCTCTTTTTTTATCCTTTTTTTTTTAAACTTCTTTATTTGGATTTTTCCCGTTAATTTTCAAAACAAGTGATGGGACATTGAAGGATTGAACTGTATAGCACGCACGTAAGCGCGTAATAGTCTAAGACGCAACATTTTTTTTTCAAAGTAAGACGAAGCATTTAACTTTATTGGCTGAAAGTCTGCAACGGTCTCGCAAGACATCAACATTGATCTTTATTATAAGACACTAATTAATAAGTTTATTTGGTCTTTTTTATAAGGCACTTGCTTATTCCCAAGGAATATTAATTATTTGTTTTCATGTGTACCCTAATTAATAAGGATAGTGGATGAGAGTAATAATTATATAATATTAGAGTTTAGTACAATTAGTATGGGTAATATTAGAAGTTACTTAAATTGTAGAACAACTTTATTGACTTTAACTGTTTTTATTGGTTTGTGAGATTTGTTAGTTGGTGTCTTGTAATAATAACAGTACCAAATATATGTCTTTTTCCTCCCCTTCTTCGTCATTTTCAATTACTATTTAATATGTGTTGAATCAAGCTTTAATTTCAATATTATTTATTCGCATTTGGAATTTACCGTTATTTTAAAAATAAATTAAGTAATTAACTAGTGTAAGTAATTAGTACAAAATGGATCTTGTATTAAAAATAGAAGGGAGTAAATAATCCTTTTGACACAATGATGAATTTTTTCCTCTTTCATTAATTATTTTCATATATTTCTTTTTGTGTATATGATTGGAACGGGCAACTAAAATATTACTCCCTCCGGTCCTAATTATAGGAGCTATTGAACCGATTTTGGGGGAATTAAGGAGAGGAGTTAAATTAGTTAATTTTACTCATTTTCCTAAAATGTCCTTATATAAATTTAAAATGACACAAGTTGCCCTAATTATAAGTGTTTCTGATTTACCTTACGTTAGACATTTATGACATATTAGTTTAGTATATATGTATATTAGTTGCTTTTTATATAGCCATGTGTATACATATAGATCTAATTTCCTTTCCACATGCTTTCTAATTTAGATAATGGTCTTGTTATATAAACATATATGTGTATGTATATATATGTGTATACATATAAATCTATCTACACACATACATAGACACACACACGCATACATGCATACATACATATATAGACACACACAAATATATATGTGGATGTGTGTGTGTGTTCTCACACATATATATCTACACACATATATATTGACACACATAAACACAGATATACATATATATGTACACATATATATAAATGCTCTTAATAATAAGTATAAATAGGGGTATTATAGGAAAAAATTGACAAAAGTTAAAACTTATTCTTATAATTAGGACCAAAACCAACTTCAAAATTTACTCCTATAATTAAGACCGGAAAGAGTAACATTTTAGGGTATAAATTGGAATGGTTTTGATAAACCCAATAGTAGTCATGCACCGTCCATCAAATTATTTAAGATTTGAAGCACCGTTACGTTCCCAAAGAATATAGAACAACACAGGGAAGCAAAAAAAAAAATTCTTAAATTTCCTCGCACATAGCACTCTTATCCTTATAAGCAAGCCCTTTCTTCTTCTTCTTTCTCCCCCTTTTCCAAACTTAAACTTGTTTGGGATCATTTTTTGGTTTTAAAAATGCTTATTTACGTAAATTGAGACACAACTCTTATCATATATTTATCTTGTACTCCCTCTGGTCCTAATTATAGGACATATTTAACCGATTTTGGGAAGATTAAGGATAGGAGTTAAATTAGTTAATTTTACTCATTTTTCTAAAATACCCTTAATAAATTTAAAATGATATAGGTAAAAGTGAATCAACAACCCCACCACATACCTCTCCGACCAATTTTTCTTTCCACACGCTTTCTAATTGAAATAATGATCTTACTATATATACATATATGTGTGTATATATGTATACATATAGATCTATCTATATACATACATACATAGACACACACCCATATATCTACACACAGAGATATATAATGTTTATATATGTGTGTGTACACACGCACACATATATTGACACACACATGTGCGCGCGCGCACACACACATATACACAGACACATATATATAGACACACACATATACATACATACATATATATGTTTATAAACATACACGTGTGTATTGCAATCCATATACATATACTCACCAAAAACCAAACACACTTGAGAGAATAAAATAGGGGTATTTTGGGAAGAAATAGACAAAAACTAAACAATTGTCCTATAATTAGGACCACAACCAACCCTCAAATGTTGTTTTATAATTAGGACCAGAGGGAGTATATCGTAAATCACGATTGAAAAGCTGATTTTAAAGACTTCAATCGTTATTTCAAACAAACACTACTAGCATACCCTTTTCGTGTGATATATATGATATGAAAGCAAGATTTGAAAGGGGATAATAAAGTGACTGAGCCATGAATGGGTTCTCTTGATTTTTCTCAACATTTCCTTTCTATTTAATGTATTCATCATTAGATTAAATTTTAATAGTTGGGATTTATTCTATTTATCATGATAGATTTTTTTTTTATATATATATTTAATGTCACACACTATGAAATCTCAATCATTGAAACTTAATCTAATTGTAGATATATTAAATGGAGAGAAAATAAAGAGAAATATCAATAGAAACATTTTCCTCCCTATTTTGAGGAGGGGTAGCAATTTTATTTTTATTTTTTCCAAATTTATGAATCTGAGTTGGAAAAAAGTCAGGTAGATGCGACATCAACTAATTTGACTATTAAAATACATTAGAGCAAGGTGATATGGGCTTGTTTGGATTAACAGTGGGAGCAGTGACTTATTTTATAACTGGCTTTTGCAAAAGCCCGATAGGAAAAAAGTCAGGTTGTAAATGTGATTTGTGTTTAGATTGATGGTTGTAGAAGTGACTTTTTTTTTTCTCCAAACTGAAGAGGGTTTGAATTATTATTTGAAAAGTGAGTTGAGATGGAAAATGACTAAAAATGACATGAATCTTATTGAATACTATATATATTTATATTAGTTGCATATATTCCGGTAATTGAAGATTTAAAAATTTTAATTTTTTAAAAAATTATTATTAAAAAAGTTAATAAATAATAAAAGTCCTTAGTTAACAAAAGGAAGATATTTTTGACAAAAAAAAAAAAAAAATTTGCCCCTAAAATTTTTATTTAACAAAACTCTTTAAAATTCTAAACAAAAGTCATCACTTCCCCCCCCCCCCCCCCATCAATAGAAAAGTTATTTTTTCGGTATTAGCTCAATGAGAAATAAACCAACCCAAACTCCTCTAAATCCTCCAATTAGCTTTTTTCTCTTTGAAATATTTTTTCCTTTACAAAAGCTAATCCACCGCTCCTTGATGCAGAACCCAAACAGGCTCACATTACACTTTACTACTTACAAAAACTTTCGGGTATTCATTGCTAATATTTTGGGAAAACTTATGGTGTAAAAATGTCCTTTAACATAATAATATAATTAAGAGCTTAGAGATCAATGTATATAATTCAAAAATAATAAGAATTCAATTAAAAATTACATGAGAATAATGAAAAAGTGAAATTATAACAACTCATGAATTAATTTTCTCTAAATATTACACATTTCAAATATGATATTGCCGTGACACTAGCAATTTCCTTTTTTTTTTTTTGCCAACCATAATAATTACCATTAGCAGGATATTAATGGAGATAATAACGGTAAGGGCTTTCAATAAAATATCATAAGTTTTGGGGTGAAGTAATAAATATGAGTACGTACATGTCGAGGAATTATGAGTTCAATAGCATAAGTGGAGTATCATAACTAGGAACCCGTTTTTGGATAGGCTCAAGTCTATTTGTACCGTTCAGATTTGATTTTTTTAAATTGGTGTTTAGTGAGTAAAATAATTATGTTTTGAGAACATATTAGTTAAGAGATTATCTTTATTTTATATTTTATACCAATTAAAATAATTTTTTTCAAAAATAAAAAGTAAAAAAAAAATCAAATCTGGACCGTTTAGATCCCATTTAGGTGGTTCATATGGGTAAGACGCATGATGCCTATTATTTGGATAGGCACCGAAACGAGTTCCATCATACCTACGACAAATGTCTAAACTTCATATGCTAAGTGGTTCTTGGCAGAGAGAACAAGTGGCGTGGTTAGCTAGTTTTCACAAATCAATTATATATATAGACACCGTATAATTTATCTTCTCTCTAATTTTATTTTTTCCCCATACCAAACAAATAAATCCTCGATCTCTCCTGATCGTGTGTGACTGAATGATAATATCAAACTAAAGGATATTAATTTTATATTCAAGGGATGTGAAGACTTTTGTAAAAAGAATAAACAAAAATATAAATTTTAGAAAATTCCAAGTTGTATGATCCGTAGGTTGTAAATTACTATACTACTAATTAATAGTTTTATGATGCGAAAGAAATGGCACCGAAAAGAGTATATATTTAATATTATCTCACATGGTGTGTATATAACAGCTGTGCGAGTGTGGTCTTTGCCTTCATCTAGCCGTGCAGGTTCTCCATAGCGAGTTTTTCTTTTTAAAATACTTTTATTAATTTACATATAAAAGATTATTTATATTAAGGGAATTTGAGTTTTAAGATATAATGTTTAAATGGAAATTTTATTTCATACGTATATTATTGACTTTGTAATTAAAAACGGAATAATATAATTAAACTGTTGTTGAGTTGAATTATGATTTGCTATGATCAAGCCAACTTGATATTTTTAAGTAAAGAATGTACATACCAAAGGAAAAATAAATATCAAAATTATCCCAGGGATAATATTTCTGCAACATACTCCCTCTGGTATAAGGTATCAACTAGTAAGTTTATTTGGTTCTTTTTATAAGACACTTGTTTGTTTCCAAGGAGTATTAATTATTCATTTTCATGTATGCTCATAATTAACAATGGTAGTGGTCAAGGGTAGACCCACGTTATAGATTGGGGGCAAGTGACCCCATGAATTTGAGATTTTTTTTTTAAAAAAAAGTTAATACATATTTGAATGATTGCCCACCTTTAATACATCAATACTGCACTTCGTAATCGGATGTGGATGAATGGTTAAATGATTGTTTAGTGCCTTATATTGAAAAAGATGTATTTGATAGCATTGATAATAAGATAATTATGATGAAATTCTTAAAAATAAGGCATAGAAGGATGACATTGTAATTATTTTTTTATTGTAATATAGTTTTGTTATTAAAATATATCTACTTGAACTTAATGAGTGCTTACCCTTCATTATAATTTATGTAGCTGCATTTCTAACCGCACTTAGCATTGCTTTTATAAATGACAGGTTTGTAAAATAATTGTCTCTCTTATTACATCATCAGTATTCATTTGATTTCATTAATATTTTTTTTGATATTCTTTTATTTTTTAATGCATTTAAAACTTTTCTTTAAAAAATAAAAACAGGGCGCTGCTCCTGAACCTCTAAATCCCCTCACCACTAGTGCCCCCTCAGAAATTTTCTGGATCCACCACTGGTAGTGGGTGAGAGTAATAATTAATATGATATTAGAGTTTAGTGCAATTAGTAAGAGTAATATTGAAAATTACTTAAATTCTATAATTTTATTGACTTTAACTGTTTTAATTTTTTTGTGTAAATAGTTAGTTGGTGTCTTATAATAAGGACCAGAGGAAGTAACTATCCTAAACCATTTTTCTATTTCGAAACATGTGTGAAATTGTTTCAGACAGATGGTGAGTCTGGCCATCAAAACATCCCAACGGGTACAAATTAAAAATAATGATAACAATTATATATACAAATATTCTTGAAAACGATTTTAACTGTTTGAATAAGATAATATATACCATCAACTAACTTCTAGATATCATTCTTCTTAGTAATAATGATGCACTTTTAATTTCATTTATAATGTAAACAAGATTGGATATAAAACATCAGTTCACGATTCACGATTTAAAAAATGGGTATTAGAAAAGGAAATTTTTTAGACAATACTGATCATCAATTCACTTTAAAGTATTCATGTTTCTTTTAACTATAGTAGAAGCATAATTGAGATCCAAAGATCATTCTTATGTATTGGAACCCAGCACTGCAACAAGATAATCAAATTGCTGAGAGCATATGCATGATTCTTTCTCTTGACATCTCATTGCATGATTTGCCCACTGTAGCCTTGCAAAGGCATTGAGTTGAATGTTCAAGATACTGTGGCCCACAAGCACATACCATATGTTTTTATTCTTGTCAAGATGGCTGATGAGTGGGTCAAAAGCCATGGAGAGAAAAGGGAGTTTAAGGTTCACCTCTTGCTTCTGTGTTTTTAGCTATTTCTTATACTGGTTTTCTAGTTATATGATTAGCTTTCAATGTGATCAACTTAGGAGCTTATCAAAGCTAGAATGCTGGGGCAAGATGAAGATAATTATAAAGAAGCTATTGAGGCCTCTTTCAAAGTCTTTGCTCCCCAAGGAATTAGTAAGTATTAGCTGCAGTAACTTTCTCGTAAGCTAATTTTTGCCTTACAATTTATTCTGACAATTGCTTTTCTTTTGAGTATGAAGGAGCATAAGATCTATTGACAGGATCAAACATTACTTGAGTAATCATTCATATTCATGGTGGTCCTTGGAATGTTGAGACTTAAGAGAATAACTTTTTACTTCTTTTATATTCCTGAAAAATGTCCCAGTTCAGTCAGATGCATTTAATTACTGTCAGAATGAATAGAAGTTAGTTTGTCTTCAATTCCATTTCCTTGAACTTATCGTCAAAGAAGTTAGAGCTCACATGATGTGTGAAGTTTTTAGCAATTTGTTGTTACAAACAAGGAACTCCAAAACAGAGAAACCTCAATTTCATGCAAGTTCTGACCCCAAAATAACAGGGCTCTGCTACAAACTACCATGGATAACGTGATAACGTCGGTGAAAGAAGAATAAGTGGGCCTATTTAATTAGGGAACTTAATAATTAATTACAATTAGTGAGGGAGATGAGATTCCTTTCTGTCACTCTTAAGTCTTAACCAATGAAAATAACTGAATTATTGTATATTACACAACACACACAGCCGACTCTGTTTTCACCGCCCATTTGATTGTACTTATTTGCATTGATAAAAGGGGCATGAGACCGAAGGACTGTGATTGGCTCTAGCCTTCGAGCAACTTCTATTTCCTCTCATTCTGCTCATCCAATGATTAGTTTAATTTTGAGGAATGCCACTTCTTATCTGTCGGTAATTGAGAAATAGCTCTTAAAGTTAGTGTCCTCATATACGACTCTGATCAACTCTTTTATTGGCAGGCAATCTAGGATCTACTGCCAACAATCTTAAAAGCTACGGTAGCATCAATTGTTTTGGCACTCAACAATAAAATTATGTCTAAAAATTTTAATCTTTTAATGGTTATTTGTGAAAACCGGTTTTAAAAGTAATTAATTTTTTTAAAAAAATCTTTTTAGTCCAGTTGTTCAAAAAATCAGTCTAAATAATATATTTAAAACTTTATATTAAAGGAACCAGTCTATTTTTTTTTTTTTTATATTTATGAAAAACCCATCGATCATATTTTTTAGACTTGACTCTCTATAATTGGTCTAAATGTGGCAGTCTAAAAGCCTTTTTTTTTTTTTTTTTTGCAGTAGTGGATGATAGTTTTTCATTATTGCTGCTGCTAAACTCAGTTTGGCACAAACGTCTGGTAATTGTTGATGCCAGGGATGAAATAAGAATTGAGTTTTAACTCACAAAGTGGTAGCAGACATGAACCCGATGAAAGTGTGTGTTGAGGCCTTGAGTCTGATGGTGCTTTATGAACAGAGTAAAGCTGCGTAATGGTGTTTCATATGAATGATGCGTTTACATGCTTATTTGACTATTATTCCTTATTGAGATAAGAAAATTAACCTGCAGAAGTTGCATTTCCTGTGATAAATTTTCTATATGTCCCTTAATGGAGTTCGTTTTTTTTAATTAAATATTTGTTGATAAAGGCAGTGAAAAATTTGTACAGTTCACTTATGGGGACAATAAAAGTTTCACGCCACCTTGGTGGCGTGAAAATCGATGAAATCAGACCCAATTAATGGGTCTGATTCCATTATTAAAAAAAAAAAACTATAATAATAATATATAATAATAATTAAACTATATAATAATAATAATAAAACTAATAATATATAATAATAATGATAATAATAAATGATAAAAAAGTGGAATAATTTAAAGATACTTCATTTAATTTGAATTCTAAAGAAAGAAAGCAGAGATCTGAAATAACTCATTAAGAACACCTTTTAAAAGATTA
The DNA here is from genome assembly GCA_025563575.1 of Acacia pycnantha. NCBI lineage: Eukaryota > Viridiplantae > Streptophyta > Magnoliopsida > Fabales > Fabaceae > Acacia > Acacia pycnantha. Next base: position 2,039,283 of record JAMWYP010000035.1, read on the forward strand.
TGCGGTACAATTTGGTTATAACAACAGATCCTAATACGGGGATCTATATATTTGTTATACACCAAATATTTGTATAACAACCGTATTGATTTTGGGATTAAATTTAATTTAAATACTGTTGTTATACAAATATATAGATCCCCTGTATTTGTTATATATATAAATTAAATTATTCATTCAATTAAATTAAATTTAAATACTGTTGTTATACAGATATTTGGTGTATAGAACAAATATATCTGTTATACAATCTTTCGGTCCTTCAAAATAAAAATTTACTTATATAAGAAGACAAATAAATAATGAATTATCTTAGTTAGTTTATTTAGAATTTGAATCCCTATATTATCTCTAACTACTTCTCATCATATATCTGCTCGTTGAATTACTAAATAAATTTTGAAGATTAAAATATGAAAAATCAATAAATTCAAATGCGGTTATTGATAAAAAATATATTTAGTTATTATTGAGGAAAAATAAGATTAGTAAAATAGTGTGTAACTACCTTCCCCATTATCCCTCCTTCATACCTACCTTGCTTTTTATTTTTTATTTTAGTCTCTCTCTATATATAGCCAAATTAAAATTAAGGGTAATTCAATTTTTCGGTCTTTCAAAATAAAAATTTACTTATATAAGAAGACAAATAAATAAGGAATTATCTTAGTTGATTTATTTGAAATTTGAATCTTTATATTATCTCTAACTATATCTCATATATCTTCTCGTTGTTTTACTAAATAAATTTTGAAGATTAAAACATGAAAAACAGTAAATTCAAATGCTTTTTGAAGATAAAAACATGAAAAACAGTAAAAATTAAGAATTAAAAATAATAAGTAAATAGTGTTATTTTGACCGATAATAAAACAAAGAGGACAGTGTCAAGTGCAAAGAAAGGGTAGGCATGAATTATAAATTAAAAATTAAAAATAATAAGTAAATGGAGTTATTTTGGCAGTTGGTAGAATAAAAAAGACAGATGTCAAACAGAGAACCACTTGCTGCTCTACTTTTATATAGTTAAGATTAATTTTATTATTATTATTATTATATAGTTTAATTATTATTATTATTATTATTATAGTTTTTTTTTTTTAATAATGGAATCAGACCCATTAATTGGGTCTGATTTCATCGATTTTCACGCCACCAAGGTGGCGTGAAACTTTTTCACGCCACCTTGGTGGCGTGAAAGTTTCCCACGCCACAGATGGCGTGGGACTTTTTCACGCCACTTTGGTGGCGTGAAAAGTACCACGTCATCTGTGGCGTGAGACTTAGTATGGGAAATATTTTTATCTGAGCCTTAGTTTGATAAATTTTTTTTTTTAAAAAATTAAATAGGTCAAAAAGCCTGGATAAGGGATATATGAAGTAAATGATTATTATCACATTTTATTTTGTTGGGTGTTATATTGCTTTTGGTTAATCAGCATATTAAATTGGTGTTATTTTTTTTTAATGCTGTTGCTATAATTTCGTGAATGTTTATTTCTCCTGAGTTTATTATTTTTAATGGGGTCAACGGTCAGCATGTGTAAAGGAACATTATCAATTGTTTGATGCTTTGTATACATTAATCTGAGGAACCATAGATAAAGGAAGTTTTTAAGTAAAGATGTACATACCAAAGGAAAAGAAAATATCAAAATTATCCCAGGGAGGATATTCCTGCAACATAACTATCATAAACCATATTTCTGTTTCGAAACATGTGTGAAATTGTTTCAGAAAGATCAAATTGCTGAGAGCATATGGATGATTCTTTCTCTTGACATCTCATTGCATGATTTGCCCACTGTAGCCTTGCAGAAGGCATTGAGTTGAATGTTCAAGATCCTGTGGCCCATAACCACATGCATACCATATGTTATTATTCTTGTCAAGATGTGGCTGCTGAGTGGGTCAAAAGCCATGGAGATCAGAAAAGGGAGTTTAAGGTTCACTTATTGCTTCTGTGTTTTTAGCCATTTCTTATACTGGTGTTCTAGTTATATGTGATCAACTTAGGAGCTTATCAAAGCTAGAATGCTTGGGCAAGATGAAGATAATTATAAAGAAGCTATTGAGGGCTCTTTCAAAGTCTTTGCTCCCCAAGGAATTAGTAAGTATTAGCTGCAGTAGTAACTTTCTCGTAAGCTAATATTTGCCTTACAATTTATTCTGACACTTGCTTTTCTTTTGAGAAGGAGAATAAGATCTATTGACAGGATCAAACATTACTTGAGTAATCATTCATATTCATGGTGGTCCTTGGAACGTTGAGACTTAAGAGAGTAAATTTATCAAAGTTAGAATGCTTGGGCAAGACTTAATCATTCATGTTTGTCAAGGAAGCATGCACTATCATTGGTTGGAGGTGAGGGTCATTATGATGAACTCTTTTAAAGTTCTCAATTTTTTTCCTGAAAAAAATAGATTTTTACTCAGAACTTTTGACAAGGTTTGAACATTTACTGCCTTATTTCCAATTGAATTTATATTAGACTAAAATTCATTGACCATATATTTTTTCAGGTTCAGATTTGCAACAGATAATCAATGATAGCTCTGCTGAAGTGGATTCTTATTCATCAGATTTTGGGATGTTGGCGGCAGCTCCGAAGGTTGGTACTTTGATGTTTTTTCCCTGTTGACAAGGCCGCAAGTTATGCCTTATTTAATACTCCCTTCCTTCGGTTTTAATTATATGACATATTAACTTAATTTTAGAGATGATAGTAGTTAAATTAGTTAATTGTATTTATTTTCCCAAAATGCCCTTATTTAAAATTTAAAATGACATCCAGTTATTCTGATTCTCTATTCTTTGTCGGACCTCTCTCCTACCTCACACACAACTTCTCCAAGCTCTCACACAGTCCGGCGTTGTCGACCTCTCTCAACAACTTCCAATCTACTCTTCGAGGTTATAAGTGTAATTTAATAGTGACATCATTATTAAATATGACAAAAATTGCTCAAAATTATTTTATTGAAAAAAATAAAAAAAAATAGTAGAATTAAGGTGTACGTGGCATTAATGAGTTGCAAACATTACTCATTTTATAGAGTATATAGCTGTATTATTAAATTATTATTGAGAAAGTATCAATAGGGGTATTTTAGGAAGAAATTGACAAAAAATTAAAACTTTGTCCTATAATTAGGACTAAGATCAACTCCTAAATGTTGTTCTATAATTAAAACTGGAGAGAGTAATACTGTAATAAGTTGCAGTGTGAGGTGGTAATTATTTAAGGGTTAAGGTGCAATTTTACACAAGAAGTTTACCCCCGGGAGCGCCCAGCACCACGAAGTTTTTTCAGGAGTAAAAGTACACACGACGTTATGTTTTGGGAGCAAAAATACCACGGGCCGTTAGTTGACTGTTAGTTGATCGTTAACTTGGATGTTAGTCAACTAACGGCCCGTGGTATTTTTGCTCCCAAAACGTAACGTCGTGTGTACTTTGCTCCCGAAAACTTCGTGTCTGCGCGCCCTGGGTAAACTTGTGTAAAATTGCACCTTAACCCATTATTTAAAGCTTGGAAACTGTTAGTAGGATTAATAAAATTTTGGTTATAAGACTTTATCACGATTTCTTGAACATGCTGAGCTGGAAATATATTTTTCTAGTTATTTTGTGGAATTTATATCCCTGACTGTTTGGTTTCTTAAGATTCAGTTGCATAATGCAACAATTTTCATGATTATGCAGGAATTCATTGCAAATGAAGGTGGTGGGGAGACACCCTTTGATGGATCTATACCAAATATGACATCTTCTACCAAGAGAGTAGTCAAGGGCGGACCCAAGTACATGATTGGGGGCAATTGCCCACCCTTGAATTGGAGATTTTTTTAAAAAAAATTAATACATGTTTGAATAATTGTTCACCCTTAAATTAAGTGTTCACTCTTAGTACATCAAAACTACACTTCGTAATCTGATGGGGGATGAATAGTTGAATGATTGTTTAGTGTCTTATATTGAAAAAGATGTATTTGATAGCATTGATAATAAAACAATTATGATGGAATTCTAAAAAATATGGCATTGTAATTATTTTTATTGTAATATACTTTTGTTATTAAAATATATGTACTTGAACTTATTGAATGCTCACCCTTCATTGTAATTTATTTAGCTACATTTCTAACAACACTTAGCCTTACTTTTCTAAATGACAGGTTTGTAAAATAATTACCTCTCTTATTACATCATCAGTATTTACTTGATTTTATGAATATTTTTTTGATATTATTTTCTTTTCTTGTTTATATTCTTTTGTTTTTTAATACATTTAAAACTTTTTTTAAAAACAAAATTTCGGGAGCGCTGCCCCGAAATTATGAAAAAGATGTATTTAATAGTATTGATAATAAAACAATTATGATGGAATTCTAAAAAATATGGCATTGTAATTATTTTTATTGTAATATACTTTTGTTATTAAAATATATGTACTTGAACTTATTGAATGCTCACCCTTCATTGTAATTTATTTAGCTACATTTCTAACAGCACTTAGCCTTACTTTTCTAAATGACAGGTTTGTAAAATAACTACCTCTCTTATTACATCATCAGCATTTACTTGATTTTATGAATATTTTTTTGATATTATTTTCTTTTCTTGTTTATATTCTTTTGTTTTTTAATATATTTAAAACTTTCTTTAAAAACAAAATTTCGGGAGCGCTACCCCCGCCAATGGTGCCCCCTCTTCAGTAATTTTCTGAATCCGCCCCTGTAAGTAGTCATATCTCTTATCAGTTACTCCCTCTGGTCCTAAATAGGAGTATAAGACATAGTTGACTTTTTTTGGAAAGATTAAGGAAACTAATTAAATTATTTTAAAGTATTTGTATTTATGTGTTTTTTTCTATTTAGTTTAACTAATTAATAGACTGATATATAATGTAAAAATACATAACATATGATATGATTAAGTAACTTAATTAGTTTCCTTAATCTTTCCAAAAAAAGTCAACTATATCATGTATTTAAGACGGGAGGGAGTAACTTTTATTTTCTCTTGAAGATAAATTATTTACCAGAATTATATCTACCCTCCCGTAGGCAGTATGTGAATTTGCATATCAAAAGAAGGCTGAAGCTGAAATTATTGCAATTGAACGACGGGTGAGAAGTATTTTGAAAAAATTGGAAGAGATTCAAATAGCATACCAGGGACAAAGCTTCTGTAAAAACATCAGAAAGCTCAAAGTAAGTGCATATAGTCAAATTGTTTATAGATTGCAAATGATGAAAGTATTATAAAACTGACATGCTTAAATGTATTCCGTGACCAAATTTCCATGTTTTCTGAGCCTCTTTATTCTATATCAATAATATAAAATCCCAGTGTTCCACATGGTGTTTCTCAGTTACGCCTGTATGTTGCAATGACCCTTATTTGAGGATATAATGTTCATTTTTTAAAAAATAAAAAATTGGTAACCACTTTCTTTTCTCAGTTTATCTGACAAACATTCAAAGGGAGTAGACTGTTTTCCCAACTTTTGGGACTGTAAGGAAATAGACATTATGTTAGGAAATATACATTATCAATACATTATAAATCATAATCTCCATAATTCAAGGATATTATCATAATGAGCCATCAAGAGTGAGGCTCTCCCTCCTTGTATATATACAGATCGATTATACATGAATATACACAAGAAATTCATATCATTAGCTTACATGGTATCAGAGCTTTGTGATTACTTTTTCGCTTTAATTCCTCTGTGGTCGCATTTTGCATAGTGAGCAGTTTATTAGTTCCGGCGTTCTGCAACAGAGAGAGAGAGAGAGAGAGAGAGGAGCATATTCCTGACTTCTTCTTGGAACATGCGCCCCTCCAACGTCCTTCCCGTCCTCAAATTGGCGGACGCCAGAATTTTGATGGTCATCTGACACCTCCATGATGGCGCGTGGTGTTCACACACTCCGCTGCTAGCTTTGCGGTGATGGTGCGTGGGAGGGATTTTTCACCAGTGACTTCCTATTTCAGCCTCCTCTCCTCATTTCCGGCAACTTCTGACATGTTTTGTGGTATGGGTTCATCATTTTTTGATTTGTGAGTTTGATTTGGCTTCCTTTTATTTGAAATTCAGATCTTGTGTTGGCATCGATCCTTTGGTGTGTTTGGCATCTATTGTGCATTTGGACTTTGTTACTAGGTAATTTTGGACAATTATTTGTCGTTTTGGGATCCTTGTGTGATTTGTTTGCTCGTTGCCTTTGACCTGGTACACGTTTGGGAATTTTTTTATTGGTGTAGTTGGCAGTTGTACTCTTGTGTTGGGAGTTTTTGTTAATTTCTAGTTTCTCTCTTGATCGTATTTATTGTCTAGTTAGTGTGAGAATTTGGTTATTAGTCCATGGCCGAATTTAAGACATCCGATATGTTGCCCATGTCTGCTAAGATCACTGATGCAAAATTAAATTGGACCAATTATAGTGATTGAAACAAAATTGTTCGGGTTTACCTCTTGGGGTTGAAAAGAAAGCCCACTTAACTTAGGATCCTCCTTTTGGTGATGATGATAAAAGTTTGGCTTGGTCTCGAGTAAATGCTCGTCTTTTTTTTTTTTTTTTTCAAATTCAGAATTTTATTGAACCCCGGATTTTGTCTTCCATTAGCCATTGCAACACGATAAAAGAAATTATGACTTATCTGGAATTTATGTTCTCTGGCAAAGGGAACTTCACTCGTAATCATGAAGTTTGTAAAGGATTCTATCGCTCTTAGCAACAGGGTCATCCTTTGAAGGATTTATTCTTGGACTTTAAACGGTTGTATGAAGAAACAAATGTACTTTTATCTCCACAGGAAAATCTCCAAACCCGTGTCAAGAATCTAGAATTTCAAGCTATCATTAGTTTTCTTGAAGCTCTTGATCCGTCGTATGGCACCGTCCGCTCTCAGATTCTGTCTAGTCAAGAGCTCCTATCTCTTGAAGATGTGTTCTCATGGGTACTTTGTGCTGATAGTCTGATTCATTCATCTGTTGATCCCAATGTGAGTGCTTTGGCTGGACATGACCCCTTTGAAACTAGGAATTCAATGGTCTAAACAAGGCACTACTGTTTTACCCTCTGGCACTAAAAAGTTCTTTTATATATTTACAGAACTGCCACCGGTCATACTTTTTAGACCTAATGCTCTATAATCCGATCTAAAAAGTTCTTTATATTTATGAAACTACCACTAGTCATACTTTTTAGACTTGGTCCTCTATATTCAAATCTAAAGAGTTCTTTATATATTTACGTAACTATCACTGGTCATACTATTTAGACCTAATCCTATATCATCTTGTCTAAAAAGTTTTTTATATATATATATTTACGGAATTGCTACCGGTCATACTTTTTAGACCTAATATTCTATAATCCAGTTTAAAAAGTTTTTTATATTTACGAATGTTAAATATTTCTTAAATTACTATAATTTTCTTAAGATACTTTATGGCTGTAAAGAAAATCCTAATTAAATCCGGCTAAAAGATAAAGGTAGGGTTCAAATTTATATCCGTTGAGAATATTAACCAAATTGTGATTTAATGGGATTGAGGAGAGTACAATATTTTCTTTTAAAAAAAAAGATGAACAAAGGCCGTTTCCTCAATAATATTACAAATCCAAATCCATTCACAAGACCTTGAGATCAATTTTTTTGTTTGACCGTTAAAAATTTGTCAATTTAACTGATTTTATCTGAATATAGAAGGAAGGGAAATTTCGCCCTGCCCTTGGATTGTGGGTGAACCCAACCCATTTTCTAAAATTTTTATAAAAAAAAAAAAATCATATTTCATAATTAAAATTGGCTAAAATTAGCATAACCCCCTAACATTGGGTACCTAATGTATTAGGTTTTGAATGTGATTTGATCTTTTATAAAATTATTATTAAAATTTTAAGTTAGTAAAAAAATATTATCCATAAAACTAAATTTGGACCGTTTAATTATTGATCACATGGTTAAAAAGAAAGAGGATGGGAATGAGAAAGGAGAGTAGTTCTCTTCCAATAGTATAATCCATCCTTATTTCTGAATCATGATAATTTGACTACGTATGTGTAGTTAGTAGTATAACTTTTAAAGTCATATCAGGAAATGCTTCAGACCAAGGCCCATCAGTAATAGAAAAAATGGACCAATTTAAATGGGCCTCCTCTCATGATGATGGCCCACAATAGTTGCTAAGAGATTTCAATTGGGCTAAACTCCACTGGTCAATTATTTGCTATATCCTCTGTGGGTTTACTTCCTCAAAATATGATTAGCTCAAAATATTTTATCAACGGTTTTAAAACACATCGAGTTGAGAGGTATAAGACTCTTATAAGGCAACCTTTGTTGTTACACTGGCACATTGACCTGACCCTGGCTTTGATACCACTTGGCACATTAACCTGACCTGGCTCTGATATCGCTCCACACATTGACCCACCCAACTCTGGCTCGGCTACCTAAGCTATGAATTTATAACTGCTTGATAATGATGTTGAATGTTTTCATGATTTTAAAACGTGATGAGAGGGGATTTATCTAGGAATCCATCCTTACGGTCCCAACGTCCTTATTGGCATTGAGACGAGCTGACTCTTTTACCATTTGTAACATTTTAACACCTAATCATCCACGAAGTCCTAGAATATTATATAGATCATGTACTCATACACAATATCACTATCACTTTTACAGGAGTCTTGAAGTGGCCTTCTTAGTTGCATAGTTTTTTTTCCTGGATCTTCTTTGCGCCTTCCTTTTTTTTAAGGTCCTTTTCCCTTTCATCAAGGTGACCCACCGTTGGATTGAGGTCGGACTTCCTCACCTCAAAGGAGGGGGTTCGATCCCTGCGTTGGTCAAGGCGCTGGGGGAGGCATCCTAGGGGTCTAGGAAGCAGTGGAAACGCTGGTAGAGGTGGAGGCATGTGTACTCTCTGTCCAATATGCCCTGTGGACTGGGCTCCAAGCGCCCTACCCTTGGATTGTGGTGAGCCCAACCCCTTTCCTAAAATTTCTTTTATCAAAAAAAAAAAAAAAGATGACCCACCATTAAAGCCATAACATTCTCTTTAATCCTTAGCTCCATTTCTTTTATGCATAACTCCTCATTTTGTATCTTTGGTGACATATCTATGAGCTCACTATTTGGTTCTTCAACAACCAACCCTCGAACTGAGGAATCTGCTTGTCAACTTCATTGAAATAATCATCCAAACTTCTAGCGGTTGGCACATGAAACAGCGCCTCCAAGTCGTAGACACACCTCTCCAACCTATTTTTCATAACTAAATTAAAATCCTTATGATTAAAATGTTTTTTAATGATAACGTGTAAGCCTCTAAGGCATTAATTTACTTCAAATAGTAAAATAAAATTCTCCCTAATTAAGTCTTATTGAGATCTCACAGTAATTCTCCCTATAAATTACTCTTTCTAACCCTAATTGTTAGAGCTAGCATAAGGATTTATTTTGATCCTAAATATAGAATCTCATCAACTTTGTTTTTCAAATTTATATTTTCCCCTAATTAAAATCTCCTTATTGATTGCACACATTAGGAGTTTTTTGTCAAGAAAATAGTTTCTAATGCAAGGATTAAAAATGGGTTTTTAAGAAAATCAACCCATGTTTTTTTATAAATAAATAAATATTTTATTTTATTTTATCTCTATAGATTAATTATCCAACTCTTACATTTAGGATGAGAAGGAGTATAAAGATGGTGAAAATGCAGGCCTAAGATGATAAGAATGGGTCATGTTTCTCTCCTTAGCAACTTTCTGCCCATCCCTCATCATCTATAAATCTTGACTGTCGAAATCTTGATCCAAGGGTCCAGAAGAATTTTTTAAAAAACCGCGCAGTTTTTAAAATAATTCTTCTGGACCTTTGGATCAAGATTTCGACGGTCAGGATCAGACTGTGAGGGATGGTTAGAAAGTTGCTTATGAGAGAATCCTCTCCCGATAAGAATACAAAATTACTTCAAATTCTCATCGCCTGCATTATATATAGACACCCCCTAATGGTGTCGTGTGCATTGACCACGTATTGGTTAGCTTAAGTGTATATATAGTTGGCTGCCTTGTAAAAGTAAGGCATCACATGGTGGTTTATATTTTAAAGTGTTGAATAATCCAAATTGCATTATGTTATATTTTGTTTTGTGATTGAGTGTTTCTCCCAAGACCAAAAGTGTTAAGCCCTAATCCTTGTGCATTAACGTACTATTAAGATATACTCGTAGTTGGTATCATTCCATTGATGCAACCAATGAATATCCCACATGGCATAATCATTTCAAAATCCCAATGAAATTTAGATTAATGGCAGAAGCTACTTTTTTAATGTGATTTACAGTATACGAAGTAAGTTTATAAGATAAGTTTGGTTTCGACTTACGTTAACATGTTTTTCCAATCCAATTCAAAAGGTCCCTACGCTTATTCTTATATATATATATATATCCATATGTCTGTTTTTGGCATTTTCAAAAATTCAAATAAGGGACATTTATTTTAGGTTGTCCATCCAGTATCCAGAGTTTCGTCCTGACTAATCCAGAATTTGCATATTTTGTTCTTTCTCTTATTGTTTCATTACTAATATGAAAAGTATTCTACTAATTTGGATAGATTAAAAAATAAAATAAATTAATTAATTCAGACAAATGTGATATGATCTTGATAAATTAGTTTGAAAAAAAATAAATGATCTTAAATATTGGACTAAATCCAACCTCCAAACTAGTTTTTTAAAAACAGGAGGCAATATTATTTTTTGCGTAATTGTCACCATATTTTTAATTTTGTTTGGGATAGCTTATGAAAGTCCTATAAAAGCAAGATTGGGGCTTTTGAATTTTTTCATCATGTTTGGTACAACTTTGACTCTATCGTGGCTTATATGATATAAGCTACTTATTCTGATAAGTCAAAATTTGGAGCTTATATGAAAAAGCAAAAGCACGGTTGGTATGTTAGAAAAAAGGAAAATTACCATTATGCCACCCATTCTTTATTTTCTCTCTTTTCGCCCTCTTGCCTCTCATCTCCCATCCTGTCCGACTCCCTCTGGTTCCATTTTTCTCTCTCTCGCCATCACTGGACATTGTTTTTTTGGGAATGCACACTAGGTGCACATAATTAGGTGCTCATACCTCTATTAGAGATATGAACATATTTTTTTAAATTTTTTTATATATTGTATTTATTTAGATTTAAATTATATGCTGCTTTCTGAAATTTTTTTTGCACCCAGTATCTCAAATTAATTAGCTTTCAGTTATGCATTTATCTGTAACACCAGTATCATGGAAAGTAATTAACTTTGAGATACTGGGTGCAAAAAAAATTCCAGAAAGCAAAGCAACATATAATTTAAATCTAAATAAATAAAATATATAAAAAGATTAAAAAAATATGCTCATACCTCTAATAGAGGTATGAGCACATAATTGAGCACCTAATTATGTGCACCTAATGTGCACCCATTTTTTGGACCTTGTTATTATTTACCTCACCATCATCACCTTTATTCATTTAATATATGAATACTACTCTGATCCTATTTATAAGTCTCTTTTGACCAAAAAAATTTGGTTATATTAATAAGTCCCTTTTGACCAAATAAATGAGATTGTGACAATTTTGCTCATATTAATTGTACACATAAAGATAGAGAGATAAGAAAGAGTTAAAAAATACTCTTTCATAAATAAGGGTAAAGTTGAAAATTTGTTTCATAATCATTGGGATATCTACCTTTCCTTGGTATGTGAGATTTGGTCAAAAGAGACTTATAAATAAGACCAGAGTGATAATAAATAATTATTTAATATTTACACAATTAAATATTTTTTTTTATTTTTTAAATTTTAGTATTTCTCTTAAAGAGTTATATAATTTTAATATTTATTTTAAAATTAATGTACATATAATATATATTTTCATTTAATAAATACATGTTATTTAATAATATCCATGTTATTTAATTTTTTTTTAACATATAATATATATTTTGCGTATAATTTTTTTCTCTTATAATTATCTCAAAAGTCACTTATGTCACCGTCAATCCAAACATCATGATTGCAAATAAGTCAGATTGCAAAGTAAAATTACAAAAAAAGTCACTTTTCTCACCATTATCCCACCAAATCACCATATTTTAAATTTTGTCCTATATATAAGACTTAAATTTACTTTATCTTTTAAATTTATAATTTTGTTTGACTGAATTTATAATTTTTCCTCAAACTATCATTATTTATTATAAATATTAAATATGGGTGGTTTTCATTGTACAGGGCAAGTGATTGAAGGGAATATCTTAGAGAAACTAACACATATGTTTTATAAATAATTGACACAACTATTTTTTTTTTTTTTTTTATCTTTGAAAATTAATAAACTAACTTTTATTTTTGAGAGGGAAGATGTAACGTCTTCGCATTGACCCAAAAAAACAAATCAACAACTTGTGTAACTGTCAAAAAATCATGCATGACGATGAACAGCATTATCATAAAAATTTAATATAATGTCAAGAACAAATGGAAAGTTCCATCCCAGTAATTTAAAGGCTAAAAAAAGACATGGTTGTTGAAATTTAATAGAGGATTCATATGGATTACCTAAAGAGGGAGTTGTTAATGTTGGTTCCCATGTGGCGGATTAACTATTGTCCTGGAAAATAGGAATTAATCAATTGCCTATTGCAAGCTGGGTTACTAAATTCAGACTAGACTGGGTGGTCCGGCCTAGAAATTGGTTAACCAGTTGGTAAATCAGTCCGGTTCGGGCATCAACTCAATTCATTTTTTTAAAAATTAATTGTTTTATTTTCTTTTAAAGTTCATATTAATATCTCTGAAATCTTCACTTTCTCATCGGTTTAGTTTCGGTTAGACTCCGTCTGATCTACTGACTCTTAACCCAGTACCCTGTCCAGTTTAGTGACCGATTCGAGTTTACTTACCTTGATTGCGAGAAAAAGAGGGATAAAAGGAATTCTTGAAGTGACAGAAATACCCTTTACTTCAATTATCAGTGCATTTCCATGTTTTCCCATGAATTTTGAATCCAACAACTCATAACATCTTGCACAAGTTAAAGACAACCTCGTATACTTCTTTTATTTTTTAATGAAAAATATTATATCGATGCAAAAATGTTTTTTTAAATAAAGCGTAATTTCATTTATGAAGAAAAAAAAAGTAAAAGTTACAAAATATCTTAGTAATGAATATACATCCTTTAGAAGGTAGGAGATACCCAAAAAAAAAACATTTCTTGTCTTACTAATGATTTTTATGTGGAACTGTTTGACTAGTTTTTTTTTTTTTATCGATGCAAAAATGTTATCATTTTAGATTTTAAATTCTAAAATCTTGAAAATATAATGTCAAGTTTAAATATTTTTAATATATATTCCTATAGTCCCATTTAGAGGCCATATAAAGAGAGATAACATTTTTTGTTTTTAATATAAGTCAGCTTATACAATTTTACCTTTAATTTATTGTTATTTTTTTAGATTTTTTTATCAAAAATATATATACTAAATAGGAGTAAAATTGAAAGTTTTTAAATTCAAAAAAATGTTTGATAAAATGAAAATATTTTTTTATTGGGTAAAATATATTAACCTTTTCAATTTATTATGTTTTTCTCAGCACCCTTAATTCATGGAATATTTGGTTTGGTTGTTGAGAGTTCATACCTAAGGAACCGCCCTTCCTCACACTCACAATCCAATGAGTGAGTTAGGTATACTATATACCTATTTAATTGATTTTTAAGGATAAAAAGGAACAAATTTTAGATACATTTACTTATATTTTCAAAGTCAAATCTTCTGATCAAATTTTATAATGTGTGCTTTTTATTGTTAATACATGTTCAACAAAGGTTGGAAATTTTTTTGTGGAAAAAGTTTTGAAATTTTATCAACGGGAATTTTTATTATTAAGTAAAGTCCATATAAGTATATAACAATATTTGATTGGAGAATTAAAGCTAGTCGGCATAAGTGAATAGAATTAAGTTTTGTCCTTAAAAATTGTGTAAAAAAATCATATGTTATTTCTTAAAAAAAATATTCCTTTTATTTGCTTGTACTTGTTAAGTCTAATTTTCTAGTCAAGTTTTGCAATTTATGATTATTATTATTACTTGTTTAATAAAATTTTGAAATTTTATCAATTTTACTTTTCATTATTAAGAAAAGTTCATATAACAATATCTGATTTGATTAGAGAGTTAGAGCTGGGATGGAAATAGGTCAGATTTCTAACAGGGACCTACGGCCTAGCTTAACCTATTTGGTAAATATAGGTCAGGCTCAAGCCTATTTAGATAAACAGACCATGCCTGTTTTTATAAGGCATAACCTATAAGTCTTTAGGCCCGACCTATTTAACTTTTCTTAATTTATATTATTATATAAGTATATACAATATCATCTAAATAGTTTTATAAATTATTTATAAATTTACCAACTTAATCTTAATTCTAAGTTTCATATTACGTCATCATTACACTCAATCCTTACTTTTATATTAATCATTCACCCCAACCTCTCTTCTTTTCGATTGCTCGAAATAGCAATGCTAACTCACTCCTTCTCCCATGATTTATCGTCAGCTAAAACATAATAATTGTTATGAATTTATTTTAGTGCCTAATGAAATATTATAATTTTAATAGGAAGAGTTAAAATCTAGTTTCACATTGCTTGTTATGCTTAATCGATTTTGCAAAATATATATTATCAGTCAACAGACGATTAGTTTTTCTTATTCTTATTTTCTCGGACGACTATTGTCGCTAGACATTCTTTTCTTTTCCTTACTAAGCCCGAGTATTAAAATAAGAATGGATGTTACACTTTTAAGACATAATGTAGGATTTTAAATAAGTATAAAGAGTTATCTATGAATTTGGAGGTATAGGCTTTAAATGTTATTTAAAGGCATTCATTCTAAGTAGGCCTTTAAATAAGCTTCAGGCCTTAAAAAAAAAAAAAGCCTACATACAGGCTCAAATTTAGGTTCAAGCTTTGAATCTCTGTTGCAAGTTCAGACTTATTTAGGTAAAACCTAGCTTAGTCTAGCCTATTTTATTCCCTAGTTAGAGCTAATATACATAAATAACAAATAAATAGACTTAAGCTTCGTCCTTAAAAAGTCGATTAAGATGATTATTTGTTACCATTGTGTAAAAAATGTATGTCATGTTTTTAAGATAATATATTTTCCTCTTAAAGAATGTAGACGACTTGACCCAAAAAGAAAAAAAAAAAAAAGTGTAGACGACAAACTTGACTCTATAAAAGAAAAACAAGATGGGTTGGTACGTAGAGACAATAGATGAAAACAAAGTCAATCGTGATTTACGAAGGTGGAGGAGGCAGGCTAAAATAAAATATTGGAATGAAAGGCCATCCCACTTTGTCCATTCTGCTCTCTTAATTACTTAATTTAATTTAATTTAATAATTAACCTTTGGAATCCATCGATCTGGCCCTCAATACATAACCCCCAACTAGACATGTTAGCTACTACTATATTATAATTAAGCTGGAGTCCGTAAGTTTCACCATTTTTTATGATGTCCTTAGATATTTATATGGTTATTAATTACCATTGAGATTAATTTTTGTTTAATAATTTCAGTTTATTTTTTGGACTCCAAGGTTGTTTGGCCCTCTTTAATTAATAGCTTAACTTGCTGATGGTTATATAAGGGATGAATTAAATGCAGAAATTTGGGCGTGTCTTCTTGGTTTAAGAATGGTTTGGACCATAGGTTTCAAGAAGGGTTGGCTTGAAACTGATTCTACGGAGTGTCTCGAACTTTTATTCCATTGGTGTATGGAAGCCCACAGGGATTTTGGCATTCTCCACGAAGTTTCTTTGATGCTACATATGGAGTGGGAAACTAGGGTTACTTATATACCTCGGGCATGCAATTCCGCAGCAGACCTCCTAGCGAAGAGTGGGTTGGAGTCACGGATGGGTCACCACGAAGTTTACCAACTGTCTGAGGATTTAGTAACGCTTATTAGTAGGGATTGTAATGAGAAAAGTATTCTCATTATTGGGTAGATGAGGTCTCTCTTTGTTGTCAAAAAAAAAAAAATATTGTCACTACCAATGGCCCTCTTTCATCTACCTTTATTATTTCTCTCTCCTATTGAAATTCTGATCTAACGGTGAAAAAATGGTAGTGACCACAAATGATAGTGACAATATCCTATCCCATATTTTATAAACTCATGAGATTAAATAAATTCGTGATAGTGATATAAAATTGTATCGTACACTTGAGAGCTCACTTTTATCAATAGATATGTATTAATAGTGTATAATTAAATAATTAAAATATAAAAATGAAAAAACTTTTATCCAAATAATTGAAATTAAATCTATCAACATTTATAATTTATTACACTTAAGAAATAATTCTTTTTTTGTAAAATTCATATGTAAAGCCAATGAGCATAATCAAATCGAAAAAGTTAGCACGGGTTTAAGAGCGAGTTAATACGATTTTATAAGTTAGAAACGTAAAAACAGTAAACTCGGTAAGTGAACTCGCGAGTTTAACCGAGCTTACAACTATAACAAGTTTAAGAGTGACTTGACTCAATTTTTTGAGGTAGAAACATAAAAATGATTAACAGAGTCAATTAGTAAGTTTGACAATAATGTTATAAGTTAAGTTGAATCTTTTTGTATAAATATTGTTAGCTTACACACACACACAATAGATTTCTTAACAATCTAATCCATAATACTTTAAACAGATGCATGCATTACTTTGATTGAAAAACTACGCTACGTTATTCCAATTAACATTAAATTTTCCAATTTGAGTGATTCTTGGATTAATTTGAAATAATTAAAGGCGAAGGTCAAATTTTTGAACCTGTAAAATAAAATAAAACTGAAAATTAACAAAACTAATAAAGAGTTTGTAACGAATACGTAATCAAATAATTCAATGGCATTTTGAATCATCATATCTCTTGGTACTTACTCTTATTTTATAGGATCATTTGATTGTCTTTAATTTTCTCTATCTCATAGTTGTTACTCCCTCCAATACTAATTATAAGATCTAGTTGACTTTTTTTTGGAGAGATTAAGGAAGCTAATTAAATTACTTTCGAATATTTTTATTTTTATTTTTTCTTCAAACTAATTGATTTGACTAATAAACTAATATATAATTTAAGTATACACAACATATGAAATAATTAAGTAATTTATTTAGCTTCCTTAATCTCTTAAAAAAAATCAACTAGATCTTATAATTAGGACCGGAGGTAGTACTTTGGATCTCCCTAATAAATTTTTTTTTTTTAAAAACATAAACTTCATATAATCACATATCTTGATAGATTTGTAAAATTAGATTAATTAAATTGTATTTTCATTACAAACTAAAAAAACCAAAAATATTTTTCGTTTAGAAATGACAATAACCAAAATTTTCTACTACATCAATTGATTTAATTAAGATTATAATGACCAACCAACGGGGTTAGCACAAGTGGTAAGCGGCTTGTGTCGCTTAAGCAAGGTCTCGGGTTTGAGTCTTGTAAATATATAAAACCCCTGCTAGGAGACTCTCCCACCAAAGCCAGGTGCGCGACGCGGGTCGGATCCAGATTAGTCGGGGCAAAGCCCCGGTGAACTGGGTGGAAAAAAAAAAAAAAAAGATTATAATGATCACCTTTGAATTGCATGGGTCCCATCTAGCTATCGGACAAATGATGAGTCTTTTTTTTTTTTTAGTTTGAAAATGATAGTATACTTATTAAATGAAGAAAAAGTCTTAAGAAATTAAATATGACATTTGGACAATGACGAGACTAAATAGATTATTATGACAGACATTCAAGATTTGTGTCAATTGGAGACCATCTAAATTAAGCTAGCAAGGCGACTATAGCTTTGTTAAGAAATTAAATTGAAATTAAATTAAAATTAAATCCATAGTAGGACAAAAGAGATTAAACTAGCTAACATTTTTTATACACGATATTCAATTAACATTAAATGAAATTAAAATCACATATATGATTAAATGATTAAATAAAAAGAAAATATTTATAAAACAAAATTTTTACCTTTACTTTTACTTTAAATAAAATTTAAATAAACGTTTTTTTATAAAACAAAACAAAATAAGATCTCCAAGACACCCTCTTGATTAAAATGTTCCATGTTTATCATCCGTAATAGTTTAAACTTTAAACTAAAAGGTTAGGTAAGAGAGCAATACCTGTAGCACATCAAGTTATACTTTAATTTCCACGTGAATTTTATTAATTACTATTAGCAAGACTTTGGGAAAGTTCCTATAAACTTCAGATAAAAAAGTAAATAGTAAGAGATCTCTATAATTTATTGTTTTTACAAATTTTAAAAGTTCGACTCATAATTAACGCAACTAAATTTGATTTATAAATATGCAAATTTAACTTATAAGGCATGAAAGAGAGAGAGTGATGGGAGTGAAAATAAGGCATGAAAAAAGATGGGCATTTTGGTAAAAAATCTAAACTTCAAAAACCCAAATTCCTCTCCAATTACCTATATGTTATTTCCATATTTTATCAGACCTTTTAAGATTTTGTAAGTTCACATGATATTTAAGTGTCTTTCTCTCTTTTTTTTGGGTTAATTTTAAACGGTAAAGTCAACAGAAATTTTACGTCGTTGTCACCGGCACGTCGCTCTCTTTTAAAAATTCAATGGGCTAATGACATGCGTCCAGATCCACACTGGGAAGAGTATCACTTAATCCTATATAATATGTCCCTCCCATCACGGATTTTCAAAATTCAGAGATTGATAATATCACTTGAGTTTTCCTCAATCATCCCTGTTCTCGTCTTGTCCGCTTCTGTCAAAGTTCATTTCACTGAAAATTAGGAATCGACAAGTATCTTTGATTTCTTACCTCTTTCTCCTTTTCACGGCACCAACCCTTGTCTTCCTACAAACAATGCAACCAAGTATAGCACATGATTCAGAAAGAAAAAACGACCAGAAAGTGATAGGAGGGTAGTTTAAGTACTATATAGTCCATCATCACAGAAGAATCTGGCATCAGAATCTGAGAAACTAAGCAGACAATAATGGGAGCAGACAACGAGGTAATAGGAGCTTCATCAGATCTTCCCAATCGTGAATCAGACATAGAGCTCATTGGAGGTGAGAGAGTACCTCATAGTGGTCCTCTAAGTGGACCTTTGAACAAAAGGGTTGGAAGGAAAAGCCCCCAGTTCAATGTTCCTGAATCCAGCACCGCCATTAATGGTGGTGGGGGTTGCAGCAGCAGTACTGGCAACAAACAAGAGGATGAAGACGAAGGAGCTTTTGTTGAGGTCACAATGGATATACAAGGAGACTCTGTGGCTTTACACAGTGTTAAATCTGTTGCAACTGGGGATCTTCGTGAAGATGAGAGATCTGGTTTGCTTGTAAAAGGCCTTGAGAAGAAAACATCCTTTGGTGCTTCACTTGTGCGTAATGCTTCCATTAAAGTGAAGCATGTGTCTCAGGAGTTGAAGCGTTTGGCTTCTTTTTCAAAACCTGCAGCACCAGTGAGACGCTATGATAGGACTAAATCTGCAGCTGCTCCTGCTCTTAACGGGCTCAAGTTTATTAGTAAGACTGATGGTAGTGCAGGATGGGATGAGGTTGAGAAGCAATATGATAAGCTCACGGCTACCACAGATGGCTATCTTCCTCGTGCTCTCTTTGGAAAATGTATAGGTAGTACAAACCTAGCTTCTTTTTCACCATCCTTTTGTCAAGTTGTGATTATACTTTTTTTGGGGTTTTGGATCAGTTTGTGGATTTTGGATTTGTATTTGTAGGAATGAACAAGGG
This sequence comes from Acacia pycnantha, assembly GCA_025563575.1. Classification (NCBI taxonomy): domain Eukaryota; kingdom Viridiplantae; phylum Streptophyta; class Magnoliopsida; order Fabales; family Fabaceae; genus Acacia; species Acacia pycnantha. Next base: position 2,059,208 of record JAMWYP010000035.1, read on the forward strand.
ATCTGAGGCTTTTGCATTGGAGCTGTTTGATGCTCTCGCTCGGAAGAGAGGAATTCAGGGGGATTCCATTAACAAGGCACATCTGAAGGATTTTTGGGACCAGATTTCCGACCAAAGCTTCGATTCTAGGCTTAGAACATTCTTTGACATGTAATTCTTAGCTGTTGTTAATATAAATTCAGAATTTTGTTCAATGCCCGGAAAGGCTTCAATAAATCACGATGCTTAATTTGGGCTGCAGGGTGGATAAAGATGCAGATGGCCGAATCACAGAGGAAGAGATCAAAGAGGTAAGGAATTTTTTAATTCACAATAGATGATTCCAAGCACTTGTATATTCTATGTTTCTTGTACAGATAAGGGGAAAAAAAAATTGTAAAGTAGTTACCAGTTAACTTTTCCAGCCTACGTTTCCATGACCTTGCCACCCTCAATTCTGTATTCGCTTTTCAGATTATCTGCCTTAGCGCCACTACCAACAAACTCACGAATATCCAGAAACAAGCAGAAGAATATGCGGCTTTGATTATGGAAGAACTGGACCCAGATGGCTCAGGATTTATCTTGGTAACTACTTAACCTTTAATCTTAAGCATGGAATACAAATATTTACTATTACATAATCCTCATCTCAGCCGCATGTTTTTGGGTCATTTGGTGATTTTTACTGGGGAAAAACAGATAGACAACCTGGAGTTGCTATTGTTGCATGGACCTGAAAATTCTAAGAGGGGAGACAGCAAGTACCTGAGCCAAATGCTAAGCCAAAAACTGACGCCTACCTATGACAACAATGTTATTAGGCGGTGGTACAGGGACACCTTATACTTCTTACAGGATAATTGGCAGAGAGCTTGGGTGTTGGCACTGTGGTTGGGTGTGATGGCAGGCCTATTTGTCTACAAGTTTGTGGAGTATCGAAAAAGACACGACGTGTATAAGGTAATGGGTCATTGTGTGTGCATGGCGAAAGGTGCAGCTGAGATACTAAAATTGAACATGGCTCTTATTTTGTTACCTGTTTGCCGAAACACCATCACCTGGATCAGGAATAAGACCAAACTAGGTGTTGTGGTTCCTTTTGATGACAACCTCAACTTCCACAAGGTAATTTGAACTGCTAATTTTTCCTATCAGACAACAAAACATAGTGACTAGAATAGGGGAAAAAATATAACTAGCATGTTTAACAATTTCACAAGGCAATAGGGAGCATGCATTCTTCTTCTAGTAAACAAATTGGTGCGTTTTGCAGGTGATAGCTGTGGCAATAACAATTGGCGTTGGTATACATGCTATTTATCATCTTAGTTGTGACTTTCCTCGCCTTCTTGATTTAAATAATGAAAATTACATTCCTATGGAGAAATATTTCGGACCTAAGCCTACTAGTTATTGGCATTTTGTCACAACATGGGAAGGAGTGACAGGGATTATAATGGTAGTGCTAATGGCAATAGCATTCACCCTGGCCACCCCTTGGTTCAGGAGAGGCAGGATGAAGCTACCCAGACCCCTAGACAAGCTCACCGGTTTCAATGCGTTTTGGTATTCCCATCACCTCTTCATCATTGTGTACGCCATGTTGATAGTGCATGGATTGAAACTTTTCTTGACCAATAAATGGTACAAGAAAACGGTTAGCACCTTGAGTCAACTCAACCCTTCCTCCTTTAACTTCCCTCACTGAATTCACACGCAATTTAATCATTTCGTGTGTTTTTGTAGACCTGGATGTATTTGGCTATTCCTGTAATCATCTATGTATTGGAAAGGCTGACTAGAGCACTCAGATCGAGCATCAAGCCTGTGAGAATATTAAAGGTAATTATCAAATATTGAAACTCTTTAGTTACTGATAAAGAAAATAAGGCCTTTCTTTTGGCTAAGCCTAGAATTATAATATAAAGGCTTAGAAATATGTCTCACTGCAATTTCAATGCCAAACTTGAAGGTGGCTGTTTATCCTGGAAATGTGTTAGCAATTCACATGTCAAAGCCTCATGGGTTTAGATACCGGAGTGGACAATTCATGTTTGTCAATTGTGCTGCTGTATCTCCGTTTGAATGGTATGTATTGAAGAAAACATGGTCTGAAACCCCCAAGGAATTTTTAGTTCTCCCAGAATCTTAAGTCCTTAAGTGCTATTGGATTTCAGGCATCCGTTCTCCATAACATCAGCCCCTGGTGATGACCACCTTAGCGTTCATATTCGAACAGCAGGTGATTGGACCCGGAACCTAAAAGCAAAATTCTCAGAGGTAATATCTTTTGTTTCAATGGTTTTTCTTGAATGAAAATTTCTATAATTACTCAAGTTCTTGTTTTGGTTTCTTTCAGGCATGCCGACCTCCTCCAAATGGGAAGAGTGGACTTCTTAGAGCTGAATGCATGCAAGGAGATACCAGTCCAAAGTAAGGCCAATCTCGAGGGGAAATTGTTCCCCCAAAGTCCTAATCATTAAATAAAATTGGTTACATTACAACTAACAAGCAAAAACTATTGTCTGGAATTTCACAAAAGATCTATTGAAACTAGGATAATGAACATGTGGCTTGCTGGTGAAAGTATTTTGCTTTCACTTGTCAACTCAAGAGTTGAAATTCAGTCAGACCCTGGATAATGAACCCAATAATTGAAGCTGTAGATGGATTGCCCCTATCCATATCTACTTCTACTAGTTTGGACTCAAATACTGGATTAAACATATTCTGCTTTTTAAGAGATTGGTTGTGCTTTTTAGGTGACACTGATCGCTGCCTAAATTTTCCCGGGGTCACCTTTACAGTTGCATATATCTTAGTGGGCAAAACAATAATTATTACTATATCATTGTAATCCAGACAATTACGCAACCGAGGTGATAAAGATGCAAGTTGATTTTTTTTTTTTTTGCATGAAAGGTTATCCATCCCACTCAAACATGCAAGCTAATTAAAAGTAGATTCCTGAGTAGTTATAACAGTGAAATACATACTTAAGCCATTTAAAATTTGAGCTTCCACGCCAGATTACTGAGCATTGAAGATTTTTGTAGACTTATTGAACAATATTTTATGTATGACTACAATACGCAGCTCTCTTCCTAAAGTTCTGATTGATGGACCGTATGGAGCACCAGCTCAAGACTATCAGAAGTACGAGGTGGTTTTACTAGTGGGATTAGGAATTGGAGCTACCCCAATGATCAGTATAGTGAAGGACATAGTCAATAACTACAAGGCAATGGAAGAGGAGGAGGAGATGGCGTTAGAGGAAGGATCAAGTGGTAAATCACAACAGAGGAAAACTGGGCACAGTGAGTTCAAAACTAGAAAGGCCTACTTCTATTGGGTGACAAGAGAACAAGGTTCTTTTGACTGGTTCAAAGGGGTGATGAACGAGGCGGCAGAAGCAGACCATCGTGGAGTGCTTGAGCTCCACAATTACTGCACTAGTGTCTATGAAGAAGGTGACGCACGCTCTGCTCTTATCGCTATGCTACAGTCTATAAACCACGCAAAGAATGGCGTGGACATTGTCTCTGGCACTCGTGTCATGACTCACTTTGCCAAACCCAATTGGCGCAGTGTGTACAAGCGCATTGCTCTCGCTCATCCACATGCCCGTGTTGGTGAGTCCCCACATCTTTAACTAAAGTTTCTTCTCGCAATTTCAGAGCCTTTAGTTAGGTAATACTTCAATAATTTCATACTTTTTTCCAAAGATGCTTTGGTTTAAACAAAGCATCTTTATCAAAATGCTAGAAATATAAGATATATAGATAGTGCAGAAAGCTAAGTAACATCCAAAAGTCTTGGTGTCTGAGAACTAACAAAAAACATAAATTCATGCAGGGGTGTTTTACTGTGGGCTCCAGGCGCTCACCGTGGAGCTTCGTCAATTAGCTTCAGATTTCTCTCACAGGACAAGCACGAAATTCGACTTCCATAAAGAAAATTTCTAAAAGAAAGCTTTGGCAATAGTATATCTTGGTCCTTTTCCTTGCTGATGATGGGCCACTACCTCATTGTACAGTCTTTTTGTGATGATTTATATTTCAGTGTTCTATTGTAATCTTTATCATAATATGTAACGATAAAAGATGTGGGGATTAAAAAACTAAGGTGAAAGGTGTGGTTGGATGACTATGGCATGGGTGCGTCAGCGTGATGCAGCCACTACAGTACTACGGAAACAATTCCAAAGAGCAATTCTGCGAAAGAGATTGGAGCCTCAGTCTACTGTAAAGGGATTGGAAGAAAGCGAATTTGGAGCATATACCAACAGGAATATACCTGACTAATAAATAAGTTTATTGAATTATATCATATCCTCTACTATTTGTAATTAGTTAATAGATTAATAAACTAATAATTAATTCCTGAATCCAGATGGAGAGTGTTGCTAGAATATTAGATCCAATATATGGTACTTATTTGTGCCTTTATTTAGTTTCATTGTCATAGAAATTCAGGATTTCTTCGTCTTATAGTTATATCTTAAAAATTGTCCAAACTATTTCGTTTTAAACAAGATTTAGGATGCCTTTTTTTACATTGATGTAATCTATTTAGAATTAGAATTTTACTTTTACAAGAAATAAATTTAAGATAATTATCTCCTTTAGTTGTTTTTGTTTTTTGGGCATCTATCTGCTCTAGTTGTTAGTTCATTGGAAGTAAGGTTGTCAAACTCACGAGTTTAAGTAAACTTATGACAATAATATAAATTTGTATTGTAAACTCATAAGAGTATATTTTTATCAATAAATAGATATTAATAGTATATAATTAAATAATTAAAATATAAAAAATGACAACAATTTGATTTAAATATATTTTAAATCCAAATAATTGAAATTAAATCCATTAACATTCATAATTTATCATACTAAACAAAGAAATTTCTTTAAAATTCATGTCGAAAGACATTCAACATGATCAAATCGAAAAGGTTAGCATGAATTTAAGAATGAGTTAATACGATTCTATAAGTTAGAAATATAAAAAGTAAACTTGTTGTGTAAACTTGCAAATTTGGCCAAATTTACAACTAACAAGAGTTTAAGAGTGACCCATAATGGTTTTGTAAGCTAAAAATGTAAAAACCGTAAACTCAGAGAATTAACTTGCGAGTTTGACAATATCAGTAAGTATTGATTCTTTTGACCCTAAGGTGTATTTGGTTTGAGGGGAGGGGAACAAACCTTAGGAAGAATATTGACCAAATTGTTATTAATGGAAAGAATATTTATTTTTCTTGAGAGTGTATTTTTGGAATATTGAAAATTTTTCATAGGCTATTTAGTAAAGATGAGAGAAAAAATGACTCTCTCTTCTCTTCCTCCCCTCAAACCAAACATAGTGTAACTCTCTTAGGAAGGTAGTTCTTCTAAAGTACTCCCTCCAATCTTATAAATAAAATAAAATCATTTCAAGTCTTTATGTGTTAATATGTTTTGTTTTTAGCCCTTATGATTTATTTTTGCAGGGTTCCGTTTCTTCCATTTACTTTGCTTAAAATTTTAGACCCTATATTTTGAAAAATGCAGAGGGAACATGGAATTCTGCTGAGGTTCAATGCCTTAATGCATCTTTGATGCCCTTCAAGAGAGCAAGTTTTTACCTATGTAAAGGCACATAAAAATATTAACATCTGGTTTGAACTCAAGACCTTATTCAAACATGGCAAGTGCCGTTGTTGCGACATCTAACCATTGACTAAAATTTTTATACATGAGACCTAGAGGGAACACTTCAAACCTACTTAATCTTTCTTTCTTCATCGGAAGAAATACTTATTCTGAAACTAAAGACTTTTGAGCCTCCAGGCTATGTGAATGGCTTTTTACCCCTTGTTTGGTTTGATAGAAAGAGGAGCGAGGGATTTTAATGAAAGGAAAGAGAAGAGGAAAAATGAGAAGAATGACTTTGATTTAAAGAAATGAGAGAGATTTTGATGATTTTTTTTTTTTTTTTTAGATTAGGAGATAATGAAATATGGAAATAGTCAAAATGCACTGTCCTTTCCAAATCCTCCAATTTTAAGGTCTCCTATTTTCTTATTACAAGGGCCTCCAACCAAACACTCTACAAACACATAGTAGTAGGTACTACCTCTGATTCTTATTATAAGATACCAACTAATAATTCTCACAAACTAATAAAAATAGTTAAAGTCAATAAAGTTGTCCTATAATTTAAGTAATTTTTAATATTACCCCTACTAATTACACTAAACTCTAATATCATATTAATTATTACTCTCACCCACAACCCTTATTAATTAAGGGTATATATGGAAAAAAAATAATTAATACTCATTGAGAATAAGCAAGTGTCTTATAAAAAGAATTAAATATACTTACTAGTTGGTGACTTATAATAAAGACAAAAAAGTATATGTATGGATGAATGAAGCTTCCTTATTCTATTCGGCAGGATTCAATTGACTAGGGATGGAAATAGGCCAGGCAGGCCAGACTAGGCTTTGGCTAAATAGGCCTGAGCCTGTAATGGTGGTAGAAGGCTGAGCTGGGCTGAGCTCGAATGCGGGCTTTTTTAGGCTCGGGCTCGAGCCTTCATAAGGCCAGTCGAGCCTGAAGCCTTTTTAAAGGCCTACTTACAATGTAGGCCTTTAAAAAGGCCTCATATTGTAGACCTTGGAGGCCATAAATAGGCTTTTGTACACTTTGAGCCTATCAAAACTATATAAATATAGGGTTTTAGTAGAATATAAGAATGAAAAATAATAAATATTATATTATTTATATAATATAAATATATTTATATTTATTTAATCTGTAAACAGGCCAGGCCTGAAAGCTTACAGGTCAGGCCTTAATAACATAGGCCTAACCTATTTACACATTTAGGCTTTTAAATAGGCCTTAGCCTGACCTTTTTAACAAACAGGCCAGGCCTGACCAGGCCAGGCTATAGGCCGCCTGATAGGGGCCTAACCTATTTCAACCCAATTGAATTGACCAACGCCTTACCTTGTCCTCTTTTGTTGACGTGTTTCGGTTGGAAGAAATTAAAAAAAAAAACGTGTTGACATCACCCTCGATTCCTTTTTTTCTTCTTCTTAATAACATATTACCCTCGACTCTATCCACAAACAACTGTTGTGCTTTGCACCTATGATGCATTTCAACTCCCTTCCAAAACTTAAATGGCCCACCAACCGACCCTATGAGCAAAGAAGTCAAACATACCACCGAACTTATAACGAAGAGTGGAATTAAATATTATATCAAAAAAAAAAAGAGTGGAATTAAATATAGCCCCAAAAAATAGTAACAATAAAATATCTTTGTTATTTCCATCTATTTTTTATGGCCAAACTTGTGACATCATTCAACCTTTTTTTTATAAATAAATTTTATCTAAAATGTTAATAATTAGATTGATATACTTGTCTTTCACAAATAATAATTAGGTTGATATACTAGTCTTTTACAAATAATTTATCATAAGGTTTCACAATCCTTCAACTCTATCTAACATCGATGCTTCTACACTTTGATCTATCTCAAGAAAGAATTCAACTCTTGAACTAAGACTGTAGTCTGTAGATATTTTAATAGACAAATGAACTGAAATTATCGGGCATTTTCACGTGCGCCTCTAATATTTACTGAAACATATTCACAAAGTGCGGCGACCGACACAAAGTTTGTCCATAAAATAATTTGAAGCATGAAATTTAAAAGAGAAAAGGAGCAATGCATGCTGACCTTTGTTGACTTCTGAATCATTCAAGCAATGCATGTGCGGTAGCCTTCTTTTCATTTATGTTTCCTTTTCAGCCTTTGGAAATTTGGTTTCAATAGCTGGCTGCCAATAGAGACTGGTTCTGTAGCTTGAATTGGTTGGAATGGTATGAGAGGCTTCTTTGTGGGCACACTTGCATTTGTCATGGTTGCATTTGAAACAGGAGACACCGACTTTGCTTTTAGTGGTCGTGGAACCTCCAGTCTCTCTAAAATCCTCGAGGTTTCTCTGTCTAGCTGCCTATTACAATCACGTGGTGAAACACATTTTTGATCCAAGTTGGGTTTGGGCATGCAAGACGGAGAACACATCTTTGGGCCCTCGTTTACGACCAACTGCTCCCATTCTTTAGTAATACAGGCGATGGTATTGTCTTCTTGGGTTGCAAGATCTAGTGGCGAGCTTTTTCCATCCACAAGCATGACTGTTTCTGCTTTCCCAGTAACTTCTAAAGATGGTTTTTCACCTGAGCTTGGCTCAACGGTTGCATCTCCCTCTTTAGGAAATATTGACCTACAATAGATTAATAGAATACAATCAATGAATGTGGGGGAAACTGAGAGTATTTAGTTGAGGAATTGGTTTCTCTACAGACTACAATGATTGATAATGATAAATATCAATAGCAGTGTGTGAAAGAATTTGGGTATTAACGGTACAAGGCCATCTTTTTCTTTCGGAAAAAGTTGAGAATGCAAGTTCAATTCTTTACTAATGCAGTAAATGTCCATCCCCAGAAAAGATATTATCTATTGTCATACCGGGCAGCATTTGTTCTTAAGTGCTGGCCTTTGATTCTTCTTCTTATTATTCTCTTAAGAAGAAAACACTCGTTGTTTTAAAAAGAGGCCATTCATGTTCAAGAGCATTGTTAAGCTCATTCGCTGGCACATGTCAAAATGGATGGAGAAGTTCACTAACCCAAACTGTAAGCTTTCTCTGACAAGCAAGTTTAGTTTTTGATGAAAGCCTCTTTCATGCAGCAAGGGATCATAGGGCGCGAGATCAATCTGCATGCATAACTCTCCTGTCATCGCTACAATATTCTAGGAACAGAAAGTGATAAAGGCTTATAATTAACTAATTCAAATTCAATATGTATGTTTTGTTAGTTAATTCCATATACTTAGCAGAAAGTAATAAATGACCCTGATAATTAAAGAAGACCTTGGTTCCGCTACGTGAAATTCATAAACTCGCAGAACAACCAAAATTCTCCCAGATAAGTTCATATATACATATATATATATATAGCTCCCAGAAGAACATGAAAAAGAAAAAAGGCAGAATATAATTTCGTACCTTAGTGTGTTTGGTTTGAGGGGAGGCGAGAGAGTGGGAAGGAGGATATTGACTAAATTGCCATTAAGGAGAAGAATATTCTTTTTTTGTTGAGAGTATATTCGTGAAATATTGAAAAGTTTTTATGGGCTATTTAATAAAAATGAGAGAAAAAATTTCTCTCTTTTCCCTCCCTTCCCTCAAACCAAACAGGCCTTAGAGTCAGACACTCTACAATTGACCCTGGCGGAATAATGTCAATATTACATTGTATGTGTGTGCATCGAACTGTCATTGGAAAAGGAAAGGAGAGAGAGAGTGTGTGCGCGCGCACATGCCGACATACAGAAACACCTTAGAAAAGTTTAAATCGAACCTTCAACAAACAGGCTTCAACAGAATTCTCAATTTCCTTATTGACAGATGAGTTAGCTAATCGATTATCAGGAACTCGTAATACTTCTTCTGCACCTGCAAGACGCTGCATGTTTATGGACATTGGTTACAGGGATCTAAAAAGGGACAACAAAACTTCATCAGGATATACGAGCCATACAGTATACCATGCCATCGAAGATATCATTAAATAATTATTGAGAGCAAGAGAGGCTTAGGATTACCCTGAGCAGCATTGGCCCGTTATCTGATGGCTGCAGAATATAATAGCAACGGAAAGGAACCTCAGTCATTGTTTCTAAATCACTATTCGAAGAGCATATCAAACCTTGGTCCATTGAGTGCAGAACACTAGAAAGGCCTCGGAAAACTGTCAAATCATAGCTATACTTAAAATAACGGCAGAAACTTATATCATGTGAAGAACTTTTGACAACTGTATATTGGAGAAGGACAATTCGTGCAACTAAGTTATGCCTCTGGTGCGATGCTGACATTGTTATATTGAAATTGAAGAGGGTTTTGAGGATTAGTACACACCTAGAGCATTTAAGTCCGGCTGATCAGCATCGTCTGAAGTAGATTCAATCACATGACAGGAGGATGGAATCATGACGAAGGAAGCCCCCATTATCAGACCTGCATATTAAAGTGCAAAACTTGCATTGCTTGAGGGTGAATGGATGGCAAACCACGAAGTGATTTGCAATAAAATTACTAGGAATGCCAAAATATGAGGAATAAATTTGTGGGAAACACGTATCGAAAGATCTTTTCTTCCTTTACAGTCAATCAGTCAAAAATTCCTTCAAACAGGATATATATCTTGTGATTTATATTACTCGTACTTTAATCGCTAGAAAGATCAAAGTATTTTTTCGATCAGTCTATCAGACTAAGCGCCTTCATCAAGCTATCCACGTTGACGTTGCTGTTTTCTTAAAATAAAAAACACATACACATGCAGAATAATGCTTTGATTCTGAAGATGTGTATGAAATGCCAAAAGCTATGTTTACCTTCATTAACAGCAGTCAAGCTTGTCCTCTTGATGACTGTTATGTCAATTCGTGAATTAATTTGCGGGAGCTTCAGGAAACTATGGAATGATGGAAGAAACAGAACTGTATTGTCCCCAACCCTGACAGAATTTTCAATAACATCACATGGTTCCAGATTGCTGCCTGTGACTGGACAGGAAAATCTGTTGAGCTTGGTTGTTTCAGCATCTCGTAACAGAATGCCATGACATCTGCATGTCTATAAGGTCCCCATGATTAACGCTTCTCTTTTTTACTTTTAAATAGTCAAAATGATAAAGCATCTGAATTTAATGGCATTTCGTGATAAATGATGCAGAACAATTAAATGGCATAGTTTATTTTCAAAATCAGACTAATAAAAGTAACTAATACAAAATGTACACTAACTAGATTCTATGAGATTATAAAGGCATCTTTGCCTTTATGCTCTAGATATAGCTGTCTTGTACAAGGACAAGAATAGTGTCCTTAATCTGCCAAGAGTAAAACAATATATAATCCTCGCCCCTCAGAGTGGATTATCCTCTGATAGATGGAAAGACAAAATTGAGCATTAAAATGCTCCGAGTATATGCATACTCAATAGCTTAAATGCAATATATATCGTCTAAACATGATAAAGAAAATATTTACTGAATATTATGCTGATCTTGCATCTTTTTTAGCCTGAGAGAAACAGGAAATCCTTACCATTTGATCTTTAGTAAACTGGCAAGCATAAAATTCTGTTAAAAATACAACACAAACGTACTACTTTTGAACACGAATAAATTTATACATGAGCCAAAAACTGGAGTGATCACTAGAATCATGAGCATTGTGAGTACCATATTACCTGACATTGACTAAAGCCACTGCTGATTGAAATGGAAGCTACATACAGGTTGCAGAATATGTGGTTCACTGAATCTAATAGATTTTGTTTAAAAATGAGACGTGCTTGGAGTGGCTCCTCCGTGTCATCTTGTAAAACTTGAAGCCATCTTTTAACAAGACTCTGCATTACTCTGAAATCTGCAATCCTTTATAAGCTTTCCAGAAATTTCAGATTCAAATATTAACAATGAAGCACTTGAATAAGAGACTTGTATATTCTCTTTTATTTTCTCTATTAGTATCGAAAAATACAAATAGTAGTTCTCAAAATCTAAAAAGCAGTAGCATATTTAAAATGTTGACAGAGTACTTGACCATGGATGTAAGTCTGGAATGAGCAATTGTCAATATGAGAAATGCATCGACGGAAGTTGTTAATGTTTTCACGCGTATCAGTTAGATGGCTTGACTTCTGCTGAAATACTGCAAAATCAACCGAAACACATCTATCTGCAGCATCCTGGAAAAAGACAGAACAGCCGTTGGATTACTAGACAAGAAGGAACCATTTCCATTGCCATTCAACCTAATTCATGTAATCACTGACTCACCATGAGGCACTTTTGCATTGTAGAGTCTACATCTTCAGGCAAGAATGAAGTTATAACTATCGCTTTTCTCTCAATATCTTTGCCTTGCCAGGAGTACAATACTCGATCACTCAAAGCAGTTGAAAGCATTACGTCTGAAAGTAATCAATCAAGTAATCATTGCGCTTCTTCAAACAAGAGAGATATAAAGAGAGAGAACGCACAGTAAGGACCCGTTTGTTACAAAGAAAGCTTAGGGAGGGAAAGGGAAGATCCCAATCTTCCCATGGATTTTGGGTGTTTGAAGTCCAGTCAACATCTTCCAGTGAGGGTCCATCTTCCCTCATTTGAGGGAAAATGCTTTCCATCTGAAAATGGAAGGAAAGCTGTCATCTTCTCAGGAAAATAGTTTTTTGACAGATTTACCCCTGAAATTCAAATTTGGCGGGAAGTTCAAACTTGGCGGGAAAGTTCAAACTTGACGGGAAAGTTCAAATTTGGCGAATTTTTTCTTCTTCAAAAGTTCAAACTTAACAATAATATATTTTTTAAAAATATGTTTTAGCAAATTTTTTTTTATTTTGAATTAATTTCTTTTGAGGGTAAAATAGACATTTCCTAATTCTTTACCAACTACCACCTCTTCATTTTCTTCCTACCAAACAACTCAAATCATCTTCCCTCATCTTTCAAATCTTCATTTTCATTCATTTCCCTCCTCTAAAGTTCATTTCCCTCCCCAAGCTTTCTTTATTTGTAACAAACGGGTCCTAATTGTTATCATTATCAGGCAGGAAGGCATCGGAGGGCAAGCTGTTAACAGCATGGTGGAAATCGCGTAGATTGAAATTTCCGCCGGGATTATAGGCGATCTTCAACTGCGTTACACGCAGATTTACTCTCGCTCATACGGATCGCAGCAACCATATGTTGTGTACTTCGAATTAATCATTCAAATCGGATGTTCATAAAAGAAAATAATAATAATAATAACTTGTACAACGGTTCAATACCTCATCAGAAGAAAATAATCGATTCTTAAAGACATAGCACAGACCGATCTTATCTGAGGGAGAGTTTGATTTTCGACGAGGCGAAGAGGAAGTATTTGAAACGGCGTAGAAGTTCGCAAGTTGAAGCAGTGACTGAGAATTGAAATTCAATCCATCATAAGTAATAAACTAAAGTATGAGATTGTGTGCGATTGATGCGGTTAGAGATACTCCTATTGATTTTGTTCGTAAAATCGAATATCAGATACTTGAGCACTAAGGCAGAAAAGCACTCTGAGATAATACCGAGGCTGAGAGAGCAGTTTCTTTTGTGGTACCTGCTTTAGGTCTCTAAGCAATGGCGGTGCCAAGCTCCGCAGGTCCAGAATGAAGCACACCTGCACCATTTCTTTTCTTCTAAGATATCTCCGTCTCTCTGGTATGGCGCGAAAAAGTGTTCCAATTGTTTGCGCGAGATTTCAAATGGAAATGACAGCGTCATCCGTCTCTCCCTTTCGAAGGGGCAATTTGCACGGATGACAGGTCGTGACTCGTGAACCCATCCTTCGTTATCAATAAGTAAATAAACATATAAGAGAGATCAGTCGAGATCAACGAGTAAATAAACATAAAAGAGAGATCAGTCGAGTAGCCCAATGACACCAAGGCCCAGCCGCCCACTGAGTTTGAATTTTTAAATTTCTTTAGGATATTGGACATAATAAAAAGGGAAAATGACAACAACAAAAAATACCATTTAAATTTTAGAATCTCAAAGCAGTCTAATTGCATATAGAATTATACCGCCTCCGATCCTAATTATAGGAACACTTTTGTAATGTAAATTACACTAAAAAAATGTTCATATAATTAGGACTAGAGGAAGTAGTAGAGTATAGCAATTGACAATTCATTTGAATAAAAAAATCAATAATTTGAGGTTTGAAATGGTATTTTCTTATCTTTTTCTCTAATGGAAAACTACTTTAATGTGTTGAATGCATCTTAGTTTTAGGACCTGTTGAGTATGTTTAGATTAACTTTTGGATTATAGCTTATAAAGAAAAAGTGGTAAAAGTGATTTTTCATAATAATTTCTGAGCAGATCTGTGAAAAAAAATGATTTTAATAAAATAATAGAATTTGGATATTGTTATCAGAATAATTTTTTTTATTCAAATTAAAAAAAAGGACATTAACCTTTGTGATAATTGCATATAAAGATAGGATTTTATTTTAAATATTTTTAACATTAAATTTCAAAATAAATACAAAAAATTAAATATTTTAAATGTTTTGGAGAAAACTCGTTAGAAGTTGGGAATATTCTTGCCAAAATCTGTAAATTTTGCCAAAAAGCACGGGACTTTGCCGGGAAGTTGCAAGAAGAGGCCAGCAATGCTCTAGAAGGTCGCTAGTGGCTTGGAAGTGGTAAGCTCTTCTTCTTTCAGATCGCCGGTGATGATCCTTGGTAAAGGAAGAAGTTATGGTGGTGTGCGATCTCCGCCTCTTGCTCTGACGGTAGTGAGGGAGATGACAAAGAAAGAGAGAAAGAAAGTGACGATGTAATGGAAAGATGGTGAAATTGAGGAAGAAGACCATGATGGTGGTGGCAGCATTATGGGACGAAGGTTATGGTGGCTGCTGTCGAATATGAAAGCTCCTCTGGTCAGAATGCTTGTCGGCAACAAAGATGTATGGTGAAGGTGAAGCGAAGGTCGTCGGTAAGGATAGAGGGAGTCCACATTACATGCTTATAGCTTAGGTGCTTCTTATGTGCTTATACCTCTATTAGAGGTATGAGTATTTTTTTTTTTCAATTTTTTTTATATATTGTATTTAATTAGATTTAAATTATATACTGCTTTCTGACATATTTTTTGCACTCAGTACCTCAAATTAATTAGTTTCCATGATACTGGTGTTACAGGCAAATGTTTCTGAATGTAGAACTGAAAACTAATTAATTAGAGATACTGGGTACAAAAAACATGTCAGAAAGCAGCATATAATTTAAATCTAATTAACTACAATATATAAAAAAATTGAAAAAAATTAAAAAAAAATATGTTCATACCTCTAATAGAGGTATAAGCACATAAGAAGCACCTAAGCTATAAGCATGTAATGTGGACTCGGATAGAGGACGGTGGAGTAGTTGGTGAAGCGAAGATGATGATGATGGTAAAGGAGAGAGAAAAAGTTGAAAATATAGTTTTTTCCAAAACCATGGTTTTGGCTAAAAAAACACTTTCAGCATTTTAAACAAAATGTTTGGCAACAAAAATTCAAAATCACAGTTTATGCTCCAGAAGCACTTTTTTATCAATTGTCAAGCACTTTAGTGTTTTAGAAGCACATTTACGTAAATTGAGACAAAACGTATCTCACATTTTTATCTCGTACACCGTAAACCAAGTTGTAAAAACAATTTTTATCACTAACTCAAACAAGTACTAACCGCTCCTATATAAGCAATGGTAGTATTTGTGATCAATGGGAAAAAAGTTAATAGTTTATAAGCAATGGTAGAATTTTGTGTTTAATGGGGGAAAAGTTAGTTAAAATTTTCAAACGTCTTATAACCTATAGCGTACTGAAAATTGTATCTTATACTAGTTTATATGTGCGATTGGAGGGGAGTGTGTCTTTATAATTATTGTTTAATTATTTATATTTTTGTTTTATATTGATTTTAACTTAATCTTTTTATTCTTCTGTTTCACTCTTCTCTCTCTCTCTTTTATAACAGTTTCTATTCTTTTTCTTACCTTGTTCTTTTGTTTCTCTTCATACCAAATAGACTGTGTAAATGTTGGCACTCGCGTTAAACGGTAAAGTCAAAAAGGGTTATGAGTTAGGCTAAAAGCCTCTTGAGGTGCCTGTTGGAGTAACTGAGTAACTAATGTTGTATCACTCATGTGCAAAATCGCGTCAAAAGGGGATCTACAACAGCTCAGGAAAAAAAAAAAGAGAAAAAAAAGCTATGTTTTACCTCACGATCCCTATTAAGTGTAATAAAAAGCTTGGTTTCATGGGGGGGGGGGCATTTGAATTTTTCTAGAGAAGTTGAGTAACGTAATATTCCTCTACTAATCTGATTGTTGCACTTATTATTTATCGATCCTTTAGTCATGGGATGTTAAGATATTGTTACAATTGTTTAAGCCCGTTGGTTTAGTGATTCATTCTTATAAGACATTAACTTAAGGGAATATGATTTCTGCATTTACTACAAAAGTTTTTCTGCAGCAAATCAGATACGGTGCCGTTTCATCCTTTTTTTTTTGGGATGGAGAGTGAGACACAAGGATGAATCATCAATCTTCGTCCTAACTCCTAACACCAAGAAGATTACACCAGTGACGGCACAACAGAGAAAGTAAACCATACTTCTTCTTGTGTCAGTAGCAGCCCCCATGCATCTCGAGTCAGTAGAAATTTTTTATCCGACACCTTCACCACCACGGATCCTGTTTTCACATCAATGCCATCTCTCTTGAACTTGTCTTCAGCAAATGCAGTAATTCTCTTGTCAAACCTGCAAAATAGAACATAAGAATATAACAAGTTTCATGGGTGTTTAATTTAACAAATCAAATAGTATGACACTTTAATAGCTAGTTTAGATTATGAAACACTGATCCACTTTCATGATTAGAGATTCGGAGACTTACATGCTCAGAATATGATCTCCAGCCTCCAGAAGCGTGATCTTAACTAAATCTTTTACCCTAGGATATAACTTGCCCAAATCCTCATTGACAAAGTCATGAAGGGAGGTGCAAACTCCACTCCGGTTGGGCCAACTCCAAGTATTGCAAAATGAAGAATCCTCTTCTTCTCATCATCACTTACAATTGGCGGGCTTGCTCTCTCAAAGCAATCACAATGACTGTGTTCTCCTAATCTTCTGGGCATCTTCTACCCCCTGAACATGAATGTCCGCAAGATTATCAATAAAACAAAATCATGCATAGCCAAAAACATGATGAATCAAAATGGTTTGGCTTAAGACGAGATGGCATATCTTATTAGTCTGCTTAAGATTGCTCGGAGAAAATACAGAGTAAGCTTCTGGCGAAGTTCAAGATCACTTCTGACATTTGATACCATAAATTTATTTTAAAAGGGAAAAACATAAGTGGAAGGTACCTTTAAGAAATGGCAATGCTCCTCAATTCCTCAATATTTATTTGATGGTTATCCCAGAATACTGGAAAGTACTGATATCTGCAGAAGTCTCTCTTTTAAAAAAGAAACAGAACTCTACGGTGTTTGTTTCAATACCTTCCGAAAAATATTACGAATAGGTTCAACGATGCTGCACGCTTCGACAATACCGCTAGTGACGTTGGGAAAAATAGGAGTGAAAGCAAAATAATTGTGAGGCGAGACCACCATAACCTCATATCTGGGTTTGTTTAGGTTCCTCAAGAAACTTGTGCCTGCCCAGCCAATTCTGAGCACTACCACCTTTTTCTTTTCCGAAACTATTTCTGATGAACCAATAGATGCTCCATTATTGCTTCGATCTGCTTCTGCATAAGCCACAAGGGCCCCTGTCCCACCACTGCACGAAACAAATTGTTCGTATTCATGTAAAACCTCATAAATCACCAGGCCATATACACACAGACACAATTCCAGCAAGCAAAGACTTATGTTTAGCATTTATTTAGCTTTAAACAGATGAAACGGCGCCGTATCCGATTTGCTGCAGAAAAGTTTTTTTTGCAACAAATGCAGAAATCATATTCCCTTAACTTAAATAAAATTTGATAACATGATCTAAGTGTGGTGGTGTACGGCTCTTTGTTTAGGAATTTCATAAGTGATGTTCTTGTTCAGATTATGAATTCTCTTTCTTTTGCTTGAAGACAAGCAAATATTTAAGTGTGAGGGAGTTTGATAAGTATATATTTTATAATTAAATAGGTGTATATTTTATGATATAATTAGCTGGATTTATTAATATTATATATCTATTTAATTATCTTTTATATATTTTTCTATCATTTAATTAGATATAAGATAAAATGATATTCTGATATAAAATCTATTCATATCATATTTTATTGTGTATGAGATACTATATGGAGAATAAGATAAAAAGAAATCAAATATATATATATTAAAAGATAAAAGGTAAATAAAGAAAACACAAACCTGTGCAAACAAAAGAAGTCAGAGACGCAAGGCGCAAACATCTACTTGACTATACTATATACTCCCTCAAGTCATAATTATAAGATAACATTTGGTGGTTGGTTTTGGTCTTAATTATAGGACAACATTTTAGTTTTTGTCAATTTTTTTCCTAAAATACCCTTTATTTTATTCTCTCAAGTGTGTTTGGTTTTTGGTAAGTATATATATGTGGGTTGTACACACACGCATTTGCATGTGTGTGTCTATAAACATATATATGTATGTATGTATGTATGTATATGCAGGGGCGGATTCAGAAATTTACGGAAGGGGGGGCACAATTTGCAGGGAGACTCGGGGTTCAGGGGCAGCGCCCCCGAATTTTTTTTTTTAGAGAAAAGTTTTAAATACATTAAAAAAACAAAAGAATATAAAGGGAAAAGTAAGGCTAAGTGCGATTAGAAATAGCAAAAGTGCTGTAAAAAATAGCAAGGCTGGGCACTAAATAAGTTCAAGCACATATATTTTAATAACAAAAGTATATTACAATAAAAATAAGGGATAGGATATTGTCACTACCAAATCACTACCACTTTTTCACCGTTAGATCAGAATCTCATTTACACTTATCATTTCTCTCTCTTATTGAGATTCTGATCTAACGGTGAAAAAGTGGTAGTGATTTGATAGTGACATATAATTGGTAGTGACAACATTCTACCCCTAAAAATAATTACAATATTATCATTCTAAACCTTATTTTTTGGAATTTCATCATAATTGCTCTATTATCAATGCTATCAAATACATCTTTTTCAATATAAAACATTAAACAAATGGCGAAAGTTTGATTCAGAGAAGCTGGCTATTTAATTATGTGATGCGAAAGGATTCTCTAATATTTGAATTTAACCTTTTTTTCTTTTAAACGTCGTTTTAAGGGGGGCACTTGCCCCCCAAGTCTAACACTTGCATCCGCCATTGTGTATATGGGTGTGTCTATATATATATGTGTCTGTGTATATGTATGTATATGTGTGTACATATATATGTATATCTGTGTTTGTGTGTGTCAATATATATGTGTACACACACATATGTACAATGGCGGACCAAGAAAATTATAGAAGGGGCACAATTGGTGGGGGATTCGGGGGGGTTCAGGGCAGCGCCCCCGAATTTTTTTTTTAAGAAAAGTTTTAAATGCATTCAAAAACAAAAAATATAAACAAGAAAAAATATATATATCAAAACTGTTAGAAATAAATGTAGCTACATAAATAACAATAAAGGGTGGGTACTCAATAAATTCAAGTACATATATTTTAATAAAAAAATATATTACAATAAAAATAATTATAATGTCATTCTTCTAAGCCTTATTTTTTGGAATTTCATCATAATTGTTTTATTATCAATGCTATCAAATACATCTTTTTTCAATATAAGGCACTAAACAATCATTCAACAATTCATCCCTCATCCCATTACGGAGCGTAGCCTTGATGTATTAAGGGTGAACACCTAATTTAATGGTGGACAATCATTCAAACATGTACTAATTTTTTTTATAAAAAAAAATCCCAAATAATTGGGGGGCAAGTTTGTACCTAGGTCCGCGCACTGCATATGTATGTATGTATGTAGATAGATCTATATGTATACATATATACACACACATATATGTATATATAGTAAGACTATTATCTCCAAAGACGGAGCTTAATAGGGACATAGGGGGCCATGGCCCCCCCAAAAAAAAGAAATTTGTTTAAAATTTTTTTTAGAAAAATTTTATATAATGTAAAATTAAATTCCCCCCCCCATTTTTCTAAAACATTTTTACCTCTCTCTCTTTTTTTTTTTCATTTGCGGGTCAGCCTTTTATATCTTTGGACCTTATAATTCAATATTTGTTCCATGTGGGGTCTTGTGTGATTTATGTTAATCTTGTTATTTTTTTTTCTATATTTCATTCTAATTGCCTGAAATTTTTAGCTTATCAATGAAATTTACTTTTGTGGTGGTGTATTATTTAATATGCTTTTACCTATTTTACACTACATCTGTGGATGAAGTTTATTGATTTTTCATTCTAAACCTCAACTTCTTGCCTTCCAATATTGTGGTGTTCAATTACATGAAGTCTATGGTTGAACCAAAGATTCACAATCACATAAATTAAAGCCTCTTGCCTTCCAGTGTTTTTGGTGTATTTTTTTTTATATTATTTTATTTTCTTGTTTATATTCTTTTATATTTTAATGCATATAAAACTTGCCTTTAAAAAAAAAATTTGAGGGCACTGTCCCGAACCCCCGAATCCCCCACCACTATTTTGCCTCTCCAAATATTTGTCTCAAGCTCCGCCCCTGATTATCTCAATTAGAAAACGTGTGGAAAAGAAAATTGGTCGGAGAGATATGTGGCAGGGTTATTGATTCACTTTTACTTACGTTATTTAAAATTTATATTAGGGCATTTTAGGAAAATGAGTAAAATTAACTAATTTAACTCCTCTCTTTAATCTCCCAAAAATCGGTTAAATATGTCATATAATTAGGACCGGAGGGAGTATAATATATCTATAACATATTATATTGAGAGAAAAAAAATCATTTGGGATTAATGTCATCAAAAACTAATATAAAAACGTAGGACTTTACGTCGTGTAGAAATTTAAATAAAAACTATCCCAAATAAAAACAGGTAGAAATGCCATGCAGAAACGTAAATTTAGTAAAGTTTTTATACCGTTTCTACTAAATAAAATAAATAAAGATGAAAAGTTGAAACTTGAAATTGAAACCCTATTCCTATTTCGGTATTTCCATCGTGAGCGTCTGAGGTCTGAGCAACTGGAGTCTGGACTGCCTTGCGCCCTTGCCTCCTTGACCTTGAGAGTTGAGACCTACCTTGACTGACCCTGACCATCGTCATCCATCGAACCCAAACCATCGGCGTCGCCCTTGAGAGGTGAGAGGCATCGGACACAAAATCGTCGCGCTCGCTCCTCTGCTCGGACCCAAACCATCGGCATCACTAAGGTGTTATTTCTCACTTTCTTTTAGTTTTAAGTATTTCCTCTTCTCAGTTCTTTGACTAGCTAGCAGGTTTCGATTTCTATTTTCGACAATTAGGTTGAATTGTTGAAACCGTGCTCTTGCTTGTGCTCTCTCGTCTGCTTGTGCTTTAGTAAAATTCGAGAATAATGTAGGAATTAGGATAAATGTCACCTAGATAAATCTTCGACAAGGCTGAAACCGTTCTGTTTCTTGTGCTTTAGTTGTTTCTATTTTCGACAATTAGGCTCCGATTTGTATCTGGGATAAACCCTGCTTTAGCTGTTGACGGTGCTTTAGCTGTTCCCCTGTGTATCTGGTATAAACCGTGCTGTTT
Organism: Acacia pycnantha; assembly: GCA_025563575.1. Classification (NCBI taxonomy): domain Eukaryota; kingdom Viridiplantae; phylum Streptophyta; class Magnoliopsida; order Fabales; family Fabaceae; genus Acacia; species Acacia pycnantha. Next base: position 2,080,634 of record JAMWYP010000035.1, read on the forward strand.
TTTGTGCTCCGATTTGTATCTGGTATAAACCCTGTTGCTTGTGCTGAAAGCCTGAAACCATGCTGTAGGCTGTAGCTGATCTTGCTAAATTTAATTATCGTGTAATATTGTGTGATGTCCAAGTTTTCTGAATAAGTGATATTATTGTTGCTTTATGGGTTTTCTGCTTCATACTGAAGCAATATCTGGCTGACTGGCTCCCTCCCTAGCATTGATTTGAATGAATTGTTATAATTTAGGAACTGTTAAACTTTATTATTTTGATGTTTTTGGACTTATGTTTTATATATTTATGACTTATATCTTTTAAATATGAAGTTTTTCATTGAGTAGTGATTTATGATTTTCTTTTCATTCAATCTTGAGTAGTGATTTACTGATTTATGATTTTTTTTCCATTCATATATATATAATTTTGAACTCTAACCTAAAGTAGTAGAAAGTAGAAACTTTACGTGTCGTTTCTATGATTTACGTTTCTACCACCCCTTCCGTATCTATGTAGAAACTTGTTTTTGACAACATTGGTTGGGATATATTAGATTTGCACAGACGCAAAACACAAATAAAGAGGAGACAGACGACGCTAACAGGGGGGACGCAAAGAGAGCGGAGGGACGCACAGGCAGTACACGTGGAGAACAAATCTACAGACAGAGAACAGAACGGCAATGGCGGACGACGACTACAATGACATGGATATGGGGTTATCTCTCTTCATATTCTACTACACACATACATATTAATAAACTAGGGTTTTTCTGTTTCCCATTCATTTTTCACAATTGAAAAGCTTTTCTAGAAATTAAGCAACTCAGAATTCATCATTTTAGTTGAAATCAATGTCTTCTGCCAACCTTGATATCTTGTTTCTTTGTTTTTACTAAAATCGAAACTTCTTCCAACTCTCCTTCGATGGCCTGTGTTCTGTAATGACTATATATTTACACCCATGGTTATGTAAATTCACATTATGCTTATGCCAATGCAATGGTACAAGTTTTAGAGCTATGTTTTGTAGTCTTTCATTATTGTAAGTGTCTCATTGAAAGTGAATGCTGATGCAGATATGAAGAAGAACCACCAGAGCCTGAGATTGAAGTAGGGGACCCTATTTTTTTACCTTAGTCTTTCCCATAAGTCTTATGGAGCCTATTATTGAGTGACTATCTATTGAACTCACTGGTATGTTGGATGGTGGACAGGAAGGTGCAGAGGAGGATGTGGAAAACAATAACAATGATGACATGGCTGGAGAACAACTTGAAACTGAGGATAGGGAAGAACAAGAAGCTACAGAAAGGCCTAGGAAGACATCCAAATATATGACAAAATATGAGCGTGCCCGAATATTGGGTACCCGTGCTCTTCAAATCAGGTTCTTTTTTGAACTTTATTGAATATAGATTCTGTCAATCATATCTTTGTTATTGTGTTTATATGTATAATGTCTTCTGCTTGCTTGGCCAGTATGAATGCACCTGTCATGGTGGAGTTGGAGGGGGAGACTGACCCTTTGGAGGTAATACTTTACTACTTTCTTTTAATAAATAGTACTTTTGTACATTCTTTTATACTTTCTCTGTTCCTAAATATAAGAGCCATAGTGGAGGGATCTGCTTTGGTCCTAGATTTACCTTGTCTCCCTAATTTACAATTTGTTTTGTTCCACTCTCCCTATTGATTACAGGTATCAAAAGAGTAGTTTCTATTGCAAAGGATTAAAAGGGATACTTTAGGAAAACCAACACAAACCAACTTGGCTATGTTTCTTAATATCTACAAATTAGTTATCTTACATTACATTCTGTCTTGGTTAACAGTAATATCTGCTGCCGCTATTCTGATTGTTAAAAGTTTTCTGACCATTGTTCACTAGAATTGGTTCAGGTCTTCCGCTTTCTAATGGTCCAAGTTCAAAATCTGAAATAATTTTCTATGCATTTTGATAACTTGTTACTTGCTATTCCAAATTTCAATTATATGATGGTATTTTCTACATGAAAGTTCAAGTTTCTTTAGTTTGATAAAATAATATACTTTGCATTCCATTCTTGGCACTATGAAATGTACCAAACCAGTGTTTGAATTTTAAAAAATTATGAGAACTTGGTCTAGTACGCTCCTAAGTCCTCAGTGATACGGATTGCCTCTGAAGTTTAAGAGCTTTCTACCATCAAAGCTAAATTGTTGTTTGATTCCTACTTATTTATTTTGACTGAACAAAATGCTTTGTATGGTTCTATGTCAGTTTTCAATGGTAAAAATTCATGTGAACCTTGTCTGGTACACACTTCAGTTGTAAGGATTGACTCTGGAATTCAATGATGATATTTCTTCAGTTTCAATACACTACCTCTGGCCTTAATATAGGAGCTAGATAACTAATTTTTTTAGATTAAGGAAATAAGTTAGCTATTTGTTTAAAATGTGTGTTGAGTTTCCTAAAATATGCTCTTTAATCATCATTTGCATTGGAACTATCCGTTGATGAAAACCCTCTTACTATGTGTATTCAATAGGGATAGTTTGGGGAAAAAGTTATGAATTTGGGATATGAAGTAGATTGCAATCTTATATTTAAGACCAAAATAAACCCATAACTAGCTCTTATATATATTTATGACTTGAGGGAGTACATTTTATTTGGGGTAGATGGGTTGTTTGTTAATGTTCTTGTAATTCTTCTATTTTTCTCTCTCTCTCTCTGTTTTTTTTTGCACAATAGCGTATTTTTCATTTCAAAATTAACTAAAGATCCACGTCTGGTATTTTCTCCAAACTGTTTAGATTGCCATGAAGGAGCTTCGAGAGCGAAAGATTCCATTTACCATCCGCCGATACTTGCCCGATGGAAGGTAGGTGCTATGTGATATGGAAGCAAGGGCTTTTTCTGGTGTGGCATAAATCTTCCCTTTTTTTGTGCCAATCTCATGTTTTTCTGGTGTTGTTTGTGAAATTGTTAGCTATGAAGATTGGGGAGTTGATGAACTGATTGTGGAAGACTCCTGGAAGAAGCAAGTGGGTGGTGATTGATTTGCTTTCTGATCTACTACCAAAACAAGGCTTGTGGAGTAAAAAAGGAAACTAAGAACATAGACATTTGAAAATACCACTTCTATATGATCTTATCTCACCTTGGATCTGTGTCTTGATGCCAAAACTATGACCTTACTAAAAACTTTGCTTATTGTGCTGTTTGAAACATTGGCTTTTTCTATATGGCGTTGTGGTTTAGGCTTCCCATTTTAGCAATCCACTAGTCCATGACTCATGAATAGTATGGGATTTTGTTGGGGTCCCTTGTTGATTGTGCCATTGTGCATAAATTCGGCTTGCTCCTAATGGTGCTTAAATGGACTTGATCGTAAACCAACATGAAGTTGTCTTATTTCACTAGTTGGCCATATAGATCAAAAACCAAAAATCTAAAAGATCTAAAAAGTTTCTAAAAATTACATTGCAAATGAAGAGGTTGTGTTCCTTGTTTTTAATAGGCATGCGGTTTTTTTAATTGAAAGCAATCTTGTTTGAGGTAATTCAAATTTTGATTTACTATATTGTGAGTGACTAGTTTCTTCCATGATATTAGAAAGTTTTTTGGGGGAGAAATTCTGCAAAAGTGTCAAAAAAAAGAGCACATCTGTTGAAATGACCCTTAACGTTTTTAGTGGTGATAGGCAAAATTGCTCCTTAAAAATTTTTTGGATACCCAACGCGTCTGATTGGTTACTTTTGGAATAAAATTGTACTTTAATCCAAATAAATAATGTTAAGCCAAGTAATATGCACGAGACAAATTAGCCTCCCCAATTAGTGTTCTCACCATCATTCATCAAGACAAAAAAACAAAAAATAAAAAAGCAACTACAGTGATAAATGAGATATAAAGGTCTTGTTTGATTCTATTTTTAATTTTTTTAAGAAACAGTTTTACAAAAAAAATTGTTTGGATGATTGGTTAAGAAACTCATTTGAGAATAAAAAATATAAAAATTTGCTGGACATTAAACAAGATACAGCACTCTGCTTATTACCTAATTTTTTTTATAAAAAAAATATTAAAGCTGCTTTTGTTTTTTGTTTTTTTTTTAAAATTAGTTTTCTGTGCAAAACACGGGACCATTTTTATTAATTTACATATAAAAGATTATTTGTACCGAAGGAATTTAAGTTTTAAGTTATAATGTTAAAATGGAAATTTTATTTCATACATATATTATTGGCTTTGTAATTACAAATACAAAATAATATAATTAAATTGTTGTTGAATTGAAGTTTGATTTGCATAAATGTAAATACTATGATCAATGCCAACTTGGTATTTATTCATTGTGTTGTTGCCTTACCATGGAGGTACTTCATATCTTTCATATCTTGCTTCTCCTTCAGCATCTTCATAAATCTTTATATATAATTAAGGAGAGTTGACTGCTGCAATGGCTAGAAATAAATTAGTGTGTTTCATAATTGTTAGTTGATATGAAGAATTGAAGCTAGTTATATATATTTGTTGTGTGATTTTGAAATTTTTGTCATTGAAGTACCTCTTGTTGCTTAGTCTTCTAGAGTTCTAGGCTTGTTTCTTCTTTTGGTTGCCCTATACTTGAGTCCAGATCATAAGCGAGCACTTAAATTAGATTTGGGAAAAAAAGACTATTCAGAGAAACTCAAGATTATATGTTAAAAAACACAAGGGATTTTGTTAACATTTTTGTTATCCAATGATAGAGTGTAAGAGGGTGCGCTGTCTGCCTGGGGCTTCTAATCGGACGTTTATAATGAATCTTTTTTCAACAGAAGAAATAGCTTCAGTTCTATACAGATAAAAAGAGAAATACAATTGCGCCGAGCAGAGTTTATAAGAGATCTAGTAGTTACTAGATAAAATCAACACTGAAATTATCAAGACAAATTTTGAACTTTATGACACCTTTAACCAAAATAACCCAAAAAATAAATATTTCAAACTCTCAAGATGACCATCATGTCCACCTCTATTTCAAGCACTCTTTTCCAGAAGATTTTGATTTCCAATTGTTAGAAATATAATAGTTATTCTGTATCTAGTGGTTATAACTGTAAGATTTTGTAGAATATTTTTAGTGTTCATATGTCTTGTATCCATAGGTTCTTTTGTATTTCTATAGCTAGAATAATATTCTAGAATGTTGTATCGTTCAACATAAATACAAGGCTACGTTTGAGCACCGATAGTGTGCTTCAGTCTTATAATCAATTGTTCTCTAGTTTTCTAACTTGGTATCAGAGCAACAAGGTCTACCTCATCCTCCTTTGTTGATTACGGCTCTTCCTCAAATGCCAAATCCTATTCTCTTTTTAGTTATTTGAGCCAAACCACAATGATCAAGTTGGATCATGCTAATTTCCTAGTTTGGGAGTCTATCGTTTTTCCTCTAATTGAAGGGAATCGGCTTGAAGGTCATATCAATGGCACAATGAGTGCTCCGTCAAAGTTCATTTATGATGATGCGGGAAACAAAGCAAATGCGACGTATTCCAATTGGTTTTCATTTGATCGAATGTTAGTAGGATGGTTAAGGAATACAATGACATAGGATGTCGTGCTCAACTTCTTCACTGTCAGACTGCTGAAGCAGTGTGTAATGGTGCTAGAGATCTCACTTGTGCGACGACAAAGGCACGAGTGATGGTTGTGAAAAAAAAAATTACACAACACCAGCAAAAATACACCGAAGATGGAAGAATATCTTAACAAAATGAAGAATCTCGTTGATGAACTTGCTCTTGCTAGTTTGCCTGTAGCAACAGATGATGTCATTCTTCATACTCTCAACGGTTTAGATGCAGAGTACAATGCGATTGTGGTTAAGCTTGTTGATAAACTCGATCTGACTTGGATTGAGGCACATGCGTCTATGCTTTCTTTCGAATCACAACTTAGTGAGCTAAATCATTTTTCAAATTTGAGTATACAACCTTCAATGAATGCTGCTCAACATGTCTCTAACAATGTTTATCATGACTCAGGAAACAACTGTGGCTAGATAAACAATTCTCAGAATTTCAGAAACAGAGGAAGACGTTTTCATGGCGGTTAGTTTGTTGGTTGACCATTCCGCATTCATTGCCAATGTTCTAGCCATACTATAGCTACATGCTATTATCGTGAAGATGCTGGTTATAAAAGTAACTACTATGTTTCTCCTCAGACTTACTATGCTAATCCCTATTTAGTTGCAGATCCTCTATGGTACATGGATAGTGACGCTAATTATCACGTAACTCCCAATCCTAAGCAACTGGAGGAAATTGTTCTAGTTGGTAAGTCGCATCTTACTACTTGTACTAGTGAACAAAGTCCATTTCTAGATATTGGTTCAACTGCTATACCTTGCACTCGTTATTTTAAGCTATTTCTTAAAGATGTTCTCTATGTTTCTTCTGCTACTAAAAGCCTGATAAGCGTTAATAAGCTAATACGTGATAATCTTGTTCATGTAAATTTCACTAATCAGAGTTATGATGTGGAGGACTCAGTGACCGACAGACTACTACTATAGGGGGTTCCAAAGGAAGGAATGTATCCAAAGAATGAAAGAAAGTTTGGTGTTCAATCAAAGGTGTTGATGGTGGTACATGATGATTTGCAATTTTAGTTTATAAAATGGCATCATATCTTGGGACATCCGAGCACCAAAGTTCCAAAACACATTCTAAATAAAAGTAACAAGAGAGCTTCAAATGTTTCTATCAGTGATAATTATGTATGTGAAGCTTGCCAATTAGGGAAATAACAATTGTTGCTTTTTCCATCTTCTGTGTCACAATCTTCTTTTCTACTTGAATTAATTCACACAAACTTATAGGGTCCTGTTCCTATACAATCTCATAGTGGTCATAGATTCTACATTCACTTTGTCGATGATTATAGTCGTTATATATGGTTATATCCTTTAAAACATAAAGGAGAAGCAGTTCATGCATTCAAACATTTCAATGCATTTGTGGAAAATCAAGTTTATTTAAAAATTAAAGTTATTCAGTGTGATATAATGACAGTGAATATAAACCTTTTATAGCTATAGCACAAGAAGCTGGAATCAGTGTTCAATTTACATGCCCATATACTTCGTCTCGGAATGGTCGAGCAGAGAGGAAACATCGACACATTGTAGAAATGGGTTTAACACTATTAGCTCATGCTGTTATGCCAGTAAAGTTTTGGGCTGATGTTTTTCAGCAAGCAGTGTTGCTAATTATTCGATTACCAACGCCTGTGCTGCAAAATGGTACACCCATGTTCAAGTTGATGAAAACAGAACCAAAGCACAATACTCTTCAACCATTCGGCTGTATTTATTATCCATGCCTCAAGCCATATAATGTCCATAGATTTCAGTTCCACGGTCAAATATGTGTTTATATTGGCGTAGCGTCTCAACAAAAAGTCATCGATGTTTGAGTGCGTCAGGTAAAATTGTCATCTCAAGACATGTTGTTTTTTTATCTAAGTGTTTTTCCTTTTAGAATAAATTTTATGAAGCAAGTTGTCTTGACTGAAGCTCAAGCAAGCTCAATTCCTCCTATAATTCAAGTCAGTGAAGGAGTCAGGACAATAAATGAGGCTAATGACGAGAGTAGTGATGATTGTTCTTCTGCGGGACAATCTTCTCCGCAAATTGAGAATGATGGGTCCATTGAGAATAATGGTTTTGCTTCAATGTCTTGCCCAATTTCTACTGGGTCCAACAACCAACACTCTATGGTTACAAGGGGCCAAAGATGGCATAGTTAGGCCCAAGTACCTATATGTTGGATCTTTCAATGTAGAAGACTCTCTCACAATGAAGGCCAGCTCAGAACTCTTAGAACGCTCATTTGTTTGAGAAGCCTTGTCTTCTCCGGCATGGCTCAATGCGATGAACGAAGCGTTTAATGCTTTATTACGGATTCGAACTTGGTTGTTGGTGCCATACAACAATCAAAAACTCATTGACAATAACTGGGTATTTAAGACCAAGTTTCGAGCTGATGGATTGATTTTAAAGCACGAGGTGAGATTGGTCGTGAAAGGTTTTCAACAAGTTCTTGGTGTGGATTTCAGTGAGACTTTCAGCCAAGTCGTAAAATCAACCACGATTCGAGTTATTATGTCAATTGCAGTGATTTACAAATGAGAAATTCGACAACTCAACATCAACAATGCGTTTCTTAACAGGTTTCTATGAAAGGAAGTCTACATGTTTCAACCAGAAGGCTTCATCGATCAAAGGCGGCCAAATCATGTCTGTAAGTTAATCAAAGCTATTTACGGCTTGCGACAAGATCCATGAGCTTGGTTTGGTCGATTACGTTTTACATTGATCAACTGGGGTTTTCAGAACTTGAAGAGTGATATTTTTGTTTTCATGCTTCAGACGCATACCTTGATTGTTTTCATTCTCATTTCACTACTACAAAATATGGATTTTACTTCCCCAAAAGACGTCCCTTTTATAAATAGGAAAGTAAAAAATAGAGGCGATGACATTTTTGTAATTATATGTGGAAATTTTGACACATTAGACATCCCTTTAATAAAAAAAGGATGTCAAAAGTTAATTTTGACATCCCTTTAACAAATTGGGACGCCGAAATCTCTACTTTTAGCGTCCTAATTTAAGAAGAGATGTAAAAAAACTCCCCTTTTAGCGACAAAAACACCACTTTTGATGTCCCTTTTGAATTTGGAACACCAAAGTCAAACCCATTGCGCTCTCACCGATGCTTTCTCCCATTTCTCTTGTCTTTATTTTTTCTCTGATCACTCTTTGTTAAAATTCAATCCAGAGGAGTATTTCCTCCTTTTCATTCATTCGTTCATTCATCCGTTCATCCGTAATTTTCCTCTTAATGAGGTAAATTTATACAAGCAGAGATTAACGACCTGAACACAATAGTAGGTAACAACCTCTTAAAATATTCCCCTTTTCTAGATAACCTATTCTAATCTAATAACAATCATTCAAATTCAAATACTAACAATAATTCAATAGCAACAATAATTCAAATTCAAATAATCTAAATAATAATTCAAATTCAATTTATATCTTCAACACTCCCCCTCAAGTTGGTGCAGAAATGTCGGTCATGTCCAACTTGCCAATCACTTCTTCAAACACTTTTCCTAAGAAGATGCGGGAACAGGAGGCATAGAGATAGACAACCAGAGTTGTTCTTCTACAAAGGTCTTGAGTAATGAGATCCAAAGCATTCAAGTACATTCATCAACGAATGATACATATTCGAGTACATTCATCATATACGGAGTGGAATAATAAGAATCAGAGAAAGAAGAGACTTTAGTCGGCCCCAAATATCAGAGTAAATAACTTGAAAGGGAATGCAACTTTTATTCAAATTGGGATAAAAAGGGATTCGGGATTCAATGGCTTTTAGCCATTTCACAAGTAGAAGGGATTTGGAATTCGATGGCTTTTAGCCATTTCAAAAGAAAAAGGGATTCGAGTTTCGGTGGCTTTTAGTCATTTCACAAGAAAAAGGGATTCGAGATTTGCTGGCTTTTAGCCATTTCACAAGAAAAAGGGATTCGAGTTTCCCATGGAGGACGGTGGGAAGGCGGAATTGATGGCAGGGTCAGGGTTCTCCATAGGAAATTTGGGAAATTAGGGATTTGATCGGGTAACAAGAAAAAGAATATAGGACTTTAGGTTCCCTGGATCGAAACGCTTTGATACCATGTTAAAATTCAATCCAGAGGAGTATTTCCTCTTTTTCATTCATTATTTCATTCATCCGTTTATCCGTAATTTTCCTCTTAATGAGGTAAATTTATACAAGCAGAGATGAACAACCTGAGCACAATAGTAGGTAACAACCTCTAAAAATATTCTCCTTTTCTAGATAACCTATTCTAATCTAACAAGCAGGACATCCCCCTGCGCGTTGCGCGATGCAACATTTTGGGAAACTTACAGGGAATCTTGAACATAAATTCTTTACAATACACAACTAATTGACTCAAGAAAAGAATTGTAAATTTGAAATCGATTGAATGAGGGAGTTGAACTATTTTAAACTTAGAAATATATGTGAGCATCTCAAAAACATCATCAAAAGGACATGAACATGGTAGACATCAAACTACATCGCCTGTTGAATATGTAGAATCGACTTCAAAGATAGTTCAATTATGTCACTAATACATTTCTAAATATTTCCTTGTATACGACATTGGTGGTTGTACATTTTTCACCGTTTGCAGTGTCTTGTATAAGAATCTCCAGCCCAGCAATATTGGTGACTCTTGATAAAGCAACGTATAATTGTCCATGTGTGAACACATGCTTCGACAAATATAACCCAACATTTTGTAATGACTGACCCTGACTCTTGTTAATTGTCATTGCAAAAGACAATGTAATAGGAAACTGCCGTCTCTTCATCCTAAAAGGTAGGCTACTATCTGAAGGATTCATGTCCATCCTGTGGATCAAAACCCTCTCATTTGGATTCGACCCATTTAGTGTTAATCCTTTAATGACATTCTTTCCAAGATGTGTGACACGTAGTCTCGTTCCATTACATAAGCCAGCAGATTGATCTATATTCCTTAACAACATTATAGGTACGCCAACCTTGAGTATAAGAATATGCAAAGGGAGACCTGAACAAATAATTGTATTAAAAAACTCCGTAGTGTACAGATCTTCAAATCCATCAACCTCTTGAGAGGACTTGTAAATAGTATCACAACTATAGTACTCCATCAACTGACCAGGTAATAAAGAGCACATGTATTCATTTATCTGGTTCACACTTTCAATTGTTGGGCACAAAATACTTTAGGTAAAAAAATACATACATGTATTTAAAATAGAGAATAAATGACACAAGAGAATTAAATTAATAAATCACTGAGAGTTAATAAGAAACATCTTCCCCTTCTGTAGTGAAGATGCATAAGGTACCCTTAATGTATCTCTCACTTTACATAGGAACACAATTCCACACCTGCACCTAGTTAGAAGACATGCAACCATAATGACTGCATCAAATGCCTACTAGTACAGAATAGAGGAAGTTCATCAACACTTGCAATATTCACATGAAATAAAGAGTTTATTTTTCTTGGTTGTTGGCCATGATAGTATAAGTATTTTGTAGCAAATGCTTTGCTCTGTTTTTTATTATTATTCAATACTAAATAGAACCAGTGCAGATGGAATGGCATACAATTGCATTTGTTGGTCAAATCTTCATAACATTACTAAGAAAAGTACTTACAATGAGCAACATTCAAGCAACATATTGTACTGCATTTACTACATTGACAAAAAAGTAGATGCCCTCCTAAGACACAAGCTTTTAAACCTTGTGGAATTTGACAGAACATTACAACGAAAGACCACAAGAAAGCTGAGCAATACAACCAACATTGCAAAAAAGTACTTAAAATACTCAAGGAGATAGAGTAATTTGCTCAATTCTTTTCCTGCTTGATTGACTTAAGTGGCTTGGTGGATGACTGCGCTGGAGATATAGGTGCATATGCAACAGAGTTTGAACCATGAACACAAGCTTTCTTCGAAGAAACCTTACGCTTCCCCTTGAAGGAAGAAGAGTTACATCATCAGAAATAGAAACTTCATCAAGTTCAATGGTAGGGAACATTTCAGATAGAGTAATAGAAGCTTCTGCACCTGCAGAAATAGAAACTTCATCAAATTCAATGGTAGGGAACATTCCAGATAGAGTAATAGAAGCTTCTGCACCTGCTGAATCCTTATTTCTAGCAGTGGCATTCCTCATGAAAACAATATCCTCTTCTTCATCATGATATAATCCGCTTGGTTGTCCAACCTAGTAAGTATGAAAATGAGAGGATAGTTAGTATGGTTAAATGAATTGTACAACACAAGGAAAAATAAGTGAACTCGGTAACACAAAACCTGAGAAGCTGCTTCATTAAAGTCATCAATAAGATTAGCACAGTCAGCATATGTGGTGACCGAGACACTTGAATTTGGGTGCTCCTTGTTGTACTTGTTCAACTTCATCTTTAGAATCATTTTCTTGCCAATCAAGCTGTCAATTTCACTTGGAAATTCATAGCGCAAAGCCTCCTAGTAGAATAGATTATCAACGTTAGCAAAAGATTGAAAGCACCATGTAATTGATAGCCCCAAGCTAGAATTAAACCTCTGGAAAATTGAGATGGGCACACTGAGCTAGAATATCAGCTTTTAGCTCCGCTGCACTTTTCTTCATTATCTCAGATGCATGCTTGTCAAAAAACACAATCGAGGCAGTACCAGAATCATCACTGATAAGGTAATTAAGCCGCAGCCTGCAGAAAGTGAAACCTTATGAGATCTATACCTTATACAATGAGTATACTTGGATTGGATAGTGCATCGTTTCCCCTTACAATAATTGCTGCCACAGGAAGCCAAACCATTGGTTACTTTTGGTTTAGTGCCACACCTTGAACACCCGTCATAAACCCAACCATGACGGGTTTCAAATTTCTTAAACTCACACACAACAACAAAGTGTTTATCCTGCAAAACATTGTGGGGAAAGTTAGTTCTCAAGAGTTGACAGATTGGAATGACGAAAAAGATTAATTTCAAGCACACCACTTCCTGATGAGGGATCTCAGCTACTTTGATTCTGGGTGTATTCCTCAGGATACTGTGAACAGCAGAAGTAGACTTCTGTGACTCTACTGATGGAGTGAGTGAACAAATGGTTGGTGATGGCAAATTTTTAGCACTGAGGGAAATCATTGAGAGAGTGAGTGATAAATGCAGATAGATATACAGTTTAAGTGCAGTAATATCCAAGAAATGGGTGGCACACACCATGCCAAGAATTCTGCAACCTCTGAAAACTTCTCATTTAAGTGGACCTTCGTAGCATGGAAAGAGCTGCAAACCTCAGGTTGACCTGAAAATAATACATGCACAACTTGAAATAGGGAACATTGAACCACAGTGAGTAATAGAACAAAAGTCATTAATGCTAACAATAAAACTAACCACTTTTATCAAAACCAATTCTAGCCAGCTGCGCAACCAACACTATTGGCTTTTGCATGGCATTGAAATCATTCACAGAGAAGTCCAAAGAACACTGATCATGCAAAACCATCTGAATATGATTGTCCCTTGTAAAAAAGAAATTATTGTCAATTAGTAATGCGGAATATGGAAAGAGAAACCTGTGTTTGCAAATTTTTGATTGGCAGCAATATGAATTGTATTTCATATATCAAGTGGTCAAGTAAAAGAATCCAACGAAGATGAAGTAGATACAATGGAATGTTTGCATTAGAAAAGTTAAGATTGTAATTTTTTTGGTAACGTGGAATTCGGTTATAGTAGAGAAATACTATGTCATAAGCACCTATCATAACATAAAATTGGGAAATTGACATGCTTAAAGGACATGAACTTTTGACTTATGCGAAGAAGGCATGGAAGTGAATTAGAAATTGTGGTATGTTCCTATTTAATGTAGCCCACATGTTAACATTTTAGATACTCTTAAAAAAGGTAAAATAAAAAAGAAAAGAGAGAACTTGAAGCAGCAAACACATTATAGTATGGAAGTGATCTCTCAAATATGGTTTGTTTGCATTAGGATAAAAATTGTCGTATTTCCTATTTAATGTAGCCCACATGTTAACATTTCAAATACTCTTAAAAAAGGTAAAATTAAAAAGAAAAGAGAAAGCTTGAAGCAGCAAACACATTATAGTATGGAAGTGATCTCTCAAATATGGTTTGTTTGCATTAGGATATTTAAGTTTTCTAATGCATTAGGATCTTTAAGTTTTCTAAGCTTGAAGCAGCAAACTCCATGTCATATTAAACTATATATGTATTCAAAAAGGGCAATAGAGTATTCATATAACTGAGACAAAAAACAGTAAACACATGGGATGTGTACCTGTTATCAACCAAAATAATTCTAATCTTCTTCTTGACCTCTGCTCCTGAATGATATTCCTCTAATGGGCCAATACTCATGACAAAACCAATGACATCTGTGAAAGAATGTATTAGTTTTGTGGCCAAAGAAGTGAAATGAACAACTGAGGAAGAACATGTACTCACCAAACAAATTTCTTGTATGATTCTCAGTAGTTTGAGTTAGTATTTCTTGAATGGGTAGAAAGCTGAACCCAGTCAGTGGTATTGTAGCAGTCTCTTCTTTTACATAAGTGGCAGAATTGAAGAGCAACTTAAACGTGTGGTTTGCAACCTTGTAATCCTTCGCATTAGGAATTACTTCCAGATTTTCCATAAAGTAACAATGCCCTTTGATCTGGTCTTTGTCATAGTGTTTGAATAATGACTTGTTCAGAATTGAGGCTTGGATTTTATCACCCTTCAGCCAAATATGCCAAGCATGAAATTAGTAAGGAAACTACAAAACATGTCATAAATAGGAACTTGATCAAGTTCAATGGTGGGGGAGGTTTCAGATCATGAAATAAATGCTTCAGCAACCACTTAAGCCTTATCATTGTGAAATATAGCAAAGATGTATAGAATGTTTGAACATCTTCTGCTGAAAATCATCATCCAAGTCCAGCTTTGGAACACTCACTCTGATTACTGCAATAAGAAAGGCAATCTCATCCAAGTGTAGGAAATGATGTTTCTTATCATATTGGTCATAAAATGTTTTTTTTTCCAGGGGGAAAAAGCTCTTCTTCCTTTTCTTTGAGAGGAAGAAGGATAGGAGTTGGTCAGTTAGACCAAAGAGGAATTAGTATTAGTGAGGTGAAAAATAAATGAACAGCCACTTTGTACCAAGACAGTAGTAGAAGGAATAAACAGACTATATTAATTTCTATATAATAGACAGAAGATCTTGAGTAGCACAAGCAATGAAAAAGTTAAATTTAAAATTTCCTAAAGTAAATAAAAGCATTAGAAAGGATACTTTCTATAGTCCCAGCTCTACCCTGCTTCATCATCATTCCTAGGCAAACATGCTTTTCAGTGTCAATCTGATTCAGAACTGAATGACAAGTGGGGTAACAACGTTGATGATAGAGTAAGAGATTGGTAAATGTTAAAGATAAATGAAACATCAATGGATGTGGGGGCATACTTGTTTGGATGCTTAAACAGAACATAATACATTGGATCTTGTAAAGTTTCTTTAGATGACAGCTTTAAGAATTGCACGACAATATAGGCACATGTAGCAATGCTGAGACCATGAAAAATTAAGAAAATGAACTAAATTAACAATTCCTAGCATTCAGATGACCAAGAAGCTCATTATGAACTTGAATTTCCAGGAATGAACCACTTGAAACAGGTTGTGTCATAAAAATAATATAATGGATATAATGTATTTTCATAAAATTTATAAGAGGTAAGAGAAAGCAATAAAGACATACTGCTAGAGCCACAACGTTGATATAGAAGTCTATTAGTGTTGTTGTCATCCACCTGCAACATTTGGAGCTAAGCATCGCATGAACAAAAGAAATTATAGAAATTATAGAAAGCACGCTCCCATGGAAGAGAAGAGAAGTTGTACCCTGACAGTAGTGATAATTTTTCCATCCTAAAAGACCAGATCTTAAACGCAACAGCAAAGAAGGAACAGGTCTGAAACGCAACAGTGAAGAAGAGGAGGCATGGATCTGGCGGAAGAACATGGATCATTTATTGGAGCTGAGCTAAGGGCATAGCTGGCAGAGCTGAGGGGCTCGAAGCTCCTAGATGATGGAAATGGTTGCCGGTGTCGGTAAAGAGAGGAGGATTTCTTCAGGAAGGCGATAATGAAGAACCAAAAAGCTTTCTTGAAAATGAGCTGAGGGTATAGCTGTCGGTTGAGGGCAATTTCGTGAAGAGAGCAATGAAGATGGAGTAAATGAAGAGGGGCTATTTCGTAAATCATACAGTTATGGGGAAACGTGAAAAGAGACACCTCTGTCAGCAATTAATTAGTATAACATTTCAAAATAGGTTTTTTTTTTTTTGTACAACAAATATGATTTTCTGATAAGGTGAAACCTGCATTGGGGTATACAATATACAAATGAATTCCTTCTACCTCCACCTACTGAAGCAAGCACAGAGCCCCAAAAAGCAAACGCTTGGCATATGCAGCTGACACTGTTTAAATAAACAGTGATTTGTAAGTGCATGAACAGTTGATAGCTTATAATGCTATTAGTATTAAGGATATATTGATAACAATCCTTCAAATTCAAATACTAACCATAATTCAAATTTAAAGAATCCAAATAATAATTCAAATTCAATTCATATCTTCAACACTCTTCAATTTGGCTCACATCTCTTTGACTCCTCCTGCTTTCCGACGTCGACGATTTCATGGTGTGGGCCAATGATGAACGAGTCGCCGGATTCTGCACTTGGAAACACTACACAAGCAAAGATGCTGACGTCGATTTCAGATCTGGAGATGGTGGTGGAAATGGCGTTCTCTGATTTTCCAGATTTGGAGACATCTTTGCGGCAAGGTCGACTAGAATCACCGTGAGAAAGCAATTTGTCTTTGCTGTTGTTGGAAGGGTGAGAAACGAGAGCTAAAAAAGAATCGAGGAAGGAGATGCAGGGGATACCAAAGTCGCTACCGTCAAGCAAGGATGGGTTTTTTTTTGTTTTTCCTCCAGGTTGTTTTTTCTTTTTAGATTTGTTGAGGGCATGGATGGGTTTTTTGTCTTTTCTTCCGCAAATCATTGATTTTCTAACAATGCACCTCTGATTGATTCATGATTGTTTTTTTCTTCTTCCACCGAGATTTTCTTTCTTTCTCCAGGTTGGTTTTTTGTTTCTAGGTGGGTTCTCTTCTTCCACCGACTCTGCAATGCTTGGTTTTTTGTTAGCTTCAATTCTTTCTTTGATTCATTTCTGTTAGCAATTTCAATATGATTAAACCATTCTTCAAACCATTTACGCATAGATCTGGAGCTACGATGGCTTGGAATGTTTTCAAGTTCTGCACTGCTTGGTTTTTTCTGTGTTTACCCACTTGTTGCTCCTCCCTCCCGAAGTGGTCGCTTATCACTATTGCAGTTTGGGTTTTTTTTAAAGGACCTACGACGTCCTAATTTATTGGGGACGCCGTTAGTCTGACTTACTATGTCTTTCAGATAAGCGTCCCCCTATAAAAGGACGTAGAAACTGTAAAAAAACAAACCTTAAAGAGGTTTTCTATAATAGTGTTTATATCGATGATATTATGGTGAGTGATAATAATCCTTTTTATGTGGATAAGTTTGTGAAGAAGTTGAATTTATTTTTTTCACTAAAAGATTTAGAACCATTATAATATTTTCTTAGTTTAGAAGTTTATAGAGACGAACTATAAATTTATTTGAATCAAGCTAAGTATGTCATTGATTTGCTGAAGAAGTTTGGCATGACAGATTGTGACTTAGATGATAGACGTTCCATGGTAGGGATGTGTGTATTTTTGAGAAATAGTCTTATTTCTTGGTCATCAAGAAAACAAAAGGTTGTTTCAAGGTCTAGTGTTGAATCTGAGTATAGATCTCTTGCTAATGGATCTTCATAAATTAAATGGTTAAATTCATTACTGTTTGAGATATGTTTGTTTCTTAAAAGACCTTCAGTAATATGGTGTGATAATTTAATTGCAAAAGCATTGGCTGCCAATCCAGTTCAACATGCTAGAAGTAAACATATTGAAGTTGATGTACATTTTATTAGAGATTTAGTTTTATTTGGATTAATTGATATCAATTATATTCCTTCTTCATATTAGATTGCAGATTGTTTCCCAAAACCCCCGTCACAGTCATAGTTTCAGTTTTTTAGAGACAAACTCAGGCTATTGGTTACACCTTCTTGTTTAAGGGGGATGCTAGAATATAATTAGTTATTCTGCATCTGATGGTTATAACTGTAAGAGTTTGTAGAATATTTTCAGTGTACACGTATGTTATATCTATAGGTTCTGTTATATTTCTATAGTTGGAATAGTCTTCCAAAATGTTGTATCATTCAGCATAAATACAAGGCTACATCTGAGCACCAATTGTGTGCTTCAATCTTATACTCTGTTGTTCTTTGGTTTTCTAACTCCAATCAAAGTACATAGTTAGTAAAGTTGTAATTAATGAGTGATATTAGTCAATCATCTATTAATTATTAATATTATTAATAATAAAACATGCGCTAACAACATCAATTAAACTTTTTATCATCATCAATATGCATGCCACACACCTAAGGAAGATAAAGTAGTAAAATCGGAACCATAGATAAAGTAAGTTTTTAATTAAAGATGTACATACCCAAGGAAAAGAAAATATCAAAATTATCCCAGGGAGAATATTCCTGCAACATAACTATCATAAACCATTTTTCTATTTCGAAACATGTGTGAAATTATTTCAGAAAGATGGTGAGTCTGACTGTCAAAACATCCCAAGAATAATGATAACAATTATATATACAAATATTCTTGAAAACGATTTTAACTGTTTGAATAAGATCATATATACCATAAACTAACTTCCAAATATCATTCTTCTTAGTAATAATGATG
This sequence comes from Acacia pycnantha, assembly GCA_025563575.1. NCBI lineage: Eukaryota > Viridiplantae > Streptophyta > Magnoliopsida > Fabales > Fabaceae > Acacia > Acacia pycnantha. The sequence continues at coordinate 2,099,192 of JAMWYP010000035.1, forward strand.
CACTTTTAATTTCATCTATACTGTAAATTAAACTAGATTGGATATAAAACATCAGCACACGATTTGAGCCTCCAAGTTATGTGAATGGCCCTTTAACCCTTGTCTGGTTTGATAGAGAGGGGAGTGAGGGATTTTAATGAAAGGAAAGAGAAGAGGAAAAATGAGAAGAATGATTTTGATTTAAAGAAATGAGAGAGATTCTGATGATTTTTTTTTTAGATTAGGAGATAATGAAAGATGGAAATAGTCAAAATGCACTGTCCTCTCCAAATCCTCCAATTTTAGGGTCTCCTATTTGCTTATCACAAGGGCCTCCAACCAAACACTTAACAAACACATAGTGGTATGTATGAATGAATGAAGCTTCCTCATACTGTTCGGCTGGATTCAATTGACCAACGCCTTACGCCCTTACCTTGTCCTCTTCTGTTGGCGAGTTTCGGTTGGAAGAAATAAAAAAAAAAAAACGTGTTGACATCACCCTCGATTCCTTTTTTTTAAAAAAAAAAAATAACATATTACCCTCGACTCTATCCACAAACAACTGTTGTGCTTTGCACCAATGATGCATTTCAACTCCCTTCCAAAACTTAAATGGCCCACCAACCGACCCCATGAGCAAAGAAGTCAAACATACTACCGAACTTATCACGAAGAGTGGAATTAAAGATAGCCCCCAAAAATAGGAACAATAAAATATCTTTGTTATTTCCATCACCCTCTCGTCCTAATTATAAGATCTAATTGACTTTTTTTAGAAAGATTAAGAAAACTAATTAAATTACTTTATAGTATAATGACCAATTAGCTTGTTGCTTAACATTGGTGTTCAGGGGCAGAGAACAGTGAGAAGGAAGAGCAAAGAGGGGCTTAGCCGCTTAGCTCTTCTATTATGCTGATCTGTCTTTGTTAGAGTATAAATGATTTAGCATTTCTGCATTATTGTAATATTGTGTAACTGTAAGATTCCCTTGTGCATACGTGTCCATATATCACAGGGTTTGTTATGATTGTAAATCTATGGATATTCTTCTAGAATAGTGTATTGAGATATATAAATACAGAGCAGGGCCAGAACAATTCACTGCGCCTTTTGATACATTTTTTTTCTGTTTATGTTGTATTCCTCACTTGGTATCAGAGCACAATATGTCTACAGCATCTTCTGTTGATTCCGGCGCTTCCGCCACCAGTCGCTCATACACCTTGTTCAATTCCTCTAGCCAAACCACAGCGATCAAGCTGGATCACTCCAACTTCTTGGTTTGGGAATCGATAGTCTTGCCGCTCATTGAAGGAAACAGACTCGACGGCCACATCAATGGTCTAGTTCGAGCTCCGGCGAAGGTTGTCGCCGGTGATTCCGGCAACACGGCTAATCCAGCATATCTGGAATGGTTCTCTGTTGACAGGATCTTGGTTGGGTGGCTACGAAACACTATGACTCAGGATATAGGTGCTCAACTCTTGCACTGTCGCACCGCTGAAGATCTCTGGAAGGGTGCTCGGGGTCTCACCTGCGCTGGTACTAAGGCTCGCGTCTTGGTTATTAAGCATGAGCTCCACAATATGAGGAAGAGCTCGGTGAAGATGGCGGATTACCTGAGCAAGATGAAGACACTTTCCGATGAGCTTGCTCTTGCTGGTTCGCCAGTTGCTGTTGATGACTTAATACTCCATACTCTTAATGGTTTGGATACGGAGTACAATGCGATTGTCGTCAAACTCGTTGATCAACCGGATCTGTCTTGGGTCGAGGCTCAGTCGGCCTTATTATCCTTTGAAATTCGTCTGACTCAGTTTTCCAGCCTCACCATCCTGCCATCGATCAACAATGCTCAGTCCCACCAGGACTCCAGTTCTGATTCCGGTAGCAACCGTGGTGGACGTCACCGTGGTGGTCGGAGTAACAGAGGAGGCAACGGCGGCCGGTTCCGTGGAGGTCGTCGTGGTGGTGGGGGGAGACCATTCTGTGTTAACTGTCAACGCCCTGGCCATACCATTGCCACTTGTTACTATCGCAATGATTCCTCTGGTTTAAATCATTTCACACCTCCTCAAGCCTTTTATGCCGCTAACTCTTCTGCTTTTACAAATCCCTCATGGTACATGGACAGCGGTGCGAACTATCACGTTACACCCAACTCTGAGACACTTGAGGACATAACCACTGCTGGTAAGTCTTACATTACTACCTGTACTGGACAACAAAATCCAATCGCTGGAATCGGTTCAGTCACTATTCCTTGCAATCAGTCCCAATTGTTTCTTAAAAATGTTCTTCATGTCCCGTCAGCTACCAAGAACTTGCTAAGTGTGAATCGCTTGATTCTTGATAATCCTGTCTGTGTTGAATTTTCTGACTCTGGTTGCACTGTGAAGGATATGAAGACCAGCCAAACACTTCTCAGGGGAATTCCAAAGGAAGGAATGCACCCAATGAAAACAAGAAGAATTGATCCAGTCCCTCAAGCATGTGTTGCCACACACGATGCACCTCATGAAGATCTTATTTACTGGCACCATGTTTTAGGACACCCCAGCACTAGAGTTCTCAAGCAAATTCTCCCTAGTTGTAATAAGAAATTGTTCAATGTTATCTTGAGTGATAAACTTATATGTGAAGCATGCCAATTAGGGAAATCCAAATGTTTACCATTCTCTGTTTTTGTTTCTCAGTCAACAATTCCTCTTGAATTAATACACACTGATCTTTGGGGCCCTGCTCCTGTTATTTCAACTAGTGGCCATCGATATTACATTCTTTTTGTTGACGATTTCAGTCGCTTCACGTGGTTATATCCGTTGAAGAATAAAGGAGAAGCAATACATGTCTTTAAATTTTTCAAAACCTTTGTGGAGAATCAATTTGATCAGAAAATTAAGAATGTACAATGTGATAATGGAAGTGAGTATAAGCCAATTGCATCGTTTGCTCAAGAAGCTGGGATCAATATGCGCTTCACTTGTCCTTACACGTCAGTCCAGAATGGTAGAGCTGAGCGTAAACACAGACATGTGGTTGAAATGGGACTTACTCTCCTCGCTCATGCTCAGGTACCATTGCGACACTGGGTTGATGCCTTTCAGCAAGCAGTATTGTTAATCAATCGCCTACCTACTGTGGTTCTTAATGGTGATACACCTCTGTTTCGTCTAAAGAAAACAGAACCAGTCTATTCGGAGCTCAAGCCTTTTGGTTGCCTCTGTTATCCATGTCTTCGACCCTATAACTCTCACAAGTTTCAATTTCATAGCCAACCATGTGTTTATCTTGGTGCAGCTACTCATCAAAAGGGGCACAAATGTTTGAGTAAGTCTGGACGAGTTTATACTTCACGACATGTCATTTTTAATCCCCATGTTTTTCCTTGTAAAACAGGTTTTGGTACACCATCAGACAACTCAACCAGTCAGGAGCAATGTGTCTCTGTTCCTCTAATTATTCAAGCTCCATCAGGTGAAAATGATCTGAGTAATGAACCTGATAGTTCCTGCGAATTGCCATCGTCACGCCCAGTGCTTACTTCTCTGGATCCCAATGTTGTGATCAGTGAAGCAAGCAACTCCTCAGGATCCAATTCAGCTTCAGGCACGAGCTCCAGTCCAGTGGGTTCAAGCTTGGGTTCAAGCTCCAGTCCATTGTCTTCAGCGAGTGAACCCTGCTCTCCACCTGCTGGGCCTCAGAATGACCATGCTATGATAACACGGGCCAAAGTTGGGGTTACCAAGCCCAAATATCCTTTCATAGGGTTGGCTCGTGGCTCCTTTTCACTACAACCAAGTTCTGAGCCAGTCAATGTCCGAGAGGCTCTCTCGTCTCCAGAGTGGCGCGATGCGATGTCGGAGGAATTGAAGGCTCTCCGGCGAAATCTCACCTGGACTTTAGTTCCCTACTTGAATCAGAAGCTCATTAGTAACAAATGGGTCTTCAAAACGAAATTCAAGGTGGATGGTTCTCTTCTCAAGCACAAAGCAAGGCTTGTCGCAAAGGGGTTCCAGCAGACGCCTGGTGTTGATTTCCGCGAGACGTTCAGTCCAGTAGTCAAGGCGACAACGATTCGGGTAATACTCTCTCTAGCCGTCACCTTCAAGTGGGATGTTCGGCAACTGGACGTCAATAATGCGTTTTTGAATGGCATTCTGGAAGAAGAAGTTTATATGCCCCAACCGGAGGGCTTCACTGATCCTAGCAAGCCGAATCACATCTGTAAGTTAACTAAGGCAATTTATGGTTTGAGACAAGCTCCGAGAGCTTGGTTTGATCGTCTAAGGCTTACTCTGATTAGTTGGGGTTTTAAAAATCTTAGGAGCGATATTTCTCTGTTCATGCTTCAAACACCTGATCTTACAATTTTCATCCTTATTTATGTGGACGATATTTTGGTGACTGGTAATAATCCTGCTTATGTGAACAAGTTTGTGTCAAGACTTAATCAAATCTTCTCTCTGAAGGACTTAGGACCACTATATTATTTTCTGGGGTTAGAAGTGTATAGAGATGGACAAGGCATGTATCTCAATCAAACTAAGTATGTTGTGGATCTGTTACACAAGTTTAGTATGTCTGATTGCGCTCCAGTCCCAACACCCATGGTGACTGGTAAATTGATTTCGGCTAGTGATGGTGATTTGCTTAAAAACCCCACTGAGTATAGGCAAGCAATAGGCTCTCTTCAATATCTGACAACTACACGCCCAGACATTGCTTTTGCTGTTAATAAACTTAGTCAATTTCTGTCTCAACCTAGGACAGTCCATTTTCAAGCTGTAAAACGAGTTTTTCGTTACCTGAAGGGCACTCATAATCTAGGCTTACATATTAAACCATTCAGCAAACCTCAGTTGATTGCCTATACTGATGCCGATTGGGCATGTGATCTTGATGATAGACGCTCTATGGCACGGTTATGTGTTTTTCTGGGTAATAATTTAGTCTCTTGGTCCTCTAGAAAACAAAAGGTTGTTTCTAGGTCCAGTACAGAGTCTGAGTATCGGGCTCTTTCAGATGGTTCAGCTGAACTTAAGTGGTTGAGGTCCTTATTGACCGAGATAGGACTATTTATTAAAGATCCGTCCGTTATTTGGTGTGATAATTTAAGTGCAAAATTCCTTGCAGCAAATCCGGTCCAACATGCCAGGAGCAAACACATTGAGGTTGATGTTCATTTTATTAGAGATCTGGTTGCTTCTGGTGTTATTGATATCAGATATGTTCCATCTTCTTTTCAGCTTGCAGATTGTCTTACCAAACCTTTATCTGAACCTCAATTTGAATACTTCCGTGACAAACTCGGTCTGTTGATTACACCCTCTCGTTTGAGGGGGGATGTTAGAGTATAAATGATTTAGCATTTCTGTATTATTGTAATATTGTGTAACTGTAAGATTCCCTTGTACATACGTGTCCATATATCACAGGGTTTGTTATGATTGTAAATCTATGGATATTCTTCTAGAATAGTGTATTGAGATATATAAATACAGAGCAGGGACAGAACGATTCACTGCGCCTTTTGATACATTTCTTTTCTGTTTATGCTGTATTCCTCATTGTCTTCCCTCCCAAGAAAAATGCAGTCCCCTGAATAAACGGCGTCGTCTGAGGAGATTTTTTTGGGCCATCCAAAAAAGCCCTTAACTAATATATGATTATTTGTTGGACAAATTAATGATTTAATTTTTATAGTTTTACTGCGTTATAATTTGACTTTTCATAACTCAATCCTTAAAGTTTGGTTCATTTAACGATTATGTCCCTACAAACCATAGTAAATGAGTCAAAGTAGACAATGATATATTACAAAGGGTGTTAACTTATCATACAGGGTATTAAACATAAGCATTATAATTGCTCCGCCTCTGAAAAACCAAAAATAGAAGGCCTGAAAACAAAAAGAAGAAAAAATAATCTGATAATCCTTATAGTTTCATCAAATTCTGAATTAGGTGCCTAAGGTTTTATTTTTATTTTTTATTCACTCTTTAATGTATGCTCCGTTACATGTGCAACCGTCCTTCCGTTACTGAAGTCAGCTTACTTACTGAGATACGTTTGGCGTTGAATTTGTTTAAAATGGTCAAGATTACACATGGGTACAGGGAAGGGAACTCGAGCGCTGATGCATTAGCGAATTACAGCTTTATGCAGGAGTTTAAAGTAGTTTTTGATAAGCCTCCTTTATGTGTCACTAGTTGCTTGTATAGGGACAATGTGGGTATTGCTTATCCACGAGACACTCTGATGCAGGGTTTGATTTGTTTGGGTGTAAACCCCGATATATACCAAAAAAAAGAGAGAGAGAAAAGGAGCAATGCATGCTGACCTTGTTGACTTCTGAATCATTCAAGCAATGCATGTGCGGTAGCCTTTTCATTTATGTTTCCTTTTCAGCCTTTGGAAATTTGGTTTCAATAGCTGGCTGCCAATAGAGACTGGTTCTGTAGCTTGAATTGGTTGGAATGGTATGAGAGGTTTCTTTGTGGGCACGCTTGCATTTGTGATGGTTGCATTTGAAACAGGAGACACCGACTTTACTTTTAGTGGTCTTGGAACCTCCAGTCTCTCTAAAATCCTCGAGGTTTCTCTGTCTAGCTGCCTATTACAATCACGTGGTGAAACACATTTTTGATCCAACTTGGGTTTGGGCATGCAAGACGGAGAACACGTCTTAGGGCCCTCGTTTACGACCAACTGCTCCCATTCTTTAGTAATACAGGCGATGGTATTGTCTTCTTGGGTTGCAAGATCTAATGGCGAGCTTTTTCCATCCACAAGCATGATTGTTTCGGCTTTCCCAGTAACTTCTAAAGATGGTTTTTCACCTGAGCTTGGCTCAACGGTTGCATCTCCCTCTTTAGGAAATATTGACCTACAATACATTAATAGAATACAATCAATGAATGTGGGGGGAACTGAGAGTGTTTAGTTGAGGAATTGGTTTCTCTACAGACTACAAATGTTTTAAAAGGAGGCCATTCATGTTCAAGTGCATTAAGCTCATTTGCTGGCACATGTCAAAATGGATGGAGAAGTTCACTAACCCAAACTGTAAGCTTTCTCTCACAAGCAAGTTCAGTTTTTGATGAAAGCCTCTTTCATGCAGCAAGGGATCATAGGGCGCGAGATCAATCTGCATGCATAACTCTCGTGTCATCGTTACAATATTCTAGGAACAGAAAGTGATAATAAATGCGTATAATTAGGTAATTCAAATTCAATATGTATGTTTTGTTAGTTAGTTCCATATAATTAGCAGAAAGCAATAAATGACTCTGATAATTAAAAAAGACCTTGGTGCCGCAATGGCGCAATGTGAAATTCTTAAACTCGCAGAACAACTTATGTAATATCATATACAAAGTGGTCACGAAAATAGTGGCTAACCGCATGAAAAGATTTATGTCTCATGTTGTTTCCCCTAACCAATGTAGTTTTGTCCCTGGCAGGCATGGCTCTGATAATATCATTGTAGCCCAGGCAGTGATTCACTCTATGCGGAATATGGGGGGAAAGAAGGGGTTCATGGCGATCAAAACTGATCTTGAAAATGCATATGACAGGGTGAATTGGAAGTTTCTCCTTCACTGTCTATCTAAACTACACCTTCCAAACAAAATCATCCAGGTTGTGGAGTAATGTATTAGCACGGCCAATATTCAATTATTATGGAATGGAAACAAGGCAGTCTTTCAGATCATCACGAGGGGTCAGACAGGGTGATCCACTTTCGCCGTATTTGTTTGTTTTGTGTATGGAGAAGTTAGCCCATATGATTCAGGAACGGATGGAAACTAGGGAATGGAAGCCGATTCATCTCACAAAGAAAGGTCCACCGATCTCTCTTTTTTTTTTTTGCAGATGACATCATTTTGTTCACTGAAGTCTCACTGCAGCAAGCGGAGATGGTGCGTGACTGTTTGGCACATTTTTGTACTTGTTCTGGGTTAAAGGTTAATGCGGCGAAAACTCGGGTGTTTTTCTCTAAGAATATCAGTATCCATAGGAGTTTAGAGCTTAGTAGGGCGCTGGGGTTCTCTCTCACTACTGAACTCGGGAAGTACCTTGGGGTGCCGTTGCATCATAAGCGAGTTGGGAAGGAGTCTTTCCAGGGAGTCATTGATAAAGTCAAGAAACGGTTGAATGGGTGGAAAGCCAGTTCTTTTTCCCTAGCAGGTAGGGCCACACTTATCTCCTCGGTATCATCTGCCATTCCGGCATAAACCATGCAAACTTTGTATCTTCGGCCTTCGGATTGGGAAGCATTGGATAAGCAGAATAGACCCTTCCTATGGGGGAGTATAGTGGAGCGACGAAGAACGTCTCTAGTGGCATGGGATGAGGTGTGTAAACCAAAAAAGAAGGGTGGATTAGGGTTGAGGCATGCAAAGTACCAGAATCAAGCATTTCATATGAAACTAGGTTGGCGTCTGGTCACGTATCAAGAGGATCTCTGGGTTAAAGTCGTTCGGGATAAGTACAAATGTGGGGATGATCTTATCCCACAGATTGCAGCAACCCGGTCTAGCTCTAACGTTTGGATGGGCATTAAAAAGACTTGGGAGAACGTCATTGGGGGATTGAAATGAATAATGATGTTTCAAGCGTGAAATGGAAATGGGAAAGAAGTGGGGAGTTCTCTGTGAAATCTGCATACCGGCTGCTTTCAAGGGACATAGGTGATCAGGGAAGAGACTGGGGACGACTGTGGAAGGTTCAAGCCCCCGCTCGCTGTAAGACACTGATTTGGTTGGTTGCACGTCAAGGGTTACTCACTAATGCGAAACGAGTGCAGCGTAAGTTGGCGCATAATCCGAGCTGTAGTTTATGTAGTGCAGGCATTGAGGATACCTTACATGTGTTTTGGGATTGCCCACATTCGAGTTCACTATGGAGAAAGGTGGTGCCGAAGGAGAAGTGGCGGGGGTTTTGTGCGATGAGCCTGTCTGAATGGGTATGGTGGAATGTTAGAGGTCAAAAAGAGGCAAGTAATGAGTGGGCTTCTCGATTTGTTATCTTATGTTGGTGGATTTGGCGACGGAGGAATCTGTTCATTTTTTAAGGAAAAACAACTTTGAATGAGAGTATCCTTGCTAGCACAGGCGCCATGATGGAATGCATGCATGCTACTAATGATCGTCTTACGGGACTAAAACTCCAAGGTGTTTCCTTGGCCCCTACTCGAGAAAGTTGGCGGCCGCCAGAAGAGGGATAGGTAAAGGTCAGTGTAGATGGAGCATATTCTAGAACTACTGACAGGAGTGCTTGTGGTGGTCTTCTCCAAGACTCAGCCGGGGAGTTTATCAAGGGGTTCACACACCCAATTGATAATGGGGATGAGCTCACTGCAGAAATTTGAGCGTGCCTTCTTGGTCTTAAGATGGCGTGGTCTTTAGGGTTGAGGCAAGTATGGCTGGAGACAGATTCTTCAGAATGTCGTGATCTGGTGTTTCGCGAGGGTGGTGGTCACCATAGGGACGCTGGTGTCATTAACGAAGTTCAAAGGATGCTTCAAATAGACTGGAGTACGAGGTTTACTTATATCCCCAGATCATTGAACTCCGCAGCGGATTTTCTAGCAAAGCAAGGCCTTGCGACAAGTTTAGGTCATCATGAGATTTATCAGCCTTCTACGGAGCTGCAAGTTATTTTATGTCAGGATTGTAATGGGTTTTCCCCATAGGTGATAACTGAGGTGTCTCTTTTATTATCAAAAAAAAAAAAAAAATCTCCCAGATAAGTTCATATATATATAGCTCCCAGCAGAACATGAAAAAGAAAAAAGGCAGCATATAATTTCGCACCTTAGAATCAGACACTCAACAATTGACCCTGGTGGAATATTGTCAATATTACATTGTATGTGAGTGCATCGAACTTTCATTGGAAAAGGAAAGGAAAGAGAGAGAGTGCGTGCGAGCGCGCATGTGGACATACACAAACACCTTAGAAAAATTTAAATCGAACCTTCAACAAACAGGCTTCAATAGAATTCTCAATTTCCTTATTGACAGATGAGTTAGCTAATCGATTATCAGGAACTCGTAATACTTCTTCTGCACCTGCAAGACGCTGCATGTTTATGGACATTAGTTACACAGATCTAAAAAAGGACAACAAAACTTCATCAGGATATACGAGCCATACAGTATACTATGCTATTGAGAGCAAGAGAGGCTTAGTTATTACCCTGAGCAGCATTGGCCCGTTATCTGATGGCTGCAGAATATAATAGCAACGGAAAGGAACCTCAGTCATTGTTTCTAAATCACTATTCGAAGAGCATATCAAACCTTGGTCCATTGAGTGCAGAACACTAGAAAGGCCTCGGAAGACTGTCAAATCATAGCTATACTTAAAATAATGGCAGAAACTTATATCATGTGAAGAACTTTTGACATCTGTATATTGGAGAAGAACAATTCGTATAAACTAAGTTATGCCTCTGGTGCGATGCTGACATTGTTATATTGAAATTCAAGAGGGTGTTGAGGATTAGTACACACCTAGAGAATTTAAGTCCGGCAGATCAGCATCGTCTGAAGTAGATTCAATCACATGACAGGAGGATGGAATCACGACGAAGGAAGCCCCCATTATCAGACCTGCATTAAAGTGAAAAACTTGCATTGCTTGAGGGTGAATGGATGGTAAACCACGAAGTGATTTGGAATAAAAATACTAGGAAGGCCAAAATATGAGGAATAAATTTGTGGAAAACACATATCGAAAGATCTTTTCTTCCTTTACAGTCAATCAGACAGAAATTCCTTCAAACAGGATATGGATCTTGTGATTTATATGACAAATACTTTAATCGCTAGAAAGATCAAAGTATTTGTTCAATCAGTCTATCAGACTAAGCACCTTCATCAAGCTATCCACGTTGACGTTGCTGTTTTCTTAAAATAAAAAACACATACACATGCAGAATAATGCTTTGATTCTGAAGATGTGTATGAAATGCCAAAAGCTATGTTTACCTTCATTAACAGAAGTCAAGCTTGTTCTCTTGATAACTGTTATGTCAATTCGTGAATTAATTTGCGGGAGCTTCAGGAAACTATGGAATGATGGAAGAAACAGAACTGTATTGTCCCCAACCCTGACAGAATTTTCAATAACATCACATGCTTCCAGATTGCTTCCTGTGACTGGACAGGAAAATCTGTTGAACTTGGTTGTTTCAGCATCTCGTAACAGAATGCCATGACATCTGCATGTCTATAAGGTCCCCATGATTAACGCTTCTCTTTTTTACTTTTAAATAGCCAAAATGATAAAGCATCTGAATTTAATGGAATTTCGTGATAAATGATGCAGAAAATTAAATGGCATAGTTTATTTTTAGAATCAAACTAATAGTGAAAGTAACTAATATAAAATGTACACTAACTAGATTCTATGAGATTGTAAGGTATCTTTGCCCTTATGCTCTAGCTATAGCTGTCTAGTACTAGGACAAGAATAGTGTCCTTAAGCTGCCAAGAGTAAAACAATATATAATCCTCGCCCCTCGGAGTTGATTATCCTTTGATAGATGGAAACACAAAATTGAGCATTAAAATGCTCCGAGTATATGCATACTCAATAGCTTAAATGCAATATAAATCGTCTAAACACGATAAAGAAAATATTTACTGAATATTATGCTGATCTTGCATCTTTTTTAGCCAGAGAGAAACAGAAAATCCTTAACTTATGATCTTTAATAAACAGGCAAGTATAAAATTCTGTTAAAAACAACAAAAACGTACTGCTTTTGAACACGAATAAATTTATAGATGAGCCAAAAATTGGAGTGATTACTAGAAGCATGAGTATTGTGAGTACCATATTACCTGACATTGACTAAAGCCACTGCTGATTGAAATGGCAGCTGCATACAGGTTGCAGAATATGTCGTTCACTGAATCTAATAGATTTTCTTTAAAAATGAGACGCGCTTGGAGTGGCTCCTCCGTGTCATCTTGTAAAACTTGAAGCCATCTTTTAACAAGACTCTGCATTACTCTGAAATCTGCAATCCTTTATAAGCTTTCCAGAAATTTCAGATTCAAATATTAACAATGAAGCACTTGAATAATAGACTTGTATATTCTCTTTTATTTTCTCTATTAGTATCGAAAAATACAAATAGTAGTTCTCAAAATCTAAAAAGCAGTAGCATATTTAAAATGTTGACAGAGTACTTGACCATGGATGTAAGTCTGAAATGAGCAATTGTCAATATGAGAAATGCATCGACGGAAGTTGTTAATGTTTTCACGCGTATCAGTTAGATGGCTTGACTTCTGCTGAAATACTGCAAAATCAACCGAAACACATCTATCTGCAGCATCCTGGAAAAAGACAGAACAGCCGTTGGATTACTATTTACTATACAAGAAGGAACCATTTCCATTGCCATTCAACCTAATTCATGTAATCACTGACTCACCATGAGGCACTTTTGCATTGTAGAGTCTACATCTTCAGGCAAGAATGAAGTTATGACTATCGCTTTTCTCTCAATATCTTTGCCTTGCCAGGAGTACAATACTCGATCACTCAAAACAGTGGAAAGCATTACGTCTGAAAGTAATCAACCAAGTAATCATTGCGGTTCTTCAAACAAGAGAGATATAAAGAGAGAGAACGCACCGTAATTGTTATCATTATCAGGCAGGAAGGCATCGGAGGGCAAGCTGTTAACAGCATGGTGGAAATCGCGTAAATTGAAATTTCCTCCGGGATTATAGGCTATCTTCAGCTGCGTTACACGCAGATTTACTCTCGCTCATACGGATCGCAGCAACCATATGTTGTGTACTTCGAATTAATCATTCAAATCGGATGTTCATAAAAGAAAATAATAATAGTAACTTGTACAACGGTTCAATACCTCATCAGAAGAAGATAATCGATTCTTAAAGACGTAGCACAGACCGATATTATCTGAGGGAGAGTTCGATTTTCGACGAGGCGATGAGGAAGTATTTGAAACGGCGTAGAAGTTCGCAAGTTGAAGCAGTGACTGAGAAATGAAATTCAATCCATCATAAGTAATCAATTAAAGTATGAGATTGTTTGTGATTGATGCGGTTAGAGATACTCCTATTGATTTTGTTCGTAAAATTGAATATCAGATACTGGAGCACTAAGGCAGAAAAGCACTCTGAGATAATACAGAGGCTGGGAGAGCAGTTTATTTTGTGCTACCTGCTTTAGGTCTCTAAGCAATGGCGGTGCCAAGCTCCGCAGGTCCAGAATGAAGCACACCTGCACCATTTCTTTTCTTCTAAGATATCTCCGTCTCTCTGGTATGGCGCGAAAGTTTGCTCGAGATTTCAAATGAAAATGTCATCGTCTTCCGTCTCTCCCTTTTAAAGGGGCACTTTGCACAGATGACAGGTCGTGACTCGTGACCCCATCCTCTGTTATAATAAACATATAAGAGAGATCAGTCGGGGAGCCCAATGACACCAAGGCCCAGCCGCCCACTGAGTTTGAATTTTTAAAATTCTTTAAGACATTGGACATAATGGAGAGGGAGAAAGACAAAAAAATATTTTTTTTAAATCAGTCTTCTTATAGATAAGACTATTGGGATTAACTACAAGAATATAACAATTGACAATTATTTGAATAGGAAATCAATGATATGATGTTTTAAAATTCAAATAGTATTTTCTTATCTTGCTCTAATGAAAAACTACTTTAATGTATTGAATGCATCTTACTTTAATTTGTTAGTACTCCCTTCGACTGCTATATAAGCAATGGTAGAAATTGTGATTAATGGGAAAAAAGTTACTCCATCCATCCAGTCCTAAATATAAGACACAAATGATTTTTTTGAAAAAATTAAGGAAGTTAAATAAGTTATTTAATCTTATCATATGTATATGTAATGTATCATTAGATTATATATCAGTTTATAAGTCAAATAAATTAGTTTGAAAAAAAAATAGAAATGTAAATACTTTAAAGTAATTAAATTATACTCTTTAATTTCTCAAAAAAAAAAGTCAATTATGTCTTTAATTTAGGACCAAAGGAGTAATAGTTTATATGTTAAGCAATGGTAGAATTTTTTGATTAATGGGAAAAAAGTTAGTTAAAAATTTCAAACGTCTTATAACTATAGCGTACTGAAAATTGTATCGTATACTTTATATGTGCGATTGGAGGGAGTGTGTCTTTATAATTATTGCTTAATTATTTATATTTTTTATTGATTTTAACTTAATCTTTTTTTTTTTCTTTTTTTTTTTTAGATACCAGTTTCTCTTCTTTTTCTTACCTTTTTCTTTTGTTTCTCTTCATTCCAAATGAACTGTGCATTCAAATCCCGTCATATCATAAAAGCTTGCCCCGGATTTTTAAAAAAAAAAACGTTCATGCATTCTATCACGCTTACATTTTTCATCAAAACTTGTGTGAAAAAAAAATGGTGGCAAGGCCACTTTAAAATCTTGAAAGAAATTTCCAAACATAATAGGACCACGCACGTCATGTCAAAATGCATATACATCCAATATAAGAACCTTTGGAGGAGCAACATTATTATAATTTCTTTTTCTCAGTCCCACCACCAGAGTCCTTGATCCTTATCTCCCCATACACACACACACAGTTTCTCATCAGAGTTCAGCTGTCATAATCTCTTTCACACACACACTTGATATCTTAGAATGTTAGATTTAGCTTGGGAACAGAAACAAAAATCCTGGGGTGTGGTAATAATAAGAATATATAATAAAACATTGGGTTAAAGTCTATTTTTGCCTCGGAAGTTGTCAGAAAATCTCAATTGTATTCTAAAAATGTCAAAAGTGGAACAATGTTGTCTCAACCGTTAACCATAGTTAATTTTAACAGTTAATTTGATCAATGTTGCACACTCAACACAAGTGCACAATTAGGGGTGGAGTCGAGGGGGGGTTAGGGGTGGCCTCCTAAAATTACAAAATACAATCCAAAAGTTTAGGAAATTATGTTTTAGTCCTATAAAAAGTTCAATATTTTCACTTGAGTCCTTATTAGAAGTTTTATGAAGGGACTAAAATGAAAATATTGAAATATATATGAGGCTAAAATATAATTTTCTAAACCTTTGGGTCAATTCTGTAATTTTCTCCCCCTAATTTCAAATGCTGGCTCCATTATGTTCTACTCTATAATTTTCGCCCTCTCTAATTTCAAATCCTGGCTCCGCCTAGAGGTGGAAATAGGTCAGGCTCCTATTAGGCGGCCTACAGCCTGGCCTCTTTAGGGTCTAGACCTGTTTGTTAAAAAGGTCAGGTCAAGACCTATTTAAAGACCTAAATGTGTAAATAGGTCAGGCCTATTTTATTAAGGTCTGGCCTGTAAGCCTTCAGGCCTGGCCTGTTTACACATTAAATAAATACAATTATATTTATATCATATAAATAATATACTTTTTATTATTTTTCATTCTTATATTCTACCAAAAGTTTATATTTATATAGTTTTAATAGGCTCAAAGTGTACAAAAGCTTATTTATGGCCCCCAATGCCTACAATATGAGGCCTATTTAAAGGCCTACATTGTAAGTAGGCCTTTAAAAAGTCTTCAGGCTCGAACAGACCTTATAAAGGCTCAGGCCTGAGCCTAAAAAAAAGCCTACGTTCAGGCTCAGGCCCATGCTCAGGCCTTCTACCCCCATTACAGGCTCAGGCCTATTTAGCCAAAGCCTAGCACCTATTTCCATCCCTAGCTCCACCCCTGTGCACCACCACCACCACATCATCCAGATCATCCCTCACTCTTCTCCTCAAAATCAAACCAGTCGTCTTCTTCTTGTTCAACAAATTGCCTTCTGATTACACGACAGCTAACGGAAGAAGACATATACTACAATTAACATTTTATTCCATTCAATGTCAATTGCATTATCATTTGGATTACGGCATTGTAATGGACAACCACTAACAAATACTGCTACCAATTGTCAACACGTTTCTTCGCGCCGTATCAATCCAATTCAGGATATTATTGAATATTTTTGTGTTTTTATTTAATTAGGGTAATATTAGCTAAGCTATAAAGCATGCTAACACTTCTAATCATACAAAAATTAATTATAACATACTGTATTACTACTTTAATTTGGGAGTATTTTTAAAAAAGAAATATAGTGAAAACATTAGTACGTAGAAAGGCGTCAATACTTTAATTTGCTTGCGCATGCTACTTGCTTTTAGTAAGTTTGTCAAGATGTTGTGGAAATTAATTAATCTCATTTTTTAGACTAATATCTAGATGAAGAGAAAAGTGAAAAATAAATAAATAAATAAAGGGAATGAAATATTGGGGGGGGGGACTTTCAAAAATACTACAAAATATATTTCTTTTTAGAGTTTTTCCTCATAATGTTCATTTCCCTAATTTTTTTCTCTAATATCCGGACATAGGGTTAATGTGTCTCCCATGAATAAATATCTAATGCCAGTCGACCAATGGGAATAAAATAAGGGTAATAAAGTAGAAAATCCACTTCGGAAATATAAGTTTAGGAGCAATATTGCCTTGAAAGTTTTTTCAAATTCAGTGTCATCTAAAAAATTTTAAAACGTAGCAATGTTGTCCTATTCTATTAAAAAGTTAATGATCAATGTCAATTTTTTAACGGCCAACATTAGTTTTTTAACGATATCGAGCCACATTCAGGGATGGACCTTGGAAAAAATATTTGGGGGGGGCCAAATGTATACTCATTAACTAATTTTTAAAAAAAAAAAATTTGGGGGGCCAAATGTATAAATTTTTGAGCAAAATGTATAAATTTTTGGGCCAGATGCATAGAAAAAATCCAATTTGTATGAAGTATTTGGGACAAAAAAAAAATTGAGGGGGCCATGCCAACAAAGGTCCGTCATCGACCACATTACTATATTTTAAAACTTCTGAAGTAACATTGAATCTGAAAAAACTTCTAAGGCAACATTGTTCCTAAACATATACTTTCAAGACAGATTTACTATTTACCCCATAAAATAATCATCCAATAACTTTTAAATAACCACAATGTGTCTTTTTTTATAAACTTTTTCAAAGTTGGGTAACTTGACAGCATAAATTAGTTATAAAATATTTATCCCTTCCGTTAGCATGGTTTTTAATTACAGTTATTCAGAATTTTGATTATCTGCTATACACGGCCAATTCGATTTTACCAGCTGAGTCACTTCCAAATACGTCCTAAGAGAATTTCATCAAAGTAAAATGTTGTAAACAGATAAAAATTAAAAATTACAATTATATACTTTTTTCGCATATAAACATTAACTATTTTCTTAAGTATGATGATTATTTGTCACAATTTTTTTGTTCATTATTTTCTTTCTATTTTCATAATTGGTAATTATATTTACAAACAAATTAACAGTTTAAAACTTTACAACTGATAAGTATATATTTTATGATTAAATAGGTGTATATTTTATGAGAATTAGTTGGATTTATTGATATTATATACCTATTTAATTATATTTTGTATATTTTTCCATCATTGAATCAAACTTAGGATCAAAGAATAAATCGACATAAAATCTACTTATATCCTATTTTTATTGTGCAGGAAATATTATTTGATTTAGAGAGAAGTAAAAAGCAATTAAGAGAATATGCAATCAGCAAACTTGGTGGTCCCACGCAAGAAAACATAGAAACAAAATCAATTGTGTGATCTGATAGAGTGGATTACAAGATATATGGAGGTGATTGGAGATCTCAAAAGGATATTGCATATCCTTTATTAAAGAAAGGATCAGATCACGCAAAAAGGAAGAATGGCCCAACACACAAATACCAAAAGACGTGAACCCCTACCATATGTTTATAAATAGAGAAAGGAATTCAACACAAAAGTAGGCAGATCCGGACACACAAAGGAGGGGATCGAGAACGAGGAGCAGATTAGGAGAAACAGAGGAGCAGAGGAGTAACGACTGAGCGTTTTGATTCTCTTCATCATCTCCACGGAAGGACGGAAGGACTGTGGAGGCGACGAAGAAACTTTCTTTCATCTATTTCCTTTATTCTTTCAATCTGAGTTTCATCCTTTTGTTATGGATTTTGTTATAGCCATGTGTGACTAATTCTCTTTTCAACCTAGAGGACCTATGAACTTGTTTGGGTTCTAGAGATTATTCTCATTAATTAGTTTTGCTTAATTTAATTCAGTTTATTTAATCCTGTGTTTATTGTTATTGCTTAGTGAGTGGCCACCATTGAGCATGTTTTGGGGATTTAGGGTTGAACTTGAAAGAGGGAATGCTAAATTGACCTTGGGACTAAATAATGTGGAATTAGGTTTAAATTTAATGTGGAATTAGGTTTTAATCTAATTTGCGTCTAGGATAGGAATATACCTAGAAGCTCCGCAGAGTCAAATTAGAGTGAGCCCGGTTTAAAACGCATCTTATTTAGTTGTGTGAGACATTGCATAATTAATTAAGGTAGGTATATAAGTGGACCGGAATGCATTTATAGACATTAATACTCTTGATTAGCTGATTAAGTTAAGTCAAAATTAGTTTAGTGGGGATAAAATCTAAGAACAAATTAAACAAGGGATTAGTGACTCTAGGTTGCTCGTTCGATTATTTTAGTAGTTTGTTATTTTGATTTTCTTTTCTTTTAATTAAATTCAATCTAGTTTGTTCAACTTAAACGAAATTGTGAAATTAATGCCTAATTGAAGTTTGTGATACTAAGTCCTCGTGGGAACGATACTTTTCTTATCACTTTATTACTTGATACGGCCCCGTATACTTGCGGAGTTATAGGCTTTAAAGTTTTGCCTTATCAACAACCTGTAAAGAGAAGTATTCCAACGTATATACGTACCTGAGCTAGAAACGAGCGAGGTTTCACAAATCGATGAAGAAATTTAGAAATGATGAACCAGCCTTGAACTATATGACAAGAAAATTAAAGGCTATATCTTTTTTTCTTTAATATATATTATTACATCACTCAGAAATTTAGCTTTTTATAGTACAAACCTATTAAATTAATACATCTACGTACACTTGAACAATTACAAGTAATTTACAAGCATCATCATGGAAGAATACAATGGATCTTCAAATTCATTAACATCATGTGTGTGTGCGTGTGTAAATTAATAAACTTGAGAGAGTACAAATATAATTAACCAGCAAGAAGAGCTTACTCTACGCCGTGATACATGAGAACATTCTTCTGTGACTGCCAAACCGGACGGGAGGCTTCGGAGCAGCACTGTTTGTGTGCCGCTGAGAAGACGAGTACCGGCCGGAAATGAAATCTCCGAAGGAATTGTGCCGCTGGTGGTGACGACGACGACGGTGATGATCATCGTTGCTGCCGTCTGCATAAAGTTCTGTCACCGTCTGGGTCGAATCAGGCATCCCAAACTGATAAAGATTACTCTGAGAGCTGCGAGAATAGGTCTCGGCCATGTTTATGAGAGGAGAGGATACTGATCGGAGACGTTGATATTCCCGGCGAGTTCGACTTTTCTTCACGGCTCTGTAAACTAAAGGTAGAAGGCCCTCCATTTTTGTGTCGACGAGACGATGATAACTTCTCTAGCTGAGGAATTAATTAATGGAGTAATTCAAACCCAGAGATGAGAATATTCTGCAGAAGATGGAAATGGAGCTAGTGTGTAACAATGTCTTATATACTGATTATAACAGGGTTGGGGTAGGTGGCCTTTCTTTTCTTTTCTTTTAACCCTTAGAAAAATGGATAACGATCTAAATTTAAAAAAAAAAAATTTATACATATATATCCATAAATCTACATGAAATACAAAATTAAAATAAAACTATAATACTCACTCTTGTCTTTAATTTATATAAGACATGTTTATGGAGCTGATGTTCATCTAAATAGTTATTATAAAATAAAGTTATAATAATATATACAAACCATCGAGGCATGACAATCTAATTTTTTTCACACTGTGCAAAATATTAGCTCATAATTTAATTGCATTTAAAATGTATGATAAATTTTAAATTTTTTTTTAAAAAAATTAAAAATAAATCACTTGAAATTAAAATGAAAATATTTTTAATTTTTTATCATTTTAAAATTTTGTGGATTTTTTTCTTAAATTAAGTCTATCCTGTGTTTTTTACTTTTTTTAACTAACTCATAAAGAAAGGAAGAGAGTGAATGGGACACGGAATGTGCTGGTTGACTTTGACGGCTAAGACTGTACTGTAACTAATGACCAAGCGCCAATATATACCAAACCTGCCCCTTCTTGGAATGGAAGCTGTGATGCTGACTAGGATGGTTCCTAGAGATTGACTCTTCCACGCATGCCATAAATTTTTTTTTGATACAAAAAAGTTTAAATGGGATAGATACTGATACTCCACCAGGAACAGGACATGCCTTCAGACTCAGAGAGCGCTTATAGAGATACTTACAGATCGCCTGCCAATGAAGCCCTCATATCGACCAATGGGTATTGAATCTCCTCCCTTTTGGGGTGAAGGCTGACGTTTTAGCCAACTATACCAATTCTCATTGGCCACGCATGGCAGAATTATTTCTACAAAAAATCACAGAAAATAAATTAACAGAGTTTAAGCCCAATTTTGTTTTGAAACTTTTTTAAGGCACATTGGACACCCTAAAATTAAAGGTGACACAATATCATCCCATTGCAAGTGTATGATGTTGTAACATGTCACTTATTAATTTGATGTGGCAATTCCTATTAAAAAAAAATAACCGCCAGTTAATAGCATGATGGTTATAATAATAAAAAATGTTAAAGTATACTTTTAATTCTTTAAGTTTTACATAAGACATATTTTTAGTCTTTTAATTTTATAAAGTATACTTTTGGTCCTAAAATTCTAACACCGTTAATGTTACTAACGGAAAACGCTGATATAGCAAACTCAAGTAATAACTAATAACATTTAATTACACAAATTATACATATTCTTCAATGTAACCATATTTTAAATTTAAGTTTAATAGCATTTAATTACAAAGTCATCACTTAATTTAGACCGTTATAACTTGAGTTTGCATTTTCCGTTAGCAAAATTAATGGTGTTAGAATTATAGGACTAAAAGTATACTACTTTATAAAGTTGAGGGATTAAAAGTATTCTTCATGTAAACTTAAAGGATTAAGTATACTTTCATCTAAAAAAAATAATAGGTTAGGAGGCTAAATTTAAACGTTGAAATGTCAGAGTAATTATCTGTAATTGATCCAGAATTTAGGGAATTTTGTATAATTCAGCCTAAATATAAAAGAAACATAACTGAATCAATGAAAATACGATAAAACCTGGAATAATTGAACAAGTGAGGATGAAAATTATTAATCATATAATTAAAGTGAAGTTATTGACAATAGGCATTAGGCAGTAAAATATGTGAGTTAATAGTACTTGATGACGTGATGTCGGATGCTTACCTATCAGACGGTGGGGACACAAGAGATTAGGAATCAAATATACATCACTTTCGCTCAATTATTAAAGCTGATAATATAATTTGCGTGGTCCTTTCCATTTTCATTTTTTAATTTAGGTATTTATTAAATTTTATTACCCAATAAGAAAAATATGCTTACGAGCTAGGAAGTTGTCGTCTAGAAGCGATCGACGTGCAAATGACAAATTGAGGATATGGACCATGGAGTAAGATTTTAAACTCCCATAAGTTTAAAAGTCTAAATAAATATGTGATACTGACATAAAATTATATTATAAATTCAAATCCTAAATTTATAAGAATTTATTTGTATCAATAAATATATTAATATTGTATAGTTTAATAAATAAAATATAAAAAATGACAACAATTTGTTTTAAATATATTTTAAATTTAAATAATTAAAATTAAATCTACCAACATTCATAATTATCATATTCAACAAATATTTTTGTTAAGAAAATTCATATATAAAACCACTTAACATTGTCAATCAAAATGTTAACTAAGAGTGAGTTAATATGATTTTATAAGCTATTGTAAGTTCAGGTGTGAAATCGTGAGTTTGACTGAGCTTACAACTATTACAAATTTAAAAGTGATTTGACACGATTTTATAAAGTATAAACATAGAATCGGTAAACTTAGAGATTTAACGACTCACAAGTTTGACAACAATATTATGGAAAGATGTGTTTTAGGATAAAAAATAAAAAATATTCCCTCTGGTCCTAATTATAAGAGCTAGTTGACTTTTTTGGAGAGATTAAGGAATCTAATTAAATTACTCTAGAGTATTTTTATTTTTTTCTTCAAACTAATTAATTTGATTAGTAAACTAATATATAATCTAATGATACACAACATATAAAATGATTAAATAACTTATTTAGCTTCCTTAACCACTTTAAAAAAAATTAACTAATTCTTATAATTAGGACCGAAGGTAGTAAGTGCTAATTCACGTAAGCCGCCTCATACGCTAAACCTAGATTTGGGATCCATTATGTGCCAAGTAGTAGACTAGATATTCAACGGCGGCATCAAAACGCCTCTCCAACAAATGATAGATAATAATATCATAATAATCGATTTCTTCTCTATGGGCAGGAATAAGGTATTTAATGATTAATAAATAATGAATTAAGTAAATTTAACAATCAAGTGGCTTGTTAATTACTAACTAACCAAACAAGGTTTGAGATTAGTTAGGACTTTGACTTCCTGCATAATATTCAATGGCACTCGTTCAACCATACATACCGAGCAAGTTATGAATATCAGCAAGAATTAAATTTTACAGGATAATTGCAAAGCACTCTGAGGTTATTTAAACTGAATAATAAGTAAAATTAAATTATTTATTTATTTATTTTCGTACTTATGTATACTACTACCAATTACTTACTGTTCGTCTCAAAAAAATTAACTTTTTAAGATGAATTAGTATGTGGAATTAATTTTTTATTTATTTAATTTTCTCATGCTTATGCATATACCAATTAGCATTCGTCTTTAAAAAAAAAAAGTTATGATTATGAGCCCTAAACATTTTATTCAAAATCTAACAATAAATTGAGTTTGTTTGGGTTCGGCATCAACAACGGTGGGTTGAGCTTTGTTGAGAAGAAAAAATTTCAGTGAAAAAAAACTCCATTGGAGATTTTTGAAGGTGTTTGAGTTTGCTTATTCTTGATTGACTGAGTTTATATTAAAAAAAAGGGTTAAGGTGCAAAAATAGACATGTGCTTTTTTTCCGAGGAGCGCCTAGTAGCAAATGTTTTTTTCAGGTGCAAAAGTAACTATGTGGTTACAAATTAGGTGCAAAAATAGCGTTTGACCGTTAAGTTTGACTTTTGATCGTTAAATTTGACTTTTTTTTTGTCTGGATGATGACGTGGCATTTCAAATATTTTTTCAGTATCCTTTTAGTACCGGTCAATACCTGAAATATTTTTTCAAGATCCTAAAATAATTTTTCAAAATTATGAAATTTTTTTTTGTGCCAATCAGTATCCTGAAAATATTTTTAGTATCACCAAGACTCGAAATATTTTTTTCAGTATCCTTTAGTACCGATCAATACCGAAATATTGTTTCAAGATCCTAAAATTATTTTTGCACCTTTGAAATGCCACGTCATCGTCCGTCAAAAAAAAGTCAAACTTAACGGTCAAACGCTATTTTTACATCTAATTTGTAACCACATAGTTACTTTTGCACCTGAAAAAAACATTTGCTACTGGGCGCTCCTCGAAAAAAAGCACATGTCTATTTTTGCACCTTAACCCTACAAAAAAAAGTAACTTTTTCATTGATATAGGGGATGAGAGCGTTGTCGGTTTTGGACTAAGCTTTTTTTTTTAGGGTACGGAAGAGAGATAAGAGAGAGAGGGAAGGGACAAAAGTTGTTTTTTCTTTTAATTTGCCAAAAATATCTTTCTTTTAATAAGAGAAAATAAGAGAGAGGGGGTTTAGAATTTTAATAAGAATTTTGTTAAACAAAAGTTTCAGGGATAATTTTTGATTTTCAGAAATATCTTTCTTTTATTGATTAAGGACTTTTATTATTCATTAATTTTTTAATAATTTAAATTTATATCTTCAATTATCTAATATATACAACTAATATTAATATATGTAGTATTTAATAAGATTCATATCCTTCAACTGAATTTTCAAATAATAATCCAAATACGTCTTCTTCACATTTACAATATAATTTTTTTCCTATCTTTCTTCTGTAAAAGTGAGAGAAAAAATAAGTCACTTCTTCCACCATAAACCCAAATAGACTCAATGTTTGAATAAATAGCCAACGAGCTTTAGCTTAAACGACACTTACTTTTCTTGAAGGAAGAGGTCACAGACTCAAACCTATACCTATGTAAGTTTTTTTTTTTTGATAAAAATACCTATGTAAGTTTGGGTGTGTGTATTTATGTACTGTCTAATGAGCAACAAATGTCCTTGAATGGGCCAGCTGGGGAGGAAATTTCAAAGTCTAAATCCTTACATGGCAATGATCCTCTTTCTACAAGTAGAGGCCTTAAAATCTCCTCTGGGGTTACTATTCATAAACTTGGAAGTAAGCCCAACCTGGATAAATCAGGCCCTTCAATCAGTCTTCTAAAGCAAGTGGCAAATGAAATGCAGAACGCTAATGACGCTATGGATGATATAACGCAGGCAGAGGGAGTTGACCTTAATCCCAATCTTTCCTTATAATTTTTATGTCAATTATAACATGGAATTGCCAAGGGGCTTCTGATAGGAAGTTTCCTTCTATTTTTTAAATCTTTTGTGGCTAATTATAAGCCTGATATTTTTGTTTTAGTGGAGCCAAGAATCTTTAGAATCAATGCTGGCAAAGTTATTAAAAAACTTCGTTTTTTTTTTGCTCTCACAGGGTTGAAGCTTCTGGGTTCTCAGGAGGCATCTGAATCCTTTGGTCCTCAAAGGTGTCTTTAAAAATCCTGATCAATCATATCCAATTTGTGCATATGGAGGTCTCTTGGAATTGATTAAATTCTAAGTTTCTCTTTACCGCTATTTACGGAAGCCGATCAGCAGTTCAGAAAATTCCTATGGCAGGATCTTGATTTCATTGCGTCCAATATCTCATCGCCTTGGGTTTTAGCTGGAGACTTCAACGCCATTCTCTGCCATGAGGATAGGAAAGGGGGTTCTCCGAGAAGGGCCCTTGGATGTAAATATTTCAACAATTTTATTCAGTCCAATGGGCTCTTGGATATGGGTTTTCAAGGCCCAAAATTTACTTGGAGGAGAGGCACATTGCTTATGCGGTTGGATCGTGCTATTTGTAACCCAATGTGGATCCAAAATTTTCCAAGAAGTGCTCTGGTCCATCTTCCAAAAGTCCTGTCTGATCATCGTCCAATTCTGATTAAGTTGGGCCTTGACTCACAGGTCCTATCTCTAGCTCCCCCCTTAAGATTTTTTGCATCGTGGCTCGCGCACCCTGAATTCCACTCCATCGTCAAGCGTATTTGGGGTTCAGAGACTACTGAGAGCGATCTGTTATCTTGTGTGGACAAGTTCAAAGCTGAGATGCAACGAGGGAATCTAGAGACTTTCGGGCATATTGGTAAGCGCAAGAAGTCCCTTTTCCAGCAAATTAATGGCTTGCAAGCTAAATTGGAGGATCATTTTGAAGCTCCGTCGGATTTCCTTACAGATCTGGAGATTTCCCTAAGAGAAGAATTAGAAGAGGTTTGCTTCCAGGAGGAATTACTTTGGATACAAAAGTCCTCTTCTGAGTGGATATGCTTGGGGGATCGAAACACTAATTATTATCATATGAAGGCCCTTTTGAGGAGGAAAAAGAATTCCATTTCTGGGCTTAAGCAATCAGATGGTTCCTGGTTATCGGATGCCGATCAGCTCTCCAATTTTGCTAGACAGTACTTCATTGATCTCTACTCTCTTGAGGATCCGATGTTCTCCCCCCTCTCGTTGTGTGGCGTATTCCCTCCCCTCTCTAAGGCTCAAACTTTGTTACTTGATAGAGATGTGTCTTTAGAGGAAGTAAAGCAAGCGCTTTTTGACATGAAGCCTCTCAAGTCACCTGGGAGTGATGGCATCCATGCTCTAGTTTACCAATCTCAATGGCATATTGTTGGCTCCAGCGTCTTCAATTTTGTTCACCGTCATTGGTCTGGTATGCCTTTTAGCTCTCAATTAAATCACACATTGTTAGCTTTAATTCCTAAGGTTAACCATCCGAGCCTCATCAGTGAATTCAGGCCTATCAATCTTTGCTCTGTTTTATATAAGATCATTTCTAAGACCATTGCCAATCGTTTGCGTTCTGTTATGCCTGATCTGATTAGTCAATATCAATCAAGCTTTATTCAGGGTCGTAGCATAATTGATAATATTATAATTGCTCAGAAAGCAATGCATTCGATGTGGTGAAGAAAAGGGAAAGTCGGATGGATGATTATTAAAATCGACCTTGAGAAGGCCTTTGATAAACTTAGATGGGATTTTATTGCTGACACTCTTAAAGATGTCGGTATCCCGAGTAATTTAGCGCGTTTGATAATGGAATGTATTTCCTCTCCTACTATGCAAATCCTTTGGAACGGGAAGCCTTCCTGCTCATTTTCTCCAGAGAGAGGTGTAAGGCAGGGGGACCCCCTCTCCCCTTACATCTTTGTCCTTTGTATGGAGTGCCTTTCTCAATTAATTGAAGCAAAAGTGAACTCTGGCGAATGGCAATCAATTAGGCTTGGAAGGAAAGGAGTTCCCCTTTCCCATCTCTTCTTTGTTGATGATTTAATTCTTTTCGGCCAGGCCAATGCTCAGTAAGTTATTCTGATTAAGGAAACCTTACAAGAGTTTTGTCTCTCGTCGGGCCATCAGGTTAATCGTGTCAAAACTAAGGTTCAATTCTCTAGAAATATGGACCTTCGTGTAAGCAGAATACTATGTGAAGAATTAGGTTTTCAACGAACTGATTCTCTTGGGAAATATCTAGGAGTTCCCCTTCTTAATGGCAGAGTATCTGCTTCCACATTTGAGTATATCTCAAATAGAATCCAATCGAAAATCTATGGGTGGAAAAGTAAGTCTCTCTCACTTGCCGGGAGAATCACTCTTGCTAAGTCTGTTTTAGCCTCCGTACTGCTCTATACCATGCAGAGTACAACTCTTCCCTCCTCTTGTTGTGCAAAGCTTGAGAAGTTGATTCGTAAATTCATTTGGGGATACTCAAATGATTATAAAGGTGTTAGCCTTGTCAAATGGAAGGACCTCTGCCAACCATCCAATCACGGGGGAATTGGTATGCTTAACCTTGACTCTCAAAATAAGGCTTTCATGATGAAACTGATATTCAAAATCCACTCTCAACCTGACTCTCTTTGGGTTAATTAGGGTGCTGAAATAGAAATATGACATCAGTAATTTCAAGGATGTTCCATCCCGATCCCGTATGTCCTTTTTCTGGAGAAACTTGCTCAAGTCTTAGGAGGAGACTTCTTTCCATATCAAATGGAATGTTGACGATGGTACCCAAATTAGATTCTGGGATGATTACTGGGTTGGTGAGCTTGGTCCATTAAAGAATTTATCATTCTCCCCTATTTCGACTCAGGATCTGTCCAAATCAATCTCTGAGTATGTGAATATTGATGGCTCTTGGTGCTGGAGACTTTTTCAAAATTTGCTTTCCACTGATGTATTGAGAGCCATATCAGCTACTACGCCCCATGAAGTCACTCGGGGACCGCTGTGTATTTGGACTTTAAACCCAAAAGGTAATTTCACCACCAAATCGGCTTATAGGGCAATGGAGGAATTAAATTGGAATGACTATAATCCTGTTTGGTCTCAGCTATGGAAATTACCTATGGCTCAGAGAATCAGAACGTTCACCTGGCTCTTGTTAAAAGAGAAGTTGTTGTCCAACGAAGAGAGGCACAAAAGAGGCATGTTTGCTGACAATTTATGTCCCTTTTGTCTTAACAGTAAGGAAAGCTTGGATCATATCTTTAAGGGTTGTCATATGGCGTCAAATGTTTGGAGGAAAATTTTGTCTCCGGATATGATTAGTGATTTCTTTAGACTGGATATTAGGATTTGGTTGTCTCAAATCATTCAATCTCCTTCTTTTGACAATTCTTGGAAGATAGGTGTGTGTATCACCTGTTGGAAGCTGTGGGAGGTTCGCAATAAAAGGATATTTACTGATGCCAACTTTACCATTGAAGGGATTCTAGCTCATGTTAAAGCCGTAGTTGCTCAATCCCAGCTTAGTTATTCTAGATTTCAGATAATACTGTAATTGTTTCTACTGTTTTCTTTTGACCTTCTTGAGGTCTGGCCCTTGTATTTTGATCACTTGTCATTTTAATGGAATTCCAATTCATTCAAAAAAAAATATACCGTGTGCTTACCATTTGATCCTATAAAAAAATAATGTTCCTATAAATTAAAATATTTTATAAGTATGCGTCTATGAGTAATATATCCAACGAATTTAGTTTAGTACAACCTATACATGTACATAACCTACTCCTATTGGAAGTATGAATATCTATCACAATTATTCTTTAGAAGTTTTAATACTCTATCTCTCTCCCTATAAAAAGAGAATTTTTTTTATACAATGTAAAAAGTCAATATTATTCAAACAAAAGTTAAAAAACAAATAAAAGTATTGGGTTTTACAAAATCATACAAGTATATAACCGATAAAAAGCATATATTCCCATTGTAGTGGAAATATTACAAACTACCTAACGTTTAAAAGCTATATATATAATTATATTAAAAAGATGTATATATATATATAGAGAGAGAGGGGGGGGGTGAGTGTAATGGGAGGATTAGTTTTTTTTTTTTGTTGTTATAAGAATTTTAGTATAGGGGTTGGACTCACCCACAGTTCAAGAGTAGGGTGTTTGGAGCCCACTCTGAAAAGGAATTCAGGATCAAAAGTACACATGCCTCCACTTTAGCCTAAGTTACCGTTGCTTCATAGACTCCTAAGACGCCTCCCCTAACGCCTTAACCAATTTTAGGATTGAACCCCTCCCTTTTAGTCAAAATAAATTTATAAATAAGATTAGAATGATATCCTCTTATCAGAAAAAAAAACCCATCATATATATATACATTTTTTTTTTGATAAAAAAATTTTTAGGAAAGGGGTTGGGCTCACCCACAATTCAAGGGCAGGGCGTTTGGAGCCCAGTCCGTAGGGCATACTGGACAGAGAGTACACATGTGATAAGTGCATATTTTATAATTAAATGAGTATCAATTCTGAGATATATTGGATTAAATTTATTACTATTGTATATATCTTGCAGGAGTTATTAGCTGATTGAGAAATGAGCAGAAAAAGGAAATCAATTTGAATCAATTGTTTGATATGAGAGAGAGTGGATTACAAAATATTTGGAGGTGATTGGAGATCTCAAAAGGATAACATGCCACCTAGGGCTGAGCAAGAAACCCATAACCCAGTGAGCCCGCCCACAGCCCGATGTAATTGGGCCAATTTGAGCCCGCCCAAAAGAATTAAATGGGTTGGGCTAAAACCCAACCCATCTAAGAATTAAATGGGCGGGTTATGGGTACACCTTTGGGTCGCCCATACCCACCCATTTAGTGTGTATTTTTTTTTATTAACTCCCCTAACCCTAATTGTTATTGACTCTTACTCTCTTTCTCTTATATTTGCCTAATTTAACTGGCGAGTCGTCACAACTGAAATATGCAGATTCAATGGAAACATGCCATTTTTTTAATCTTTGAACTTTAGTTGTAATGTTTTAATTTAAAAGTTAGAGTTTTAACATCAAAATTATGTTATGAAGGTACTTGACTAAATTTAGGTTCTTGTGTGAATTATTATTATTGAACTTTGAAGATTCAGATTTCAAAATTTAGAATGATGAATTTGGATTTATGTTTAATGCTTATGTATGTTTTTTTTTTCAAAAACTAAACAAGTCAGATATAAATGGGTTACCCAAAACCCAGTGAAACCCGCCCATTTATATGTTAGCCCATTTACACGGGCTTAAATGAGTTTAGGTATGGGTATGGGCTAACCCATACCCATTTAAAATTAAATGGGCGGGCTATGGGTTAGGGCATGGGCTACCCAACCCGCCCATTGCTCTGCCCTAAATTGCCTCCACCTCTACCAGCGTTTCCACTGCTTCCTAGACCCCTAGGATGCCTCCCCCAGCGCCTTGACCAACGCAGGGATCGAATCCCCTCCCTTGAGGTGAGGAAGTCCGACCCCCTTGCCAGTTGAACCCAAGGACAAGGGGTCCACCATATATATTATACATAGGGATATTGCATTGAAAAAAAAAAGACTCAGGCTGATTGGACCAGACCAGTTTGTCTGACCCGGGTCCGGTTTCTCTCACATCTCACCCTCTCATCATCCCTCATCATCTGCAAATCTGGGCCGTTGAAATCTTGATCCAAGGGCCCAATTTTTTTTTTAAAAAACCGCATCGGTATTGTTACCGCATGCGGTTTTTTTTTTAAAAAAATATGGGCCCTTGAATCAAGATTTCGATGGTCAGAATGAAACTGTGAGAGATGGACAGAAAAAAAACTAATGAGAGAATCCTTTTCCGTCTGACCCTGGTCCCAGTCCAAACTGAAAAAGCCAAATGAATTCATGTAAAATTGTTACCCATTCTCTCTTAAATATATTAAATTTGGTAAAATTGATTAAATTATTTGCCTATATAACACTTATCACCATGACGTGATGACAACCAAAGAGTCAGACTGAAATTAGTATAGCAATGTAAATAAGAGACAAACTGCGGATAGAAGTGGCGTATTAATGGCCAGATAAAGAATATACCATCTACCAAAATCAGTGACAACGAAACCAGATATTTTTTTTTGGTTTGTCCTTGAGCATTGAGTTGTCTTGCTTGTGACTTGAGAGATCGCTCATGAGGCAGAAGAAACCGGGATGGTTGACTAAGTATTTCTTAAATGTTCGGAGACAATACAACCGAGAGGGTTTGTTCAAAGACATTGCTGGTTTCGAATCCTCGCTGGTTCCGTTTCAGAAACCGATCGAAGGAGGACGAAGCCATGCCGCCGCGAGACAAGTGTCCTACTCTGCCACTTCCACGCCTGACACGTGGCGGCGCCGCCTCACACACCTTCCAGTTCGTTGTTGGCTTATTATGTTGCCAAGTTTTTCTGTATTCTGATGCCTCCTTCGGCCCTACCCGCCTGCCACCTCATCATCCACCGACCAACTCAACCGCCACAACCATGGTAGTAGGAGTATTATTATTTCTGTTTTCCTCTTTTTCAGTTTTTCTACGAATCGCATTGATTTGTTTTATTTTCTCCCTTTTCTTCGATAATGATTAAAAAAAAAAAAATAAGTGTATTGCCCCTACCTGCATTTCTGTGTAATGCCCTTATTTCCGTCAGATTGGAGTTAGCCATAGTTGACTATGCTTAATGCCCTGAAACGGAGTCTATTTTTGGAAGTAGTCTCCTTTTCCTTTCTATGCAATGTAGTTCTGACAAAATGTGCAACAAATGAGAAACTTTAAAAGAATATGGACACTGTTCTGTGAGATAGTTCAGGTTTGTTTCAAAGCGCTTCAATTTCCGTTAATTAGTCCTTTTAAAATGTAAAAGGCTAGTTTCATTTCGTTTTTGTTATCCAGTAGCTTTAGCTTTAATGATTATCTTAATCATTACTATTCCAAACCAGCTATAAAATAGAAATCGTGCCATAAGTTTAGAAATCAAAGTTAAGAATTGTAATCTGATACTTGCATGCCTTACCTATATTTTGATATTCTTTCCTTGTGTGATCAATCAGGATCATAAGGACAAATGCCAAAGTAGAGGGAAGAACATTGATGTTTCCTGCCTCAGACGTTCATTAGGTTTACTCGATGCCAGCTTCTTCAATGATGAACAGGTCATTTAATTTACTTGTGCATTTGATCTTTCTGTGTTACTTGGTGATAGAAGACTGAATGTGAAGTGTGAATAATTCATGCTGACCTCAGATTGTAGAGATTAATGAAGGTGTACATGAATTCAATATCCCAATTATACAAGCAAATCGGAAACTTGTGGCTTCTGAAAATGGAGGCCTCCATTACCCACCTGCTTTGGTTTTCAATCCTGACTGGGGCCATCGGCCGATGAATAAAAGATTTAACTATCCTTCGGTTTCTTGGATTCGGAGACCAGAATCTGATGAAGACATTGCCTTCTTGAGTGTAAGTGATTCATCCCCACTGGAATATTGGTTTGAGTTTGATCCATATTGTGTTATTTTGATTACTGACTTGTACTTTTTTTGTTTTTAAACCAGGTTCTTGAGTTAGCTGAACTCTTTAGAACAAAACAAATCACTTCTCAGGAGCTTACACAGATTTTCCTTCAGAGGCTAAAAAAGTAGTATTGAGAACAGATACCTTGGCATTTCCTTTGTGTGTGTGTGTGTGTGTTTTCTTACTTGATGAAGTGATCTGAAAATAACACCAGGTTCAATCCTGTTCTTGAAAATGTGATCACTTATACTGAAGAACTGGCTCACAAGCAAGCGAAACAAGCTGATGAGTTGCTTGCCAGAGGAGTCTATCTTGGTAGACATCTTTTTCTAGCAAATGAATGTTTCAAAGTGATTCAATTTTCTGCTTTTCTTTCTTTTCCATATGCAACTCCATAAAGCTTAGCAATATAATGTGATGATTACTCAACTATCCTCTCTTGCATCTTAACCAACCAACAAAATTAGAGTTTTATTCCTCGTATTGAAAAATGATCCTTTTGATTTCAGTTCTTACATTTTGAACAAGATGTTTGATAAAGAATATCAGTTAAAAAAGGATAAAATATTTGAGTAATTATGGCCATGGGGTAGAAAGTTGGCTTGTGAATTGTTTTTGTTGTATGTGTACTGATTTTCAGTGTTTCTTATTTAAAATAATATTGGGTTCCCTGGTAGGCCCTCTTCATGGAATTCCATATGGATTGAAAGATATAATAGCAGTGCCTGGTTATAAAACTACATGGGGTTCAAAAACTTTCAAAGATCAAGTTATTGACAAGGAAGCTTGGGTCTACAAAAGGTACCAATTTCAAGATGTAAATGTGCAGCCACTCCATCTTAAAAAGAAAAAAAGAAGTTGCTGACTTTGTCCATTTAGGCTAAAGGCTGCTGGAGCTGTTCTTGTTGCAAAGCTTGTTTCTGGATCTTTGGCATACGACGATATCTGGTTTGGAGGAAGAACTAGAAATCCATGGAACATTGAAGAATTCTCTACCGGTTCATCTGCTGGACCGGCTGCCAGTACCTCAGCTGGTATTCCTAAAAAGTTTCACTCAGTCCTTGGAATGATCCATCCATTACTGGTTAAGAAGCTTCTTTTTTTTGGCTTGTGTTTTCCAGCAAGGTGACTTTGTTTATTGTATTACAGGTATGGTTCCATTTGCTCTTGGTTCGGAAACAGCTGGCTCCATCACTTACCCTTCTGCTCGTTGTGGCGTGACAGCGTTGCGACCAACTTTTGGTACAGTTGGTCGAAGTGGTGTAATGAGCATATCAGAAAGCTTGGTACAACCCACATTATATCATGTTCTTGTGTGATTATCTGCAATAAATGCTGGGCCTTTCTTGTAATATATAATTCTTGTAGGATAAGCTAGGCCCTTTCTGCAGAAGTGCAACTGATTGTGCTATAGTCCTAGATATTATTCGGGGAAAGGATCCGGATGATATCTCTTCAAGAGAGAGCCACATTGATGATCCTTTCTTGGTTGACATAACCAACCTGACTGTTGGATATCTTGATGATGCTGAAATGGAGGTTAGTTCATTTTCATTTAATTTGGCTAATATTTTATCAGATATTTCCACATATAATATTTTGTCAGAGTATAAGATGTAAGCTGAACATAATTCTGGGATAACAATTTTAGGTTGTTAATGTTCTTGCATCAAAGGGTGTGAAGATGGTACCTTTTCAACTGAATTACACAGTTGACTCTGTTCAAGGTATACTCAATTTGACAATGGATGTCGATATGCTGGCGCACTTTGATGAGTGGCAACGATCAGGCCAAGATAATGTGTATGAAGCTCAAGATCAGTGGCCTACTGAACTGCGCCGTGCACGTTTAATCCCAGCCGTGGATTACATTCAGGTTTGTTCTATGTTATCTGATTCGGTTTCCTACCACTGGAGCTTTATTAGTTTAAGATCTTCTGCATAATAACTAATGTTTATTCTTACATATGATAGGTAACCTTTGGATTCTTCAATTCATGTTATTTCAGTGATTTATATAACTTGCTACATAGTTTCACATTTTATTCTTTGCAGGCACAAAGAGCAAGGGTAAAGCTAATAAAAGAGATAAGAGAGAGTTTCACAGTCGATGCCTTCATCGGCAATGTGACTGACTGGGAGAAAGTTTGCCTAGGAAATCTTGTAGGTTTACCCGTCATGGTAATTCCAACAGGTTTCAAGAACATCTCCGATCCACCACCTGGTGGTAGCCGGCGAAGAACCACCGTCACTACCGGCATTTACACTCGCCCCGACCAGGATCACATTGTATGCATATGGCTGTAATTTATATTTAGTTACAATCTCTCACTATCTTAAATTCTTATGTAACAATGTTTTTGGGCTTCTTCTAATTTGTAGGCTTTGGCATTGGCAATGGCTTACCAATCAGTGACCAATCACCACAAACAGCGTCCACCAATCAATCATCTTGGTCCGAATGATCCTATTTCTCATGTGTTTGCCCCTCCCAGAGTCTTGCGTGGTGGAATGATACAGTGCCAAAAATAAAGATGGAATAATTTATATGCACTTTAGTTTTCACAAAAGCCCCAAAGTGTAATAAAAGCCATGAGATTAATAAAGATTGAGATGTTTCTCCCTATATTCCATAGTTATTCTTGTGCTCGCAAATGGCTTTTGTGAAACTATGATCTTGCTTCCGAGCAAAAAAAAAAAACTATGATCTTGCTTATAATGCAAGGTTAATGTTAATTTTGTTTGGGAAGATTTTTTTAATCAATTTCCTCTAAAAGTGTTAAAAATACAGCAAAGTTGTTTTAACTTTTAACAGTTAAAAAGTTTACGTTGATTGTTAAAATAATGGGTTAAGAAGTGAAAATACACCTGAGCTTTATCTCATGAGCGTCTAGCACCACGAGCTTTTTTTAGGAGTAAAATTACATACGTGGTTACGTTTCAGGAGCACCCAGCACCAAGGTGGTTAGTTACCGTTAGTCAACCGTTAACTTGGATGGAAGTGAACAGTAACGCGGGTAAAATTACACTTTTGCCCTTAGTTTTAGGTGGAATTACCATTTTGCCCTAAGTTAAATAAAAAAATAAAAATACCTCCTACCTCCGTGGCCCCACCACCGGCCACCCCACCGCCGATGGTGGTGGTCGGCCGCCGGCAGTGGGGTGGCCGGCCACCCCACTGCCGATGGTGGTGGTCGGCCGGCGGCGGTAGGGTGGCTGGTGGTGGGGCCCACCAGGGGAGGGGGTATTTTTAGTTTTTTTTTTTAAATTTAAAACTAAGGGTGAAAGGGTAATTTTTATTTAAAACTAAGGGCAAAATGGTAATTTTTACTTAAAACTAAGGGTAAAATGGTAATTTTCTCTTTTTTACTTACTGTCAGCGTCCACGTCAGCGTGTCAGTCCAAATAAAGCGCCACGTCACCATTTCATCCAAGTTAACGGTCAACTAACCGCCGTAGTGCCAGGGGCGGAGCCAGAAATTACAATTAGGGGAGGCGAATATTATAGAAAACAACTCAAATATTTATGAAATTATATTTCAGCCCTACAAATATTTCAGTATTTCCATTTTAGTCCCTTCATCAAACAAATAGTAAGGACTAAAGTAAAAATATTAAAATCTGTATAAGGTTGAAGTATAATTTTTAAAAAATTTGGGTAGGATTCTGTAATTTCAGGGGGGCGGGGGCCACCCCTAGCACCCCCTGGCTCCGCCCCTGCGTGGTGCTGGACGCTTCCAAAACGTAACCACGTGTGTACTTTTGCTCCAGATAAAAGCTCGTAGTGCTGGGCGCTCCTGGGGGTAAAGCTCATGTGTATTTTCGCTCCTAAACCCTAAAATAATAATGTTGACATGTGACATTTTTATAAGCCATGGGTGACATTACTCTTGTTTTAACACTACGGTCTACGGGGATGAAATTGATCTATTTTTTTTTTTTATACCCTCAGCTCTTATGCAAAAACTGGGGACATAGTGTTTTTTTTTTTCTCAAGAACTTGGCGATAAAGTTGGACCTTAACCCTAAAAAGCACCAATACTTACCAACAACCCCCCTATGAGCTCACACTTGAAATGTTACGGTTTCCAATTTTAGTGAATCATGATTGTGACCCACTAGTCTTCTTTCCTGCCAATTGGAACCTCTGACTACTTGGTTAAATGCACAATGCACAAACCAAATGGCCAGAAGTCATTTTGGCTGTGACCCACTAGTCTGTAAGCACCTAAAATAACAAGCAAGTCAAGTAACCATGCATTTGTTTTTCATTCGTTTTGGTAAAAAATTAATGGCATACAGTTGTAGCTCAGAACACTGCTTATTGAACGTGTGGGGAAAACGCCTATTGAGAACTTCTTTCCCAATTTCGAATCAGTATCAGTAATTGTGTGGATGGAAAGGCCTTTTAGATGTGCACGGCATTGGGTATTGGCCAGTGTGGTCAGGAAGTGAAGAAATGTAGAAACCCCCTCGAGTAGGGATGTCTAAAGACTGGGTCAAATCGGGTTGGAAGTCAACCCGAGGTCTGGCCCAATAGGACCTTGGGCTGTGGAAAAGTCATCCCAAGGTCTGGTCTGGTCTGGTATTAGCTCGAGGTCGGGCCAAACCGGATCGGACCAACAGACTGTCTGGACTAGTCCAGGTAGGTCTGGCCCAATAGGACCTTGGGCTGTGGAAAAGTCATCTCAAGGTCTAGTCTGGTCTGGTATTAGCTCGAGGTCGGGCCAAACCGGACCGGACCAACAGACTGTCTGGACTAGTCCAGGTAGTCCAGTTTTTTCTTCTTCCAATTTTTTTTTTGCCTTCTTAGGAGGGAATATAGTAGCTCTGGTTTCACCTGACTTCCGAAAGTAATAAAAAGTGACTGAGTGAAAAGTGATTCCTATAAGTTAAAAAACACATTAACATGTCCAGACTTCAATGAGATTAAATATTTAATCATACCAACAAAAAAAAAGGTCAGACTAGACCAGTCCAAAGGGTCTAAGCCCTTAGACCGAAGTACAGTCCAACCTGAGCAGTTTGCTCCGGTGAAATTGTTTTGACCTTCTTTTTTTTTTTTTTACCTAGACCGGGTCGGACCGGACCAACCAGACTGTTGGATTTTTTAGACAACCCTACACTAGAGTAATGCCTTTGTCTTTAAATATAATAAATAATTGTCTAAATTAAGGAAGAGTCTTGTTTGTGCCTGAATGATTTTTTCCTAAATATATCCCTAATTGAATAGGGTATTTTTAGAAAGGTCATTTATTGAGAGTTGGAGGAAAAAAAGGTAAAAGTGTTTGATCCCTTATAAGGTTTCAATTAGTTTAGTAATTTTGTAAAGTATATTTTTAGTCCTCTAGTCCTAACTTCGGTTTGCCTCAAATGATAGTTTTTTTGTCAATACAATTGAACTTAACATATGAGTATTAGAAAATATTTTTATTAATTTTAAATTTGAAAAATTAAAGAACCAAAATAAAATATATTGTAAATTTAAAGGATCAAATGTTATTGTTTTCCAGGAAAATGTTAAATATGGATATCTTTTAAAAGGCATTTTAAATTTTGTTGCCCACGTTTTTAAAAGATATTTTAAAACATCATGGAATTATGAACTGATGTATTATATCATGGAGAATGATATTTAATATTACCGCTGATCCTTAATATAAGATCCATTTAAATAAAGAAATTGAACTATAAAGTGAATCTTATACTACTTTTGGTTCTTAATATAAGAACTAGTTGAACTATAATGTTTTACTTAATATCTATATTGATTGCACATATTAAAGAGTTTCTATCTACAGGTAGTCGTGTGCGTGTCATGACTCGGGATGAAAGATAGTATTTTAAGAAAATTAACCTTTATCTGTTTCAAATAATTAATGTAATTAACTTTCTTAATGCATCCAAATTAGTCAACTAACTTTTATACTACCTCCAATCTTTTTTATAAGGAACATTTTCTTTCATAGGAGAGATCCTTAATATTAGGAGCAAATCCATTTTGTCTTGAAATTTAAACTGATTTTTCCTTTTTTACCCTTATTGCAATAAATTTCCACTTATTACCTTTTACACATACTCCTTTTAAATAAAGGTATGATTAAAAGTAAAGGTACAAACGTGATTTTGATAGTTGTTCTGTGATAAAAACGCGACGGTGAGTATATAGTAATAGTAGCATCAAGAATAGAAGCCAGTAGCCTAGTAGGTACTACTCTTATGTTTCTAGATGCCATATAGAGAGTTTGAGATAAGTGTTTGAAAATGTCAACGAAGGAAGTGGGAAAAAGTGGCAATTTGCAGGAAGGCTATTGGAGGGTAGATTGTGATGTCCAGCTGAGAGGTGAATGGGAACAAGCTCACATACTGGTAGGTAAAGAGGTAGTGGTTTCTGATAAATGCTTGTCTTGTCCATATATAGGGCATGTGAACTAGATTCGTGCAACACCCCACATTTATAATAATTCATAGGCTTGTCGTGCTTGTACAGTTTCTACTTTCTAAGCCCATTATAAGAAAGTTTTGTTCGTTTCGTTTCTTTTCCGCGTTTTCCCTCTGCAATACTAGCAGTGCCTAGTAAACTAGGGAGATATCTAGAAAACTGCCCTGAAAATATGCAAATCTCAATTTCGGATCCTGAAATAGCATAATTGTAATATTCTAATTTTTATTTAAGAATTTAAATAATTTTATGAATGAATTATTTCATGGTAAATAAAATTTACCTTGTCATTATTTAAATGAATATGGTTTCCTCAAAAATATGATTTCTAAGAATAAAAGACATGACAACATTGTAAAAGAATAATTAAAAGAAGAAGAAGAACTTTGGAAAGAAAAAATAATGAGAAATGAGAAATTTTGTCCTGAAAGTTGTAAAAAAAAATAATGTTGCTATGGAAGTTTCCAAATTGTACAATTTTCACTCTGACCGTTATCCAGGTTAACTATGATTGTTAGTTAATTAAATATGTTGACTTAATGGATCCGCGTGTCATTCATGTCATTTTCATTAATGTGCAAATTTGCCTTGGAAGTTTCACTTAGACGCAATATTGCCTCAAAAAAAAATTTAGGTCCAATATTATCCTAAAAGTTTCCAAATGTAGCAATGTTGCCATGACCATCATAAAGGTTAAACTTGACCATTAATTAATCATATATACTAAGTTGGCAGCTTGAATGACATTGAAGAAGAAACCATAGATTGAGGAGGGACCCACTTTCGTCAAAGAATAATGAAGAAAAATATTTAATTACCGTATGTGAGACACATAAGCAAGATTAGAACAAGACCACGGATAACCCTTCAGCGCCATATCTCAATGGTGTTGAGATAAACATGTACCTTTTTTATTCTCTCTTTATCACACAAAGTGTTTTCACCTCTTTGATTTTCTCTGACTATTCAAAAGGGATAAATTTTGTTTTATTAAAAAAATCCTAATTTATAAATCTAACTTTTGGAAGAATGAAATGGATGACCTATAAACTTACTAGATAAGTATATTTGACCAACTATCGAGAAAATTCAACTTAGATGACAGTTGAGGTGAAGTTGTTACAATTTAGAATTTTCTCAGGCAATGTTGCTCATGAGTAAAAAGGGATCATTTTAATATTTTTCATATTTCGATGGTCATTATACATCTTTTTTACTGAAAATTTCAGTGAGTTCACCCAAAAATATTACTCCCTCCGGTTCTAATTATAGGAACACATTTTGGAGTTGGTTTTGGTCCTAATTATAAGAGCAAGTTTTAACTTTTATTAATTTTTCCTATAATACTCCTATTTATACTTATTATTAGGAGCATTTATATGTGTGTGCGCGCGCGCGCGTGTGTGTACATATATATATATGTATATTTGTGTTTATGTGTGTCAATATATATGTGTGTAGATATATGTGTGTGTGGATAGATCTATATGTACACACACACACACACATATATATAGGGTTAAGGAGCAATTTTACACATGAAGTTTACCCCCGGGAGCGCCCAGCACCACGAAGTTTTTTCAGAAGCAAAAGTACACATGACGTTACGTTTTGGGAGCAAAAATACCACGGGCCGTTAGTTGACCGTTAACTTGGATGGAACGCTGACGTGGCGCTTATTTGGAATGACATGCTGATGTGGGCGATGACGTGGACGCTGATGGTAAGTAAAAAGAGAAAATTATCATTTTCCCCTTAGTTTTAAGTAAAATTACACTTTTACCCTTAGTTTTAAGTACAAATTACACTTTTGCTCTTACTTTTAACTAAAAAAAAAAAAACTAAAAATACCCCCTCCGCCCGGTCGGCCCCACCCCCGGCGGCCGACCACCGCCGCCGGCCGGCGGTGGGGGCCCACCGGGGGGCTAATTTTTTTAATAAAAAAAACTTAGGGCAAAAGGGTAATTTCAACTAAAACTAAGGGCAAAAGTGTAATTTTACCTGCGTTATTGTTCACTTCCATCCAAGTTAACGGTCAACTAACGGCCCGTGGTATTTTTGCTCCCAAAACGTAACGTCGTGTGTACTTTTGCTCCTGAAAAAACTTCGTGGTGCTGAGCGCTCCCGGTGGTAGACTTCATGTGTAAAATTGCACCTTAACCCATATATATATATGTTTATATAGCAAGACCATTATTTCAATTAGAAAGCGTGTGGAAAATAAAATTAATCGGAGAGATATGGTGGTGAGGTTGTAATTCACTTTTACTTATGTTATTTTAAATTTATATAAGGGCATTTTAGGAAAATGAATAAAATTAACTAATTTAACTCCTCTCCTTAATCCCCACAAAATCGGTCAAATAGTTCCTATAATTATGACCGAAAAGAGTAGTATCTTTCTTGTTCTTCTTCTTTTTTCCTGAACCTGGAAAACAATTGAGATCATAATATATTTTTTCTTTGTCCATTTAATGTTTGGCAGTTGTCACCCCGGTCCAATTGAGAATAGGAACATAATTAATCATTTGAGAAGGCCTTTTACGCAAGCAACAATGCTTGAAGCCTTGAACTAACACTCTTATAGCAGGATTAGGATGTAATTAAAGCCAATCGATATTTTAATTAATATTAATGAAGCCAGCTATTTTTGAAATTAATAATGAAGTCAATTCCTATCAAAGTGCATCGCCTTTCAATCATGATTAAATAGTTTATATTTTCATTTTATTTTATGTTTAAATTTAAAATAAAATATCAAAAGTAATAAAAAAAATTTTAATTAAATTTAAATAATAATATTTTAAAAAATATCAAAATCTTTTTTATTTCTCTACGTTTTCAGTATCGAAAATAGTATGGGATATATCGAGAGTTTCTAATTTGGGTTCTGAGCAGATGATGATTGGATGCGCCATGCGTGCACTTTCGTTCACATCCAATAAGAGGAAATTTTTATCAAAAAAAAAAAAAAAGAGGAAATAGACATAATTAGAAAGCACTCAAAGCAGTAAGTATTTATTTACGTCAAGGAAACAAAAGTAAATCCTAAAAAAAGGCACTTTCTTATTGAAGTTTCAAGTACAAATGGCAACTCATAAATTGCAGAATCTAGAATTTAATTTGCGATACTGAAAGAAGAAAACAAACAAAATAAATAAATAAATAAATAAATAAATAAAGGCTGCCTATGTGACCGAGTAAACTCCACTAAAGTTTTGACCAAAGAAGGGGAAAAAAACTACCCCAAAGGACTTATTATTATGGACTGATATATCTATTTTGGAAGACAGTAATAATTATCATAATTATAATGAAATACTAAAATATAATTATGTCTTATTGAAAAAATAGCCTAAAACAAATAAATATATTTATTTCCTTTTTCTTATTTTGTAATGTGGCTTCCTCCAGGATATTCTGTGAATAGTTAAATAATATTGTTAGATGGAAAAATAGTTTATTTGGAATCTGACTTATGCAAAAGTCAGATTGTGTAATATTATTTATATTTGGATTATCGGTGGCATAAGTAACGTTTGTGAAATTGAAACTTGTTTGGAATGACGATAGTACATAAGTGACTTTTTAGATAATTATAAAAGGAAAATTAAAATGAAAATTATAAAAAAGTGAAAAATGTTAACTTGAAAATTTGGCAATGTTAAAATACATAATTTGATCAAATAATATTACATAACTAACTGGATCACATATCTTGTACAAGTTGGTCTCTAATTGTGTCACAAATATGATTCATTTAAGTTGAAGATAGTGTAGAATAATTTGTCTAGCACTTTTAGTATTATCTTATTTGAGTTGAAGATGTCCTACTCTTTTAGGACACTTTTAGTACTTTGAGTTGAAGATGGCGTAACATAATATGGTCTCTGTCACTTAGGATTATCTTATTAATAAAATATACTCCCTCTGATCCACAATATATGACACTTTTAGAAGGAGGGCATGGTCCAGAATATAAGTCACCTCCAATTTAATTAATGCTCTTTTTTCTGTTTTGCCCCTGTGATTAATAGTTACTTTTCAACTTTGACCACTCATTATATCTCTCATATCTAAAATAACATTCTCAATTCAATTAAACTCATTTCTCAAGAAGGGTAAAGTGGAAAAAATTTATATTTTAGAACATACTATTCTGGTCCTATTTATAAGTCCCATTTGGTAAAAAAAATTTGGTCATATTTATAAGTCCTCTTTTAGGTAATAAATGAGATTGTGACAATTTTGCCCATATTAATTATACCAATGAAAATAGAAAGAGAAGAAAGAGGTGAAAGATACCCAATGAAAATAGAGAGAGAAGAAAAAGTTGAAAGATACCCATTCATAAATGAGGGCAAAGTTGAAAATTTACCCCCACAATCATTGAGCTAACTAACTCTCCTTGGTATGTGTGTTTTAGTCAAAAGAGACTTATAAATAGGACTAGAGTGGTATTAAATAACTTAACTATCATTTATTGTTTTCCGTGATATAGTTGAAGTCCTTTATTGTGGACTGGAGGGAGTACTACATGTGATCCTAAATATAAGATCTAGTTATTTTTTTTGGGGAGAAATTAAGGAAGCTAAATAAGTTTATCATTAATCATATCATATATTGTGTACGATTAAATTATATATCAGTTTATAAGTTATATATATTATTTTTGAGAAAAAACAATCAATATAAATATTTAAAGTAATTTAATTAGCATTCTTAATTTTTTGAAAAAAAAGAGTCAGTTTTACATTTAAGACTGGAGAAAATATATGCATTAATACTAAACCGTCAATCTGACTTTCCTCACACAAAAAAGTCGTTTTATTTGACTTGATGGCTTAGACTAAATAAATATTGATTTAAATACTCTAACCATCCTTTTGTTTTACCTTAATCACATAGATTCATCATCTTTTTTGAAAACATGCATTTTAGTCCGAATCATCAACATGGTTGAAGAATATTCTAAAAATATTTTTAAAATATATTATTTAATTAAAAACCATATCAGAATAATTACTAATTTACTCTCATTATACTAAGGATATTCTATTGATTTGAATAAATCGTATTTTTATGACTTACAGGAAATAAAACATGTCAAATTTAATTTTTTATATTTTGAATTGATAATTACTAATTGACGGTTACTATAAAAAAGAGTTAGTCTAATTAGCATGAATACAATTCATACCTAAAAAAAACCAACGGGGTTGGCACAAGTGATAAGCGGCTTCTACCGTTTAAGCAAAGTCTCGAGTTCGAGCATTGTGAATGCAGAAAAACTTTGTTGGAAGATTCTCCAACTATAATCAGGTACGTGACGCGGGTCAGATCCAGATTAGTCGGGGCGAAGCTCTAGATACCGGATGAGCAAAAAAAAAAAATTTAATACCTAAAAAATATGGGCTCAAACTTCATTGTAGCACTTTTGAAATTGTAAGATCTCTTGTTCCATAACCATCAAAGTCAACTAAAATTAATAATTACTAACCCTCACGTTCCCTAGCCAATGACTCAAGTACACCGAAGTTACTTAAAAGACAGTGTGTGATCAATAGGTAATTGAGCTGTGTGTGACCATGCAAGTGTCTACCTTTGGCTTGTGTGAATCCAAACCTTGCCTAAAATTCTTGTATAAAAAAATTGGGATTTGGGGAAGTTTTTATGTTTCCAAAGCTCACTACAAGCATGATGTTGAAAGGAGATAACTATGGTGTGTCCCGAGCCATTAATATGTTATTGAAGACAGGGCACTCCTTCCTAATATCTCACGTTTTTTTTTGCTTTGATTATTAGTTATTATCATTGACCTAAATAGAATCACACCAATAATTCTAATGAAAGCATCGCAGTGGAGTTATTGAAATTGACTTTAAAAAGTACTCACTCTGGT
This sequence comes from Acacia pycnantha, assembly GCA_025563575.1. Taxonomy (NCBI): domain Eukaryota; kingdom Viridiplantae; phylum Streptophyta; class Magnoliopsida; order Fabales; family Fabaceae; genus Acacia; species Acacia pycnantha. Next base: position 2,143,823 of record JAMWYP010000035.1, read on the forward strand.
CCTTATTATAAGGCACCAACAAACTTTTCTCACAAACCAATAAAATCAGTTAAAGTTAATAAAGTTGTCATAGAATCTAAGTAATTTTTAATATTATCCCTACTAATTGCCCTAAACTCTAATATTATATTAATGATTACTCTCACACATTACCCTTATTAATTATGGGCAGTCATGGAAAAAAATAACTAATGCTCATTGGGAATATGCAAGTGCCTTATAAAAAGAACCAAATAAACTTGCTAGTTGGTGTCTTATAATAAGGACCAGAGGGAGTATAACATTAAATAACGACAAGTTTTATCAAAGGGAAAATATAAGAAAATGTTGCTTAAATTTTAAAATCTCAAATTAGTCTTGTTGTCGACAAGAGTATCTGTATTAACTAAAAGAGTTAAGAAATCACTTATTTCAAATTTTGAAGTTTAAGTGATATTTTCTTTTCTTTTTTTTATTAAGACTGTGCAATCCAATCTAAACGTTAGTATACCAAACTACAAAAAATTATAGGATGTTTATCTATATATTAATTGTCTTATTACCATAAAAACATATTGGATTTTGTTGCCATTACCACTCATATTTTTCTCTATCAATTTATTATTTTTATTTTTATTATGTGAAAATCTCAAGATGCATGATTAATCACATGTATGTTGCAATATTTTTTTTCATTTGAAACATCTATTATTTATATTGGGTGACATGTCAATTTTTCATATATTAACATCTTGTATAAAACTTAGTATGTTGAACTTGATGCATACATATATAATTAGGTCTGAGATTTTTGCTACTTATATATATTTATTTCATTAAAAATATCGTGCAATTTGAAGTTGTGTAACATAAATATTTAATTTAGTCTGTCAGCAGCCTAGCATAAAAAAAGTAACAAAGAGTTAAGAGGCTTGACCAAGTGGATGTCAAGTTTGAAGACAAAAGTACTCATACATGAAAAATGACAGGAGGATAGAGAGAAAGAGATTTGTCAATAGCATTGTTGGTAGAGGGTTTTTATTTGTAATGGCTTTGAAATTATAACAACATAATGAATAACAACCTGTTAAAACCATATCATGCATCAACCTAATTGTCAGTATGTTAGACAATAGACAACGGTAACATTTTTCAATAAAGAGGATAAGATTTGCCGTTATCTGTATATAATTTGTTGTATTACTATAAAGTCAATTCCTAGTTCATTGGTAGATTCTGTTGCCGTTATCATTCATATATATTTTACTTTGTGGGCAATTTGAACTATGGTCTTATTGGGCCAGATTCTCCGTTATTTGTATATGATTTGTTATATTACTATAAAGTCAATTCCAAATTTATTGGTAGGTTTTGTTGCCGTTTTCATTCATATGTATTTTACTCTATGACCAATTTGAATTATGCACTTATTGAGCAAGATTCACCGTTATTTGTATATAATTTCTTGTATTACTATAAAGTCAATTCTAAGTTCATTGGTGGGCTTTGTTGCCGTTATCATTCATAAGTCAATTTGAATTATGCATTTATTGGGCAAGATTTGTCGTTATCGGTATATAATTTGTTGTATTACTATAAGGTGGGCAATTTGAATTATGCCCTTATTGGGCAAGATTTTCCGTTATCTGTATATAATTTGTTGTAGTAATAAAGTCAATTCCAAGTTCATTGGTAGATTTTGTTGCTGTTATCATTCATATATATTTTACTCTGTGGGCAATTTGAATTATGCACTTAGTGGGCAAGATTCGCCGTTATCTGTATATAATTTGTTGTAGTAATAAAGTCAATTCCAAGTTCATTGGTAGATTTTGTTGCCGTTTCATTCATATATATTTTACTTTATGGGCAATTTGAACTATGCCCTTATTGGCCAAGATTTGCCGTTATTTGTATTTAATTTGTTGTACTACTATAAAGTCAATTCCAAGTTCATTGGTAGATTTTGTTGCCGTTATCATTCATATATATTTTACTCTGTGGGCAATTTGAATTATGCACTTATTGGGCAAGATTCGACGTTATTTGTATATAATTTGTTGTAGTCAATTCCAAATTCCAGATCTAACAATCAGACTAACAGATCCAAAATTCCAAATCTAACAATTAGAAGAAAAGGAACAACAAAATCCAACTCACAATAAAACTCATGACACAATCAGACTAACAGATCCAAAATTCCAGATCATCACGAACGTTTAGATCGATCACCATGGAGGAATCAGAATCGTTTTGCACTTCGCCAGAGCGATACTCACCCGTTGGGGAACGGCGCTGATCGAACATGATTCCATGGAAGGCTTGAACCGCCGCCATGCTCGCACAGAAGACCGTGTCGAAGTAAAATGCTTGATTCACTTGTGGAAGCACGTCAGGAAACATGGCTGCTGGCAACGAGAATTGCTGCTGGAAAGGGAAGCAAACAGAGCTGGTGACGGATCCCCCGGCGTGGGAGGACACGTTGAGGTCGAACAATGAGGAATCTATCTAACGAGCAGGCTCACGGTCACGGCTAGAAGAGTAAAATGTACTGCTCGAACTAAGAACAAGTCTCCATCCTTAGAGGAGGCGGTCTGAGAGGCAGATCTATGGATTCCAACGAGCATGGGGCAAAGAGGGATGGGGTTTTGAGTTAAAACTGTATATACGATCAATTTAATTGTTAGTATATCAAACAACAGACAATTGTAACACTTTCAACGAATATGATAAAATTTTCTGTTATTTATATTTTTTTTTCTGTAATATCAAAACAAATCCAAGGACTTTGGAAATTTTTGTTGGGGTTATCATTCATATTTTGCCCTCTTAATTTATTATTTTTGTTTTTATTAGGTGAAAATCCCGAGATGATTCACTAGTATGTTGCAATAACTGTTTTATTGCGCTTGAAACATCTATTATTTAGATTGGTTAACATATCAAATTTCATAACTTTGTCATGTTTGGTATACAACTCACTAAGTTCAAATTGTAATTCATACCTAGCTAGGTTTGAGATTTTTGCTTATTATATTAAAAGCAATACCTTATCATGCAATTTTGAATATTTGTAACCATAATTTTTTTTATCTAGGTTGTTAGTATCATAAAAGTAAACAATAGAGGCAGACTCAAGTGGGTGACAAATTTAAAAACAAAAGTACACGTGAAAAATGTTGTAGATAGAGAAAGAGATTTTTGCGGTGCTTGTTTGGGATCACGAAACAAGTGCTTATTCATGTAACGTAAATCATGATTGAAAAACTATTTTTAAAGACTTCAATCGCTATTTCAAACAAACACATATAAATAATGTTAACTAGGAGAAAGTTTTGGTTTATAATGGTTTTGAAGTTATCCTCTGATCATCAAATAAAAGACATGTAATGTTAATGAGCCAATGAATAATAATAATACCGTTAGAACAACCTAACTACCAATATATTTTGAACAATAAGACAATTGTAACATAATAAGAGAGGATAAGAATGGTCCAATATAAAAACTATGTTCAAGATTCAAATTGTGATGCATGTTTTATTGAAATATTACGATTGAGTAAGATGTTAAATTTTTATATCTTAATGTATTCGTATCAAACTTGTAACATTGGGGAAAAACATCAATGTAGTAACTTTTACCAAAAAATATACCCAATTAAAGCACTTTAAAAAATAATTTTCAAAGTAATGCTGACGCCACCAGTGGCGTCACCTGTCTTGACGCCACTAGGTAGTGGCGTCACAGTCTCTGACGCCACTAGTGGCGTCGTACTTATTGACGCCACTAGTGGCGTCGTACTGCTTGACGCCAGTGGCGTCAATTTTAATTGACGCCATAGTGTCAATTAAAGACGCCACAATAGCGTCTATTATAATTGACGCCAGTGGCGTCAAGCAGTACGACGCCACTCTAGTGGCGTCAGATTGTCTGACGCCACTAGTGGCGTCTTGTCAGATGACGCATTTGATTGTGTTAGTTTGATAATTATTTTCTAAAGTGCTCTAATTGAGTACAATTTTTGTAAGAAATTCCTATATTGGTGCTTTTCCCTGTAACATTGTCTCCAAATTGCAGTATACATTTCATTGCGATTTAAAAGTCTATGCTATTATAGGTAGAATACGATGTTAATAATTCATATTAATATATTCTTAAAAAATATTTCATTGGATGAGATTTTCTTTTTTGTTTTCAAGCTGTACCAAAGAAAATTCTATTTTAGTTAATTAGAATCATAAAAAGGAAGGAGTAAATTTTCAAATCAATATTGAGTCAGCATGATTATAATACCATTAGATCAGTACTCTACTATCAAATACTCCCTCCGGTCCTAATTATAGGAGTAAATTTTAGAGTTGATTTTGATCCTAATTATAAGAGCAAGTTTTAACTTTTGTCAATTTTTTCCTATAATACCCTTATTTATACTTTTTCAATAATAATTAAAGACAATAATAATTTAATAATACACCTATATATTTTATAAAGTAAATAATGTTTGCAACTCATTAATGTCATATACACCTAAATTATACTTTTTTATATAAAATAATTATGAACAATTTTTCTCATATCACCCCTACTAATACTTCTTCCACAATAATTAATTTACAACACCCTTATATTCTATCAAGTGAGAGATTTTACCTTATTTTTTTTATTGAGAAGTGTTTGTAAAACGTGAGTGGGCAGAATTCACCATCCATTATTGCTCATCTTTCACACACATCATTTTTCTATATCCGAACTAAAAATGCGAGTCTAAACATGGAATATGAAATCAGATGCATTGTTCATACGATACATATAGTGTTGTTTTTATAAATTTTGTATTATTACGTGGATGCCAATTAATCAATCATAAGGATAACTTTTGGGATTTTTGAACTGGCTCTAAGGGTGTGTTTGATATGAGAGGAGGAAGTGAGAGGAAAGGGAGTGGAGACTAATGTTTTAGGTTAATATAGCCCAAACATGGAAGGGAGTATTTGAGTGGGAGGAAAGGGGGTATTTTTGGAAAATAAGTATAATTAATTAATTTAACTTATCTCCTTAATCTCCCTAAATTCTGGTAATTTGTTCATATAATTAGGACAGGAGGGAGTAATAGACAACTTTAAAATCTATTTATGGGGAGGATCATAATTACCATTATTTCTATATGATTCGTTCTGTTTATATAAAGTAAGTCCAAATACATTGTTGAATTTCATAACTATCACTATTCACTACTGCTCATATTTTGGTTTCCAGATTCATGAATTGTGATTTTTATAAGGTGGAAATCCTAAATTGCGGCATTTGTTCAATATTAGAAGTGAAATATGTGTAAACCATAATACTCACTTGGTCCTTAATGCAGGACCTAACTTAAAAGTTGGTATTTGTTCTAAATGTAAGATATATTTTTTATATTTGTTAATATTTTACTAATTTTTCTTTATTAATACTTCATCAATAATAATCAAGTAAAAGAGAGATTGAGGGAATTAAAAAAGATGTTTATGATAGTTTTTTTTTAAAAAACATGTCACATTAATTAATTTTCTTGGCCTGTTTGGATTCACTTAAATTTGAGCGTTAAAGGCAAAAAATGCAGTAGTTTAAAAGCCAACGCTCACACAGTGATCAAAAGAAAATATAATCAAATTAATTAAATATATCTTAAACATGCAGAGTACATGTTTAATTGAAAGTTGAAATATTTGTTTCTTTTTTCTTTTTTATCTTAACCCAATGCAAAAAATAAAATAGTGTACAAATCGCTATAAATCTCTTATTGGGATTTGGGATTCTTCTATTTAGGATGAAGAACATGTCAACCATTCACATGTCAATTTTGTCATTTTATGGAAATGAATAGTTCTACACACTTTTTAATAGTTAATACCATGGTTTGTGAATCTGGACCGGACCAACCGGTTTAGATCAGGAACCGGTCCGGTTTAGGGTTAAACCGGTATGACCCGCTAAACCCGATCTGACCCGGTGAAACCGGTGTAACTCCGGACGGGATAAACCGGTCTGACCCGGTCAAACAATTATTATTATTATTTTTTTTATGTTGTTGTTGTTTTTTTTTTTTAAAATTTTGCCTCACACTACCGTTTATTTCTTCAAGTGAAACCATGAAAGAGCTTTTCATCTCGAGTCTAGCAATCCTCCCACACATTCTGGTGTTAAAAATGATTCAGCTTGAGAATATTTTGTCATCATATATTTGTTTTTAATATTTTGCTACCATGAATATATTGTCTCAAATGTAGGCTGTAAAGAAAATTGTTAGGAATATATGAATATGTCACAAGTATGGAAGTATATGGTTATTTTGCTACTAATCTAAAATATTGAAATGATATATAGTATGTCAAATTTAGGTTGGTGTGATGAGAAATTAATTATTTTCCAATTTTTTATACCTCACCGGTCTAGCCCGGGTTGACTCCGGGCTGACTTCGATCTGACCCACTAACCCTTAACCCAGTACCTCAACCGGTTCAGTGACCGGTCCGAGTTTCAGAACCTTGATTAATACCGTAATAGAAATTATAATACTCACCGTTATTTTCATATAAGTCGTTTTGTTTCCATAAAATAATAGTTCTACACACTTTTTTTTTACTTGATATTTTTTAGATAATTTAAACTTTAAACTGTTATATCTTTTCACTAATTTTTACAATATTATACTTTAATATGAATAATTTTAGTTTATATTCTTCAATTTTAATAAGAATTTATTTTATAAATAATTTTAAACGAAGATTTTCTCTTATACTACACACATATATATATTCTTTACCCTTTTAGTATAAAATTTTATAGACACATATATGGTTAAGTTGCAAAAATGGTGCCATGTCCACGAATATTGAATGTTTAACAAATTTATACTTTAAACTGTTATATCCTTTCAATAATTATTACAATATTATATCTTTAACAAATAACTAACGTTGATTGTTTAACACACCATATATATATATATATATATATATATATATTTGGAGGAAATATTTCATAAGTAAATTTCCACGTTAATCCAATAAAAAAATAAAATCTTTTCTAAATCACACTTTTTTCCCATTTTCTTTTGCGTACCATGTGTTTGTTTGGAATATCAATTAGAGCATTTGAAAATAGCTTTTCAATCCTGACTTACGATATATAAGATAAATACTAGAATATGAGATGAGTTTTATCTCAATTTACATGAATAAGTATATTTAAAAATCTCAAACGTTGTCCAAAACGACCGTATCACTGTCGGGGTGGGATTCCTAATTTCCTAACATTATTAGGATGCTGGCTGGGTGAGTTTAAGGTTGTCAAACTCGTGAGTTTAAGCAAACTCGTGACAATGATGTAAACTTGTATCTGAATTCGAGTCGTAAACTCATGAAAATTTACTTTTATTATTAAATAAATATTACTAGTGTATAATTAAATAATTAAAATAAAAATGACAACAATTTGGTTTAAATATATTGTAAATTCAAATAATTGAAATTAAATCCATCAACATTCATCATTTATCATATTTAACAATTTTTTTTTATAAAATCTATATATAAAGTCACTGAGCGTTATCAAATCAAAAAAAGTTAATACAAAGATAAGAGTAAATTAACATGATATTGTAAATTAGAAACATAAAAATAATAAACTCGTTGTATAATTTCATAAATTTAAACAAATTTATTACTGACACGAATTTACTAATGATTGAATTAGTTTTTGCAAGTTAAAAACTCGGAGACTGAACTTGCCATCTGTTCGAGCAAAAAAAAAAAAACTTGCCATCTGATTTTATTTAAATGGCGCTTCGCGTAATTTTGCTCCCAAAGCGAGGGTAATATCACTGCCAGCTTACAATTCAGCTCTCGTCCTTTTTATTTAACCTTCGGCCCCGAACTGATTTCAGTCTCTCTCTTCGTTCTCCTGCTTCTCTCACTGATCCGCCGCCCGGATTTGGCCGTATCGAGCTTGGGATCTCTTATCTGTTCATCATTTGTTGATAACCAAAGATTGTGATTCAAATTGTACTTTCTGTTCGATCCGGGTTACGCTGCTTCGATAGATCCGAAGTGACCAGTGTGAGGCAAATTCCTCTGCACCTCTCTGATTTAAGGTATAGCTCCTCTTCTGGCAATCCATTGTTATAGATCTTTGGTTTATTATTTAATCTATACCTTTGCATGCTGTCCAGTTCACTATCTTAGTCTTTTTTGGGCTTTGAATTGTATTTTGTTGCGGAGAATTAACGCATTCAAATGTCATATGGTTGCTCTGTTTCATAACAAACATTCGTGATTTGTTGTCTCTATGGTTTTTTGTGGCGAGTGATGATCCGATCCCGATAGTGTCATGCATCGGTCCGCCGCATTTAATCTCCGAGGCTCGTGAATGCCTTTGGTGATTTGTGATGTTTCCGGCTCTATTGTTGTGGATCTAAGTGTTCCCTTTGTAGCAAAATATGTAGAATTTACATCTAATTAGTGTATTGCGTAGTCCAGGTTGATTTCTTCGATTTTCTTAATGGGTTACCGCCTTTATCTATATCTGTGCTTGAACAGGAATATAAACGTCTACATACGCGTATATATTATGTTATGTCTTTAAAGTTTCGTATTTTTTATTTTAGAGATAATGATCCGAATCTTTTTGTTCACTAGGTTGTAGATCATTCGGTAGCTGTTGAAATGGCGGCAGCAGCAACGGGATGGTACAGGGGAAGAGTGAAAGCGGTTCCTTCAGGGGACTGCTTGGCCATTATGGCCATGGCCAGCAGCAAGCCTGGTCCTCTGCCTGAAAAGACCATCACTTTGTCATCCCTGATTGCTCCTCGACTGGTATGTTTTTCAAGCTGATATTCTCTTGTTCTGTGGATATGATGTTGCCAACAATTACGTTTGATGCATGTTTTGTGTAAATTTGTGCCTTAAAACTTAAAACCGTCCGAGACTGAGTGCTGATTTACATCATTCTTTGCTAGGCACGTAGAGGTGGAGTGGATGAGCCATTTGCATGGGAAAGTAGAGAGTTTCTAAGGAAACTCTGCATAGGGAAGGTGCGCAATATAAAAATTGTTTTGATTGGATGGTATGGTGGTATTTCCTTGACATAATGCATATTAAGTCTGACTTGATGTATTCTTTGACCAGGAAGTGACCTTTAGAGTTGATTACAATGTGCCATCAATTAATCGGGACTTTGGCACTGTTTTTCTTGGTGACAAAAATGTTGGAATGCTGGTTGTTGAGAAAGGCTGGGCCAAGGTTGAAAAATTATTAGCTTCCGTGCAGATTTTCCATGTTTAAATGATTCATCCGTATCTGAATAGAATGGTTGTTATCCTGTTGATGCAGGTAAGAGAGCAGGGGCAACAGAAGGCAGAAGTGAGTCCTTACCTAGCAGAATTATTGCGACTGGAGGAACAGGCCAAACAAGAAGGCCTTGGTCGGTGGAGCAAGGTTTGTTTCTGAATTTCCCTTTTCTGGATTTGTTTATCTGATAGTTAACTGTATAAATGGCATTATGTTGGGTTATTGAATGCTGATAGAGGTTATTTTTATTCCGGAATTTTCACTTTTTTTCAAAACTAATGGTTTAGCATATCATCCTTATATGTCTACCCATTCCATTCTTGGCAAATTTGTTTGCTTATAATTTCCCTGGACACTGTTAAGATTCTTTCATGGAGTAAAGGATGTTTACACTGCTGACGTTGTCCTAAAGTTGTTTCATTAGATGTTATGTGCATCAATTCAGACACATTGTGAAAATGTGTAATTACATGTTTCCTATCTTGAGAGATTTGATTATGGATCACCTTTTGATTTGTCATCAATCTTATTTCTTAAAAATCCTGATTTATTACACATTTTATATGACCATACAAGATGCGTCTAGGATGGGACAGAGAATAGAGAATTTATAGCACCTATATTTGTTGAATTTATAGAAATATGCCATGCATATGCTATATTTGATTCTGTGGCTGATTGCAGGTCCCTGGTGCTGCTGAGGCATCTATCAGAAATCTACCCCCTTCCGCGATTGGTGATCCTAGCAACTTGGATGCTATGGGATTGTTAGCTGAGAACAAGGGCCGATCCATGGAAGGAATTGTTGAGCAAGTTCGTGATGGTAGTACCCTTCGTGTGTATTTACTTCCAGGGTTTCAGTTTGTCCAAGTTTTCATGGCCGGTATTCAGGCAAGTTTCATACAATGCTCTTGCCATTACTACAAATCTTTTGTGCATGTTAATCATATATATATATTCAATTTGAATTAGGCTCCACAAATGGGAAGGAGAGCTGCAACAGAAACAGTTGTTGAAACAGAGTTGGTAGCTGATGAGACTAATGGAGATGTTCCTGGAGTGCCTCAAGCCCCACTTACATCTGCCCAGAGACTTGCAGTTTCAGCGTCTGCTGAAACTGTTGCTGATCCTTTTGCACTAGATGCTAAATTTTTCACTGAGATGCGTGTGTTGAACCGAGATGTGAGTGGCCTGCTTTTATCAGATGTATATTGTTTTGTGAATTTCTGCAAATTTTCTGAATTTTATGTGGGCATATGTAGGTTCGCATTGTCCTGGAAGGTGTTGATAAGTTCAGCAATTTGATTGGTTCAGTGTATTATCCTGATGGTGAATCAGCTAAGGATCTATCACTGGAGCTTGTGGAAAATGTATGTTCTTCATTTGAGTAATATATTATCATAATTTATTTTGTGCAGTCAATTCTTATTTTACTTGCAGTTTTATTGAATAAACTGCTTCTGCAGCACACCTTTTGGATTGGTTCATGGAAGCTCTATGTTGTAGCTACTTGAATATGTACTTAATTTTGGTTGGGTCCTTGAAAGGGACATGCCAATGCTTACACTCTGAATGATGTGCATGATATATTACTGAAGGGATCTTATATTTATTGGTTTCTAAGCATGTGCTGACCATTGGATTTAAATGGGGTGCATTATGCTTGCTGTTCGTACTGGGTTTCTGTTCACTCTTAGGGATTATTACAGAGTACTTTAAGCCTCTATGGTTTATATACACTCGGATGCTGATGTATTCTTCTGCTAGACTGAAATATCATCTGTAAATGTTTCTACTGCAATTTTACTGTGATTATATTCTGATAACACCTGACTTTATTTTCTTCTATAATACAGGGTTTTGCTAAATATGTTGAATGGAGTGCAAATATGATGGAAGAAGATGCAAAGCGGAGGCTGAAGAATGCAGAGCTTCAGGCAAAGAAGAGCAGGTTAAGGATTTGGACAAATTATGTACCACCAGCTACAAATTCAAAAGCAATTCATGACCAGAATTTTACAGGAAAGGTAAACTTCTGTCCAAACATATACTTATGACAAATAATCAGTCGTTGATGTCATCTTATGATATTTTAAGTTGACTTTTCCAGGTGGTAGAGGTTGTAAGTGGGGACTGCATGATTGTTGCTGATGATTCCATCCCATATGGCAGTCCACTAGCAGAGAGGAGAGTCAACCTGTCGAGTATCAGGTGTCCAAAGGTTGGTAATCCTCGTCGGGAAGAAAAGCCAGCTCCTTATGCCCGTGAAGCAAAGGAATTTTTAAGAACACGCCTCATTGGTCGTCAGGTACAAAAATAAGTTATGATGCCTTGTTTTGATGTAATTGGGAAAATTCATTTATAGATTACTCCTGTTTCCAGGTGAATGTTGAAATGGAGTATTCTAGGAAGGTTGGCCCAGTAGATGGATCTACAGCATCAGGGCCTGCTGATTCCAGAGTAATGGATTTTGGATCTGTATTCCTAGTGTCTCCTGTGAAGGCGGATGGTGATGATGCCCCATCATCTGCTCCTGCTGGAGGCCAGCAAACTGGGGTAAATGTTGCAGAGTTGGTGGTTGGCCGTGGTTTTGGGACTGTCATTAGACATCGTGACTTTGAGGAGAGATCAAACTACTACGATGCTCTACTTGCTGCTGAATCACGTGCCATTTCTGGAAAGAAAGGAATCCATTCTGCTAAGGATCCTCCAGTCATGCATATAACTGACTTGACCATAGTGAGAATAGTGATGGTTATGCTAAATTTCTTTCTAGTTTCAAGGTTATAAAATATAACTTCAAACTTTTTCTACCCCTTAGGCATCGTCCAAGAAAGCCAGAGATTTCTTACCTTTCCTGCACCGAAGTAGAAAAATTCCTGCTGTTGTGGAATATGTCCTCAGTGGACATCGTTGCAAGCTGTTGATTCCTAAAGAAACTTGCAGCATTGCCTTTTCATTTTCTGGTGTCAGATGTCCTGGTCGTGATGAGCCGCATTCTAATGAAGCAATTTCACTAATGAGGCGAAAGATTATGCAGAGAGATGTTGAGGTAACAAAAGTTCTCTGTGAATGTAATATTAGTTCATTTTTGCTTTCTTTATAATATGTATTCTGTGCAGATTGAAGTGGAAACTGTTGATAGAACTGGAACTTTCTTGGGATCCTTATGGGAATCAAGGACCAACATGGGATCTGTACTTCTTGAAGCTGGCCTTGCAAGACTTCAAACCTCCTTTGGCAGTGACAGAATTCCTGATTTTCACCTTCTTGAGCAAGCTGAACAATCTGCTAGGAGGCAAAAACTGAAAGTAAGAAAGGAACTATTGTGGTCTTTTATTCTTATTACTGTTTTCTCCCTTTCAAATATTCTAAGATGAATTGTTTTGCAGATTTGGGAGAACTATGTTGAAGGGGAGGAAGTGTCCAACGGTGCAGCTGTTGAAAACAAGCAGCAAGAAGTGCTTAAGGTGCTTTGGATACACTTTGTATAAGTGATCCTTGTTTTTAAAAACATGAATTACTTATCTCATTTCTATGAACTGTCAGGTTGTGGTTACCGAAATCTTGGGAGGTGGTAAATTCTATGTACAGACAGTTGGTGATCAAAAGATAGCATCGATTCAGCAACAACTTGCTTCTTTAAACCTTCAAGAACCTCCTGTGATTGGTACTTTCAATCCCAAGAAGGGTGACATAGTCCTTTGTCATTTTCTGGCGGACAATTCTTGGTACCGTGCAATGGTGAGTTCCAACCTGAAACCTTAGCTGTGTATGCAAGCTCATTCTAAAAGCATTTGACAATTAATTGGGATTATATTAGGGAGATAATCTCCTGATGGTTGAGTTATCTTATTCCAGCTCCTCTATAAAACATAATTTTCTTTACCCTATATCTGCTTTTGTTTTTTTCTCTTTGTACGTTGCTAGTTTAATATCGTTTGATAAAACTAAAGTTCATTTTGTTTACTCAATCTGATTTCAAAATTTGATATGATTCTGTAGTCCTTTTTCTTTCTGCCTGAGTATAATGATTCCTGGATTAATCAGGGTTGTGGGTTTACATCACAAGACCAATTCTTTAAACACAAGCTCCCTTGAGAGAACCTTGTGCAATTTAATTGCCTATAGTAAAACCACAAGATGCCAAATATTTTGTGGATTGCTTTCGCTTCTTTTATTGCGATCACTTCTCACTAAACTGTCTTTTGCTTGTGAAATTCTATATGCCACATACCCTTTTCTTTCTTTTCCTTGTTTCAGTACATGTTATTTACAATTCAAACTTGTATTCCTTTGTTTCATCGTCCTGAGTATTTACAATTGAGTATTGTAGGTTGTCAATACACCTCGAGGACCAGTTGAATCTCCTAAGGACAAATTTGAAGTATTCTACATTGATTATGGAAATCAAGAAGAAGTAACTTACAGTCAATTACGGTCTGTTGATCCATCTGTGTCTGCTGCACCTGGTCTTGCTCAATTGTGCAGTCTTGCATACATCAAGGTTCCAAGCTTGGAGGAAGATTTTGGTCAAGAAGCTGCTGAATATCTGAGTGAGATGACTTTAAACAGTGGAAAAGAGTTCATGGCCAAGGTTGAGGACAAAGATACCTCAGGAGGAAAAGTGAAAGGACAGGGAACTGGCACAATTCTTGGTGTAACTCTTGTCGCTGCTGATGCTGAGATCAGCATTAATGCTTCCATTCTTCAGGTTTTTTCTTGTAGCTTATTCTTTAGCTTTTAAAGCCATCTATTTTTTTCATTGATGCTATTGTTTCAAGAAGGTTTAAACCTATGATATCACCACATCTCATTGTACACTTATCGCATGAGCTAGTCTAGGTGGCTTTTAGTGGCTGTTGTTTTGATTCTTTGTGTGCATACCCTAAACATGTGAAAAAAAATGTAATCTTCGGAACTTTGCTTTGTTTCCGTGGGAATTCCAGGAAGGACTTGCTAGGATTGAGAAAAGAAATAAGTGGGACAGAAAAGAAAGACAACTTGCTCTTGATAGTTTGGAGATGTTCCAGCAAGAAGCACGAACCGGTAGGCGTGGAATATGGCAGTACGGAGACATCCAGTCAGATGAAGAAGACAGTGCTCCTCCTCCAAGAAAGGCTGCTGGGGCCCGAAAATGAATGTAATTTAATGATGGGAGGTAATTTATAAGATAGGCATCTTTGATAGAAAATGAGTGAAGGTATGAACATTATGCTGTTGAGTTAGCGAGGAGAAGGAAATGCTGTGCGTGAACCTTAGTTTTGTTTTTATTTTTATTTATTTATTTTTAAAATTTTGTCTGCTAGGTTGAGGGGACAATTTTTTCTATAATGTCATAATAAGGTACATGCGGCAAAGTTCATTGTTACCATGGGGTATTTAAGAGACTAAGTTTCAGTTAAAACTCAGTGCATTGCTTGTGCTGCTTCTTGATCTTTGAACTGTTATTATGGGTTTTGTTGACCTTCTAATCCAAATTGGCCGCCAAAAAAAACAGTTGTCATCGATATTATTTACATATAGAATTGGTCATCTTCAACAAAAGCAGGTGTCTTTAGGCGGTAGAAGGAAAGATTTTCCTTCTTTGGGCAAAAAGGCAGTAGCAAAGATGGGTGAATTATGCTCTATAAGTTGGTGAGTCGTACTTCAGGCTTCAGCACTACCTTCTGCCTCTACGCGTATGCGGGGCGTATCTCGTCTATGGTACGACAGTTGCAAAACGAGACCATGGCATGGTCGGACTGAAAGCGAAAGCCCTTCGAAGAACAATCTTGTTTAACACAAATAAATTCGTTTTTTTTATACAATAAATTCGTATTTAAATATACATAATGTGTACCAGTGTTCCGACTTTATAAAAGGATTGAAATAATATTTTTGAAAAATGGTGCAGTGAAATCTTGAGATTTACGTGTTCTTGTTTTTTGAATTGCTGAATAAGCATTCATGTTATTGAAAAATATTCTAATAAAACTATCAAATTAATTAATAATTATAAATCACGGACAAACAAATCTTTGATAGAGGACAGCGAAAACTTAGTTTAAAAATAGAAGGTTTGTCTGAATTTTGATACAATTAAAGGGGGAAAAAAACCTTCATAACCTGCGGGAAAACAATAGGAGTAATGATTTATTGCTTTCACCTCACCTAATAAAATAAAACGCATGTCTTTGCCAGCATAATTGAACCTCGTATCATCAAACGGTTTTAACTGTGGATGCCACACAAGTAGAATAAAGTTGCCACCTCAGTTGGAATTTGGAAAAGAAAGCTGAAATATTTTTTAATATTCTTCACAGTTGAATGGTAAATTTCTTGCATTTTATGAAGCCTACAAAATAAGACAACTTGTTATATATTTTAGTAATATGTAAATTACATATTTTTTTATTCATGGTATATAATAACTTACAAATAATACAATGTAACTTAGCAATCAAGTTGGTTGCGAATTCATGGATTGGGGTTTGGTCCGGTCACCGTCAGACCTATGAGAGTGAACCTCCACAAGACCATAACTAAATAACTATGCAAGCATATCCTCCATTTTTTTTATTATCTCTCATGAGCCTATCTAGTCCATTGATTGGGAACAGCAGAAAAAAGTCAAAGTACTTTCTCTGGTTCTTATTATAAGGCACCAATTGTCAACATTTTTTTATCCTTATTATAAGGCATCAACTACCTCTAATTGATGATTTATTGGGTTTTTCCTATTATGCCCTCATTTATTATACCAATATTTTTTCATTGACTACTGCATTCACAATTCATTCAGTATGTTTATCTTTCTCCCCCATTAAGTTTGTATATTTTCAATTCAATCAGCATGTTCCCCCCCCAACCCCCCAAAAAAAAAAATTAAGTTTATATTGTTAAGGTTTGGTTTTTCACAAAAATGGGTGAGACTTGTAATAAATTGTGTAGAAACTGTGCACCTTAACTTATACATTGTAGGTGAAAAGATAGCCTCGATTAGCCCGGGTAGAGGTCTTCGTCAAGAGGACCCATTATCACCATATCTATTTATCCTGTCCCTTGAAGCCCTTTCTTGTATGATCAATAGTGCACTATCACAGGGTCATCTCACTGGGATTAAGTTAAGCTATCTATGCCTTGTAATAACTCACAGTTTTTTCGCAGATGATGCTTTGTTTTTTTATGAACGTAGAAATCCAAAATTGTCAAACACTGGTGGGTATCATTCAAAGCTACTATGGAGCCTCAGGTCAATTAGCAAATTTGGACAAATCTAGCATTGTGTTCTCCACCAATACTCCGGCCCCGCTAAGGCAAGACGTCTGCAATATCCTTGGCATTGGAGAAAGCCTAGATCAAGGCAAATACTTGGGTATCCCGAGTGTTTGAGGGAAAACAAAGCATCAAGCCCTCTCTTACGTTCGTGAAAAAGTGAGCAAGAAGGTCCTAGGCTGGAGTTCAAAGCACTTATCTTTTGTAGGTAGAGAAGTCATGATAAAGGTTGTTATCAACGCCATCCCAATCTTTCCCATGACATGCTTCAAATTCCCTAGCAAAACCTGTAAAGAACTCAATAGCATGGTTGCAGACTTTTGGTGAGAAGGCCAAAACAAGACTCATTGGGTTGCATGGAAAAATCTCACCAGACCTAAGACTGAAGGGGGTATGGGCTTCCGAGACTTTATCAAATTCAACAATGCCCTTCTAGCTAAAACAGCTCTGCGACTGTCATAACACCCGAATGACTTATGGGCTCAAGTTCTTAAAGGGCTTTACTTTCCAAACAACTCCCTTCTTGATGTCAAAAAAGGCCATAGAGCCTCATGGTGTTGGTCAAGCATTTTGGAAGGAAGGGATTTCATAAAAGAGGACTTATGTTGGCAAATTGGGAATGGAAAATCAGTGTGAATATGGCAGGATAAATGGATTCCCACCCTATCCACTTGTGGCTTAAGTACGGAGAATGAAGATTTAAAAGAGTCAAATCAAAGAGTGGCATCACTTTTCTCTTGTGAAGGAGGGGGTTGAGACCTAACCATAATCAGACCTCACATCACATTACTGACCAAATTTATGAGGCTATTTGCGCCATTCCAGTTACGGGAACAAGTGTGTAAGCCCAGCCAGCAGGGGCTTCGACTCATATGCCCAGCGACACCTGGAAGAAGATATGGAATATAAAAGTGCTCCCCAAAATTGCTAATTTTATGTGGCGAGTTCGGGTTGGGTTTCTCTCCTCATACTTTTCTCATTATCTCTCATTATTTTTAAATCATATCCGTCCAATCAATCACAATACAACTTTAACATCTCTCTCCTCTTTCCAATCAATGGTCCAAATGAGTTGAGGAGAAGAAGATGAGAAAATGGATTATGAGAAAATCCTTTCCCGGTGAGTTCTGTCTCAAGCAATAGCTACCAACGCTGCCTTAGTCAACCGGAAAAGAGGGAGTTCGGATGTGTGCCTAGTTTTCCTGACTGCAACAGAAACCATAGAGCACCTCTTTCTTCAGTGTCCATGGGTTCGATGCGTATGGTTTGGATGCAGGATGTCCTTTAAAAGCGACCTGGTGAATTCCCAAAACTTTAACCAGTGATGGCTGAGTATCATGAACGCACAAGGTAGCTTGACTGACTATGACATAGCTCACATCAGCTGGTTATTATGGTACATCTGGAAAAGCCAAAACGAGAAGTTATTTTGTGGAGTAGAACCAGACCCCATCATGGTTATCAAGCGCGCGAAGCGATCTTTGACCGATTGTTGGAACACGTGCTATTCTGAAAAAAGCAACAGCAAAACTGAGACACTCCTCACAAACAAGCCAGCTGCCTCCTGGGTATCGCCACCTGAGCATATGCTCAAGGTAAACATCGATGGGGCGTTCCACGATAACACAACGCTAGCTGCTATAAGTGTTAAATGTCGAGACCACTGGGGAGCTATGATATGGGCTTTTGTCGACAAAGTTAAATCCATCTCGGCGTTTATGGCCGAGGCTCTAGCACTGAAAAGGGCATTAATGATCGTCCAAGACTTGGGAAATAAGAACGTTATTTTTTAGACTAATTGTCTTAATCTGGTGAGATGTCTGGAAAATTGCCAACTAGATCTCGGTGAGTGGCAGTCTCATGTTATAGTCGATGATATCCTTGGAACGCTTAAGTCTGAATCCAGCTTCACATTTCATTTTATTCCTCAACTAGGGAACAAGGCAGCAAATATGCTTGTACCTATAAGGGGGTGTGCATCTAGCTATAAGGGGTGTGCCCAACCGGGTGGGTAGAAATACCCTTACCTACCAAAGGCCTTGTAGCTTAGTGGTATGGGGTACTCCCCAAGTAGTGGGAGGTCATGGGTTCGATCCCGCTCCTTGTAATTCAGGCCATTAGTGCCTGCCGCCTTGTAATTCAAAAAAAAAGAAATACTCTTACCTCCTTTGTTACCAATTTTGGATGAAGACTTAATGAGCTCCATGAATCAGCGAACCCATACTGCGACACAGCCCATGCATGTGGATCTTGGTTGATAATCTTCCCCGTGATGACCATAGGGCTTTGTTTTCTGTCTCTGTTTGTTTTCCTAGTTTCTCTGTGAGTTTTGGTGTATTTCGTGTCATGCGCAGGGGCGGATCTTTTCAATGACCCAAAAAAAAAATTGTTTAGATTTTTTTTAAAGAAAATTTGATATAATGCAATTTTTTTTATCACATTTTCCCCTCTTTTCTTTTTCATTCCCTCCCACTTTCAGTCTCAATCTCTCTGTCTTTTCTTTTTAGGACATTTGGAGGTCAACCTTTTATATATTTGGGGCTTATAATTCAAGTTGTGTTCTATGTGGGGTCTTATATGATTTATGTTAATCTTGTCATTTTTTTCTATATTTCATTCTAATTACCTGAAATTTTTAGCTTATCAGTGAAATTTACTTTTGTGGTGTATTCTTTAGTATGCTTTTACCTATTTTACACTACACTTGTAGATGAAGTTTATTGATTTTTCATTCTAAACCTCAGCCTCTTACCTTCCAATGTTGTGGTGTTCAATTACATGAAGTCTATGGTTGAACAAAAGATTCACAATCACATAAATTAAAGCCTCTTGCCTTCCAATGTTTGTGGTGTATTTTTTTATATTATTTTCTTTTCTTGTTTATATTATTTTATTTTTTAATGCATATAAAACTTTTCTAAAAAAAAAAAATTTCGGGGGCGCTGCCCCCGAACCCTCACCACTATTTGACCCCCCCAAATTTTTGTCCCAAGCTCCGCCCCTAGTCATGCCTTTTGTTGCTCTCTCAGTTTTATAGTTTCGTCTGGCAGTATCTGCACTAGTGTTTTTATAAGCCTTTATCTCAGTAATGAAAGTATCTAGAAGTGTTCCAAAAAAAAAAAATCCAATCAGAATGTTTCTCTCTCCCTCAATAAAATAGGGATAAATGTGAAAAAATTTATAAACTGAACAATAATTTAATGATTTAATTGTCATTATTTGGTATTAGAGAAATTGTAGTTGGTACATTATAACAATGACTAAAGGAGAAGTATTATAACTTTTTCAGATTAATTCGAAAAACATGATTTAAAGATAATAGGCCTCACCGACCATGACTAGATATGACCTCTCAATTTTTTGTTCTTCTCTTTGTTTAAACTTATCTAACAAATCTTTTAAGAGAATAAATAACAAATTTTTGTCATCATATATACTCAGTTTACTAAAATAACTAAAAAGAGTCACAAACTCAGAGGTAATAGTAATAGGAGTTTATACATAAAACTATGAGAAAAATACTTCTCATGTTGTAGGAGATAGGAGATGTTGTAGGAGAAGTGTTTTCTCATGTCACACACACATGAAATGATGAGACCCACATATATATATAATGCTCATTATATTTATGCGTGGGTTCCACCATTTCATGTGTGTGTATGAATCTTCTTCTTCTCATGCAACATGAGAAGTTTAAACCCCTAAAACTATACGCCGGCCAAAAAATGAGATATTATCTAAAATTGATGAAGAGTTGTACCATTTATAAGAGTCACACATAAAAATATGTATAAATTCAAAAAGGTAAAATAATAATTTTACGTTAAATTTATATCAATTAATTGTAATTGTAATACACGCGCCACTTCCGGAGGCTTCGGAGATTATCGTGGATGGCTAAGTTTGACGACAAGTGTCCCTCGGCTTTCTCCATACTGCTACGTGCCTCCAGAACTTTCCTTCCTCTTTCTTTATCCTGAAACTGCCTTCGCATCAGATGCTTCTCCTTCATTTATATATATACCCTCACTTGCGTTTCAGAATCTTCAGTGGTCACTGCAACAAGCTACTCATTACTTCTCTGGGAATTTTCTGATTCTTCTTCTGCTTCTCAATCAAGATTCATTGTCTTCTTCACTCTTTGATCTTTGTCGTCAGTAATCATGGCTTCCCCATCCGCGGTATGTTCATCATCTTAACTTCCTCACTCTTATATCTAGCAATCTTTTTTAACTTTTCATTTGTTCATCCATAATTTGTCTCTTTTGATGTAGATGGGTTTGGGAAAAGCACTGTTGAACAGGGGAATCCGAAGGTTAACGACGTCAACAACACCGAAGACGAAAGCATACGCGCCGGCGGCTGATTACAGCTACGGTCATCACCACGGCCAGCAACAGGGACGGAAGCCGGCGGGGGCGAAGGGGGACTATGTGCCGGTGTACGTAGCGATCGGAATGATAGCGTTGTCAGCGGGGTTTGGGCTGCACACGGCGTGGCATCAGCTGAGGACATCGCCGACGGTGAGGGTGAAGAAGCAGAGGAGGGAAACGCTGCCGGAGGTGGTGGAGCCAGAGCACGTGGCAGAGGAATCCGACAAGTTCATCAGGGGATCCTTCTTTAGGAAAGTGGCTCACATTCAGGATAAGAAATACCCGGAGAAGCAGGTCATGCCTGATCCTATTCGCAACGATGCTTTCGCCGTCCCTGCTAAAATTGAAACTCTGAAATCTGTTGGAGTTGATCCTTCTCACGTCTGATCATTTCTCTATAGCTTTGTAATGGATTTTCATATAAGAGTGCTCAAGTTGTATGTATATATGTCAGTTAAAAAAAAAAAAAACCCTCAGTTGGCTTGAGGGAGTCTCTTCTCTTTGGCTTGTTTTAGAGTTGTAGGAAAAACAGGGTACGTACGGATATTAGCACAAAGGAATGTAATTAAATGTTCTGTGCCCAGAGATCTTGTAATACACACACACACAGACTTTCGTGAAGATATCCTTCTGCATCGATTGAGATTCATTAAGTAACGAGTCTGAAATGCTGTAGAGGAAACACTTATCAACCTGGACCGGATATCAGAAGATAGTATAATGTCTTGTACAATGCTGTTATGTTCATGGAATAAAATTGGAGCAGAGTTGATAAAAATTAGATTGGGTTTGATCGCACTATTAATGTGATTTACTTTACCTTTTTTTTTTAATATACAAATTGTCGGCCAAGATATTATATATAGATATTTTACATTTGAGAGAGGAAGTTAATTGATATCTTACTATGATATCAAAACAAACTCAAGAAGGAACAAGTTATATTAAGAAAGTTCGTTTTTTTTGTAGTCATGGTTTTCCTTGTGAGGGAGGGGTTTGATTTTAGAGTTAGTTAAGGTGTTGGGAGAGGTATCTTAGGGGTCTGCGAAGCAACAGTAACTCAGACTAAGGTATAGACATGTGTATTTTTAATCTTGAATTTCTGGTCGGTAACTCAGATTAATGTGTAAACATATGTATTCTTAGTCCTGAATTTTTGATAGAGTGGACTCCAAACGCATTGTTTTTGGATTGTGGGTGAATCCAACCCTTCTTCTAAAATTTTATTATAAACAAAAAAAAAACACTTTCATCCGCTTCTTCTTCTTCCTCTTCTCTAAGGCAGCAAGCCTTGCATCACAATCTCTTCTTCAATGGCAAGGTGCATGAGCAAGTGGAGTTAAGAGGGATATTAGGGAAGCTACGAATAGGATGTCCATATATTTTGGGGAAAATTGCAACTAATTCAAATTTTTAATGGTCCAAAGCCTCTTGAAATGTGAAGTCTCAAAGTGAAGTCGGGTTTGGTGTTTGGTGCAATTAATTTCAAATATAAAAATACTATTTTGTCCTTGTTGATTTTTTTTTTAAAAAAAACTAGAACTTTTAGGTTCAGTCGTGTTTGAAAAATTCGAGCTCTTTTCCCTCACTTTGACTTTGTGAGGCGCAAGTATGATGAGGTGAGGAAGAAGATCTCCACTTTTTAGAAGTAATGCGACCACTTGGTTGTAGCCTTATCGGGCATCTTAAACTTCTAGACATTAAATGTGATATATTTCATAGTAATGATTCCAATCTTGGTTCATTACGGTTTTCTTTAAGCCCAATGCAAATGATATTATTAGTCGATTCTTATAACTCCCTCCCTCCCTCTAGTTCTAATTATAGGACAACATTTAAAAGTTAATTTTGGTCATAATTATGGAACAAAGTTCTAATTTTTGTCAATTTCTTCTCAAAATATACCTATTGATATTTTCTCAATAATAATTAAACACAGTAATAATTTAATAATGCACTTATATATTTTATAATGTAAGGAATGTTTGCAATTCATTAATACCACATACACCGGCTAATTTCTGAATTTGCCCCTTATTAAATAACTATTTACCAAAATGCCCCTGTCCGAAACCTATTTCCCAAAATGCTCCTGTCAGAAACCTATTTCCCAAAATGTCCCTGTTTAGTCGACTAAACCATTTGGTTTAGTCGACTAAATCGCGTGCAAATTTTTTCCGCACCCCGACATTTAGTCGACTAAAACTTAAGTTTTAGTCGACTAAAAAACCCATTTAGTCGACTAAATCATTAAAAAAAAAAAGTTAAAACTTCAGAAGGCCATAATTTCTGGCTCGGGAGTCTGAATCAAGCTATTCTTTTTTTGATTCCACCTAACTTTTTGAGATCTATGCACTGATATAAAAATTATCTTCAGATTTAATGAAGAGAAAGGAGAAAAAACAAGTGATTCTTTATTGCGCAGAAAATACTAACAATTCATTAAATATAATCAAGTGATTCTTTAATATATATATATATATCAGTGCAT
This sequence comes from Acacia pycnantha, assembly GCA_025563575.1. Lineage (NCBI taxonomy): Eukaryota > Viridiplantae > Streptophyta > Magnoliopsida > Fabales > Fabaceae > Acacia > Acacia pycnantha. The sequence goes on from JAMWYP010000035.1 coordinate 2,167,255, forward strand.
AGATCTCAAAAAGTTAGGTGGAATCACTTGTTTTTCCTCCTTTCTCTTCATTAAATCTGAAGATAATTTTTATATCAGTGCATAGATCTCAAAAAGTTAGGTGGAATCAAAAAAAGAATAGCTTGATTCAGACTCCCGAGCCAGAAGTTATGGCCTTCTGAAGTTTTAACTTTTTTTTTTAATGATTTAGTCGACTAAATGAGTTTTTTAGTCGACTAAATGGGTTTAGTCGACTAAAACTTAAGTTTTAGTCGACTAAATGTTGGGGTCTGGAAAAAAATTGTACGCGATTTAGTCGACTAAACCAAATGGTTTAGTCGACTAAACAGGGGTATTTTGGGAAATAGGTTTCTGACAGGAGCATTTTGGGAAATAGGTTTCGGACAGGGGCATTTTGGTAAATAGTTATTTAATAAGGGGCAAATTCAGAAATTAGCCCACATACACCACTATCCTACTTTTTTAAAATAAAATAATTTTGAGTAATTTTTGTCATAATGACATCACTATTAAATTACACTACTTTCACCCTCCCAGAGTAGATTGGAAATTGTGAAGGGAGATTGACGACGTCGAACTGTAAGAGAGCTCAGAGAAATCATGTGTGAGGTAGGAGAGGTCTGACAAAGAATAGAGAATGAAAGTAATTGGATGCAATTTTAAATTTTAAATAAGGGTATTTTGAGAAAACAAATATAATTGACATATTTAATCACTATCCTTAATCTTTCCAAAATTAGGTAAATATATCGTATAATTACGACTGAGGGGAGTAGAAAACTAACTCTGATATTTTAATATAAGAAAAGTGTAGTTTAATACTTTTTTCTTATATATATAAAAATTTTAGGAAAGGGGTTGGGTTCATCCATGATCTAAGGGCAGGACGAAATCTCATTTCCTCCTAAGTGATATCGAAGTTGGGCAGGGCGAGACATCTATTACCCTCAACCTAGGCACCTAAGAGTTAGGATGTCTCCCCCAGAGCCTTAACCGACTCCAGGATCGAACCTCCTCTGACCCCTTTGCCAGTTGATGCCAGTTGAGTTCAAGGACGAAGGGTTAGTTTAATACCTTTATTAAGATTAATCTTATGTTAAGGACGGGTTGGCATATTTAAAGCCCATGGCATGATTTTTTTTTTTTTGATATAAAAATTTTAGGAAAGGGGTTGGGCTCACCCACAGTCCAAGGGCAGGGCGTTTGGAGCCCAGTCCACAGGACATATTGGTTAGAGAGTACACATGCCTCCACCTCTACGAGCATTTCTACTGCTTCCTAGACCCCTAGGATGCTTCCCCCAGCGCCTTGACCAACGCAGAGATCGAACCCCTTCCCTTGAGCTGAGGAAGCCCATAGCATGAAATAATTAAGAGAGGGTGGGGATTCAGTCCAACTCTTCGTGGCCCAAAAAACGAGTCCATGTCTTAAACTATCACCTTTCCCCAGGCCTGATGAATGAGCAACTACTAAAAATTGTGTATGCCAATATACGGGCCCATGGGCCTTACATGAAGCCCATCAGATGCTCTAACTTTGGAAAGTGACAAGAAAATCCGTGGTTTCATAGGCGAAGGGGGTATGAATGATGCAATATGATGACGTGGCAATTTTCTATTGGACAATGTCACGTGGCACGTAAAACCATTGGTTGAGACAGCTCGAACTGAGTCTCGTGGAGATCTATAAAGTAGAACAAATCGGCTATAACTTCAACTTTGTTGTTCAAATTCTGAGATCTTAGAGATCTCTCGCCTTTCTGCACGCTGAAGCCTGGAAGTTGTTTGTCGTAGTTTTAGGGTATTAGTTGTAGCCGGAGGAATTGAGAGCGATGGTAGAACGGAAATGGATCCCTATGGGGCTCGCTGTGATGCTCCTTTTATTTGCTTGCTCTTCCCTTCAGTTGCTTTCTGCTTCCGATGATAACGATGATGCGGTAATGGGAGCTCAATTTTGTTTTTTCTTTGTTTTCTTATTTTTTGTTCTGAAGATTTTGATCTGTGATTCTCTCAAAGCCTAATTGGCGAATTGTTGGCGTTTAATGTGGTTTAGATCTTCTACGAGTCATTTGACGGGAATTTCGAAGGCCGTTGGATTGTGTCCCAGAAGGAGGAATACAGTGGTACGTGTCTTCCGTCACTTGCTTTTTTTTGGTAGAACACTAATTTTTCTTTTGTTCTACGAGGATTGCTGTCAACTTTATCTCATGCAAAAAAATTGGCTTCAGTGTTCATGCGGATTGTAATTCTTGTTTTCAAAATATTTTCCTAGCATGTTTCTTTGGTGTTGATAACTTATTGAAGCTGAAACAACCTATGTACGCTCTTCAAATCTTTGTTTAGCGACTCAACACTCACTTGAGTGGTAGTTTAAAATTATTCGTAGTTTAAAAGAATTTATCGTCCAACTTAGTCTCATGCCACTTCTAAGCCTGAATTCACAATACCGAGGAAATTTGCGGCTACCCATAAACTGTTTGCTCAGAAAATGTATAACACGGCAACAGATCAAAAACCGTTTGTTTGGATACATGTATAAAACGAAAACGAATGTAAGATTTCTAAACCTATGATTCGAAAAACTCAGTTTAATTTAGATCAGTATAAATGGAGAAAAAATAGGTAGCTAATATTGTGGATTTGTTGAGAAACTATATATAAGGATGACTGTTTCTGGTTAGACTTCGTTTTCAATTATTATACCTGCCCCAAACAATAATTTATGCTTACCTTATGGACCTTACTCCTTCTCAATAATTGAGTACTTATGTGTTCTAAGCATTGTGCAATTGGTATTTGTCCTTTGGAAGTTATTTAGTTGTTGTTATGATAAACTTGAGAAATCTCACTAATTATTATCAGAGTTGATGTGTGCTGAAAGTCAGACTAGCCTTTTTATTAGAATGGGTGTTATATCTCAGAAATTAGTGGGGCTGCTATTTGTTTATTATCTATTTTCAGGTTGCGTCGTGTTATGATGGGATGCGCTTTTAATTACTTGTAATCGGATATTGCTTTGGCTTGGTGAAATGCTTGTTTGAATAGAGATTCAATTGATCTATTCCATCTCCTTTTGATTCACCCAAGTTTAAAATTTAATTTGATTTGTATTTTGGGTTTAGGTGTCTGGAAGCATGCTGTGAGTGAGGGCCACGATGATTATGGACTTCTTGTCAGTGAGCCAGCAAGGAAATATGCTATCGTGAAAGAGCTTGACAAGGCTGTGAGTCTTAAGGACGGAACCATTGTTCTCCAGTTTGAGGTTCGCCTACAGAATGGCCTTGAATGTGGTGGTGCATATCTCAAGTATCTTCGACCCCAGGAGGCTGGATGGACAGCAAAGGGATTTGACAATGAATCTCCCTATTCTATTATGTTTGGTCCTGATAAGTGTGGGGCCACCAACAAGGTTCACTTCATTCTCAAGCATAAGAACCCCAAAAGTGGGGAATACGTGGAACACCATCTCAAGTTTCCTCCTACTGTGCCATCCGACAAACTAACTCATGTGTACACTGCTGTATTGAAGCCTGACAATCAGTTACAAATTCTGATTGATGGGGAGGAAAAGAAAACGGCTAATTTCTTGTCTTCTGATGACTTTGAGCCCGCACTTATCCCTCCAAAAACTATCCCTGACCCTGATGACAAAAAACCTGAGGACTGGGATGAGAGAGCTAAAATTCCTGATTCAGATGCAGTTAAGCCAGATGACTGGGATGAGGATGCACCCATGGAAATTGAAGATGAAGAAGCTGAGAAACCTGAAGGATGGTTGGATGATGAGCCTGAAGAGATAGATGATCCTGAAGCCAGTAAACCAGAAGATTGGGATGATGATGAGGATGGTGAATGGGAGACTCCTAAGATTGACAACCCTAAGTGTGAAGAGGCTCCTGGATGTGGTGAGTGGAAGAGGCCAATGAAGAGGAACCCGGCTTATAAGGGAAAATGGCACGCCCCTCTTATTGACAACCCCAATTACAAGGGTGTATGGAAGCCTAAGGAAATTCCCAATCCTGATTACTTTGAACTTGAGAAACCTGATTTTGAGCCTATTGCCGCAATAGGCATTGAAATCTGGACAATGCAAGATGGCATTCTGTTCGACAACTTTTTGATAGCAGATGATGATAAGGTTGCAGCATCATACCGGGAGACTACTTGGAAGCCTAAGTTTAACGTTGAAAAGGAGAAGCAGAAGGATGAAGAGTTGACTGCCAGTGAGAGTACAGGCTTCCAGGTAATAACAGAGTTTGACAATTTTTACTTCGTTTCTCTCTGTCCGTTTCTCTTTTTGTACCCTCTTTTGCTTCCTTCTTATGCATTGGATTAAATTTTAACTTTGCAGAAGAAGATATTCGATCTCTTGTACAAGATCGCAGACATTCCCTTCCTAAGCGCTTACAAGTCTCAGATATCTGTAAGTAAAAAAGAAAAACTAACGTCTTTCCATTGGGTATAATTCTCAGATGAAAATTTTGTGTTAACTCTCTCTATTCTTATCTGCAGGAACTCATTGAAAAGGGAGAGAAGCAACCAAATGTGACTATTGGAATTCTTGTGGCTGTTGTTGCTGTCGTCTTGACAATTTTCTTCCGGATCATATTTGGCGGGAAGAAGCAGCCTGTGAGTTGTGGAACTCCTTTTGTTTCTCTTTCTTGTAGGCCTAGTTTAAGAATGAGGTAATCCCTGACGTCTATTTCCTTTTCCTTTCGAATGCACAGGTAGAGGCCAAGAAGACGAATGGAGAAGCCACGGAGGCCTCCAATGAGCAAAGCAGTGGAGCCAAGGAAGAGAACAAAGAGAAGGAGGAAACATCTGCAGCTCCACGCAGGAGAACAAAGCGAGATGATTGAAATGATGGAATCTGAATCAGTGAGATCCCATATCATCAAAACAGATAAATTTTGAGCCAAATCAGTAGCCTTTTTCGTTATTATTATCTACAGGAAAGAGTAAATCAGGCTTTCTATTAGGCGAAGCTAGTCCTTTTCTTTCTTCTTGCTTTTTTTTGGTGAAGAATTGAGTATTTGAGTTACTTGGCGCTGTACAATTTATTTTCTTTAACGTTTTAAGGTAGAATGGAATACTTAACACTATTTGCATTGTTATGCGAAATGTTTTTATCCCCCCTTCTTGGCCCAAGTATTCTAAATCCTGCTTGAGTGTTTTTGGAGCCCGACGTACGCATGGTGGCCTTTATTTTCTGAAAAATAAAATCCAAATATTCTTTTGTTTGCGTCATTTGAAGATTTTTCTTCTGTCTTCACAGAAATTCTTTTAATGGTTCGCTCAAAACCCAATAGGGGTACTGTTGATTCATTGTTTACCACGGCTCTTGGTTGTTGATACCTGAATGACAGGATGAGAATACTGTGATACATTAAAGCAATATTGAATTATTGATCTTCTCAATTTGTTTTAATGAGTTTTACTTTTCTTTATTTGTTCGTCCATTAATAATTAATGATTCAGAACGAAGATGTTAATTCAGACTTGGACTATTAAATGCTGGTAAATGGAGGCGTCGATAGGGAGTTAGTCTGCGTGTTTGAGGTAGTTAGTCTTATTATCGAGCAAAAAAAAAGAGAGGTAGTTAGTCATATGTGTCTTTTCAAGCATTTCCTTGCCTCTTCAGCTCAAAATAGAAAGATGGTTTCTTCTCTATTCTCATCCTCTTCCTCGTCTCTTCTCATCCTCTTTCTCGTCTGAGCCGTCGGATGAAGATTTGAACGGTGTAAATTTCTTTTAAAAATTAAATTTTTACTGCATGTGGTAATTTATTAAAAAAAAATTACACCGTTCAGATCTTCATCCGACGGCTCAAATGAAGAAGAGAATGGGAAGATAAGAGGACTAAAGCCAGATCCATAAATTACAATATCAAAAAGTATGACGTACATCCACGACCAGTCGGCATAAATGTAAAGTGTTTATGGAAAAACGGACTTTCATATTTTTTAAAAGAACAAATTGCTTGAAAATATCTTGGACACTCGAAAATATCTCGGTGCTCAAAGGCCTAACAAAACTCCCTTTATATATATATATATATGCAATCTTAGGAGAGTGAAAAATATGAAGACTCACCTCATGATAAAAAAATTCACAACGTTTAAAACAAATAATTACTCCTTCCAGTTTTAATTATAAGAATACTTTTATAGTGTAATTTGTACTATAAAAATATTCCTATAATTAGGACCCTTTTTATTCTAACAATTGCAAGTTGTTTGTCGTCTTATCTTTGTTCTCAATTGGATGGTCCTAGTTTGGTCGTCATAGTTCGTTGTTTTTCATTTAGTATATTCATGTTGCGTTATGCTGATTTGAAAAGCGTGCCAACATCTGAGGAAAAAAAAAAAAAGCGTGCCAACATGAATAAAAAGAGGTCCATTAAATAATCTTTTTATTTCTTGCACAAGATTTCAGGGTTATCTTTCTCTGTCAGTCTCTCTCTCTCACGTTTAGCCGTTCAGCCATGGCTTCTTCCTTGAAGTCGAACTCTAACTTCACCAATGACGATCATACAAGCTCAAGCAACCACATGTAGGGCAAGTGCAAGAGGACGAAGAAAGCTTAATCTCCGCCATGCAATTGGCCTCCTCCCCTGTTCTCTACTTCTCTCCATGTTTCTGCAAGTTGTCTTCGAACTCGGAGTCTTCAACGTCGGAGTCGACAAAAAAGCAAGTCTCTCAACAAAGGACATCGCCACCATAATGGCTGTGTTTGGACTGGCTATATGCTGAGCGTTGCAGACAAAAAATTAAACGTGGTGTTGGAAACAAATTTCAATAAAAAAAAAACCCAATAAGAGGTGTTTGGATTGACTTTTTTTCACTGGACGTTTACACAAAAAACTTATTAATCTAAAAGCCCTCCTGGAGCTTCTGTGTCAGCAGAACGCTGGGGCCTACTATTTTTTTTTGGGATGGAGCTTGAGTGATTATGGAGAATTCTGAATGTGGGGCCCATTAAAAAAACCACTTCGATAAAAGTTAAACGGGTAATCCAAATACAAATAACATTTACAACTTGACTTTTTTTTCGTACCGAACTTCTGTAAAAGTTAGATAGAAAATAAGCCCCTGCTAATCCAAATTGGCCCAATATCCTCATCTTCCCATCTATTTCTTTCTCTATTTGTAAAAGTCTTCACTCGACCTTTTTTTTAAAAAAAAAAAAAAAAAAGACTTTGACCCCAGTTTCTATGCTTTTCCGGAATGATTTCACAGTTGGTTCGCCAGTTTCCGGTCTGAATCGTCCGGTCTGGGTTTGATAATAATGATAAATAGGCATTTGGAAATCCTTCTAATACATAGTTGTACACACTTATCAGAATGTATTTTGTTCTTTCTCTATAATTTTCATGGTATCAGAGCTTAGGTTTCTGAGCAAAAAAAAAACAAAAAAAGAGCTTAGGTTTGTTCTTGGCCACTTTGAGTTTTCTGATGGCCGCTGTCACTGTAGCGTGAACAATATTGTTGCGTGAATAGTACTGCAACGTGAATAATGACAGTGGCCAATCTCAGTGTGCTCGTGTCATCTAGGTTCCAGCAGTGACTCCTTCACCGATGCCAGATCTTCTTTTCTAGTAAGACTAGGCCGGTTTCGTTCTTAGAAAACTGTCTTTGGGAGAGAATAATTACCTTTGTCCCTTAGAGTTTCAACAACAAGAGGGAGCGGCGAAATAGAGAAAGTTGAACCTCACTCTCACCAATAGAGAGCGCTGCAGAACTTGAGTGTGGAACTAGAGAACTTGAAGAGAATCGAACCAGAGCTTAGAGGCAAACCAGATCAACCTTCCTATCTCCACCTTCAATCTCTCTAGTTTACACCCAAAATCACGACTTGTTCTATTTCTCTCCGATCTGAGCTCTCTTTTGCGGCTACTTTTGTCTCCTTCACAAGTCGCCGATATTGGTGGGTGTGATGACGGAGGTGGTTGTGCACGGTGGTGATTGTGACGGTGATGAAGGTGGAAGGCTCTGGTTTGCGGCCACTTTGAATCTGCTATGGTGTTCACTGACGAAACTTGAACTCTGTCACAATGGTGGAGAAGGGATGTCATCGACGACTATGGGGGTAAAGGTGAGAGCGAGATCAAGATCGAAGGTCCCAGGTGTGTCTCTGTGTTTGCCCTCGCACTGATACTCCCTCAGTCCAAAGAAAGAAGAAGAAGTTCCGGCAATCTCAATCTCGTCGTGACTCTCTGAGATTAAGGTTGGAATCCATGTCAGTTGAGGTCGAAGGTGAAGATGGTACCAAATTCGTATTAGGAACGTGCAGTGAGATCCTTTTCTTGCGAGGCTAAGGGTTTAACACCAACGACCGCAATGTTTCTCGCCTTCACTTTTCATTCCAACTGACAAGCTCGTTTAAAGAAGAGCGATGCCAGAGAAGAGCCTAGGGTTTCGTTTGAGGTTATAGGAAGAAACCCAATTTGGGTGTTTAGCAAGAACGACGAAGAAGGTGAGGAAGATGACGATGCCTAGGGTTTCGTTTGAGGTTATAGGAAGAAACCCAATTTGGGTGTTTAGCAAGAACGACGAAGAAGGTGAGGAAGATGACGATGAAGAAGAGAAAGCGAAGGTCAAGGTTTGGAAATGGTGTTCTCTGTCTCGCGACGCTCTTCCTTGGTCTGTATCGAGCTTGGAGGTCTAAAGATCATACCTAATTTCCACTGTCAAAATGCAGACCAAACTATCATTTTTTAAATTTGCGGGACCAAATTGTCATTTGTCAAATTCACAGGACCAAACTCTCATATGTCAAATTTACAAACCAAACTATCATTTGTCAAATTCGTGGGATAAGAACAAGAGGAATGGTGTTGTTGGAACCCCAAGCAGTTGTGGGATACATGTTAGAGACTGTTTTTCTATGTTTAAAAAGGTTATTGGTGCCTTGTTTGGTTAATGTGAACATTTTTTGGTTGTGCTTTATTCTCCAACGTCGAGCCTTCATTCCCGGTGTGTATAGGCCGTTTTCTACTTCAAAGGTTGTGTTGTGAGACTGGGTTCAATGGTTTCTACTATTTCAGTACCTTGGCATTTTGTTTCGTGCATGTTCACTTGTTTCTAGTGGCTAGGTTCTTCGTTTGTTACGTTTTCCAGCACCTTTGTGAAGTGCTCTTTGGGTTTTTTTTTGTCTTGGGTGCCATGCTTGTGGTTCTGCTTGATTCAGTTTGGGTTTCAGGGTCTGGGTTCATCATTCTAGATCGTGAATTTGGTTCTTGTTGATTGAGGATGGTTATTTTCATGTGTTGCATCTTCCGTTAGTTGGTTGTACTAGTCAATTATTTGCTGCTTGGTGGTCCTTATGTGACTTGTTCGTTGTTTACCTCCGGTGAGGTGTTCCGTTTGGTGTTTTATTTGGTGAGACGTTTGGAGTATTGTTTGGTCCCTGGTGAAACCATTCGTTGCTCGTCTTTGGTGAGACCATTGTTGCTTTGGTCCCTTGTGAGACCATTCGTTGTTGCTTTTGTTCCTTGTAAGACCGTTTGTTGCAGCTTCTACTCTGGTTTGCTACTCTTTATTGTTCGAGTTCTAGGCTATGGGTCTTTTTTTTTTTTTAAGATCAATTACTGCATGTGCAAGCTAATTCCAATTTGAGGGGGAGTGTTAGAATAATACTGCGCCTCAATTCCCTCCTTAACTATCTCCTTAATTTTCTGCCTAATTTCTTCTTTTGTCTCTTTGGTATTTACCTTTTTGCCCCTCTCCTTTGTATATAAATAGGCATTAGGCAATCTTTCTAATACATACTTGTACACACTTATCAGAATGTATTTTTTTTTTTGGAAGCGGCTGATGTCCTCTTCCCTTCCCCACCACTGCCGTCCACTTCTTTGATACTGCGTCGTTTTGACGCAAAAAATGGGAGCTGGTCCTCTTTTTCTTTTTAAATCTGGGTACTAAAATGATACTTTAGAATACTGACCGGTACAGAAAATACTTCATCATCTTGAAAAATTATTTTATGATGTTGAAAAAATATTTTAGGCTTTTGACTGGTATTAAAAAGATATTTCAGAATACTGACTAAGGACACTGGCTAGTAGTAAAAAAATACTTTATGATCTTGAAAAATTATTTTAGGATGTTGAAAAAATATTTTAGGATACTAACTGGTACTAAAAAGACACTTCAGAATACTAACTGGTACTAAAAAAAATATACTTCATGATCTTGAAAAATTATTTTATCATATATATTTATCCTAAAATATTTTTTAAGATCATGAAGTATTTTTTTTAGTACCAATCAGCATCCCCAGTCAGTATTCTGAAGTATCTTTTTAGTACCAGTCAGTAGCCTAAAATAATTTTTCAACATCCTAAAATAATTTTTTAAGATCATGAAATATTTTTTTGTACCGGTCAGTAACCTAAAGGATCATTTTAGTACTCAGACTTAAAAAAAAAAAAAAAAAAAAGAGGAACAACTCCCATTTTGTGTCAAAACAACACAGTATCAAACGGCGGTGGTGGGGAAGGAAAGAGGACCTCAACCGCTTCCATTTCTTTTTTTTTGGGTAAAAGACAGGGCCAAAGCCCATCCAGAATAGTTTTTGGGTATGAAACACCCATTACATCCCTAAACAGAAACCTGTGTAGACAATTTGGGGGTTTATCAAAAACAATAAACGAAGCCTCCTGCTCAAAAGTTTGATTTGCTGCTGTTTCTGCGTATCAGGGAGCTATTAGGGAGGGAATGGCATGTCAATGTCAACTCGATCTCTAGGGAGTTTAATCGGATTGCGGATGCTTTGGCTAAATTGGGTATATCTGATTCATCCATTTTAGATCATTGTCCATCCTTTTTGTGTTCGCTTGTTGATCAGGAGTGTCTGAGATTAATTTCCCCTTGTGTGTAATTTCCTTTTGCTCTAGGCTTTAAGCCTTCTTTATTATAAAAAAAAAAAGGTTAAATTTGCATTATATAAAAAAGGAAGTTAAATTTGCAAGGGCATCAGTACTTACATTATACACATGAACAAATTTTAACATGGAAAATTTGGGCAGCACTCTGCCAATATCAGACAACAACCTCATTGCATCCTGTTGTCATCCCCATCCTGCAAGTTCAACAGTTGTATAACAACAATAGAATCAGATTCAACAATCAAATTAACCAGCTTAAGATCAACAGCTAGCTTCAAACTAGTCAACACAGCCCAAAGCTCAGCTCTAATGGCCGAACAAGTTCTTATCTTCTTCGAAAACCCAGCAATCCACCTCTTATCATCGCCCCTTATTAATCCTCCACAACCAGCAATGTTTTCCACACCTCTGGAAGCCCCATCCAGATTTAATTTAAACCAACCTACCAGTGGAGGCACCCACCTGATATACGCCTCCTGTTTTATTCTTTCTTTATAGCTTACAGAGTCTATGCGGAACTAAGGTGGAAGACCTTGACCACACATTCAGGCAATGTGAACTCGCAGCCGAATGTTGGAAGCTTCTAATCCTTGCTGAGAGAATCGCCAACTTTAATTCAAGACCATACCAGGATTGGTTAAAGAGCAACCTAAGGCTAGTTTCCGCTAACAAGACCTGGTGCATCTTATTTAGCGTCATATGTCGAAATTATGGAAAGCCCGCAACTGTAGATTGTTTGCTCAAGAAACTACTCAGCCTCTTAGACTCATCAATGAATCGCTCTTTTTTGCGGATCACATTGCTAAGGCGGTTGATTCAATTAGCCTAACTGCTTGTACCTTTAGCTTCTTCTTATGCTTAGATAGCTTTCATTCATGTGTGATTATGATTTCTCTCTGTACATACATTTTTGCGTAATGAGTTCAATTTTCCACTCAAAAAAAGAAAGAAAGAAAATGAGGATAGAAATTAACGTTTGTCGTCTAAGTTAAGATCTGCAACATCTCCATCACATTCTCTTTCTTTTGCCTCGAAGCTGAGTTGCACTTTTCGATACGAATCATATATGACAAGTTGAATTCACCAAAAACCCAAATAAAAAAAGGTTTAAAAAAAAAACAGAGATCATGGTGCGTCTGTGTGTTGATTCAATTACCAGGGAAAAAGGGAAAAAAGCGTGGACGGCAGGATTCGAACCTGCGCGGGCGAAGCCCACATGATTTCTAGTCATGCCCGATAACCACTCCGGCACGTCCACTTCCTTGTTGTTCTTTCTCAGAATAATTATATTAATTTTAGTTCACATTAGTCTTTCAATACATTTCATAACACTCGCGCACCAAAAAGAAGAAAGAAAGATTTATTTTTTAGCTTCAAGCTAAATTTAGAAGTCACATGCAATTCCCAAGTTAATGGAAGCTAGTTTCAAGCCAATCAACCAAAACATAGAAACTTGCATATTGTAATAAAAACGGGTTGGGTTTCTCTCATCATCTTTTTTTCATTGTCCCTCATAATCTCTAAATCACATCCGTCCAATCAACCTAGTACTACTTTCACTTTTCTCTCATTTTCCCAAATCAATGGCCAAGATGTGGCTAATGAGAGATAATAAGAAGAAGGATAAGGAGAGTATCTCCTTCTAATAAAAACCTTTCCACTACTTCTAGACTAATAAGAATTTCAAATTCACTATTCCTCATATTCCGGAACCAAACACCAAAGTCAACTCCAGTCTTAGATTACCAACCACATGCCACTAGACTAAACTTTAACCAACCCTACCTAGACACGATACTGGGAGGTTATTACTTAAAGATCAATTCTTTTATTATTCTCAGTCTTTTTTATTAAAACTTAAAATTTAAATTGTTTTGATTTTTTTTTATAAGACAGTCAAAAGTTATCTCAACATTTAATAAGTTTTTTTTTTTTAATTTGTGCCCCTCATTAATTATATATATTGCATTACAAAAATAGTTGGTGCTACTTATATTTACTTCATCTCTCTATCTAACTTGTCCCTTATAAATAAGGGCATGCTTGAAAAAAAAATTATTTAAGACGAGACTTATTATTTTTTAATTAATTTTTTAAACCGCGTAATTCAGTTATCGAGGTCTTATAAATAATACGAAAGGGGGTATTTGTTAAATAAATGGTTTCAAATACCACTTTAACCCTATTTATAAGTCTATTTTAATGAAAAAAAATTGTCCCTATTATAAGTCATGTTTTAGAGTAATAAATGTGTTTTTTACATTTTTATTCTTACTAATTACAACAAACAAAAAGAATTTATTCATGTTGACTTTTGGAACCAATCATAGATAAGGGCAAAATTAATAATTTAATTTATAGTTAACGAGTTAATTTTTGATTAGATGGTTACCTTCTAAGAGAGGAAAGGAGTTAGATTCCCGACAAGTTTTATTAATACTATATATGTCCATAATCCCCACGCTATTCCCTGAAAAAGCTCTTCTTTTATTATAAAAATGAACCAAAAAAGTTGAATATATATGAACTTGGAGATTTGGTGCGCTGCGTGGACCAATGTCAGCCGTTCATTTAAACAAATATTCCCCATTACAAAAATGAACGACTGAGATTGGTCCACCCAAACAATGAAATATTTTTTCGATGCAGGGGATTAAAATACATTTATCTTATACGAGTAGTACTGATTTTTATAGGTTCAGTGCGTCCACAATGGGTGTGGACGGTGCCACGTGTCAACTTAATTTGCCCTATAAAATTGGAAGTGCTTATCTATCTCCTTATTCTCTCTTTACACTTGGCTGCTTTTGACATCTATAAGTGTACCTCTTTATTATTATTAATTAATTAATTAATATTATTTTGGAAAAATTCTAAATAAATACCGTTTAAAATTGTAAAACCCCCAAAAGTCTTCCGAATTTGTAAAAAGACTGAGAGGTACAAAGGACCTATGAGGGATATGCAAATTCGGGTGAAATTACCCTTTTACCCATACTTTTAAATAAAAAAATAAAAAAAATACCCTCCAACCCCCGCCGCCGGCCACCGCCGCCGGCGATCACCACCGCCGGAGGCCGCCATCGAGGGCCGGCGGCCGGGGGGTTGGAGGGTATTTTTTTATTTATTTATTTAAAACTAAGGGTAAAAGAGTAATTTCACCCGAATTTGCATATCCCTCATAGGTCCTTTGTACCTCTCAGTCTTTTTATAAATTCGGAAGACTTCTGGAGGTTTTACAATTTCAAACGGTATTTATTTAAAATTTTCCCTATTATTTTTGTTATCATATTATATGAATTCACTCCTTTACATTTGTTCCTTTAATCTTTGTTTCCCTCAATATTCCTTTACCCCTTGTCTCTCCTTCATCTTCACCCCTATAAAATTTTGGATTATAGATTAGTTGGAGAGAAAAAATTAGTTGAGATAGTCATTTGATTGATGATGATTTTTTAATGATACATTGTATTTTCATAAAATACTCTTAAAAATAAAAGGGAAAATCTCTTTAAGGTCTCGAGAGACCAAAAAAAGGTCAAAAAAATTCTACAAAAAATTATGATATCAAAAAAGTCTCATTGATAACTTTTTTAATACGTGGGTTTTAAGAACTCTTTAAAAAAATTTTGATATCTGAATCTTCAGTGGGGCTTTTTTAACATTTGTTTGGTTTCTTGGGATTTTAAAGGGATTTTCCAAAATAAAATAAAATTTTAAGTCAAGTGGTTTTGGGCTTTTGGCATGCCTCTTCAAAGTGTAATCATTAGTGTGGGATGATGAGTATGCTGACAGTAATTTAACGTTGATATCATTATTTCCAATTTTTTTAAGAAAAAAATGGTCAATTAGGTTCTTGTGTTTGTTTTTGTCTAAAGCAATAAGAATAAATATATTCACAAATGGGGTAATGGAGATTATAGAATCCATTCTGAGAATAATTTCCTTTATTAAAATGTAATTCTTTTCTCCCTGGGCTGATCTGTTCCGTTTTGTCTACTCTTCCTATTATTTTTTTTCCCTGATATTCTTAAGCTTCACTGATTTTTTTTTTTTTTTAAAAAAAAAACTTTAGACTGATCCCTCACATCCTCATATTTGGAACGAATAAAAGTTATATATATAGTGATTATGTGGAGAATTCACATTTTATTTTTATATACTTACCATTTTTAAATCTCTGAATGCACTGTATATGTATATATTCATTTTTAGGAATATAACTGATCCAATTAAAAAAAAGAAAAATCCCAACTCCAAGTATATAAACACATTTAGAGAGGACATTTGGAAGAACAGGTAAGAATCCCATTGTGTTTATTTCCTTCCCAGTACAGAAACCTGATCTCAACGCAGTAACAAGGCGGCTATGGAGAAAGAAGAAGATGAAGAAGATGACATGAATTCAGAACTTGCATGCTATGCTTATAATCAAACTCTCTTCTCTCTGTGATTGGTAAGGAGAGAGAAGTGGAGAAAAGGCAAGTCATAAAAGGCACAGGGAAGGCAAAGCCTTTCTTCCAGGTTCCCATTCATCAAGCTGCATCTCTCTGTACTGGTTTTATATCAGCTGTAATATTACCAGACAGTGTTTGCAGTTTCCATCCTAAATCAGTTTGTTTTGTTGAATCTTGAAGGCCATGGTGGTCATTTAGTCACCCCTCTGTTTCTTCACCCACTCTTCATAATAGATATGGTCATTCTGAATGTTTCAGAAAGAAACCTTTGTACTATTAAGATGGCCAAGCTGCAGAAACTGCGGTGAGGTGAGTAGCTTGAAATTAGGGTTTGTAAGCTTCCACTACCTGTTCTGTTGGAAGCCATGAATAAACTGTATTACTGTTGGCTGTTCCCATACAGCTTAGATTTCTGTTTTTCTTGGGGTAAGGCATGTTGGTGTTGTTTTGGGGTAAAAGCTTATATTTTTTATTTTATACCTTCTCATATCCTCTCCATGGAGAGAGAACAATAGTAATCTTTATGAGGTTTCTCACTTTTATGCACCCACACCTAGAAGAAATACTGAGTTTCAGCACCGTCACAGAAACAATCTCAATATTCATTTATTAGCTGATCAATCCAGAAGGGCTCATTTTGACAATAAAGTATACTACCTTCAGTCCTGTTGTGTAATTTACATTACAAATAAAATTTTATATTAAAGACTAGAGATAGTACATGTTACTAATGGTGAGTGTGAGTAATTTGGAAAAAATTGAGTTGTTCATCATGAACAAAGAAAAAGGAAGAGAATTTCACCAAAAGAAAAATAAAGAAGACAGAGAATGGCATCTATCAATATCATTCACTCGTAAATATATTCATGTCAACAACAAGATGTAAGAAGAGCAGAAGCATAATCTGACCTTCTTCCTTACCTCCTTTTTAATGGCATAACAAAAGAAAGGAAACAAAATCATATATCAAGCATGGAGGCATGATATAACCCTAATTTCTCACTCAGCTTCTAGCTCATGTAAATATGGGGCAAAATTTTCTGGCTACAAAGTTGTGATTTAAGATATCTAAGGGGAAATTTACTAATTATTCTAAATCTTCCTATACTGAAATTGTCGGTGGCCTCAAGTCATGACCATAACATCTCTATTTCAGATCTAGTCTCTTGTTCATGTTTTCATAGACCAAGTAAGTAATGCTTGCAGCTGGGACAACTTTGAGAAGATTGGGAAGGAGTCCCTTATAGAAGCCTCTGAACCCTTCATTCTGAAAAGTTCTCCAAAATGCATCAGACATTCCCTTGTAAGCAGTGGACGAGTTGGCCCGTTGTGCCTGCAATCTGAGAATCGCGATAATGTGATATCAGAGCAGAACCGACATAAAATAACAAGAATAACTCTAGCCTAAAAGAATCCATTCAAAACATCCTCCACTCCAAGTACAGTTTTTTTTGGGGGGGGGGGGTGGTGGGGAAGGTGAACAATAACTATAACATTGACACGATTCCATACCTGGTACGGACAACCTGTAGAGGGTATACACAAGTAGCTCCAAGAGCTCCAGAAATTGTTCCACATCCAACTTGTACTAAAGGACCAGGTTCTGTTACAGGAAAAAAAGACGAGAAGTTTGAGTTCATCAAGTGAATAATCGAGAGGGTGAAAATAACTAATTTAACAGGTAAAACTGATTCATAAGTATACAGTGTATGTCATCATTACCACTATCTTCAAGAATATATCTCTTGGATATGTCTTTCAAGGTCTCATATGTTGTGAGATCAATGCCCGCGTAAGGAATTATGCCAAGAAGAGATGGAAAGAGCCCTCTGTAAAAAGCCCGGGCACCCTCTTGAAGCCATATATCCTTTGTCAGTGTCCCAAGCTTAAGAGTCTTTCCACATTCAGAAGCACAAGTCTGTAACCTAGTTTTAACAAGATCCATTGGATAGACAGCAGTTTGTGCAACTGCCCCAGCCATACCACCAGCAAACAACCTTCCGGCGGTACCAATATCCGCATCCCCTTGAGCATCTCTCACTACATTTTTCAACATTTCATACGCATAAAATTTGATGGCGCTTTCTGGTGCTACCTTCACAACATTTAATCCATTACCTCGGAAAAACCCTAATAAACCATCCTGCTTCCATATCTTCTTTATTGCAGGTATAACCGCAGCATTTGTTGTCTGAACTTGTAAGGCAACTTTCAGGCGATCGAGAGGAGCAGTTGCAGTACGAGAAGCAGCTCCTGCTATTCCCCCCGCAATGAAGTATTTGCTTTGGTTCCCATGCTTGCTGATACCTTCTGGAATGACAGCCTGTTCTCCAAGGTCTACAAGGTATACTCTCTCCCAATGCTGATATATATTTTCAATAGTTGCTTCATGAGGATAGAGTAGAAGAAAATCTCTCCACTCTTCAAAAGTAATAATTCCATTATTATCTTTATCAACATGCTCCACAAAGCGAGCAAGTTCCTCATCATCAAGCTGGATCCCTGCCGTACAAAAAGTATATAAGAATGGAATCTCTAAAATATATTAAAGCAACGACAAAGATTTTTCCATGTAAAAACTTAAATCAAGGAAACAAGCCTCTGAATACACAATAGATTACACCATAAAAGACGGGACCAGGCCCCCTGCAGATTAAAAGATTAATTTTCAGATGTAAAATCAAAAATCAAAAAGTTTCTCATCACGAGAAAAGCTTCCTATCTTAATTACAGTATCCGCACCAGTTTGAAGTGACTGTTAAGTGTGCACCACGAAACAAGCATCACTACACTTTCAAACACTTCTACTACGATTTCAACTTCCCATCATGTAAGTTCCTCAAACGTAATGTTAAATCCACAGGAAATGGAAGTTTAGGGAGAGATAACTCACTTATGCAAGAGGACAATGGCACAAAGCCAAGGAAAACAAACTCTATCCCCAAAAACTTCAAGGCACAGAAGCATACAGAGCAAAAGAAACGACAATTATAGTAAGATCAATCCTGGTGCAAGTAAAAACAAAAACGTAGCGTAACAGAAGAAAGGCAAGATCATAGCAGTCAAGGACAAAAACAAAATTGAATACAACGAGAGGAGAAAAACAAACACGCGCACACAGAGAGAGAAATAGGCTCAACTAGAACATTACCAGCCTTAACAAGTGCATCCCAAAGCTCTTCAGGAAGAATGCAGCCATTGTGTTCAACATCAATAGCTTGAAAGATGCGGTAAAGTTCTAATTCCTTATCGTCCATGTATCGTCGGAATTCATGGTAATCAATTCTGCCATCTCTGTTGGCGTCGCAGACCTTAAAGAGCTCCTTAGCGTACTTATACTCAGACGGAATCTGCAGGGCGGACAGGCCAGCCTCAATCTGAGCATAATCCAGATATCCATTATTGGCAGCATCGAAAAAATTGAAAAGGCCACGAATTCGAAGATCTCTCTCGTCTTTGGTTTCACGTAAAGCAAGGAGGACATGATCAATCGAAACCGATCCCTTTTTCCTGACGGAATTGCTACGAGCAGCGCCTACGCCGCCGTGATCGCTAGCTTGGGCGACGGTGGAATTCCCTAAAGCCTTGGATTTCGCTTTCGGGTCCACATTGGAATAACCCACACGATCCACGTCCATAGCCTGGCCAGCCCCAGACATTCTTATATACCTTCAATTTTGCAGAAAGAAACTCCCGATCGATTCTGAACTTAAACTCAATTTCGAATGCAGCTATCTGAACTCAGTAGGGTCAAAATGTACAGGTCACAAAAACAAGAGCTCCAATAGACACCTGACTAGTAACACTACTAACTACATCTTCGTGTTCAAATTTATCTAGAAACATCAATAGAAAAATCCAGCTGATGATAGCGATTGAATTGAAGGCCAAAATCTCGCTACGACTAAGAAGTTACCTGAAACTGAAGCTTGCAATTGGGGACAGTTTTAACTTCCGCTTCAACAAATATCAGTAAACTGAAGAACAGCGTTATGTGTACTGGTCCACAATGAGACAATTAAACCATCTCTCTCTTCTTCCTCGACAATTGTGGAAGCACAGG
This sequence comes from Acacia pycnantha, assembly GCA_025563575.1. Classification (NCBI taxonomy): domain Eukaryota; kingdom Viridiplantae; phylum Streptophyta; class Magnoliopsida; order Fabales; family Fabaceae; genus Acacia; species Acacia pycnantha. The sequence goes on from JAMWYP010000035.1 coordinate 2,186,662, forward strand.
GAAGAAACCACTACACTGTAGTCCAGAATCAGAGACCCTTTTTAACGCTAATTGTCAAGCAGAGTCTTTGAATTTGATGGGTATTTTTTCCACAAAAAAGACGGGTAAAAAGAGAAAAAGGGAAGGTTAGGGAAGAAGTAAGAAGAGGATCTTATTGGATATTCTTCCACACGCAAACAAGTGCACCAAAATAATCTGACCTTGTATTCGTTGCATCCGTACAGTTGAGTGTTGATGGTTTTGCCGCTTCCTGTGTTCCACAACGATGGATTTACCGAACGATCACCAATTAACTATATTATCACGTGAGATGTGGGTTGGGTTGATTCATTCATGAATGGGCTTGGAACCTAGGACCCCTTTATATAGCTCTTCCCCCGTATTAAAATTTAAAAGTTTCAGTCAAATATTTTCAAATTATGAATGTGAAAACTTCAAAATCCTCATCGTGTCTAGTCAAAAAAGATTGCTAAGAAAAATCTAGTCAAAAAAAGTAAAAGGAAATTTTCAATATCAGTGTTTTGATTTACTTCCTTATTTTATTTGGAGATAGAATATATTTTATTATTATATCTGAATTAATTTAAACTTTTAATCAGCTAAATCAATATGATTAAATCCATTGGTTGAATGAATATTGATTTATTTAATTTACTTATTCTTATTTTATTATAATTAACAATTAGATTTCAGTTTAATATTGTAATAGTTTACATTTTTTATCTGTATTTTGTATAATTGAATGTTTTAATAAAATTCTATAAAGACGAAGTATTTATAAATAATGTTAATAGTTTAAATTTTTAAAATGCATTTTTGTAAATATTTTTGTAAAATATTAAATCTCAACCATTATATGCAGATCAAATGGTATAAGTAGGGAGGAAGTGGAGAGTAAGCGTAAATGGAGATGTCCCTCTCTCTCACGTAATTTGTAGTATAAATTGCATTGATTAGATTCTATATTTATCCAAAGAAATTACGTAAATGAGGATACCCCTCTCTCTTATAGTCGATAGTACAAATGGAGATCTAATTGCATTAATTTAATCCAGACTAGGTTATACATTTAGAATCAAATATAGTAATTCCAACCCCATATCTTATCCAAAGACAGTCGATGCCTCGATGTCTTGATGTCGTTGACTCGTTGATTAGGATAGATTGTTATTAACATGTTTGCATGAAAAAAATTACTATCTTTACGCAAACATGTTAATAACAACCTACCCTGATCAATACCATCAGTTGTCTCTGGATAGCATATGGGGTTGGAATTATCTTTACTTCATAAGTAATTTATTAATTATGAATAAATTAGTTTAATTTAGTTGCTATTAATTATAGAATACAAGGATGACCTTATTTGAATGTTCCACATGGGAACATGTGTCCTCTTAAGGAAAATCACACATTGTATATTAATTTTTCCATAGCATTATACAATAATTTGACCGTTAGTCCTCAAAATTTATTTCTTACTCATGTAAAAGAGAAAAATATTATTTTAACTAACTAATTTAATCAGCTACTGGTGATTATCATATCACAATTACTAAAAACACTAGTAAGTAATTAAAAAAATTATTATATTTATTTTAATAATATCTTATTAAAATATCAATATTCTGATATTTAATAAGTTGAATATTATTAGTCAAAGATATACACTCACAATTTACAAAGTCAGTTTCTAAAATTTATTACCTATCTTCCAAGAATTTATGTGTGCCTAGTTGGTCTTTAACTGCACACTAACTTGAAAAAGAGGCGTTTCAAGTAGACATGTTCATCAACGGGAAAGGGATAGGTTCCACGTCCCGTCCTAGAAAAAGGACACAGCAAAGTTCTCGCATGTCCTGTTCCATTGATCGGGATGGGAACGGAACGGAAATTAAGAGTAATGTTTTTTTTTGTAGTGTTTTTTTTAAGCTCCAAATTGAAGTTTTTAAAAAAGCAGCATTTTGACTTTTTTTTTTTGATTTTTTTTTTTGGGTAAAAAAGGGGGCATTCAGCCCATACTCATTCATTAATCAAAACATAGCGGGGATATGAAACACCCACAGAATCCCTGTATAACAGATTTCTAACTATTGGCGGAGGATTATCAAAAATAACAAGTTGTTCCTCCTGTTCTATACTTAAACCAGCAAGTATATCTGCACAACTGTTACCCTCTCTATACACATGCGAAAAAATCAATCTAGGGAATTTTACCATGACATTTCGGATTGCCAACAGCATTCGTGTTCTAAAGATCTTCCTCCGATTGCGGCTTACGCATCTTCGAATCACTGCAAAAGAATCACTTTCCAGCACAATACTATCAAACTTCCTGCGCCATGCTTCCTCTAGCCCAGATAACACAGCCCATAATTCGGCATTTAGAGTGAGCAGTGCCCGACTTGCGTGAGAATCCGCCCAACCAACTTCCATCACTTCCTCGCAGTAGGCCACCACATCCAGCTAGATTATTCTTTCCCCTAGAAGCACCATCCACGTTAACTTTTGTCCACCCCTCCAGTGGTGCCAGTCATTTAATCTCAACATAAATTAATTAAAAAATATTTTTTTGCATTAAAAAGGTTTTTTTTTTTATGAAAAAAACACATCCAAACGGGCCCTAAGCATCCCCTTTATTTTTTTAAAGGACCTGGATGTTGGTTTTTCCCTCTTTTTTGAACCTGTAGAAACTAAGATGTATGAGTATTTTAGTTCCGGTTTGTTTTAGCATTTTATAAAGTGTTTGGGATAGTTTTTTGTTTGATGGGCTTCAAACTTATGCTGATTTTTTTTTTTTTTTCTTTTTGAAGCTACAACCCCAAACTTTTGATCCTATTAGTGGCTTCTCCATCAATTTCAAACGTGGGCCCCGTTTGTAAAATGACCGTTCCCCCTAGTCGTGCTTCTCTCCTCTTCTTTCCTCTTTTTTGTCTTTTGATCGCTTGCTCTCCTCTCATCTCCTCTTTCGTTTGCCTGCTCTCCTCTCATGTCCATTCCTCTGCAATTAATTGGAAATCTCAGCAATTAAAGCCCGAGCTATCTCCTGTTCTCCATATTAAGGGTTTCAGAGAGGAAACTGTTGAAGGTGGTAGGCGGAGGAGGATAATCTGCCAGTGATTTTCTTTCTCCCACGCCGCTACGGAGCTGGGTCCTCGAGCTAACCACTTCGATTTGTGCTCGTCGGAGGAATCCGTATTTCCCTCTCCGTGCGGCTGTTTGTGCGATGAATGTTATGTTTGAGGGGAAAAAATTCAATAAAAAATAGATTGTCACGTAAGTAGTCATCCTCAAATGCAATCTGGATAAATTTTAGTCAAAATTTCATCTATTTAGCATTTTAACACTCAAAATTAAACTTGAATTGGTGTTGCATGGAAGTGTAACACAAAAATTAGGAGGTTGAAATTGCATTAATTCGAAATATGGGTGATAAAGATAATAATGATCCACTTGATGAAGCATCATCATCAACACAAATAAATCATCTTTGTAATCAAATTAGAAATCAACTTGTAGGGACTAGGTTTATTTAAACACTTCATTGTGTTGTAACTTTTTTAATGGTAATTTTACTATTTTATTTAGTAAATTTATATTTATTTATTTATCACAAATTATCATATTTTATACAACACACATATATATGTGTGTGTGTGTGAGAGAATTTGATTCATGCATTTTTTTAGTCATTTTCCATTTCATCTATCTTTTTAAAAACTATGTCAAACAAGTTCCTATCAGAAACAAAAGTCACTTCTGTCACCGCTATCCATAGGCGGAATCAGGGAGGGCTAGGGGTGGCCCCAGCCCCCCTAAAATTACAAAACTTGACCTAAAATTTTTGAGAATTATGCTTTAACCTCATAAAAGTTTCAATTTTTTTAGTTTAGTCCCTATTAAAAAGTCTCATAGAGGGACTACAATGAAAATAGTGAAATATTTATGAGGTTAAATCATAATTTTCAAAAATTTTGGGTCCAATTCTGTGATTTTCTCCCCTAATTTCAAATGTTTACTCCATAGGTTTTATTATGTAATTTTCGCCCTCCTGATTTTCATTCCTGGGTCCGCCCCTGTCGCTATCCTAAACACAAATCACATTAAAAAAAATCTATAAAAATCAAAATCTACTTTTCCCATCATTATCCCAAACGAGCCTAAATTGTCCCAGCTTACAGAAAAGAGCTTTTGGTTTTGGGGTTTCCCAAACATAAGCGTTGGGCTTAGATGATTAAAAATATATAGTATAAATATATAATCATCTTTCTTTAACATTTTTACCTCGAAAAAGCATAATAAAACTAAGAAATAAATAAAAATTAAACCTAATAGAAGCTATGATCATAAATAAAAAACAAAGCTTACACATAATACTAAATAAAAAAAATACTCCCTTTAGTCTTAAATATAGGACAAAATTTGTAGTGCAAATTACACTATAAACTTTGACCTATATTTAGGACCATAGGTAGTAAAACTTAATAAAAGCCATAATCATAAATGAAAAAAAAAAAAAAACTTAAACCTAATTGTAATGTAGGAAATAAAAAAAACTAAAATTTCAGAGGAAAAATACTTGAATTTGAACTCCAAGTCAAATCGTTAAAATCAAAGGTAAATTAAATTTATTAGTCCGCACTCAACATTAGTCTATAATCTAAACAATATATCGGTTGTTACTTTACTTAGCTATTTCTAATATTTTGTATTAAAAATACAACTAATACCTTTAATATTTTGTATTAACCAATATGATAATATCTTTTTATATAACTAACATCCATCCGCACACATATATATTAAATCGCATTCAAAAATTGTCAAACTTAATCAAGAGTCCTTCTTTTCAGGCCAAAAAAAAAAAAAAATCAAAAGTCCTTCTTTTAAGGTGAATTTTGCTAGGCTGGTTTGTGTGGATAATCATAACGCTATAATAACACTAAAGAGTTTAAATAAAACAGGGGAATTAATGGTTCTTGTACGTTGACCGAAGCTAGTGGGAAGAAGAACCATCCACGTGGCATGCGTTGACCAGGCCCTTTCATTGTCTTAATGAAATGAATTAGTTTTACGTGAAGGAACGATAACAGAATGCCACTTTCTTAATTCAACTACGTACGTAAAACAGAGACATTATGGGGCACAAAGACAAAGAGAAATCCAAAGACAAGAAGGACAAGCGACGCCAAGAGATTTCCCTCCTCCGTACCATCCCTTATTCTGATCATCAGAGGTTCCTTCTTCCTCTCTTTTCTTTCAATCCAACAGTTATTACAGTTATATATAATCATAGTTTTAACAAACGAGAGGATTGATTCGTAGGTGGTGGTCGAAGGATACTGTCGCCGTGGTTACCGGCGGAAACAGGGGAATCGGGTTCGAGATCTCAAGACAGCTCGCCGGCCATGGATTGACGGTGATACTCACATCCAGAGACGCAAGTGTTGGCGTTGAATCAACAAAGGTCTTGCAAGAAGGTGGCCTTGACATAGACTGCCACCAGCTTGATATCTTAGACTCTTCATCCATCAGTAATTTTGCTATCTGGTTGAAAGAGAAATATGGCGGTTTAGATATTCTGGTCAGTTTTGTAAATCAAGATTATATACATTTCAAATCATCAAGATATAGATAATACTTCCTCTGGCTTATTAGGGTTAATTACACTACCATCGAGATCTTTAGTATGAAAGAAAACGAACGCCCTTGATATTATGATCATTTAACTATCATTATGTGCAGATAAATAATGCTGGTATTAACTTCAACTTTGGATCTGATAACTCTGTTGAGAATGCCCGAATGGTTTGTGAGACAAATTATTTTGGCACCAAGAGGATGATTGAAGCTATGCTCCCATTAATGAAGTCTTCTTCTCACTGTGCTCGAATCGTAAATGTCAGCACTCGTCTCAGCCGACTAAGTACCAAGCGAAATGTAAGTAACTAACTCTCTTTTTTTATTTGATCAAGGGATCCCTTTTTAAGGCTTACAGCGCAAATGAGTAACTAACTTTTTATTAGCATATATATGAGCAATGAATGTTTTATATATGTTCAAGTGGTTGATTGCTTTCCCCCTTTCTAAAGTTCTACTGTACTATCATCTCATGTTGATTTTATGATCTTTTATATATATGTGTGTGTGTTATTATTTTGGTTGTGAAAATTTATCAAATATGGATTTGGCAGAAAGTGGCAAATGAAGAACTGAAGGCACAACTAAGCGATGTGGAGAATCTGACAGAGGAAATGATAGATGAGATGGTAAACAAATTCCTGCAACAAGCGGAGGAAGGGAAATGGAAGGAAGGAGGGTGGCCTCCGTCGCAAACGGACTACACGGTGTCGAAGCTGGCGGTGAACACGTACACAAGGGTGATGGCGAAGAAGATGTTGGAGAGGGAAGACGAAGAAGGGAAGATATACATAAACTGTTACTGTCCAGGGTGGGTAAAGACCGCTATAACAGGTTATGCAGGGACCGTCACAGTTGAGGAAGGTGCTGATACCGGAGTCTGGCTTGCCCTTCTTCCTGATCAAGCCATTACTGGCAAGTTCTTTGCCGAGAGAAGAGAGATCAAATTCTGATGAGAAGCTGTTATTATTAGTTATATAGGTTCTGCAAATCTGGTTTGTGTTGTGAATGGGAAGTGATTTTGTTCATGTTTTTGTACTGAGATGAAGATGGTAGAACTAGAATGGACCTTATGATTGAATCGATGCGATATTAAGCACTTGAATGATTGTGGGTTCATACCATGTTTGATGATGACATTAAGCATTAGGTTGTTTTCTGGTTTTGTGCATCAGCTTTAATTTACACCTTTATTTATTTATGTATTTGTGTTGTAAATTCCTTCTTTTGGATTTGTGGTGTTTCACTAAAGCTTATAAAGAAAGGGGAGACGTTTGTAAATGTGTTTCATTTCCTGTTTTCAAGTTATAGTGACAATGTTTATATCTTATGAATTGTGTGTTCTGAATCTGGTGTGAATATAGAAGACGGTGCTATATGGTTAAGTGAGTTTTGAAGCTAGATAAACTTTGGTTATACCTATGATTATCCTTCACCTTTTACTATAGAGGTGATGAATGATGATAGGTCTAGGGATAATGGGTGAGCTTCTGTTGTATTTTCTATTTTTATTACTTTGTAATCCTTTTGGTTTATAAGTTAATATGCTGGTGGGAGAATGATAGTTAAGTTTCAAAAGAGTGAATGAATGATGGATAGGTTTCAGATAATTTTTCTTAAGAAAAATGAGTTGTAAATATTGATGCACATAAATGTAAATTTAAGAGTCTCAGTTGTAAATTAGACATTTAAGTTTCAAGTGTAATTCTCACTTTGTGATTGAGACTTCTGATTGGAACTATGTGAATCAATATTTGAAACTGATTTCTTAAAAAAATTGAAAAGTTAACTACCATTAATTCAATCTTTTAGGACTTAAAATGTCATTATCTCTTTTATATTTGAATACAATATTTTTTTAAAAATCTTGTGTTATACATACACTCTTTTGGTTACAAAAGAATTGTGTTTTGGAGTTCTTTTGTATGTAATAGAAAATAAATAATTAGATTAGATAGCTTAAGTTATATTACCTCTGGTTACACTATAAACTATATTTTATATTTAGGATCGGAGGAGTAATAAAATATAGTAGTATTATATATTAAAAGGGTCAAGGTGCAAAAATAGACATGTGCTTTTGTCAGAGGAGCGTCCAGTAGCAAATACTTTTTTTTTTCGCGCAAAAGTAACTATGTGGTTACAAAAGTGGAGCAAAAATAGAAATGTACCGTTAGTTGACCGTTAGTTTGACCAAAAACATTGACATGGATGCTGACTGAGCAAATTTTTATCCTACTTGGCAGTGAAAAAAGAAAGAAGAAATTAAAAAAAAATCCACACCACTTCTCCATTCACCACCATCGTCCTTCCTTCCTTCCTTCTCCATTCACCTTCTCCATTCACCACCATTCACCTTCGGATTCGATTTAATGTGAAAAAAAAAACCACCATCGTCCTTCCTTCGTTCCTTCTCCATTCCTAAAACTCAAAAGCAATAATACAGATCAAAGATTCCTTCAAGAAACTAATAATACAAAAAAATCCCAGAATACTGATGCAAGAAAATCCCCCAACGATTATGCAAGGAATCTTCCGATTATGCAAGAAAATCCCAGAACACTGATGCACTAGTCTCACCGATTATCCAAGAAAATCTGATTATGCAAGGAATTTTCCGAGTCTGGAAAGCAGCAAATTGAAAAGGATGAGCTAGTTAATTAGCCAAGAAAGACTAAGAAGAAGAATGACGGATTGGGAATTCTCAGACTAAACCCCGTAATCTTCCTTCCTTTGGTCGAGCTAATCGACGGTAGCGAGCAGAAGAAGAAGCGAAGCTACAGCAGATCCAGATGGTGGGGGGGTTTCAGATCGAGATTGGGGGGTGGCGGTCCAGATGGAGGAGGTGGGGGGCCGCGGAGATCGAGAAGGTGGGGGGGGGGGCGGAGATCGAGGAGGTGGGGGCGGAGGTCTAGATTGTGGAGGTGGGGGCTCTGGTTCAATGCGCTCTGGAGGTGGGGAAGAAGAACAGATCGTGGAGGTAGGGGGAGGGGGGTCTGGTTCAGTCTGCGCGATTTGGGGAAGAAGGTCAAAATCTGAAATTATCTGGAGGGACTAACTTGAAACTTTTAAAAGTTCATGGAGGGACTAACTTGAAATTATCTGAAATGTGTCTGGGGCTGAACTGTAATTTATAACAACCCAGAAACCATCAACATCAACATCCACATCATCATTTTCAGTTCAAAAAAAGTCAACTAACGGCCAATGCTAATTTTGCTCCACTTTTGTAACCACATAGTTACTTTTGCGCAAAAAAAAAGTATTTGCTACTGGACGCTCCTCCGACAAAGGCACATGTCTATTTTTGCACCTTGATCCTATATTAAAATACCCTTAACTACTTTCTCACTAATTTAGTTGAGTGATGTCTTAAATATATTCTTTATTAATAGAAAAGGATAAATGAGAGGGACAATTAAAAAAAATATTAATACCCGATAAAATAATAATAATTTTGAAAAACTACAGATTCTAAAATGACATAGATTTGGGAATAGAGGAAGGAGCAGGATTAATTAGAATTATGGGAAAATTAAAATAAATGATCTAGATAAAATAATATTTAATTAGAAGGACAATAAAAATTCTAATTATTAAGAAGGACCAAATAAGCTTAAAAGTACTAAATTGTCCTTTAAATTCTCAGTTACTTTCTTAAGGCAGAAAACAAAGAACAAAGCGTCTTCGTCCCTCCCATGACGAGGACCAAATATCAAAATATAAATCTAAAAATACTAAATTGCACTTAAACCTACTACTTTCTCCCAACACAACGAAAACAACAAAAATTCAAATGCCTTCTTCCCTCCTATTGAAGAATTGGAGTCGCCGCCGCCGCCATGATCTTCATTGCCTAATAAACATCCATTTTTGTGATTGTCGCTTGCCTTCTATTAATGATGAATCAGTCTACAACAAAAGAAAATATATCATCAAAGAACAATTTTATCAACAGTCAGAGCACGAGCGATAATACCAATGGAAGAAGAGCTTGCTGCAATGCGGAGTTTACAGGTAATAACGCATCTGCTCTTTATTTGCAAGGTATACAAGGATGTGGGATACAGAAGGACCTAAAATGCCTTCCTTGTTGTATGTGAAAATGGCAATGACAGGGAGGAAGGTGGTGGCACCGATAAATGGTAACGGGAGGCAGTGGCGGACTTAAGATTTTAGGTTTGTGGGTGCACAATTAGTTGTGGGATTTGGGGATTTGGGGATTTGGGGGTAGCGCCCCCAAAATTTTTTTTAAGAAAAGTTTTAAACGTATTAAAAAACAAAAGAGTATAAACAATAAAAGAAAAGAAAACTTCAACTTAACATAGAAAAATAATAATTAAGAGTCAACTAGCCTTTACATCAGAACGATTACAAAAACATTCTTTGATTCTTCATTCCTTGAAAATATTGCATTATATTTTCATCATCAATCGTATCAAATATATCACGTTCAACATAAGTTAGCATGCATCAGTTAAACCAATCATCACTTATCCAATTGCGTAACTTATCTTTAACAAAAGTCATTGCAGAAAAAACCCGCTCAACACTAACTGTTGCTACCAGTAGAACGAGTGGCAACTTTATTAACAAATAGACCAGTGGATAAACAGTATCATTTCTCTTCTCAAACATCTTCAAAGCAATGTCAGAAATTGTTTGCAAATTTTTAATTATGCAGCATTCTGTCTATGTATGACTTTGGAATAAAATTTGTCTATATACATTGGTTCAGGGTGTGCTTATGAGAGTCTCGTAGTTTATTTTGTAGTGCTTCTAGATTCATTCGAAGATGCTTCCAAATCATAGTGTATTGATCATTACTTTTTTCATGGTCAGGAATTTTTATGGTCATATTCAGTGACCTTTTCTTCATTTATTAAAAATTAAAAATTAAAAAAAAACAAAAAAACTCAAAGTTTGTGACCGCACCTGCAGTCACCTGTGCCAACGTGGGTCTGCCAATGAGGGAGGGAAGAAGACGCTTTATTATTTGTTTTCTGCATTGGGAAGCAACTAAGAATCTAAAGGACAATTTAGTACTTTTAAACTTATTTGGTCCTTCTTAATAATTATAATTTTTATTGTCATTCTAATTAAATATTATTTTATCTAGATCCTTTATTTTAATTTTCCCTATAATTATTACTAACTATAGAACCATTTTTGTAATATAAATTGTATTACAAAAGTGATCTGAGTAATATATTGATAATATTATTAATAATCGATAATTAGTTACACTTTACACGTATGCTTAAGTTGAAGTTTGTTAGCGACGTTTCTTGTTTTTCATCCATGACCGCCCGAAAGGGGAAAAAAGCTGCGATTCACTGTTTGGAATTGAAAGAAATCGACCACTTATTTCTTATCTTCTCCGATGTTCACCCTTCTCTTCTGTAAATTCCTTCTCTTTTGGCCATGGGAGCTGCAAATTATTGGAAGGCGAGAATGGCGTCTACAGTAGAAGCTATATCTCTATCAGCGTTACTCCTCCTTTTCTCCTCCACGTTCCACTTCCCTTCAATGGCAGCTACGAACCCGAAGGAGGATCCGACTCCGGCTGCTTGGCCTCTTCAATTCCACTCAGTTCTGTTCATGAACAACACCGGAAAACTCCAGAAAGTGGACCTCTGGTATGACTGGCCCAACGGTCGCAACTTCAACATCATCCAGAATCAGCTGGGGGAGCTATTATACGATCTCGAATGGGACAACGGAACCTCCTACATCTACACTCTCGATCCTCCTCCCAATCGAAGATGTAGGGTTTTGCATTTCCCCGTCGGAATTCTCCTCCCTAATTGGCTCGACGGCTCCACCTACCTGGGCCAGCATTACGTCGATAACTTCCTCTGCAATTTGTGGCAGAAAGTCGACTTCATCTGGTACTACGAGGACGTTCTCACACGCAGACCTGTCAAGTGGATCTTCTACACAGGTACTGCACCGTTCCTTCCACAATCACTCACACGCTTGACATTGAAATCAAGCTTGTAATCCACCCTATGTGTTAACCAATACTCCCTAGTCCTCTCTCTCCTTAATATTGACATATGTGGAGCAAATACATCATAGTTTTAATATTTATCATATTATTTTTTAATTTACTAACAATAATTAAAAAGATGATTAAGAAAGATGACTAGGATGTTCTTTAAAATACACGTTATATTAATTAACCTAACAAACTTCTTTAATATAATCAAATTAGATAAATATATCTATTATATTAATGACAGATGATAGTAGTAGACATTCTTTGTGCTTGAACTTATGACCTCCAAATTAATCCTTTACATGATCACCTTGAAGATCAAATCCATTCTGTTTTTTTTTTTTTTTGTTATGTGGGGGAGTGCAGGAATGACTGCTAATGTGATGACATTTGAGGTGGGAGCAGTACTTGAGGATGAGAAATGGCAGGCTCCTCTGTACTGCTTTACTGAGGTTGAAGCAGGTGATGGTCCTCTGTTTGAAGCTTTTGAACATGGTGCTTCTCTTGGCAAGTTCATGAGAGGAAACTGGTTCCCTGGTTTTGTTGATGAAATGTAATTATGAAACTATTATGTCAATTATTAATGAAGCTTTTATTATATTTTATCTTGATCAAGTTGCTGAGTAAATATTTAGCGTGCAAGTCTTTATTATTTTAATTTTTAATTGCGTTCCTATATTTTATTTCTCAACTATATGTACTAATTTATATACTTATAATTAATTAATTTGTAAGAGAATGGCATTAGTAACCCATAGCGGGGCTTTCACTCACCCTATACCTAAATTTATTTTGTTACGTGTATCCAAATAAAATCAAAATAATTCTGATTACTGATTATGTGTAGATGTAAGGAGACTATTAGGAGCTAATAATTTTTTTTTTTTTTTTATGTTAATAATAATTTTATTTCGTTTATTTTTTAAAATACGTATTTTTTAGAATTTATGTCATTCCTAATTAACAAATTATGAGCATAGTGCTACTATCTACAATTGAGAGGACCCAATAACAAAAATCATAGAACCTATTAAACATCAAATGGGACGAATTAATTTTTTACGTAAAGCTTATTTTGGAGAAAATATTGTGTTTTTGCATCAATTTGCTCCCAAAAAAAAAAACGAAATTGATCAAACCATAAAAGAAAAAGGAAATTGAACTAGAAAATTAAAAAGGGAGGGAACCCAAGAGTACAGAGTTCAGACATTGAAGGAAGTAGAACCCAAAAAAAAAAAAAAAAAAGATCTTAAAACTGGCCGTTCAAATAGAAGTATAACCCAGCAAGGGCCACAACTCCCACCACCACTGCAATAGGAAGTGCCTTCCTGTGCACACAGATATTACATTGTTACTACACTTCAATCTTTCATGAATGGCTAGAAGATCAAAACACAAGACTTGTTTGTATTATTCTTACCCAACAGCTTCATCTCTCTGAAGCTCAGCTTTTCTTGCCTTTCTCACATCTGTAGCATTTGCATCCTTCGTTACTGCTGGTGCATATGGCGTAAACCTTCTTTTTGGAGCACCACACACTGCACATTTCAATTCCAACACCTCAATTACAATTCCTCCATTTCTAATACCTTACCCATTTTCACCTCAATTTTCTTCTTCCCTCATGATTCTCGTTATATCAGATCAGCATCCATCTATCTCCTAACTAATATTTGATGCAAACATGTTGATATGTATTGATCTGGTCTATTTTCTTCATAATTTTCTAATGACAAGTAAAACAGTATGCGATACAGGACAAAAACATGTCGACCATTTCCCTCAGGATAGACATACAAATCTGTGGATGTGGCTATTTTACTGTTTTTCCCTTCAGAATGAAGAACAAACCGATATAGTTTACGAACAAGATAAAATTACATGCTGTTGCGTGAGAATTAACCAAAATTTAGGAAGAAAGAATTAAAAAGGGAAAAAAAACTGTATATCAGTGGTGGGATGGGAGTGAAGTAATTAATTACCGGGGCAGAAGTATTTGTCAGGCAATTTCTCGAAAGGAGTTCGCTCTTTGTAAATATAGCTGCATCGATAAGAAGGAGAAGCAAAAAAATTAGGGCATATAAACAACAATTCCAGAGATCATACTGATACTGCGATGAAAATGAGGGAAAAGACGAGAGGAAACCCGCAATCACGACAGATATAAGACTGCTTGGAAGCAACGCGCATGGAAATCCTGGGAGTTTTAGAAAGAAGATTGCGATGATTGGGAAGAAGCGTGAGATTAACAAAGCCAGGGAAGAAGGAAGATTTGAGAGCAAAAGGGTTGGAGGGCAATCGAAGGCCGACGGCATTGGGAGGAGGAGCTAAGGAAGAAGACGAAGAAGAGATAGATTTGGGAGTGTGAAAGGAGGATGTGGGAACCTGCAAGTGCAGGGCCATTTTTGGCAGGGGTTAGGTCTGTAACACAGATACAGAACTGTGAGGGAAGGAGGAGGAAGAAGAAGATAAGAGAATGGCACTGAAGCCTACGTGGAAAGCGTGGCGTTCACACTCCCACACATTCAAACCTTTTTCCTTCACTTTCTATCTCTTTCTTTCCTTGGCTCCCTTGAGGCTTTTTTTTTTTTTTTTTTTTCACGGTGTCAGATTTAGAATTGGGTTAAGGTGCATTTTTACCAACAAACTATTACCCGAGGAGCGTCCAGCACAAATATTAATTAAGCGTATCTTAAATACCAACAAACAATTAAAAATATGCAGATTAGCCAACAAACTTTTAAAAAGGTGCAGTCAATGTGCCAGTAGTTAGAAAAAGTTAATGTCAGTTATTTAAGGTGCGGATTGGCCAACGAACTTTTATATCAGGAGCACCCAGCACAAAAAAGTTTTACTCAGGAGCTCCCAGCACAAAATTCTTAATTTCACTAAATTAAATAATTTTTTTTTGTCTATTATCATTATTCAAAACTACTTGTATAGATATCTATGGACAAAAATTACTCATTTGCCAAAATAAACAAAATTTTTAATTAAAAATATAATTATATGATTTAAATAAAAATCAAGGTGTTTTATAATTTATTATATATGTTAAAATAAAAAAATTATATGATTTATTTTTATTTTAGAAGAAATTTATGTGAGTTAATAAATTCATTTAATGTTAATAAAATTGAAAAAATCTATTATATCCGGAAAGAAATGAAATGAGTTTACTTTTTATTTTTATAAAAAGAGTTTAATGGATATCAACATTGACACTTAATAATATAAATCCGGCAACTTGATAATATTTTTGTTAATTAAATTATCTCTTCATTATATCAATATGGGACTTGTTGAAAAAAAATTGTCATTAATTAATTAAGTATCTTGGAATAGCCTTAGCAAATTATTTATGGGACTTTTTAAAATTCAACAAGTCATTATATGAATACGGGACTTGTTGATTTTTTTTTTTTTAAAGTCCCATAAATAATTTGTTGAGGTTATTCCAAGATACTTAATTAATGACAATTTTTTTCCAACAAGTCTCATATTGATATAATGAATAGATAATTTAATTAACAAAAATATTATCAAGTTGCCGGATTTATATTATTAAATGTCAATGTTGATATCCATTAAACTCTTTTTATAAAAATAAAAATTAAACTCATTTCATTTCTTTCCGGATATAATAGATTTTTTAAATTTTATTAACATTAAATGAATTTATTAACTCACATAAATTTCTTCTAAAATAAAAATAAATCATATAATTTTTTTTAACATATATAATAAATTATAAAACACATTGAGTTTTATTTAAATCATATAATTATATTTTTAATTAAAACTTTTGTTTATTTTGGAAAATGAGTAATTTTTTTCCATAGATATCTATACAAGTAGTTTTGAATAATGATAATAGACAAAAAAATTATTTAATTTAGTGAAATTAAGAATTTTGTGTTGGGAGCTCCTAAGTAAAACTTTTTTATGCTGGGTGCTCCTAGAATAAAAGTTCGTTGGCCAATCTGCACCTTAGATAACGGACATTAACTTTTTCTAACGGCGTTGTCTTGCCGCACCTTTTAAAAGTTCGTTGGCGAATCTGCACATTTTTAATTGTTTGTTGGTATTTAAGATACGCTTAATTAATATTTGTGCTGGACGCTCCTCGGGTAATAGTTTGTTGGCAAAAATGCACCTTAACCCTTTAGAATTCCATGACCTTGATTATTATTACTTTTTTTCCACATGATAATTATTATTTTTCTAGTCAATTTTTTTATAATGTTAAAAATTCTCAGGCAGAATTACTTGATGATATAAATTCAAAAAATATTAAAAAATTCTGACATGTTAATTATACCTCCGGATTCTTTATACAAAATCTAGTTTGTATGCTAGATTTAGGGTATGTTTGGTTTAAGCGAAGGGGAGGGGAAGTTGAGAGAGAATTTTTTTCCCTCATTTTTACAAAATTACTCATAGATAATTTTTAATATTCCTAAAATATACTTCCAACAAAAAAGAATATTCCCTTCATTCATTATATGTCACATGTTCGAACTGCATAAAAAATAGTACTCCCTCCGGTCCTGGAAGTTTTCTTGGTATCATTTTTGCCCCGGAAGTTTACAAAAATGAGCAAATATGCTCTGGAAGTTTTTTTAGGAGCAAATTTGCCCCGGAAGCTTTTTTTAGGAGCAAATTTGCATAAACTTCCGGGGCAAAAATGATACCATAAATGATCAATCAAACGGTTAAGATCAACTGATGATGGGCAAGATTGGTACATTTGTAAACTTCCGAGGCAAAAATGATACAAAAAAAACTTCTGGGTGCTGGGTGCTCCAAACCATAGGCGGATCCACCTATTAGACAAGGGGTTGAGTTTCTCTCATTATCCTTAAATTATATACATCCAATCAATCACAATACTACTTTAACTTCTCTCTCATCTTCCCAATCAACGGCTTAGATGAGCTTATGAGAGAAAAGGAGAAAGAAGATTATGAGAATATCTTCTCCCTTAGACAAGGGGGGCAAGTGCCCCCCTTGAATTTGGAGATTTTTTTTTTAAAAAATAATAATAATAATATATGTTTGAATGATTATTCACCCTTAAATTAAGTGTCCATCCTTAATACATCAAGATTGCACTTCGTAATCAGATGGGGATGAATGATTGTTTAGTGCTTTATATTAAAAAAGATGTATTTGATAGGGGTTTTTGACCAAAATAATTTTTTGAAAAAAAATAATTACCAAAATAAAGCTCTTTCCAAACTATTTCTCAAACTAAGTCTTACGTCATTAATTGCGTGAGGATTTTCTACGTGACAGCTAAGTTCCGCAGAGCTTCTTTACGGCACTGGTTTTGTCCGCTGGGGCCACCTAGGTTGCGTGGAAAATGTTCACGCCACCTAGGTGGCGTGAACTTTCTTTACGGGACAAGTCCCGTGAATAAATTTCACGCCACTTATGTGGCGTGAAGAGAAAGTAATCAGATATATATATATATATATATATATATATATATATATATATATATATATATATATATATTAGTAATAATAATAATATAATAATAATAATAATAATAATAAGTACAATAATTTAAAGCTTTACTTCATTTAATTTGAAGTCAAAAGAAAGAAAGAAGGGAGCTGAAATAACTAATTAAGAACGCAACATTTTAAAAGATTACGCGGTACAATTTGGTTATAACAACAGATCACAATACAGGGGATCTATATATTTGTTATACACCAAATATTTGTATAGCAACAGTATTGATTTTGGGATCTGTATAGACAAAACCAGTGCCGTAAAGAAGCTCTGCGGAACTTAGCTGTCACGTAGAAAATCCTCACGCAATTAATGACGTAAGACTTAGTTTGAGAAATAGTTTGGAAAGAGCTTTATTTTGGTAATTATTTTTTTTTTCAAAAAATTATTTTGGTCAAAAACTCATTTGATAGCATTGATAATAAGACAATTATGATGAAATTCCAAAAAATAAGGCCTAGAAGAATGACATTGTAATTATTTTTTATTGTAATATACTTTTGTTATTAAAATATATGTACTTGAACTTATTAAGTGTCAACCCTTCATTGTTATTTATGTAGCTGCATTTCTAACAGCACTTAGCATTGTTTTTCTAAATGACAGGTTTGTAAAATAATTACCTCTCTTATTACATCATTAATATTCACTTGATTTCATGAATATTTTTTTGATATTATTTTATTTTCTTATTTATATTCTTTTGTTTTTTAATGTATTTAAAACTTTCCTTTAAAAAAAAATTTCGGGGCAGCGCCCCCGAACCCCCTGTCAATTGTGCCCCTCCTTCTATAAATTTCTGGATCCGCCCCTACTCCAAACCCAAAACTTCGGTGGTAAAATTGGTCTTTATCCCATTATTCAATTTACTTATAATTTAAATTTAAGCTTAATAACATTTAATTACACAGTCATCATTATCACTTAAGTTTGCATTTTCTGTTAGGAAAATTAACGGTGTATACTTTATAAAGTTAAGGGACCAGAAGTATATCTCATATAAACTTAAAGGACTAAAAGTATACTTTAGCCTATTTTTATGTATAAAATTAATAGCAAGTGATTCCAAAGTCATTAATAACTCAATTTGCTCTTCTAGGCATCATATATACAAAGCACAAAAAATAATTTAATAATATATTAGATGTAATCTTATTTAAGGCACAAGAAATTCTTTGGTGTTTCATATGAACTTAATTTGACCCAAACCAAATATGCTGCACCATTTTGGCCTTAATGAGTTATGGTGATCATTACAGAAAGAAATTAAAGCAAGAGCAGGCTAGACAGTGATGAATTCACTAGACGTATAGCCTTCTTCTGCAGGCATTGAAGAGCACTGTCAAAACATTTTGTGAAAGAATCCAGCACCTCAGTTTCTAGTTGTGATCCAACACCATTCCAATCAATTCCCAACTCCTCTATTGCCTCGTATATGCGTTGGGCCTCTGATACTTGTGCGTCTAGGGTTCTTGACAGTTGACACAATGCCATGGTCCATAAATGCTTTTAGAGCTGGCTCTGGTGGTATGGTTGAAATCTACAGAGACAATGAACAATGGCGAGACAGTTATATGTAACTCAACTTTCACATGATTGGTCAACTTATTCTTACAATCAATCCAAATTTAGCACACTTTCATTGCAAATCTAGAAAAAGTTTTGTAAAACAAAGCCAAGAAAGCATGCGTAAACATGTCGCAATTCTGCTGAAAAGTGTAATCATAGAGAATTCCCTTTTTTACTATCTCTATTCCTAAATATAAAATCTTGTCTGATGTGTAAATTATACTAGAGATGAAATCTTATATTTAGTACCGAGGTAGTAGTTACAAATACAAAATAACGAGCCACAATGTAGTATTTAAGTAGGTCTACTTTCCAACTTCAATGGCAAGCCCTTTTTGGAAAAAAATAAAATAAAATTTAAGAAGATTTTTTTTACATGAATTGAATCACAGAAGCTCACCAAGGTTAAGACAAGCCTTGAAACTCTAAACACTTGTTGAGAATTTAATTTGGACACACACATATTTATTGTTTATTTTTTAACTAAACCTAGTCTACTCTAGAATTTTTCAAAACCTTCTTCACATTAAGTGCTTGTTTGAATTATCATAAGAAAAGCATCTTCACGCCAGTTAAAGACAAAAGTTCTTTCAAATAATCACTTCGTACACCGTAAATTAAGTTAAAAAAACAGTTTTTACCACTGATGCAACCAGAAGTTCATCAATGAAGGCAGTAGAAAAGCAAGTGAGATAACTCACCGTATCTGGTCCAATAAGAGAAGCAACATATAGAGTGTCAGGGTAAGTAGGATTTTTCACATTTGTGGAGGCCCACATCAGTCTCTGCTTCTTGGCCCCTCTCTTCTCCAGACGCTCCCATCTTAAACCAGAAAACTTCTTCTGGTAAATCTGGTAAGCCAAAACTGCTTGAGATATTGCAGCCAAAACAATTTGTAAAACAATGTCAGGAAAAAAACAATAGAAGCCAATACGAAAAAGGACAAATCCTTGTGTTTCCTTCCACTTGTTGAATTCTTAATATTGAGGCAAACTTTGAAGCCGTCTTTCTATCAAAAGCGATAGACTTAAACCAGATTGATAGGACTTACCTTATCATTATATATCTTTCATTTATCTTTGTATGAATCGATGTAATTAAGATTTATATTATAATACCACTAACCTTTCCTCTCAGACCAAGAACCTCAACAGTACCAATCTCTGTAAGTTTCTTGTCTATTACGGTATCTACTCTACTGATGTAGAAAGCAGCCGCACTTTGAACCATAGAAAGATTTGCCATTGAGGAAGCTTCAAGCCCATCTAAGTAAGCATCAATGGCCGCTTCATATCTAGAGAGACAGAATATGAGCTGTTCAAACGAACACACAAACAAGAGTCATATTTTTTGCAGCTAGAGAGGATAAAAAGTTTCATTACAGTAGCAGAATGCACACGGAACACTACTTACAGTGACATTTACACTTATGCCGTGAGAAATGACTTCTTTTATAGAAGGAAGTGATTCTTCAGTTGCTGGAATCTTTATGTATACATTAGGACATGCAACCTTTTTATGGAGCCATTTTGCTTGCTCTATTGTTCCTCTTGTATCGTCTGCAAGTCTTGGCGAGACTTCGACAGACACGAACCCATCTTCGCCATCTTTTTCATTGTAGATAGGCTCCAAGAGCTTGCAAGCATCTTTTATGTCCTTCACAACTAATTCCCAGTAGGCATTTTAATTTCTACGTCTTTTCCTGACCTCACTAATTCCCTGCTTCACCACAAATCAAATCAATGTTTTTTTGTGTGTGTGCTTTTAGTACCTATTTTTACCCAGAAAGTCATGCATCTTGTGTTGCCTACTCCAAGGAAAAAACTCTAAGAATAAAGTAGCGTTTAGCACCTTGATGTTACTATTATTATTATTTTTTGTGATTTTATAGTACCTAATTTTATAGTTTAGGGTGCTGGATGTACTATAAATAAAATTAGGGTACCACATGGAATTGAATAACAACACTATCGAGTGTTGGATATATATATATCAGAAAAATAACTTTAGGATATTGAATGCATAAAAATTAAGATGAAGGCACTAGATGCTAACGGAAAATAATAGAGTCAGGAATACATGATGGACCTACAGGTCGAGCCCGTTTTACCAACTCTAGGAAATTAGATTAGCAATCCTAAAATCGTCATCGTACTTGTTTGAACTTGTTCATTATAAGCATCTTCACATGAGTTAAGATAAAATTTCTCCCACATATTTATTTTGTACACCGCAAATTATGATTAAAAACTACATTTGAAGACTTTATTCGCCATTTGAAACAAGCTCAATGCCTCAAAGTCATATGCTACAATTTCGACGTGATTTTAGAACTAACTATTCTATTAATATTTTTTTATCATTATTTTGTTATCTTTTTTTTTTGTTCAAAATTATTTTGTTATCTTTTAGCTCCTTCTTGCTCATGAAATTTTGTAATGGTTACAAGTACGAAACAAACTACCTGAACTGCTCGTTGTAGGCATTGGATGAAGATATGGCTTTGTCGAAAATCTGCATATATTAGGGCATCAAACTGTAATGATAAAAATCCTACGTTGTCACACAGAAATTGTATAACAACAATAATTACCGCAGGGTTACTGGTTACACCTCTGATTCCTGTTGCAATCCAGGGAAGCAAATCAGTAACGGGACGGCAAAGATTGTCATAGTAGGGACTCTGCTTTTGCTTCTCGTACAGATCATGCAATATCGTTCTATTCATCGCCTTTGTCCCACTACATTCCATTTTTATCCCCCAATGCTTAAAACTGCGATTGTGAAATAGCAACACCAACACGAAAATGAAATGCAGAGATTTATATATATATATATATATATATATATAGAGAGAGAGAGAGAGAGAGAGAGAGAGAGAGAGAGAGAGAGAGGAATTTTTGAAAACGCGAATGAATTTCCAGAAAGATTTGGAGAGAGGTGAAAAAAATAAAATCAAAGAACAAACTTAAAGGGTTTAGTGTTCCCCCAAGAACTTGAATATGGAAAGACATTGAATCTAACAGTGAAAGCCATTGCAAATGGTGAAAGATTCTTACAACCGCCAAGTTGCTGGAGAAGTGGGGAAGAGGAAGGCGCTGTTCAATCAACAACGCTTACACATGATATAAGGGAGAAGAATAAAACAAACGTCCCTTTTATATAGAAAAAACTTAACGGAATAAACATGTAGATAAAACAAGTTGGTTAAAAGCCAAAAATTACGTAAAAGTTGTAACATTTTTCTTAAAAATAATCTCATTTTTTAGAAGATAGAGAATAAGAGAGAATAAGGAAATTATTATAATTAATTAATATGATTGATACTTTAGGGGCTATGATAATAAATGTATTGTTATTAAAATGGGTAATTAATTGGGGGCAAACCGGCAAAATGAGATACTAGTGAAATTTTTTTATACTTCTTCAGGTCCTAATTATAAGATCTAGTTGACTTTTTTTTTGGAGAGATTAAGGAAGCTAAATAAAATAAGATTTTTTTTTTTGGATGAATTGAAAAGGGAAAACCTTGTCCCCACACTACTAGAAAAGACTAAAATTGCGACGGAATTTTTTCCTTCGCAAATTTTCCGATATTTCCGACTGAATTTAAAATCCGTCGCAAAAAAAAAAAAAAGTGTGACAGATTTCAAAAAAGGCTGATTTTGCAATGGAAAAATACATTCGTCGCAAAATGGCTTCTCACGTTTGTGAAGTGGAGCCGATTTGCGACGGAAACAGAATCCCGTCGCAAATCCCCGAAGGGTTTTGCGACGAATCATAGGATCTGTCGCAAAATTTGGTCTTAAGCTCGATTTTGGGCTCTCGTCCCCCATTTTTCCAGTGTTCTCTCCCTCTCCACCGTGCTCTCTCTCAGTGCGTCTGTCTGGCCAGCATTCAGACCGCCGTACAGCCTCCTTCCGGCCTCCTCTTCATTAGCGTCATCTGGTGAGTCTCTATCCTCTTTTTTTTTTTTAGTTTTTTGCATTAGATGTAATTTTTAGTTCGAGAAATTTAATTTTTTTTTACAAGTTTTACATCTAAAATTACGCAATCCATTTTGTTAATATAAATCATAGTCTCTATTTCTTGTTTTAAGTTGAACTTTTTTCCCTCTGTTTCTTCATCAACAGTCCTTACTAGTTACCCTATACAATGATTTTTTATTCTTGGTAGTTTTGATTCTGTCACTGTCTTTGACCAGTAGATCATATGTAAACATTTAAGAAAGCTTAATAGCTTATCGCTCTTGCCTTCCTTAGTGGAAGTTGGTTTTCTGTGAATATGTAAAATTTATTTAAGAAAGTCAGGTTTTTAACTGATCAAATTGTTTCTTCATTTTCTTTATGTTGTCGTTACTGTGTAACCATGTAACTAAATTAAACTAATATTCAATTTGTGCATATTGGCTTTACTTCATCTATGACGGTATGCTTTGGATTATCTAACTTGTATATTCATACTCTATTTGTTATATGCTTGTTGATTTGCATTTTCTATGCATAATAACCTTTCGCCATACTAAAATCAAAATCACCTACAATTTTTTTAAATATTTTTTATAAAATCAAAATCACCTACTTCGTCTATAGTTTTTTTAATACATTTTTTATTTTTTCTAAAAAAATTAAAAATCAAAATTTGCGACAGAATCCAATTTCGTTGCAAATTTTTTGGGTTTAATTCCGTCGCAAATTCTAGGATTTGTGACGGCTTTTTTGGTTTCGTTGCAATTGAGATGGTGATTTTTGCGACGAACTGAAATTCGTCGCAAATTCCGTGACAAACAAATTTTGTGACGAAATTTTTTTATCGCAAAACAAGATTTTTTTTGTAGTGCCGACTGTGGGACTTTGGGGCCAATACAATACCATCCAGAGAATCAACGATAGAAGAGTTCCTTTCATATATATATATATATATATATATATATATATATATGAACCAAAATGGAATGGGTCGTTTGACAAACCAAGATTTGAATATTTATTTGGAGAGATTCTCATATTTAATGTCCGATAGTGCCTCAAACATGATTGGTCTCCAATAAAATTAAAAGATATACATGTAAGTAGCAAAAAAAAAAAGGAGAGAATATTTTGGATCCATTCATTAAGTTAACAATTTTTACTCAACGATGTCGCCAACTGACGTTGAATTAACAGAGATACCCACATTTTGATAACTGCATAAAGTAAGTACGCGGTAGCTTCTCAAGATGACGTCCCAAAATATAGTAACAAGGTTCTGCACGTCAGCAATGCATGTTCACATCATTGCAATGATTAAACAATCATGTTATTTAGTTGTTAGAAATATAAAGGAATAGTTGATTAGTTGGTTAAGGCTCATTTTATATAAAGGGCTTAATAATTGAGAATAGTGTATGTTGAGTGTGGAGCTCTCACTATGTTAGAGAGAGGTTAATTTGAGTCTCTTTCTCTAGAAAGGGAAATCCCTCCTAGATCCCTAAAATTAGGGTTTGTTGTTAATCACTCTCAAGTGAGGAATGTGGGTTCTTTGAATGAAGCCCCAACTCTTGTTTCCACCACAAGCTTCATCTGTTCAGAGGGCCCAAAACCAAGAAAAGGCCCAAGACACATCAAAAGAACCCAAGATCCGTCAGGGAGATCCGACCGAGATCCAAGAATCGGTGCAGGCAAAAGTGGAGCTCCGTTCGTATCGTTCGTCGGCGATGCTGACTGTGATTGGAGGCAATTAGGTTTCTTCTGTTGGGGAGTTCCGAGGTTTTACGAAGTCAAAATTTTTCCGCTGAGAATCTTGCTGGAGGAATGTATAGAGAGCAGAGTTGAGAGCAAAGTTGTCACCTCTTCGCCCGTCTTTCAATTCCGGCGACCAGTTGCACCGCATCAGGCAAGCAGTAGAGTTATCACTTCCTCGCCACAGCCATGACAATCGCAAGGTTGTCGAATCTTGTCCCAAGAAGCCATGGCCGCTTCGAGTGAACAGAAGAAACCCAATGCTCCTCTCGATCTGGTTCGCGACAATCGCAGGAATGAAAGATTGTTGTTCGTGCAATCAACTGGATCCTTTGAACTCGCCGGCAAGTTGCTCTCTGTTTCTAATGTTCCAAGAGAAGGGAAATGGATGCTTGCTGGGCAGATGATAAATCTTGAAATACCAAACAACCATGAATCAAATCTCTGAATCTTTAGCCCAAATCGGCGGAAACCACGGTGAATCTAAAGGCAAAGACTCAATGATGGGACAATATGAAGTCATAAATGGAGGGTCGACGAAATTGAAAGGGAAATTGCTATGATTGTGCGATTCGGAGTCGTAAAATGATGGATTATTTGCCTTGTTCTTCCCCTGCCATCGTATTCTCCCATAATCGATCGCGTCCCAAGGAGAACACCAACTGATGAAACTCAAGAGACGCTACGTACCTTTGCTTTCCCTAGTACTCATGTCAAGGAAAAGTAAGCCAAGAACTTTTATATAGCATCTATTTGTTATGGGAGAACAGTTTCATGGCCTCTCTGTTTGCGCTTGTTATTCTTCCGTCCCTGAGTTTTTATTACATATTGTCGTAATTTACCATCTCGAACGAACCTCTCAATGGCATCCTGGAGTTTATAGCATTGATCCGTAGTGTGCCCTTGTCCATCATGAAATGCACAATACTGGGACTGGTATGTGTCGGCTCTACTGTAGGAGGGCCAAGGCCGTTCCACTTTCTTCATCTCGGTCAGCGCTACCTCCCTCCAAACTTGGGACCGAGGGACATTCAAGGAAGTTTACTTATCATACTTTACTTTTGCTTCATACCTCCCCCCGGGATCTACTATCCGAGTTTCTTCCACGAAAGTCTTGCTTTCGACTCTTGGGTTGTTCTTTGCCTCTCGGCGGTGGACTCCTCCCCTGATCTTTTCCGAGAGCATTAGCTATCTGCATTTGCTCCACCTCTAGATGTTTCTTTGACCGAGTTCTGAAATCAGTTAGGGTCTTGGCAGGTTCCTTTAAGAATGATTGTGCCAACTGAGATGATCCATCCAAACCAGCTACGAGTAAGTGCACATGCACACTCTTGGGCAATCCATGTACTTGCAAAGCAACATCTTTAAATCGATCCAAGTACCCCTGAAGCGTTTCTCCCTGTCGTTGCTTAATCTTCTCGAGGGCATACTGGGACTTAGGTTGTTTTTTGCTAGTTGTAAAATTCAATTCAAATTTCTCTACCAAATCTTCAAAACGCTGGATGGAGTTCGCTGGCCGAGTATGGAGCCATTTTAACGCTGCTCCTGTTAATGTTGTGGCAAATATATGGGATATGATGGGCTCTCGAAGCCCCCTCACGAACATGACCGTGTTGAAGTTATCGAGATGGGACGTTGGATCTTGACTTCTATCGTATTTTGGTAGGTCCGCCAAATCAAAATCTTATGGATAAGGCCTGTCCACGATTTCATCAGAGAAAGGACTGTTGTTGTTCTGTCTGCCGCTGTATTTCCTCCTATACGTTCCATGGAGGCTTGACGTCCGAGGTACCTCATCCTGACTCTAGTCTCCACCTGCCGGGGCCTTCTCAGCACGCTGGCTCATCAATTGATAACTAGGACCCTGAACTTCCAGGATCCGGGCGTCTTTTTGGCTGACTCTCGATGCTTCACCCTGAGGAGGATTATTAGCATTCTAATTCACTTTTTTCCTTCTCTTAGTCTCCTCACCTTGGTCATCCGTACGAGCTGGGGTTTCAATCTCTCTCAGACGCTGCTCTAATAGCTGCATTACTCTGAGATCCTCTTGCCTTTGGAGGTTGTTGCGATTTTCCATCTCCTTCCTCTGGAGGTTACTGCGCTTCTCCATCTCTTCCATCTGCCTTATCACTGAGCCTAAAGTATTTTGCAAAAGGAGGATGTTTGGGCTCGGGGCTGGAAGTTCTTGAAGAAGGTCTTGCTGCTGGACTCGCTGAATCACCGCCTCCTAATGATTTGCCATGAGTGGTGGGGAGTGGGCCGTATTAGATACGCCGTCACCATCGTTCACAGCGTTACAGTCTGGGATGTCTTCAAGTGGCGGTGGTTCTTGATTCTGTTGCAGTTGACTCGCTTCCACTGGATTTGGAATCTTGGGTGGAGGGATCTGACTACTGCTTCTTGTTTCAACCATCACTAGTCACAAGGATCAAAGTTTATGGTCCCCACAGTCGGCGCCAATGTTCTATATGAGAACAACATATTTCTAGCCCAATGGACTAGTTCGTTGATATTAGATCAAATAATTCACTCTAGATATCTATGGAGCAGATACCTGGGGGAATGTTGGATCACTGTGCACTAGAGAGACTTTCACCAAAGGGGGTGATTTGTGTGCACAGTGACGGCGGTATTGTAAATAGTAGAGAGCAAGTGTCCATACCTTAGGGTTTACCTCTTATTTATAGAGTGTACTTTATGGTTAGGGTTTATGAGCCCTGTGCGCCTTGTAGCCCAAGTATCTTGGTTGTTAGATCTAGGTCAAATCCTTTGATTGAGATCTCCCCTGATTATAGCCTTGATTGTAGGTTGGTTAAGATCCTCATTCATTATGGGCGGATCCTGTAGCAGATTGCCCCTTGTTAGGCCACTCCGTAAATGGGCCTAATATAGGTCTGTAACATATAGTTATACTCCTTTATATGTTATATTTTATACTGCTCTAGTTAGATGGCTAGCGACAATCCATATATTTGTTATATTGTGATCAGGATATAATATAAATTGAAATAATTTTATATATAGATAAATGGTACATTTTCAAAACAATTATTTTATATTATATTTATAGATAAATACTTGTTTTTTTTGTTATAATACAAAACATAAAAAATAAATATACAAGCTAAAAATAAAGGAAAAATCTCTATTAAATTCAGCTAAAATAATAAAAGTTAAAATTTGGCATAAATCTATATTTAATTTTCCTTTCTAATTATATAAGGGTATTATGGTATTGTAACGACATTTAACAATCTTTAATGAGACTTCTTGGCATAATTAGGAATTTTTTGAAAGTGTAGGCCTAAATTTAGATTTTTGTATTTTAATTGGACTTATATAGGATTCTCCTGAAAATTAATCTCATACCGTTAAAATAAGTAAAATCAAAGGAGCGCAAGATTCTTCCGAACTTAAACTTTTTAATATGGGGTTTATACTTTTCATGTTACATGAGAAGAAGAAGATTCCTACACACACATGAAATGGTAGGACCCACATATATATATAATGATAATTATATATATATGCGGGTCCCACCATTTCATGTGTGTGTTGCATGAGAAAACACTTCTCCTACAACATGAGAAGTGTTTTTCCCTTTTAATATTAGGTCCATAATCATTAAATTAAATGTGTAGAGTGAAATTTTTAGCTTCATGCACGTTGGTGATGATATATAGGGGAGGGTTAATGTTTTCTTTTGATTGATACTTGATAGACACTTCAAATATATAATTCATATTTTGTGTGTATATATATTGTTATTTACCTAAGTTTGTCATTAAAAATAATTTTATTTTTACATTATGTTCTGATGTAGAACACAGATGTCCGGCTTGATGGTAAGCCGTTGATTGATATAGGATCGAGGTGTCCCTCCTGTGAGCTTATTGTGCAAGCAAACAGAAGGAAGGCTGATCACAGTACACAACAGGCGTTTCGCCTAAGGGATGGGGTGTGTGCACTGTGTAACGGTATGTAAAAGTATGAGACTAGAGATGTGTACCTTGGCGGAGTATCTCTTCTACGTATTTATAGAGAGTATACCTGTTGGTTGGATCCCTGGTTCCCACGATGTGCGTGCCCATAGATCCAGTTGTGCGTGCCCCACGATCATAGTGACTGCCCTGACGACTAGGCCCTTACGTTGAGGTGCGGCCTACGTGGACTACCCCGTGCTGGTTGGTTAGTTAATGGGCCTGGACTAGGTCCGTAACACATTATATTCCTTTTAAAAAATATTACAGCTTTGAAATTGGTAGCATTTTCATGCATGTTTTGGCATTTCTTAAAACAATATGGATAACGATATTTTTACCAAAACAAATGATATTTTAGTAATAAAAAGTAAATAAAATAGCATTATTAATATTATTAAATAATCAAAGAAAAAATATACTTAATCATGTCATCCATCTAGTTTATTAGAAAATATGTATTTTATTATTATTATAAAATAAAGGAAAAGATAACAAAAGAATAAAAGAATGGGTAATGGAGGTTAAGGGAGAATTATTATCATTGACTATTACCTTTTGAGTATTTAATTAATACTTTTTATGAGAAAAAGATGAGGAGAGAAACTCAACCATTTTTTTTTGTAGGGACAGCTTTTCAATTTTAAAATAAACAGACTACATAAAGTTAATTAATGAGTAATATATATGTCTTGGAAGTGGGTCCTATTGGCCCAATTTACCCCTAATCCCAATCTACTTTATTTTTTTCGTTAAGAATTATCAATTGAATATTGTTTGTCATATATGTTTAAGGCCGACCTCAGGCTTTAGATTTCATTGTTTATTTAAAATTTTTAATTTTTCATATGAAAAATTGGTTAAATTCCTCTTATTATCTATGTTTGCAGTTTAAACTACTTGGCTAGGTCTTACCCGAACTTACCACATGTTCCTATTGACTGTTACGATTTATATTACAATCCATTACATCATGTGATTTGATTTTACGACAAAAAAATATATCGAAATCCCAATAGATCATAATTTGTAAGAATAATATAATGGCGGTAAAACTTGCCATAGACGCTGTAGTTTTTTTTTTTTTTTATAATTTATAAAAATTTTATTCTCTAAATTCATTTTTTTTTACATAATTAAATTAACATCAAAAATTGAAATACAAACATTTAATCTATTTTACATAATATGATAAATCAATAAATAAAATGAAAATTCAAGCATGGAATTAAATTCTTAACTCAAAATAAGGATCTGTGGAAAAAAAAAGTGGAAAACGATAACTTATTTTATAATTAATTTAAAAAAAAAAAAAAAAGCATAACAAACCATTAGATTAATTATCTTTTAATATCGAAGGCAAAAAAAAAAAATCTTTTAATATCTCTCGATCTTTTTTAATCTTTGATTAGGATTAGAATTTGATTATGGGAAAATAGACAGGAAAATAATTTTAAAATTGTAAAATTCTAAATCAAGTATTTCTTAAAAAATAAGTTGTGAATTGTTTATCAAATTTTGTCATTTACTTATGAACTCTTGATAATAAATCTGATTTGGAATTTTAAAATTTCAAAGTTCTTTGATTAATTATTATTTTGTATAAAAAGCAACTCTATAAAAATGGGCTATATGTTACCAATTACACTCGGAAGTCGGAATCAAATAAAGATATACATTTTCAGATTAGGATTTGATATTTCTGTTCTCAGCTTTCAATTTCAGGCCATAGACAGACTTAATAATTCCTTGAAAGAATATCACACTGGACTAGGTGTGGTGGACGAAGATCCCATATGCCAGAAACCGTAGTTTTGGAAAAGAAAATAGTGACAACTCGTCAGTTAAATCGTTGTTGTCTGATTCTCATAGTGACGCTCCTGATCTTTCTCCACCAAGAAAAAGACAAAGGCCTAATTTCTGCTGGGTTTTTGAGGCAAGAAATTGACAAAAGGAAGAAACATGATTGGCTGAGATTTAAACTGATGGATCCAACCATGGGTGGCCGTGAAGCTGAACCTCTGTATCGTGATAAAATAACAGGAAAACGCATTTCAAAGGAGCAATACTTGAAGTCAAAGAAAAGCCGAAGGAGTGGCGTAAAGGTTTCGATAAAAAACGTGAAGCTGAGGCTACACTAAAGGAACTAGAACCCGAGAAGGATAGGCCATTTGCACGTACCAGAGCTCGACTCAATGTTAAAGGACAGAGTAAGATGGGGAGTTCTTATGGCACATTTGATAAAGAACAAGTATCTCTCTGGTCCACACAGGCTTGAAGAAGGAAAATTAGAAAAAAGATGAGGAGATAATCCTCTTCCAATAAAATGAAGGCATCAATTTTATGGTGCCTCGGGAGATTCGGGATAAAAGAGTTATTCTCTTTGGTCCTTATTATAAGGCACCAATTAACAATTCTCACAAAAAAAAAAAAAAACAGTTAAAATCAATAAAGTTGTCCTAAAATTTAAGTAACTTTCAATATTATCCCAACTAATTGTACTAAACTCTAATATTATATGAATTATTACTCTCACCCACAACTCTTATTAATTATGGGCATACATGGAAAAAAAATAATTAATGCACTTTGGAAACAAGCAAGAGCCTTATAAAAATGACCAAATATAATTATTAGTTGGTGTCTTATAATAAGGACCAGAGGGAGTATTAGATGAAGAAACACATCCAATATGTAATATTTCCACGATGATAACTCTTTCATTTTAAATATTAGTTTATTTTCATACGTAAATATATATTCCAATTCAAGAGAGTAATTAACAAAAATGGATAAAGTCTTAAAATTTTTGTTTTTGTTTTTTTTGTCATATTTCATTTATCTTATTGAGTTCATTGGTCCCCTACTTTATGACATGGATTAGTTTAAAAAAATAAATACAGAGAAAAACAGAGTTCCAAAATAAAGATTTTATGATTCCATATACTGTCCGAGAAAATGTCAAAATTTACAGTATCAAGCGAAAAAACTGGCTTCTCAATTACAACACAACCCTATGAACATTTCTGGAGTAATATGGATCAAGACATGTGAAGAAGAAGAATCACAAAATGGCTCTGAAGAAAACTGTTCCAATTCTGTTACCAAGGCTTCAAGTCACCCACAGGACCAGCAGTCCAATTCAAGATCTTCTCACCAGGTTTCAAGTATACGCTCTTGGCGTGTGGCAGCTTACGAGCAAGCCCATTCAGAACTTGATGGAATGCATCGCCTGGTTGAGCAGGTTGAGGGAATAACATGGCTTGTTTCATGGAAGGGTTAGCAAGCAATCTCTGCTTCCTTAGTATTACTTCTGGGGGTATAGATGTGAGTATGGTGTCCAACTTGGGAACATCTTCCTCATCAACATACACACCAATCTGTTCCCATGGGATTGCATCGGCAAATGGGAGAACAATGTCATCTGCAATGATTACAGGGATGCAGCCGAATATGACGGCTTCGACCAATCTTGGACTCCAAGGGGCCCAGCCTAGTGGGCAGAGACAAAACACGGCTCTCTGCATGTCCTCGTAGTATGTGGTCGGATGTTCTGTGGAAATGTCAAAAAGTGGATTGTCTTTGAAGTTCTCCCAAACTGCTGCTCTTGCACCTCTGTATAATTGCAATAGACAATTAGTCTGACGACAATGACAAAAATAACAACAAACCTTGTCTTACTAGGTAGGATCAGTTACATGAATTGCACAATGCCATTGTGCTCTGTCAGACAATTAGTTTGACAAGTGAAGAGAATTTGTGTACAGTTTTGTTCCATGTCATGAAAACATCGATTCATGGCAGAGAACTTCATGCATATTTTTCCTTGATTTTCAATCAGAATGTGAAAAAGAACCCAAGTTTAGATCATGAAAGCGGTCAGTATCAATATGCTTAACCGGTTTCAATGATCCAGCTAAATAAAACTACAGAAGTTAATTCAGTTCCTTGCAGATTCAATAAATAAATGCAAGACGGCCTTCTAATGAAGATATATATACTAGGAAAATAAATGCAAAACAGCACAAAACCCAACACTCTTCTCATGCTGAAAGTTGCGATGAGACCTACCTTGCATAGTAGCCCCCTTCAGGGTCATTTCCAACATCATAGAACAGTCCTCGAAAGTAAACAAAAATGGACCTAGGGATCTTTTCAGAAATTAGATGGGTTTGCATTTTCTGCGGGGGAGCATAGGGAGGAATGGTAATTGAGCCCTCCTTCAAGCACACATGATTCTTTTGCCCGAATGTTTGAACCAAGGTTGCACGCTTTAGCAATGGAAGAATTCCTCTTTCAATAGCCTTCTCTTCCTGGAACAAAATAGCATATGATCAAAAACAGGCACATCAGTATATGCATCATCTACATAAGACACCACAATCTGTTCAGAAACGACAGAGGCATATAATAGTGATACAGATATAAATAATCATGATATTCTAAAATTCTAACTTGATAATGGAAGCATGCCCCAAAGTCATGAGGAACCAAAAAGAAATGATCTGCCCCTTCTGTCCGGTTCCAATAGGGCCAGTTTGAAGAAATAAGCTGGATAGCACTTCGCATCACTCGTGGTGACTTGAAAGGTAAGGGAAGGCCATTTGGGGTCAAGTCACAGGTGGCATATACTGGGGTATAAAACCAATCAGCTTCCTCAGGATTAAGGGTCCGAACAGGGCTAGATAAAAGAAACCTGTGCATAAAGATCTCAGCTGCAAACATATGGTTGAGGCATCTTGAGTCCTTTTGCAGAATTTTCTTATTGTATTTGCTTGGAAGTTCATAAACAAAGACCTTTAGCCTCCCCACTGGATTGTCTTCAAGTACATCACCAGCACTGCCTACAATTGGTCCAATCATCAGAAGTTTAACAGTCTCATTTTTAGAAGAAATATGTATTCTGATTGTAAAATGATAATCATAAAGAAAAGTAAGAGATAGGCAATTAGTCCCAGTTTATCTCTTCAATGAGATTGTTTGATCAGGTGTTTGAGAAATTGTAGAGAAGGCTGCTTGCTAGAACCTTGAAAGTTCAAGCAACCTCAACCTGGCATGTGAAAGTGTGTCTTCGTGTGTTAATATTATCATATAGTTCTCTTCTTTTACTCTACCCAAACCATGGCTGCTTCCCTGGTGCTTTGAAATCCAAACAAATACTACAACCTCAAAACTTTTACTTCATTAGGGAAATTTAATATTGGTGTTTTAAAGACATTTTGAACACACACACAAAATTTATCAAGCAGTGTCCTCTGATTTTTTCTAGGGATTAAAGAGCAATGCGATGTTTAGTCATATCAAATGCAGACAGAGCAGACAACACAAACAATCTCATATTGATCCCTTATTCTCTTTTTCACTTGATAAGGTTTGCAGAGCAAGAAAGCAGCTAGCATATAAATATCATCAATTATAAAGGTATTTGAGATCCAAATATTAATTTATGTAAGGATTCTCTTTATGGTATCAATGGAATTTTCCTGTGTGAACAAAAATGACACCAAAATTATCATAAAGAATGAAAACTTGATGCTGCATTAATATCAATCAAAAGTGAGTCATGGCCCCCTAATTGAAATTTGAAGCCAAAAAAATGTTTGACATTGTACCAAGAACCTGAGATGCAAACCATATCACTATAGTGACATAACTTTTTCCGAATGAAAGGTCCTCTAGATTTCTAATGCAAACCCACCAACTTGAACTTCCTAGAATCTAAGCTTAAGCAGAACCACAGGGAAAATTAAGAAGCAAGAAACAAAGAGCAAAAAACAGAGGAGAACAATGGATTTACTGATCTGTAATTTCCATTTCAAAACTGAAAATCAAGTCTGCAGCAAATCCTTTTGTGGGATTCAGAGAACCTCAAAGTTCAAAATGATAATAAAATCCTGAAAATATACTTTACACCTCCTATACCTATATAGGAGAATCACCTCAGGATATATATAAAAAAAAAAGATTCAGAATAATCAGATATTGTACTCCAATAAGGCATCATTTCAGTTACAATGTACAATGTGACAACTCTTATTCCCTTTGCTCCGAGCATACCAAATCACAAAGAACAAGCCAGGGGCAGTAGAGACACCCAAAAAATTATGCTCTGTGTTCATCTGTGCTTCTGCGCAACCCGACTTCCAATATGCATAAAATAATTCAGTACTGTGAATGCTAGTGGGAATCAGGGAGCATAAAGGCTTATAGCTCCATTTCATAGGGCATTATATGCTTCTTCCAAAATCACAATCTAATTGCTAAGGTTCACTTCAATGAGTTAGTGAAAAATGAATCGTCTAAGGGGAGAAAATATGAACAAATTTATGGACTATACTCCTTGGAATCCCTTTCCTAAATAGGACCAAGTCCAACATTTCATTCAAGATTACTATTTGCGTGAGTCTGGCTACAGAATTTCAAAACAAAGCTTATCAAGAACTCATGCCATCCTGCATAACCTGATGTAACTAAAAATTGACCATAATATGTTCATTGTCCCCATATAGATAGAGCCGCTACAAAATTTGGATATAAGGCATAAGCTGTCACACATGAGCCTTGAGAAATGATGCTTTATGAGTAGCCACAAACCAGTGGACGAAGTAGGACTTAATATTTATTTACTGAACAAAACAAGTCAGCAACGTAAACCCAAACATCCTGACCAACCTCAATCTGAATTAGATCTTAACTGAATTCAAATGCACAAAAATGGGGAAAAACAGAAAGCCGCTGGGAAAAAAATTGAAATGGCTGAAACAGGTGGTACGCGAAAATGACCAGAACCAAAACCTCTAATCATCAATACATTTCAAAAAGACGAGGCTAATTAAATCGAAATAGATTGCATACAGTCAACTCAAATCAAAAGTTGCTGGTGGGACAAATTGAAAAAACAAAAAGGACAAATCAAAGAAATCCTACCAGAAATTCTCTCCGTAGGTTGATTCCCACCCCGCTGCACAGCACTACTTGTACAGAGAATAGCAGCAAAAAGGAGACAAAGGAAAACCCGATTCCAAGCATCCATTTCTGAATCCTCACAACCAAATATTCGGACTTTTCACTCACTGACACGGAGGAAGAACGAAAGGTTTATACAAACATGGTCTCAAAAGACGAGACGAAGAATGAAAGCAAGTCAAGCGTAATCAGCAGAAGAAGATGACAGTTAAGACGTCGCAAGCGAGAGTAGTTGTGGGAGATTTCTTAGGATTTGAGCTTGCGTTGTGAGGCTCAGCTAGAAGAAAGGTATATGGGTTCTTCCTAGCAGCAACGAGAGAGACAGATTAGATGAACCCACAAAAAATAAATAATGGAAGTGATTGATGATTGATTAAAGAAGAAGAAGGAACTAGCTGGAGAAGAAGAAATTGAAAATTTTTCTAGTTTGATGAGCAGTCAATCTCAGGCTACCATAAAACGCATAAACACGCCACACCTCAACCACGTTACGCTCTTGTGCTCAATTCGCTTTCATTTACTATTGAAAAGTTATTGACCAAAAGTAAAATTCACTCTCTCTGGTAATATATTATCACATTTTTTGTATGGCAAAAAAGAATGCAATAATATATTATGAAGGAACAACAACTACGACAGAAGAACAATTTTTTTAAATAATCACTAATGATAGAGTTAGTTAAAAGAGTCCAAATGTGATGTCTTTTTTTATAACTATCGTAATAAATACTTCAAAATTGTATTGTACCAAAATAAAATACTTAATTTAATCATTGACATTAATTTTAATCACCAAAGTTTTTAATTTAATTATGATTTTATATTAAAATCATCATTTTTTAATATGTTATTTATCAATTTTTTTAAGAAAAAATATTTATTTTTGTCAAAATAATTTTGACTTAATTAAATATTAATCTCAAACTTTGACCATATGAAACTCAATTCATTCATGTAGAAGGGGAAAAAAACCTCAAATTCATATAGTTTTGATTTGATTATAACTCAACCATTAAACTTTGATATCAACTATTTAAAATATTTGTCTCTCACATTCAAAAAGTTAATTATTATAATTTTATTTTTAAAAATGTCAGGACTGACATTTAAAATAGTTAAAATTATAAAAATTGGGATGTGTCAAGTCAAAATTTAAATATTAAGTTTTAAAGAAATTAATGCTATAAGGATTGAGTTACATTGTCATCATCAGCTCAAAATTCAAGCATGAAATTTTAACATAAACAAGACTATAAGGGATCAATTGATTTATTTTTCTCAATTTTTTTATGGCATAAATAGGAATTCATGTGATTGTTCAATTATATTTAAATTTACTTGTCTGGGTCCAAGATAGAACATTAGGATTTTAAATGAGATTGATTGGGAAGACAAAACAGCCAGTCCATGTTTTTCTGCCTAGCTGAAATTTTGCTAAATGGCCTTTAGCATCATGTTCCTTTTGTAGTTCGTCATTCATTAGTAGCGGAAATATCATGCCACAAGTCCCGATTTTGTCTTGAAAGTTTAAGGGTATGTTTGGTTTGAGAGGAAGGGGTCGAGAGAGGAGAGACTAAACTTAGAGCCAGTTTGGTACGTGGAACATATGGGAAGGGAAGATGAATAAGTTCTTTTGTTTGGTACACTTTTTATGTCCAATCTTCCCGGGAACTCAAGTTCTCAGGCCTACTAATCTTCCTTTAAAGGTGGGAACTCAAGTTCCTACATGAACAGTGATGCTTTCCAATATATTTACCTCGTATAAAATATTTTTTTTCTATGATGCAAGAAAATAGGATTAAATTTGAATTTATACGATAAGTTCAAACTTGACGGAAGAATATTTTAGACAAATTCAAACTTGGCGGGAGAATAATTTAGACACATTCAAACTTGAAAAGAGGATGTTTTTAGAAAATAAATAAATATTTCTTTTCATTTTGAATTAATTACTTTTGGTATAAAATAGATATTTCCTGATTTTTTACCAACTGTCACCCCTTCATTTTCTTCCTGTCAAACAACTTATCTTTCTTCAAGCTATCTTCCTTCATCCTTCAAAATCTTTCATTCCCTTCCTTTCCCTCCTCTAAATTTCATTCACTCATCAAATTTTCCCTGTACCAAACAAGCCCTTAAAGGCTAATATAAGCCTCTAAGGTTAATCTCACACCCCCTTCTCATCCCCTCCCCTCAAACTAAACACACCATAATCATAACTGTTCAAACAACATTCACTTCTCTCCTTTACTTTTCATGATGGCTCTCATTTTTTACCCCAAACTACACTGTTTTAATGTTCAAAGTTAATTTGTAATCCTCTTAGCAGTTAGCACTTTAAAATATTTTTTTATTATCACCCAGTATCTAGCACATTTTGAAATATTTTCTAATAACACCCGATGTGCTAAAAATTAACCGAATGCTACTAAAAAGTATTTCAGAAGATTGAATGCATTTTTCTTTAGAAAAAAAAAAAAAGCGCCCATCCTCTATCATTTTACCATAAAACAATGTAATTTTAGAGTAAAGCATGCTAGCGGATAGGGAAAAAAAAAAGGTAAAGGTGTAAAAATACATATGGACTTTTACCTAAGGTGTACCTAGCACCAAATGCTTTTCGAATGTGCAAAAATGCACATGAACTCTTAAAATGAGAGCAAAAATATCATTACCGTTAGATTCCTTTAACTAGCATTACTTACAATGTGAAAAATACCAAAATGGCCCTCAACTAAAAAAAATGGAGATCGATCGAACCACAGTTTAGAACAACACCAACAATTAGCAAAAGTACGAACCAGCAAGGTCAAGATTGTTACTTGCTGGAATTGAGGAAGCCACAAGAAGAACCTAATCAGAATCAGAAAACTGTTCATCGCTTCTTCGACGAATGGCCCAACAAAAGCAAAAACTCGTGGCTTGATCTTGACGATAAATCATCCGCCACCCAGCTTTTGATTTCCATTCCCACCACCACCATGGACCCTAATCACGACTATTTTCCGGGCTTCAATTTCATAACCCACCATGGTAAAAAGAAAAAGAAAACATAAATGCCCAAGAACTCAATTCGAGATAACTCAAAATGCGCGTTTTTGTTAATTAGTATAATTAGAGAAGATAATAAGGAGAAAGAAAGAATCAAAATGAAGAATCAATTGTATATTATCAATAGAGCAATAAGGCTCATACAAAGAGTAATAGTGAGGGCTTAATGCCCAACACTCACTGGCCATTCATATTAGCTAATATCCCCTATTTATAGATTAAGGTCCTAACTAACTCCCTAACTAATAGGCTAACTAACTTTCTAACTAATCAACTAATCTCACTTTATATTCTAACACGCCCCCTCAAGTTGAACACTATTTATCTTAAATGTGCTCAACTTGAACAACACAAAAATAATGGGTAAGGTGAATAAAATTGACCAGTTTAATACCAAAAGAAAAATAAAATAATACAATGATACAATGATCTCTTCAAAACAATCTTCTCCCATTCACTTCTTCTGAAAATTTTCTCTTGTAGGCAACCCATCGACAACCCACTGAATACATTTCCAAATATGTCTCTAGTAGCAAAAGTATAGGCAACTCCTCCTATAATAAATTGCACAGCCACTTCACAAGCCTCAAATATATCCATTATACCAATCACAAATAGACCCACTGGACCTTCCAAAGCACCCCAAATATTTTTCTCATGAGGGACTTGCTTCTCAGACGTTCTTCTATTAACATAGAGATGCACAGTAGAAACAAGAAGGTCATGGTGTTAGAATTTCCTCAAGGCAGTTCTTAATACTTCACAACCAAACAGGGGAGCTAATAATGCATTATGTCATCCATTAGCTTTCCTTGCATACCAGGGAAACCAAAACGAGCAAAATTCAGATGTCTGGAGGCGCTAAAACAACACTCGACAGACATGTAAGATCATGAACGGGATTGATATCTGGAGGAGACAAACCAACACTCAACAGAACATATAAGGCTCGAATGTGACCTGAATCGCAAGACAGAGGCGAGGAGGCGACAACTCTGCTCTCAACTCTTCTTTCCCTTAAATCGATAGGAGCGAAGAGGCGACATATCTCTGCTCTCAACTCTGCTTTAAAATACTGTATCCGTATAATCCCCTCTGTCCTGTGAAGATTCAAATACGAGAAGAGGAAGAAGTGCATATAATTGTTCGATCAAACTAGTATAGTCCAAACCAGTACATGCTAGAACTAATCGAGAAGATTCAAAGTGAATCGATCAGATGCAAATTTCCACAAAAGCAAAATGCTCATACCAGACCAGATTATATGCTCAAGTAGAACCCTTAAATTCTCTTGCTTGCTGCTTTCTTTTAGTATATAATATCACATCCCTAGGAATTGCTCTTCTATCTTAATTGTTGTCCAGATTTAGATTCTCAATGAGTATCCCGTAGAGTTGATGGTCACAATTGATAAGAGTGAGGAGACGATTCTTCACTGCTCTCTACTCTGCTTTCCCTTCAATTGACAGGAGCGAGGAGGCGTCATTTCTCTGCTCTGTACTCTGCTCTTCTAACATCATCACTTTCATAAGCACAGATTAACACATGGATAAGAACCAGTGATCTCAACTTGCACTCTAGCACACCCAACAAAGCTATCAACGTTTGAGTTTGTCATACCCTTATATTTGACCATTTCCAAGAAAATCAACACCGACTAGGATTCAGGAGTAAGAAAATCAAAACCTTTACTCAAGGTTCGTGAATGGTGAGATAATGATTCACCCAGAATTTAATTAGTAAAATTTCAAGGCATCCAACGTCAAGAACTCAAGGAACCATCACAATTTCCAAAAAAATAGGACCACTAATTAAGCTATGATTTCAGCCTTAGGTGTACAGAAGCATCCACAGTAGTCTAGCAAGAACAATGACCAAGAGAGACAAATCATTAGGATGCTTGTAAGAAGTTCGTCAAACCTCTAGTGCAGTTACTTCAATCCTTCGACGGTTATCTCCCTCATCATCGCCGAATCAATCTTGTCAAATCTTGATCAGCGCCACTCTCTAACACGTGAAGGTACATCGACGAGGAAACAGATCGGCGACAACCTCAGCACGATCCTTCAACTAGCATCGACGGAAAACTCAGAGCGGCTACTTCGAGTCTCAGATCAGCGAACAAAACTCAGCAACGATCCTTCATCAGAACTCATCGATTGGATCAAGAAACACAATACGGAGTCCGGCGAGCAAGAGAACACCATCCAACAGACCAATAAAGCCTCAGATCGGCGCCTTCAAACCAGGAAAATCACAGACCGACGACAACGGCAACGATTCTGTGAAGCTTTTCTTGCTCTGTGAAGCCTTCAGGGGGCGTGTGGATCTTGAGTTTTCGACGGGTCTTGGGCCTTTTCTTGATTTTGGGCTCTCAAGACTTAAATGAAGAAGATGGACTTTGCCTTAATTATTCAACTTGGGATGTGAGTTGTAAACCAAGAATTACCTTTATGGGCTTCTTGATTATTTGGCCTGATTCAAAACCTAGGCTCTTGATACCATGTTAACTAGTATAATTAGAGAACATAATAAGGAGAAAGAAAGAATCAAAATGAAGAATCAATTGTAGATTATCAATAGAGCAATAAGGCTCATACAAAGAGTAATAGTGAGGGCTTAATGCCTAACACTCACTGGCCATTCATATTAGCTAAGATCCCCTATTTATAGATTAGGGTCCTAACTAACTCCCTAATTAATAGGCTAATTAACTTTCTAACTAATCAACTAATCTCACTTTATATTCTAACAGTTTGATCATCTCCTTCGCCCATCATGATCCCTAGAACTCGACTCGCGACCCAAATACAAACCCGATTGTGATTCCAGGTGGTATTTTTCGACGCTCCAAAGCTCAAAATCCAACGATTTCAACAAAGGTGAGCACACAAAACAATCTAGGAGCAAAATATGGGATGTGATTTAATAGTTAAACACCAAAATCATATTGAAAGATTCAAACTTTAAATAAATACATATGTGTTTAAGGTTCTTTCGATTTTTCCGATGAAGGAGGTGACGATGATAAGGAGAGTAATCAATGTCTTATTTCCTAACGCAATTGAACATAAGGGCCGCCAAAGACGCAAAAATTCCAGGAAGGTAGTACAGGAAAGAAGCCTTGACGGAGCTGCAGACCACGGCGTCAACCCAGATCCACCAACCGGAGACAAAGACAAGGCGCCAGAGATTTTAAAAGTGAAGGTGGAGGACTGATTATTCAAATCTGAGAAGAAAAACTGATATGAAAAGTACGAAGAAATAGGGAAGGGCAAGGTTGGGATTTCCAAAAAGTTTGACATTTTTATTTTTTTTAATGGTGTGGGGCCCACTCTAAAAGTAACATCATTTAAGAATATTTAAAGGCATGTGTATTTTTCTCCCATTTTGAAAGTTCATGTGCATTTTTACACCTCTGAAAATCATTTAGTGCTAGATGCATCTTGGGTAAAAGTCTGTGTATATTTTTGCACTTTTACCCAAAAAGAAAATTAGAAGAACGGGATCTTTTTTTTTTTGGTTGCCCACCCGGTTCACCAGAGCTTTGCTCTGACTAGTCCGAATCCGATCCGGGTCGCACACCTAACTGTGGTGGGTGAGTCTTCCGGCGGGAGTTTTCTACATTCACAAAGCTTGAACTCGAGACTTTGCTTAAGCGACACAAACCGCTTACCACTTGTACCAACCCGTTAGTAGAAAAATGGGATCTGTTAGCACCAAATACGCGTATTGTGCTTAATATAAAGCCCACTTTGTTTCTTCATAAGGTGGGTTTTATATCAAGGATAGATGTAGTGTGTGTGCATATAATTGAATTCTTTTTCTCTCGCTCTAGACTAATCTTCTAATCTTAAAATAAATAAATCAAAAATTAATTAATTCAAAAATGTTGAAATGTTGTTAAAATAATTTTGGGGTAATATTTCGTATTACATTCTCCGGATAAGAAATGAATAAACGAATAAAAAATTTATACAAAAAGAAAATAATAAATTAAAACATCAGGATAAAACTAAACAAAGAAGAATGGAATATATATAATAACAGCATGCAATATACCCATTTTATAACCACCATGATTTTTATTTTAGTTTAACAACTCCATTGACATTCGCACAACATATAATAAGATTTGGCATTTTATGTGATAATTAATAGTGAGAAAAATACAGAGCTGATTATAAGCTGGCCCCGGATACATAGCCAGAAAATTTATTTATATG
Organism: Acacia pycnantha; assembly: GCA_025563575.1. Classification (NCBI taxonomy): domain Eukaryota; kingdom Viridiplantae; phylum Streptophyta; class Magnoliopsida; order Fabales; family Fabaceae; genus Acacia; species Acacia pycnantha. The sequence continues at coordinate 2,229,338 of JAMWYP010000035.1, forward strand.
ACTGAGAAATGACACTTCAGTAGCAGTATTCTCCAGCTTAGCCGTCTGCTGCTGCCATTTGTTGTTCACTTTTGTGCCTGCACACAAGAAATGTGAAAGTATCACCAAATGTTGAGGTGGATGGGCGCTCCGGTTGTTAATGTAATATTCCCTCTGGTCTTTATTATAAAGCACCAACTACCCATTTCTCGCGGACTAAGGAATGGAGGTTAAGTCATTAATGAGGTCTAAAAGTAATAAATGTTTCCAATTTTACCCCTACTTTAATGATGTAGGTTTAAATGAGTTAGTTAAAAATGAGGGCATAATGGAAAAATAGTAATAAATGAGTTAGTTAAAGTAAGTTGGTGCCTTATAATAAGGACCAAAAAATATTGGTGGTTGGTGCCTTATAATAAGGACCAGAGAGAGTATTTATTTATCTAATTTAATTAAATTAAAGAAATTAATTGAGTTAATTAATATAATATTTTTTAAAATTAACTCCATAATAAGGTCTTGTGTTATGGACCGGAGTGAGTATACCGTGTGGTATCAAAGTAGGGAATGATAATCACTAGCCTAGTAGTCTAATGGTATGCCTACTCTCCAACTAATAGGAGGTCGTGGGTTCAATCCCGTCCTTTATAATTCAGAACATTAGTGTCTCCCGTTGTAATGAAAAAAGACAAATGTAGGGAATGATATTCAATATTTATTTGTAGTACCAAAAACCGTTTCTTGTAAAGGTTCAGGATTTCCTGAGGATCAGGTTTCGTCTTCACATACGCATCATTTTTGTTCAGCTCCTGCGAAAGAGTCATGATTTACCAAAAATGAATATATATGTATGTATGTATGTATACAAGTATATATATCTGGAACCAATATATATATATATATATATATATATGAACCATTCTGTTTCCAGCGAGCGTACCTCTAACCACGCTCTAAGTTTGGGCCTTCCTTGTGTAATATCATGTCTGAAAACCTCGGAGAAGACCATTTTGAATCTTTCAGCGAATGGAACATAGGCTATATCCACCTGATCAAGCACAATATATATAAATCACACAGAATTACAGTTAATACTCTTACATGACAAAAGCTTCCAGTTAATTTAGAGCATAAGGAATCCATCTGAATAGAGAGTTGAAGAAGAAAAATCTCCAGGAATTTTAAGTTAAACTTACCACACTAAATTGACCAAGGAAGAATGGTCCATCGTCAAATTGACCAAGAGCATTCTCCAAATAATCAAAACAAGGACCTGGTGCTACAAATAGTCAGTCTTAATTTGAACAACAATCCAAAGTCTAACTAATTACATATAAACGTAGAGATCTTACTGGTTTTCTTTACAAGATCTTCTGCTTTCAATGAAGAGTAGGCATCTCTGATGAAGGTATCAGAATATGATAACAACTGCTCTCCAAACTCTTTCTTGGCAACATCCTGAAAAATAATGTCTTTCTCATCTACTGGTAATTAAGAAGAGGGGTTGGGGAAGGGGACAAGGGTCTGACAAAGGATATTTTAGGATATAAGATATTCCATTATTTTGTATTTGAGTTAGTCTCACGCATGGAATATGTAAACACAGTGCCTCTTATCAATTAACCAAGAGTCGTTCATTTTTGTTTTAACTATCTGACTACCTAAAGTAACAAGGCCATCGATCATCATGATCAACAATGGACTATGTAACTCGCTCTTAGTTCTTAGTTCTTACCTGGGGAAACAGAGCCGGCCCTTCAAAATTGGCATCAACATATTTGATCAGATCAAGACTTTCTCCCAAAACCTTGCCATTGTGCTCCAGTGATGGCACCTATATATATGTGTGTGTTTATATATAAGTAGAGAGAGAGAGACAAGGTGAATCAATCATGTGAATGAAGTTTTGGGCCGCCATGTTTAAACAAATTAAAGTTAAGGAACCTTATTCTGAGGATAGACTTTGTCCTTGTACCAAGCAGGCCTGTTTTGAAGGTCTATAGGAACCAATTTGATATTGTCTTCTTGTCCCTGTACTAGTTTCAACGATTACTCTAGCTAGAACGCTACGAAAAGAAAATGAAAAGAGAGAGAGAGAGAGAGGAGAGAGTGAAGAAAAGGACCTTGTAATTCCTAGCAATCCATGCCCGTTGTGCAAACGGGCAAATATAACAGATGTACAACCTAAGAGAATGTCGAAGCTAAACATAATTAATATAGAAGCAAAATCATAAAAAATTAGACGATGATCTTATATAAAACACACACACACATAAAGGATCAACAAACCTGGTGGTTCCGTCGAAGAGAGAAGGGGGATCAGAAGTGGAAGTCAAGGAGGGAGGCTTCACTTGGTTGACGACGCCCCTGAAAACATCGAGATCGAGCTTAAGATAGAAAGGTGAAATTAATGAAATGGTAAGGAAAGTGAATGAAGAAATGTGTTACGCAGTTGCCATTGATCTCGTTTTCCGACGAAATCCTAGGGTTTTGGATGGTAGAGGTAGTAATCTGATGCAGAATGAGTTCTACATTCGCGTTTTATATAGCTCAGTCTTGACACTTTTCCATGTTGGTTGGGGAAGTGAAGGTGTACTAGAACCACGCCACCCTCAAAAGCAAAGATTGAATCGTCTTCTTTTCATGGTCACATCATTCTGGATAATATAACTTTGACTTGGGTACATCAGAGATATACCAAAAGTTCTCTCTCTCGGCTTCTCTTCCCTTCTGGTCAATCTGCCTAATAATGTGATCGGTGCTCCCGTCTCGTGTGAGTACATCAGAGAATCAGTGGATTCTAGGTAGGCCTGAAATCGTTGAGGATTAAATAAGACCTTGTTATGTATAGAACACCACAGAGAGAAAGCTGGAACCATATGCGCACCCAATAAGGAACAGAGTCGTGGCTGAAAGTTGTAACATGACGAAAGATTTCCAAACGCCGCATAACCCAATAAGGATGACAGACACCGTAGAAAAAACGCCAAAACTGTAAACAATAAAATAAACCAGTTTATGCAGCCAAAGAAATATCTTATTCTAATTTGCCTAATCCTAAATCAATCCACATGTATCAGAATGGAATTTGGAAATGTTTTGTTTTTACCATACCACCCTCACTTTGGGAAAAAAATCATGCCACCTGCCTTCGCCGCCTCCGGATTATTTGTGGCAAAGTTGGTCAAATAATTGGGATTTGATCCCACCATCCCTTGGATGGAATCCAAAAGTTTATGTCACTGCTGAGCCACCAAATCATTTTTTTATGATCCTTTGGCCACTTTGAGTCAACCTTGTTATTAGGTATTTGAGTAATTGATTAATCCATTAAGTTATCTCTTCCTAGGGATTTTCTTAAACAATGTGTGAATCAAAGTAGGAAATGATATTCAATATTTATTATTTGTGCTACCAAAAAAAGGTTCCTTGTAAAGGTTCAAGATTTCCTGAGGATCAGGTTCCGTCTTCACATATGCATCATTTTTGTTCAGCTCTTGCGAAAGAGTCATGATTTTCCAAAAATAATAAATTACTCAACCAACCAAAATTGACTGGTTTTAGTATCTATTTGGATCCTCTTATTTTTATCTTATTTTTTCCTTATAAGCAAAAGTTATACCAAACATGTTTTTATAAAAAACACTTATAATAAAAAAGACTTTTTTTTTACAATAAAGCTATAAGCTAAAAACTCTTGAGAGGAGCTTTTTTTTTTTTTTAAGCTCTTATGAAAATTATTCTCTGATGCCTGTCCTCTCGTCCTGCTCCTCAAATTTGTGTGTAATATTCGCCTCTTCGTCTTCTCCGTTCCCCGAAAGCCCCTTCATGTGGCTGTAAGGACCCTCATTTGGTATTTTGATTATTCGATGAGTTCAATTGCGCTGCTTTTGTCAATTTCTGAATTCATTCTTCTCTATGACAATTCACGATTTTCAATTCATTACAATATCTCTGGCAAAAAAAAAATCATTACAATATCTGGGTTCTTACCAATGTTTTCAAACCCGGACCGGAAACCGGCGAACCGGCCGGAAAACCGGTCCGAGTTAGGGGCAGAACCGGAGTCCCGAGTTGACCCGGATAAACTCGGTCAACTCGGCCTGAACCGGCCGAGTTGACCGAGCCACAAAGAGTTCTTTTTTTTTTTAAAAACGTCGCCTAAACTGAAGACATCAAGAAAAGAGAAGGAGGAGAGAGAGATCTGATCATGGTGCCGATTGTGTGAACAAATCAAGTTCGATGGAGTTGGTTCTTAACATCGAAGGCCTTGGTGGTGGTCGCCGCCGCCATGAAATTTACTAAGAGAGAAGCAGTGAACTGAGAATGACGAAAACAAAAATCATAGACTTGAACGAAACCAAACCGTTAATCAGACCTCTTCTATCGGAGAGACTCAACTGCGAAGCCTCATATTCGCTGAAGATGGTGCCTCACCGATGAAAGAGAGAAGGAAGAATAAAAAAGGGAAGAAGACTTCGAGCATAAAAAAGAAGGAGGGAAGGAAGAGTAAATCAGTAAAAGATGAAAGAGGGAAGGAATGGTAAGGCTGCAATTCATTACTTCAAACCTACCCTATTCTCGTAGTCCGTGAATTGATCACTTTTCTCAATAAAAAAAGAAAGCAATATAATATGACAGAAGTTTACATCACATCAGTCAAAAAGTAAAAAGTAGAGGAAGGTTTGAACCAAAAAAAAAAAACGTAATGGAAGGAAGGAAGCCGTGAACTGATCTCTATTTTTTCATTAAAAAAAAAGTAATATTATATTGCATATGTTTACAGCTGTCCGGAGGTAGGCAATAAAAAATAATTAACAAAATATATTGTTTAAAATATGAATATTTTTTATTGTTTAACAAAATATTTTTAATTATATTATATATTTTTAATTAATACCGGTCTGACCCCGGTCTGACTCCGGTTTGACCCATTGACCCTTAACCCAGTACTCCCACCGGTTCAGTCACCGGTCCGGTTTTCAGAACCTTGGTTCTTACTAAACTTATTTGTTTGATTCTCGAACAAAGATTCCCTGGGTTTTAACTCTTTCTAAGCATCTTCCGTTAATTGTGGGATTTCAGATTTCACGAGGAACGGAGTTAAATCTCACAATCGGCAGTTGATCACAGTGTAGCTGATCTATAGTACGTTTTTCTTGCTTTCTTGTTATGCACCTTACTCTAACTCTTTTAAGCTAAAAAATTCATATAATCATTAAACAATTTTTTTAGCTTTTTTTTCTTTCTAAAAACTCTTTTTTTTTTTAACTTTAGCTTAAAAAATAGAGAATCCAAACAGGCTTACACTTATTTATCGCAAATATTATGTACATATAACTAAATGGGCCAAGCTAAACCTATAAGCCCAAACCACACACAATAATACCTAATACAAATTACCTAATACAAAGTAACATACTCTAACAACCCCCTTCAAGTGGGGGACTAAACAAATTTGTAATACCCAACCTATGAACACAATTATCATTACTTTCTCTGCCAAGTGACTTTGTCAACACATCTACCAACTAATTCTTAGAAGCTACATGCAGTTAATTGATAATATCATGTTGTAGTTTTTCACACACGAAGCGACAATCGATCTCGATGTGCTTCGTACGTTCATGAAATACAGGGTTCATAGCAATATATATGGCTTCCTTATTATCACAATGAACCTTAACCGGTTCCAATCCTTTCACACCAAGATCCTTCAATAATTTGGTAACCCAAAACTATTTCCGACACTGCTGTTACAAGTGCTCTATACTCGGCTTTGGCTGATGACTTGGAGACAATATGTTATTTTTTTCAATTTCCAACACACCAATGACTCTCCAAACTTAATGGTGTATCTTGTGATTGATATCTTAGTATCATGACATGCTGCCCAATCTAAATCTACATAGCATTCCATACTGAACTGATTTGCCGAAGAGAGAAGAATCCCAAGTACTAGACAACTCTAGAGGTATCTCACAACATGAATAGCCACTGCCATATGTGACTTCCTTGGAGTGCTCATATATTGACTCAAAGTCTACACAACATAGCTAATATCAGGTCTATTATTAGTAAGATAACACAACCTACCAATCAAACGACGACGATAAACCGCTAGATCCAGCAACAAGGGATCAAATTTTCTCCTTCGTTGTTTCTTATGAGCACACATGCTTGTATCATATTGCACATATCCTTCTAGACTCAATCATTTGCTCCTTACCATGGGAATGCAAAGTGTCTTTGCCCTACTCAACCCCATATCACTTATGAGATCAAGTGCGAATTTTCTTTGGCTAAGCACTATTTCCTTGTTTCAACGAGCTAACTCTAACCCAATAAAATATCTCAAATGCCCTAGATCCTTAATTTTGAACTGACGGTGCAATAAGCTTTAACAACATCTATTCCTTGCATATTGTCTCTTGCAATAACCAAATCATCTACATATGTCAAAACAAGGGTTATTCCATCATTATCTGATTTAATGAACTTAGAATAGTTACATGCTCTGCCTAAACCCCCTTGGATTAAAGCATTAGTAAGTTCACACTATTGCTTGGATGCTTGCCTACACCCATACAAGGATTTGTAAAGTTTACAAACTTTATTTTCGCCAAAAGTATCAAATCCTTGTGGGATGCGCATGTAAACCTCCTCATCTAAATCCATTTGCAAAAACTCATTGTTGACGTCCATTTGAAAGAGATGTCAACCATGCATTGATGCAAGAGTGAGGATGGTCCGTACTATTACTATTTTAACAACTGGGGAGAATGTCTCAAAGTAATCAATCCCCTCATTGATTGTATCCCTTAGCCACCAACCTTGTTTTATACCTCTCGATGTTACCAGAAGAATCATATTTAATTTTAAAGAGCCATTTACAATCAATGGCTCGTTTACCTTTGAGAAGTGACACAATAGCCGATTATTTTTTAAGGTGGTCATTTCCTCATGCATGGCATTCATCCACTTGAGATCCATAGATGCCTCTTGAAAAGTGCAAACAAGAAAAATGAGCAGTATATGCAGCCTTGAAGATATACAAAAGCAAGCACAGCATTATTAAACGTGACTTTGCCTAATTTACCATGTTGGCCTGGGTTATGTTATACCTTATAAATGGCTTTTGAGAATTCAAATTAATTAACCAAAGTTACCAAATTTTACATTACATTTTAACTTTTAACTCTTGCCAAAGAAATATGTTATTCTAATTTGCCTAATCCCAAATCAATCCACATGCATCATAAAAGGAATTTGGAAATGTTTTGCTTTTACCATACCACCCTCACTTTGAAAAAAAATCATGCCACCTGCCTTCGCGGCCTCGGAATTATTTGTGGCAAAGTTGGTCAAATAATTGGGATTTGATCCCACCATCCCTTGGATGGATTCCAAAAGTTGATGTCACTGCTGAGCCACCAAATCATTTTTTTATGACCATTTGGCGACCCACTGTTCACCACGGTCACGAGGTATTCAAGTAATTGGCTAATCCGAATCAAAGCTATGCGATTAAGATGTTTCTCCCAAAGAATTTTCTTAAACAATGTGTGATTCAAACTTAGTTCACTTATTTTGTAATCTATCTGTTTGGCAAAGCAGAAAAAAATCTAGTGGAGAAAAACAAGTTAGTTTGAATTGTTTGGGAAAGCTTATAGTTTTGATGAACTTAATGGAAAAAAGTGACTTCTCAAATGAAGTCAGTGGATCCAGCTTTTTTCAACTTCTTAGCAAGCCTTCTTCATCATTCTCCATTGAAATTTTACTTGATGCAGATTTTGATAGTTGTATTAATGATCACATGCAGCATACAATATTTTTTTATTTTCTAAATTTTTTTCAAGGTATTATTTTTTAGCAAATTAAATTTGCATTTAGTGTTTTTGATTTTGCTTGATAGTTGATAATCTTTTACTACTTTTTAGAAATTTATATTTAAATTTGTATATTCAATTATCACAATATATACAACTACTACACACACATAGATATATGTGTGTCTGTGTAGTATTCAATAAGATTAATGTCTTTTTTAATCATTTTCCATCTCAATGGACTTTTCAAATGCTATGTCAAACAATAGCCCATCTAGAAAAAAGTTACTTCTATCCCCGCTATCTCAAATACAAATTACATTTACAATATGACTTTTAGGAAGAAAAAAAACCCCATTTGAAAAAAAAAAAAAACTCTACTTCTACCACCGCTATCCCAAAACGGCACTAATTGATCCACCACTAGTGCAAGCACTCTTGGGTAACACCAAATCATAATATATATTAGTGCAAAATACTACATTCGGTTCTAATTATAGGAACACTTTTGTATTACAATTTACACTATAAAAGTGTTTCTATAATTAGGACTGGAGAGAGTAATATATAAAGATATTACCTTCGGTTTTAAATATAAGACATCTTTATCTAATTTGGTGAGATTAGTGAAATTAAATTATGTTAACTATATAGCATAAATAACATGATCTCTGAAATACTTTTTTTGTATTATTAGATTATAAGTAAAAAAAAAAATATTTAAATAAAAATGATAAATATAAGAGATAAAATAAAAATGGTAATATATTCATAACCAAAAGTCACTTATAAATCATGACTTAAAGATTGCAACTTCGAAACTTTGACCATTCAAACCGCATTTATTTACAACACTTCATTAACTATTCATCATCCTCATGTAACAAATCATGACACCTTTTACCAAATTCCACACTTCTTTTTTCCTTATGATTTTGGACTTTAATTTAAATTGAATAATGGGAATGTTTTTGGGGGAGGAATAATATGGGAATATATAAGACACCAGACAAGCAAAATGCACAAAGAGGGTGCTTATGCTCCTTAAAAAGTCCAGGCTCCAGAATTATACAGATTGAACTAGCATTAATAATAATTAAATAATTTCAAGAAGTTAGTCGTAAACATATATAAGAATTAATAAATTAACATAAATAACAAATTAAGTATTTATAACCTAAATAACAAATTTTCTTGTACCTTAAATTGTTTAGGACATGCATAATGCACATGTATTCTTGTACCTTAATTAAGTATTTAAACGTAATTAACAGATTTTCTTAAAATCATATCTTTGAGATGTTAGAGTGAACGAGTTCGGTTTCTCTGTCCATCAGTTTTCTGTCCATCTCTCCTCATCTTCAGATCTTAGCCGTCGAAATCTTGATCCAAGTGTCTAGATCATTTTTTTTTTTTAACTACCGCATGTGGTAGTTTGGAAAATATGATCTGGACCCTTGGATCAAAATTTCGACAGTTAGAGCTAAAGATGAGGAAGGATGGGTAGAGAAGCTAAGGGATGAGGAGAGTATCTGTTTCCTAGAGTGAACACAATATCACAAACACAAGTTGTAGAGAAGATAGCTTTTAGCGGGCCCCAGTTAGAAGCAGTAGATCATAGGAATGAAAATATAAGCTGGACGAAAACTTGGAAGTATGCATGCCTTCAGGAGCGATTAAAAAGTATTGGCCCAACAATTCCCCAAAATCCAAAAATGAATCTAAATGTCATACTCCAATAAAACTCCCTAGAAACAATTGAATGATTATTTTCTTGGAATTTAACTGGTTCTTGATGAGATTGTTCCTCTCCAGGACACTTTATGTCAAGAAGTTTCCCACATAGGCCAAGATTTCCCTCATAACTTGAGCTATCAAAACCCTGCAATTGTGTTCTAGTTGGAATTTTTCCAGAAAGGTTGTTATATGATAAGTCTAACTCTGCAAGACGATCGATTTGCGCAAAGCTAGAAGGAATCAGACCAAAGAGGTGGTTTCTTGACAATCAAGAGAATCTAATGAAGTTAATCGTCCAATTTCAGAAAGAATTTCACCTTCTAATTGATTTCTTGATAAGTTCAATGATACCATTTCAATTAACATTCCAAGTTCTAGTGGAATTTTTCCAGTTAATTAACTTGTTGCTTGAAAGATCAATGCCTTTAACATTTATACGATTCTTAAATTAAATGTACATTCTTGGCCTTTCCACATCAACAATGCACTTGAATCGTACAAAACAGAGTCTGTTCCATGCGCAGTGGCAACTGCAAACCCACCATAAGCCAAAGAATCTTGAGCCATTAATGTGAAGTTTTTGAAGCATTTGGGGATTTTTCCAGATAGAATGTTCATAGAGATATCCAAAACATGAAGGTTTGATAAATAACAAAGATGAGTTGACAAATTTCCTGAAGTGTTATTATCTCGTAAGATTAAAATTACCAACATTTGCAATTCATTCCCAATCCATGAAGGTATATGTCCAAAGAACTTGTTTTCCCCTGCATCAAGAATGCTAAATTTGAGCAACTCCTCAAAGTAACAGGCAACTCTCCAGTGAATCCATTGTTTCTCAACATCAGTACTTGAAGATGTTGCAAAGAACCAATAGAAATGGGGATTTGTCCAGAGAAATTGTTATTGCTCAAGTCTAGAAAATATAATGACTTGAAAGGAGTCCAACAATCTGGAAGTTGTCCATGTAATTGATTATCAGAAACATTTAATACATTCAGTGCTTGACTTGACCAGTTTGCACATAAAAATATGTGAAGCTCTGAAAAATTATTCTGACAAAAAAGGGCCTCTGCACTTTGTAGAAACTTTGCAGGTCAGCCTTCAAATTGGTTAGAAGCTAGAGAAATAGTAGGGAATGCACCAAATTCTATGGCAACATTTGGTATCGTGCCAGAAACGTTGTTGCATGAAATATTCAGGTTTTTAAGCCGTGGTGTTAACAAACCCAAAACCACTCTGGAATAGAGCCTGAAATTCCAGTATTTGAAATATCAAGTTTTGTAAAATTATTTTGAGTTCACAACCATTCCAGAAAAGTGGGACCCAACTTGCATGACCTCACATAGATGCCTTCTAATTGAAATGGTGGGACCCAATTATGGCTGAATCTCAAAAACAATGAGTTGCCAGATAGATCTAAAATCTTTAAGTTGTGCATATTGGCAAGATGTGAGAATGCCTTCTAAAGAGTTGGAATGAACATCTAAAAACCCCAATGAAGAAGGAAATCGACAATCTTTGGCTATTGTCCCATTCAAGAGATTCCTTGAAATGTCAAAAGTATTTAAAGATGGGAAAATGGAAAAGCTAACAAGTGTACCAGTGATTTTATTATCACTTAAGCCCAAGTACTGCAGAGAATATCTAGCACAACTAGATAAAGTTTGAAAAATTGTTGGAAGTTCTTCACTCAAAAGATTAGAATTTAGGACTAAAGAACGTAAGGTACATATATGCCCTAGGGGTTTTAATCCACCCTTAAGTTGATTAAACCAAAAGGTATAGATTCTCAAGAGAATTCATCATACTAGCAAATTCATCATAAGGGATGGGACCCTCTAGGTGGTTGGAACTTAGATCAAGATCAACTAGGTTGGTGCTAATATTTAAAATCCAATGGAATATCGTAGATGACTTGAAACTATTTCCCCAGAATTCCAAGTTAGAAAGAGAAGAGGAGGAATTGAATTTTAAAGAGGGTAAGGAGAGGATATACTCATCCGAAAGATCACTACCCTCTATAATTAGCTCTTTCAAATTGGGTAGCTTTGCAATTATTTGCAACCACTTATGAGAATATTTGAGATGAGCCATATCTCCAAGCCATAAAAGGGTCAAAGAACTGAGACTAGATAGCCACTCATGTCCAACACCATTTTCTTGATCAATAATGTTGAGAGTACCTGCAAAGATTAGAAGAAGATTTTGCAAATTCGAAAGGTTCCCAAGTTGATAAGGTATTGCCCCTTCAAGAAAACTATCCGAAAGATCAAGATATTGCAACTGTGAGAGATTTCTAAGTTGATAAGGTATTGATCCTGTAAGACTACTTCCTGAAAGATCAAGATGTTGCAATTGCATAAGATTTCCAAGTTGATGAGGTATTGATCCTGTAAGATATGTATTCCATGAGACATCAAGATGCCTCAATTGTGAGAGATTTTCAAGTTGATAAGGTATCACTCCTCCAAGATGATTTTGTGAGAGATCAAGATGCTGCAATTGCAAAAGATTTCTAAGTTGATAAAGTATTGCTCCTTCAGCGAAATTCCTTGAGATGTCGAGGTATTGTAAATGTGAAACAAGCCCAAGTTGACTTGGAATTTTTCCTCCTAAGCGGCAATCATGGAGATCAAGGTATCTCAAGTGGCGAAGAGAGCCAAGAAATTGAGGAATGGAACCATCTTCAAAATAATTGAAACTAAGGTTCAAATATTTTAATTGTGGTAGCTCCATCAATGACGTATGGATCTCACCTTTCAAGGGTAAATTTGGGAAATCGCCAGGAAGGTGAAGCTTTATGATATGACCTGTTTGGTTGTTGCAGAGAACTCCCTCCCACTGGCAACAATCTCTCTTATTGTGTTGTTTGCTACCCCATGAAGACCATCTAACAAGGGAAGAGCCATTCCCTAGGGCATCCTTAAAGCCAATTAAGTAATGCTTCCCTTTCCTTCTCCATGCATTGAACCTCATCATCAGCACCTATGGCTCTGATGATCCAACAATTAGGAGCAAGAAGCTCAAACACTAGTGTTGCTAACACAAGCAATTTGAGAAAACTCATCATCATCCGCATTTCTTTCGCCAGTCGATAATGCTAGAGACGCTAGTTCTGAATCTGTTAGTATTTATAGAGATATAATAATATTGCTGATGAGAGAGAGAGAGTATGAGAGGTTTTACACGTTACAATATGCAATCTTGCCATTTGAGATCTTAAAAAAGGGTTAACGGACGTGATTCCAAATTAACGGAAATAGAAAAATGGCAAAGAAAAGTATCGGGAAAAACATCAAAGTAGTAACTTTTTAGAAAAATTGTACCTAATTGGAGCAGTTGGAAAAATATTTCTCAAACTAATGCAGTCAAAGACGTCAGTTGACTGACGCCGACGCCACTTACTAGTGGTGTCAGTCAACTGACGTCACTTAAATAAGTGGCGTCAATTTGTTGGCGCCACTTAAAAGTGGCGCCAACAATATATAATTGATGTCACTTTTAAGTGCATCAATTATATAAAAATAATAATAATAATATTTAAATTTATAAATAATATTTAAAAGGGTTAAGGACCAAAAATACCAACGAACTATTGGGCCAGGACCACCCAGCACAGCAAACTATTTTTTGGACCAAAAATACCAACAAACATTTTAAAGAGGAGCGCTCAGCACAACGCCATTAATACCGTTAACAAAAAGTTAACCTCCGTTATCTAAGGTGCAGATTGGCCAACGAACTCTTATTCCAGGAGCGCCAAAGACAAAATTCTAAATTTTACTAAATTAAATAATTTTTCTCAATTGTCATTATTCAAAACTACTTGTATAGATATCTATGTACAAAAATTATTCATTCTTTAATTTTGTCAAAATTATAATTTGCTAAAATAAACAAAATTTTTAATTAAAAATATAATTATATGATTTAAATAAAACTCAAGGTGTTTTATAATTTATTATATATGTTAAAAAAAAATTATATGATTTATTTTTATAATAAAACTCACATAAATTTCTTCTAAAATAAAATAATAATTTTTATGAGAAAAAGAATGTATGATAAATGATATGAGAGAATTAGAGTAAAATATGTAAAAGTGAACTTATTAATCAAATAAATTAGAGTAAATTTATGTATGTATTTTTACTCTATCATGATTTTTATTTTTATTTTATTTCTAATTTTCGAAGGGTCACCGACAGGCAGCGGCTACTGAGCGCCGACCTTCGGCAAGGGGGGTGCGGTTTATTTGGGGGTGGGGGTTGTTTTAAAAAGAAAAATATTAATTGAAAATGTGGGGGGGTCCATGGGGCCAAGTGGCCCAACAATTGGTTCCTTTAATATATATATGCAATAACAAATATATATATTCTTCTTAACATTTTTTCAACGGTAGTTACAAATCTTTCAACGACAGTTACAAATCTTTCAACGTCATTTACAAATTTACCAATGTCATTTACAAATTTTTTTCCTGAGGTTAACCTTTTTTGCTTGAGGGAAAACATAAAAAAAATGCATTATCACAAATCTTTTAATGGCAGTTACAAATCCTTCAACATCATTTACAAATTTACCAACACCATTTAAAATTTTTTTTCCTTACGTTAACCTTTTTTTTGTCTCTTTTTTACCTGAGGAAAAAACATAAAAAAAAAAATTCATTATCACAAATCTTTCAACGACAATTACAAATTTACCAACGTCATTTACAACTTTTTTCCTAAGGTTAACCTTTTTTGCTTGAGGGAAAAACATTATAAAAAAAAATGCCTTATCACAAATTTTTCAACGGCAGTTACAAATCCTTCAACGTCATTTACAAATTAACAAACGCCATTTACAACTTTTTTCCTTAGGTTAACCTTTTTTTTCCTATGTTTTGCCTGAGGAAAAAACATTAAAAAAATGCATTATTAAAAATCTTTCAACGGAAGTTACAAATCCTTCAATGTCATTTACAAATTTACCAACACCGTTTACAACTTTTTTCCATAGGTTAACCTTTTTTGCCTAAGGAAAAAACATAAAAAAAATGCATTACCTCACATTTTTCAACAGCAGTTACAAATCCTTCAACGTTATTTACAACTTTTTTCCTTAGGTTAACCTTTTTTGCCTCTGTTTTGCCTGAGGAAAAAACATTAAAAAAAAAAATTGCATTATCACAAATCTTTCAACTGCAGTTACAAATCCTTCAACGTCATTGACAAATTTACCAACATCATTTACAACTTTTTTCCTTAGGTTAACCTTTTTTGCCTCTTTTTTGCCTGAGGGAAAAACATTAAAAAAATGTATTTTCACAAATCTTTCAACGACAGTTTCAAATCCTTCAACGCCATTTACAAATTTACCAACGCCATTTACAAAAATGAATATATATATTTTTTTAAACAAAACCCCACCACCCTCACCGGCGACCCTCCAGCGAGGGTATTTTTATTTTTCTAAATTTATTTAAAACTAATGGCAAAAGGGTAATTTCACCTGAATTTGCATATCCCTCATAGGTCCTTGTCACTTCTCAGTCTTTTTACAAATTCGTGGGGCTCCTGAGGGTTTTACAAATTCAATAGGTATTTAAATGAGATTTTCCCTTATTAGAATCAATGAGATGTGAATGACTTGTTGACTTTGCCTCAAAACAAAATATCACTTTGATGTTATAAAACATTTTAACTAGTTATCACGCATCATAAAATGATAGTTAAATTATGGGTTAAATATCATTTTTATCATGGAAGTTTTGGCTAGGGGGCATCCAGCACCCAGAAGATTTCTTAGTATCATTTTTGCCCCGGAAGTTTACAAAAATGAGCAAATATGCCTTATAAGTTTTTTTATGAGCAAATTTGCCCCGGAAGTTTTTTTATGAGCAAATTTGCATAAACTTCCGGGGCAAAAATGATACCACAAATGATCAATCCAACGGTTAAGATCAACTGATGGGCAAGATTGCTACATTTGTAAACTTCTGGGGCAAAAATGATACCCAAAAAACTTCTGGGTGCTGGGTGCTCCAAACCCAAAACTTCCGTAGCAAAATTGGTCTTTATCCCGTTAAATTATTATATATGTATTAAATTAATAAATAAAAAATAAGTTTACAGTTTACATCTCACCCTATATTTTTTAGTCATTCTTACATCTCTCTCCTCACTCTCTTTTTATAATGAAAATTAAATAAGGGTAAAGTTGAATAATAATTATTAATAACCCTTGAAATAGACTTATATTTAGGACCCCAAAAAATTATTCCGCAATGGACTTGTATTTTTCCGACTTTCCCCCTGTTTTTGTCCAAAAAAAAAAAAAATCTTAGCTAATAAGATAGAAAATCACTACATTAGACTTCAAATGCCTTCCTAACAATTTGTAATATTGATAATATTTGGAAAGAGTTATTTAATGACTTCCCAAATAACTTATATATTTGTCCAAAAAAAAAAAACTTATATTTGAGATATGAATTCCTTATCAAGCATGTTATTGATCCTTATTATAAGTCCAGTGAATAATACATGTGTTTTACGATTTTACTTTTATTAATTGTAATAAACAAAAAAATTTATTTATGTTAACTCTTGAAAACAATTATAAATAAAGATAAAATTAAAAATTTAGCTCATAATTAATAAATTAACTAATTCTTTTTAATATGCGAGAGTTGGTTAATTTAAATTTATAAATAAAAATAGAGTGATAGACCACGAGGTGTGTATATATTCACCTCCCAAGCTTCAACATTAACTACTACTATATGCACTCTAATTTGAAATCAATTCTGTTCGGTGGAAAGCTCCGTTTAACTATTATAAGAAAAAAGCATAAAGGATTCGAGAAAAACGAAAAAATCTTTTTAAAAAAATAAAGAAATGATCGCTAATTGACAACTCACTAACAATTTCCTACATACTTGCCATGTTTAAATTAAATTAAATCGACTTATTTTCTCAGTGACAAATTGCATTATTTATACATTGCAGCATCTTTATATCTCATTATGAATTAATTGCATGTGGTAGTTCGAAAAATATGATCTAAACCCTTAGATCAAGATTTCGACGACCAAGATTTGAAGATGAGGAGGGATGAGTAGAGAAAGGATGAGAGAGCATCTGCTTCCCAAAAATTTATATATAAGCCTATTTCGAGTTATGACCAAGTGTCAACACTCATGCTAGTTGATCATTTAATTTACAGTGACAAATAGAGATATTCTAGTTTTAAGTTTTAACTTTAATTATTTTTCCGTATAAAATATTTTTGGGAAGGGGGCGGCACAAATTAGTTTGGAGAGGGAAAACAAGGTGGTTGTCATTACTTAGCACATTTTTCATATGAGCTTTGAGCCCTTAGTTTCATATGGTTGTGATATTATAAAATTACGAGTCAACTGAAGTATTCCTCCTTTTTATTGTGTACAAAAAGGGGGGGACCCTTGACTTCTGTTTTTCCCCCAAGCATTAATATTTTTATATTAAAGACAATTCTATTTGAGACGCTTTTATATACTAAATGTTGGTACTTCTTTCAAATGAATATTTGAAAATTGGTTCACCACGTTTTAAAAGATTAAACCCATTCAACTAAAGGTAACTTGTCGGTAGAACCTCAATTTTTTTTTTAATACAAAGATATTTTTTACATATATAAAAATTTTAGGAAAGGAGTTGGGCTCACCCACAATCCAAAGGCAGGGCGCTTTGGTTCCGCTTCGCATGGTATTCTAAGTTAGAGAGTACACGTGTCTCCACCTCTTCCCAGCGCTTCCACTGCTTCACATCACCTAGGATGCCTCCCCTAACACCTTGACCAACTCCATAATCGAACATCCTCCCTTTGATGAGTGTATCTAACCACTTTACCAATTGAACCTAAGGACAATGGATTGATACAAAGATGTTGTTACAAAGAACCTTTACCCTTTTTTTTTTACCAAAAAGGATGGCTAGAAGCCTACATTACAAATAATAAATTACACATCAGGGGAATTTAATCCCAAACACTTACGATCCACCCCAACCTCTAAGGTTAGGAGGGCACTACTCATCCAAAATAGCAAAACCAGAAAGGTCTATCTTAGCTATAGCATTAGCAATACAGTTAAAATCTCTAAGAATAACTCTAACATCAACCTGCCACTCTAATGTTAACAATTCCCTAGCTTTCAAGACCAGATTGCTACAAGAAATAGAGGCATGATCTAAAATCAAATTGATTACATTATCCACATCAGATTCTAAGATAATTTTCTTAAAACTCAAATCCCAAGCCAACTGAAGTCCTTCAACTACCGCCCATTCTTCAGCAATATTAGCTTGGCAATCACTAATTTTCCTGGAAAATCCCACAATCCAGTTACCTAAGGAGTCTCGAATCGCCCCCTCCACATCCTGTCTTAGCAGATTGCAAAGTTCTAGCTCCATCAACATTTAATTTTTTTTTTTTTTTTTTCTGAAAAGTTTTGGAGGGGTTCGGCATCAGTCCCCCACCAAGGCCAGGGCACGGCCCCGGGCTCTATGAGCACTTACTGGGGACTTACGAGATCGCCTACCAAAGGAGTCCCAGCGACGGCAGAGGGGATCGAACCCACGACCCAAGGGTCTAATCCTGGATCCCTTACCATCTAAGCCAACTCACATTGGTATCAACATTTAATTTAAACCAACCATATAGTGGTTTCTCCCACCCAAGAACCTTTACTTTTGGGTATACATCAGATTGTTCAAGTATGGCGTTGGGTATGATGGCCCAACATAAATGAGGATCTGACCCATTTGAAGGCTTTTGATTATCCAGAACACTTTCAGACCAAACCATCCTAAACTGGGCATGGATTTGATTCCCCTATAACACTATTTTTTTTTTGGTGCCTAAATAAAATTTAGGAAAAAAAAAAAATACTACTTCAACTTCAAATTTTCATTGACAATAACAGTAATGAGATTAACAAAAACAATAAAGTCATTGACAACTCATTTTGTTGAGAAATCACATATATGAAATTTTAAAAATCAAATGGTATTTTCTTGAGATTTTCCCAAAACTTACTTGTACCAAAATAAATAAATAAATAAAAATTACTTGAAAACATAAACCTGTCTATTTATAGCTAAAAATATTTATAAAATAACATAAATGGAGAGTTCTTTTAAAAGTCATTTGAAATACTCAAATTTTAATTTAGCTTACTAAACTTTACAAATTATTAATAAGGCCATATGACCTGAGCTTCGAGTGAGAAATTGGGTCAATTACCTCCATCTCCCTAAGTTATTAATGACTCAAACGGCTACACAATAAACCTCTAATTAATTATATCTAACTTCAATATTTCATAATCATCCTTCTTTGTTTTAGTGAGGTAGAGTATCAACAAGATTGATTTAGCAAAGAAAAAGAAAGCTTTTTGTGAAAGTTTCAGAAGAATTCAAACATCCTCCTGGATATAAAAGGAGCTGTTTTATTATTCAACCAAACAATTTTTTTTTTTTAAAGCAACTATAAATGAGGTGCAAACAAATACTTTCAAGGGAAAATTCATACAGGGGCTCAATTAAGGCCCAGAATTGTAAAAAAGGCCCCAACAACTTTCATATACCAAAAAAAAAGGCCCTAGGGCTATTTCTGGGATTTTTCATTAAAACGTTAGTTGTTAATGTGACTGATTTAGTTGTTAAAATATTGTTGTTAATGCGACTGATTTAGTTGTTAATGGGTATTGATTTTTTTGTTAATATGGTTGTTTTAGTTGTTAACGTTTATACCAGAAAAGACCCTAGGGCCCTTTTTGGTATGTGAAAGTTGTTGGGGCTTTTTTTGAAATTCTTGGCCTTAATTGGGCCCCTGTATGGATTTTCCCTACTTTCAACCATACACGTGCAGATTTCGCTCATGAGGAGATTGGTTGATATTCCAGATAACCTTAGCTTTACGAATTTCTTTCTTTTTTTTTCTTCTTTTTTTTTTTTTATATTTTCTAGTTTGTTAATAACTTTGCATTGGGTTGACACATTCTCTGAAGCAGATGACTGACAGATCGAATTTCGACCAACGTACCATTGCCCGAACAAGAAAATCATGCTTCTTCAATGGAAGAAGAAAAATAGAGGGAGGAAAAGAGATTTGAGACTGACGAAGAAGGGCATTAAAATCATTTTACAACACTCTTAAATCCTAATTTGGGTCAATTAATGTCCTTATCAAAGATTTGTCAAGTTAAAAGGCTTGATATAGGAATTCAATATTTCAACTGATTTGAAATTGATGAGGAAGGGCATTAAAGTCATTTACCAACATTCTAAAATCTTAATTTGGATCAATATTCTTAACAAAGATTTGTCAAGTTTAAAAACCTGATTTAGGATTTCAATATTTCAACCAGCTTTATATGAGATTTATCTAACATAAAAGTAGTAATTTTAATTATTTATAACTTTTTTTGAGCACGTGATGTTTCATTTAATTTTGAATATTGAATATATATTTCATGTCAATAGAAAAAAAAAATCTTAGATTTAAAATGAGCTGAGTGCCTGAATGTGAATTTTTTTATGGGAAAATTCATTTCAGGGCCCTTTTAATAAAGAAAATTGCAAAAAAAATTTAAGATTTTGACAATCCCAGAAAAGGCCCCAGGTTCTTTTCTATGATTTTTAGAATCTTGGGTGAGTTGTTAACGGGGGCTGATATAGTTGTTAACGAGTAGGTTTTTAACAACTAAATCAGCCTCGTTAACAACATTTTGCTAACAACTAAATCAGTACCTTTAACAACTATATCAGTACCCCGTTAACAATTATATCAGCCTTGTTGACAACTCACCCAAGATTCTGAAAATCTCAGAAAAGGTCCTCGGACCTTTTCTGGGATTGTCAGAATCTTGAGGTATTTTTTGCAATTTCTCTAGTTAAAAGGGTCCTGAAATAAATTTTCCCTTTTCTCAATTGTTTTTCATAAAAGATAAGATCTTGTATCTTAAAAACTACAAAACTTGAAAGTCCCCACCCAGTTTCATGCTTAAATATCAAGAAATTAATACCACAACGATGTTTCAAAGCCTTGCGTTTGTGTGGCTTGCATTTAAGAACAACGGTGTGCCCTTTCAGATTTTGAACTTTAAATTTTTTATACTCTATTTTTTCAGTTCAATTAACAAGGAACTAAAAAAGATAATTATTCAGATCATGAATTTGTTTTCATTCTCTTTGTAAAAATTTTAAAACTATTCATTTCAATTCTTAGAGTTTTTATTGCCTAACAATGCTTCAAACACGATTACTTAGAAAAAAAATGAAATGAGGGGATTCATTTTTTGTTTTATCTTATCACGTTATTTTAATTTATATTAATTAAAAAATTTCATTACATGATTTTTATTTTTATTTTAAAATACTACTGTTGATTCATCCGTAGGCCAAACAGGGAAGAAGAAAGAAGCTAAGCTTTTGATTCCTCTGAAATTAAAACTAGAGGATTCACTTTTTTCATGTTTATTACATAATTTTATTTTACTTTAATTAAAAAATAAATTATATTATGTTTATTTTAAAATAATTTTATTTCATTTCTATAATTTTATTTTAGGAAAATTACTCATAAGTCCCAAGTAATAAAATTAAAAACAAGTAAGTTCCCCAAATTTAATTTTAATACTAATAAGTCTCAAGTTTATAAATTGAGTTGCGTTATTTAATTAGAAGTTAGTTAAATTTACAATTTGAAATTATTTGAGAATTATTAATATTAAATAAAATTTGAGTACCTATTTGTATTTGATTTTCATATTTGAGACCTATATCAACTAATTTTTTCCTATTTTTATAGTAAAATGATATTATTATTTCCTTTTTTTTTATTCAACTATCTTAGCTTGTACTTAATACATACAGAATGCATCAGCTCCACTTTTTTTTTTTTTTATTAGTATCTAATTCGGGGTTTATGGCTTCCCCTTCTAACATAAGTATCTCATCTAGGACTGGAACATAACTTTTGTCATCTAAAAAGTTAGAACGATGAATCTTATTTTAAAGAGAATTGAATTATTTGTCTTCAAGTTCAAGTCTTCAGAGCTAGTTGGTATTATCAATTTTTCAGAAAAATAATGTCTTAATTAAAAAAGAAAATCTGGAAAAGAAAAAAAAAATGGATTGTCCATATAGATCTTCAAATCTTTGATGAGCATGACGAGTTGAAGATGATCGATGATCCTTTTTGGGTATGAATATCGGCCCTTCATTTTGTAGCCAATGACATGTCCATATGTCATAATTAACTGCTGCCACTAACAAATCGCGTATATTCTCAGTATATTCGTTTTCGCAAGTAGACAAAATTAGGTCAACTTCTTTAGAATCAGGTAGACCGATTCTTAGAATTTTCGAGTGTTTTGTTTCAAGCAGATTCTGTTTAATTGCCATGAAAACTAATTCTGCTTTTTATATTATAAGATGATGATATTGTCTTGTGAGCAATACGTAAATACCGAAGGGTGGTACAAACGTAAATCGTAGACACGACACAAAACATAAAGTTTCTACTTTTTATTATTTAAGGTTAGAGTTCAAAATTTTATATATATATGGAAAAAAAGTATAAATCACTACTCAAAATTCAATGAACAACTTTATATTTAAAATATATAAGTCATATAACTATATAAAACATTAAAAAAAATTATGTTAAAAAAACTAACGTTTATAACTATGGAAATACGTTAAAAACTATATATAACTATCCAGTCTCCATTCTCCAATAATCTCGAGTCCAAGATACACGATGGAAATCAGGGTTTTCAACTTTTTATCCTTTTTCTTTTGTTAAAGTGAAAACTGTAAAAACGTAAGTTTTTACAGTTTTTAAGTGTTTGAGTGGAGTTTCTACCTGTTTCTACTCAGGGCAGTTTTTACTTGCGTTTTAGCACGTATGACCCTAGTAAAAACCAAGGTTCTGAAACCCGGACCAGTCACTGAACCGGTCAGGATACTGGGTTAAGGGTTAGTGGGTAAGACCGGAGTCAGCCCGGAGTCAACCCGGGCCAGACCGGTGAGGTATAAAAAATTAGAAAATAATTAATTTCTCATCACGCCAACCTAAATTTGACATACTATATATCATTTCAATATTTTAGATCAGTAGCAAAATAACCATATACTTCAATACTTGTGACATATTCAGATATTCCTAACAATTTTATTTACAACCTACATTTGAGACAATATATTCATGGTAGCAAAATATAAAAAACAAGTATATGATGACAAAATATTCTCAAGCAGGATCTTTTTTAACACCATAATGTGTGGGAGGATTGCTAGACTCGGGATTGGGAGTGGTAGTATTCTGGGCACCTTCATTATTAATATTTCCTTCCATTAACACAGCTTTAGGAAAATAAAATAAAACATTCAACAATAATAAACTTGAAGCTCTGCACAATGGAACAAGGCTCTAAATCGAGATGAACAAAGCTCTTTCACATGAAGAAATAAACGGTAGTGGGAGGCAAAAAAAAAAAAAAATTTAAAAAAAAATAGTTTACCGGGTCAGACCGGTTTAACCCGTCCGGGTCACACCGGTTTCACCAGGTCAGACCAGGTTTACCGGGTCAGACCGATTTAACCCTAAACCGGACCGGTTTCACGGCCGGTTCCCGGTTTGAACCGGCCGGTCCGGTTCCACAAACCATGGTAAAAACGTAATTTTTACGTTTTTACACTAGTTTTTAACAACACTGCTTGTGAGCTCATCGGAGTCTAATGTATATTTTAGAGAATAGTTAGTTGGTGGTGTAGAAAATAAATAATATTAAAAATTTTGTCCTCAACTCTATGTGATCCTAAATACAAAACTTAATTAATAAATTTATTTTGGTCCTAAATATGTGACATTAAATTGATTTACTTTCCTTATTTAATTTTTTTTCCATAATACCGTAATTAGTTTTACACTTCTATATCTATTACATTTAATATTTTTATTAAAAAAATATTTTAAGAAAAGTGAGTTTGTGATGTACATTTGTTACGTAATAAAGTTATAGGAATTGACATGCACAACGCAAACTAATAATCAGAAATTTGGGGGTTGAGTTTTAAGTAGTAAATCAAAACCATGATCACCACAACACTAATTAAAAGTTTAGAGCATATCCCAAAAATATAAATAAAATTAGGAAATGGTAACTAATTACACCCAATTCTTATCATATAAGTCACTTGTATGAGAAAAGTTTAATACTAAATATAAATCATTATTGTAGGGTTATTAATGACCATTCTCCAATTTCACCCCTATTTAATTTCTGTCATGAAGAGAGAAAATAAACAAAGAGAATGAAAGAATGATTCGTAGATGTATGGCGCTATATGGATCGCACCGCACTATTACATTATATCTACAACCTAATCTTTAGTTAAATCATTAACCAAGAGGTTCATCTCAATAACTTCATGTGACTTAAATAAGAACCAGAGTGGTAACTGTTCATGTGATTTACTCCCTTCAATCCTTAATATTAAACTCAATTGATTTTTTTAGGGAGATTGGTGAAGCTAAATAAATTACTTAATCATGGCATATATTATATATTATTAGATTATATATCAGTTTATAAGTCAGACAAATTAGTTTAGAAAAATAATAAATATAAATATTTTAAAGTAATTTATTTAGCTTATACCATTTAAAAATAAAAAGTTAACTCACTAGTGTATTATGGGTTGGATGTAGTATATCATAGACCAAGAGTTTGTTTCTTTCATTAACTATTTGCCAGCAAACATGGGGGATGCTTGGTGGCAATGGTTCCTATCAACAACCCCTCTCTAGCTCTTTCTATCTAAATGGTTTGGTTGCAATTAATACGATGGAGTTGGGACCGACCCCAAGTTAGTAAAGAAAATTGGGACTAGGTCCCAATTAACATAATTATAATCAAATCTCTTGAAATCATCAAATTATAGTGAAGTCTTAACAGACTCGGGTGCTATTAATTCCAAATGTGAAAGCACAATTTTCCCTAATGACAAGTTTAGAGCAACCAATAATAAGTTTAGGGTTAAGTAACAATGTTACTTTTAAAGTACACGCCCAGGAGCAATGTTGCGCTGAAAGTTTTTTGGTCTCAATGTCACCCCCAAAGTCTAAAAACATAGCAATGTTGCCCCTCCCATTAACAACACTAAGTTTGACTGGTTATCCTAAGTGGCACTCCCATTTGGCACATAATAACCCAACTCATTGCCACCTCATCACCACAACTTTTTCTACCCCTTCCCCACCTATCCACCTCATCATTCCTTCTTTCTAACCCCCCTGAGTCCACATTATGTGCACATATGTTATGTGCTTCTTATGTGCTCATACCTTTATTAGAAACATGAGCATAATTTTTTTTTTTTATATTGTATTGATTTAAATTTAAATTATATGTTACTTTCTGACATGTTTTTTGTACCTAATATCTCAAATTAATTAGTTTTCATGATACTGGTGTTATAGACAAGTATTTATGAATGCAGAACATTTTTATAGTGCAAATTGGAGAGCGGGTGATTGATCGGAAGGGGTGACTGATCAGGAGGGAGAGGAATATCGTCGTGGAGTTGCACCATTGGAGAGGGGTTGATCAGGTGGGGATCTGAGGGAGGAACCAGAGTGAGGGAAGAAAAGGGGAAAAGGAGCTAGCTTTTGCGAATCAGGTGGGGATCTAAGTTGCATCAACTCAATGCTTGTCGGTGGCGGGTTCTAGATCTAATAGGATGAGGGGTATTTTTTATTACTCCTCCGGTCCTAATTATAAGACAACATTTTAGAGTTGGTTTTGGTCCTAATTATAAGACAACATTCTAATAATTGTCAATTTTTTTCTAAAATACCCCTATTTTATTCTCTCAAGTGTGTTTGATTTTTTGTGAGTATATGTATGTGGACGCGTATACTCTTCCAGTCAATGAAACTTTTAGATATATGTATGTGTGTTTATCTATGTATGTATATATGTGTGTGTGAGTGTGTCTACACACAAATATCTATAGACACTATAGACACACACACATATGTGTGTGTGTCTACATGTATGTATGTATGTATGTATGTGTGTGTGTGTGTCTAAACACATATATTTTGTGTGTGTGTGCACGCACTTATATGTGTGTGTCTACATATATGTATGTATGTATATATGTGTGTGTCTACACACATATATTTTGTGTGTGTACATACAAATATGTGTGTGTGTCTACACATATATATTTTATGTGTGTGTGTGCACACAAATATATATAGTCACACACACACACATATTATATATGTGTGTGTATCTATATATACACACATATATATATGTATATATAGTAAGACCATTATTTTAATTAGATAGCATGTAGAAGAAAAAAAATTTAGGTTAGAGAGGCATGTGATAGGAGCTATTGATTTACTTTCACTTAGGTCATTTTAAATTTATATAAAGACATTTTAGGAAAATAAGTAAAATTAACTAATTTAACTTCTTTCCTTAATCTCTTCAAAATTGGTTAAATATGTCTTATAATTAGGACCGGAGGGAGTATTATTTTATAAATCTGACATGTAAATTAGATTTTTAAAAAAAGTGATGTAGATGCCACGTAGACTTGCCACATAAGCATAATGGGCTCAACTAACGTTTGACTGTTAGGACTGTTAACTAAGGGGCAACATTGCTACATTTTTAAACTTCGGGGGCAACATTAAGACCAAAAAAACTTCCAATGCAACATTGCTCCTGGACGTGTACTTCTGAGGCAAAATTGTCACTTAACCCATAAGTTAGAGCAACCAATGATAAGTTACAAGACAATCAATGACAAGTTTAAAGTAACCAGTGACAAGACAAGTTACATGGCAACAACATAAATTTCATAAATAAATATGATAGACATGCAAAAATTGTTAATTGTATATATGTTATCCTTATGATTTATATGGTCATTTCATTGAGTGTGAGAAATAGTTTAAATTTCTGCTTTGTCCCTGTGGAAATTGTGCTATGTTTTCATGTGCTTAAATAGGGAAGGATGAAA
The DNA here is from genome assembly GCA_025563575.1 of Acacia pycnantha. NCBI lineage: Eukaryota > Viridiplantae > Streptophyta > Magnoliopsida > Fabales > Fabaceae > Acacia > Acacia pycnantha. The sequence goes on from JAMWYP010000035.1 coordinate 2,255,964, forward strand.
AAAAACAGCTTTATGTGTTTATAACCCTTGTTATGCAATTTTAAAAAATGTCATCAATACAATGCTCTAAAATTATTAACGATGCTTATGTAGTTGTCAATAACAACTTTGTTCTGTAAAGTGGCAGAAAATATGACAAGTACATCTAGAAAGCAATATGTGGGGGTAGCGTTAGAATAAAATTATAAAGGAAGACACTATGTATGAGGAGTTGAGAGCAATTATAGCATCAATTGTTAGAAAAGAAAGTAGTGGAAGTACCATGAAATTCACACTGACATTTGATGATACAACAACCTTTGTGGACCTGGTAGATGATGAAGGAGTAGAACATTTTATTAAATTTAATGAAAAAAGTGATTATGTGTATGTAGGATAGAATGTAGATGACATAACACAATCGACAATGGATGATATAAGAGAAGAACAATATATATAAGTTGTATTTGCTTTCTGAACTAATATTTTATATTGGGGTTAAGGTGCGATTTTACCAACGAACTATTGGCTCAGGAGCGTCCAGCACAATTAACTATTAAGTGGACCAAAAATACCAACAAACTTTTTAAAAAGGAGCGCTCAGCACAACGCCATTAACACGTTAACAAAAAGTTAACCTCCGTTATCTAAGATGCAGATTGGCCAACAAACTCTTATTCCAGGAGCGCCCAGCACAAAATTCTAAATTTTACTAAATTAAATTTTTTTTTCTCAATTGTCATTATTCAAAACTACTTGTATAGATATCTATGGACAAAAATTATTCATTCTTTAATTTTGTCAAAATTATAATTTGCTAAAATAAACAAAAATTTTAATTAAAAATATAATTATATGATTTAAATAAAACTCAATGTGTTTTATAATTTATTATATATGTTAAACAAAAAATTATATGATTTATTTTTATAATAAAAATCACATAAATTTCTTCTAAATAAAATAATAATTTTTATGAGAAAAAGAATGTATGATAAATGATATGAGAGAAGTAGAGTAAAATATGTAAAAGTGCACTTATTAATCAAATAAATGAGAGCAAATTTATGTATGTATTTTTACTCTATCATGATTTTTATTTTTATTTTATTTCTAAATATAAGTCTTATTAATCTAAATTTATAAGTATAATTTGTTTCCCTCTTTAAATTATAGCAAGAAATTTAGGTTAGTGGTTCTTAAAGCTCAATTGTGTCAATTGCCATATAACTTATTCCCAACGATACATTATCTATCTTGAATATAATGATATTAAGTTAACGGCAAAATCGAAAGAAAAGAATATAAAACACCTTGAGTTTTATTTAAATCATATAATTATATTTTTAATTTAAACTTTTGTTTATTTTAGCAAATTATAATTTTGACAAAATTAAAGAATGAATAATTTTTGTCCATAAATATCTATACAAGTAGTTTTGAATAATGACAATTGAGAAAAAATTATTTAATTTAGTAAAATTTAGAATTTTGTGTTTGGCGCTCTGAAATAAGAGTTCGTTGGCCAATCTGCACCTTAGATAACAGAGGTTAACTTTTTGTTAACGGTGTTAATGGCGTTGTGCTGAGCGCTCATTTTTAAAAAGTTTGTTGGTATTTTTGGGCTACTTAATAGTTAATTGTGCTGGACGCTCCTGAGCCAATAGTTCGTTGGTAAAATCGCATTAACCCTTTATATTGTCACTTGTTGCCATGTAACTTGTCACTGGTTGAATTAAACTTGTCATTGGTTTCTATGTAACTTGTCATTAGCTCTAAACTTATCATTGGGGGCAAAATTGCACTTTCAATTTGGAATTAATAGCATCCATGTCCCTTAGGTCTTCACTACTGCAAGTTGATGATTTTCAAGGGACTTGATTGTAATTAATTATGTTAATTAGGACCTGGTTGTATTTTTCCCAAGAAAAGTTAATTTAATAAAAATAATATTAAATATTAAAATAAAAAAATAAGAATTGACAATAATTATTAGAGGCTAAACTTTTTTTTATTGTATGAAATTAAATATATAAATGTGATTTTTTTTTAAAAGGGAAAATCTCATATAAATACCTTATGAATTTGCAAAACCCTCAGAAGCCCCCCCCCCAAATTTGTAAAAAAACTAAGAAGTGACAAGTATCTACGAGGGATATGCAAATTCGAGTGAAATTAATATTTTACTCTTAGTTTTAAATAAAATAAAAAAATAAAAAGGACCCTCGCCGGAGGGTCACCACTAGGCGGCTAGGTGCCGGTGATGGTTTTTTTTTTGGGCGGTGGGGTTTTTTTTTTTTTAAAAAAAGAATCATTGAAAGTGTGGGAGGTGAGGTTCGAACCCCCCACACCTCATGGGGCCAAGTGGCCCAACCACTGGGCCACTTGATTCCTTTAATATATATATATATATATATATATATATTCTTCTTCACATTTTTTTAATAGTAGTTACAAATCTTTCAATGGATTTTACAGAATTTTCAACGGCATTTACGACTTTTTTTAAGGTTTAAAGGCAGCCCATTGAAATAAAAGAAAATAAGGGAATAATTCCTCATACATACATACATATACTGAAATACATATAAACACACATATATATATCGACTCCATTAGTTCATTGATTCAGTTTGATAAGAAAATATTTACAAATTTTGGTGTGTAGGAACTGGAAATTATTAAGGTCGAAATATTTTTGCGAATATATTGCCTTTATGGCATTAAATATGTAGAGATATTTTTTCCCTTTCTGGCCTGGATTTTGGGTGAGAATTGAAGACAGAGTCCAACATGGTATTTATGGCGTATCGTTTTTGACCGCCAAATTTATGATTTATCACATCAGAGTCGTTATGGATTTTTATTTTCCATAAATGCTACTTCTATCATTAATGAATTAGATTTTAAATTGGGAGAAATGACAAAGATATTAAAAATAAGAATTTTAAAGTTGTAAATAGAAAAATTTGAACAGTGAATTTCAAAGTTGAAGCAGTAATAAACTCATCTTGTACCAAATTTAGGATTATATATTACTAGCGTTGGTAGTGCTAGACCGTACATAAAGAATTAGAAGTAGTATTTTTAAATAGGGTAATTTAATTTGAGAAAATTGATAAATAAATAAATAATAGATTAAGATTTTATGCTTACCATCAAATCTATCTCCCCAACTAGTCTTTATAAAAGAGATAGAAGACATTATCAAACACACATGAGTTGGGGGTTTATTGTTTTTACGTTTTTAAACTATAAATACAAAATTGTATTAATTCATTTTTAAATTCGTGTTAGCATTTTTTTTTTTATTCCTGCTCGATGCTTATAAGCTTTATATATAAATTTTATAGAAATTTATTTATTGAGTATGATAAATTATGAATATTGATAAAATTAATTTTCATTTTTAGAATTTAAGTATATTTAAATAAGGGCCAGCTTTGATCTCAGCCACTACCAGATTTGCTTTACCAGAGAGCCTCACACACACAGCACCTTCCCAGCCTCTTGAAGACTCTCTCTCTCTCTCTGCGATTCAGACAGAGAGACCAAACACCAAAGAACCTGTGGAAGCAGGGATTCTTCAGCAATGGAGGCAGAGAAGGTGGACAAGAATCCTAACAAGTCGTCATCCACATCGGAGTCTGAAGAAGATTCGGCCAATTATGAGGACGCAGAAGCAAATCCACAAGTGTTAGTTGGAGACGACGCCGGAAACAGCACTCCAGCTGAGCTCACCAAGATCCCTCTCATGATAGCTGTCGTTGAAGCCAAGGATCCCTCCGCTAAGGTAACCATTTCCTCTCCCCCTTTCTGTTTTAGGCCACCAATTTTGAAGATCACCACCAAATTCTGATTCGATTGCCATCGTCATTGTATGAATTCTCATATAGGGTTTCAGCTAATCTGAAATTGGCATGATTACTTCATTCGCAACTTGTGCTTCCCAGTTAATTCAAACTTAAAACTATATATTAGTGTCATACATTTCTTAGGATTGCTCATCTTGTGCTGTCACCGTTTGGTAGCTTATACAGCCACTTCCATTTGACTCAGTTTTCAATAATTTTACCCCTTTCTTCTTTTCTGTATCGTTCCAATCTTATTGGAATCCTCCGAAGGACCGCAATTAATTTTTTTCTCGAGTTTTCCGCCGAGATCGGAGAGAATCAACTAATTCAATTTTCCAGTGAAATCTAACCAACTAATTTCTCTGAGGAGCAGACGCATCGACGGCGACGACGACACTGAGTCTTCCACGAGTAGTCTTTTTCAGTATTAATTATATATTTCTAGAAATGTGATTAATTAATTAGTCTGGTGCTTATATATTTTGCGAGAAGTTGAGAGTCTACATGCTTCATGTATTACGGGTAAAATAATATTTCAGGAAGCAGATGATCTGATGATAAGGAGATTCTTGCGTGCTCGTGATTTAGACATAGAGAAATCTTCAGCAATGTTTCTCAAGTACTTGAAATGGAGACGATCGTTTGTTCCAAATGGGTTCATATCTGAATCAGAGATTCCCAATGAGTTAGCCCAAGAGAAGGTGTGCATGCAAGGAGTCGATAAGAAAGGACGACCTATAGTAATTGCATTTGGTGCTAAACATTATCAAAACCCAGATGGCCTCGATGAATTCAAACGTATGTTTCTTTGTTTTTTTATTTTTCACATTATATGATTTCATTGTTTCAACTTCAGCTGCAAATTTCTCAGTGACGAGCAATTTCTTGTGGATGCAGGGCTGGTGGCCTATATTCTTGATAAAGTGACTTCAAGGTAACCCTTTTAATCTTGTATCTTGTGAATTTGCAGTATAAATTTTGAATTTAGCATGAGCTTGCTTGAATATTGGTAACACAAATTGGGGAAAATAATTCTGATTTCATTAGAGACAAATGCTCTGTACATACACACTTATATACATGTGCCAGATAGCTACGACAGGGCAGCTCATCACTTATAACTCTAGCTAATTTGTATAACTGTGCTGGACTACTTAAGTTAGTTTAACTAACTATGTAACTAACTTTGTTAATTGGGGAATAATTTGATGTATTAGGATACCACCGGGACAAGAAAAGTTTGTAGCTGTTGCAGATCTTAAAGGTTGGAGATATGCAAACAGTGACGTTCGTGGATATCTAGCTGCTCTTTCTATTTTGCAGGTATACACAAACTAAAAAGTTGAATGATTAAAATAATTTTAAGAAACTAACAAGCTGTTGATTGAGGTACTAAGCGGCTTCATCCGTAAGGAAGAAAACACAAGTTCAAATTCCAGCTTGTTGGTAGGGGTGAAAAACCTTTATACTATAAGACTCAAGAGAAAACCCTTAATTAAATGAAAAATAATAATGTTAGGAATAAAAAGTAGCTTTTGTGTTCCTACATATAAAAACAAAAATATTAAAGGCTAAGTATTATTAAATAATAATTATAAAAACATGATAGATGTTGCAAACCACCATCCCAAAAAGGGCTATAATTAGTGTTTATTTCTTTTAATAATTATAAAAATTAATTATTAACGATATCTCAAAACATCCATACAAGCTGAGGACTCAATATTCATGGAAGGAGCAGAGCTTTTCTTTATCAGCAGGATCTCTCAATCATTGTCTGAATTTCTTTCTTCTTTTTTTGGGTTTTCAGGATTACTTCCCAGAAAGATTGGGGAAGTTGTATATAGTGCATGCGTCCTCCATATTTATGACAGTTTGGAAGATGATATATCCCTTCATAGATAACAAAACCAAAAAGAAGGTAGCATTTGAAATCTTTAAACTGGTTGAATAATTTACGTGTATGAGAAATATTAATAAGGAGCATGTGATGATGATGATGGATATGCTTGCAGATAATCTTTGTGGAGAAGAGTAAGATCAAGTCAACACTAATGGAAGAAATAGACGAAAGCCAAATGCCAGAGATATATGGAGGCCAACTTCCATTAGTTCCAATCCAGGATAGCTAATTTATTTACTACCATATGCTTGTCGTTCTTTCCTCCTACTTCATTATTTCTCATTTGTATTATTTTCTTTTGCATTAAATTAAAGGGATATGATATTGTCATTACCAATGTCACTACCATTTTTTTCATCATTAGATTAGAATCTTAATATGAGAGAGAAATGATAAAGGTAGGTGAGATTCTGATCTAACGGTAAAAAAAATGGTAGTAACATTGGTACTGAGCAAAATTGGTAGTGACAATATTCTATCCCTAAATTAAATAGCTCCCAATGTTGTATATCAAGTGCTCCAATAATAAAACTGTATTGATTAGTATCAAATACCTTTTCAATGTAGAAGTTTAAACGTACTAGGAGATGATAAAGTCTCCTAATGTCTATTATATAAGATGTTTAATGCTGATTGAAACTATAAAAATGGGTTAGTTTAGATGGATGTTTGGTTATATACAAAAAGATAAAATTTATAATGAACTTATACAAAGAAATGTGAGACTCTTGAGAGTGGCTCCTGCTAAAAAAAAAAATGGTAGAAAACCGTTTAAAGTGGTTTGAACATAGAAGACTATTGGATGTGCTAGTGAGAAAAGTTTGGAACCTATTTAAAAGGAGTAGAGGAAAACTGACAAGAATGCTTAATGATGTTGTTGAGTTAGATGTTTTAGTTAACAAATTATCGCAAAATTTGTTTTTTTTGATAGAGTTTAATAATTTTATTTGATTTATGTAGCCGACCCCTCCTAAAAAGAAATGAAGTTTGGTTGTTGTGGAAAATGTAAAAATGTCTTATAAAACGGAACGAAAAATACCTTATAGAAGACATCTTATAAAACGGACAAGAGGGAGTGCTCGGCAACCGAATAGGGAAATCGATGAACTGTGGAAGCAGATTTCCTCAGTATCCTTTCCTCAGAATCTCTCTCAGTATCCCATCACCACCGTCTATTGGAGAGAGAAATTGAAAAGCTCAAATCTCAATGAGGCAAAAAAAAAACCGCGCGCAGTTTTTTACAAAATAGATCCTACACCATTGGATCAATTTTTGGACGGATAAGATTGAAAGATACTGAAGGAACTGCTTCTGAGAGAATCCGGATCGAATGAACTGTGCCACAACTTCCAGGAGATATTGACAATCTGACAAACGTGTGCCCCAAGCGACTCCAGTGATAACCTTGGGTTTATCATCACTCCTCCTCTGCTCATGATCACAGCTCAGTTGAATCAGTGTCAGTGAATTACGAGTACTTACCTGTAACACTCAATTTAATAGGTTTTATTGTCTCATTGTCCCTCGTGGGCTGTGAAAGGATTTTTATGTACTTACTTGCGGAAGGCATAATCATGAGCTACCGGACAGATTTTCTTGATGATGGAGCCTCATGGCATGGAAAATTACCTGAAGTCTTGAACAAAATATCCAAATTCAAATGGAATTGGAATCAGTCATCAATGAACTAGAAATATTTAAATAAAGGATTAAATACCTAAATTGTCACGAAAATTATGCTAAGGGAGCGCTCAGCACCCGAAAGTTTTTTAGGTACCAAATTTGCCCCGGAAGTATGAAAAAGGTAGCAAATTTGTCCAAAACTGACGGAAGATCAAATGGACGTTTGCCACGTCGGATTTTTTTAGGTTAAATACCTAATTTGCCCCAGAAGTTTTTTTTGGTATCAAATTTGCCCCGGAAGTATAAAAAATGTAGCAAATTTTCCCAAAATTGACGGAAGGTCCACGTAGGTCGTTCAAGCCCGAGGCCCTCCAGGGCCGGCCCTACAGGGCCAATTTCAAATATCTTGTCCATTTCTCAAGTTCGGCCCTTGACGGGCCAGGGCTTAAACGGGCCGGCCCGATGGGTTCGGCCCGATTTTCCGGCTCTAGTGGGACCATTGTGAACACCATGGCTCTTTGATGTGGGGCTGAGGACCTGCCATGCGGTGTGGCAAATTCATACCAAACGATTTTATCCCTTCGACCCTTACAATTTCTCGATTCTCAAATCTTCAGGTACTGCCTCCTCACTCCCCCCCCCCAATTCCCTTATTTTGCTTCTCTGAAATTTTACAATTTGGTGATTTTTTATTTATCTTGATTCGGAGAACTATTTGGTTTCTTGGTAGAGCATTTTTTAGAGTACAATGGCAATACAAAATTTTTCTAGGAATTATCTCTAACTGATGGCTTTTGCAGATCCAAAGCTAATTCTAACATCCCGTTTGAAATTTTCTGGGGATCGAAACCAATCGGATCTGAAGCAGAGGAATGTCACAAACAGAGTTGGCATGCATTGTTGTGGAAGCTGGCATACCAGTCGGTGAAGGAGTGGAAGAAAATTCAGAAGCACGAACCGCTGAGAGCGAGAGGGAAGAGAGAGAGATGAATGAGGTGCTGACGTGGTTACATAATCTGGCATATGACTCACCCTCCACTGTGTTTCTTTTCTAGCCATGTGGCATTTTAATGACCTACGTGGACCTTCCGTCAGTTTTGGGCAAATTTACTACATTTTTTATACTTCTGGGGCAAATTTGGTATAAAAAAAAACTTCGGGGGAAAATTAGGTATTTAACCCCAAAAAATCCGACGTGGCAAACGTCCGTTTGACCTTCCGTTAGCTTTGGGCAAATTTGGTACCTTTTTCATACTTCCGGGGCAAATTTGGTACCCAAAAAACTTCCGGGTGCTAAGTGCTCCCTTAGCATAACTTCCGTGGCAAATTAGGCCTTTAACCCTTAAATAAATGGGTATCATAAATTTAAATTATCCAAATTAAACTTAGACAGTTTAAATGTAGTTTTATCATTTTTTATTTTGATTTATTTAAAATTTGAAATAAATATAATTGCCCAACTACCTCTTCTATTAAAAGGTAATTGTATCATAAATTTTTCGTATATCAGCCTTTTAAGATGTAAATTCGGACTTATAAATTTTCATGTAGACATTTGTTTTTTTGTTATGTTTAGTTATCAAAATGCATATGTGCACTTATAAGACTTATAAGAATATGTTAAAATGTTATTTTCTGTTACAACTCTCCTCTACATGTGCATTTTCAAATGTGCCTCACCTCTATATTCTTTCTTGCTTTTTGATGTGTATCACCCAAAAATATAAATAAAATTAGGACATGGTAACTAATTACACTCTGGTTCTTATCATATAAGTCACTTGTATGAGAAAAATTTAGCACTGAATATAAGTCACTTGTATGAGAAAAATTTAGCACTGAATATAAGTCATTGTAGGGTTATTAATGACCATTTTTCAATTTCACCCCTATTTAATTTCTGTCATGAAGAGAGAAAATAATTAGAGAAATAAGAGATTAATTAATGATTTGTAAATGCATGGCGCTATATGGATCGCACGGCTCTATTGCGTTATATCTACAACCTAATCTTTAGTTAAATCATTAACGAAGAGGTTCCTCTCTATAACTTCATGTGACTTAAATAAGAACTAGAGTGGTAGCTATTCATATGATTTACTCCCTCTGATCCATAATATAAAACTCGATCAACTTTTTTAGAGAGATTAGTGAAATTAAAAAAAAAAAACTTAATTATAGCATATACTGTATATTATTGGATTATATATCAGTTTATAAGTCAAACAAATTAATTTAAAAAAACAATAAAAATAAATAATGTTAAATAATTTATTTAGCTTTCTTAATTAAAAAATAAAAAGTAAAGTTGCGAGTATATTAAGGGTTGGATGTAGTATATGGTCCACCAGGGGCGGACCCACACTGGTGATAGTGTGGGCAAGTGCACACACTAAATTTTTTATAATATATATATGAAATGAAGGAATGCTCCATCTACTTGCTGATAGCCTAGTGGTTAAGAGTATTCATGCTTTATAAGCATGACCCTGGTTCGATACCTTCCCTCGCGTTTCTTTCGTAATTTTTTTAAAAAACAGTGAAACCCATCAAAACCACACTAGGAGATTCGAACCCAAGACATGTGGGTGTGCTGCATCTTAACAGGATGCAATCTACCAGTTGAGCTACACAACCTTTCACTAAGTGGAGACGCAAAAAAATATAAAAAGACACTTTTTATTTGGTTTAGTTATCCATAATTTATTGATTACAAATATGGTTTTTTCATCCTTTAGATGTTAATTTAGTTGACTCTTGATTATTATTTTTTATGTTAAGTTGAAGTTTATTTTTTCTTTTATTGTTTATATTCTTTTGTTTTTTAATGCGTTTAAAATTTCTTTAAAAAAAATTACCACTAATTATGCACCCACAAACTTAAAATCCTGGGTCCGCCACTGTGGTCCACCAAGATTTTTGTTTAGAAAGAGGCTCATTATATTGGCAAAATTTCTTTAAAGTCTATTAGTAGGATATTAATAACTCTATCTGTGAGTTTTAACAAGTTTTTAGAACTTTTGTGACATCAAAATTTTTTGTGGGACTTTTTAGTATTTTCTTAGCCCCTTGAAACCTTAAAAGGATTTTCCCTATTACATTTTGGTGGGAGGGAAGAGTATTCATTTTGTACATGCATACTACTACATTGAGTTTGTTTCTTTCATTAACTATTTGCCAGCAAAGGTGGATGATTGGTGGCAATGGTCCCTATCAACAACCCCTCTCTAGCTCTTTCTATCTAAATGGTTTCGGTGCAATGAATACGATAGAGTTAGGGCTGACCCCAAGTTAGAAAAGGAAATTGGGTAAATTGCAATCAGGTCCCAATTAACATAATTAATTACAATCATACCTCTTAAAATCATCAAATTGTAGTGAAGTCTTAATAGAACTGACTCCTGAGTACTATTAATTCCAAATATGAAAGTGCAATTTTCCCAATGATAAATTTAGAGCATCTAATGACAAGTTTAAAGTAATCAATAAAAAGTTTAAAGCAACCAATGATAAGTTGCAAGGCAATCAATGATAAGTTACATGGCAACAACATAAGTTTCATAGATAAATACTATAGACATACAAAGATTGTTAATTGTATATTGTCCTTATGATTTATGTTGTCGTTTCATTGAGTGTGAGAGACAGTTTGAACTTATGCTATGTTCTTGTAGAGATTGTGCTATGTTTTCATGTGCTTAAATAGGGATGGATGGAAAGGATGAAATTCTATGTGTTTATAACCCTTGTTATGTGATTTTAGAAAATGTCGTCAATACAGTGCTCTAAAATTATTAACGATGATTATGCAGTTGTCAATAATAACTTTGTTCTACAGGGTGGCAGAAAAGATGACAAGTACATCTAGAAAGCATATACTATATTTCTTGCATATAGGGGGACAATTTCTAAAGGGAGAAGAAGTGATTTGTGATATGTGAGGGGTAGTGTTAGAACAAAAATTATAAAGGAAAAGATTATGTACATGAGGAGTTGAGAACAACTGTAGTACCAATTGTTAGAAAAGAAAGTAGTGGAAGTACCATGAAATTCACATTGACCTTTAATGATACAACAACCTTTGTGGACATTGTAGATGATGAAGGAGTAGAACATTTTATTAAATTCAATGGAGAGTGATCATGTGTACGTAAAAGAGAATGTAAATGGCAATACACATTCAACAAAGGATGATGCAAGAGAAGAACATGTGTAAGTTATATTTGCTTTTTGAACTAATATTTTATATTGTTACTTGTTGTTATGTAACTTATTATTGGTTGCTCTAAACTTATCATTGGGACAAAATTGTACTTTTATATTTGGAATGATAGCATCCAGGTCCCTTGGGACTTTACCCTTACAATCTAATGATTTCAAGGGACTTGATTGTAATTAATTCTGTAAATTGGGACTTTATTGCAATTTTATGAAGAAAAGTTAATTTAATAAAAATAATTTTAAATGTTTAAATAAAAAATTAATAATTGACGATAATTATTATAGGCTAACCTTTTTTATTGTATGAAATTAAATATATAAATATGATTTTCTTAAAAAATTATTTTACAATAATTTAAAATTGTATAGTGACAAATATTTTAAAACAATAATATATATATAATATTTTTTCCAACTGCGATCATATTTATCCACCTCAATGATGATCCATATCAGCATCCACTGATCAATTTAATGCTCGATTTTGGCCTTTTTGCCCCATCTACCCTTTATGTGACAATTGCTTGTTTTCATGCAAGTTTGTCAATTGTCATACTCAAATCATACGTGGTGCAAAGGCAGCCCATTGAAATAATTCCTTGCATATATATTTATAGTTCATTGATTCAGTTTGATAAAAAATATTTACAAATTTTGGTGTGTAGGAACTAGAAATTAATTAAGGTCGAGACATTTTTGCGAATATATTGCCTTTTATGGCATTAAATATATAGATATATTTTTTCCATTTGTGGCCAGGATTTTGGGAGAGAATTGAAGACAGAGTCCATCATTGTATTTAAGGCGTGTCGTTTCTGCCGCCTAATTTATCACATCAGAGTCGTTATGAATTTTTATTTTCCATAAATGCCACTTCTATCATGAATGAATTAGGCTTTAAATTGGGAGAAATGATAAGGATGTTGTAAATGATTAAAAAAAATAGATTAAGATTTTATGTGCTAACCCATTTTTAAACACATGGTAACTTTTTATTTATTTCCCCTTAATGCTCATTAACTTTATATATGAATTTTATAGAAATTTATTTCGTTGAGTATGATAAATTATGAATGTTGATAAAGTTAATTTTTAATTATTTAAATTTAAATTTATTTAAATAAATTATGATATTTTATATTTTAATTAGTCAGTATTAATACATATTTAATAATAAAAATAAAATCCCATAAATTTATTGAACGCTTAGGTATGATTTTAGATCATTGTTATGAGTCTATTTAAATTACGAATGTTGATAGTTGAAGGTTGAGACTCACCAAACTAAAAACTCTAAATTCTTAGGAATACTTTTACGATTCAAAATCAGTCCCTTGAACAAAATTATGACAGTGATAATCCCCAGTTAAACGGGATCCAGAAAGTCAAAATTTGCAAGTTTATAACCTCACCAGTCACAAATTCGTTTTATTTAAAGGCCAGCTTTGATCCCAGCCACTACCAGAGAGTCTCACACACTTAATTAGCACCTTCCCAGCCTCTTGAAGACTCTCTCTCTCTCTCTCTCTCTCTATCTTTCTGTGCGATTCAGACAGAGAGACCAAACACCAAAGAACCTGAGGAAGCAGGGATTCTTCAGCAATGGAGGCAGAGAAGGTGGACAAGAATCCTAACAAGTCGTCATCCACATCGGAGTCCGAAGAAGATTCGGCCAATTATGAGGATGCAGAAGCAAATCCACAAGTGTTAATCGGAGATGACGCCGGGAACAGCACTCCAGCTGAGCTCACCAAGATCCCTCTCATGAGAGCTGTGGTTGAAGCCAAGGATCCCTCCGCTAAGGTAACCATTTCCTCTCCCCCTTTCTGTTTTAGGCTACCAATTTTCAAGATCACCACCAAATATTCTGATTCGATTACCATCGTCATTGTATGAATTCAATTTCAGAGCCTTCCACGAGTAGTCCTTCTCAGTATTAATTAAATAGTTGTCCCTTGAATAAGATGGGGAGTTATTTCTAGAAAGGTGATTGATTAATTAGTCTGGTGCTTATATATTTTGCGAGAAATTATTGAGAATCTACATGCTTCATGTATTACGGGTAAAATAATATTTCAGGCAGCAGATGATCTGATGATAAGGAGATTCTTGCGTGCTCGTGATTTAGATATAGAGAAATCTTCAGCAATGTTTCTCAAGTACTTGAAATGGAGACGATCATTTGTTCCAAATGGGTTCATATCTGAATCAGAGATTCCCAATGAGTTAGCTCAAGAGAAGGTTTACATGCAAGGAGTCGATAAGAAAGGACGACCTACAGGAGTTGTATTTGGTGCTAAACATTATCAAAACCCAGATGGCCTCGATGAATTCAAACGTATGTTTCTTTGTTTTTGTTTATTTTTCACATTATATGATTTCATTGTTTCAACTTCAGATGCAAATTTCTCATTGACGAGCAACTTCTTGAGGATGCAGGGCTGGTGGCCTATGTTCTTGATAAAGTGACTTCAAGGTAACCCTTTTATCTTGTATCTAGTGAATTTGCATTATAATTTTAAATTTCGCATGAGCTTGCTTGAATATTGGTAACACAAATTGGGGAAAGTAATTCTGATTTCATTAGAAACAAATGCTCTGTATATATGGATTTGACTTACATCCTTTGCAGAACCAGGTCCGCTGCTTCAAACCGTGCCTTTTTTTTGCACAAATCACACACCTAGTCCCTTTTTATATATATATATTTTCATGCCACTGCCGAGTAGTAAAAAAAATTATGATCTTGAAAAATTATTTTAATATCTTAAAAAAATATTTTAAGGTATTAACTGATATCAAAATGATACTTTAGGATACTGACTGATATTGAAAAAATAATTCATAATCTTAAAAAGCAAATTTAGGATCTTGAAAAAGTATCCTAAACTATATTTTTAATAGCAGTCGGTACCTGAAATATTTTTTCAAGATCATGACGAATTTTTTCAGTACCATTTAATATATTGAATTATCTTTCTACTACCCAGAAGTTCCCTGAAATTTTTATTTCTTTATTTTTTAATAAAAAAGGGGACTAGATGTGTGTTTTGCGCCAAAAACGATGCCGTTTGAAGCAACGGATGGCAGCGGACCTGGTTCCGCAAAGGATGTAATCCAAGTCCTGTACATACACACTTATATACATGTGCCAGATAGCTACGACAGGGCAGCTCATCACTTCTAACTCTAACTACTAAGTATAACTGTGCTTCACTAATTAAGTTAGTTTAACTAACTATGGTCACTATGTAACTCACTCTGTTAATTGGGGAATAATTTGATGTATTAGGATACCACCGGGACAAGAAAAGTTTGTAGCCGTTGCAGATCTTAAAGGTTGGAGATATGCAAACAGTGACGTTCGTGGATATGTAGCTGGTCTTTCTATTTTGCAGGTATACACAAACTAAAAGTTGAATGATTAAAATGATTTTAAGAAACAAACAAGCTGTGGTTGAGGTACTAAGTGGATTCACCTGTAAGAGAATACAAGTTCCAATTCTGGATCGTTGGGAGAGGTGAAAAACCTTTGTGCTATAAGCCTTAAAAGGGAAAACTCTTGATCAAATGAAAACTAATAATTTTAGGAACACAAAGTAGCTTTTGTGTTCCTACATATAAAAAAGAAAAATATATCAAAGGCTAAATATTATTAAATAATAATTATAAAAACATGATAGATATTGCCCACCATCAACTCCATACAAGCTGAGGACTTAATATTCATGGAATGAATAGAGCTTTTCTTTATCAGCAGGATCTCCCAATCATTGTCTGAATTTCTTTCTGTTTTTTTTTTTTGGGTTTTCAGGATTACTTCCCAGAAAGATTGGGGAAGTTGTATATAGTGCATGCGCCCTCCATATTTATGACAGTTTGGAAGATGATATATCCCTTCATAGATAACAAAACCAAAAAGAAGGTAGCATTTGAAATCTTTAAACTGGTTGAATAATTTACGTGTATGAGGAATATTAAGGAGCATGTGATGATGATGATGATGGATATGCGTGCAGATAATGTTTGTGGAGAAGAGTAAGATCAAGGCAACACTAATGGAAGAAATAGACGAAAGCCAAATCCCAGAGATATATGGAGGCCAACTTCCATTAGTTCCCATCCAGGATAGCTAATTTATTTACTATATCATATGCTTGTCGTCATAGGCGGACCCAAGTGTTAGAAAGGGGGACGCTGAATTTGGAGTTTTTTTAAAAATAAAATAAATTCATACATGTTTGAATAATTGCCCACCCTTAAATTAAGTGTTCACCCTTAATACATCAAGATTGCACTTCGTAATCAGATGGAGGACGAATGGTTGAATGATTGTTCAGTGCCTTATATTGAAAAAGATGTATTTGATAGCATTGATAATAAGACAATTATGATGGAATTCCAAAAAATAAGGCATAGAAAGATGACATTGTAATTATTTTTATTGTAATATACTTTTATTATTAAAATATATGTACTTGAACTTATTGAGTACCCACCATTTATCGTAATTTATGTAGCCTGCATTTCTAACCGCATTTAACTTTGTTTTTCTAAATGACAGGTTTATAAAATAATTACCTCTCTTTTATATCATTAGTATTCACTTGATTTCATGAATATTTTTTTTATATTTTTTCTTTTCTTGTTTATATTTTTTAATGCATTTAAAACTTTCCTTAAAAAAAAAATCGGGGGCGCTGCTCCGAACTCTCGAATCCCCCCGCCACTTTGTCCTCCCTTCAGTAATTTTTTGGGTCAAAAGCCCCTGCTTGTCGTTCTTTCCTCTTACTTAATTATTTCTCATTTGTACTACTTCCGGTCCTAAATATAGAATAAAGTTTGTAGTAGGTATTATTTTCTTTTGCATTAAATTAAATAGCTCCCAATGTTGTATCAAGTGCTCTAATAATAAAACCGTACTGATCAGTATCAAATACCTTTTCTACGTAGAAGTTTAAACGTACTAGGAGATGAGATAGTCTCCTAGTGTCCATTTTATAAGATGTTTCAAACTAATTAAAGTACGTAAAGTTCCTCTCCTCTGTGAGAAAACCCTTCCTCTCCTCTGTGAAAGAACCTTTCCAAACTTCATCTTTCCTTTGCTTTCGCAGAGGATCAACCTGTGATTCCCCTCTTATTACTGTCTAACCATCCTAAAGTCGTGGTGTGGACTTCTGAGAAACCAGATTCAATGGACAATGGCCAGCACAGTAGCAGAAGTAAGCAAACCAAAGAGACTGGATCTGAGGACTTCTATCAATGGACAAAAGGGACATGCTCTCGTAGGTCGGTTAGAAACTGATAAAACCTTGAACAGAGGCATTGTGATAACGATGAATATGAAAAGAAAGATGGTGATTCATAAAATGCTTGAAAAACACGCATTCCTATTTCGCTTTGATAAGCAGGCAGACTACAACAAAGTGCTGAAAGGACACCCATGGTCCATACAGGGAGCTTTACTGAATATTCAACACTGGGATGATTACATGGTATTTCACGAAGTGGAATTTGACTGGTGCCCTTTCTGGATCCAATTTCATGGAATGCCACATGGAGTGCCAACGGCGAGAATGCAATAAGACTAGGTAATGTCGTGGGGTGCACGATGATGTATGAAGCACCCAAGATACATGATAGGCTCTCCAGAACTTTCATTAGAACTCGAACTCTCGTGAATATATTGGAGCCTCTTACCCCTGGATTCTGGGTCCCTCGGTCTAACAGGGAACCGATATGGGGGTGACAGTCCAATATGAACGCCTCCAAAATTACTGTTATGACTATGGAAGAATTGGGAATGAAGCAAAAAACTGCAAGTTTCAACATGATAGTGTTGATGAGGAGACTGAGGACGTCAAGTGTGGAAGTGGCCTGGGGACGGCTCACGTCAAGACATTAGAAGAAGCAGTGGTGGTGCACAACAAGGCTTGGGATAAGGCGCAGATGATAAATGGGAAACCTTCACCGCCTACCGAAAAGAACCATCGTCGAAGAACAGTAGATGGCAACAATGAAGATGGAAACACCAATATTCAAGGCGGCAAATCCGCAGCCCAATTATTACGTCGTGAGGATTCTGGCAACGACAATATGTTAGCAAGATCAGGAGACGATGAAGTGGCTTTGATGAAGAGTGGATTGTTGATTCTTCTGGGATAAGCGGGGGCCTTGCTTTATTTTGGGACAAAGATACTACCGTGAACAACATCTCTTCTTCGTAGAATGTTACCCATACATCTTCCTTTGATGCATCTACTGAATTTCCTCAATGTATTTCTTTCGTCTATGGCCCCCGATAGAGAATGAAAGGCTTGTTGTGTATGACAGTATCATCCAGTTTGCTAAATGCAGAGCAGAGAGTTGGGTTTGTTTGGGGGATTTTAATGACTTCATATTTCATCAGGAAAAGCAGGGAGGCAATCCTAGAGCCATTCTCAATTTCAGAAATTTATTGTTGATTGCTCTCTCATTGATCTGGGCTTTAATGGTCCATGGTTCACCTAGTGCAATCGTCGACAATAGCACCGTATGGAAGAAGACTTGGAAACTTCAGGCGATCCCTAGAGTTATTACTTGTATCTAGCATGTTCTATCCAATGCAATAGCAACGAATGAAGCTTCCACGAAAAGAAGAAGGGGTTTCACGGTGGTGTGTCCCATCTGCCAGCTCCCCCATGAATCAGCAGAGCATCTCTTCTTCCATTGTTCCTGGGTACGATGTATCTAGTTCGGCAGCAATCTATCACTTAGATGTGATCTTGGAAAAATCCAGAACTTCAGGAAATGGTGGATGGAAATCATGAATCCCAATAGTCCCTTCACTGCATCTGACACTGCACTAATAGGTTGGATACTATGGTACATATAGAAAGCAAGAAATGCAGCTCTCTTCGACGGGGTGATCCCAAATCCCATTGTAGTAATCGAACGTGCACATCAGTCCATGCGTGACTACAGGAACGCGCATAGTCCTCCCACAACGGCTGATGACGCAGAACCAACGCCAAAACCTACCATTAAATGGAACCCACCACCTATGCATATGCTCAAAGTGAATATAGATGGGGCATTCGATGACTCTACAAAATCTGCTGCAATCGGACTCCTATGCCGTGACCACTGGGGTAACATGCAAAGGGCTTTTGTTGACAAGGTTAAATCAATCTCAGCGTTTATGACAAAAACACTAGCAATGAAGAGAGCGCTAATGATCATCCAGGATCTGGGCAATAAAAACGTCATTTTTGAGTCCGACTGCAAACCTCTCATGCAGTGCTTGGAAAAAGTTCAACCATACCTATGTGAGTGGCAGTCCCGTGGAGTTCTTGAAGACATCTTAGGCATGCTTAGATCAGATTCTAGTTTTTCAACTCATTTCACTTCTCGTCAGGGGAACAAAGCAGCAAACTTTCTAGCTGCATCTACTGATAAGGGGGTGTGCCCCATTGGGTGGGTAGAAGTACCCTTACCCCGTTTGTTTTCAGTGCTGGAAGAAGATATGAAGGATCTTAGGAGTCAACAAATGCAAAGCTCCTCACAGCCTATAAATGTGGAGCCTGGCTGATCTACTTATTCTCATCTTTTCTTAGTTGTCACCAACTCCTTCCCGGATTGGCTCTAGTTGCGTTTCAATTTGTCTTTCAATGTTCTCTTGTTTTTCTTTTGATAGCGTGGTCTACGTCGTTCTGCTTTTATGTGGTCTCAGTAGTGCTGTTTGTATATGAATTCTTCACAGAAATGGAAATTCTAGAATTGTTCAAAACAAAATTTAAAGTACCAATAAAAACAATTAAAATTATTTTTAAAAAAAATTATAAAATTTAAGTGATTTTGAATATTGTCATCTTTAATTACTTTAAAATCAAACATCATATTAATTTCTATTTTATGTCACTACCCTTATTAAATATGAGCATATTTGGAAGAAGAAGAAATATTTAATGCTTATTGAAACTATCAAAATGGCGTTGCCGAGACGAGGATGTTGAGATAGATATGTGTTCATATACTAAAAGATAAGATTCGTGATGAACTTATATAAGGAAGAGTAGAACTCTAGGGAGTGGCTCCTATTAAAAAAAAAAGGTAAAAGATCGTTTAAGGTGTTTTGAACAGATCATTAGCTATGTCAATGAGGAAAGTAAATCAAGTAGTTTGGAGCCTATTTAAAAGGGGTAGAGGAAGATTGACAAGAACACTTACTGATATTATTGAGTAAGATTTCTTAGTTAACAATTTATTCCAAAATTTGTTTTTTTTATAGAGTTCAATGACGTTATCCTTCTAAAAAAGGAATTAAGTTTCGGTTGTTGTGGAAACTATAAAAACAAGCAACAGCTCCCCCCGCGCTTTGCACGGATGCAACATCTACATCACTTAAAAATAAATATTGCCCTTCAATTCATTAACCTACCCAACTTCAACACCATGCAACATTTTCAGTTGTACGGATTCTCCCATAGCCATTCTGTCCATCTAGTCAACATCAATAGTAACCTTATTGAATACATCAACCGTCTCTGTTGGGATTGTTAACGTCCATGAAAATCAACACAACAACAATAACTGCATGAAAAACAGTAAAACCCTACTTCAACCATTTCATGAGCATCATTGACCTAACAAAACATAATAAAACCCTCACCATAAAAACTAAACTTATCAGGGATCCCAAAACATAAGTTAGACACATTGTTGAGATGAAGTATACCAACCTATGCCAAAGATTTCCCCCGCACGATGCGCGGGTGCAACAATTGCATAACATTTAAGCACATCTAAACCTTCCACTCATCCAAATGATTAAGGAATTGAATAAAACACAAAAGAACATTAAGTAAATAATTACATTTCAAATCTACAACACAATATAAGTTGTATCTGTGACATGATTTGAAAAATTCTTTGCTAGGGGGCAATGGAAGCAGGCGAATTCTTCTCTCATTCTTAGCGACACTTCACTTTCCTCCAAAATAGGCTGCACTTGCTATCAATCACACTATCCAATTCAGCAAATAAAAAATGTAGCATGATTAGAATATATTTTTTAAAGAAATATAATCTGACTCTATGGGAAAAAAAAAGCCTTATCGGTACACCATGTAGAGAACAATTCAGTTATTTATCACCTTATATCAAAAGAGCAAGCACTGCTTATGTGTAATCGTTAAATCAGATGTCTATAATTGTTTTCCATGAAAATAACTGTAACATATAGTTCAAATTTAGATTTATCTCCCAATTCAATAATTAGAAATCATTCTAGTTTTAGGAAAGTTTATGGCAAAGGTAGAAATAGACACATAGCATGTAGGCAACTACAGATTTACAATAACATGAACCAAAAAACTGAAAAAAAAGGAAACTGAGAGAGAGAAACCAATAATAACGACAATAGATAATCCCTAGAGCAGAAGTAGGAGGGCAAAGAATTAAAACTTTGAGGCCTAATGCTTTCCAAATGAAAGAATGGATGAGACGTGAGGAGTCTTATGCTTGATGAGAACAAATTTCTACCTTCTAGCAATAACATTTTTATTACATACTGCTAATAAGATTTGGAAAGAACAAAAAGCCAATTATGTTGATTGTTGGAGGTCATTGTTTGGAAACTGAAAACATCAATTTCATCTTCTTGCTGTCTACTTTTTTTAATAACGGATAATTGCTTGAACTTTAAAATCAACACTATTTTAACAGGATAAAAAAATTATAAGTACATAACTTTTCTGTTTAAAAAATGTAAGACAGTAAAAAACTTATATGATATAAAGTGTATGGGGCAAGTCAAGTCGCTAGTCTCATGTTTGGTTTGAGTAAAGGGGAGGGAAAGTTGAGAGAAAAAAATTTTCTCTCATCTTTACAAAATTGTCCATAGATAATTTTCAATATTTCTAAAATATACTCTCAATAAAAAAGAATGTTCCCTTAATTAATGGCAAAATGGTCAATGTCCTCCCAAAAGATTTTTTCCCTCCCCTCAAACCAAACATATCCTAACTTTACAATATATCCTGATCTGGCAACTCAACTACACAAATAATAAGTAAAGATAGTCATGCTAGATCAACGACATGGATGTAATCACGAACCTGGGAAAGAAAACATTGATTCGATTAGATACTCTATGAAGATTTGAAGAATTAGATCCATTATCATTAGAAGAGGAAAACAATAGGCATAAACTTCAGGAACCAATTTTTAAAGGACAAAAATTTACGGAATATGATGATGATTCCGGATTTGGTTATATATGTATTGTTTTGTACATTTGTCAAATAATATACCTGACTCTCATGTAAAAAGAATTGATATTGTCAACTCGGTTAACATTAAATTTCACTTTTGCCCTACTGTAACTATGCCCCAGACCAAGTTGAGCTTTTTCCAAATCTCCGGGCTATGGAATTTCAGAAAGTCAAAGAACAATGAAATCAAATTTAAAAAAAAAATAGATAGAAATATGATTACATCAAAGGGATGAATTCATATCCTTGGCATAAAAACAAAACTTAAAGGACGCAGAGAAAATGCTAACCCTGAGATCATTGAGAAATCTATCAAATTGGAGCTGAACGCCTCCAAGCAGCTCACCCATAAACTCATTACTTTGACATTGAATTTTAGACACTTCAGAGATCTGAGAACCAATCTTAGGATCTACTACACCTAAACTAAACTTCGCCTTCTTGCCTTCCTTAACTTTTGGAAGATTAATCTCCAAAAAACTTCTCAGTTCATCAGTCAATAGACCTGAAAGCCATACATAATTAATAAGAAAGAATCAAAGATTTTCACCATCAATTGAACCATCAGATTTCAATTTTGTGCAAAGATATGCATATTAGTCATGAAGCCAGATGGTAGCTTTATATAAGCTAATACACAATATTGACCCCAGCCAAGCATCATTTGAGTGTGTTGACAGACAAAGATTTGCACCACCAATTGAACCTTCATATATCAATTTTGTGCAAAGATATGAATATCAGTCATCAAGCCAGATGATACTTTATATAAGCAAATGACCCCAGCCAAGCATCATTTAAGTGAGTTGATGGACAGAGACGATTCGTTATTTTCTTAAAAATTAAACATGTAGCTGGAAACAAAAGTTTGAAATTCAATCTCTTGGATGTATAAAGGACAAAAATTTACGGAATATGATGATGATGAAATTCATAAGAACAGTGTAGCTATATCCATCCATGTTTTGGTCAAATTACTAACCATTGTAATATTCTTGCAGATTAGCAACAATATATTCTAATCCTTTGCTCGCAGTAGCATTTTCTATCATTAAAGAAGTTATGCATATCAGTCATCAGGCCAGATGATACTTTTGCAATGACATAATGAAGGGAATGAATAACATATTAATAAACACAAATGAAAACACTTCTCATAGAAGCTTAATAAGATCAAGTTTATGAAATATTGTAATCAGAACTACACCTTTTATGAATAATAATACTCCATATTAATTGGGTGTCAAATGTGTGAACGAAGCAATTTATAGTGCTTCTTTAAACCTTGAGATTCCAAGTTAATGGCTATAATGTATTTTCATATAATTTATACTGCTAGAGCCACAACGTTGATATAGAAGTCTATTAGTGTCACTGTCATCCACCTGCAACATTTGGAGCTCTTGACATTTACTTAAGAGATAAGAGTGAAAGTACCAGATTCTAGAAAACTAACTCATAAAAATATACTAACTTGTAAGTATATATATAAAGTTTGACATATCAATGAGAGTATTGGAGGGAATGTAGAGTATAGGAGGCGAAAACATTTTCGCCCTAAATCTTTTTAGTGGGATCATGACAAGTGCTTGCCTAGGGAATGTAGAGTATTGGAGGCGAAATTTTTTTAGTCCATTTCATTTTTACATAATTCACAAAACAAACCTTAACTTCTGGTTTTTCCAAGGCCTGAGAAGGTTCATGGGCTTCTCACAGTTTCACCCATATCAAAGGCACAAATGCTAGTGGAAAAAATATACCAATGAAGGAAAAAATGCAACCTTTGAAAGAGGAAAATAATCTGGGTCTCATTTCCTATACTCACTGCTAAAAACATGACAGACTCTAGTCTCATCAAATACAAATGAAGGAAAATAAAACAAAGTTCTAAATTATGAAATAAAGTTAAAATGAGAAGTTCATGATAACAATTAAGCAAAGAAACTTAGATTCATACTCTTCATGAGATGCCTATTTAGTTTTTAACAACTTATGTTAAAATTATATCAACTGAACAACGCAATCATCTTATTTAAAATCCTTTTTTACAGTCAACCGTGTCACCTACTAACTCATGTAATAGTAAGGGGAACAAAGAATTGAGGGAAAAGACATATCAGTTAACTGCATATTTATAAGCGTGCCATACTTGGGTCCAGCACTCCAGCAGACATCGTCCAGCAATTCTCAGGGGTACAAAACTCTGTAAGGGTGCCATAAAGTAGATTCACCTGGTTGAAGAAATCTACAGCTGCAATATGGACAGGAAAAAGAACACAGATTATTGCATTTTGAAATTGAACAGGAATATGATAGAGATAAGTTTGGGGAAAACTGCAGAATGAGAGGCAAGAAGAAATTACAATAATGGTCTACTCTCAACAGAGCTGAAAAAACAAAAAGGAATGAGGGAATGAGAGTTACTATTGACAGCAAGCCACTCATTTAAATCCTCCCCAGGAGGTAGCTTTACTGCTTCCCTCAGATTTCCACAACCTAATGTGGCATCAATGTGCTCTCTAAGCTGTGCTCCCTGCAAAACAACAAACCAATTAGTTGACATCATGATTACATTTAACCATAATACTGCATTTTCAAAATAAACCCAGTTATAGTACTTCTGCTGGGCCATCATAACAAATTAAAATATCTTATGCAAAGTATATCCTCTTTTCCAATCTAAATAGACTCAAATAGTCTATTTTATACTTAATCTTTTTATTTTTCATTCTTATATACCATATCCAATTAAATATCCAATCAAAGAGATCCACAAAGTATGCTTGAAGAGAAGGAACCAACCTTACTCCCTGAAGGTGCACTCTTTTTTGGGCGAAATATTCTTTGGTTTCTGTTGTAGAAAAATTTGTCAAGAAAAAAAAAATCCATATAAGGATGGAAGATAAACGATTCAAACTAAGCTTTTATTGGTATTCATTAAAACTTTATATCAGTGACAGATGTACCAGGGTAATGCAGAGTTGCACACAAACCAATACTTAATTACATACACATGGACAGTAGTATTTTTGTAACATGAGTGCATGCCTTTGAAAGGCTAATCAACTCAGAGCTCTAACAATTTACAAAGGATTTTTTTTGCAAGTACGTATCTCATATATAAAAGTACAGCCAGTGACTAGCATTCTCTATGTTCCAATGAAAACTTATTCATTGGCTTTATTACGTTTGATCATTTGAAGAAATTGAGATGTCTCTAAAGTCATACAGATATTTACATAATTACTTCTTTGTTATCAATGAGCTACATTCTGATATCAACTTTTCAAGTAGTCAGTGCTCACATTATTATACTTTTATTGTAGAGGTGGATTACTCACATACATAAGCATACGACCCTGTGGCAGAATAATATATGATATCTCAAATTAGGTTTTGGGATCAGTGGTGCCTTTAGTAGTTGTGGTTAGTTATTATGGATAAGTAATCATTTGCAGCCAAAAAAAAAAGATCAATTCCCATGTACACATCAAACTTTCTATCACCAGCAACATTGGTAGAGAGCCTTGGATAGTCTTCCCAGATAGTACAAAAAAAATAGATCATGATAAATACATATAGATCAGGTAGTGGAATTATGGAAGCATACGATAGAAGTAGACAATACCTCCCACGTGGTTTTGGGTTCATTGTGCATAGATGAAACACATCGAGATCCGCTGTTTGACTAAATTTAAGGCAGTTTAACTAAAGAATACAATCACATCAACAAAAATGCCTGCTGCATATAAGTTTTGTTCCACAAACTGGAATTATGCAAATAACTTCAGGCTAATATGGTAATCTCGTTAACTCAGAATGATTATTGTGTTCTCATATCTGTATCCCTCATTCCATAAAACTTAATCTGGAGTAAAAAAAGAACCAAACTTTTGCTACCAATTTCCCAAGTCCATATTGCAAGGTTTAACTACAACTATATCCAATTGACAATCAAAATATTTTGCTACCAGAAATCAATGTTCCTATTGAACTCATAATCACTAAGATCTAAGTTTACTTTCGCATACATCATTAAGTCTATCAATACTCTACATTCTACAAAATAGTATAGAGTGAGGTTACATATGCAAGGGAAATCTTCCAGCCCAAACACTCTTTCTGCAAATCAAAAAGACTTTGGTAGCAATCTGATTTCCCCTCGATACTACATGCTGAAAAGAGTATTATCATTACTCCAAAGCAGACCTATTACAAAGAACCTATCTAATTTGTACCAAATACAACAAAAACAAAAAAGAAAGCTGGGAAATAAATAAATGTTCAGCCAAAGCAGAGCCTTATTTAATTGAAATGTGCATTAAATGTCACAAAGGGTGTGTTTCCACATATATTATATAATAATATAAAATTCATAATTATAGTATTGGTCAGCATCCAGCAAGCGAATAGATTTTCTGAAGATCAGCAAACCCACACTAGTATTTAGCTAATGGAAAAAAGCGGTTTCCAATTTGATAATTTATACGGGAAAAATAGAGATTGCAAAAATAGAGATGAAACACATTGCAAAAGTTTTTCCTACAAATGTGTAATTTTTATGCATCTTAAGTCAACAGAACCTAACCTAAACATTTCAATAAAAAATAATTTTATTTCACAAGATGTAATAAGCTACAATTAATGAATTAAATAAGATTGCTAACAATTATGGATGAAATAAATTACATTACTACCAAAATTGAAAAAACTAATCACTTCTTTCACTATAAAGGTTTTCATGAATAAGTAATTATGATATGACATACTAACCATGCGGACAATTTTGGATATCATTGTGTTGGAGCCGGTTGAAGAGGCTTCAATCCTTAAAGGACCATCCTGAAATAGGAATATTAATTAATAATTAATGCATCGACTTCCAATCAAATTCGACAAAAGAAGAAAAAATCAACATGATCCAGGAGCTGCATAATTTTAATTTAGTTAGATAGAGGATAAAATCTTGTACCAATTTTAAGTCTAAGGGCATACCCAATTTATAGTTCCCGCTGAAACTGTGAAGCCTTCTTCTTTATACACAGGAAGTGATTCTCCTGTAAGCATGGATTCATCCACGACACTTCTCCCGGAAATGACTCTTCCCTGTCCAGAGACAACAAATATTAGCAAGCTGGTACCAAACGAATCAACATGTTACAAAAATATTCCATCATAAATCAGAAAGTAAGGTCTTCCAGCTTCATGCGTATAAATGCCACTCTGTTAAACCCTTTATTACATACAGGCCAATTATTGTTACTCTGTTACATAAATGAGATATAGCGTCCTCGTCATAATGTTCATATATTATGTTGTGTATGTGTCTGCTTTGTCAAAAGGTGCAATCCCAATGCCTTGACTTAGGTACTGCACCGCACATGTATAAATTTAGAGTTATAACAAATTTTCATTAACAATAAGAAGGCTTACATCTATAGGAATAGTTTCCCCAGGCAACACCAACACTGAATCATCAGCTCGAATATTGTCAGTTGGGACTTCAACACAGATCGCATCAGAGCAAAGCACACTGGCTGCAGATGGAGCACTTTCTGAGGAAGTGATCACAAGTCTTGATTGAGTTGAAATCAGTGACTAGCAAAACATCCGCCACAATCAAATAGTGTTAGACTGTATAGTTAAATTCAAAGTAAAATATAAATATTCCAAAGATTTTCATGCTGGAACTACTTGAAGCCAAACCTTATTATTCATTTGTAACACATATATCAATAAAAAAGAGTTTTTTCTAAAGCCATGTTGACATTCAGGCAAAAAGACCTCTCATGACTTTCCAATAAATAAATAAACCCAATCATAGAAGAAATTTTATTAGTGCTCCCGCATCGGTTTAACAATAGTCAAATGATAAAACACAAAGAAAGAGAAAACTTCCCTAACCTAGTGTCTTGTAACTTGAAGAAAAAATCAAGAAAATGACATATATAAGCAATTCACAAATCTTATGCTTGACACAGAACTTGCTGATGCCTTCTTCCTAATAAAATAAGCACACAAGGAGGAAGAAAACTGCTTACAAGAAGTTCATTCATATCACTAGATGCCTGAATTCTCGCCTTTTCTTCCAAAGAACGTCCTAGAAGTACAAAACCAAGAAGCATGACCTGCATGCTAAAAAACAAAATCCTCCATGAGGAGCTTGTAGCATAAATATAGAAAAAGTTAAAACACCAGAAATGGCAATTCACAAGTAAGAAGTTACTAAATCAACAAAAACTAAACTCAAGCCATTATGCATATCATTCAAGCTTGGCTTGTGGGAAAAAAGTAAAGAAAATCACCGGCTCATCAAAGAATGACGCATCCCATGCCAGCCCAGGATTCAGTAGAGATATCTACATAAAAGATGAAATTCAAGTTTACATCACTTGCAATGAAAAAGGAAATGACGCCATTATGTAACTTAATGAAACATTTGAAACACCGAGAGAGGGCTCACCGAACTGATGATGAAGGCAGCAATAGAACCGAATCCCACAAGAGAGTTCATATTTGGGGATCCCTTTCTAAATGCCCTTAGGCCATCGACCAGTAATTCTGAAACAATGGCTAGACAGTGAGTTCATGTCAACTTGTCAACTTTTCTGTATAATGTGCCATTACTGGTTCCACAAATTTTTTCCATTCAAAATCCATTCCTAAACCACATGTTTCCCAAGCACCATCACAACCCCACCTGATAAAAAGCACACCATCATAAATCATAGTAAAACCAAACCACAGAATCATTGAGAAATGAACAGACATTCATGGTTTTACCTGGTGAAGAAGCCATGTTCTGCTGAGAGGCCAAGCTTGTGGCATGGAGAAAACCATTTGCTGAGGAATTCTTATCTCTGCCACTAACTATAGACACTATGTTTTTAGGGTTACTGCATAAGAGGTTCAAAACAAAGATAACCTCTTCACTTGGGGTTTTGTCTACTGATACCTGTGGCATCATAGTACCATCATAGTCTAAAAGAATCAACCTGTTCTGTGTGTTTCTATATGCAGACACAATGCTGTTTGCTGTGAGCTTCCTGAACGTAGGATCAAGAGCCACAATTCTAAATCCCAAGCCAAATCCAACACCCCAACATCTCTTATGGTAATGTTCTCTGCAAGCCCTTTCTAAATCCTGATCGAAACTCCTCGCCCAATAGGCTACATCATGCGAGCTTATGTACTTGTAATGCTTTTCATGTCGCAATTGTTTCTCTGAATCTGACATCGAAATCGCCGAATTCATCGCCTCTCCTACGTCTTCTATGTTCCATGGATTCACTCGATTGCTCTACTCGGCGACGGAGAACAACCTATGAACTCAGACACTATGATGACACTTCGTTTAGGACTTGTGGAATCATTATTCGCATCGATCCCCTGTCTACAAACAGTGTACTTATAAGGCACTAAATTCATACCATCTCTTACAGCATTCACGATACAACATTCAGAGATGGCATAGATAAAGACCACCAGTGGAGTTTTAAATTTCAAAATTGAAATTGGAAGCAAAATGAAGACACTATCCCGCGCCCAGATACCTAATTCCTACCAACCCTATACAGGCCACATCTCCTTCTCTTTCTTCTTTCTCCACTTCGTCTGGCACGGAGCCAGAAATAATGCAACGGCTTGAAAATGAAGCCGTCACTGTTTAAAGGAACAGTAAATATACACACAAGCTACAGTTAATGGCTTATCTTGCTATTACTATTTAGTATATATTGATGTCTTCTAAAAAGGAAGTAAAAATTCCTCATAGAAGACATCTTATAAAACGGACAAGAGGGAGTGCTCGGCAGCCGCATAGGGAAACTGATGAACTGTGCCCCAACTTCCAGGAGATATTGACAATCTGACAAACGTGAGCCCCAAGCGAATCCAGTGATCACCTTGGGTTTATCATCACTCATCTGCTCATTGTCACAGCTCAGTTGAATCAGTATCAATGAATTACGAGTACTTACTTGTAACACTCAATTTAATAGGTTTTATTGTCTACTTGTCCCTCGTGGGCTGTGAAATGATTTTTATGTACTTACTTGCGGAAGGCATAACCATGAGCCACCGGACAAATATTCTTGATGATGGAGCCTCATGGCATGGAAAATCCCACTAACCAGGCCTCACCTGCCTCATCATTGTCATATACACAAGACTTTGCTGCTTGTTCTGACAATTTCCCATTATTAGATGCCCAAGGATCTTGTCTTCCTTCTCCGAAGGTAATAATTCTCAGCCCTCTTTAGCTACCAGTAGTCTCCACAAGAGCACAAACCACCTTCAAAGTGATGAAAGCGGATACGATCTCTCACAATTATTACTCTGTTCAAGACCCTTGACACAATTCTCATCAAACTATGACAGTCTTGACAGATCCTAAGGTTTTTCCAAATCCTAATCTCTGTTCCTGGGCTACTTTTCAGTATCCCATAGGCCAATGCCAACTTCTCGCTGTGATAACTCAAATTTTCCTCCTTTTCCTCTTCAGAAACATCCATCAAAACCAGTTCAGTCAATGGCTTAAAACCTTCCAACTTAGCCCTCTGTACCAAACCTTCCAGCACTCTGTAAATTGCCTTTATCTCAGCATGTGATTTATCACCAGCCTTGAATTGATGAATGGTACCTCCTAATTCAATCCAACTCTTACCTCGGATTTTCCTAACACCTCCCATTCTCATCATGTGTCTCACTTTCTCAGAACTATCCCACTTGTTTAAAGAGCAATACATATTAGACAGCAACACATAATCTCCACTCTCTATATGGGTTATATTTGAAATGGCAATTTCACCTAGTTCCTTATTTCTGTGTGTCCTACAAGCACTAAGAAGTGCCCTCCAAATTACAACATCTGGCTTCATTGGCATCTCCTTAATCATAGCATAAGCCTCTTCTAACAGGCCTGATCGCCCTAAAAGATCAACCATGGCTCCATAATGCTCTAATTGTGGCTGAATTGAGAAACAAGTCTGCATCAAGTTGAAGTATCTTCGACCCTCTTCAACCAAACCACAATGGCTACAAGCTGTAAAAATCCCAATGAAGGTAATTGAATCAGGGAAAATGTTCTCCATCTTCATCCTTGAAAATACTTCAAATGCATCCAAAGCAAGTCCATGAGTTGCCAATCCATTAATCATAGCGTTCCAAACAGAAACATTGTCACGCCTGGCGCTTTCGAAAAGCTCTCTAGCCACTTTGATTCTGCCACAATTTGCATACATGTCAATTAATGCTGAAATCAATATATAGTTTAGTTCTATTCTTTTCTCAATCATCAAATTATGAACCCTTTCAGCATAACTAAGAGCACCTAAGTGTGCACATCCAGTGATCATGGAAGTCTATGTGAAGCCATCGGGTTCAATCTCTGAGCTTAGCATCTCCTTGAAAAGCCCGATGGCATAATCGAAGCGTGAGTTTTTCACATAGCCTCCAATCATGAGGTTCCACGAGACCACATTTCGAGCAGGCATTTTGTTGAACACCTTCTTGGCAATATCGCATTCCCCAGTTTTCATGATGCTTTCGATTATTAAATTCATGATGAACAGATCAGGATCCGAACATAAAACCCAATCTATAACTTTCTGAGTAATATGATTGTGACGAAGATGCCCGTACGTTGAAATTAGAGAAGCCACAAGAGAAGGGTAGGTTCCATATCCAAGTACGATAACTCTTGCGTGGGTTTTAGCGACAGTTCTAAAATCCTTAGAAATTCTACAAGCTTCAAGAACACGGGAGAGACCCTTGCGATCATCTGAGATATGTCCAAAAAACAAGAAGAAGATTTGTTTGAAGGATGATTTCTTTCAGAAATTGATAGGAATGGATGCAACAGAAACATTTCAGGAAGTAAAATGAGGGAGGGAAAATACCAGTGACGGAATCGTGTAAGCCATAAGATGACAAGAGCTTTTGCAATGGCACATTGGTGTATAGCTTATGTGACTCGGAAGAAGAAGAAGAAGCAAATCTCTTGGCTGCATATTCTGCCCTCCACAGTGTCGCCGTCGTTTTCATCGGTGACCCTCCCTGTTCTTCTGCAATATTTTTTGTTTTTTTCTGTCCAAAAACTATATACTAGTCCTCCCTCCTTCCTCTTTTTTTTTCCCCTTCTTTTTTTAATGTTTTCTTAGATATCAATTGGTTGATTAAAGAAATATAAAAATAAATACGCTAAAATAGTTTAATTAACTTCTTTAATCTCTCTAAAAAAATCAATTTTATCTTATATTAAAAACTGGATGGAGTATTATAAAAAATCAATTATCAATTTAAATTGCTAAAAATAAATTGAAATATTTGGCGAGGACCTTACCAAAGGCAGCACAAACGCACATGTTAGCCTTTTCAGTGCAAGCTGGGATAAGGATTTAATGACAAAATGTCAATTTTACTCTAAACAAAATATTACAGAACAAGTCAACCGAGAACGTTAACAAGGATTTATCACTTTCGAGGTGGATGCTTTAGTTCTAGAGTCATGGAGAAGCGGTTGTGAAGGCACGATTAGTGAAGATGATAAATGATGGATATGCAGATTCATGTATAAACTCACGACAGTTCCCCATCAAATAGCATAAATCTTTGCGATCACCCAAAGTCTTCAGATATGCAAGAATAAACTATATAAAAATGTTGTTGTACTATAGGATTGTGTTAAAGGTATTAATATTTTGACTAAGAGTTGTAATCATTCTCACCCCTTTAGGGATATTATAGTTGATGTTAGGTTGTGATTATTAAAAAAACCGA
Source organism: Acacia pycnantha (assembly GCA_025563575.1). NCBI lineage: Eukaryota > Viridiplantae > Streptophyta > Magnoliopsida > Fabales > Fabaceae > Acacia > Acacia pycnantha. Next base: position 2,288,576 of record JAMWYP010000035.1, read on the forward strand.
CAAGTTTTAATTAGTTATATTCCTATGGAATAGAATAATTTCACAGGTCATTTGATTAAGTTAGCTCATAATATCGTAAGAAACTTTTGCCTCTTTGATCATCCACCACAAGCTGTAGTAGTTAGTGAAGGATAGTAGATGGTAAGTTTCCATGTTATAAATGCCCTTTTAAATTATTAACAGATTCCAGTTTTTTTTTATAACTTTTTTTGATAACTAACAGATTCCAGTTTTCATTGCCAAAAAAAAAAAAAGAATTTAAATCTAACTCGACCTTGGGCTTAAACAAGTAAAGCCTCAATTCTTCACCTGATTAATTTTACACAGATAAAGGTTATACTTATACTCCCTCTGGTTCTAATTATAAGAACTATTTATCAGAATTTGAAGAAATTAAGGAGAAAATTTAAATTAGTTAATTATAATTATTTTCTAAAAATACCCCTATTTAATATGGAAATTGGAAAATGCTATTTGAGCTAGAAAAGTAGGTTCCATATTATCTTTTAAGTTCTCACTCTCTTAAAAAATCGCTTTCTTCTCCCTCCTTCTGTCTCGTGTGCACGTGCTTTTTTTTTTTTAAGAATATTAGGGAAAAGCATTTAAAAAAAAAATATTTATTACTCCTTTGATATTTTTAAAGGAATATTAAAATTATTTATTTAAAAATAAAAAATAAAAATAGAATCTCTCACTTGATAGAATATAAACATGGTGTTAAATTAATTATTGTGGAAGAAGTATCAGTAGGGGTGATATGGGAAAAATATGAAGAAGAAAAATTGCTCAAAATTATTTTATAAAAAAAATATAATTGAGGTGTATATAATATTAATGAGTTGCAAACATTATTTACTTTATAAAATATATAGGTGTATTATTAAATTATTATTATCTTTAATTATTATTGAAAAAGTATAAATAAGGGTATTATAGGAAAAAATTGAAAACTTGCTCTTATAATTAAGATCAAAACCTACTCTAAAATGTATTCCTATAATTAGGACCGGAAGGAGTAGTATTTTTCACCAACTAAACTATCCCCAAATGCAACATAATACCTCTTTTGTTCTTAATATAAGATCCAATTAACTACTAGTTTGAGATACTAATGAAGTTAAATAAATTATATAATTATAGCTTATATTACATATTTCCTTTTAAATATTTGTTTGTAACATTAGATTACTATATCAATTTATACATAATACCTCTAGATTCTTCTCTTCTGGGCCTAAAAATTTTCATGGGCTTAATAGTATTTTAATTTGGGTCATTCTCTAAGGCCCAATTTTATTTGCCAAGCTAATCGGCTCTGCTTTATTTTTTTTCTTTTTCTTAAGCTCTAATTGTCTCATAGCCATTGCTTTTCCTTGCACTGAATATTTTTGGATGACAGTGAAAATTATGAGCTAACGGTCGTAGTAAGCCCTGCTTTGGGGGCATTGGCATAGAAAGAGTGGAGATGTTTAACTTTCTTCCCATCTCTCTTGTTTTTTTTTTGGAAGACTCTCATAATTTGTACTACATCCAGTCCTAATTATAAAACCAAATTTGTAGTACAATTTACACTACAAACTTAATCTTATAATTAGGACCGGAGGGAGTAACTTATATGAGCACAAATAACGTTTTATGTAGCATCTAAAAGACTTATTTGGGATAGCATTAGTCATTCTCTGGAGTCAGTTGAAAAAAAAAAGTAGTTAAAAGGAAAAATGATGTTTCGTATGGTTTTGAGGGCAATTAACATTTTGCCCCCAAGTCATCTCAAAGTTGAAGCAATTTGTTTTAGCTTCTCATTTTTTTCTTTAAATTTGAGCCTTCATAATTGAATTTTTAATATATCATTTAAATAAATTTACGCCAAATTGACTTTTCTTGTAAAAATATGTCCAAATGTAAATTACATTTCTATTAATTGACTTCTATTGTAACTAGAATGGGAATTGAGATAAAAGTTATTTTTGTAAACGTTAATCTAAACAAGCTTTAAGTTGGCACCCAAAGTGACAATTCAGATCTACATGGCAACTAAAGTGACATCATTCATGACAACTATGCCATGAGTGGCACCTACATGTATCTTTTTTTCTCAGAAGGTATTTATATTAATACTGCAATGCGATACACTATATGAAAACAAACTGAATATAGAACAAAACAAAGTCAAAGCAGATACAACAGAACAAACCAAATACAAGGAAAACCAATCACCACTCATAGAAGAGTTGGGAATAGAAGTATATTCATTTACTACACCAGTCTCCTCAACATCTAAGGTAAAAAGTGACATGAAAGAATGTGTTAGTTGAAAATCTCACCCTATAAGGCGCATCTCCTTATAAGTATCAGTTGCAATTAGAGCAGCTACACAATTTCTCCGTCTTGGAGTAAAGATCATAGAAAACTCAACCTTAGGAAAAAAAAAAACCATTATATCCTGAAGAACGCTTATGCTCCTTCGTTCAAACAAATCTGGTGACGTTAACTATGTTGGAAATTATGTCCTAGGGGCAAGTCATTGTACTTTAAACGTTTATGTTATTTAAAGTTTTTCTCCGTTTAAGTTATCATATCATTTGCATGTTTATAGTGATAACTGTATCCTTGGATGTATCTTATAGATTATCCTAAATGCCCCTGGTCAGTCATCTATGCGGGAGCGAAGATGAAATAAGACCAGTATAACTTTGATGAGCATGGAGATACGAATCAAAGTCATAGGCACTTATAAGAGTACAAGGTGCTGGACCGACCCACTATGAGAAAGCTGCATGGATTTAGTCATAAGCTTATCACATGTATAACCGCGTCACAACGCCCTTTCAACTGTGATTATCATGGATTCCTACATAAGAGTCGTTGATCTTTGACCTAGTCATAAGTCACCTTTAACCAGGTGATGATAAAGGCTTTGATCGGGATCAGTGATTTTCATGTAGAGGAATGTGAATGGTCAAGATGGAATTTGTCCCTCACATTTGTAGAGAGATAATACTGGGCCCCACGATGAGTGAGTCTGAGAAATGTATGGTCATACTACAATGGAAAGGAGTTTCCATTTCAGTTATTAGACTACTCAAGAATCGAGAAAGTAATGGTCAAGAACAAAAGGTTGACATTATCCATGCTTCATCCTTGACCAAATTATCGTGTGACAAAAGGGACGTGACATGGTTGTATGATAGGTTGTATCATATCATCGGTCCCCATATGAATTGGGTAGTCGCAATGTCTTGCTAGAGGCCACTTGCGACTTGTGGGCTGGTACAGTATTAGCCCGCTGCCAATATCATGTGGGCTTGCAGGGTCGCACACAAGAATAGTTTAACACGAGCAATAGTGTCCAGATTCACTGAATATTAAATATGTCTAAGATTTAATGAATACTGTATTTAATCTATGATATGTGTGTGTGTACACACACACACATCCTAGATTAAAAGTCTATTTTGTCCGGTCTTAAAAGCCTTTTTTCCACCCGTGTAGCACCTACATGTATCAGGATGTTGTATATGTCAACTAAAACCACATTATCCAAGATAATTAAGTCTAACCAACCCAGAAATTCTCTTCATAACATTAAAGGCCTAAGGACTAAACGCTCAGTGCAAAATGGGAGATTAAAGAGGTTATGAAAAAAGATATTTGGGCTCCAATTGGCTTACATTAAACGGCACATAGTGATAGTGTATACATTGAGGGGAATATTGTATATGGCATCTATTATCTATAACATGATTGTCGTGTACATGCCCAGCTGAGATGCTACACAGCACAAGATCGAGCTCGTATTAGTAATTAGCTTACATTAGCTTTTGGAAAGTGTTTCTTGGCGAGAAATAAAATTTCTTTCACATACTTACCTGTACCATATAAGATTACCTGTAGATGGTATATCTTAGGTTAATATATGCTTAATTGTCATGGTATTATTCTTGTCGTTGATCTAGAAAGTGCATCTCTTATTCTATTATAATTAACACGTGGCAACTTTAATCATCTTTTACATCTCCTTTTTATCAATTTAAAAAATGCATCCTCATGAAAATACAGTAGGAAAAAAATGAATCGATCAGATGCATTCCTTTACTGAACGAGCTTCTATTCCCCGCGCGTTGCGCGGGAGAATGTTATTAAGGAAAATACTTATTTTTATTAAAGTAAATCCACCCTACTTACTTTAGTTAAACATATTATATTTAATATAATTTTGAGAAAAAAACAATTAATTGAATAAAAAGGGAGAATTAAAATATGACTCACTCAATTGACATGGAAAATCAATAAAACAACATAATATAACTTACATAGGTTATTGAAAGACAAATATGCATAAGATTCTCTAATTGTTTGAGTATAATGCTTTTGAAGATAAACAATAGTTTACATTTATTTTAGAATGGATCACTTTTAAAAATAAACAATTTATTACAACTGTTTAAGTTTAATTTCAATTTTTCTTGATGCATGCATTAATATAATTTGACTTCTATTTCTAAATCTTAACTAATCATTTGTCGTTATTTGGATCTAATTCAAATAAATTTAAAATTACATTTTAGTTCAAAAACGCATTACATCACAATACAACAAATTTCTTTCAACTACCAACTTTTAAAAAAATGAAGATTATGAACAAAAAAACCTCAGGATTAACATAATCCTTTGACTTTGCTAAGTTGCCTCTCACATTGGTTTATAACCATTGGATAACAAAGCATTTTCATATCTAAGCTATTAATGCCGACATTAACAATCCTTTTATTGTTTGACTAATAATTTGTAGGGGGTACTTAAATTCAAATTAATGCATCAACTTTAAATATAACCTTCTAATTTTTACCTGGTGAAATTCCTACATATTAATCATAACTAATATTTTTTACCTAGAAAAATAGCTCCTAAAAAATACCATTAGACTACGCATATAAATTATAGCAATCACTCTCCCTTACGTGGGGAGCATTAAATTCAACGCAAAAATAATGTTTCAACTAAAAGAAAGTGAAGAAAAACATTGTCCAACTTAAAATAAAAATACAACTATACTTACTATATGGGCATTAACTAAAGATTACATCACACACAACTATGATTAAAGATCATGCATTTATGTTTATAAATATCTCATTATACACAAAATTTGTTGTTGTCCTCCTACTTCCATGACCATCATACGGAACGTATATCTTCAACCAATCCATGCTTCTCTTAGTAAGCACGGAAGTCTCTTAGTTCATTTTCAATCCATGGTTGACTATTAACATACTGCATATATGATGTTTAAGGATGGGGACTTTTGTTTGAGCTCATCATATTGTAGCTGATGAATACCAAACTGATAGCTGGCAAGTGTGGTTTTTATGATGAAAGTTGGTCTAAGGCTTGGCAATTATAATTGACCTGCAAAAACACATAAGATGGTGTGTCGATATGTTTAAATCGTGTATCACAACCTTTTATATATGCTATGAAACATAATAGGGAAAATAATATTTTAAAATAGAGAAGTAATAATCTAATATTTTAAAAGTCACATCTGTAATACAGAGGTGAAAGTGATGATATGCCTCTTCATATTTTTGCTCCATATTTTGCTATGCCATTTGCCACAGATTTTGAGCCAACCTAACAAATAAATAGGTTTGTACCCCCCAAATCCTTTAGGAGACATCTGTTTAGCAAAATAAATTGGAGTTTCAAATGTCTTGCAGTTTTGTTTTGCACATAAAAAAAGAATAGGAACGAAAAAAAAAGAAAACAAAAGAATAGAATACAATAAAAAAAAAGAGGGATCCCTTTTGATTCTTTCATATTAAAGTAATATTCATGGAAATACAATTTATGTCATAATTCATAAACTAATGTCGGAACATGAGAAGAACATGCACACATCATATCACAGAAGCAATAAAAATAAACATCATCAAATAGAAGGTTGCCTGAAAAAATCACTCCCATGATCTCCCATGAACATGACGAATTCCTTCTTCGCTAACTATGTGTGGACATCATCAAATTTGTTGCAAACACAAAGCAAGAAATCAAAACGAAGAAAGAGCAAATGCTTACCAGTTTTTCCTGATTGATACCCAAGATCTGGTTTTTCACAAATTAGCTCAAGATCATCATCATCAAGAACAATGCAATTTGATGATTTTCTGAAATAGTTAGCAAAGAGCAATTAGTGTTGAGTACCATATACCGATACACACACCAAGATTTTCTTAAAAGCAGACCACATATGCCTTTTCTGTATATGACAGTGGATTCATATATTTAGGACCTGCACCCTATATAGGCTTTAATCAAAGCAACTTCTGGATTTTGAATAAGTAGTGTTGTCCAAAGGAAATATCAAAATTTGACCAAAGAAAAGGGAAATATCAAAAGATATGGTGCTTCAGGATACTTTATTTTTACTTTGTCTTTATTATATTCAAACATCCCTTCTGTAAACCCATGACGATGAAAAAGCAGTGTTGTGCAGAGGAAAATTACTTTGAAAAAGCAGTGTTGTCCAATCTGCGGAACATGAAAAAGCACTGTTGTCAAAACCAAAGCAAAGACTATGAAACCTCAGTATATTATTCTTGCATGCATCACGAAACTCTTCAAATCCATTCATCACCAACACACAACAAAGCCCTATTCTCCAAGCTTTTAACCTGCACCTATTGTCATTTTTCCAGATTCGGTTTATAAACAAAAAAAAAAATAGTGGAAAGAACCTCCTCTCCAGAATCAAAACTATATCCCCCAAGAAAATTAAATCAATGATAGTCTTGAGCTGAGAGAGACAAATTACAGTCTTTACTCAAAACAAACACACGCCCATCCAAGCTTTTCACATCCAACCACTTACCCCATTCTTCATCAAGCTTATATACTTTCAAATCAAACACTTCATAGTATGTTCCCCTGGTGTTATTAGGATCTCCTTCTACATACATATCAACAACATAGAGACTCCCACATGACTCTACTAAATGCTTCTTCTTACCCAAAGCAAACAGTGGAGGAGAAAATTGAACCAACTTCAAGGAAGAAGAAGAAGAACAGTCAATCCAGAAAATGGTTCCCCATCTATCTACAACATAGAGCTGACCATTGTGAACAATGAGGTCCTCGTAATAGAAGTTCTTATCATCCACAAGGGTCCATTCATCATCCCCAATTTTTGAAAACCCTAATTTCCCATCCTTGAACCAACTTCAAGGAAGAAGAAGAAGAACAGTCAATCCAGAAAATGGTTCCCCATCTATCTACAACATAGAGCTGACCATTGTGAACAATGAGGTCCTCGTAATAGAAGTTCTTATCATCCACAAGGGTCCATTCATCATCCCCAATTTTTGAAAACCCTAATTTCCCATCCTTAGTGACAGAAAAGAACTTGCAATTCTCTACCAGTGTCCAAGCAAAATTGGGGAACCCTACCACTTTCCCACTGATCTCAGGACAAGGAGGACCAAATAACTTAGGGAAAGACCCAGAAGGATACCTCGTACGGAAGTGCAGACTAAGAAAAAGCAATCTTTTCAAAACCAAAGCAAACACTTTGGAAAAGCAGCGTTGAATAAAAACATGCAGCGTTGATCCAAATGTATTGCTTATTTCGATTTTCTAAAATACTCGAGATCATTCATATTCAAACATAACATTCAAAAGAAAAAACACAAGTTTATAATCCAACTTTCATTTAAAAGGAAAAGGGAAGATTAAAAAACATAAAAGAGTATGTTTATTGGATCATATTGTTAGAATGCATACCCGTGGGGAAAACATAAGAGGAAAAATGCATACCCGTGGGGAAAACAATTCAATGCAGAAAACCAAAATCCGAAATCAATGACAAACATAAGAAGATGAAGAAGAAGAGTAATGCATACCCTGCTTGTGAACGGTAAGCAAATACCGAGCTTGGACACAGTGTACCACTTCCCATCGATTGACCACCATTAAAAAGCCAAATTTTTCATTTTCCCTTTCTGCATATACCTCTTTGCAAAATCTAAACCCAAAGCGACGATTAAAACCTTGAAAAATGCACACCAATCGAAAATACACATGAACAAAGATGGTCCATTGTAAAAAAGTAACCTCGTTCACTGCTTACAAAGCGGCTTTCCTCTTCTTCGCACGAACTTTGAATCTGCTAGTAGATTCATTTGCAGAAAAGGCCTCAGCTTCGTTGTCATTGAAAAATGCATACCCGTGGGGAAAACAATTGTAACAAAAAACTAAAATCCGAGTGTATATTTAAAGGAAGAGGAAGAATACCTGCAAATGCCGAGCTTGGACACAGGTACAAAACACCTGCAACACGGATGTTAGAGAAAAGGTGTTTATAGGATAAAAAAATCCGATGGAAATCTTCTTAGGGGTAGGGCATTTCCAGGAGCCGGTTAAAACAGAGAAATTACCTGAGCAGCTTTGTAAGCAGTGAGAGTGCTCTCGGCAGCCTCCTTGCGCTCGGCTCCAGTCTTAAACTCGGCAAGGTACCTGTGGTAATCGCCCTTCATCTTGAGATAAAAGACCTTGGAATCGCCGGAAGAAGTATCGAGGAGCTCAGTCTCGATCTTGGATCGGTAGTCACGGATCAAGGAGACATGATCCTCGTTTCCTCGGCTCTCTTCTTTCTGCTCGATTGAGGAAATGATGCGCCAGGAGGCACGGCGAGCACCGATGACGTTCTTGCTCCGGAGATGAGGTGAGAAACTGAGGAAAAAAAGGAAAAAAATAGAGGGAGCATAAGAGAGAGGAGTGAGAAGAAGGGATTCAAATTTTGAATCCGCTCCGCTCAGATAAGAGGACTGACGTGAGAGAAGGAAAGGGCCTGGGGGGAATAAAAAGAAAAGAGAAAAGGGTCTTGAGAAAAAGAGAGAGGAGAGAGACGAAGCAGTTTTTGAGTTATTAATTATATGATGGAATGGCTTACACGCAGCACGAGATGCGAATATTATATGATGAAAATGAGAAACGGCTTAGGAACAGTGATTTGTGTCTGAAGCCGTGTGTAAGCTGTTTGGGTGATGGCTTATGAACAGTGATTTTGGGATGGGTTTTTATATGTATATTGATACGACGGAATGGACTCAACTCTTATCACTCCCTTCTTGTTTCTTTTTAACTCATTTTCTGTGTGTATGAAAAAATATACTTTTGTTTTCCATGAATTTATTCTATTTATAATTGGATTCTTTTCATTCAAATTTTTGAATTAAACATAAATCTTAATTAAGTTCTGTAGTCCAATTTTAATTTGAAAATAATTTGTTGAGATTTGTTAATTTCCTGAATGTTTTTTAAAAATAAAAATTAATTAAAACAAGATTTATTAATTAGAAGACATAATATGAACATTTAAATATTTTTAAAAAAGAGAAAACCACACCAAGGTCCCATTTAAGAAAAATAATACTCTTTCCGGTTCTAAATATAAGACAGAGTTGATTTTTTTTTTTTTTGTTGAAGAGATTAAGGAAGCTAAATAAGTTACTTAATCATATAATATATGGTGTATTCTTAGATTATATCTCAGTTTATTAGTCAAATTAATTAGTTTGAAGAAAAAATAAAAATATTCTAAAGTAATTCAAGTAACTTTTTTAATCTTTTTAAAAAATTCAACTTTGTCTTATATTTAGATCGAAAGGAGTATAAAAAAGTCTCATAAATTGTCAAGTATCTTTCACTTGTTACTTTCACTTGTTACTCACAAGATATGAGCTTTTTTTTTATATATATTATTTATCTTGGTTAGGATTTTGATGTAATTTTTCTTTTAAAAAAAGGAACAAAAATAAAAATAAAGGAAAGAAGGTGTGAGAAATGTGATGAACAGAGATAACTGAAAGACAAAAGGACCCAAAAATCAAAAAGAAGGGGAGAGAATAGAGTGAAGGGAGTTGGTATGAAACTACATCAATGGTTCTGGCAAAAAATTCAATGGTTCTGAAAACCCAAGACGGTGAGTCAGACATCCCGCCGTACATTACGTGTCGTTTTCCGGCTCGTTTCAAGTTAACTCTCCATTCTTAAAAGAAGATAAAGCTCCATTTTTATTAATTTATCCCCCCCTTTTTAACCCAAAATAACTTTAAACTTAATATATTCCTCCAATCATTTTTAAGAGATCTGCCATAAACTATACTATTTTAATAAACAAATATCAATGTTTATTACCAGAGTACTCCCTCCTATCTATAATACAAATCACTTTAACTAATAGAAAAGATAGTTAAATCATTAAATTTATTATAAATTAACAAAAATTTATAACTTTACCTATACTAAATGAGATTTTGAATGGTAAAGAAAAGTACAATAAATTATATTTAAACATTAATTGTAGAGATAAAATTGATAAAAAAATATTAATTGTTTTTCAAGTAACTTTTATATTGTGGACTAACCTATTTTCTTAAAAGTGACTCGTATTGTAGAACGAAGAGTATACTAAAGAGTAATTCCAATTTAAATGATCAAATAATGTACTCCCTTCTAATCCTTAATATATAATATATTTGGGTAGTTGATTTCAGTACTTAATAAAAGATATATTTTTTATATTTATCAATTTTTTTCCTATTTTATCCATATTGATATTTTCTCAACAATAATTAAAGAAAAGATGGAAAAATGGAATTAAAAAAATGACTTGAGTGTTTTGGAAAATACGTGTCATATTAACAAACTTAATTAGCTTTTTTAATATAACCAAATTATGTAGATATGACTTATATTAAGGTCCCAAAAAGAGTATTTTGGAAAAACAGTCACGCATGTTTGTTATTAAAGGTTGATAGGGGAATAACGAAACTTGATAAACAATTCACAACTCATTTTTTTGGGAATAACTGGTTTAAATTTTGCAAATTCAAAAGTTCCTTTTCCATATTTTTCCCTTTTTCCTAATAAATAATCAATTTTAATTTTTACTCCTATATAAATTAAATAATGAGATGAGTATCATTTTATATTGTCCAGAAGTTTGTTTTTTCTTGTGGACTAAGACTTTCCTTCTAAATGCTATATGTTTTAATTTTAATATTATTTGACTATCTAAGAAACTTGTTAACTAATTCATCACCTTTTATTATAAATTCCACATAGACTATTTTAAGATTTTAGAAGCGTTAATTAACTTGAATTAAAAAATTTAATCTATAAAAAACTGTTAAATTCAAAGTTTATTCTTTAAATTTGTAGATAATCTATAGAGTAGTGTGAGTCGCAAAAAAAGAAAGAAAGAAGAGTTCACATAATATGAATAATTCAATTATTCAAATTAAAATAAACTACTGGTACTATCAAAGTTGGGAATTGAAGGCTGACGACATCCTTTTGCTGCTCTCTGATGAGACTATGAAGTTTAGTAAATGAATTGGCCAACTTAATTCTCTAGGAATATTCAATATAATTAAAATATTAAAATATAGGAATAATGTCATTGCTAAATCTAAGTCTATGGAATATTTGTATTGTTCAATTTCGCTGTCACCGAATGTCACGCAACAGACTGAGATAAGATAACGTCATTTTGTTAGCCAACTCAGTAACGTACATGTGGACATCGATAGGTCTCATCCTCGTCTTATATTTTATTTTGAGAAAATGTCACTCAAATCTCAAGAAAAATAAAAAATATCAAAATTTTTTTAACCCCAATATCAAAAAATCTACTGAAAAAAAATTCTGTAAAATTATACCTTAACCCGTAGTTATATTTGAGATTTACTGTGATCACCAAACAGCACTCTATTTTATCTCATGACTTTATAATTTGTTGGGTTAAGTTACATTTAACATTGCAAATTACTTTTCTATTAGAACTTACTATTCTAAAATAATTTTTGATACATCCAACATTACTTTTTAGGGTTAAGGAACAAATTTACCAACCAACTATTAGGCCAGGAGCGCTGAGCACAAAAAAATTTTAAGAAGACCAAATATGCCAACAAACAATTGAATTTGTCAAATGGGCACAACACCGTTACTTCCTCTCTAACTCCGTCTGGGTCAATGAAATTGAGAGGAAAAAATTGCCCACGTGGGACAACACGTGGCCTGGGTGAGAGGAATAAACCATGGAACCAATTAGGTTCTGCCTGAAGGCGAACACAAAGAGGGCAGATGCTGGATACAGAGCTAAAAACAGAAAATCAAAGTTAATGCTAGAAACAGGGAGCTAAGAACAGAAAATCAGAGTTAATGCTGGATACAGAGAGCTAAAAAGAGAAAATCAGAGTTGCGCCGCGAGCTTGAGTCCTGGAGATGGAGGCTTGAAAGGAAGGAATCGGGTGGAACGAGACGGACAACACCACCACCGTCGACGACTTCTCACCGTCACCACCACACACCGACCTTCTTCTTCAACTTTTACCTTCTCCGGCGAACAGAGGCACCACGACAGACTGAAGAAAGACAAGCTCAGAATCAAGAGGGAGGACGGAAGACAGGCCGCAAGCTTTAGGAACCAGAGCACTTCACCGCCATCGCCGTTTCCTCTCCACCGTCGGAATTGCTTCACCTTTACTCACCACCGCCAGAGACATCACAGATACAGAGTAGCGTAGCAGCGAAATTGCAGAGAGAGAGCTTCGGTCGGAGAATGGAGAGGACGAAGCTTCACTCACCATCATCATCGCTCCCTCACCATCAGAAGCACCACCGCCATCAGACCTTCCCAACAACTCCGACCATCTCCGTCAACTTTACCGTCGGCGTTCTCTATTTCCACCATTAACCCATCATTCCATCGTCTCATCTCGGTTGCTTGATTCCTCTACACTTAAACACGATAGCCTCACTAGTTCCTTTCATTTTTTCTCAGACCCGAAAGAGACCCATTCTCATTTTCTCCATTGATTTGGCCACATACTCGTTTTTTTTCTCATGGATTTCTGTTGTGGTGTACAAGCTATGGATTTCTTCAATCAACTCGCGACTTGATTGACGAAGAATAAATCGGCGCGATCTCCGCTTCCCAACGCCAGAGGTACGAGTTGTCCCAGGTGGGCAATTTTTTCTTCTCAATTTCATTGACCCAGACGGAGTTATAGAGGAAGTAACGGTGTTGTGCCCATTTGACAAATTCAATTGTTTGTTGGCATATTTGGTCCTCTTAAAATTTTTTTGTGCCCAGCACTCCTGGTCTAATAGTTGGTTGATAAATTTACTCATTAACCCTTACTTTTAAATTATTTTTTCAACAGCACTCAATATTTTAAAGTTTTTTTTGTGTGTGTGTGTGTGATTTTACCACTATAACATTTTTTTAATGTACAACAAATTCCCTTGGTTTATATTTATTAAATAAATGCTTTAAAATGTTGAATACACAACTAATCACTCTTGGATGAGAATCATTAGAAGAAATATCTCATGGTGATGACTGATGAGTGCAAGTTAACTTTAAAGTTTTCTCCCAAAATATTTTTATTAAGAGATAAGGTGTAATTTTAGCAACGATTTTTTTTTTTTTTTTTTATGAGTGTCTAGCATAATTAAATTTTGAAGAATGTAAAAGTAGATATAATCTTAATGTTACAATTTTATTCATCTCGTTAAATTGACTCAGACGTTTATTATGACGCTGGTGGAAGAATAAGTGAGCCTCACGTCAAAACTTAATTATGTTAGATACTCGTGATGAAAAACTTTGTTATTAAAATGGGTTAAGGTGTAAAAATACACATGTTTTTTGGTCAGAAGAGTGCTCAATAGAAAATGTTTTTTGAGGTGCAAAAATGACTACTAGTTACAAATTAGGTGCAAAAATATTGTTTGACCGTTAAATTTGACTATTTTTGCTGATTAGACGATGACGTGACTTTCAAGGTGCAAAAATATACATGTGGTTTGGTCGAAATAGTGCCCAATACCATTTGTTTTTGTTTTTGTTTTTGTTTTTTTTATTACTTTATTATTTGATTCCTTATTAACTTATTAATATTAATTAAATAAAAATTCATTATTATTAATATAAACTGAATCTAAATACTTAACAATATTAGTCTAATTTGATTTTTTTAATTGAATTCACAAAAAGAAAAAAAAAATTATCTTAAAGAACAAAATGTTTGTTATGCTTAGTATCTTTAGTTTTGTAAAATCTATTGAAAAAAATTCTGTAAAATTACACCTTAACCCCTAGTTATATTTGAGATTTACTGTGATCACCAAACATCACTCTATTTTATCTCATAACTTTATAATTTGTTGGGTTAAGTTACATTTAACACTGCAAATTACTTTTCTATTAGAACTTAGTATTCTAAAATAATTTTTGATACATCCAACATTACTTTTAAATTATTTTTTCAGCGCTCAATATTTTAATTTGTGTGTGTGTGTGTAATTTTACCATTATAACTTTTTTTTTTTAATTTACAACAAATTCCCTTGGTTTATATTTATTAAATAAATGCTTTAAAATGTTGAATACACAGCTAATCACTCTCGGATGAGAATCATTAGAAGAAATATCTCATGGTGACGAGTGCAAGTTAACTTTAAAGTTTTCTCCCAAAATATTTTTATGGTTAAAGTATACGTTTGGTCCTTTATATTTGCCTCTGGTATCATTTTAGTCTATTAAGTTTGTAAAGTACACGTTTGGTCCCTGAAAGTTAACACCGTTAGTTTAACTTAACGGAAAATACTAACTCAACAATTTTTAGCGATGACTGTGCAATTAAATGCTGACCAAACATGCTTATATGTTAGTATTTTAATAAATTAATATTTTAAATCCTATTAATTGAAAAATATTTAATTTTTACGGACTATTATACGGTTTTTCACTGTTTGTATAGATTAAATACTTTTTTTTTTTGTCTTTGAAGATTAAATATTTTTCAACTAATTGGATTTAAAATATTAGTTTATTAAAATACTAACATATAAGTATGTTTCGTCAGCATTTAATTGCACAGTCATCGCTAAAAATTGTTGAGTTAGTATTTTCCGTTAAGTTAAACTAACGGTGTTAACTTTCAGGGACCAAACGTGTACTTTACAAACTTAAGGGACTAAAATGATACCAGAGGCAAACATAAAGGACCAAACGTATACTTTAGCCTATTTTTATTAAGGGATAAGCTGTAATTTTAGCAACGATTTTTTTTTTATGAGTGTCTAGCATACTTAAATTTTGAAGTATGTAAAAGTAGATATAATTAACTGTTGCTTTTTATGTTGTAAATGTGGTTTTTTCTGTTGTAAAAGCCCTCTATACGCTTAGGACTTGAGTTTGAACGAAAATCTAGGTTTTTAAAGTTTGTTGTAACTGTTGATTTTTAAGTTGTAAATGTAGTTTTTTCTGTTGTAAAGGCCCTCTGTAAGCTTAAGACTTGAGTTTGAACGAAAATCCAGGTTTTTAATGTTTGTTGTAAGTGTTGCTTTTTATGTTGTAAATATGGTTTTTCCTGTTGTAAAGACCCTCTGTCAATTTATGACTTTTTTTTTTTTGATATAAATCAATTTAGGACTTGAGTTTGAACGAAAATCCAGGTTTTTAAAGTTTGTTGTAAGTGTTGCTTTTTATATTGTAAATATGGTTTTTTCTGTTGTAAACGCCCTCTTTAAGCTTAGGACTTGAGTTTGAACGAAAATCCAGGTTTTTAAAGTTTGTTGTAAGTGTTGTTTTCTATGTTTTAAATGTGGATTTTTCTGTTGTAAAGGCCCTCTGTAAGCTTAGGACTTGAGTTTGAACGAAAATCCAGGTTTTTAAAGCTTGTTGTAACTGTTGCTTTTTATGTTGTAAATGTGGCTTTTTCTGTTGTAAAGGCCCTCTGTAAGCTTAGGACTTGAGTTTGAACGAAAATCCAGGTTTTTAATGTTTGTTGTAAGTGTTGCTTTTTATGTTGTAAATGTGGTCTTTTCTGTTGTAAAGGCCCTCTGTAAGCTTAGGACTTGAGTTTGAGTGAAAATCCAGGTTTTTAATGTTTGTTGTAAATGTTGTTTTTTATGTTGTAAATGTGGCTTTTTCTGTTGTAAAGGCCCTCTGTAAGCTTAGGACTTGAGTTTGAACGAAAATCCAGGGTTTTAAAGTTTGTTGTAAATGTTGTTTTTTA
The DNA here is from genome assembly GCA_025563575.1 of Acacia pycnantha. Classification (NCBI taxonomy): domain Eukaryota; kingdom Viridiplantae; phylum Streptophyta; class Magnoliopsida; order Fabales; family Fabaceae; genus Acacia; species Acacia pycnantha. Next base: position 2,304,667 of record JAMWYP010000035.1, read on the forward strand.
TTTTGTAAATGTGGCTTTTTCTATTGTAAAGGCCCTCTGTAAGCTTAGGACTTGAGTTTGAACGAAAATCCAGGTTTTTAATGTTTGTTGTAAGTGTTGTTTTTTATGTTGTAAATGTAGCTTTTTCTGTTGTAAATGCCCTCTGTCAGCTTAGGAATTGAGTTTGAAATAAAATCCAGGTTTTTAAAGTTTGTTGTAAGTGTTGCTTTTTATGTTGTAAATGTGACTTTTTTCTGTTGTAAAGGCCCTCTGTAAGCTTAGGACTTGAGTTTGAAAGAAAATCCAAGTTTTTAAAGTTTGTTGTAAGTGTTACTTTTTATGTTGTAAATGTGGCTTTTTATGTTGTAAAGGTCCCCTGTAAGCTTAGGACTTGAGTTTGAACGAAAATTCAGGTTTTTAATGTTTGTTGTAAGTGTTGCTTTTTATGTTGTAAATGTGGCTTTTTTCTATTGTAAAGGCCCTCTGTAAGCTTAGGACTTGAGTTTGAACGAAAATCCAGGTTTTTAAAGTTTGTTGTAACTGTTGCTTTTTATGTTGTAAATGTGACTTTTTCTGTTGTAAATTCCCTTTATAAGCTTAGGACTTGAGTTTGAACAAAAATCCAGGTTTTTAAAATTTGTTGTAAATGTGACTTTTCCTCTTGTAAATGTAGTTTTTCCTTAATGTTTATGTATTTGTTAAGGTTAAAAAAAATATATATATATTTGTTAATGTATATATATATTAAAGGAACCAAGTAGCCCAACTGGTGGACCATTTGGTCCCATGTGTGTGTGAGGGGTGGGGGTTCGAATCCCACCCCTTACACTTCAATGAATTTAAGTTTTTTCAAAAAAAAGAACCTACTCCCAAGAAAAAAAAAACCATCCCCTCGCCGTCGGCCGGCCCTCCAGTGGCCGTCACTGCCACCGGAGGGCCGGCAAGGGTATTTTTATTTTTTATGATTTATTTAAAACTAAGGGCAAAAAGTAGTTTCACCCGAATTTGTATATCCCTCATAGGTCCTTGGTACTTCTAAGTCTTTTTACAAATTCAACGGACTTCTGAGGGTTTTGCAAATTCAAATGGTTTTTATTTAGAATTTTCCCTATAATCTTTTAAAATGTTACAATTTTATCCATCTCGTTAAATTGACTCAAACGTTTATTATGAGGCTGGTGGAAGAATAAGTGAGCCTCACGTCAAAACTTAATTATCTTAGATACTCATGATGAAAAACTTTGTTATTAAAATGGGTTAAGGTACAAAAATACACATATTTTTTGGTCAGAAGAGCACTCAGTAGCAAATGTTTTTTTGATGTGCAAAAATGATTACTAGTTACATATTAGGTGCAAAAATACTGTTTGACCGTTAAATTTGACTTTTTTTGCTGACTAGACAATTACGCGACTTTCAATGTGCAAAAATATACACGTGGGGTTTGGTCAAAATAGTGCCTAATACCATTTGTTTTTGTTTTTGTTTTTTTTATTACTTTATTATTTTGATTCCTTATTAACTTATTAATATTAATTAAATAAAAATTTAAATATTCCTAATTTGATTTTTTTAATTGAATTCACAAAAAAAAAAAAAATCTTAAAGAACAAAATGTTTGTTATGCTTAGTATCTTTAGTTTTGTTTGTATTTATATCAACTCTGCTCTATATTCAAGTATTTTTTTTTTTCTTTCATGAAATTAACTGAAGCCTATGTCTATGCTTTTTTGAATCCAGTTGTAGATATCATATGCCAGTAATACATGTAGTCTTTTTTCTCTTAACTTTTGTTTGACAAGCTGCTATAAGTTTTCATTGAGATCCTTAATTTGAATACTAATATTGTCCTATAAAAATTCAGAATTTATTTGAAGATTCAAACATTTTAATGATCTTGATTTATAATATCAGATAAGTTTTACAGTGTCAAATATAAATAAATTAGAAACCAATATTTATATTCTATTTTTCAATATTTCAAAAATGAAAATGAAATAAAAAATAATTATATACTTATATTATAATAATAATAAATATTGTTAATAAAAAATTTCAAACAAAGAAAAGAAACAAAAGAAAGCCACATCAGCATCCAGTCAGTAAAAAAATTCAAACTAATGGTTAAACAGTATTTTTGAATCTAAATAAATTACTTGGTGTTGGGCGCTCTTTTGACCAAACCATATGTGTATTTTTGTACCTTTGAAAGCCACGTTATCATCCAGTCAGTAAAAAAAAGTCAAACTTAACAGTCAAAGTCAAACTTAATAGTTAAACAATATTTTTACACATAATTTGTAACCACGCACGTAGTTACTTTTGCACCTCGAAAAAGCACTTGTTGCTGGGTGTTTCTCTTACCAAGGCACATGTGTATTTTTACACCTTAACTCTATTAAAATTACATCTTATCCCTCCTATTAAATACATAGATATGGGAAATAACCAATTGAATTATTATTTTTTAGGGAAAATCTCTATAAAAAATACCATTTAAATTTCAAAATCTTAAATAATAAATTTTTCAAGAAAAAAAGTTGTCAATTTCTTTAATGTGTTTTATTAATCCAATTTTTATTATATAGGATTTTAATGTTTAAATGATTTTTTGTCATTATTTTATTTTTAATTAGTTATGAGTTAAGTACGGCGGGAGTAATTAATAATTAATTAAAAAAATGAAGGAAGGAATGAATGAAAGAATGAGAGTGGGAAAGAATGAAAGAGAGGACAGGAAAAGCAGGGAAATGAAGGGGAAGTACAAGAAGAGGACAGGCTTTAGAGCAGAGACAATAGGGGCCAACTGAAACGCTGTACTACTTGCCCCTCCCATTCATCACTCCCTTCTCTTTTTTTTTTTTGATAACTAAAAAAGTTTTGGAGGGGTTCGACATCAGTCCCCCACCAAGGCCAGGGCACGATCTTGCCTTTATGAGTAATACTTAAATTCACGATTAAGGTTCCAACCTACCTAGCTACATGTCACTTTGTTGTTAAAAATCTTTTTTAGGTAAATTTGCAGCTTACTCTCTCTAATCGTGATTATAATGCAATAACTAATAAATGTTTTTAGTCCTTTTTATAGAGTGCTTGTAAGTTTCTAAGGTGCATTTAATTTACTTTTTTATGTCTGCCCATATTTAATAAGGATAGTAGGAGATAATACTAATTTATATGATATTTAAGTTTAGGGTAGTTAGTAGGGATAATATTTGAAATTACTTAAATTTAAAGACAACATTAACGTTTTAAATTAATTTTATTGGTTTGTGAAAATTAGTAGTTTGTTTCTTATAATAAAGACTAAAAGGAGTAGCTCTTAAATTAATTAGAGAACGTCATTATTATTTATACAAGGGAATTATTACAAAGTTTTGAAGAAGAGGAAGTTGAGAAATTATAGAAGCGATGAGATATTAAAAAAGAAAACTTTAAAAAATAATAATAATAATAATATTCTTTTTAGAGTTTTCTTTACTAATTTTCCCCCTAATTATTTATCCATTCAAAAATCCGATAATAATTGAGAAACATGCAATGACAGTAAGAAATGAAAACATGTTTATTGTTTATACTTGTTAGTAATAACTATAAATAAACCACGATTAAAAAAAAACTATTTTTAAATACTCCTATCGCTATTCCAACCAAACACAATAAGTTTATAGTTTATACTCCTCAGAGGTTAAAGTGCAAAAAGACACATGTTTTTCCCGAAAGCATACTCAACATCAAATGTTATTTTAGAATGCAAAAGTGACTATGTGGTTACAAAAGTTGTGTAAAAATACCCATTAACCGTGAGTTTGACTTTTTTTGTATTTTTAATGCTGACATAGACGATGACTCAGCTAATTTTCATTCCAGCTAGAAGTAAAAAACTAGAGAAAATTACAGAAAAGAACATAGATATTTTGGAAATTACAATTCAACCCTTCTCTCTTTCAATCTCAATCTTACCCATTGGTCCGTCCATCTCCGCCTCCTCACCATCGTTGCCGCCTTTCTGTAAGTTTTAAAATTATCTGGTCCATTTTCTATAATTTTCTCCAGTTATCCACTGCCACTTAGGTTGAAATTTAACTGAGTTATGGTCAATGAATATTTTTACTTCACTTTTATAACCACATAATTATTTTTAAAAAAAACAATTAAAGTTTAATAAACTTTTAAGAAAACTACATATACATTTATATACCATCACCCTGCTTCTCAGTAATTTGTCCCTTGTTTAAAAGTTAAAACTTCATGACAATTCACTCCACTTATATTTAAAAATGAGAAGTAATGAATAAATTTGGGAGGCTGCAACAACAGGAGCAGGAGCACAGGCTTGTCCCATAGCTCATGCTCCAACGCCTCAGTGAGATTTGGTCTGATCCTTTTCACAGTCATCTACACCCTACCCTCCTCTTCCTATATCATTGCTCTCTGCCACCCCCTCCCCCTTTTCCTTTTCCCTCACTCTCTCCTCTATCCTTCCTCTCTTTCCTCGTCCTCATTATATTCCTATTACTCTTATTCAAATATATCATTATAATAAAACAACCCATATAATTTTCAATCAATATGCATGTGCAACACATTAAACTACTTTAATTAATATATAAGGTTTTATTTTTGTTGTTAGTATAGAATTCTTAATATAAGATTTTTATATTTATTGGAGGCAGTGTAACTTAGTGTTTATGTAAAGCCATATTATCTACGATGATTTATAAGTGATATACTCCCTCAAATCCTAATTATAAGATTTAGTTGACTTTTTTGAAGGGATTAAGGAATCTAATTAAATTACTTTAGAGTATTTATATTTTCATTTTTTCCTTTAAACTAATTAGTTTGACTAATAAACTAACATATAATCTAAAAATATACAACATATGAAATAATTAAGTAACTTATTTAGCTTCCTTAATCTCTCCGAAAAAAGTCAACAAGATCTTATAATTAGGATCGAAGGTAGTAACTGTTTTCAAATTATGCATGATTTATGTGACTCTTATATGTTATATTACCTCCAATCTTTAATCTTACTAATTTGAGTAAATTAATGAAGATAATTTTGTTAATAATTTTTAGTAAATATAGGTTGATTTTCTAGAAATATCATCTTTAATCATAATTACCCTCAAATTGAAATTTCTTGATGTGTGCGTTTAATATGAATACTTTGGGGAAAATTATAAATTTAGGAGATAAAATGGATATGGGTCTTAATCTTATATTTAAAACTAAATTTAATCTCCGACTAACTTTTATATCAAGTACTAGAGATAATATACAATTTGATAAACGAGTTGACTCTAAATCAAACTCTAATTATTTCTTATCCCATGTTTAACAAGTCCTACCACTTACAATTTAAAATTATTGATGAAAATGTTTATAATTTTAATATTATATATAAGGATTGTGGGATTCACTAAAATGAAAAATAATGATTAAATATCAGATAATTTTTTTTAATAAATAAATATATTAAATATGAGAAAATTAGATCTTCTATAAGACCAAAGTCATTCTCTATAAATAAAAAAGGCCTAATAACTGAAATGTCCTCCAGACAAGTAATTTGCCTTGTTTTGAAGTCATAACTCACACGATCAAAAAAAAAAAAGTCATAACTCATAAATAAAAAAATTTAGTATAAAGACAAAAGAGATATAAGAGTCAGATTCATGTGTAAGAACCATGGTTTGTGAAACCGGAGCGGACCGGCCGATTCAGACCGGGAACCGGTCCGGTTTGATGCAAAACCGGTTTGACCCGGTAAACCCGGGTTGACCCGGTGAAACCGGTGTAAACCGGCCGGGTTACAGGGTCAACCCGGTTCCAGTAATTTTTTTTTTTTTAAAATTTTTTATTTTTAAAGGTAATCTGATTTGAATATCTGAATATGTCACAAGTATTGAAGTATATGGTTATTTTACTACTGATCTAAAGTATTAAAATGATATATAGTACTCCCTCTGGTCTTTATTATAAGACATCAACTAACAAATTTCATAAACCAATAAAAGTAGTCAAAGTCAATAAAGTTGCCCTACACTTTAAGTAACTTCCAATTTTTTTATACCTCACCGGTCTAACCCGAGCTGACTCCGGTCTGAGCCACTAACCCTTAACCCAGTACCCCACCGGTTCAGTCACCAGTCCAAGTTTCAGAACCAAAACTAATGTGACTACAATATTCCTTTCGAATTTAGGCATTTAATGTTTTTTGAATATAGATTGTGTTGGATTAATTTAGGAAACGGTTGACCTGTTTGAAATGGGCAGATTACTGTAGAGTGGAATGACGGAGCAAGGGATGCTAATTATGGAATAACTCGCACACACTTGAAGGTAGAAAGCACTAAAAATTATGGGAATAATAAATAATTAACAGTCAAATCATTGGTCAAACCTAAGCCCAAAACCAAGAACCCCCGGCTTACGTGGCAATTCCAAGAACCCCAGGCCGTAGCAGCAGCGTCTCTACTTCCCTCTTTCAGACCATTAGAGACAAAAAAACTCAAGCACCAACAGCTAGTTCGGTTCATTTGTGACTGCCCGGTTCTGTCTGGTTAACTATCCCTGAACTTCCCTAATAACGACCCCACTTTGTCCCGCAACTAAGCTCGAGAAATCAAACCCATGCACAAGGGCATTTTCGGCATTCCACTATTCCCCTCGCACCTCTTGTACTCCCATCTCTGCCCTTTTAAAGGTTTTTCACTCAGGAACTTCTACCCCAAACAGTACTATTCTCTCGCTAGCTTCTTTGCTTTCCATATTTTCCGATTATTATTTGCCTTCCCATATGGATCCCGAAACATTCACCTCCAGCATCTTCAAGTGGGAACCACGCACCATCCTCTCAACTTCCGCGCTTAACCGCGCTCCGCTTCTCGAGTACACCATGGCTCCGCCGGCGCCGCCCTCCGCCGCCGTAGTTAGGGGTTTCAGCAGGGAGGTAACAGGGCTGGATGAGTTGTTCCAAGCTTACGGGATTCGCTACTACACGGCGGCTAAGATAGCCGAGCTTGGTTTCACCGTGAGCACTCTCGTCAACATGAAAGACGATGAGCTTGACGAGATGATGAGCAGCCTCTCTCAGATTTTCCGTTGGGATCTCCTCGTTGGGGAACGTTACGGCATCAAAGCCGCCGTGAGAGCCGAACGAAGACGTATCGATGAAGAGGATTTACGGCGTCGTAACCTTCTCTCCACGGACACCACCACCGGCACCACCATCGCACTTGACGCTCTCTCCCAAGAAGGTGATGAACCCACTTAACCACTCATTTCCCTTCATTTTTATATTCTCTTCTTTTCATGGAGAAATTGTTCAAATATTGTGCCCGTAGTCAACTTTATATACTGAATGTTTAAGGTAAGAAGACTTTGAGGAATTATCATTTTCAGTTATTGTAAATAGAAACATAAAACTAGAGCGCGAAGAGAAATTAGAAAGAATTGAACTGACTTCCTATATTACTGTTATATTAAACTACTGTTGTTGATGAAGTGGGCTTACAAACATCACTGTTTAATTTGATATTTTATGAACAATACTGTAGATAATGTACTAAATAATTATTGTCGTATTAAGTTGCTAGTGTTGCCGTTGACCGTGATGGTGACAACGCATGTGTATCGATATATATGTATGTAGGGTTGTCGGAGGAACCGGTGGTGCAACAAGAGAAAGAGGCGGGAGGCAGCACGTGGGAGGTGATTGCGGTGACGGAGAGGAGGAAGCAGCAGCGGAGGAGAACGAAGACGGCGAGGATGATGAAGACAATTCAGCGCCACAACGACGATGAGAACGACGATGCGGAAGATGACGGCGAAGCAGAAGACATGAATGAAGAAGGAATGAACATCAATGGAGGATGCGAGAGACAGAGAGAGCACCCGTTCATCGTGACGGAGCCTGGGGAAGTGGCACGGGGCAAGAAGAACGGCCTGGATTATCTCTTCCACCTCTACGAACAATGCCGTGAGTTCTTAATCCAAGTCCAGAACATGGCCAAGGAACGCGGCGAGAAATGTCCCACCAAGGTGAAAAAAACAACCCAATGTCTCAAACTCAACTCAAAAAATCTCTTTATTTTGTTCTGTCCATTTTCGCTTCTCTCAAACTCTCAGTCATGGGTACTTCAAATATTAACATTGCCACAACTTCGAGACGTTCCAAGAAACACGTGACAAAGACAGGGCCATCTGGCCGGGCCCCGCAACGTCGAATTTTAACCCATTGAACCGCGGGTTAAAACGATGCACCACAAGGATCCTCCGAGTACCCCCCTTACTTTATATGTACCCTTCTTGTGCTAAATATAGAAGTAGCAGCTACATAGATCCATTGCATAGGGTTAAATTAGGTATTTAAGAGAAATCAACACATATGAAATATTAAAATAAGAATTAATTGCTCATCTTTCATTGATTATATTAATACTTCAAATAATATTATCATATAACTAATTAACTAATTTCTTGAATTATAAATAACTAATTTGATGGGGGAGTGGGTTGGGAGCTGACACGTGGAAGGTGCAGGTGACAAACCAGGTGTTTAGGTACGCGAAGAAGGCAGGAGCGAGCTACATAAACAAGCCTAAGATGCGACATTACGTGCACTGCTATGCGTTGCACTGTTTAGACGAGGAGGTGTCGAATGAACTGAGGATGAGGTACAAGGAGAGAGGTGAGAACGTGGGCGCGTGGAGGCAGGCCTGTTATAAGCCGCTGGTGGTCATAGCGGCGCGTCAGGGTTGGGACATTGATACCATCTTCAACGCCCATCCTCGTCTCTCCATTTGGTATGTCCCCACCAAGCTCCGTCAACTTTGTCACTCCGAGAGGAACAGTGCCGCCGCCGGAGCTTCCAGTTCTGTCTCTGTTGTAGGCGGTCACCTCCCTTTCTGACCTTCCTTCACCAACGTAGCCGCCTACTTCTTTTGCTCTCTAGTTTAGGACCTCAATCTCCACCCTTGGATCACCTCTTTTCTTTAATTTTCTATTAATATTTACTTTGTTGTGAAAATGTAACCTATATGTGTGTGTTTAAACTTGCTCTATATATCCCCATCCCATGGCTTCGGACCTTACGCTGGTGTTAAATATGTCTCGCGACTAATGTTCATATATATAGCTTCCAATTAACGAACAGTCCAAAATTAGATCTATACGAAGCAACATGCATTGATGTATTCTAATTCTAGTTGGAACAAAAGTGGTTATCGGGTGCTCTGATCTGAAAGCTTGTATACCTATGTAACAAGTGTTTTGTTGGAGGTACGCATTCGGTGCTAATGACAGCACTGAATTTCTTATTAATGAAATTAACTATTTAAATTTAATCCGAACAGTCTTATAAAAACATAATCAAAAGGGTCTTAATTAAAATATTATATCTATTTTAAATTTTATACCCATTAAAATATTGTTTAAAAAGTAAAGATACAAATTAAATGTGCCCAGCTGGAATCTTTTTTTGGTATCCCACCCGGTTCATCAAAACCTTCGACTCCGACTAATATGAATTTCTCTCTGCATTGGGCTCACGATCATGAGAGAAGAGCTTCCAACACCATTTTCTCTATTTCCACGCCTCGAATTGAGGACGCTTGGAACTAAGGACATGGTGGTGGGAGAGCAAGTCCCTTATCACTTGCTCCCAATGATGTTGGTCCAGGTGTAATCTTTTTTTTTTTTTTTTTTGATACAAGGCGAGGGGAGGGGGATCGAACTCAGGACCTAAGGGGGGAAACAATTCCCAATACCACTACACTACTGGTAGTGCTGGTGGTCCAGGTGGAATCTGATGAGGTTGGGATGTTTATCACTTCGATTAGGAGGTGGGCTTAAATTTGAACAATTTTTTTTTTTTTTTGATATAATTAATACAAGGGGTTCCCTCATGTAAGAAAAGGCATTTGAAATGGGCTTTACCAGAGCCCGTTGGGTTCTCGCATTTGAATTCTGGACAATAACCTGTTCTTCCCTTCCTACCCAACGTGTCAGAGACTTTTTCCTTTTTGAGCACGTATCACAGAGACTTTGCTTCTTAGGTTTACGATAGACGCATTCAATTAATTGCTTTGCTATGACAAATATTGAATATTACTTACAAAAATTTCAATTAAACCATCAATACTATGCCAATGAGCTTGTAATATAGTACTTATAGGAACACTTTTTACACTATAAAAAATGTTCCTATAATTAGAACCGGAAGAAGTAGTATAAATGAAAACTCATTATAAAAGGGAGGTCGGGAGTTTAATCCCGTTTATAACTTAATATTCTTAGTGTCTCGGGGTTAATACAATCTCTTATTCTTTAAATTTACTTTCATTTTAGTTTTTATCTCTCAAGTTTTAGATCATATATTTTGGTCCCTTAAGAAGTAAAATGGGTTAGATTTGTATGAAATTATAGGAATTAGTGTTTTAAACATAATGAAATTTAAAGAATCAAAACCAAAATAAGAATAAACTTGAAACATCAAAGTCCGTTTGGATCGAAGAAAATCAGGAGAGGGAAAAGGAAAATTGGCATTTTCCAGTGGCGGCGCGCGTCTGGTTCAAATTTTCCCACGAGGAAGAGAAGTACCAGGGAGGAGGAAGAGAAGCAGTGCGCCGTGCACACTTGGAGTGTGCATCATGCACACACGACTTACACACACTCGAGTGTGCATCAGGCACACTCCAGGAGTGTGCACGACTTACACACTGGATGAGTTCACAGTTGTTTGTCTAGTGAATGTGTGCGTGACATTATTTAAAATAATATTTTTTTAAAAGGGAAAAATGATATTTTTTTTCTTATTTTCCTACCTTATTTTCTTTCAACCAAACAACAATTTTCTTATCAACCTATTTTCTTTTCCAGTGCGAACCAAACGTATAGAGGCAAAATATTTTCCATTCCATTCCATTCCCACCTTTTCTTTGATCCAAACGGGGCCTAACATGAAAAACATTGACAGTGTGACATTATGGATACCAAAGATTTAGCATACCTAGATCGAGTTAATAACAAATACTGTATTTAAGATTCTTTTTCAATCATTTTACAATCATATACAGTTCACTGTCTGGAAAAATTGTCAAATTATCTAAAAAGGAAGGAAATTTGTAGGATACGTGAACCAATCTGCTTTGACCCAAATTAAATTTATGGGAAAAAGTTATTATACATTATTAATTTAATTTATTTTTTTATTTTATCGTAATAAATTTTAATTTAATTGATTAGATCGCTCTTAATTGTATTTTTTGTTATGTAATTTAATTTAATCTGTATTTTAAATTTCAAATTATTTTAATAATAATTCTTAATACCATCAAATCAAGATATTTACTGCTGCCTCAAGTGCATGCAGCTGCATAAAAGTGACACCTGAAGTAAAGAACTAGATTGAAGTATTCTTCTAATTTTAATATAAGAGCGATTTAATTAATTTGGGTATATTTAAGAAGCTAAATAAATCAGTTAATTATACTAATATAACATGATGTAATTTTCTTTAAATGTCTTGATATAACATTAAATTACATATTAATTTATAGCGTTAGATAAATTAGTTTGTGAAAAAAAATGATAAATATGAAAGTTAAAATAAATAATAGTTTTATATTTAAGTCTAAATTTGATTGTTAACTTTTTCTTATGTTAAGCAACGTTGAAGTACCACTCTCGTCTTTATTATAAATCCAATTTGATCAAATCTCATATACCAATAAATAGGAGTTAAGGTATTTAATATGTCTTAAATTGATTTATTTTTCTAAATTTACTCTTATTTGATAATAAGTATTACAAGAAAGATGCTATTAATACATTTTTTCTCATATATTCAATAGGGGTAAAAATTCTTTTCTCCTCCTTCTCTCTTCTGCACTTCCCCTCCCTCACCGCATGCTCCCTCTCGCCGGTGGCTTGTACTCACAAGCCGCCGGTGAGTACCCCTTTTTTTGTGGCACAGATGAGTCAGAGAGGTAGTTTAGAGTCCAGATCTTGGATCTGTGGTCTTCTTTCTTTGAGTTCCGTCGGATGTGGCCATCTCCCGTCCTTGTGGCGAGCCCTCTCTTCTCCTTCTCCAGATCTGATATGTGGAGGTGAGATTTATCTATTTTTTGTTGCTTTTTTGTGGTACTGGGTTTTGTGGTGGTGTTCTTATCTCAAGAAATAAACAAATCTGTAAGATCTATGTTCAAATCCTCTTGGTTGGCTAACTGTTTGGACGTTATTAGATCCGATTATCACTTGATAGCTCGGATCTGCGTTCTTGGGGGAAGATCTAAAGAGGTGTTGCTTGGTGTGTGGTCAAGGTCACCAGATCTGATTCAACAATGGAGCAGAAGTGTTCTTCAGGACATCATGGGTCTTCTTTCGTCTGAGGTTGGGTTTTCCGTGTTCTTTTCTCCAATATGGGGAATCTGTACAGCTGCTCTAATTGCAGCTCATGCTTATAAGGAGGTGTGCCCGTTTGGGTGGGTTTTCCAACCAACACTTTCTTGCTTGTCACTTCTAATCTTGGATATTGAGGAGGCTACTTTTGTCCATGATTCTATTTCTATTCTTAAATATTTTATGTACGGTGATTTGACTATTTCTTTGTATTTGATGTATTTTGTTGTTGTATTGGATTTGACATTGTTTGCTTGAATCCAGGTGTTGTATTTGTTTGTAGTGTTTGTAGTATTAATATAATTATCTTTTCCGAAAAAAAAAAGGGGTAAAATTGAAAATCATTAATGGCTCTTAAAGTGGACTTGTAATTAGAGTAAATAGTTTTGGACCGACTGAATTATAATTAGGAGTTTAGGACCCCCGAGGGGGCAATGGCGGAGCCACATGGGTTTTTATGGGTGCAAGTGCATCCACAAAAGTTTTAGAACATATATATTTTGAAGGAGCTATTCAACAAGATGCACCAATAGTCTAGTGGTAAAATAATGTCCTGTCACAAAAAACACCCAGGTTCGAATCCCATTATGCGCATAATATGCTTTTACTTTTTGCTACGCAATCATCATTCGTTTTAATTGTTTCTGCCACAAATTTTGGTAAAAAATTACAACAAAATACCCACTATTTCCATCTTTTTATATATTTTTAAAAATTATAAATTAAATACATTTATCATATATAATTTCACTCTTAATTATAAATTAATCCTAACAATAAAAATTAGAATATTACAAAAGTCGTTGAGCTCATAGGAGCATCATCTCTGTTGCAGTGATCCATTCCATATTTCTTAAGAGCTTTTGCAGATAATTTTCATTTGGTTAGACTCTTGATTATTTTTTTCTATGTTAAGTTGAAATTTTCTTTTCTTGTCTATATTCATTTAATTTTTAATGCATTTAAAATTTTCCTTAAAAAAAAATTTTCAGGGGCGCTGCCCCCGAACCCCCAAATCCTTTCACGAATTGTGCACCCACAAATATATATTCCTGGCTCCGCCACTACGAGGGGGTACCATGTACTCATCCTAGTCTTTTTTATAAGGAGCAAAAACCAAAGTCATGTAGTTTAAAATGTTAGTAAAAAATAATAAATGTGTCAAATATTTTGTTTTTGTCCAATTATACTTTTATTTAAGAAGAGTATAATAATGAGTAAAAAATTATTAAAGAGAGGTAATAAGTGTCTTATATTTAATGAGGGAAAAAAATAAAAATTTAAAATTTCATATAAAAAAAAATTTATTCTTTATATTAAGCATCATGACATAATAGAATGTTACGGGGAGTAGTAAGAAAACTGAAAACGTATGCAATAAGGAAGTGATGATGAAAGTTGAAATGAAGGGCCGAAAAGTGTGACTTATGATACTATCTCCAAGTCAACCATATTGACGGACAACATCGACTTTTTGTCTTCCGATTTGAAATTTGAACTATGATTGCTTCCTCACAAATTTGACTTCAATGGCTATGGCGGTATGGCCTATGCTTGATTGCCACAAGTATTTTAGTATTTCGAAACTTTAATTTCTTAAATGCTTTAATATACAGCTTTCATTTTTTTCCTTTGCGAGAAACATTAAATTTAACCTCTGATTATTATTATTATTATTATATATGAACTTTTTGTGCATAAATATCTATTCAACATTGCAACATGAAAATGATTATCTAAAAGTCATTTTAGGGCCTGTTTGAATTAAAGAAGAGGTAGGAATGAAATGGAAAGGAAGGGAAAATATTTTACCACCGATGTGTTTGGTTCGTACTGGAAAAGAAATGAGTTGATAGGAATTTTTTTGTTTAGTTATAAGAAAATGAGATAGGAGAATGAGTCAAAAAAAAAAAAACAATTTTACCCTTGTATTAAAAGTAATTAAGATATAGAGTAAATGTACAAAAATGCACATGTGTTTTACCTTGAGGAGTGTCCAACACCAAATACTTATTTTATGTGCAAAACTACACATGAACTTTCAAAATTGGGGCAAAAATACCATGGCCGTTAGTTTAGCTTAACAAACGTTAGTTACACTTTGAAAATACCAAAAAATCCCTTAACTCAATAAAAAATCCCTCTTCCTCCAGCCTTTGGATTCATCACCCTCCATTCTCAATTCATCATCACTTGAGACAAAATTGCAGGATCTTATCTAAAACCTAAGCATGAAAAGAATCAAGAGAAGAGTAGGGATTTAAACAAATTGACAAAAAATCCAGAGAGATTCATCACCCCTTCGGGTACCAATTACAGATCGAGAAATCAAATCCAATAATCAACATAAAAATCAAAAGGCAAAAGGGATTATTTCTTTTATTTGGCAGTAGTTGTTGCTAGCCTAGAAATCATACATGATGAAGCTGAGTGACCTATGCATTTCTCTCAATTCCGAATTCGAATTCGAGGCCGAGCCTATCTGGGGGTATTTTTTTGTACCCAGAATCTATTGAAGTTTGTGATGTATATAGTATATAGAGTATCCATTTTTGTGATTGATCAGGAAATTTCCATTAAAAAATAAGTAAAAAAGGAAGAAAAGAACAGGGGAAGTTGATATCATACGAGATTTTGAATTTCTGATTGATAAAAGAAGGAACAGAGCAACTCAGAGAGATGTTGCCTTCCCTAGATTCTAAATTTGTGGATTTTAATTGAGCTTTTTGTTCAAAATATCCCCAGACTTCGGTTGGAGGAACATTTGGGGCTTAGGGTTCGACTTTGGTTGGAGGAACATTTGGGGCTTAGGGTTTGACTTTGTGGATGTTGCCTTCCCTAAACCCAAGATTGAAGAAAGAAGAAATTAGAATCGAACACCAACATCCACATACCTGAAGAACGTTGGCGATGATTGATGAATCGAAAACCAAGATTTTAATCGAATGCTGTGATTGATGACTTGGAAGAATCCCTAGGCCTCGCATGCACTGCCGACTTGAGAGACCAACTGTTCATTCTCGAGGGAGAGATCTATGACCGAGATTTCGCCAGCGATGGCGTCAACGTCTCTGTTTTGGGCTTGGGACAGTGGTCTGGGATTGAGATGGTGATGAGCGAGCGACTGATAGGGAAGAAGGGAGGGCAGTAAAGTGGAGGGTAGTAAGGTAAATTAAGAAAAACAGGCATTTTTATTTTTTTAATAATGTGGATCCCACTGCAAAAGTAACGTCAGTTTAGCTAAACTGACGCGATGGTATTTTTGCTCCAATTTTGAAAGTTCATGTTTAGTTTTGCACCTAAGAAAAACATTTGGTGTTAGGCGCTCATCAGGATAAAACACATATGTATTTTTGCACTTTTACCTTAAGATATAAATGTAAATCAAACCACAATCCAAAAACAACCTCAAATCAAAGCCTAAGAAAATGTGTCCTCTCCCTCATTCTCTCACCATCGGAAAAATCTCCCTCATCTCAACCATCATAAAAAATGCAGGGACATATGATTCTCTGGTGTGGTGTTTGTTTCTCTGCTAGCTTTGACTTCTGATTGCATTTCTAGCATGAAAGGGGTCACTGGTTGAACAAAACCGTCCGCATCTCCTCCTTTTATTCTCACAGACAAATTGAGTCTTTTTCTTTCTTCATCGTCATCTTATCTATCCGCCATCACCACCACCGCGACTTCTTCCCCTCCTCTATCATTGATGGATCTGCACAATGGAAGTAGTAGGCGGTTACAGTGACCACGTTAGCAAAGAGGCCACCATCGACTTCTTCTTCCTTAGTCATCATTGACAGATCTACACATTAGGAGGCGATGACAACCATTGAAAAAGAAAAAGATGGGTTATTTGGGAATTTACCACCATTGGAAAATGGGTTCCCATCAATAATGGAAGGAAAAGATATTTACATGGATGAAGGAAAATTACCAACCGTTGGAAAATATTTTCTTAGGAAAATGGTGAACCAAACAGTCGCCGTCGGATGGAAAATCCGATTTTCCTTTTTCCTTCCTTGACCATATAAAATAGTCTTATTAAGAGGGCATTATTATTTTCTTTTACCTTCACCAAAGAATTGAATTTTCCAATCAATTTTCTTAAAACTTATAAACCTGAAGTTTTTTATATAACCATCTAATCTAATATCCGATGATATTATGATTAGATTCAAATATTATAAGTCTAACTGAAAATAGTTCTACCAATAAATATGACTGTTGTAATACCCGAATTATTATTTTCCGAAATATGATCAATAAGTTGGATACTTCTGATAGGTGAAGTTTTGATTTCCAGACTTGTGTAAAAATGGTCTAATATTCTAAGTTAAGATTCTGTAGGAAGCTAGAGAATTTAAGGGCCAAAGGGCCAAAATGACAAAAATGCCCCTATGGGACATAAAGGACTTAGGAGAATTATGAAAAATCCTAAAAAGCAGTAAAATGACTAAGTGAATTAGGAGAATATATTATCTCTAAGTGTAGTAATTTAAATAAATTATGAACTTGGAGAAATTGAAGAAGAATGGTCAAAAAGTATTAAATGACCAAAATACCCTTGTAAATTATAGAATAATGCAAGAGGCATGGAAATTATAATGTTAATGCAAGAGCATGAAGGTAATTAGGTGTTCTAAGTAAGAAAATTAGCAACTTGTGATAATTAAGTAATTAGGTAATTATTGGCTAATTACTTAAGCTTAGGCAAAGGAAATTATGAAATAATTATGTAAAGCTCAAAAATTAGTGGAGAATGGTTTAAAATTAGTAAAAACATGTTTACTAATTAATTGGAAATTTTGGAGAAAAATAGTTGAGTTTAGGTATTTTTAAGCCTAAATACAAGAATGGACCAATTAGGTAATTTTGTGGAATTTTTGGAAAAAATTAAATAAATAAATCATTAAATAATTAATTAAATAAAAAATAAATATTTATTAAAATAATTGAAGGACCAGCCGAAATTTTGGGCAAAAGAAAAAGAAAAAAATAATAAAAATGAGATAGGAAACAAGTTGTGCAAGTTGGTAATATAATAATAATATAATTAATTAAAGTAAAAATTGTGAATAGTAATTTTAAAATTAGGAAACGGATCCTATCTAGAGATCTAGGAATGGGAATTCCAAATTCAAGGTAAAATATTGATCAGTGAGTTTTTACCTTCAAGTGACCTCTTCCGGAAGTTAATTAGAAGTAGTTTGTGCATTTTCCTAATAAAACAAAATAGGGAAAAATGCATATAGGCATATTTTTGGATATGAAGAAAATAAATTCTAACTCAATATCTAGGAATGAGTTTGAATTTATCTGGACATATTTGGAATCAGTGAATTTTTCTGAAGAAGATGATGTTTCCAGAAATGCGTTCTGAAACCGGACGCGTTCGGACACGTTCTTCGAGAAAACTTCAACTGGACTGTTAGAGCCCTATATGGGATCAAAATTTAGGTTAAATTGGACATTTCTACTAAGTGAGGAAATGGTTTCAAAGTTGTAAATCCAGAATTTTGAGATTTTTCCGAAATCACGCGAATCGGGTACCGATCGGAGAAATCGGTCTGAAAGCTTCTGGAAGGTGACACATGGCCACCTCCCATTGGCCAAACCCTTTATTTTGGAGCCTGAATTTCGGCCAAGTGTGAAAGGGAAGAAGGAAAAAGAGGGTTTTTTGAAAAGTTGCTTTGGACGGCCCAGATCGCTCCTCACAAAGTTGATCCGACGGCCGAAACCCTACCTCATTTTCTATAAATACCCCCCTCCCTTCACTTTCTTCACACCATTTTCCCTTGTTTGGCTGAGCCTAGAGGGAGAAAGAAGAGAGAGAAGCTCTGGAGATTTTTGCAGCGAAGCCCTGGAAAATTGTTCGGAGATCTTCAACGGGTAAGTCTTTCGGTCTTTAGACTTTAGTTCGGTAGTTAGTAGAATTGTTAGTTAGATTTAGGAAGTAGGTGATGATATTCCTATTCTTGTTTTAGGCA
Source organism: Acacia pycnantha (assembly GCA_025563575.1). NCBI lineage: Eukaryota > Viridiplantae > Streptophyta > Magnoliopsida > Fabales > Fabaceae > Acacia > Acacia pycnantha. Next base: position 2,323,047 of record JAMWYP010000035.1, read on the forward strand.
TTGTTTGCATTGAAAAAATATGCAGAGGTAAAAACATAGTAGGGATCGAGTCGCCGAAAAGTTGAAGCTTTCAGCTTTTTCAAAAGTAGGGGTTATAATGTTAGAATAGCCTTTAAATTTTCAAGTATGATTGAATATCATATGGGAGGGCCTGTTTTCTGTCAAAACGACCGTTTTCCGTAAAACGTGCCAGAATACCGTCAACGAAGGTACGTGCGCGTACTGGTAACCTTAACGCTGATGTTTATCGTATGCGTATATGTGTTAGGTGTAGGATATATATGTGATAGAAGATGACTTTATGTCTACTATATGTTTATGTAGTGTTGGGGTACGTACGTTCGCGTACTGTAACACTAACTCTGATGTTTACTATATGCGTATTTGTGGTTGAGGGTCTGATGATATGTTGTGAGTATTGTTATGAGCTTTTGAATACATGCACTACGTGTGACACATCTACATGCACTACGTGTGACCCATCTACATGCACTACGTGTGACTCATCTTTATGCACTCCGTGTGACACATCTGTTATACTGTTAATATGAATGATTGTGGATGATATACGTATATGTGAATATGAGGTTAATGTTACACGAGATCCAATGTGTTAAATTGGATCTCAGCTATAGCGTCAGGGTCAGAAGAATCGAGGACCAAGGAGAGAGGAAAGCAGCAGGGTCATGGTTCCGGCTGAAGACTTTCCGATGTTGTCCTTTACTTTTTGAAAACTCTTGGGTGCTATACCATTTCTGTATCTAACCAGTGGGCATTTTGAATATATATCAGTTATTCTTCCGCTCAAATGCTCTACTCTGATGATTTGAAAAGATGTTTTAAAAAAAAATTTATACTGCTTGTGAAAAGTTGGGATGTTACAACTGTTTTATTCATAATGTTTGAACCTTGACCTTATTTATAAAAAGGTTTCTTCCGCGTAACTCAATTATCATTATTCATTATTACCTCCGATCTTAAATATAAGATCCAAATGACTTTTTTAGAGATGCTACAAAAAAAATTCGTATTAGCCACAAAATTACCCATGGAAAAAATTCCGTGGGAATTCCGTGGCTAAAAATTTCACACGGAAATTACCCACGGAATTCCGTAGGTAACGAGATTACCCGCGGAATTCCGTGGATAATGGAAATTACCCACGGAAAATTTCCGTCTCAAAAAATATGTGGGAAAAAAAAGTCACGCTTTCTTTTGAGACGGAAATTTTCCGTGGGTAATTTCGATTACCCACAGAAATTACCCACGGAATTCCGTGGGTAATCTCGTTACCCACGAAATTCCGAGGGTAATTTCCGTGTGAAAGTTTTAGCCACGGAAATTTCCCACGGAATTCCGTGGCTAATAGGAAGTTTTTTTGTAGTAAAGTTGATTAAATTACTTTAAATTATTTATATTTATCTTACTTATAAACTGATATTATATAATTTAATTATACACAACATATGATATGTAATTAAGTAACTTATTCCTTAATCTTTTCAAAAAAGGTTAGCTGGTTTTTTTATATTTAGGACTTTTATATTTAGGACGAGAGGTGGTATTAAGTTTCATTGGCAGATAATTTAAAGAAGAACACTGAATCTGACTTCAGCTAACATATATATAGAAGTCTGGTAGGCATATATTAATGTTTGTCTTCCATGGTATTGACCCAACGTTTAATATGAAGAACACAGAATTAAAGCACGCATCCAAAAAGCTAGCCAGCCTATTTTCCTGCTTTATACTCCTGCCTAACATGCATATTAAATTTCTATATTAATGCTTTATAAATTCGAGCAAAAAAATATTAATGCTTTATAAACACACGCATACAAACTCACTTGTTATAGTCCAAATTTATCTATATTTAATTAATCATTCCCCTACTGTTTTCTGAATAGAATACACGTTTATGCATCTTTTCATGGAAACTGACCAAATATAAAGTCCAGAGAGAGACATAGCTTAGAATATTTCAAACTCTACTCTCCTATTAGTCTTTGGTCGGTTTATGCTCAAATTCTCCCGTCTCTTTTTGCGTCACCAATCATTATTTTATGCATTTCCCATTACTACTACTACTGCTATTACTTCTATTGTTCTTAATATAAGATATAATTAACTAATTTAGATTTCGACAAAAAAAAATAATTTAGATAAATTAAGGATTTAGTTAATATAATATGTTTTTTTAAACAAATATCATAGTTATTTTCCTTAATTCTCCCCTTCCATCCTACTTAATTATTATTGCGGGAATCAATAGAGTTAATTTGGGGAAATGAATAAAAATATGAAATATATCTTATATTTATGATCAAAATCAACTTTCTAATTGTATCCTAACGACTAAAGAAAGTATTACTCTTCAAATCCTAAATATATGACATGATTTGTAGTATTATTTTCATGCAAAAAGCGATCTATGACAGATTTAAAAGGTGTTGTAGGCAGCGCCTCATGGCTTGAAAAATGATTTTATCATTAGTGAGTGACTAGACTATGGGCATATATTTTGCATAGAGTTTAATATATAGTACTCCCCTAGTTTTAAATATAAAGGATAGCTAAGGATTTATTTGGCACTTAATATAAGAACTCAATTTATTTTGTCTTAAAAATTTATAATTTTTGTCTCAAAATATCCCTATCAAATGCATATAGTAAAGGAATGTTTCAATTCAAATGACGGTTATATTAAATAAAGAGAGAATTTTAGGAATATCAACACACGTACGTCCTTTTATAAATATACTATGCACTAATACAAATGTGTGTATTTATAACACTCAATACATAATGGTTACAATTAATAAATGTCATGTATGTCGAGGCGGGGGTCGCGCAAGGATATATAACGTTTAAAAGTAAGGTTAATCATACGCACCGTCATGTATTGCATGGCAGAATTAGCGAAAATATAAAAATAACGGTTGTAGTTAATAACCGTAATTTATTTAGTGACAAAAATGACAGTTATTTCAAACTACTGTCATGTAATACTTACAAACGATTTGTCTTCCAACCTTAAATCAACGAAAACACAAACATAACGGTTATATCTATTTACCATAAGGCATGAACGACAAAAACAACATTTCATAATAAACAACCATCATGTAAAGAACAAATATAAAAAACACCTCTTCAAAACCTTGTTCAATCCAACACCAAGTACCAGTTCTCCTAAGCTAAATATTTTAGAGCAAAGTACCATTCCATTTGTTCTTAGTACTTTTCTAAAAAACGTCTTTTCATAACTTCGCCATTCTCTCCCTTATCATGTTTAGATGCCAAAAAACTCTTTACGTTTTCCCTCCTCCTTCTCCACATGCTCGCCCTCATCTTCCTTCTCCTCCTCACCTTTCTTACCCTCCTCCTCCATAAGCCCATCCTCTTCTACCACCACTACCTCCTCCTCCTCCTTAAATGGATGCTTGCTGTAGATGTTGGCAAGCCTTGACCAATTCACAAGGCGTCTTGCTAGACACGCTCACAATTTGAACAGAAAGTTGGACCTCATCCTTCATCACAATCAAGTTGTATATGATCACTTCCAGTCAGACCCTTCATCTCCTTCCTTAGACGTCGATGATGTGCCGAGTGAGAGGGAGGGGTAGGAGGAGGAGGACACAGTAGTGGTGATACTGAAAACCACTACTGTTGTCCACTACTACTTTTTTGAGTTTTATAATATTAAAAATAATTAATCGTTAAAGCAATGTGGCCCAAAAATAGTTTTTAAAAAACAAGTGTTTCTTCACGGTTATTAGTAAACAATTGTTACTAACTTAAATGATGTTCATGGTTATTAGTAAACAACTATTACTTATGTTAACCATGACAATTTATACCAACACGTTTGGCTCTATAATGTAACCCTTTTCATTCCTAAGGACATGATCTATTGGATAACCCGTGAAACCTATTTAACCATCCACTTATATTCCAATTTCTGACTTTTGTTCTTCATCAATTACATGGGAGAGTAAAGATGGATGGACAAGAGCAGCAAGGAGAAATTGACCTCTCTCGTTTGCACTCTTATTTTCCTTTTTTTTAAAATTTTTTTTATTATAATATGGGGTTGAATAACCAACATTAAAAAATATAAAAACAAGTCAAATAAGTTACGATTATTATATAAAACTTGTCACTTTTCAGAATACCATGTCAAATACCTTATAGTTATTAAGAAATCACCATCACTGTTTACAAAACCTAACAACCGTGATGTTAAAATTGTGAACTTTTGTTTAAAGGTTAATTACGGTTGTAAATTAAGAATCTTAAGAAAAAACCACCTTTCATGACGATTCTAAACTTATAACTGTGAGCAAATTTCGTAAAGTATTTTAAAACACGTATCCACTATGTCGCACCTCTTCACTTTCCCATGTTATTATAATTAATACGTTTGTGTTTGGTCAAACGTTACCCACAATTCTGGTTGACTTTCCTGCCATTGGCAGTCGCTTTCCGGAAAACGACATCCTCCACTGCATTCTTTGAACTTCAGTTTGACAGCCGCATGAGTCACTTTAGTTGCCCTAACTCGCTTTTTCGTTTCGGAGCCCTAACTAGGTTGCATTCCTTCGCGTGCTTTTTTCTACTTATTTTAAGGTATGATTTCTCTTCTGCATTCACATTCTTCATTCTACATTCCGCATTCTCCTTATTTTGCATTTCGTCTTGCCTTGGTAGGTTTTGACCTTAGTCGTGCATCATGTTTTTCTTGAAAACCCATTTCTATATTCCCTGTGGTTGACTGAGCAAGTTTTGTTTTCAAGTTAAAATAGCCAGTTATACTTCCTACAACACTGATAATGACCTTCGTTCTAATAGTGCCTCTAGTTTCGATAATGTTCCTAGTATTGGTATTCCCACTGGAACTGATGTTGTCCTAGGTAAAGTCGGGAAATCAAGACGGCCCGTTTAGGCCCGAGCTCATTAAGGGTCGGGCTTATGATTTAAAGCCTCCAAAAGGAATCGGGCCTAAAAGGGTCAGCCTTGGAGGGCCGTAGGCTTAAACGGGCCGATCCATTTAAGCTCGCCATTTTTTTTGGGAAAATTACAATAAAGGACCTAAGAAAAATAATATTTTCTAAGAAGGACTATAAAAATAGTAATTATTTTGAAGGACAAGCAATTAAAACATTAAAATAAAAAGACTAAATTACCTTTAGCCAGATTTTCTATATTCTCTATAACTAAATCAAAATGAAAATCTGGAGTGATTGATGAATAATGATAAATAGAGACTGATTTAAATAACCTTGTTATTTTTTGATTGGTTGCGTCTGTGTCATTCCTCGTCCAAAATACCTCTTATGACTCCTGCCACTCTCCTCCTCCCGGTTCAGTATATATATAAAGTCTCTTCGTCTTGTTTCTCTCACTCGATACCTGCAATCCAAAATTTCCTCACCCTTTGTCTTTTAATTCACATTTTCATGTAATGGCTCAAGCTATTGAAGATTGGTATAAGCATATGCCCATCATTATGCGCTCTTGTCATAGCTTCAATTGAAGAGTGGCAGTGATTTCCTTTCTCGTCTTTCTTCCAAACTTCTACAGACATATTTTTACATCCGTCAATAACTTAATATATTATCCATCAATCACTTTAGATTATGATTCAGTTAAAGAGAATATAGAAAATCTGGCAAATGGCAATTTAGTCTCTCTATTTTAATGTTTTAATTTCTGGTCCTTCAAAATAATTACCATTTTTATAGTCTTTCTTAATAAATATTATTTTTATTAGGTATTTTATTATAATTTTCCTATTTATTTTTTTAAATTTTATTAAATGAGTTTTGCATTGAAAAAAATGAGTTTCTTGTTAAAAAAAATTGGAAATGTTTTTCAAATCATATAGTGTTGATACTTGAACGTTTTAAAGGAAAAAATTGATTATATTCTAATTAACAACTAAGAGAAGCTTGTTGATAACATTATAGTTAGTTAAAAGTCTTCTAATTGATTTTTTTAGAAAATATTACTCGATTTTTAATAATCTTTCATTTGGTTCTTAATATTTCCCCAAAGAAATTTTTTCTTATGAAATATTGAATGAATCGTTTTTTTATTGATGTAAGTTAGACAAAGAGAACAATTTTTTAAGTGTATTTAAAGAGGTCAGAATATTATGCAAACTATATCAAAAAGAGAAATTAATAACACACATTGAAAAAATGAGAAAGTAGAGTCTCTATCTCATGAAGAATTTTGCTTTTAGGCAAATGGTCACTTATTCTATTTACAAAAAAAATAAACATTTAATACTTTTAAAATATTTGTCTTAAATTAAAAATTTTAGTGTTTTAATTTAATTTCTTTAAGAAAATGATTTTTTTTAACAGACTTGAAGCCTGTTGGCAGAGTCTGAGTCTGTCAGTAAATGGGTCGGGCTTTAAAATAGGGACTTTTTATGAGCACATAAAGAGCCGACTCTCCCACCTCTATCCCTAGGAAATCTAGAAATGACCTATCCCTAGGAAATCTAGAAATGAGACTCCTGAATAGGCATTAGAACGAGTACGGGATATTGAAAGGAAGAGCATCTGCGCCTTGACTTTTTTAAACAAAAACAAAGTCTTTGGGAAGAAGATTTGACGAGACATGGAACAATGACGGTCAACCTCTTTATCTGTTATAGTTCACCAGCTACATAAGCTTAATGGCAAGGACCAACGTTCCTATTACGATGGGTAATTGGCGTCAGGTACAAGGAGATTACATAGAAGTTCTTTGGGACGATGTCAGGGTAAGGTATATATGCTTGCTAATTACTTGCTATATACTTATAAATAATGTTAACTTGAATTATGTGCTTTACAGTCTGCACATCATATATATGAAAATTGCATTAGAAAATTTGTCATCAAGAAGGATGGCCAATCACTACTCACATTCCATAATGTATTGACAAATGCGTATTTGCAGAATCCAGAAGAGGCTGATGAAACAGAAGTTCATGTGGATCTTTGGTCAACTATCAAACCGGATGATTGGAGAAGTTTTGTCATCTCACGTCACGACCCAGCATGTAAACCTTCATGTATTGTTTAATATTAACTCAAGTATTGTGTGTTTTTGTAGGAATTAAGCCAAGTGAATAGGAAGAGGTAAAGAACAATAAGTATCCCTATAAGGGAGGGCAGACGCGGTATGCTCGGATTGCTGAAAAGTTAGCTGTTAAGAGTGTGGACAACAATAAACCTCCTCGTCATGAACTTTGGTTGGTGGCAAGGCAAAATAAAGATAGCTCTTATGACGGTCTTTACGTGAATGAGGTCTTCGATAAAATGGTAAGTATTAATATAAGTCCCCGATTCATAGAAGTAACATCTTCAATTAACTATTAATATTAGCATTATTGCTAAATGCACAACAAGCCATGTCCCAGAAAGTTACAATACATAGGGTTGCCTTTCTCCAGATGAGGATGTATTGGCCAAGACATTGGGGCCTGAACATCCCTGTCTTCTTAGGGGTGTAGGCTTTGGATTGACCAAGACAAAATATTATGGTCAGCAGAAACCTCAAAGAAATACCAGGGACGAAAAGTATGAAAAGCTCCAAAAACGATGTAATGAAATACATGAACAAATATGATTTCTCACACAAGAGTTGATGAAGGAGCATTCTACAAAGCAACAAAGGGGAAATTGTAGCCCAAGTACTAGAGGTAGCTACACATTTCCCTTATGACCTGCATGCGGGTTAGGCAGATGTTGAGTGTTTTGCTAATAGCTCTAGACACCATATAGTTGCAATGGGTCACATGTTCAACCGCCTAGAGGATAACACGCTTCATAACGAGCCTATACCTCCTGAGCATGTAAATGTACAAATCAATACCAACATTGACCTCGGCTATTTGCTCGCTGTGCCCACCAAAGACACAGATACAGTGGGAGGGGCTACGAGCAGCTTTATTGCGTGGCTTCATCGTCTACCTAAAATATGGAAGCCCCCCATTCAAAAGAAGTCGGCCGCTCAAAAGAAGCTTGCCACCAAGTCCAAGCCCCTTACTTCCCAAGATCCCCAATTAGTTCAAGCCCCCACTTCTAAGACCTCCAATCAATTTAAGCCCCCACTTCAAAGACCTCTAATCAATTTAAGCCCCCACTTCAAAGACCCCCACTTCAAAGACCCCCACTCAGACCAAGGAGAGGAAGCATCCCACCTCTAATGATCAATCTGGGAAGAAATCTTCCTCACAGAATAAGAAAGTTGGTCAATCTACCCGGCAGTCCCTAAAGGAATTTGTTGACAATTGCTTTGCTTCAGATCCGTTTCCAATGATCACATTTGAGATAGAGGTCTTCAACCAACCAAACCAAGAGGAAGCTATAAGAGAAAAGCTTGTTTCTGAGGTCTTGAACAAGGACACACTACTACAAAATACACTTTTAACGTCCGTTTTTAATATACTTAGACGACTGTTTTCAAAGGGTCGTGAATGTAATGGTCGTTAAAAGTTTGACTTACAACCACTGTTTTTTAAAAACAATCGTTGTATTGATGAAGACCTTTTATCATTAGCCTTGGGGTCCACAATCAACAATTAACCAAGGATTGCGTATAGGCAAACCTAGGATCGTTCTCTCTTTTCGAGGAGCCTTTTATTGAATCCTAAGTAATCTAAGTGTCATGCAAGTGAAATGAAAACAAGGGGGATTGGGTTTTTTATTTTTAAATTAATGAACTAAAATAGAAATGTAATTTAAATGAAGCAAAGATAAAATAGAATATAAGAAAACAAGATTAATTAGATAAAAAATGATTAACCCAGAATTGGAATTCCATAACCTTCATCGGACAAAAAGATAATAACCAAACTTGTGATTGATTCTAGACAAACCGAAATCTCTGCATTTGTCCAAATATTCCCTCGACTAGACGATCGCCTAGCATTTGATTGAACACGTGGCGAGCTCGTTGTCCGATCGCACAACGCTCTCTTAGAACATGGTCCGACCTATGTCCTTGGGATATCAATCTAGGTATTAAATCTAATACTCATTCCGCAATCATAATCGGATCCGATTAAAATAAACAAAAACAAATTACGTTATCGATTGAAGTGCGGGCCCTCTGGATTCACAGAATCCTCAATCCATGGGTCAACCACAAAAGCTTAGCCAAACATGGCTAGGAAAAACACAGAAGAAAAGATGAAGAAGAACATGATGAACAACTCAAAGAAAATAAAAAGCTTCTAATTTATTCTAAAAATCATAAAAGACGTAATGTAGAATATATAATATTGAGAATGTGAGAATATGAGAATATCTTTATAGCCACCATCTAACCTCCTTATATAGGAGAGATGACTAAAAGAAAAATAGGAATCTCCTAATAATAGGAAACCTCTAATAAATAGGAAATCTCTAAAAATTAGGAAACCTCTAATTGGTCTTTTATTACAAAATTCGGGCAAAATAAAAATCCAGAAAAATGCATCTGTCTTTAGCTCCAATTTCGTCCATCTTCTTGTCCGAATCAGTCTTCTGAGTATTCATAACAATTGTAGCTCTCTGAATCATCTAAAAAACAAAAGAAGAATCAAGCTAATCGGATATCTAGATCAAAAGTTATGGCGAAAATACTAAATCACTGTAAATCTGGAATTTAATCATAAAAATGAATCAAATCCAATTAAAAGCTCAAAGCTCAATTAAGTAATAAAATCCATTATTTATTAACTAAACAATCCTAAATTTATTCACCAAGAGATACAAATAAGTGTAATAATATTCAATTATCAAATTCCCCCACACTTATCCTTTTGCACTCCTGAGCAAAATTAAAAGAAAAGAGTAAAAGAAAAACTTCTTCTTTCTAACAATTGCTAACAATGCAAAAACTGAACAAGGGACACAAAGCTTCAAAAGACCAATCGTTCAAGACCAAAATCCTTTCTTCTCAAATTACAAATCATATGGCAATCTCAATCAATGATGCTAACCACAAAAGATGGTCTCTCAAAGGATGCTCTCAATTAATCTCTCAAGTGTATAGGGTAAATTAGTGTATTGCTCAAATTCTACTCAAGAAAATTGTTCTACCATAAGCTTGCTCAATTTCTACGTCTCCACTACTCATAACACATGCATGCACAAATCAAGAGAGCTTGTTATTAAAGGTTGTAATGGGGCTAGGGTGAAGGTAGGTAATAGTATGGAATGAGAGGCTAAGCACAAAAAAATAATAATTAAAAAGAACACTAATTAACACAATCATTCTCTATGTATGAAAACTTTTATTTCACTCATATATCTCTTTTCTTTCTATATATTTTTTTCTTTCTTTCTTTTCTTTTTCTTCTTTTCTTTCTTTCTTATTTTTTTTTTCTTTTTTCCTTTTTTATTTTCAAGCCCTTCTCTTTTTCTTTTTCTTTTTTTCCTTTTTTTTTTTGGAGAAACTATACTATATACATAATCTCAATGAAAAAATCAAATATCTCTCCCTACACTTAATCCAGTAGTAATTCTAGGTACTATTGCTTGTAACGTAGGCTTAGCGGTTCTAGAACCATCAATGATTGGGGAACCCGCGGATCCATTTGCAACTCCTTTGGAAATATTGCCTGAATGGTATTTCTTTCCCGTATTTCAAATACTTCGTACAGTACCCAATAAGTTATTGGGCGTTCTTTTAATGGTTTTGGTACCGGCGGGATTATTAACAGTACCCTTTTTGGAGAATGTTAATAAATTCCAAAACCCATTTCGTCGGCCAGTAGCGACAACTATTGCACTCCTGAGCAACCCCCACACTTAAACACAAAACCAAGGTGAAACCAATGCTCAATAATTTTCAAGGCGCGGAATAAAATGGTTTTACGCTTAGGCTTGTAATGTGGCTTAGAAAAGAATGAGTCAAGAAGGCACAAAGGGGCTAGTAAAGGAATCATAATGCAAGGGAAAAGGCTATTTGACCAAAGTGGGGAAAATAAAAGAAAGAAAACAAGCTTCCATCATACTTGTACACGTAAGTGAAAAATGTAGTTTCAAAAAGAAAAGGAGCAAGTTCTAGAGAACACAAATCATGAGTAGATGCACACATGAAAGAAAGAATGGCAAGAGATGAATTCCATTCATGTAGGCCCAAAATCTCACAAGGTCAATACCAACTTAGGCAACCAGCATCCCAAAATTAACTACCAAGAAATATAATTCAAGAGTCCAGAAATTCAGCCCCAAACAGAAGGATCCATCAAAACCAAGATATCAAAGTTCACAAGAGGTAGAGCAATAATAAAAAGAGAGTGAGTTATTCATAATTTTTTTTTATTCTACCTACTAAACTACATTATTTCTACTTTTTCTATTGAATTGTGTCCCTTCCCCGCACTTATCTTCCTCATACAAAAATTAAACCCAAGTAATCATACGAATTAGGAAGAAAATAAGTGAGGAAAGAAACAACCTTTGTTAGAGTATCTTGAGTCGCTTGAAGGAGAAGTTCTCATCACCAATGAGAATCATGCATAGGTCTTTAAACATATCTTATCTTCTATTGAATTTCCTTGGTGGAGGCGGTTCAGGATCTATTGGAAGAGGTTCAAGAATGTACGGTAGAGATTGACTCTTCTGACGATCCTTCCAGCAATGTGCCTGCAAAGAAGACAAGTAAATAGCAGCATCCCATCCAAAAATAGCAAGATGGAGAGATTTTAAGTGAATTAAAGGCATGTTAAGTTCCAAACTCTCCAAGTAATTATCACATCCAAGGAAATCAATGATACTCCCATCAGTAGGAGTCAAGGAACCAATTATATTGTGAAAATTCTCTTGTGCTTGCAAAATGGAAGGTATGGAATCCAACTTAGTGTTGGAGTATACCACATCATCGTTGCAATCACAAGAGAGGGAAGGGAAAAGAGTGGAAGAAAGAAGAGAATTTTTCAAATCACTACCACCTGGAATGTGTAAAGATTCAAAACAATCATCTTGTTTTTCTAAATCAGGTGGCAAATCACAAGAAAGTACTTGTTGGAAAGATTCATCAACATGCAGGACTTTATCAATCAAAATTTCAGAATCTTTGTCACCAACAAGACTACAAGGAGGTAATCCAATGGGAATTTTATGTATCTTACATTCCAGGCTATGACTGTTCTCACTCACATCAACAACAGAATCCACAAGTAATGCAGAATCACTAAGCAATTCAAAATCACCAAATAATGCAGCATTAACCAAATTAGTGCAAACATTGGCATTCATGCTTGATTCAACCTTTTCAAATTTGACATGCTTACTATCATCAATAGAACAAGAGGGTGCATTATGATCAATGGTAGAATCAACCACTTCACTAAATGCTTTCTTTTGAAGCTCAACAAGTAAATGACATTTTTCATGATAACAATCCACACACATTTGATATTCCTCACAAGAGCATGAAAATATGTCATTCAATTTATTGCATTCATCCATAGTACTATGAAGAGAAGCATTTTCATCAGTTAAAGTATCACATGAAGAAATAGGAGTACACTCATCAACAAGTACCAAATCACTACTACTAAAGCCAATTGGTTGAGCAATTACATTTCCCAACAATTGAGGGGATTCAACAATGATTTCCTCGTCAACCCCATCATCACTCAAATCATGAATTGCTGCATTAGTTAAAGTAGTAGGAGAGTCTACTTCTAAAAGTATAGGATCATTACCAAATGGGAGGGAAGACTCTTCAATGTGCTTTTGCACTTGCTTCACTTCTTGTGCATGTGTGACCATGGGAGAAGGATTTTCTTGAAACATCATTTTAATCATTTGTGATTGCTGCTCAATTTCTTTTCCTAATTTCTCGTTCCTTTTCGCTTGGTCTTCCATAATTTTAAACATAGAGTCCATTTGTTGATGAAAGCTTTCCTTATGTGACCACTCCTCATTTATAGCCCAAGTTGTTTGATTTTGGAAATCTCCAATGACTTCACAAATGGAAGGTTCTTGGTTGGGCACACATGGTTGAGAATGAGGTCCATAAGGTGGCTCAAATGGGTATAGGGATTCATGAGATGGATGGCATGGTATGGAAGTGGGATGAAATGAAGGATGGTATGGTAAATGAGAGGGTTGATGATATTGTTGGAATGGAGGTTGTTGGTATGGTTCATGGTATTGGTGGTGGAATGTGCCATCACATTCTTGATTGCCTACAAAAGAGTGAGAATTGAAATGTAGATCATGATTACCATAAAACCAAGCCATGAAAGTTTAATACAATTAATTCCCAATGGTTCACAAGATAACTTTCTAACAATAAAAATTAAGAAAAGGAATCTAAGAAAATACAAATGCAAGTGAAAAAGAAAAGGAGAATTTTTTTTTTTAAGTGAATTTGACAATTAAATCACCTAGGGAGCCAATTACTTAGCTCCCCGGCAACGGCGCCATTTGATGAAGACCTTTTATTATTAGCCTTGGGGTCCACAATCAACAATTAACCAAGGATTGCGTATAGGCAAACCTAGGATCGTTCTCTCTTTTCGAGGAGCCTTTTATTGAATCCTAAGTAATCTAAGTGTCATGCAAGTGAAATGAAAACAAGGGGGGATTGGGTTTTTGATTTTTAAATTAATAAACAAAAATAGAAATGTAATTTAAATGAAGCAAAGATAAAATAGAATATAAGAAAACAAGATTAATTAGATAAAAAATGATTAACCCAGAATTGGAATTCCATAACCTTCATCGGACAAAAAGATAATAACCAAACTTGTGATTGATTCTAGACAAACCGAAATCTCTGCATTTGTCCAAATATTCTCTCGACTAGACGATCGCGTAGCATTTGATCGAACACGTGGCGAGCTCGTTGTGCGATCGCACAACGCTCTCTTAGAACCTGGTCCGACCTATGTCCTTGGGATATCAATCTAGGTATTAAATCTAATACTCATTCCACAATCATAATCGGATCCGATTAAAATAAACAGAAACAAATTATGTTATCGATTGAAGTGCGGGCCCTCTGGATTCACAGAATCCTCAATCCATGGGTCAACCACAAAAGCTTAGCCAAACATGGCTAGGAAAAACACAGAAGAAAAGATGAAGAAGAACATGATGAACAACTCAAAGAAAATAGAAAGCTTCTAATTTATTCTAAAAATCATAAAAGACGTAATGTAGAATATATAATATTGAGAATGTGAGAATATGAGAATATCTTTATAGCCATCATCTAACCTCCTTATATAGGAGAGATGACTAAAATAAAAATAGGAATCCCCTAATAATAGGAAACCTCTAATAAATAGGAAATCTCTAATAAATAGGAAATCTCTAAAAATTAGGAAACCTCTAATTGGTCTTTTATTACAAAATTCGGGCAAAATAAAAATCTAGAAAAATGCATCTGTCTTTAGCTCCAATTTCGTCCATCTTCTTGTCCGAATCAGTCTTCTGAGTATTCATAACAATTGTAGCTCTCTGAATCATCTAAAAAACAAAAGAAGAATCAAGCTAATCGAATATCTAGATCAAAAGTTATGGCGAAAATACCAAATCACTGTAAATCTGGAATTTAATCATAAAAATGAATCAAATCCAATTAAAAGCTCAAAGCTCGATTAAGTAATAAAATCCATTATTTATTAACTAAACAATCCTACATTTATTCACCAAGAGATACAAATAAGTGTAATAATATTCAATTATCATGTATCTGCAACAACTGTTTTTAAAATAACAGTCGTTATATGTTTTTTTTTTTCAAATTGATGAGCAGTGGCAGAAAAGCATTCCAGCGGGAAAATTGGAAAAGCCAAAGATAATAACAACAGTAATAAGAAGAAGAAGAAGACAACATGAACAAATTCCATAAAGACAACATCTAGACCCTGTAAAAAAGATGTGGATACATCTTAAAATTGTCGGTGTCAACTTCTGTTATGTTTAAACTATAAAATGGTATAGTAAAAACCAAGAGAAGAGAAAACATGGACTTACTTTCTTTTTCATATGAAAATTGACATTCAGAGCAGTCCAAACTCCAAGATGCCAAAGCTCTTTGGCCTTTTCAACAATTTGTGCAACCGTTCTTTTCAAGCTGCAAAAACAAGGAGCAAAACGTCATTATTTCCTGCAAACAATGCAATTACATATCACTATCCACAAATTCAAAAACAGAAGAAAGTAGAATCGATGAGAAAAATCAGAATCAAGAATCGATGAGAGAAAATATAATGGAGAATCATACCCTAGGCGGTGAGGCGAAGAATGGGAATAGCAGGAGGTCGAGCATGAATAAGAATGAGCTTGAAGAGAGGATTAGGACTCGGAGTGAAGAAGTGATCGAGAGTTAATGGATGATGAAGACTACTCTGCAGTTCGACCTGGCAGGAAGTAAAAATGACAAATTAGAAAGAGAGAAAACAACACCAGATAATAAAAAACAATGGCGGGAGAATCAAAATGTATTTACGCGGGCACCTTTTTGTTTGTTTTTGTTGTTTATAAAGTTGTGTTTTCCCTCGTCGGTTCTTTATTATTTGAATAAATTTAACGAATTTTTCTTAGAAACAGTCGTGTAATCTCTTTTTTTAAGACTGTTTTTCTTGAAACAGTCGTTAAATGTCAAGACAAAATTTCAAAAATGCCACCGCCTCCCTTTTAACTTCTGTTTTCAAAAAAACGGACGTTAATTGAGTGTATTTTTTTAAGACTGTTTTTCTTGAAAGAGTCGTTAAATATTAAGACAAAAGTTCAAAAATGCCACCACCTCCCTTTTAACTTCTGTTTTCAAAAAAATGGACGTTAATTGGGTGTCTTTTTTTAAGACTGTTTTTCTTGAAATAATTGTTAAATGTTAAGACAAAATTTCAAAAATGTCACCGCCTCCCTTTTAACTTCTGTTTTCAAAAAAACGGACGTTAATTGAGTGTATTTTTTTAAGACTGTTTTTCTTGAAAGAGTCGTTAAATATTAAGACAAAATTTCAAAAATGCCACCACCTCCCATTTAACTTCTGTTTTCAAAAAAATGGACGTTAATTGGGTGTCTTTTTTTAAGACTGTTTTTCTTGAAACAGTCATTAAATGTTAAGACAAAATTTCAAAAATGCCACCGCCTCCCTTTTAACTTCTGTTTTCAAAAAAACGGACGTTAATTGAGTGTCGTTAAATTTACTTTTTGTAGTAGTGTACATGGAAAATTTAAGCTCTATCAATTTCTTTATGAGGTATTTCTTCAATTGTGATCGAATAGTTGACTGCTTAAAACTTTGATTACATTTTGATATGTTAGTTTCGACATTTCAGACACATGTACTGTAATTACCTTGTCTCCTACGGCATCCAAGACAAGATCAAGTTTATCCGCCCTGACCAAATCAATAACCAGGGTGACGACATGAAGGAAAATGTCAAGCAACAGTACGCGAAGTTTCTGGGGGATGACTTCATTAGGAGGGCGCTAGATAGAAGTGGCAGTTACTTCTTTATGCCTTACATTCAAGGGTGAGAACATCATTAACTTTGCTTGAATTAGTTTTTTTTTTTTTTTTTGTAATTGTCCTGATGGTGTGATATATTATTGTACTTAGGAACCATTAAATGCTAATAGTCATAAATCCAATGCGCAAATGGATTTGGTACTATAACTCTATGAGCGGGGTTCCAAACACAAAACCATACATGCAGGAGACATTTAACCAGTAAGTTATTCATTCACCATCTCTTATAATTCAATTCATCTTGCATAGTTTTGTATACATAATTTTATATTGTATCTTTTCAAAGTGATCTACACTTACTGCACTCAAAATAGTCAAGAGTGCAACAAAAAGAAGCTCACTAATGGCAACTACATATGCTTCTTCTAATGGTTGCGTCCGAAGGTATATATATTATTCACCAATAACAATAATATTTATAAATTGATGAAGCACACAATGTGTGTGTGTGTGTGACTGACAAATTTTTCTTCCCATTTCTTTATAGTTCTCAAAACAATCGGACAACAACAACGATTGTGCGTACTGCGTGATGCAGTACATGAAGGATATAATCATACACGGTCTTGAAAATATTGATACAACTAAGGTTTATTATATGCTCAATTCATTCATATATACATTCAATCAGCTATATACTACAATATCTAACTTCCATCTTGTTTCCTTTTGCGCACAGTATTTTTATGTCTTTTACACAATGTTTAGCAACTCACAAATGGAAGAAATGGCCGAAGATTTGGCAACATCTGTGAAACATCAGTGGGAGAGTAAATACATATAGAATGATTGTAAATTTTTAGATACTATTGATTTGTTTGTTTTAAAGTTTTGGTTTTAATAGTGTATACATGTACAAGAATGACTATAAATATATTCTAATTTGTTGCATTGTTCTAATATGAATGAATGTAAATATATATTATGATTTGTTTTGAAAAAATGTATATGCATGGGGATATTGAAAGCAAACCCCCCCTTTTTTAAATTTAGCTTCAATAAATCACAGTTATTATCTAACAATTGTCATTTATGTCAACTATATATAACGGTTGTTAAAGCACAACCATTATGTATGATGCAAGCATTATCATATATTATGACGGTTGTTCATGTGGGCTTGTTAATTATTATCATAGCAATAAGCATATCATGGCCAGACTAAGCTTCCATACATAACGAGTGTTATATTATAACCGTTATAATGAGTCCAGAATAAATAACGGTTTGAAATTGTAATGTATATGTGCAGAGCTTTTATAGCACCCACATATATGACAATTCGGAACCATTATATATGACAGATAATAACCATCATATATCAAGATTTTTGTAGTAATGATACCAACTTAACAATGTTTTAAGACACTATTGGACACTAAATGTGGATACATTTTATAGAGGGGATTTGAACCTTAGTTTGCATATTGTGAGAGACTAATTCATTCCATTAGACCATTCTTGGTGGGTTATGCAATGATTGAGACCTTACTAATTTTATTTAAATTTATAATTATTTTTGGAAACTAAAAATAATAGTAATAATTATATTGTATTTTTGGAGTTAATCGACTTTTTTTTTTACCTAAATTTTGGTAAAGAAGATTACAATATGGTATGATTTTCAGGGGGGTTTCTTCCTTTTTGTCCCTGAAAAGTAAGTGCATGAGATTCACATTCATAAAGAAAAATGTGGATATGACAGAACTTGGTTCCATACATGCGGCTTCTTTTGTTTGAGTGGCTTTTGAAAGGGGAGGAAGGCCTCCAGTTTCTAAAGTTTCGGTGGCCGAAAAGCCACTCTTTGATTTTGAACTCATTTTCAATTTGAATATTAATGCTTCCTTCTCACACTATTATTATTATCTTATCACACATCCTTTTCAATTCTTCCCCCTCATCATATATTTATTTCACGCGCCTTTTTTTATTCATTATTTATCTTTAGCTTTTTCTTACAACAATCTTAACTTTGAATAAAATCTTGATTTAATTTATTTTAAAAAAAAAAAACTTTGGCCACATGAATGAGAAGAAAGTAGTGTGTTTGAAGGAAAGAAGGTTTCGTTTCATATATAGGACTGGTGGTTGCTAGCTATATTGACTCTTGTAAAGCTATTAACACGATCGGTTAATAGGGTTATTGTACAATTAACCAACACTTCTTGTAGAGACCTTAGTCCAACAAATTAGACAATATCCATTGCCAAATGATCACATCTATAGTAGAAACTAATTTCATCTAGTTACTTCCCTTATTAATTTGAATGCAAAGTTCTCCCTCCCTTGTATATTTCCCTTGTATATTTTTAATGTAAAATTTATTTACTTAATTTGATTATATTAAATAAGTTAGTTAATATACTAATTTTTTTCCTGAAAACCCTAATAATCTTGCTTAATTCTCTCAATTCCTTTTTTACTTGATTATTGTTGATTGAGCATAAATATGGATAAATTAGAAATATATTAACAAATATTATAAGAAATAAGTCTTACATTTAGGATCAAGATTAAAATAGGGTCATATATTAAGGACCATATGAGTATTGTTTTGATGATATATAGAGACTTCTTTACATTTTTAAAACCTATGTAAACCTCTCCTAAAACTAAAAAATACTTACTCTGATCTTTAATATAAGACACATTTGTAGAGTTGAACTTTGTCCTAAATATAACATACATTTTTTATTTTCTTAATTTATATTTATTAAGGAAAATAACTAGAGTGTTTTAGAAAATATATGACATATATATTAACTAACTTCTTTAATCTAATTAAATTAGATAAATGTGTCTTATATTAAGGATTGAAAAGAATGCATAACATTGGAAAAGAATGTTTCCATTGATCTTTTTCTCCATTTCTATCCATTTAATTTATCCACCATTAGATCGAGTTTCAATTATTGGGATTTGCTCTATTTTCTATGGTAGATTTTTATTACATTTAATGTTATGTTAATATTTTTAATTATATAATATCAAATCTTAACCATTGAAAATTGATATAATAATTAATACTTTAAATAGATAGGGAATGAAAAGAAAGATCAATGGAGATATTCCTCCCAATAAATGGCTCCTCTCTATTATAAGTATAACACTCAGCTATAGTTAGCTAATAATCCGTTAAATTATAAATTTTGCACAACACTGCTCCTCTTTAATATGAATATTATTAAAAAATCATTTAATACATAAACTCTTAAACCTTCTCATCATAATATGTTAATTTTTTATATTGGTGTACTTATTTATTAAGTAATTTCTTGAAGTTAGTGTTTAAATTTTCCATATATTGGAGCATGAATGAGTCACTTTCGATGGATATGAGATGACTGTGGGGTGATAATTAAGTTCCAATTTTTTTTAATTTATCTATTTGCGTGTACATGTTTTGACTTTTGACAACTATATATATTGCGGAAGTGGGACACATAATTTGGCGTGTTGAAAATAAGAGATGTCAGGATCGCATTACACACTTCAAATCCTTTTCCAATGGACTCGGTCTACAGTCAAGGGTCAGACCCCAAAATACAATTCACAACACATCACCTTCTTTCCAGCTCAACCTCAAAATAGCCCGACATTTTTTTATTAATTCATGTCACAAAAAAAAAATAGTGAATCATTATTTTTTTGAAAATAAAAACTACTAGGGTCCTAAACAAAATACATATTTTATAGTGTACTTTGTACTATAAACTATGTCATATATTTAGGACTAATGAGTATATATATAGAACAACAATAACAGGAAGCCTTATTTGATTTAAATCGGATTGACTATATGATTTATAATGTTATTGTGCTTTATCAACAACTAAACCAATAGTTTGGATAAGTTGTTCACCAATAAAAATCCAGATTGTCTATTCTATCTCCCACTAGTGTCTCCAACGAGCCACCTCAAGCTTTTTCCATCCTTTTCTTTTTAATATAATGAATGTCACACCAACTCTTTCTCATATATGATTATTATGAACCTTAGCTTCTCTTTTCGAACACATATATTCATCTCAATGTCTTCATATATGTCACCCCAACCTTTTTATTATTATTATTATTATTTCATTTGGACAATTTTTAGAGATAATGTATAAAAAATTCGTGAGGAAAAATCAAATTAATAATATAGTAATAATAATATTTAATATAAAAATTTAAATAGTAGGACTTGGTAAAAACCCAAACCTAGAACAATCCAAAAATATCAAAATCAATGTATCTGGATTCTTCACCTATTGGGGAGAACAATATGAAGACTTTGCATAGTTGCATATCATATGATTCCAATAGAATGCCGATTTCGGAGACCAATGTGCTACGCTACAAATATTCCTTTGTATTTTCATGCTTCAATATATTCGTCTTCATGCATCCTCTTGTCAACTCTATATTCATGTTTCAATATATTCGTCTTCATGTATCCTCTTGTCAACTCTATATATTCCTATTTTTCCTCTCATAATTTCCTTCCAAATTGGCGTTTTGCTTTTAATAATTATATTTCTACAGATTTTGCATTGACTCTCGTGAGAAATCCCTTTCGCCAATAATTTAAATAATATATATTTACAAATAATAATTTATTGAGTATATTATATTGTTTCTGAATAATTATATTGCTGATTATATTGCCAGAATACTCTGTATTTTTTTTTATATATTTTTTTTTTTTATTTGCAAGAGGTCATGTGAGTTGGGTGGGGGCTCACCAGGACCTAAGCGTGCCTCCTCATTTAAAAAAATTTACAGAGATACTTACGTAGCGCATACTAAAAAAGTTCCTACATTAGGAGTACGATTAGTACTCAATGAGTTATGAACCAACTCCTTACCAATTGGACCAACATTTATTGGCATGAACTTACATAAATTTTTATAGTATCATACAATTAATAGTCAGATCCATTTTAAAGCTATACGTACGTTAAAACTAGACAAAATTCTTTGGGTTTTAGTCATGATAATTACTCATTTATAATCAAACAATTATTGTTTTGTCAATTAATATGGAATCGGTCCTAAGCTAAGGTAATGCACGTGAAAACCAAGCTAATAACCTTAGCTGTTTTTTTTTTTCTCCCTTTGTTATAATTAGATTGAATTCATTCATCTGTGGTCAATTTCAAATAATGTCATTTGGATCCATAATCATTCATTTAATAATTAATTTCAATCAGTTAGGTAAATTGTCCAAACCTATATGTGAGAATCGCTCCTAGGCTATATATATGCATGTTTTCCGGGTCTTGATTATTATTATTATTTGAATAATACTGGAGTCAGAATGTCAACAGAGATATTATATCAACTTCAACAACGACTCCTAATCTTCATCAACGTCCGCCTCTTGAATAAAATGAGGAGGTTGATCAAGGAGACAAAAAATCTCATATATGCTATGAAAATATCTGGCTAATTGATAAGCAATAGTTATGGTCTCTCTATATTTATGAATGTCACAACTTGCCAATCTCTATATAAAGAAGCATTCTAATATCATCCACAGTGTCATTGAAATGATGATGTTGATCACATCCTCTCAACATGTAATTCATAGCCTCTATACAATCAACTAAATTGATCTTGATTATTTTTTTGCAAGTTATTAGTTGGGCATGTAAATTAAATTTCTTTCTTATTTTTATTTATTCAATGCATGATTTTTTTTTTCCTTTTTGGTCGGCCATGTCGATTTTTAAATAAATGAAAATAGCTGGACATATTTTTTTCCCTCCCTCGATAAACCTATAATTTTCGTTTCATTTTTTCCTTTTAGAATTAATCAACTTAAATTCTCACGTTATTTTTTTTTCTCATAGTTTATATGCAGTTCAATTAATTGATTATGAAGGTAAACTAGAAAGTGCAGTTTAGATTCTTGTACAATACATAATAAGATCAGGAATTTTGAGGTGACGTGGAAGATATTGAAGGATGCTTTTTCACTTTTACTAATAAAATTATGAATGAATGGTTGCTTTTATAGTAATAAAAACACGTGTTGGGCACGAAAGCTATCTCTTTTTCTTTTCGTATTTGCAACTAATAATTTCCCAAACAAACTTGACTACCATCACATATATACATATTAACAGATCGACTTATTCCCCTAAAGATGTCTTCTATATGAAGATAATATTAGTAGATATATCATATTTAATTATTTTCACAAACACACATAAAGAAGCGCGTGCGCCCACTCCATCATATCCTAAATATAAGACAAAGTTAATTTTTTTCAAAGAGATTAAATAAGCTAAATAAGTTACTTAATTATATAATTTGTTATGTATCCTTAAATTATATATTAGTTTATAAGTTAGGCAAAATAGTTTAGAGAAAAATTACAAATATAAATATTTCAAAGTAATTTAATTAGTTTCCTTAATTTCTTTAAAAAAGTTAACTATGTCTTATATTTATGATATATATATAAATGGAGTTTTCTAGATAGGTATATGGTGGATAGAGTAATGAGTACATGAATGAAATGGAGAAGGCCGACATATATATATGAAAAAGACGCGTTTTCGTTCTTTTAAACCCTGCACATCCATCATCCATCCTTTTCATAATATTATATATCTTTAGACTCCAACTACGTGTTCAAACTCGACTCTATATCCACTTGTCTATATCTCTCTCTATCTCCTTTAACTATTAATAATATCTTTTTCTGATATTTGTATCTGTGTTTGTTATGGATATATATATAAATCACAGCAAGTGATGTATATAACTCAAAATACATTCGATGCGTTTCTTATTCTTTTGATATGTATTCATTTCTTTTCTCTTAATTACCTTCTTTATGCTCTCTCCCTCTCTCTGTGTGTGCTTATTTTCGGGATGTGAGGTATGATTACAAGCTCTTCTTTATATACAGTTACATGCATGCACGAGTTGCTATTATATTCAAGCATCCCACTCGGTTCAAACAGTTTTGTAAGTTAATTATACTTTACATCTTACATAGAAGTAAAACATAGGATAGGCCACAGACACACATATGGATATGGAAGTTATATATCTGTGTCATACTTATATTAAACTCAACATCACTCGTTTAATCTCTCTTTCGTACGTTTCATTATGCTCTTGCATGCGCTTTATAATTTATGTATTTATGCTGAGTGAATGTATTTATTAGTCTTTCTCTCATATACAATTAAACAATTATATCAAATTGGTAATT
Organism: Acacia pycnantha; assembly: GCA_025563575.1. NCBI lineage: Eukaryota > Viridiplantae > Streptophyta > Magnoliopsida > Fabales > Fabaceae > Acacia > Acacia pycnantha. The sequence goes on from JAMWYP010000035.1 coordinate 2,346,748, forward strand.
AAGTATGGTTTAGCTCTTATGATGATGATTTTATTATAATTAAGTACATGGATATTTAGGTCCTTCTGCTTGCTCCTTGACCAAAGAAACTTGCCCTCATCCCAGTGAAATCTTAAAAGCTCAACTTATCTTAATTTTTTTTACCATAAAAATATGAAAAATAGAAAAGTATTGATAATTAGTGCAACTATGTAGAATTCTTGTTATAAGATGCTGAGTCTCGTGCATCAGTAAGGTTAATATCATGTGACATAAAGGTCATATGTTCAAATCCTTAAAACAATCTTTTTACGTGGTGAAAGTCTTGAGCACTGTCCTCCTTTATTCAATCACAGTTCATTGGAAACGTATAGTTGGTGGGGAATTGAAATATATTATATTGATCATCAATCATCAAACATAAATAACCATATAACATCAAACCAAATGACTTAACACACACAAAATAGCAGAAAAAAACTTGAGAAAAACAACATGCAAGTGCATAGATATATATATATATATATATATATATATATATATATATATATATATATATATATATATATATATATATATATATTTTGTGGATTGAATTTAGGTAAAAGTTTTAAATATTTACTATCAGATTGTTGGATAAAAATTAATTATGACAGAGATCTGGAAATCTTGTTTTAAACAAACCCTGCCGTTGATATACTACAAAATCTGATTGTAAATATTTAAAATTTTTATCTAAATTGATAAGCAATATCCAATTGGTCAAGGTTTAGCATCAAAATCATGATATGGCCAATTGGAAGGTGGATGAGAAGTAGAAGAGGAAGAGGAGGACCCTCCAAATTGCATGGAAAACTGTAGAAGTTGTTGTTCTTGTTCATGTTGGTCGTGGGACATTCCAGACGAGGAAGACGAGGAAGGTGGTTGTTGTTGATGAGGAGAATAAAACAAACCATGGCTCCATCCACCACTTGCCGGAACATGTTGTTGTTGTAGATAATATTGGTAATTATGATCATAATAAGGTTGTTGTGAAGCCAAGGTTGTCGTGGGAGGAGCAAGAACAAGTTGTGGTTGTTGATGAGGAGGAGGAGGAGGATTTGTGATGAAAGAAAATTCACCTGAAGAAGAAGGAAACGACGTCGTTGGTGTCATGGAAGGAGGTGGTTGAAGTTGAACTCTTTCAGGGAAGTTCAGCTTAGCTTTGTTTCCTTTGAATCTGAGAGCGGCTTCATCATAGGCAACAGCGGCTGCCTCCGCCGTGTCGAAGGTTCCGAGCCAAACTCTGGCAGCTTTCTTCGGATCACGAATCTCAGCCGCCCACTTCCCCCATGGCCTTTGCCTTACTCCTCTGTAGTGTCTCTTCCTTGTGCTCCCTACAACAACACAAGTAAGTAATTTCAATACAATATAATAATTTCCACACTTCATCTACTTCTTTCTTCAATAGTTTTTCTCTTTATACTACATCCATCTAGTCCTCAACATTAGATTAATGTTGGTAGTGCAAACGAGATCTTATATTAAGAATCTGAAGAATCCAAAGTAATATTTATTAATCTAACTACTTCCCCGTGAATTGCACAAAATCTGAAGCTACAAGTTGCACCCTTTACATGGCTCTATCAACACTGGAGCTTCATGTTTTACAGTTCACACTAATACATACATATATATATGCATGTATACATATATAGCCAGTTATATATGTTTATATAATAAATCAGTTCATCTAAAATCACAAAAGATTGATTGAAGTAGACTTGTATTATTTTACATAACTCCAGCCTCCCCCAAAAAGAGGGGGAGACTGCACCAAAAAAGAAAAAAAATCTTCTACAAATATTTAAAATGCTTGAGTGGTTGAACGAGTAAGCTATAAAATGGTATAACATTTACAGAACTTGACCTTATTAACTTTGACCCTTTTTTTGGACACTGGTAGAAATAGAATAACTGGTGAATAAATTGATCGATCCCTGTATTATATTGTCGAGGAAGAGAAACAGTAAGATGTTGGGAGGGAAGAAGAAAAGAAGGAACATGATTTGGAAAAGAATAAACATTATTACACACACAAAAAAAAAAAAAATCTAAATTTGTATGCAATTAAGTTTCATATATATGAGAGGTTGGATGATGGATCAAGGAGCCATGACGAGAACTAAAAAAATTACATGGAATTAGATGAAGATCTGACTTGAACACAATATTGAAGCGAGAGGAGAAAAATTTCAGAAACGTAACAGAGATAAGAAAGACGAAAGATATTTAATGAAGATAGATGCAAATACGAACTGAAACTCTTGAAGTCAGAAATAAACAACCCTAGTCGCCAAAATTTTCAGGCTTTTCATACTGAATCAGTGAATATGAAGGCAATTATTATATAACAAGACAAGAAATAAATAAAAAGCAATCACACGTGATATCCATGTGAAATAGCTAGAGTTAGTACATAATACCGTTAAATGTGAACATAAATATATGCCGATATACCTTGATGATGATGTTGAAGAGATGGTTGAGCGTTAGGTTCAGAAGTTGAGTGAGTCATATGATCAGTCAAAGGGTTGTGATGATCATAAACATTAGGTGAAGCTCCAATGACCTGAGCAAGAGCAGAAACCATGGCCGACATATCTTGCTGAGACCGATCGGAGTAGATTGGGAACAAGTGTTCTTCCTCTTTCTCTTGCGCTTCTTCGGAAGCACCTGATCTCTTTCCATGATTTCGATCCACTTTGGCTACCTTCCCTACTTTAATTGATTCTTTTGATTTACAATACAGATCACATATATGCATGAACTTACCCTTTACATATATGACATTAAAGGTTATATATATGGTTCGATTCGATGACGATGATGAGGATGAGAGAGAATCTAGCGAGCAAAAGCGAAAAGGAGTGAAATTAATTATGAGAAGTGTGTGATATTCTTGGATCAATCAAAAAAAGCTAAAAGCAGAGAGAGGAAAGAAAGAAAAGGAAATTAAAGAAGAAGAGGAGGGAATAGAATAAAGAGGGGGAAGGGAGGAAACCCTAGTTTCTCTTTGGTGGCTTTATATGGCTTCCTGTGAGTGTGAACATGATCCCACTCTGATGAAAGAAGAGAGACATTACAGCCCTACATGACACTCTTCTTTTGGTTCGGCGCTCATCCAAGTCTCATCCGGTGTGAGATCGACCTGTACGGTCTAAATACAATTTAAAAAAGGTTCAAATTTAAAATTTTCAATAGATGATTTTAAAATAAATAATTACTTTTTAAAAAAATTCGACAAGAAAGAAATTATGTTTACTTTTAAATTTTATGCCGATTAATTTTTTTTCTTGTTGAAAAATCCAAAAATAAAAAGTTTAAATTTGAACGGTTCAAAATCCAATTCTTATTATCCTTGTAATTTCCTAAACTCAGTCCCTTTTTGTTTGTTTTCTTTTTCTTCTTCACGCGTGTGTTTATGTGTGGGACGATGTAGCTCCGGCCCATTTGATGGCTTTTGGAATTAATGAAGTAGCTTAGGTACGGTGGTGGTATTAATAAATAAATAAATAATTAATTAATTAAAATAAAAGACCCGAGTTTTCAGCTACGCATGAAGAAAAAGAAGGTTTCAATCGTTTTCGTACTTTGGTTCTTCTAGGAATATATAAGTACTTTCATATCAGCACAGTAAAATGAAAAAAAAGTATAGCAAAAGAAAGGCAAAATATGGAGAAATAAATTAGAGAGCAAGATAAATCACTCACTCAGTCTCATTATATCAGTGAAGGAAGTATAGTTAAAATTAGTTATTTCTTGTAAAATATCAAAATTATCTTTAATAAAAGTCATTAGCTATAGGAATTTGGTTAGTTAGTTAGGGATACTAGGTTAAAAAACTAATGCTTCAGAAAAATTAAACATGTTATATTATGAAATGTGCTATAGATGTCCTTATAATAAGGGCTGGAGGCATAGATCCTCTGCTTGAGCCTTTGCTATGTGCCACATACAGGTGATATGGATTATCTCCCTACTTTCTTTCCATACGTAGTCTCTTTCGTCATTTTAATTGTCTATTGGTTTGGCGGAGTAAAATCACTATATAATATAACAAAAAAGGTGATTATAATCCCGATTGTCTTGTTTGGCCAAATTTTTAAAAATCCCAGTTAACCCCAATGAATCGGGATATATTTCACCCTTCACACTCATTGAGAAGAACTTTTAACTAATATCACTTATGCAAATCACTGACCACGATTAGTGAGCGAATGAATCCGTTACACTCATTTAATGATCAGTTGAAATCTCACTCTGCAACTCACTTTTGCCTAGTCCAGTCAATTCCATCTTCTCTCACGGTAATTTGAGTCCCAAAATCAGTCCAAAATGTGTTAGTCAATGATCCGATGGTTACGTTCCATTAAAAAATGGGTGCAAGATGAAAATTAAAAAGGATTCAAAATACAGCATTTTGTGATTTTTTTTATAGTGACACGCGTCATGATATGAACGATTGGATAGATCATTGATAGCTGAATGCAAACACAATTCAAATATGTTGGATGTTATGTTTTCAATAATAATTATATAAATACTTTATTAATAATGATCATATTGGTTTTTCTTTTAAGCCAACTCATATAGACTTGATACAGAATAATATTCCTTAAGTAGAGCATCAAATCCCTGCACTCGTGCAAATATGGCCCATGAACATTTTAAAATGAAAGAAATTAATAGTCACAATATAATGTTCGTCAATTCTAACCCTTAGTTTGGATGAGAAGAAAATTAGGAAGGAAAGAACAATATGAGGAAAAACTTTCAAATATTTATTTTTGGAAGTTTTTCGTCATGGTATTCCTCTATATTTTCCTTTCACCTTTCCCTCCATCTAAGCACAGTAAAATTCTAAACCATATTTTAGGACTATAGAATGAAAAGACACCATGTGTTCAACGTAATAGAATATATAAGAGGATATGAGTGATCAACAAGTCACTTATGACCATATTTTTAGAGAAGTTAGCAATTCCGCTAACCAATTTACTCATAATCTCATGAAATAATAGATATGGAATTTATAACCATGTTAGAGCCTTATTTAAATTGGAGAAATCTTATGGATTGACATTTTGTACAATAGGCATATACAATCCTTTGGTTTTGATTTTGGGCTTCCCTTATTGTCCTATTCGATCACCATCTCCCTTGTATTGAAATGGAGCAAACCATTTCCTACGAGTTGCTTTGCCCGATGAGGTTATGATTGATGACTTCTGGAGGTTCTTGCAAAGGTTAAAGCTTTCTTTCGAACAAGTTCTCTTTACCTGAAAATTGTTACACAATGCTTTGTCGTCTAGTAATATATCCTAACCCAACATCATCTTCAGCTTCACCTACCTTTTGCTTACGTTGGAGGGGCTGGATTTTTGAGGCGTAAAAGAAGAGATGAAAAAGAAACTAAAGCACAATGTCTTTTAGATGAGAGCATCACTTTCCTTTAGGCTTAATTCGTTTACACCTATAGCTATCTTATCACTACAAAAAAAATGAAAATTAGTAGCGGTTAAAATGACCAATTTGTAACGGTTTTAGGCGCAACTAACGACATTTGTAGCGGTTTCAAAAACCGCGACAAAATTCCCTGTGGCAAGCTGATTTGTAGCGGTTAAAAAAACCCGATACTACATACATATGAACTGCTACTAATTAAATCTGTTGCGGTTACTAATAACCGTCACTAAATGAGTTGGTCTGACGTCTTTTTCGAGAGCTTAGTCACGGTTTGTAACCACTACAAATACACTTGTAGCTGTTCAAGTAGCGGTTACATAACCGCTACAAACAAATGTTTTGAAAATTTTTGCCCCCATCAATTTTTATTATTTTGAAAAATTAGTAGCGGTTTCTAACCGCTACAAAGTTTCCCGTCATTTTTTCGCAAAAAAATAATTTGCCGCCATGTCAATATTTGTAGCGGTTTGTAACCGGTACAAATTTTCCCGCCATCAATGTACTTTGAATATTTGTAGCGGTTTGAAACCGCTATTAAGACCGCTACAAAATAATCCCGTCATTTTCTCCAGGCAAATATTTGAAAATTAGTAGCGGTTATAGTAACCGCTACAAATTCATGACGGTAAAAAAAAAACTATTATTTATCGGCGTAATTAAGTAATTATTAATAGTTTATCTTTTTAATAAAAATAAAAGGTATTAAATTATGAAATTTAAATATATAAGGTGCTTGTATAGATGCAAAATAATAAGAATATGTAAGTATAATAAGAGCTAATAATCGTAATTAAAATAATACCGAATGTTTAAAAATTATGTGTACCAATCATTGAATAATGTATGTGAAAGAATAAGGAAAGTTGAAAAATATATCTCGCTCAACTACAAAATAACAAACATTAATTAGTATGAGAAACATTGGAATTGATCTGAACATTAATTAGTATGAGAAACATTAGAATTGATCCGGCTACACGGCACTCACCCCCTTCAAACAGTTTACCACTATCTTCCGAAACGTAAAAATATTTGAGAAGACGGAGAGAAAACGTGGGTAGAAAAGAAACTGATGCATATTAAATGAGGTTGGGTGGGGGTATTTATGGTGGTGTCTGCACATCATTTTGTAACGGTTGGTGTCTCACTTTTTGTAGCGGTTATTATTGTTAGTAGCGGTTTGTGGGCATGTTTGTAGCGGTTGTTATCTGTCGCGGTTCTACAGTGTTTGTAGCGGTTATATAACCGCTACAAATTACTTTCTGGATTTTTTTTTTTTAAAAAACTTAATAAAAAAAAAGATTCCATATTACAACATAGGCATTAAGTGTTTCTCTCAATCTTCTTCGCCATCCCTACAAAGAAAGTTTGCATAAAATGTTACGCATGAGGTGAATACGTTTGAACACAATTAAAACTTTAGTTAATGTTTCTATTTCATAAGGCGTAAATCAAAAAACGTACTGAACTATAGGTAAATTGTCATCGCCGTCTGGGATGAAGTATTCGAAGCTGGCGGGCTGGAACGGCTCACAATCGTAGGCGACGTTATCACCATCACCCATGTCGTAAAGGTCCTGAGGCTTTAAGTCGTCAGTCGTGAGTCCCCTGGACGTCGTGGTATTCGCCCACAAACACTTGAACAACGTCACGGTGAAAAGGCCTGTGTAACTTATCCTGACCACATCAAGCAGCTTTCCATAATACGGGACGTCACCGAACCGCATGTTTCCGTCACTATTGCTCGCATAACTCCTCGTCCCAAACGTGCCATATACACCAGAGTTTTGGGTCAGCAATCCTTGATCCCGTGCCGCGATGCAAAACTTAAAACCATTAACATTGTATGCCGTAAATCTTAGGGCCTGGTCAAGCGGGCCTAGTGCGAGAGCTCTGAATTCTGGTGAGTGCGGGTTGTGGTCGTTCATTATTCTCCTCCTAAACCAACCCTGGAATTCTCTCGTGGTGGAACAAAAATACAAGACCTCATCCCCGATATAACCTTCTGCTATTGAACCTTCAAGCCACGCATTATTCCTCACGTAAGATTTCAGTTTCCCAAGAAACCTATAAAGTTGAGAAGGAAAAATTTCGATGCATCAATGGTTAAACGTGCGACTAGGGAGTAATACTAAAGTAATTATTTTTAAACCAATACCTCTCAATAGGATACATCCATCGGTACTGAACTGGGCCAGCAAGCTTTGTCTCGTGAACAAGGTGTATCGTCAGTGAACCATGACCGTGAAAAATGACGGAGGAAATATCATCTCCAAATGACACAGCTAAGAATGATTTTCCCCTGCAGCTGGTTGAGCTCCTCCACTATCAAAACCTTGGAACACAGCTTCCGAAAGAAAGTACAAAGCTCGACCAAAACGAGAGACACACCGAGAGGTAGCGTATTTTTCATGGCCAGCGGAAGTAACTGTTGCATAAGCACATGTGAGTCATGACTCTTCACCCTGTAACCTTTCGAGCCCGCAAGTCAATACATCGTGATATGTTGCTTGAATACCCGTCAGGAACTTTTATTTTCTTCAAGGTAGCGAGAAAGATTTCCTTATTCGGTTTTGTCAGGGTGAATCTTGCCGGTTGAAATCTGTCATGCTCATCCAGCCACGCGTATCCATGAACGCCCATCTCCCGTAGATCTTTCCTGGCCTGCAGATGATCTTTGGACTGGTCTGGTTTGTTGAGAATCGTGTACAACACATTGTCGCACACATTCTTTTCAATGTGCATGACATCTAGACTGTGTCGGAGCAAATTATCTTTCCAATACGGAAGAGCGAAGAAGACACTTACCTTTCGCCATTACAAAATTGCAAGCTAGGCACGCAAGGCCGGTATGCACATTCCACCCGGATAATGTCCCGAGGCCAGGAAAGTCGCTTATCGTCCAAATCAAGGCCGCACGCAAGTTGAAAAGTGTCTTCTCGTGCGCGTCGTACGTCTCCACACCTACATTCCACAACTCCACCAACTCCTTGATCAGCGGTTGGAGATACACATCGATGTCATTTCCTGGTGCTTTCTTTCCTGGAATGATCATAGACATAATGAAGGAGCTTTGTTTCATACACATCCACGGGGGCAAGTTGTAGGGTATCAACATAACTAGCTATATACTATAGCTTGTGCTAAGATTCCCAAACGGATTAAAACCATCGGTCGCCAAAGCAAGACGAACATTTCTAGGGTCCGCCACAAAATCTGGAAAGCCTGTGTCGAACGCTTTCCAAGCTTCAGCATCACGTGGATGTCTGAGTTTACCATCTTGATTCTTATCATCTTCATGCCACCTCATATGATGAGTTGTCTTAGACGACATAAACAATCTTTGCAAGCGAGGTTTTAGAGGAAAGTACCTTAGAATCTTTGCGGGTTTTTTCTTCTGCTTCTTTCTTGTCCGAACTATCTTGAACCTCGAAGTGTGACACTTCTTACAAGTCTCCCTCCGATCGTCCTCTCCCCAATAAAGCATACAGTCGTTTGGGCAGGAATCTATTTTTTCGTAGTTCAAACCTAATCTGTTGATTATCTTCTTCGCCTCGTAGAAGGATGAAGGAATATCCGCGTCAGGGAATGCATCTCGAAGTAATTCCAGGAACATCGACATTGCCTTATTCGTGATCCCACACATGCACTTGATATGGTACAATTTGATCAGAAAAGATAACTTTGAGTATTTCTGAAAACCTTGATACAAAGGACGATCGCTCTCATCCATGAGGCTGAAAAATTCCCGAGCTGCATCATTCCTGAAGAAAATAGGTTTCGACCCTGCACTTCTGCTGTGAAGTTGTCGTCCTGAACACCAAAAGCATCACGAACAGCTTCATTAACCGGATCATCTTGATGTACTTGATTTCCTACTTGTGAGGTTCGAGGAAGATGAAGCCCATATCCCATACCACATTGCTCACCATGAACCTCCCAGAATGTATATGCTTCTGGGAAAGGCTTTACAAGAAGATGTTCCAAAGCACAATCTCGTGTTTGCCACTTCTTAAACTTGCATCGCAAACAAGGACACACGATCTTGCCATTAATGCTAGCGTGAGAGAAGGCGAAATCTAAGAAAATGTTCAATCCCGCTAAATATACAGGAGAACTACGCGACATCTTGATCCATGACTTATCCATATGTAACAAACAAATCTTCGATAGAACATAAATGTGGATACAATGTTTAATTACATTCAAAGCAGAACTTGGGATCTTTTAAATGCATGGAATGTTTTGTAGCGGTTACAAAACCGCTACAACAACCGTTGCACATATCCGAGACACATTTGTCACGGTTGAAACACCGCGACAAATTTGAATCCATAATCCCGCCAGAGTTCTGTAGCGGTTCTATAACCGCGACAACAACCGCGACAAAATTACATTTGTAGCGGTTCTGGTAGAAACCGCGACAACCCTTGGCGCCCTTTCATCCATTTCAAAATCCAATTCTGTTGCGGTTACTTTCCACAGAACCGCTACAAAATGAAGACCGTTGACATTTGTAGCGGTCTGAGAACCGTGACAAATAATGGCGCCCTTCAAAATTCAATTTTGTTGCGGTTTATCGATATGAACCGCTACAAAATTTAGTTAAATTAATTAATTTTAGAAAATATTTTTCACTACGTTATTTATTCTACAGTATCTATTTTATTTGACTATAAGTGCCATTAAAAACATAATATAAATGAGTTATAAGTTTTGAAACAACGTACCAAATATAACGACGTCAAATATTTAACTAAATCACAGGTTAAACAAACCAAATATTTAAACCAAAGTAAACAAATATACAGCGGTACAAAATGAAGTGTTCAAGATAAAAATTAAATATCAGGAGCATGATCATCAAGTCCTGTCCGAGGGGGTCTGTCTCAGGGGGTGGTGGTGCACGACCAGAGTCGACAACGTCGTCGTCATCAGCAGCACGTGGGGGGATTCATCAAAGATGAACGGAGGGGGAGGCTCGGGAGATGGAAACCGTTCATCAGGTAACAGCTTTGTCAGGGCCCCAGTAACAGCATCCCACTGCTGCCTATGACGATCGTACCAACAGGCGACGCCCTCCTGCTTGCGCTTTTTCTTGGCCTCCTTGTCGGCCCTCCGTGCAGCCTCATGTGCGGCAACCTGCGCAGCAACCTTCTCAGCAATGATCGCATCAACCGCCTCCGATGTTGGCCTTCTCGAGCTGGAGGGTCCGGTCGTAGAGGAGGAGTGTAATACCAGGATATTTATCTGGAATATTATAAATAAAAGTTGGATATTTCTGATAAGTGAAATTTCAATCTCCGGTCTTGTACAAATACAGTCTATTTTCTAAGTAGAATTTCTGCAAGAAATTAGGGAGTTTAAGGGCCAAAGTGCCAAAATGACCAAAATGCCCCTAAGGGACATAAATAACTTAGAAAATTTATGAAAAATCCTAAAAGACAGTAAAATGACCAAGTGAGATAGGAGAGTATATAATCTCTAATTATTGTAATTTTATAAATTATGAAATTGGAGAAATTGTTGGAAAAATACTCAAAAAGAAGTGAAATGACCATAATACCCTTGTAATTTCTAAAAATGCGAGAGGCATGAAAATACTAATGTTAATACAAGAGTATGAAGGTAATGAGGCTTTGTAATTAAGAAAATTATCAACAGGTGATAATGAAGTAATTAAGTAATATTGGGCTAATTACTTAAGCATAAGCAAAGGAAATTCAGTAATAATTATGTGAAGCTCAAAATTATTGGAAATTAGTGGAATATTAGTAAAAATGTATTTACTAATTAATTGGAAATTTTTATGAAAAATCATTGAGTTTAGGTATTTTTAGGCCTAAATACAAGAATGGACCAATTAGGGATTTTTGTGGAAATTTTGGGAAAAAGTAAAGAAATAAATGATTAAATAATTAATTAAATAAAAAAAATAAATATTTATTAAAATAAAAAGAAGGCCAGCCGAAATTCAAGGCAAAATAAAAAGAAAATAAAATGAAAAATGAGATAGAACACAAGTGGCCAAGTTGCAACATATTTTAATAATATAATTAAATTAAAGTAAAAAGTATGAATAGTAATTTTAAAATTAGGAAACGGATCCTATCTAGAGATCTAGGAATTGGAATCTCAAGGTCAAGGTAAAATATTGATCAGTGAGTTTTTACCTTCAAGTGACCTCTTAGGAAGTTAATTAGAGGCCGTTTGTGCTTTTTCCTAATAAAACAAAATAGGGAAAAATGCATATAGGCATATTTTTGGAAATAGGGAAAATAAATTCTAACTCAACATTTAGGAATGGGTTTGAATTTATTTAGACATATTTGGAGTCAGTAAATTATTTCCAAGAGTTTGGTAGTTCCGAAAACGAATTCCGACACCGGACGCGTTCGGACACGTTTTTCGAGAAAGACTCAACTGGAATACTGGTGGCCTATATGGAATCAAAATTTAGGTTAACTTGGACATTTCTACTAAGTGAGAACATGTCTTCAGAGTTGTAAATCCAGAATTTTGAGATTTCTCCGAAATCACGCGAATCGGGTATCGATCGGGGGAAACGGTTGGACTAGGGCATAAAGCAAGCCAAGTCACCATTTTGGACCAATGAGGGGTTGCCACATCACCATGAAGGACGGTCAAGAGGGGAGAAATCAAGGGCAAAAATCATGTGTAATTATTGGACATAAAAAGTGCAAACAACTTGGAAAATTCCCTTGGTATCCTTTCAAAAACCCTATAAATACCCCCCCTCCTTCATATTTCTTCACACCATTCCATTTCTTGCTCTTGGCCGAAAAAGCTAGAGAGAGAAAGAAGAGAGCAGTGCTCTGGAAATCTTGCAGCGAAGCCCTGTAGAATTGTCCGGAAATCTTCAACGGGTAAGTCTTTCGGGCTTTAGTTTTTAGTCTTTAGTTTTTAGTTTAGTAGTTAGTAGAATTGTTAGTTAGATTTAGAAAGTAGGTGACAAGATTCCTACAAATGTTTTAGAGCCTTGTTTGCGTTGAAAAATATGCGAGAGGTGTAAACATAGTAGGGATCGAGTCATTGAAAAGTTGAAGCTTTCGCAGTTCTTTTAAAAGTAAGGGTAGAATTTGTTAGAATAGCCTTTAAATTTCAAGTATGATTGGGTATCATATGGGAGGGCTATTTTAGTCATTATTTTCGAAAATCATAGTTGCGTCGAAGTTCTGGCAAAATTTCGGGAAGAAAATTTGTCAGAGTAACGAAATGCTGGCGAAATTCCGCCGATTAGAGGTAGAAGGGCAAAATGGTAATTTTTACCTAAAATGCCAGATATTGTGTCAAATCACTAATGGAAGTGATATTACTCTTATAGGATATCAGAATCTCTGATTTGCTGCCGTTGTTGTTATTTACCCTATGGGGCTTTACATATTGCTCTGTGCTTATGTTTTGTCGGCATAATGATCATGCATCTCTAGTATGCTTATGATATACTGTTGTATTAGCTCTAGAATATCTGTTGGTTGTATACTGTGTTGTTTGGGTATGAGGTTAACTGTTACCTGAGATTCAATGCGTTGAATTGAATCTCATTTGTAGCTTTCAGTCGGGAGGACCACGGTTCGTGGATCGAGGCAAGTACCCGGAATAGGCGTGCAGCTGAAGATTTATCTATCTTATCGCTTTCTGTTTCTTTCTGTTATTTCCTTTCTAAACCTTAGGATTACTGTAATCATTACGATATTACACAATGGTTGATGTTTTGGCTAAGAATCCAATTACTCTTTCGCTCTATTGCTCTACTCTAATTGTTTGTTTGAAAAAAAAAATTCCGCATTTCAAACATGGGATGTTACATTTTATGGTATCAGAGCAAAACTTTCTGGCAAGTATTTAACTATGTTACCACGGAAAGTTTGGTGCCGAAGGCAAGGCTAGTCTACGTAGGTGTGCCATAAGTCACTTTGCTAACCGGTGAGGCCCCCATGGTAGACACTTACTGGCCATTCTGTTCGGATAACGGAGTTAGGTTCTTAAGCCTTTTAACTTTGAGCACATTTTTGAAAACGAGTATTGATAAGGCCATTGGTGTAATGTGTAGAGATGAACGAGGGGACGAAGAGCCCGTCTTAGACCCATTCTACAGTTATCACGGAATCTGGAGGCGTCCTGCCCGGAGATCCATTCCTCCGTCAGCACCCGAACCCTCGAATAACCCATTCCCACTGACTACGGAAGAAGATCCCATCGAAGAAGAGTCAGATTCCTACAACGCACAACTGAATGAGCCTGAGTCCGAAAACCATTCTGAACCTGTTATACCCTGGAGTCCAGATCACGATGAACAGTTTCCTTGGGATCCAAACCATGAGTATACAGACCCCACAATCCCTAGTCACTATTTCAGTGAATCAGAACCCTCCTATCACCCTGCTACAGGGAACTCTGAACCTGATTCTCCGAATCTCAACCTGAACAACCTGGAGATTGAGGGCCACCCTGAACCAGAAAGCCCTACCAACTCAACCCACTCCTCTGTAGGAGATAATTTTGAATACATCGACATCCAACTACTTGAAGATGAGGTAGCTGAACCAGAAGATTTCTATTATGTCCTGAACGATAATGACACGTTAGTCATTCTGCTGGAGAACTTTCTTGTTGAAGCTACGAATCTTACTCACTCCATCCAAAGAAGATATCTTGTGTTTTTAACCCTAATCTCACACTACCAAGCCAATAATAGCCAACATTCGCCCATGATTGGGTTAGGACCACACCTGTACTTCTTTCCCTATACCCGCTTTTGGGCAAGGATCGTAATGAGCTCTTGGATGACGGACCTATTTTGGGTGTTAGCATACACCTTCGCTACCTGAAGTGCTTGGTTCGCCTTTACATGTAGAAGGAGAGCGTCAGTACAAGGAAGCTGTGGATTGTAGAAACTAGGAAGTTTAGTTTGTATCTCCAAGTACTTTGGAAGATTGTAAAATACGTTTGAATAAGGAGATTGCACAGTATGTCTTGTATTAGGATTAGAACAGTGATATGTATTAACCTTATGAAATGAATATATGTGGATATATGTTTGGTGTGCAAATTGTTGTGCCATTTCGATGTTTACATATCTGTCATAATCATTGAAAGGAATTAAAACAAATGGCGATACTAAGACTGGAAAGACAAAGACAAGATGAAGAGCGCAACAATGAGGAACATGAAGAAGATGACCACAATGATAATGAAGAAGAGTATGATGACAACGAGAATGATGAAGAGCCTGAGGGGTCTGAGAGATCCCAATCACCACCTAGGCGCAATCAAAAGAGAGAACCACCGAGAGTGGGTCAACCGGTTACGCAAGTGGCCACCCGGTTTCGGGGAAAGAATGAACTAGGCGAGGATTGGTTGCTAAGCCTAAAAAGATTTTTGAAGTTATCGAGTGCCGGGAGATCGGAAGGCACTGCGGCTATCTACAAGTTAGAGGGCGATGCCCACGGATGGTGGGAGAGCGTTTCCACAACCACGCCAAGCCACATTACGTGGGAGATGTTCTTGGAGCAATTCAACGAACAATACTTTCCTCCCTCAATTCGGGTGATTAAGGAGGAGGAATTTCTGCAGATACAACAAGGGAATGAGGAGTCATTTGGCGACTACTTCGCACGTTTCACCAACTTGTCCGTACTCTTCGTATCGAAGAGCAATGTGAACGAAAGCCGAAAGCGAACCGATTGGTGAACGGTGAGGTACGACATAAGATCGAGGTGGTATCTCATCAATTCTCTAGGATGGCCCAAGCCGTGGGATCATGCGGATTGACAGAGCGCAACTTGAAAGAAGCTGCGCAAGTCCCGAAGCCAGGAAGGCAACAATGCTGGTCGCGGTGGATCTAACCGCGGAGGATCCTCACAGAAGAGGAAAGCGCCTTGGAGCGAAAACCGAGGTGGGGACAAGAAACCCTACCAACAGTACAATCTGAAACAGCAGGGATCCCAGACATGTCAGAAATGTAAGAAGTACCATCCAGAGCCAAGCGTGATGGGAAACAAGTCTGTTTCGAGTGTCGAAGCCTGGACACATTAGCGGGATTGCCCGAGAAGGCTGCAGAGGCGAGACCTCAAAGCGCTGGCCGGATCTTTGCGTTGACAAACACAGAGGCCAAGAAGTCCCCAGAGATGGTTCAAGGTACCATCTATCTCAATGGAAATCTACTTGAAGCATTGTATGACTCGGGTGCTAGTCACTCGTTTATTTCCTATGATTGTGCAAGTCGTTTAGGATTGCATGCCTGTAGATTACCATTTGATCTTGTTGTATCTACACCGTTGGGTGTAAAGTCTTTAGCTTCTGATGCATGTATGAATTGTGGATGGACGAGTTTCTAAAGTGGATCTTATCCGTCTACCTCTTCACGGCATTGACGTCATATTCGGTACCGAATCGGTTAACGGCCAACGGCGCCCACTTCCCCGGATTGATGATCTTTTGGATCAATTGTCTGGTTCCACAGTCTTTTCGAAAATTGACTTGCGTTCGGGATACCATCAGTTGCGAGTTAAGGATGGTGATGTTCCCAAGACAGCTTTCAGAACCAAATACGGGCATTATGAATTCCTTGTGATGCCCTTCGGATTGACAAATGCACCTGCGGTATTCATGGATTACATGAACCGTATCTTCCGTCAACACCTAGACCAATTTGTAGTGGTGTTCATCGACGACATTTTGATATATTCTAAGAGCAAAGAAGAGCACGAAGAACATCTGCGAAAGGTGTTGAGCATACTCAGGGAAAAGCAACTATATGCTAAGCTGAGCAAATGCGAATTTTGGCTGGAAGTCAAAATTTCAGGCCATGTTATATCTAGCGGCGGAGTTGCGGTTGATCCAAGCAAAGTAGAAGCGATTACGGGTGGAAACGGCCGAGAGCGCGAGCGGAGATCCATAGTTTTCTTGGTCAGCGGGATACTACCGCAGATTTATACGGGATTTCTCGCGTCTTGCCCTACCATTGACAAAGCTTACGAGGAAGAATCAACCCTTTATATGGGGAGATGATTGTGAGGAGAGCTTTCGAATCGAGGAGAGGTTGACTACGGCAGGTATTGATTATCCCGATCCGGATGAGACCTATGTTGTCTACGATGATGCCGGTGGGCAAGGATTGGGATGTGTCCTAATGCAGCGGGGCGGGGTGGTGGCCTATGCCTCTCGTCGGTGAAACCTCACGAGTTAAACTATCCTACACACGATTTAGAGTGGCGGCTATCGTGTTCGCTTTGAAGATATGGAGGCATTACATGCGGTGTAACCGTAGAAGTGTATTGTGACCACAAGAGTCTCGAAATACTTGTTTGATCAACGAGAACTCAACATGAGACAACGTCGTTGGATGGAGCGATTAAAGATTACACCACGGAGATCAAGTATCATCGGGTAAAGCAAACGTCGTTTTTGATGCTCTTAGTAGGAAGACGGTGCGGGTATCATACATGATGATACAAGAGCGGCTATCTTTGGAAGATTTCGGGATCGAATCTATCCAATCAAATCGCATGGGTCTCGCACGCACTGCGATGCCTATCTTGCTACACTTCTTGCGAGTCAAGGGAGTATGATCTGAGAGATGAAGTGGAGAAAGCTCAGAAGCAAGATGATTGGGCAAAAGAGATACGTGAGAAGATCACTCGAGGTGAGACCCAAGACTATGACCTATCACGTAGTGGTTTGGTCAGGTATAAACAACGAGTTTACATACCGCCAGTTGATGAATTAAGGCGGACGATAATGGATGAGGCTCATAAGAGTAAGTACACTCTACATCCGGGCATGGTCAAGATGTACAGTATGAAATCCGAACTTGTGGTGGCCGGAATGAAGAAAGACGTAGCGAGAATACGTGGCCAAATGCTTGACTGTCGTAAAGTAAAGATTGAACACCGTCGACCCCTGGTCTTTTGCAAGGACTAGAGGCTGCCAGTGGAAATGGGAGAACATAACCATGGATTTTGTGGTAGGTCTGCCCAAAATCGAAATCATGATACAATTTGGGTAGTTGTTGACAGTTAACCAAGTCGGCACACTTTATTCCCATCGGTATCCACTATTCTCGGAACGATTGGCGGAGATTTATATCAAAGAGATAGTGAGATTACATGGTGTTCCTAAGAGCATTGTCTCTGATCGTGATACACGATTCAAATCCCGTTCGGCAAGCGTTACATGAAGGTATGGGGACTAAGTTGAAGTTCGGTTCGGCTTATCACCCTGACCGACAGTCAATCTGAAAGAACCATACGACTATTTGGAGGATATCTTTGCGAGCATGTGCCTGGATTTCAAAGCTGAGTAATCTCCACGACGTTTTCCACGTATCGCAATTGAAGAAGTACCAACCAGACAGTGATCATGTCATCGAGTACGAGGATATCGAAGTACGGCATGATAATACCTTCATAGTTGAGCCAGAACAGATCATTGATCATAAGGAGAAACGGCTCAGAAATAAGACTATTCTGATAGTGAAGGTGGTATGGAAGGGTTTAACACCCGAAGAGGCAACTTGGGAAACCGAGAGTGACATGAAGGAGAAGTACCCGTGGAATATTATAAATAAAAGTTGGATATTTCTGATAAGTGAAATTTCAATCTCCGGTCTTGTACAAATACAGTCTATTTTCTAAGTAGAATTTCTGCAAGAAATTAGGGAGTTTAAGGGCCAAAGTGCCAAAATGACCAAAATGCCCCTAAGGACATAAATAACTTAGAAAATTTATGAAAAATCCTAAAAGACAGTAAAATGACCAAGTGAGATAGGAGAGTATATAATCTCTAATTATTGTAATTTTATAAATTATGAAATTGGAGAAATTGTTGGAAAAATACTCAAAAAGAAGTGAAATGACCATAATACCCTTGTAATTTCTAAAAATGCGAGAGGCATGAAAATACTAATGTTAATACAAGAGTATGAAGGTAATGAGGCTTTGTAATTAATAAAATTATCAACAGGTGATAATGAAGTAATTAAGTAATATTGGGCTAATTACTTAAGCATAAGCAAAGGAAATTCAGTAATAATTATGTGAAGCTCAAAAATTATTGGAAATTAGTGGAATATTAGTAAAAATGTATTTACTAATTAATTGGAAATTTTTATGAAAAATCATTGAGTTTAGGTATTTTTAGGCCTAAATACAAGAATGGACCAATTAGGGATTTTTGTGGAAATTTTGGGAAAAAGTAAAGAAATAAATGATTAAATAATTAATTAAATAAAAAGAAGGCCAGCCGAAATTCAAGGCAAAATAAAAAGAAAATAAAATGAAAAATGAGATAGAACACAAGTGGCCAAGTTGCAACATATTTTAATAATATAATTAAATTAAAGTAAAAAGTATGAATAGTAATTTTAAAATTAGGAAACGGATCCTATCTAGAGATCTAGGAATTGGAATCCCAAGGTCAAGGTAAAATATTGATCAGTGAGTTTTACCTTCAAGTGACCTCTTAGGAAGTTAATTCCGAGTAGTTTGTGCTTTTTCCTAATAAAACAAAATAGGGAAAAATGCATATAGGCATATTTTTGAAATAGGAAAATAAATTCTAACTCAACATTTAGGAATGGGTTTGAATTTATTTAGACATATTTGGAGTCAGTAAATTATTTCCAAGAGTTTGGTAGTTCCGAAAACGAATTCCGACACCGGACGCGTTCGGACACGTTTTTCGAGAAAGACTCAACTGGAATACTGGTGGCCTATATGGAATCAAAATTTAGGTTAACTTGGACATTTCTACTAAGTGAGAACATGTCTTCAGAGTTGTAAATCCAGAATTTTGAGATTTCTCCGAAATCACGCGAATCGGGTATCGATCGGGGAAAACGGTTGGACTAGGGCATAAAGCAAGCCAAGTCACCATTTTGGACCAATGAGGGGCTGCCACATCACCATGAAGGACGGTCAAGAGGGGAGAAATCAAGGGCAAAAATCATGTAATTATTGGACATAAAAAGTGCAAACAACTTGGAAAATTCCCTTGGTATCCTTTCAAAAACCCTATAAATACCCCCCCTCCTTCATATTTCTTCACACCATTCCCTTTCTTGCTCTTGGCCGAAAAAGCTAGAGAGAGAAAGAAGAGAGCAGTGCTCTGGAAATCTTGCAGCGAAGCCCTGTAGAATTGTCCGGAAATCTTCAACGGGTAAGTCTTTCGGGCTTTAGTTTTTAGTCTTTAGTTTTTAGTTTAGTAGTTAGTAGAATTGTTAGTTAGATTTAGAAAGTAGGTGACAAGATTCCTACAAATGTTTTAGAGCCTTGTTTGCGTTGAAAAATATGCGAGAGGTGTAAACATAGTAGGGATCGAGTCGAAAAGTTGAAGCTTTCGCAGCTTCTTTTAAAAGTAAGGGTAGAATTTGTTAGAATAGCCTTTAAATTTCAAGTATGATTGGGTATCATATGGGAGGGCTATTTTAGTCATTATTTTCGAAAATCATAGTTGCGTCGAAGTTCGGCAAAATTTCGGAAGAAAATTTGTCGAGTAACGAAATCTTGGCGAAATTCCGCCGATTAGGGGTAGAAGGGCAAAATGGTAATTTTTACCTAAAATGCCAGATATTGTGTCAAATCACTAATGGAAGTGATATTACTCTTATAGGATATCAGAATCTCTGATTTGTTGCCGTCACGCTGTTTGAAGTTCACGTTTTTCCGTAGAAAGTACGTTTTCCGCCGGTAGTACCTAACGTTGCCAACGAAGGTACGGACGCGCGTCTGTAACACTAATCTTGTGCTTCTTAAATGCATATATGTCTTGGATATGTCGTAGACCGTTATACGATGAGTTTTAAACGGGTTATGTTTGGAATGCCGTTATGTTTTCCTAGCGGCGAGGACACGAGTGTTTATCGTGGCACCGGTGAATAGTGCAGCCGTTGTTGTTATTTACCCTATGGGGCTTTACATATTGCTCGTGCTTATGTTTTGTCGGCATAATGATCATGCATCTCTAGTATGCTTATGATATACCGTTGTATTAGCTCTAGAATATCATTGGTTGTATACTGTGTTGTTTGGGTATGAGGTTAACTGTTACCCGAGATTCAATGCGTTGAATTGAATCTCACCTTGTAGCTTCGTGGTCGGGAGGACCACGGTTCGTGGATCGAGGCAAATACCCAGTAGGCGTGCAGTCAAGATTTATCTATCTTATCGCTTTCGTTTCTTTCTGTTATTTCCTTTCTAAACCTTAGGATTACTGTAATCATTACGATATTACACAATGGTTGATGTTTTGGCTAAGAATCCAATTACTCTTTCGCTCTATTGCTCTACTCTGATTGTTTGTTTGAAAAAAAAAATTTCCGCATTTCAAACATGGGATGTTACAAGGAGCCCTACCTCGGGTACACCATGCTAGGCCTGGCGCCAAGGCCCATGCCCCTAACGCGGCCAGGATGCTCGACTGGGCCCAACACAGCTTTCAATGGGGCCGTAGGATTCACATACCCCTGTGACTCCGGGGTCTGCAATGCTCGTAGCTCTGCCTCGCTCCTCTCAATCCGGGTCTGACCCACAGAGTTCATGAACCATTAATAAAATAATGGACGATCAATTTAAATATACAACATTCATTATATAAATAATGTTTTTTTAACTTACTATTATCTCCTCTGCGGCCTCCTGAAAGAATTAAAACAATATAAACTTTGTTATTTCAAAAACAAAACAATCATCATGTTAAATAATCTATATGTAACATACCATCTCACTGTAGGTGACAGCAAACGTCTTGGTCCCTGCCGTGTGATGGACTCTCTGTTGTGCCCGGCTTCTTGTGTTCCTCTGCGACAAAGCCTGCAAGGAGGAGGAAACAAAATTTAAACCCTAAACTCAATTTAAATTATCAATTAAGTGAAACTATTAGTTAATTTAAACCATATATAAACTATAAATTAATTTAAATTACATTTCAAAAAATTAATTTAATCTATATGTAACCTTCAAATTAACTAATATTTACACAAAATTAAACTATAATTAATTAAAAAATGTACCTACCCATCAGCACCCCTCCTATATTGGACGAAACTCGCCCAGTGAGTTGGTATCACGCCGTCTGGGACGTTCTCGATCAGCTGCTGGAGAGGAATAGTGTCATCTCCATTCATACGATTGTAGAGACGATTCCTCCGGCTCTTCCACCCTTCCCCCACTTTCATCAGAACGTACCTCTTATGCTGTTCGCGCAGTTTAAACTTTTTCTGTATCATAATTTCATTATTAATTGTTAATGAATTAAGAAATAAATAAGGAAAGAAATAAACTAAAACTTATAACTATGATTATGTAAAATTTAATTAAACAATATTGACTACCTGCAGAACTCCGGTAAACGCCTTGTCCTTTGTTTCCGTTGTCACATGCTTCCAATCCTTGAAAAAAATCGAGAACCATGCCCAATTGCCGCCAAATTCAGACAGGGATCGATTCATCAGGTGACCACCGCTGCCGATCGCCTGGTCTGTGTCCTCGTTCCACGGGACTACGACCCGACACCCGGCCATCTCCCAGTCCGTCTGAGTGAGAGCGGAAACATCCAGCGTCCTCTTGCTGATGTTCCCAAGTCTATCTGCAATATTACAAAAAAATGAATTAAACGTACCGAATTTAAATTAATTTCTCCCAAAAAAAACTAATTGCATATACCTTCGACATCCACTGTAAATCCGGTGGAACGCGAAGACGCCGGTTGGGGGTTCCCGTGGTCCCGCTGGTTTTCCTGGTCGATTAATTGCTCCACATCCGCTATGGGGATGTCAAGATGGATGTCCTCATTCTCATCTAAGTCGTCTAGCGACAAACTTGCTTCTCGATCTCCTCCTACGTTCTGTAGGGTCTCCGTGTTTGGAATTTCTTCATCAGCGAAGAGCTCGGCAAACTCGTCCACCCCCTGAGATGGCGGAGGTATATGTCGGGCCCCACGCCCTCTCGTTCGGTTCCCTCTACTACTACTACTACTACTACTACTACTACCGCCCCTTAAACCCATTTTCTCGGGGACAACTGCTTTTCCCTTTCCCTTATCTTGTTCTGAAACCATGATGTTGAAAGATAGAACTTTAAAAGTAAAAGTTTTTAAGGTAGGGTGAAAGGTAAAATGGTTGAAAACTCAAAACCGTTAGAAGTTGTGACGGTGAAAAGGAGGAAGAACTGTTTATAAACCGCTACATTTTGTAGCGGTTCCAATAAAAACCGCTACAAATGTAAAAAATTTGTAACGATTATGTCGTAACCGCCGCATAAACCGCTACAAATATGCCTCGTTCTTCGTGATGTTTTGTAGCGGTTACCTGACGCTACAAAAAAACTGACCCTTGAAATTCTGTAGCGGTTTCCTAGTAACCGCTACAATATGTCCACATATTGTCGCGGTTATTCTCAATAACCGCTACAAAATGATTTTTTTTCCAAAAAAAATTTCAAACTAATTAATTTGATTCATAAACTTTATGAATCAAACTAATTAGTTTGGTACAAATTTTTTTCTTTAATTTTTCTAAAAGTGTCCACAGTAATAAATTACACATAATGAAGTAACCAAAAATAGTCCAACATGTCCGTGGGGATTCGGACTCAGTATAGCCGCCGATCTCTCACGAAAAACTCGCTGAGTCATTTTCATCAGAGATATAAACGCGAGAGAAAGGTGGCTATAATGAAACCCAATCTCCAGTCGCATGTTGGACTATTCTCAGAAGAGTAGAAGTATTCACGCCAAAGAAATGAGCAAACCTCCACCTTGTCATCGAACGAAATTCCTCGCAAGGATGAGAGAGGCAAATATCTGCAGCTCTTATCACCCGAAGTAGGAGATCAGAGCTGCTGATATGTGCATATCTTCGACGACCAAGCGAGATAGTTCATTCAGTTATAAGCAGAAGATTTAGTAATTCCTTTAGTTGTTATAATTGATGTACGGACCCTAAACTTTATTTATAGCGTGAATATTTGTAGCGGTTGTCCATAAAACCGCTACAAAAATGTAGCTTTTGACGCGGTCAAGGTCACTCTTCCTGGTGACCGTGACAAAATTGTGACGTTTCGTTTATTTGTAGCGATTCTTGTGATGTAACCGCTATAAAATTACCGCAACAAAGTTTTTCGCCAACGTTGGCGCCACTTTTGTAGCGGTTATACTTAGATAACCGCTACAAAATTCCCGCGACAAACATTCTTGCCATTGCGCGCCAAGGTAGCGCCAAATTTTTTGCGGTTTTTATTGAGTCAACCGCTACAACTATAGCCGAAGTCATGTCGTCATGGCTTCCGTTACTATTTAGTGGCGGTTTAGGGATAAAACCGTTACAAATTGGTATTTTGTAACGGTTATTCTTAACCGCGACAAATAAACCGCGACAAAATATGGTTTTTTTGGTAGTGTATAGGTACAAGTTGGATTGACAATTTCTTACAGGATACAATAAAAAGTTGAGTATGGATTCAACACTCAAGCCAAGACAACAATAACTTTTAAAAAGTGATAATTTGACTTTATCTTTGTGTTCACTCAAAGACAAAGGTCATCTCTTGTTCTTGTGTGATTTGTGATGTGTGCGTGTTTTGTATATCCCAAATGAAATGATGGTGTAGGATATTTATAGACCATGAAGTGATGCATCTTGAAGCAACACCTCTTCAATAAAAAGTCATAACCACATGTTAAATTTATGAACCGTCATGAACTAACATAACTTCAGTAACCAATGATTATTTAAAATAAATCTTCCATGAAGAGTGACACTTTTATAGTATGTAAAGTTTTTTTTTAAAAAAAAAAAAGAAAAGAAAAAACAACGCAATCTTCTATCAAGAAGTAGATACCACACCTTTTCATTGGTGTCTTTAGAAACTAAAAGAACATGATGACCTTGGTGGCCTTTAGTGTTATAACTTCATGCACAACACCTTCACATAAATCCATTAATTTAAGGAACATAACTTTACAAAAAACACATCTCTTCGTTTTAAAATATTCCTACATTCCCCCACCATTTTAAAATGATCACAAACTCTTATCACTTCAAAAATTCCATGTTGTCAATAAAGTTATCTCGAGGATTTGAACATTTACCTAAGTAAGACGTGGTTTCACCCATCTGAAATAATAATATGGTAGACTAATCTTTAAACCAATTATCCCATAAGAACAAGTGTGCATGAATTATGCATGGGATCTCGAGCCATTGTATGCCGTTTTAAATGATACGTTCATTCGTGGCCTTGTGTCCGTATCCTTTTCATGAGAACTTCTCAAAATTAAGCCTTTGGACTCTTAGAAGCAACCTTACTTCACTCTCATATAAGTAGACTCCACCAAGAGCATTACCATGATAAATGCTCCAACAAATATATTCTTATAGGTCCATTAAGAGCCAAAATTAGGCTCAACCTACCCCCTTTTAGTCTCAGGGTTACTAAGTACTTATCCAACCTGAGATCTATTAAAATCAAGTACTTGTAATCACTTTGATAACATACTTTCACTATTGAACTCAAGACTTGATATAATGGTCAAGTGTCAATTGGGCTTCCACTATTGGTGATCAAGGTTTATAGGGCTTCAATCTCATCCCTTATGATGTTTTTAACATTAAATCCTTTGTAAGACTTTTTGTCAAAAGATCTACAAGATTCAATTCAACTCTTTTATATAACTAATGGAAATTACTCCATTCAAAATTAAATCTCTCACACAGCTATGTCTTAAGCTGATATGTCGCAACTTTCTATTATAAACTTAACTATAAGCCCTTGTAAGAGCATATTGACTATCACAATGAATAGATCAAACCCTGTAGGAATTTCAAGCAACAGGTTTCTTAACCATTCTGCTTCCTTACTACTTGCAGCCAATGCTATAAACTCATAGTCCATAGTAGAATATGCTATACAGGGATGTTTCTTTGACCCCCACAAAATTGCAACCCCACCAAGGGTGTAGACCTATATACTTGTAGATGCACGATCCTCTGAGTAAGTTATCCAACTAGCATTTGTATATCCTTGCAAAATTGAAGGATTACCATTATAGATTAAACTATAGTTAATTGTTCCTTTTAAGTACTTCAACACTCTTTTCACAACATGCCAGTGTGTCATACTTGGATTGCTTGTATATCTACTTAATTTTCCCACAACATATGCTATGTTTGGTCTTGTACATGTCATAGCATACATCAAGCATCCAATCACTTTTGAATATTCGTGTTGTATCATAGAACAACTTTTAGTTGATACTAACTTCATACTAGAATTAAATGGAGTAGAGACAGGACAACAATCTTAACAATCAAATTATAAGCATATCAACGACACCTCATGGCCAATGAGGATTGGTACAGTTGGCTACGGCGTTGGTCTTCACCCGAAAAGAGAGCCTCGTTAGTGGACGATCTATAAGTACCTCTGTAAGCGCTCTTTGAGCCTGAAGGCATGCCTTGGCTCTGGTGGGGTACCAGTGTCTACCCCCTCTTAAACTTTTTTATATAAAAAAAACGACACCTCATGACTCATTTTCTATTATTGAAATTATCATAGCAAAACATGTAAATAGAATTTATAATTCTATCATTTCCTCTTTTCTTCGAGGTCTTACGAGACTATCCTTCCTCCACCACATACATTCTCATGAGTATTGGTGCTTTTTGTATCATAGATCATTAATCACAATCATCTTCTAAGAGAAAATGATTCCTTTATTGCTCAAGAGAAATTTACCTTTTATGTTCAAGACTTTGCTAAGTCTTTCTATGAAGGAGGAAGTGTTATCTATGATTGATGAAACAAAATAAATTCATCCACATTCATGTTAGGTTGTCTGAAACGATTCAAACCATGTTCAATTCATGCATTTATTCTATAACGTATTTTCATCAACCATTCCAATTAAAAATCATAACACAACATGATAATTATCAGCTCATCTAATTGACTATAGAATTTCTCATGATAATTGTCAATTTAGTAAATGTAAAATACATCATTTTTCTTATAAGTTTCTAATCATGATTAAAATTTCATGTTTCCACAAGCAATAAACCACATAATCTAAGGCAAAATAATTGCATCAACCAGATGATGAATAAATTAAACCTCATGAATCTATAAACTATATTCAATAAAGAAAGGTAAATAGATACTTATCCCTCTTCTTTGCCATTGACCAAGTGAATTCAAGATGACTCCTCTGTGAAGTTCTTGGATCAAACCATCTATTTCTTCTTGCAAGCAAAGTCGGTGCCGTCTCAGAAAGTTGACACCATCAAATATTTCTAACTTGACAAATTTGTAGTCTACTCCCTCAAAGATGCCATATGGATTCACGAATTTTAGCCTAAAGATTGTGAGATGGGCTAGATCTTTGAGGATTAAAAAAAGAGATGAAGAAGAAAATAGTGCACAATGTCTTTAAGATGCGTGCAACACTTTCTTTTAGACTTAATTCGCCCCCCCTATACTTATCTTATATGGTGCAAGTTGGACTGACGGGCGAATTTCTTGCAAGATATAATAAAGACCCTTGAGTATGGATTGCACTCCAAATACTCAAGCCAAGACAATAATGACTTTTACAAAGTGATAATTTTGACTTTATTTTTGTGTTAACTCAAAGACAAAGGCAATAAGTTTGATCTATTGTTGTTGTGTGATTTATGATGTGTGTTCTATATATCCAAAATGAAATGAAAGTGCAGGGTATTTATAAATCATGAAGTGATGCCTTGAAGTGGTATCTCTTAAAGCAACACAGCTTCAATAAAAAATCATAACTACATGTTAAATTCATAGACCCTCATGAACTAACATGTTTTCAACAACCAATGGTTATTTAAAATAACTCTTCCATAAAGAGTTACACCTTTATAGTATGTAGAGTTTTCTTAAAAAGCCAACATAATCTTTCACCAAGTAGTAGATTAAAATAACATCTTATATAGTGTCTTTAGAAACTAAAAGGATATGACCTTGGTGACTTTTAGTGTTATAACATCTTATACAACCCTTCACATAAATCCCTTAATTTAATGAACACGACTTTACAAAAATCACAACATCTCTTAATATTAAAATATTCCAACAGCTTATTCGGCTTTGATGTTGAGGAATCTCTTGAAGATCTTTTCCTAAAATGTCCTTTAACCAGGAGCCTTTGGTAAGTTTGTTTCAACAACAAAATCCCCTCTTTTATTTTCTGTGATTTCAAGAAATGACTTAAAGACACGTTACTTGCCCTACATAATTATGGTTTCGCATTTAGCATATAATATGATTTGTCTTCTTCATACTATTTGGAGAAAGCACAATTAGGCTTTGCATCAGGGTAAAAGAGACACTTCAACTGCAATATACAGGAGATGAAGCAATATGCTCCTCTTAGAGATATAGCTCTCTGCAACTCCACACTGTTGGGAAGATCTAGAAGGCCAAAGATGCTAATTGATGGTCATTTATCCCCGCATAATGAAGGATGGGACATTGTATTTCACAAGTATAAAAGAGTCGGCAAGCATTTTTGTCATAGAATCATTTGTCACAAGGGTTCTCCACTTATGGGGCCAGCTTGTTTGATATGAGGGGAGGGGACTAGGGAAACAAATTTTAAGTTTGATTTTAAAAAATGAGACAAGTGGAATTAAAATATCTTTTAATTCATTTTTCTTACGCTTTTATCTTACATCAATTTCGTAACCCCACTTCTCTAATTTTTTTTTTTTTAAATCTAACTCAAAAAATTTTCCCCATTTCCCCTCCCCCAAATTCCTTATACCAAACAAACCCTTAGGCTTTGTTTGAGAGTTCCATTTTGGAGGGAAAGGAAAGGAAATGAAGGGTTTTGGTAGTCCCTTCCCTTGCTTGCAAGTTTTAAAAATAAGAGGGGAGGGAATCAAGGATTTTTACAAATCCCCCAAAACCCTCATTCTTCTAAAAATTAAAGTTTCCCCAATATGGGGGGTTTTAAGAGGAGAAATAGATTAATTACTTTATTACTTTTATTCACCATCACCACCACCACCACCACCACCCCCACCCCACTACCGCCACGGCCACCACCGCCACCGCCGCCACCGCCGCCACCACCACACCACCCCACCACCACCACCCCCACCACCACCTCCCCTACCACCACATAAATAGTTTTTTGAATATAAAATTACATTAAAAAAAATTCAGAAAATTTAAATTTATTTGTAAAGTATAATAATTATATTAATTATTAAAGAAAAAGACAAAATGATAAAAATAACTCATTAATCCTCCATCTTCCTCCCTTACTATTTTTTTAACTCCCAAACAAGGGGAGGAAATATCCTTCATTTCCCTTCCATCCCCTCCCCTTCATTCTCCTTGCATTCCTTTCCTTCCCCTTCCTTCTAAACTCCCAAACAAAGCCTAGGGTGTGTTTGGTTTAGGGGAAGAGGATGAGAGGAAAGCGAGGGAAATATATATTACCTTGTTTGATTTGTTAGAGTGAAGAGGATGGGGAAAGATCATTTGTTTAATTGATTTAAGAGGGGAAGGGGATTTAGTTTAAGATTTTGGCTTCCTTTCTCTCCAAAATTTTAAACCAAATGAAGGGCCCTCTCATCAAACCAAATACAACCTTAAGGAATTTCTAGGGCTAAAGATGCTAATTGACTCTCGTTTTTCCCTACAAATGAGATTTTATATTTAAGACGGAAGGGTATATATTATATATAGCATGCGCGTTTAATGCACATGGCACCGGCAATATTCAGTTTCAACCTATGAGCGAATGGTTGAAATTTGAAAGCGTGTAATTCTAGAACAATTGAATAAGCTGTGAACTTGTTGTGCTGATATGATTCCCAGAGTCAACGCTATTTTCTAAGTCATTGAATATATAGTGAAGCTATGAACACACTAAATGATATCCCTGATGATGACATGAAACTAAACTTAAACCAACCATATGAATTAATTTCTTTCTTTCAATTTTTCATCCTTCTTGGTATAGCTAATTTGTTGCCTGCTAGAAGAAGTTATATATGTGAAGAAAGAATAAAAAGAAAGAGGTTCAACAGCTAAACAACACAATGACAAGAGGAAAGCCAGAATTAATATATCAATCCACCTGGTCAACGGCGGAACCAAAAAATATTTTTAGTCCAGGCTAAAATATAAACATATTAAATTACTTACTTAATAGTATCACATAACATTGAAAATACAAATAAATAATAACTAAAAATGATAAATCAAAACAAGATATAAGATGATACTAACATTTTCATTAAATATCTCCAACAAGAATGTTACTTTCCTCTATATATACACACTAACAAATTTTAGAAAACCAGTTGAAACCAGTTGAGGCCTCTGACTAGGAAGTGCTTCCACCACTGCACCTAGTATCCTTTCTTTACGACCTTTTCCCTTGCATAAAATAATTGTCGCAATTGCATAAAAAAGGTGATAAATATTGAGAGAGAGATCAAAGGCCTTGTAGCCTAGTGGTATGGGTACTCCCCAACTAGTGGGAGGTCATGGGTTCGATCCCGCTCTTTGTAATTCAGGCCATTAGTGCATGCCGCCTTGTAATTCAAAAAAAAAAAAAATATTGAGAGAGAAAATCACCGACGTGGACATTTTACTACTACTACTTTTGACAGGAGAGAGAATTAATGTTTGACTAGATCAAATGCAAATGATGACTTCAGATGAGAAAAATGGTGGATGTTGAAGTTCAATAAAATGTCAGGAAAAACGGGTAACTGATAGCGTTTTGCTCACATAAATTTGTGGGTCAAAGTTTTGAATCTTGATCAACACATTGGGCAATTGGCCTATGATGCTCCACCAACCGCCAAATTTCTCCCGTTGACGCTCATACCAATAACATGGGAGGAGACTTCATTGTCACTCTTGTTTCACCAAAAAGAACGTTTTAAATCTGTCCACTTGGTAAACAGTACTCCATCCCACCCTTAATGTATAGGATGTAATTAGGAAATTGATCTTAGTTCTTAGTCTAAGACGTATTTCTTATATTTTTGTTAGTCTTTTTTTTTTTTTTTACTCCTATTGATACCTCCTAAGTAAGAAAGTTATGGAGAGAATTAAGGAAAATGATATAGAGAGAATTTAGAAAAAACATATCATATTAACTAATTTAACTTTGGTAAATAAGTCTTATATTAAGAACAATACATTCCATTTTATAATCAATTGAAGAAAAACTAAGAAAACAACAATGGGGGTTGGGTTGTTCAGCTAGAAATCTATTTTGTTGTCTTTATCATGCAGAGCAGAACATTTACTCCCCCTTCATTTTACAATATTCAGCTGGTTTCATGAATTAATATTACTCTTGCACCATGCTGAAAATCTCAATATGGCTTCTAATTTTTATTTTTCATTGATTATTGGCTTTGATTAAAATAAACAAACACACACATCTCTGTTTTGAAAATCTAGGACTCAGATTTTTCCATTAGTGGTATAATTCTTACATGACATTTCTCCTTCAAAGAAAACCCCTTTTTGGCGAACCATTCAACTGGATTTAATAATCTATGCTACTGGAAATTGCACAATGCTCATGTTGAACATCAATATGGCAAGAGATTTGGTTGAATATTTCTGGTCCTCATGTAAGATAAAAATTGAGTAGGCAATTCTGCTAGAAGAGCTTGAACTACTGAAACCTCTCCATCTGCAAAAGAGAGAAGAATAATAAGTCAAAGCTGATCTCCTCACACGTTCATAATTTGGATGCTGCTGATGCCTACCTTGAACATCCCGAAATGGAACAAACTGGACTATATCCCGCGAAGCAACCCGCCCCGAAAAATTTTCAAGCCTCTCTCCTTTGTCTGCATCCAAAACCTGCACCAAGAGAAGTTATATACTACAAGTACAAAGTCAAGTGGCAGCATAGCATCAACTAAACAAGAATTCCTCAGTATTAGATATTACTACCTCCGGTCCTACTTATAATACTTAGTTGATTTTTTTTTAGAGAATAAGAAAGCTAAATAAGTTACTTAATAATTTCATATGTTGTGTATCCTTAAATTATATATTAGTTTATTAGTCAAACTAATTAGTTTGAAGAAAAAAAATAAAAATACCCTAAAATAATTTAATTAGTTTCATTAATCTCTCTAAAAAAGTCAATTAGGTCTTAAGGACCGGAGGGAGTACATGAAGATTAGTTTTGACTTAGCCAAATTAGTTAGAATATCAGTTAAGCAATGTACACAAGGCTTAAACTAAGAAGGTCATAGACCACCATATAATGCACTCTGCTATTAAGGAATAAATAGATCGCATTACTATATATCTCTGAATTTTGGTTTTTTGGCACTCAGATAAAAACAGCACGTAAATGTAAGTAGTAATGCGGAGTTGGTTTCTAGAAGGGAGAGCTTGGCAGATTTGGGTCTTTACATCTGATCTGGACGGTACAGATCTGATTTTTTTAAAAATATATTTTAAAAAAAAATTATTATTCTAATGGGTGTAAATTTTAAAATAAAGATGATCTCTTAACTATTATATATTAAATTATCATTTTAAAAAAACTCAGATTTAGACGCCCAGATTTGCCTAGCTCTCCCTTTGCTTAGTAGGGAAACCAGGTCCGTAGTAATGTTGGGTAGAATACCTCCATGTCTTTGAAGTCAGCACCTCCTACTCCAACAATAAGGAGGGATAATGGCAGATCAGATGCTTTAATAAGAGCATCTTTTGTTTCTTGGAGATCTGTTACCACTCCATCCTAAGATGATATCAGAGAAACATGAATAAAACAAACAGTCCAAGAAGCACTTGGCTATCACTAAAATTACAGCTATTCTGCAATAAGGCAATAACAACAGTAACCTTCAGATGCAAAAATTAAATGAAATGAAGACTGAAGCGTATTCTAAGTCTTACAGTGATCATCAATAAAACAAAGTATTTTCGTTCTCCATTTTTTACAGATTCGCTGGCAATGAGTGCTGCATTGTTTATGATAGGCCCAAAAAGAGTTGGCCCTGCAAGAGAAACATTAAGCAGGGCACTTGTATAAGCCATCATAATTCCATGGATCCCATTCACCTGTGATATATAGACTCGCATGGTTATTATTAAAGAACTATTTCATGGTAGCAAACTAGCAATTACAAGCAAGAACAGGCTTCACAGTTCTACCTCACAGTAATGATTGCTTCCATTCAAATTGAAACAATGGGAGACAGGACCATCAATTGGTCGAGCGCCAAAGCCCCATGTAGGGAATCGTTTGTCCGAATCATAAAACTGTAACACCTCCCCAATCTCTAAAATAGCCTGGACGAGTCATTCATGGACATGGTTCAGCAACAAATGAAGTTGTGAAAATAAAACATTTTGAAATTAAAAATCACTCTCACTCTCTGGTATGTATTTGGCCGCCCTGAAGGATCCATATAATGTAAAGAATCAGGAAGGCGTGGGTTCCCATTTGAAGCTGGTAAGCAAGAAAGAAGAGTTAGCTCAAACTTATACATAAGATCCCTGATATCAAGGGCACTAGTGAAGACTGGACCTAAGCATTGAGTTTGGAGGATGAGTGCTGAACTATCAAGCCACTGGCTTGGAGGTAAATTGGTTGAAGAGACCAAAAGGTAAATAAGCTAGAAATTATTACTAATGATATATTGAATTTGAAATTCTCATACTGCCAGAAGATTGACTTTGTGAAAGTGCAGTTCTATTCTGTAACCAGTAATGTTGTCGGAAAATTAATATCGACTAGATGAAGGGTGATGAGAACAAAAATCAATGTGTCATTAAAATATTTCATAAATAGAGTTTAATAAATTATTAAATCTCAGTCTAGTTTTTGCAAACAATAGCGAATACAACAATCTAAGAAAGTTGGTTACTTTAGCATGTACACACACTTGTATGCATGTGTGAAAATACACGCACATCTATATTAAGTTATTAACATATTAATATGATCAATTGACAGTTGTGTGAATGGTCAGGATTCATTCTCCTCCCTCGTAATTCATCACAGTTCTTGCTACACATGCCCCTATACTATATTAACTTCCATGAAGTCGATATCTTTACAAAAGTATTTTGCACAAGCATTGAGGATATTGGCATGTAGTTTACCTGTGAAATCAATGGCCACCATGAAGTTCAATTCAAATCCCCCAGCCAAGTAATCAAGAAAAGTATGTTGGACACTTTCGGTATACTTGTCAACATATATTTGGCTCTTTAAGACCTGTGTTGTAGCTAATATGGTTTAAATTGGTGGAAAAGTTCATAGTGGAAGTGCACTTGATTAACAAAATTACCTCATTATCACTATCTTTTCCATCAGCAGTGGACAAAAATAACTTTTCTCCTTGACCGCCAGAATGAAGCTTTTCCAACTCTATTAAGGATTTACGCACTTTCCTTCAAAACAAGAAAAAATAACCCCAGTAAGCATTTCAGACAAGGGACAAAAAAGGAGAAAGACGCTCCTGATTACCCCATCAATTCATGTTTGCCATTGCTATTGAAGTCGTAGCATTCTATAATTAATGGGCTGTCCTGTATAAAATAAGGTGGAAAATGAGAAAGCTTACAAAATATCTATGCAGTAAAGCCAATGTTTTCAATAACAAAACATGAAAGGAAAAAAGAAAGTGTTACATTATGGATGCCATAGTTATGGTAACAATATATGCAGGCCTCACTGAACTTTTTATAATATGTAAAAAAACAATATCACAGACAAAACAAAATGCACCGACTCCAAGTCAACACTAGTGAGAAAGATATGTAGTGATCACGGGCATTGATATATTCATAATCTATACAAAATTATGACAGAAGACTATTTCTAGATCAACGGCCCAAAAAAAAAAAAACTATTTCTAGATATACTAGTTTTTCCCTAATGAACTAATAATAATATGGGTCCTCTGTGTTGCATGGAGTTTGAGAAATGAGCTGCGATGTTCATGACTCGTGAATATTATGACTTGTTAAAGTTCTGACATTAGATGTAGGATCTATGATTTGAAAAGGCAAAGCCTGAACAAATGACAATCCATTTGAAACAATACTTGAAAACACAGAATATGACATGACTCTTATCTGCAAAGGCAACAAAAACTAAAAATGTCCTCATTAAAGTATACCTTGCTTTGTACTTGTTGAATATTCAAGAATACTGGCTTCCATATAGGATTGTGGTCATTCTTTTTTACTTCTGTTTTGCAAATAGGAATTTGGGTGCCAGCTTCCACAACTTTTGATATCAATAAAAAGGGATCCTACAAGATAAGAAAACGTATGTGTTATACCGTAACTTCCATTCCTCATAAAGCCTACCCAAAAAATGAAAATGAGCACATACACTTTTTGAGAAGAGATTCCTATATTCCAAATCTGAACACCTGAATATCAGCTCTATCGTTGTCTTCGAACTGATGCATTCCTCAGCATTCACCATGAGTCTCCCACAGTTCTGAGGGTAGTTTGATCTAGTAGAATCTTCAAAGCATAGATCCAAGGTCAATGACCGACCAGGTTTTGTAATTATCTGCACAGGCGAAATTGTTAATGGGCAGACTCTATGTAATGTGAAGTGCGGCATTATATTTACAAAATCTCCTTCTTTAATATAAATCGATTTGTCTTTTGTTAAATACACACACACACACAAGAGCTCCTTATTTTCAAGAAAACTTATATGCTACTCACCGTAGTCATTAAACACACTTTAACTCTGAAGGCAAGAAAATGTAAGCATTCTAACTTATTATTTATTGGGAAGGACCGAAGGAACAATTATAGTGTCAGATAATGATTGTACAAGATCAAAATGATTTCATTGCTGAGATTTCTCTCCGTTCCTCTCACATTCATATTTCAAATTGTTCTATACAATGAGTTTTCGTTTAGCTGTTAGATATTAATGAACAAAAAGTAGATTTGTAGATGGTCTCAATGTTACCTCAGATAATGTACAGGTTGCTTCACCAAGATATTGCTGCTCTTCTAGCTTAAGCATCTGCATAAGTCAAACAAACATGTTACCACACCTAGTGAAGTGAACTAGCAAGGAATGTCCACCTAGTAAAATATCATGTCACCATGGAAAGAAGGATATAGACAATAATCTACAAGGATATATGTTTAACCACAACTGTTTGAACACATTTTTACTTCTCACTTTTACGCGACAGAACTATATATTAGAACCATATCTCAGTCAACATAATATGATAATAAGATTATGAAAGTCTTTCATCACGAAAACCATACCTTTACGTCTACATTGTGAAACTGGGTGTCAATATCATATATACGAAACCTGTGATGAAAGAAAATTTACTTATTAACTCCTGGGCCCTGGCAAAACCACAAATGCTCATCTACTTTGTTAGTAATAGAAATATCATCCTTTACATTTAAACTTACACGAAAACCTGAACAACCTCAAAATGGTAAAAGAAAGTGTGCTTAGTGATCCATGAGGGATTCAAAGAATTTAGGACTACTTCTGTGCGGCCCAGTTCCTCAAGTGCTCCACTTTTTCCTTTTGCATAAAGAACCATCATTGGATCACTCTACGGCAAACAAGAGTTAAGTATGAAACATGCAGCAAATATACGAACTTTAAGTGCTTAGTAGTTCGTAGTTTAACATATTTTCCTGGATGTGCATGGTTATATATACACCAAAAGATCAGACCAAGCATTAGCTAACTATGCTGCTATAAAACTGAAAATAACGTTAAAAAAAATAAGAAGCAGAATTGATTGAGCAGACATTTGAACTGTAGAACCGGACCCAAGCTCAATTTGAGCTGAATGAAACTAAACTAAGTTTCGAGCATCAACAATTATGATTAGATAAAGGCTAAATAGAAATAGATTATACTAACAGAGTTTCAGAATCATGAAATGCCTAACAAATAAACCTTGGAGAGCACATCCCGGTCACGCAAGCCTGAAGCAGAAAAAGATAGCTGCAGCACAAAAGAAGCCACTGTTATGCTTCGAAAAAGTCCTTCCATAAAAAACTGGTCACGAATTGAAATTCTAACTAAGGAAGAGAGCGAAATGTCCTGAGAAACTTGTTCTAGGAAAAAAAAAACAGAGAAACTTGTTCCAAAAAAAAAAGAACCTCGATCTGAGAGTAGAGGCCATGATAGCCGCGATACTTTAGGAAGTTATCAACAGCATCGTTTAGAGCATCGGCAGGATTGAGGAGAGAGCCGGCGGTGCCGCCGATGGCCATACGTCCACCGGCGACGTCGGAGAAGCAATTGCCCATTGGATTTCAGAGTGGGGTGTTGACTGACTTCAGCAGGAATGAGACCGAGCACCGGGAAATTAACTACTTTCGTTTTCTCACATGGATACTTGATTTAAAAATTCCTTTGTTTAAACGATTCAAGTATCAACGACATTCAAAACAATTTGTCATTTTACAATTTTCTATGCAAAAATTATTAAATACAGTAGTTTTTAACTTTTTATTATAGTAAACTGTAAAACGAGTTGGTGCTTTATCATAAGGACACAAAATTATAATAAGAACAAGAGGAAAGTAATATTTTACTAAAATATTCTTAATATAAAGAAATTAATTTTTTTATCTTTATAATTTTAACTTTGTTAAAACTAGAGCTGGGAAATCGTGCTGGTCATTTAAGCTTTTGGGCCTTTGAGGGATGGACTTATAAAATGGAGCATCAAATAAAGTTAGTCTTAAAAGGGTCAACCCTATAGAGCTTAGGGCTTAAAAAGGCTGTTAGACTTGTTTATATTTTGTTTTTTTTATTGCTAAATTTTTGTTTAAGATGTTATTGCTACATAATTTGTTTTTATTTATTTATGTTATGAAAGGGTTAGGTGCTTAAAGCAATCTTCTCTGGGAACATGTTGAAAACTAAACTATTACATATATGTTGTCTTAATTGTATGGTTCATGTTTATTATTACTTGTTAATACTTCGTGTGATCTTAAATATAAGACAAAGTTGACTTTTTTTGGAAAGATTAAGGAAGCTAAATAAGTTACTTTATCATATTATATATTGTGTATCTTTAGATTATATATAAGTTTATTAGTAAAGCTAATTAGGTTGGACAACTCTAAAATAATTTAATTAGCTTCTTTAATCTCTTTAAAAAAGTTAATTTTGTCTTATATTTATGACCAGAGGGAATAGTTAATACAATCTGGTTGGTTAATGGCCCAAAAATCAAGATCAAAATGTTTCACTTTATTTATTTCACATGACTCTAATTTATTTAATGTTGATAACATTTATTTGATAAATTAGAAATTTAATTGTTATAAGTTACTGATTATATTTCTTTAGAAAAAAACGGAGGAAAAATAGTTAAAATTTTAAAAAAATAACTTACATCCCTAGCCCGCATGCTCTCGGGTCAGACTTTGAAAAATAGATGTTTTTCTTACCTCAAGCCTAAAAGAGCCGATTTAAGCCCTTTTAAGCCTTGGCCCTTCAAGGGCCGGCCCTCATTCCTAATTCTAATTGAAACTCAATCCCTATATTCATATAGTTATGACTAAGTTGAATTTTAACTCAATGTAACTCCGTCAATATAATTTAACCATATAAAATAATTAGTTTCTAAATTTTAGAAAATAAAATCATATATTTTATGACATTCTAAATGGTTAAAGATATATGGACTGCTCCTTCATATCCTTAATATAATATATATTTACCTAATTTGATTAAATTAAGGAAGTTAGTCAAGTTAGTTAATATAACTTATGTTTTTTAAAATACCCTAGTCATCTTTCTTAAATCCTTTATTCTTTTTTCTCATTGATTATTATTGATGGAGTATTAATAAAATTAAATTATGAAAATATTAACAAACATGAAAAATATGTCTCTATTTAGAACCAAGATCAACTATTCAAAGCAAATATGTCTTATATTAAGGGGACCGGAGGGAGTAAATTGTAATTAGTTAAAATTAAACAACAAATACTTTGAAAATATTTTTTTTGGGGGGAAATGGTCTAAGTAACAATTGATTTGAAATGAAATGAAATCAGCCAGTATAGATGGAACATGGAAGGAGTAGGAGGTGGAGGCAACGTTCGACAAGATTTAACGTCTCTAATTTTCTTTCCATCTCTAACTTTTCTTCAGGTGGTCTCACTAAAAGCGCATTAGAGACTTGAAACTAAAATTTATATATTAATAGAATTAGAAGAACAACAAAAAAGAACTGATTATGCAAAATTTGTCAAAAGTTTTGATTAATCTGTGATTATCATTTCACAAAGAGGAACAACAACAACAAAAGTGCATGAGAGATTAGGGAGTCATGTTGGACGCGACCACCTAAAAGGGCAACATTATCACCTAATCTCCTATTACTTTTCCATGGTTATGATGGATCAATACAGACCAAAAGTGAAAAGGAGTGTCTCCCCTGTTCGGTCTCCATAGTTGCAAAAACTAGCTCTTTCATATTACTTTATCCACCACCCTTCTTGTACTTCATTTGATCTTTCATATATGACATATTTACCTAATTTGATTAGATAAATGAAGTTAATTAATATAACATGTATTTTCTAAAAAAAACCTCATCTTCTATAATTCCCTCAATAAGGGTAAATCAAAAAAAGATTAACAAATATGAAAATATATCTTATATTTAGGATTAAAATCAACTCTTCAAATAAGTCATATATTAAAGACAAAAGGGAGTACTATATTATATAGGTAAAGACCACATGAATTGTGAGGCAACTGCTTGCTTGCTTCATTCTTCACATTACTTGGAAAAATTCAAGGTCCCACAAAGACTAGGAAGATGAACCCATGTGATCAATATTCAACTCAATCTTCCGCCTTCATTGAGTGTCTCATATTTCAGAAATTAAACTTCTATAATTATGTAATTATATCTATTCCAAGAGAGTGATATTGAAAAAAGGAAAAAATAGACGCATGATACTTACAGGCAAGCAAACTAAGTAATGCTCCACAATTTCAAACACACTAGTCTACCTCCTTGACACCACAGTTCTTGTTACAACACACCATAGCTGTAAGCAAGGATTCATATGAAATCTTCAGCATATTAATTTTTGAATTACAAGTCACAATGGTCCATTCCCCAACTAAAGCAACTTTAATAGGTTAGGCAACTATAAGGCCTGTATTTTGAAGATCTACATTGAGCAACTTCGATATGCCCCTGCATATGTACATAAAGCGTCCAGAACTCCGAGAACAAAGACTCTGTCAGTATTTGGTATGTGATTGAGAAATCTGACGACAGGTTGTGTTAAACAGCATACTCTTGTTGATGATTAATATCTGCCCCCGTCTGCAAGGAGGACCCATAGCAATCATATCCTATACCAGTTTGTTGATCACCATGCATTATCCCTTCAGCCGCTTCAGACCTTGTAAGAGCAACAACACTGGAACTGACAATTTAATCACCACAGCTTAATTACAGTAGGGACTGGTCGGCATGAAACTAGAACATTTCTATAGGCCTGTTTTTGCCATATGCTTACTCAGCACACAAATTCAATGTTTTGTCCACCAAAGAGTTAAAAGAAAAAATATAAAATGCAAAGATAAAAAATTAAGCTGTTAATTTAAGGTGGCCCCACGAGAAAAAATGCCATTTTTCTGGTTAAAAAGTACTTCCCAAATGCATAGTAAATAACCAGAACTATGTCCTGAGCATCAAGGATCTAAACAAAATTTCTAGAACAAAAGTTGAGATTTACCCTTGATATGGATAAGCAGTGGAGGTGACAGCTTCAGGAATGTATTCACACCCAGTTTGATCAGAATGATACGGAACATTCGCTGATGATGAAGCGTGTGACTGCATAATAGGATTGACATAGCCCACAGGTTGTTGATTTAGAACACTCCATTGAACATATTGAGGATCTGATATTGATTGAGTCTGACTGCTGCCCGTATTCACCGTTGATGAATAAAAGTTAGACTGTGGATTCCAGATATATGTATGTTGAGGATCTGCCAGTGATCGAACATAGCTGCCACCCATACTTACCGTGGAGGAAGAAAGGTCAGTTTGTGGGTTTAAGTTCATCTGATATGAGTGCAGAGTACTTTGCAACGATGGACCATACATGGTGCCCATATTCATCAAGGAGGGATATTCAGGTTGATAGTATTGGTGTGGCATATCCTGATATGTACGTTGAGGTTCTGGCACTGATCCACCAAAACTACCCCTGTTACCAGCTGAATAAGTATTCTGCACAGCAGGAGACAATGCTGGGAGATGAAGCTGGCTCTCTGAAGTTTGGTACTGCATGGACAGTGCCGGGGCTGAAGTTGGCATAATTTGCTTGTTGATTGATATCGGACGAAACAACGATAATAGACTTTTTACCTGCATCACCACAACAAACTTCAACTATGTAAATACTAGTAAACATAAGAGTTTTTATTTGATATTAAAAAGGATGAGAAAATAAAAGTGGCATAACTGTGGTTAAATTGATTAACAAGAGATTATGATGAAGCTTACTTGTCCAAGATTGAGTTCAGGACTGAATTTGTGACCGCCTTTCTGGTAATTATTTTGAATCACGTATTTAAAACAGCTTTCTGGCAAGGGTAAACAGTTCTGATGAATCTTAAATTTTACCTGCACAAAATTTAAAGGGAGGCCGGAGGCAGATGGAGAAAGGGGGGAACTTGTTATCAGATGTTATATTACGATGTCATAATCCAAACTTTGCAAATAGGAGCAGCATAGGATTAGACAATTATGTTGGCCTCTCATAGAAAACACAATTTATGCTGCAAACATCTGTCCATCTGAGATCTGACTGATGCTACCAGAAGTATTTCAATTATGTACTACACCAGAAAATACCATTTTTAATAGGTGGTTGGGCATTTTCCCCTAAAAAAAAAACTGGGGACAGATTCAATTAGGTTGCGCCATACATACATATATAAATAAACAAACATGCATGTACATTTGTCTCTGAGTGTGGTTTTTGTAAGCGATGGTTAAGAGCTTCACCTGGGCTGGGAATTTTCCACCAAAAGCCGATTCTTCTATCCCTAGCTTCCCACTAGATGTTGCTGTATATATACCATAGAGAAGCTTTGAATCACAATCAAACAAGAAAAGACATGTGCCAGGCTGTATTTTCTCTACAACTTCCTTTCTCCATTCAGGGAGCCCAAAAACTCGGAATCGGTAGCATTCTGCCTTTGTTACATGATTGCACATGAATATAAAGCCAGAAAGTTCTTCCTGGTTGTTCAAGGCCTTCCCCTTTTCAGGCATTGAATCTCTGCATGTGAGCAACAGGATCACAAACAGAGTGAGAAGAAATAAGAGAAAGTATATCCTGTCAATAAGGGGGAAAATCATGGGAGAAATCCCACTGACCTCTAATTTAAATCACAAAATGTCTTTGTCACGAGCCAGGATAAACAATACAAGAAAATTGAATATCAAGAGACTAGATATCAAGAATGAAATCAGGTCTAGAGTTACACAGATTTTTTGCGATAATTTCCTTTGCAGATTTAATTACTGGCACATCCCCAAGAACTAATGGATAAATGACAATTTGTTCGTAGTAAATTCTTTGAAAAATAAGAAGTCAATTGCAGAAAATAAGCTAACTCACATGAGTTAGTACCTTTTCATCATAGAAAGTATCAATCAACTAAGGTTTTTAATATTTCCTAACGTGATGCAATAAGAAATCCGCATAAACATGGACAAATGGGATGAGATTCAATATGGTATAAAATCACATCTAACACAAACTTACGAGTACCCTACCCATGAAAGCATGTTTCTTGTAACAAAGACCTTCATGTTCATGTCTATTCTCATGCATGTTACCTTTGATTTACTCTGTCTTGACTCCCAAGAAAGTCAAAATACTGATAACAACTTACGAAACAAAATCAGAACGATTAATGTGGAAATCCTTGAATCGTATGATGCCCTAGAATTCCAACTAGCAATGTGGATCAAGCCAAGCATAAATTTCAAAATGGGAGAAAGGAAAAACCCATGAAATGTGACTTTCCTAAAACACACAAACTGACGTAGTCATCTCGCGTTCTTGAAATAATCAGTGACCAAAGCAAAGAATATGACGATAAGTGATCAAGGGTTTCAGGCAGGCACATACAAAGAATAATAGTTAAAATCGTATACTATAATGAAAAGAAAATGGCATTTTAGAAGGGAAAGAAATAGTACCGGCGATATAGCATTCTTTGGGAATAATACATCATGAAGAAGTTCACTGCGTGTAAATCCCCTCCGACTCAGTAACTGCGATTTTGCTTCGACCCTTCCATTTCAAGTCTCAGCTGCGCGGCTCTTTATTTTCTCGGCAATTTTTCTTGAACTGCTGCGCAAAGCACTAACTCACGTCGCGACAAATTCTAACGTGGTTTATGTTTTTAAGATAAATATGTATAAGTTTTAGATTAATTTGTATAAACGTACTTTTACAACATTAACTCTAATAGGTACTAAATAAAAAACAGGACAGTAATATTTTCTCATGAAATTTCAAAATTCTAGCCCACTTTTAAAAATAATATCTTTTAATCTACACATCTAAAAGTTATAACAAATGAGTCAATTTAAAAGTCGAAATGTGCAGTATAACATTACGAAATTTCAGAATTAATTCACACAATAACTCAGATTAATCCAATTGATAAAGAATTGACTTATAACTAAAAGATATGATAAAAAAAACAATAAAAAAATATTTGGAAAGTTAGAAAATTTTAAGAGGCAATATGCGTCTGGCGTATCTGGACCGTCCAAATGCAATCTGAATGGCCCAGATTTTATTTTTTTTTAAATGCTGCTTTTTGAATAAAAAAATCATTTTTTGAAAAATGTTAGTTGAAAGACTATCTTTATTTTAGATTTTCTACACATTAAAATAATTTTTTTGAAAAAATAAAAAGTAAAAAAAATAAGATATAGACCATCTAGATCTGATCTGGAAGGTCCAGGGGAGAAGAGCTCCTCCTGTCTATCCTTTGGATAGGCCGGAAATCTGATTCCATAGGTAAGAGGCATTAGATTATAGTCTTCCACTCCGACAACATAACATATATCTTTAATTATCGGATTAAATATTTAATTTGCCACGGAATTTATGCTAAGGGAGCGTCCAGCACCTGGAAATATTTTGGGTATCTTTTTTGCCTCGGAAGTTTACAAAATGGAGCAAATATGCCCTGGAAGTTTTTTTTTAAGAGCAAATTTACCCAGAAGTTTTGTTTAGAAGCAAATTTTTGTAAACTTCCGGAGCAAAAATGATACTAATCCAATGGTCAAGATCAATTGATGGGCAAAATTACTATATTTGTAAACTTCCGGAGCAAAAATGATACCAAAAATACTTCTGGGTGCTGGGCGCTCCCTTAGCAAAACTTTCGTGGCAAATTAGGACCTTAACCCTTAATTATCCTAAAGAGAATTTTTATTTTTATATTTTATAAAATGTCTTTTTACATTTATGATATTGATACTGTTAGTCTAATTAATAAATTAAAATGAGCAAAGGTCAACAAATTTTTTTTGAAAGCTGGCATATTAATCGGGCTCTTAAAGTTTAACACACATCAAACACCAATTTTGAGAGTTTATATATATATATATATATCCCACACACGTGTTATAACTAAATGTTGGAGAATAAACTCATTAAGTACCCATTTGGATTAGCCGTAGAAACTATTTTTCAATGTAATTTATGTTTACGAGGTAAGCAGCCTTAACTTACGTGACTGTATTTTTCTAATACCAACCCAAACCGACACTATACAAATTTACCTCAATTGAAGGATTACTTGGGTTATTTTTCTAACTTTTCAATAAATTGGAGTTGCTCTTTTTTACTTGTCATGTTATATCAAAACTAGTCGAAACAATAAAATCTGACAACTGAAAAAAAAACCAACGAGGGAAGAAAATTGTTGGCCCAATTTAAACTTGAAACTTTTCGCAAAATATTTCCAATACACTCAAGTCTAGCATCATGTGATGAATCAATGGGATTTGATGCTCATAACTCATCTGAAACTGTGCACTGATTCACCAATATTCAACTAAATCTTCCACTTTCATTGAGTGTATGTATCTTGATTCATAAACTAAACTTCTATAGTGATGTAATTATAGAAGAGACTCATGATAGTGACAGGCAAGTGAACTAAGAAATTGTCCACTATTTCAGACACATTAGTCTATCTCCCAGCACTTGTTACAATACACCATAGCTGTAGGCAAGGATTCATACGGAAATCTTCAGCACACCACCAACAACAGATTAGGTAACTATAAGGCCTGTACTTTGAAGATCTACATTGAGCAACTTCGATATGCCCCTGCATATGTACGTACATAAAGCATCCAGAACTCCCAGACAACGAATCAGTCAGTATTTGGTATGTGATTCAGAAAT
Organism: Acacia pycnantha; assembly: GCA_025563575.1. Taxonomy (NCBI): domain Eukaryota; kingdom Viridiplantae; phylum Streptophyta; class Magnoliopsida; order Fabales; family Fabaceae; genus Acacia; species Acacia pycnantha. The sequence continues at coordinate 2,391,744 of JAMWYP010000035.1, forward strand.
CTGAGCACATTTTGTGTTAAACAACATACTATTGTTGATGGTTATTATCTATCCACGCCTGCAAGGAGGACCCATAGCACTCATTCCCTATACCAGTCTGTTTTTTTTTCTTGCTCGGACTATACCAGTCTGTTGATCACCATGCATTATCCCTTCAGCCGCTTCAGAACTTGTACCAGCAAATACACTGGAACTGACATTTAATCACCACAGTTTTATTACAGTAGAGACTGGTCAACATGAAATTAGAACATTTCTATGGGCCTGTATATTTAACATATACTAACTCAGCAAACAGGTTTAGATTTAAATCTTCAAATCAAATTCTCACCCCTTTTTTTTAAGGATGTGGGGTGGACAAATCATTAGTTTTAAACAACCCAGCTTCAGCTAATGCAAAGCATATCTGTTTCCCAAAATATACCAAAAATATATATAATGTAAATATAAAAAATTAAGCTGGCAATTTAAGGCGGCCCCACTTGAAAAAAATGGCATTGTTTCAAGTTTTAAAAAAAATACTTCCCAAATGCAAGCTGTTTCATTCCTGGGTAAATAATCAGAACTTTGACCTCAGCATCAAGGATCTAAACAAAGTTTCTAAAACGAAAGTTGAGATTTACCCTTGATACGGATTAGCAGCGGGGGTGACAGCTTCAGGAATGTATCCGTACCCTGTTTGATCAGAATAATAAGGAACCCTTGACGATAAGGAGGCATGCGACTGCATAAAAGGATTGGCATTGCCCACATCTATGTTGGGATTAAAATTTGGTTGTGGATTTAGAACATTCGGATTTATACATTGAGGATCTGATATTGATTGAGCCTGATTGTTGTTCATATTCACCGTTGATGAATGAAAACTAGATTGTAGATTCTGTATAATAGGATTGGCATAGCCCACATCCACGTAGGGATTAAAATTTGGTTGTGAATTTAGAACATTCGGATTCACATATTGAGGATCTGATATTGATTGAGCCTGACTGTTGCTCATATTCACCGTTGATGAATGAAAACTAGACAGTGGATTCTGCATAATAGGATTGGCATAGCCCACATCCACGTTGGAATTAAAATCTGGTTGTGGATTTAGAACATTTGGATTCACATATTGAAGATTTGATATTGATTGAGCATGATTGTTGCTCATATTCACCGTTGATGAATGAAAACTAGACAGTGGATTCTGCATAATAGGATTGGCATAGCCCACATTCACGTAGGGATTAAAATCTAGTTGTGGAATTAGAACATTCGGATTCACATATTGAGGATCTGATATTGATTGAGCATGATTGTTGCTCATATTCACCGTTGATGAATGAAAACTAGACTGTGGATTCTGCATAATAGGATTGGCATAGCCCACATCCACGTAGGGATTAAAATTTGATTGTGGATTTAGAACATTCAGATTCACATATTGAGGATCTGATATTGATTGAGCCTGACTGTTGCTCATATTCACCGTTGATGAATGAAAATTAGACTGTGGATTCTGCATAATAGGATTGGTATAGCCCACATCCACATTGGGATTAAAATTTGGTTGTGGATTTAGAACATTCGGATTCACATATTGAGGATTTGATATTGATTGAGCCTGATTGTTGCTCATATTCACCATTGATGAATGAAAATTAGATTGTGGATTCTGCATAATAGGATTGGCATAACCCACATCCACGTAGGGATTAAAATTTGGTTGTGGATTTAAAACATTCGGATTCACATATTGAAGATCTGATATTGATTGAGCCTGACTGCTGATCATATTCACGGTTGATGAATGAATATTAGATTCTGGATTCTGGATATCTGTATGTTGAGGATCTGCCAGTGGTTCATCATAGACGCCAGAAAAACTTAACAAGGAGAAACAAGGGTTAGTTTGTGGGCTTAAGTGTATCTGATGTGCTAGCAGAGAACTTTGCGACGATGGACCATAAATGGTGTCACCCATATTCGTCAAGGAGCGATGTTCAGGTTGAGGTTCTGGCACTGATTCACCAGAACTACCACTATTACCAGCTGAATAAGTATTCTGCACACCAAGAGGCGATGCTGGGAGATGAAGCTGGCTCTTTGAAGTTTGGTACTGCATGGACTGTTCCGGGGCTGAAGTTGGCATACTAATTAACTTGTTGATCGGATTCGAAAAAAACAGCAATAACAGACTTTTTACCTGCACCACAACAACAAATTAACTTCAACTATAGTAAACATAAGTTCTTGTTCAATATTAAAAAGGATGAGAAAAATTAAAAAGGGCATAATTGTGGTTACATTAATTAACAAGAGATTATGATGAAGCTTACCTGTCCAAGATCGAGTTTAGGACTGAATTTTTGATCGCCTTTATGGAAATTTTCTTGAATCACATGCTTAATCATCATTCCTGTCAAGGGGACATAGTCCCCATATTCCTGAAGATGCCGAAATTCTACCTGCACAATATTGTTATCAAAAGTCATGATGTTATGTTATGATGTCATAATCCAAACTTTGCAATTAGGAGCAACATGGGATTAGACAATTATGTTGGCCTCACATAGAAAATACAATTTATGCTGCAAACATCTGTCCTATCTGGCTGATACTACCAGAATTATTTCAATTATCTACTACACTAGAAAATACCATTTTTAATAGGTTGCAACACACACACACACACACATATAAACGGACATGTATATACGTGTGTCTGTGTGTAGTATGTGTAAGCGATGGCTAAAAGCTTCACCTGGGCTGAGAATTTGTGACCAGAAGCCGATTCGTCCGTCCGTAGCTTCACACTAGAGGTTGTTGTATACATACCATAGAGAAACATTGCAAGGATATCATAGAAGAAAAGGTACATGCCAGGCCGTATTTTCTGTAGAACTTCCTTTCTCAATCCAGGGAGCTCAAGAACTCCGAATTGTATTGGCATTTTTAAATGATCAAACATGAACATAAAGCCAGCAAGCTCTTCCTGGTTGTTCAAGGCCTTCGCCTTCTCAGGCATTGAATCTCTGCATGAATTAGCAACAGGATCACAAACAGGGCAAGGAGAAACAAGCGAACGCATTCACTGTTAATAAGGGGGGAAATCATGGGAGATATTCCCGTGACGTCTTATTAAAATCACAAAATGTCATTGTCGTAAGCAAGGATAGACAAAAGAAGGAAATTGAATATCAAGAGACTAGATATCAAGTACGTAATTCGGTCTAGAATCACACACAAATTATGCCATATCCATTGGCCAAAAAGATTATGCCAGATCATTCATACCTACAAAATTACTTACCCATGAAAGCATGTTTCTTATAACAAAGACCTTCATGTTCAAGCATAAATGTGCAGTTCTCATGCATGTCACCTTTGATTTCTCTGTCTTGACTCCCAAGAAAGTCAATCTAAAGATAACAAGCGTACTAACACAATCAAAACGATTAATGTGGTAATCCATGGATCGTACGATGCCCCAGCTACCCATGAAATGTGACTTTCCGAACACATACACAAATTGACCTAGTCATCTCGCGTTCTTGAAAGAATCAGTGACCAAAAAGCAAAGAATGTGACGACAAGTGATCATGGGTTTCAGGCAGGAATAAACAAAGAATAATGGTTAAAATTGTATGCTATAATGAAAATGAAATGGTATTTTAGAGGTACCGGCGATGTGGCATTGTTTGGGAAGAACACATCACGAAGCAGTTCACTGCGTGTAAATCCACTCCAACTCAGTAATTGTGATTTCGCTTCGACCCTTTCAAGAATTCTTCTTGGACTGCTGCGCAAAGCACTACTAACGTCACGACAAATTAGTTCTTGAAAGGCTTTTGTTGGGAGCAAAATTAAGACTGCGCTCATGTAATGGCGGTTTGCTTCTAAAACACGTAACCGGCTTCTCACCTATTCTTTGCCATTTGCTCTCAATTCTCGTTCTTTAGCTCAAGACTACACTGTGTTTTGGATAAAATAACGGCGGATGAAAAGAAAGTATTCAACCCTCTAAAATATTTTTGAGCAATGTTCAGTATTCTGAATTAATTTTTAATATAGTTATTACCTTAAAATATTTTTAGTGGCACCCAATATCTAGGACTCACCACCCTGAATTATTTTTCAATATCACAGAGTATTGTGATTTGTGAAAGTGATTTTTAGTGCATCCAAGGTTATAAAGTATTTTTTGAGTGATTGGGAAAAATACTTTAAGAGCAAAATCGTAATAAAATTTATTTTAGGGTTAAGGAGCAAATTGGCCAACAAACTTTTACCTGAGAAGCGTCTAGCACAAATAACTTTTAAGTGGACCAAAAATACTAAAGAACTTTTAAAAATGTAAAGTCAACACAAAAAACTTTTAAAAATGTAAAGTAAGCACAACACCGTTAGAAAAAAATGCAGCCGTTATTTATGGTGCAGATTGGCCAACAAACTTTTACTCCAGGAGCACCCAGCATAAAAAAGTTTTACTCCAGGAGCGCCAAGAACAAACAAAAAATTCATGTGCAATTCACCCAAAATCCGACTGTTGCAAATTATTGTCTGGACCCCCCAACCATGTACATGGGGTTAGAAAAAGTGAATGCAACAAAAAAATCACAAATATAGCGAGTAGATATTTTAGGTCCACTTAAAAATCATAATCTGCACTGGACAAGTTTGAAAACTCACCATCCTTACTCAACATAAAATCTACTCGTTGCGTTTGTGATTTTTTGTTGCATTCACTCTTCTTAACCCCAATGCACATGTTTGGAGGGTCCAAGTAAGGATTTGCAACAATTAGATTTTGGGTGGATTGCACATGGACTTGCCGGGCAAATTCGAAATTCACCATCCTTACTCAAAATGAAATCTACTCGTTACATTTATAATTTTTTTTGTTGCATTCACTTTTCCTAACCCCCAATGCACATGGTTGGGGGGTCCGAGCAATGATTTGCAACAGTTAGATTTTGGGTGGATTGCACATAGACTTTTTTGTGTTGGGCGCTCCTAGAGTAAAACTTTTTTGTGCTGGGTGCTGGGCAGTCCTGGAGTAAAAATTCGTTGGCCAATTTGCACCATAAATAACATACGCTATTTTTCTCTAACGGCGTTCTACTTACTTTACATTTTTAAAAGTTTTTTTAGTATTTTTGGTCTACTTAAAAGTTATTTATACTGGGCGCTTCTGAAGTAAAATTTCATTAACCAATTTACTCCTTAATACTGAATGCTAATGTAAAAATTTTTTTTTGGATGCTGAGTGTATTAATAATTAATTTATAATACTGAATGCTTCCAAACAAATAATCCAGGAGACTGAATGCCTTTATTTTTTGAAAAATAAAAGGAGACAAGCTAGATCCAAAAATAAGATAGTGGAATTTTCTTCTGATCCAACCATTAAAAATCATATATTTTAATCTATACATTAAAAAAATTATGAAATACTAATTATTATCTTTAATATAACATCCACCTTCTAATTCAATTTCTTTGTTAAAATGTACCTTATATTGAAGGTAGTGTGCTCATTTTAAAAAGTCTCAATGTGTAATATATAACATTACGGAATTTCAAGAATTAATTCACACAATAGCCATTAGCCAGCTAAACACTACTCCCTGAACAACGACTCAGCATTAATCTTCCACACAAACCACATATCATATCAGATATGTTAAATCATCTTGGGTTCTATATGACAATTGCATTTTTATTTAATACCACGCGGAATTAATTTTCATACTTTCCCACCTCTAATCTTATTGCTCTTAGTTTTAAAATATTAAATATTAATATTGCAAATGTTAACAAATTTTTTTTAAAAACTAGCATATTAACCTGGGTCTCATTGTCATAGCTCAACTAACATCAAACCTCAATTTTAAGAGTTTATTAAGCATACGTGAGGATGAGTTAAAAGTCTTTGTAAAAGGTATGATGAGTGCACAGGACAGGAAAAAAAATATTATCCAACAGCTGAAATATTGGAAATATTAGAAAAATGACAAAAAAAAAATACCACTTAAACATTAAAATCCTGTTAATAATAACAGTAATAAGATTAAAAAGAACAGTAAAATAGTTGATAACTCTTTTTTGAAAAATCACCTATTTAAAATTTTAAAATACAAGTAGTATTTTCTTGGAATTTTTCCTACAATATTTTAGGACGCTAATTGCTGCAAAAAGAAAAACCTCGTTTACCCCAGTTGGAAGATTACTTGGATAATTTTTCTAACTTTTCACTAAATTGGAGCTACTCTTTTTTATTGTCACGTTATATCAACTAGTTGAAACAAGATAGGGAAAAAGAAAAAAGAAAAGGCTAATGAGCGAAGAAAATTGCTCGCCCAATTTAAATTGAGACTTTCGCAAAATATTTCCTTTACTCTCAAGTCTGGCGTTTTCGAGTCCTAGCCCACAATAATTAATCTCATTCAAAATCAGCACAAAAAGCTTCATGACTAAGATTAGTGAAGGGCCAGGATGATCGATCACTTAATCTTGTGTAATCCGATATTCAAATCAGATGATATGGAGATAAGAACTGGAAGAGACTTGAGCCACACAGCTTTAAAGACTCGTTTCTGATGAGCTGATATTGAGTGTGATGGCTTGTGAGCATTATACCTAATATCAAAAATGTGAATAACTGGATCTGCTGAACCAGATGTTATGTACAGACCATCAGGAGACCATGCCTGATTTATCAGAGCTGATTGAGATTCACTGCTTTCTTGCTTCCATCCAAAAGCATGTAGCTCTGTCGTTCTTGATCTCATATCAAATAAACGAAGCTGCTTCTCTAGAGTCCTGAGGGGAAAGCCAAAAAAAAACAGAAAACGAAAAAGAAAACATGTTTAGTAATATCTTTCCATTAAAATTTAGAACTAACAGGCAAAACAAAACTTTCTGGACACTCAAATCCAAAAAACGATATTGGGTTTGAAGCCCCTCAAAGACAGTTTTATTGGTTGGGAGTAATTGAACCCAATCTATCTTGTTATAACCCTTAAGAGCACGAGACAATGTCAGCCTATGTAATTATAGCATTCATCTCATCAAAGGAACCACAATGACTGGTATGGAAATGGATGTAGTTTTTTAATACTTAGCCAGTGCAAATATTTCCTCTGATGTTTAAAAGTTCTGGGTTCTGGAATACATATTGAACTTGGACATCGTCAATTAGCATACTTATAGATTCTATAATGCATTAGACAAGCATTCAAGATGAACATGAACTTGAAGAATTTGGCTATAGGATGGTAGAGCATGTGGGGGGGAAATCTAAGAGCAACTGATTAACAAAGCAGACTCCAAAGGAAGTTGCAGAATAATGATTCTTACCCTGTTTGAACCATGAATAAATTGAAGTCACATGGATTTGGCAGCACACTCATGCATTTATTATCAATCTGATGCTTGAAATATTCTCTTCCCACATGAGTGTCAAACCCAAAAATTCTTTTGTCTGCACCAGCAGACAATACGATTTGTTTCTGCTGCATACCAGCAACTCCCATGACAGTAGATGAATGGAGATTCTTGTGCAATGTTTTGGGCTTCCATATTTTCTCACTATCCTCACTCCAAAGTATAACAGCATGGTCAGATCCCCCAGTCACAAAGCAGGTATCTTCCCAGGGCATAAAAACAATGCTATTTATGACACCTTTAGAATGAGGCTTGTCCTCTAAGAAATTCACACATTCTCTCTGACCAAAAAAAGAAACACAAATATAATATAGATTTCAATCAGTTAACCTGATTCCAAAGTACGATTTTCAGGCCATGTTGCTTCTATCAGTATTAAATATTGAGAATAAGCCTTACCCCTTGTCTTCTGTTCAGATTTATAACTGATATTTGAGATACTCCCGCATCAGCAGTGTAAACTGAATATAGGCTACTTCCATCCGGATGCCAAGCTATAACTTCTGGCCATCTCCTCTCTGGGGACATACAATCAGTAGAGCTAAGCAAAGACACTCCTGATCTACAGTTTGAGTTGGAGAAAAAACATGAAACATATGTAAGATTTTTAAAATATTTAGAACTTAGAAGTATTAAATCATCAATTACTTATACAAAACTTCTTTTATTGTGACGAAAAAACTGTCACTCAGAACTAACCAAGAAATCAAAAGTCCCTCTAATGCCTCCAAAGAGAATATGAAAATAGATAGCTCAATGCCCGTATGTAGATGGCTAAAGAAACTTTTCATAAACCAGGTAACAAAATCCAACTTCTACGAAATGTGTTCATACGAACATTTTAATAACTAAAAACGTTGACATTTTTCTAACCTTACCATTCATTGGATTTATTGATGCATATGTTAATCATACAACTTGAGATCATATATTAATTGACGTTATAAAGCTAAGATTCAACTAAAATACAGGACACACTAAGAGAGCAACAAAATGAAAGATAAATAAATTATAAGCCATACCCTTTAGACTGAATACGCCACAACTTAACCACTCCATCCAAAGCACTGCAAGCATTCCCAAAAATAGCAAAAATCAGACACTATTTTGGGGGGAAATAGAACGCCTTAAACTTTGTTTATATTTACATTAGACCTGAGGATAAAAAGAGCCATCACATCCAAAAAGAAAAACCCATACTTTCATATAAAGTTTGCAAGCAAAGCATTCTATGATTTCTATGTCACATAAGTTTACCTAGCTATTGTTTCTAAATAAAGTTAAAAGTCATGGTAGTGACTAGTGAATCCAGAAGCATCACTTGGAAACTAAAAGCCTAGTTAGAACCCATCATACCAGTTGACAAAAATAAACCTTACAGATCAAACCTGCCGCAATCAAATGTGGGAGTAGGGAATAAATTGAAAAGATAATCCACTTTGAAACATTTGACATGAGTCAACTTTAAAGTTTTGATAAATTGCTTATACACAATTGTCATGGAAAATTATAAATCAAACAATTTCATCACCTGGTTGCAAAAAGATGATCATCCACTGGACACAAAGCAAGATTACGCAACTTCCTCTTGTGTTGACTTGGGATAAGCCTGCTTGATTTACAGTGTACTAAGCGTGGTGATGTACTGCTACCTATTAGAGGAATCAATTCATCGTGTTCTTTATGCTCTGAAAATCAAAGAAATTTCTTGCGAAACTCAGTATCAAGCAACAATAACCTTGAAATGAAGAGGAAAAAAATAGCTTGCATAAAGTCAATAAAAGCACAAATAGGCTCAATATATATCAAAAATAGCAATTAAAAGTAACAGAAATGAATCTTTTACCAAGCTTCCTTTTTGTGCCTTTATACTTGATGTCCTTTACTTCCTCATCTGTAGAAACTTCTTGAGACTTTTCCTCTTTTACTTTAGCACCAATAGTTGCGCGACTGGAGAGTGATGGACTGGATTCAGAATCAGTACTTATTGAAGCTTTCCCCGAAGTCCTTTGCAATATATTTTGGGAAGATGGTGGGATTACATCAGGAATAAGAAGTTTTGGTTTACGATTATTATGCGCTATGGGAGGAGCTTCATTTATATGGATGGGGCTGTTTGGTTCCAGCTTCACGATTTTTGTTCTATCATCCACACAACTTCTAGATGCTGCCACATTAGGTTGCCCTCGAAGGCGAGCCAGTTGAGATTCAGAGTCTTTTAACCTTTTTTCCGCTTCCTCTAGCTGCACATCTCTCCCAAAAGTTTAATCAGCCGCTAATTTTCGTAGCCAAGTTGCCAAGTAGATCAAACAAAAAAAATGCTTGCGATATACATGCAATTATATACATCACTTATTGGTGCTATGCATATCTATAAAAGTTCCAACATACAATAAAATTTGTAAGACCTATTTCACCAGTGCAGTGTGTTCGAATTAAGCAAAACACAAGTCAGTACTGATAAGAAGAAGAAAAAAACAGAGGAAAACCCTATAGGGTAGTTTATTCATAGACAGGACGAAAATACGAGAAAGGAAAACTGAAGAAATGGTAAATCGGAGACCTGAGATGTGTAATAAGAAATGCGTTGACGGAGATGTTGAACTTCGCTGGTGCGGTGATTGATCAAAGCCACCAATGCCTCCTCCTGATCTTCCATACTCGGTGTCATTTGCTTCTCTCTCTCTGGAAAACTAGTCGCGGTTATCAAATTCGACGCAGAAGAATGAATCACAGGAGGTGCGCGCTATTACGAATTTTTATTAGTGGCGCCATTTTTCTTTTGTATCAGTGAATATGTTAATTTCATGGATAATATCTCACATTTTGTTACCGTATATTATGTATATTATATTATGATATATTAAAATATCCAGATGTGGGTCCCACCTCTCTGCCCGCCGACATGTCTTGAGAAGGAAGTATAGAAGATTTGTCCTGGAGAAAATTACATCAAATGACCCAGAAAAATTACAACAAAAAACCCATTTTATCACTATAAATTAAAGGGCTAAATATCATTTTTGTCACGGAAGTATTAACTAAGGGGCATTTAGCACCAAGATTGCTACATTTGTAAACTTTTGGGGCAAAAATGATACCAAAAAAACTTCTGGATGTTGAGTACTCCAAAATCAAAACTTTTGTAGTAAAATTGATATTTATCCCTAAATTAAATTAAATAGGGGCCTTGTATCCATGGTAAACCCACAAAAAGCAATTGAAGGGATTGCTCTCATTTTTTATTGCTTTTATTCTTTTTTTCTAAAAGTCTCTTTCAGTTATAAATTTCTTTTAGTTTTATAATATATTATCAGCATGAGAACTCTTCAAGAAGGTATAATTGTTTCTTTTTATTTCATCTATATGGGATAATTGAAGTCACTATATGGAGTTAAAGTTATACTTTTACAGATTGTTTTAAACATCGGGTTCCATGACTAAGATTGGAGATTAATTACTATTTTGCATAGTATTTAATTTATTTGTCATTTTATTTTACTTATTTATTCTATTGATAACAAACAAACATACATACATTTAATTTTATTTATTTATTCTGTTGATAATATTATATATAATATAATTTATTGTTTTATTGTTTTTCATCAACCCTCTCTCCTTTTTTAATGAATTGAATTCTGGTGAAGATTTCCTCCACTTTCAATTCATTTCTTTTATTTTCTTTTTGCACTTTTAATTTTAATTTTAGTAATCTATATATTAACATATTGTTTATTCGTTCATAATATAGTTTATTTGTCATTTTTCTTTATTATTGTTATATATAATATTATATATGATGTGCGCGCGCGCATATTTATGATTTATGAATAATAATGTTTTAATTCATGATAATATTTTATACTATGATTCTAATTGTTATCATTATTTTTAGTTTGAATCATGGCCAACCTAACTAAACTTAAGTTTATTGCTTTTGACATCTCGGAGAGAAATTATCTATCATGGATTTTAGATGCTGAAATCTATCTTGATGCTAAGGGCCTAGGAACGGCTATATTACTAGAGAATAATACATCTCGTCAAGATAAGGACAAAGCTATGAATTTTCTCCGCCACCATCTTCATGAAGGTTTGAAAGCTGAATATTTAACGGTAAAACATCCACTAGAATTGTGGACTAATTTAAAAGATAGGTATGATCATCAAAAAAGGATGATTTTTCCTAGAACTTCTTATGAATGGATACATCTTAGGCTACAAGATTTTAAGACTGTAAGTGAGTATAATTCAGCAGTCTTCAAAATAAGTTCTCATTTGAAATTATGTGGTGACAAAATAACTGACGAGAACTTATTAGAGAAAACTTTTTCTACCTTTCATGCTTCAAATATGCTCCTGCTGCAACAATATAGAGAGAAAGGTTTTACAAAGTATTTTGAGTTAATCTCATGATTTTTGGTAGCCGAGCAAAATAACAAGCTATTAATGAAAAACTTGAAAATCGTCCCACTGGATCTGCTCCATTCCCTGAAGCGAATGTGAGTATACGAAATAATATTCATACTAATGATCACGGCAAGGTTATGGCCAAGGCCGTGGCCGTGGTAGGAGATGTGGTAATTACTGTTATCATGGTGGCAGAAGTAATTATTATAATCCTTATAACCACCAAAAAAAGAAATATAATGAAGGATAGAAAAACGACAAGAGAGGTCCTTCAAAAGTTATAGAGAATCAATGTTATCGGTGTGGTATGAAGGGTCACTGGGTACGTACCTGTCACACCCCTACTGATGTAATTAGTGTGTTTGTAATTAATGTTGAGTTAATGAAAAGATATATTTTCGATTACTATTTAAATATCGTAAATAATTTAAGAGAAAGAAAAGCAAGGGCAAAACAGTCAATTCCAGGTAAAATGATATGAAAATTTCGTTCACCATTAAGAAGAGAAGAAAAACAGGTGATATAAGTCATATTCAGGCCCAAACTCAAGACGCGGGTCCCACAGGTGGTTGACCGATAGAAACAGGACCGATAGGGACCAGTTTAGAGGTTACTTTTGACTGAATGGGACAAGCGAGGGGCCACTCTAGGAAGTCTGGAGGACGCCACACTTGAGTTTCCATTCAGGGGAAAATATATGGAAAAGTTGAAGAAAAGTACAAAGAGAGGCATTTGTGTACCCGGCGGGGTCCGGTGGGGACCGGTTGGTCAAAACTGGACTGACAAAGTGAGAAAAGGGGATTAATTATCGGGAGTAGATTTGTGGGCCCCATTAGGGGCCACATAAGCCCCCTTAATGATTAAAGTCACTACTTGGGGACCAATAAAGAAGAATTAAAGAAAAAGTCAAACCGTAGGCCCCATATTCTGAGCAAAGAGGGTAAAATGGGAATAAATAAGTAAAAACCAAATTAGGGCAGATATGTGGGCCCAAAATGGCGCCCCACATGTCCCCAAAAAGCAATAAAAAGTATGGGAAAAGTTGGTAATAATTGGTAAGTTCTGGGCCACAATTGTAATTTACGAAAGTTCCGGGCCAAAACCTGTAATTTTCCCCAAAAGCAGAAAAAGATCTGCTCTCTCTTTCCTTGGGGCAGCAGCACGTGGCAGCAAAGGGAGACCCTGGAATTCTCTAGAATTTCTTGGGGAAAAAGTCAAGGAAAGCCAGATGAATTTAACTAATTACTAGACAGGAATTTACCACAGTTGTTCTGGACTGTTTAGAATCTTTTATAATTATTAAAAACCAAAAATCTCTCTCTCTTGGCCATGGGGAGCACGAAATTTCCAGAGGAGAGGGAGAGAAGGATCAGCAGCCTCCATAGCCAAAGCTCAAGCTCCAAGATACCAAGAACACCCGACGATTCTCCGATCTTAGGTAACATCGAAAAACCTTACTCTAAGTTCTTACTATGGTATTTTCGTCTAGGGAGCAAGGGATTAGGGTTTTGGTTTGATTCTGGTGTTTTTGAGGCTTCCAATGGCTCTGGAACGTGGTTTTGTGTAGGGTTTAGTCATGGCTTAAGTTTCCGAAGGCGAAAACACCGAAAAACCCGGAGTAAGGGCTTGCTGGCAGATTCTGGAAATCTGGACAGAGAAGCTTCAAACTCGTTTTTAAAATAGTAAACGACCTTACTTTAAACTTAAATTTTACATGAATAAAATAGACATCCGGGGCATGATTTTGGTATATAATATGATGATTTTTGAATAAATATACTGGGTGAAATAAATTGTTGAAAACGGGTCTAGAAACAAGGGAGCGAATCGGACCAGGGAGCTAAATTTGAGCTCCACAACAAAATCAGTGGACTCATGGTTTCTGGAATTTTTATTTTTCTTGGAAAATAGACATATTAACGGTTCATATGGCGTTGGGTTCATGTTAAAATTATTTTTCTAGAATTTATTAAAAATGTTACAATTTGGACCAAAAATCCTGGATTTTCTGGAAGTTCAAGAGGGGCTCGGATTTTTATGAAATTTGTAAGGGTATTTTTGGAAATACTAAAAATAAGGTATTTTGGTGTTATTTAGGGCAAGGGCATAATTGGAAAAGTGATCAGGCACAATAAATAATAAGGCAATACACACCCCCACCAGGTAGTAACCGCTTTACTCAGATATCTTTATGTGTTTTGTTGTATGTTTGTATTTGCCATGTGTGCTTTTGTATATGTTTTGCCAAATATGCATACAGAGTTATGTGATTCCTAGCGCTGAGGAAGATTGGTCCGAGGTCGGCCTTGATTGGCGGCTGTACGGGTCGATAGGTCCGGGGCTGTCCTGGTGTAGGCAGCTTTACGGGTCGTGACTCCGGTAAGTCCGGGGCTTGCCTTGATAAGGCAGCCTGACGGCACGTGGTAGTCGGTGTTGTGTATATTCTGTTTGCATATGTGGTATGTTTGGCATGACACTGTTGACTTTAATATGGCATGGTTACCTGCATACACACTACACATTTAGTATTTGAGTACTGACGGTTACTCTGGGGGCCAACAATGGACTCCAGAAGCTTTTGTTGATACAGAGGGACGTTCATGACCAATAAAGGCCTTTTTGGAAAGGTAGGCATAGCAGTGCTGGTGAAGGATAGGGGATGCCCTATTATATGTTGTACTGATATTTTTGGATGACTGTATATTATTTATGGTATTCATTTTGGAATGACTGTACCCTTAACCCTTCGGGAACTTTTATTTTCTGTTTATTTTACTTTTACCAGTACAGTAGTTTGTCCAAACCGGTTAAATGCTCTGTTGCGCTCACTCTGATACAAGTGAAATGGACCTGATAATGAAAGAAAGGTAACTAAGTAGAGGAATCCCTCTAACCCGTCACCCGAAAGGGCGAGGCCGGTAGGGGTGTAACAGTACCTGTCATACGCTTGAACATCTAGCAAAACTTTATCAAGCCTCCATGAAAAAGAGTGTGAATAATGTGGAATATAATGAAGAGGCACACAAGAATGATGATGTCAATGAGTTAGATGACATTAATGGCAATGATGCTATGGCACACTTGGAGGTGGCTGATTTTTATGATTAGATGAGTTTTGTAGAAAGTATAATGATTTTCATGCTTCACTTTTATTTCCACTTGTTTCCGATTATGTATTTTAAATGTGTTTTAATGCATTTCTTTTCTTTTAATGAAGATTATGGATATTTCGATTATTGAACACAAGAATGAAGATATGTGTCTCATAGATAGTGCTACAACACATACAATTCTTAGAGATAAGAAATATTTTTCACATCTAATAATTAGTAGTGCAGGCATCAATACCATAGTGGGCAGTACAAAATTAATTGAAGGCTCCAGAGGAGCAATTATAATATTACCCAAAGGTACGAAATTTATTATTAATGATGTTTTATATTCTTCTAAGTCTCATAGAAATTTATTGGGTTTTAAAGATATCCAACCGAATGGGTATCATATTGAAACTATAAATGAAAAGAATAAGGAATATCTACAAATTATTATTGTTAGATTTGGTGAAAAAAGTGTTCTAGAAAAATTACCAATGTTATCAACACATACAATTCTTAGAGATAAGAAATATTTTTCACATCTAATAATTAGTAGTGCAGGCATCAATACCATAGTGGGCAGTACAAAATTAATTGAAGGCTCCAGAGGAGCAATTATAATATTACCCAAAGGTACGAAATTTATTATTAATGATGCTTTATATTCTTCTAAGTCTCATAGAAATTTATTGGGTTTTAAAGATATCCAACCGAATGGGTATCATATTGAAACTATAAATGAAAAGAATAAGGAATATCTACAAATTATTATTGTTAGATTTGGTGAAAAAAGTGTTCTAGAAAAATTACCAATGTTATCTTCTGATTTGTACTATACATATAATAGTACAATTGAAATAAATGTTATGGAAAACTAGAAGTGTGCTGATAAAGACATATTTAATGTTTGACATGACCGGTTAGGCTATCCCATGTCAACTATGATACAAATGGGTTTTTATATGAAAGAGAAATGAAAATGGTGAAATCATAAGATATAAGGCACATCTTGTGGCCCAAGTTTTTGTAGACTTGGCATTGATTTTGAAGAAACATATTTACCAGTAGTGGATACAACTAATTTTCGTTATTTGATTAGCCTAACTGTAGAAGAAAGACTTGATCTGCATTTAATGGATGTTGTGACTGCATATCTATATGGCACACTTGACAGTATATATATATATATATATATATATGAAAGTCTCTAAAGGATTCAAGATGCCAGAAGTATACAATTCAAATTCTGGAGAACAATATTTGATTAAGTTAAATAGACCTGAAGCAATTAGGACGCATGTGGTATAATTGTCTCCAGGAATATTTGTTGAAAGAAGGGTACAAAAATGACCTGATATGCCCATGAATTTTTATGAAAAGATCTAGAAGAAAATTTGCTATGATTGCTGTTTATGTTGATGATATCAACATCATTGGAACTCCTGAAGAGCTTCAAAAGGCAATTGATTATTTGAAGAAAGAATTTGAAATAAAAGACTTGGGAAAAACAAAATTGTGTCTTGGATTACAAATCGAGTATCTAAAGAATGGAAACTTTGTATATCAAGAAACTTATACAAAGAAAGTCCCAAAACGATTTTATATGGATAAGTCACATCCATTATGTAACCCAATAATAGTAAGATCATTGAAAGTGGATAAAGATCCATTCCGACCTCAAGTAATTAGCGAAGAAGGTGAAGAAAAACTACTTGGTCCAGAAATGTCATATCTTAGTGCTATTGGAGCACTAATGTATCTTGCTAATCATACACGTCCTGGTATATCATTTGCTATTAATTTATTTGCAAGATATAGTTCTTCACCAACACGTTGGCATTGGGATGTAGTAAAACACATTCTTGTTACCTCAGAGACACTATGGACATGGGGTTATACTACTCATATGTATCCAAGCATAAACTAGTTGGTTATGCAAATGCTGGATTTTTGTCTGATCCACACGATGGTAAATCACAAACAGACTATCTATTTACATGTGGAGGTGCATCTATTTCATGGTGATCTAAGAAACAGACAATATCAGTCACATCATCTAACCATGCAGAAATCCTAGCAATGCATGAAGCAAGTCGAGAATGTGTATGGTTGAGCTCGATAATACATCACATACGAACAACTTATTATTTATCTTCAGGTAAAATGGTACCAACTGTCCTATGTGAGGATAATGCTGCATGTATTGCCCAACTTAAAGAAGGTTATATAAAGGAAAATAGAACAAAGCATATTTCACCGAAATTCTTCTTTACTCATGACCTACAAAAAGATGGTGAAATAGATATCCAGCAAATTAGTTCAAGTGAATATCTAGCAGATTTATTTACCAAGTCACTTCTAGGTACAATCTTTGAAAAGCTCATCCATGGCATTGGTCTTCAGAGACTCAAAGATCTTAACTAATGTTTTCAAGAGGGATAGTCGATACACGTTGTACTCTTTTTCCCTTATCTAGGTTTTATTCCACTGGGTTTTTCTAGAAAGGTTTTTAATGAGGCATCATTGAAATGTATATCAATGAATGATGTATTCTTTTATTTAGCTAGATTTTTATCCCATTGAGTTTTTATTAGTTAAATTTTTAACGAGACACATTCATAATAGACATTCAATGGGGAGTGTTATGAATATGTTAATTATGTGGATGTCCATTGACTCTTTAACTCCCACATTTTGTCACCTGTATATTATATTATGAAATATTAAAATATCCAGATGTGGGTCCTACCTCTCCTGCCAGCTGACATGTCTTGAGAAGGAAGTGTAAAATATTTGGCTTGGGGAAAATTACATCTAATGACCCAGGTGAAAAAATGACACCAAAAGACCCATTTTTAATCGCTATAAATAGGGGCATTGTATCCATTGTAAACCCACAAAAAGAAATTGAAGGGATTGCTCTCATTTTGATTGCTTTCTTTCTTATTTTCTGATAGTCTTTTAGTTATAAATTTCTTTTAGTTTTATAACACCGCCGTGTTAGTTCTTTTATACACACACACACCAAAAAAGCGAAAACTGTTGGAGTTGACGTTTAAAAAAATATGCTTACGTTAGTCAACATAAAACTTGTTTTAAATACTTATCTCATACATCATAAGTAGGTCGGAAAAACATCTTTCAATGCAATCCAGACACAAATCAGGCACAAGAGTTAAGCCCCAGCAACAGAAATTAGCAGCCAGCTCACGCTAATGAGCAGCCCATTCGATGCTAGTGGGCTCTACTCATTTGTTAATTTATAATAGGGAAAACACCTCTCAGAGGCCAATTAACCAAAAAAATGTCAAAAAAAAACCAAGAAAAAGTCACATGTCATAAAAGGCCCTAGGGCTTTTTCTGGTATTATTTCATAAACGTTAACAACTATATCAGTACAACATTAACAATTAAATCAGTAAACGTTAACAATAATATCCTAATAACTAAATCAGTACACGTTAATAACTATATCAGTACCACGTTTTCTAAAATAATACCAGAAAAGACCCTGACATCTGACTTTTCTTGAGCCTTTTTTGACACTTTTTTGGTTACTTGGGCCCTGAGGGGAATTTTCCCTTTATAATAGGGTATATTTGTATTGGTTTAACTCACCCTAGGTTCCTATATTTTTATGAGTCCTTATATTTTTTTTTTGGATGACCCACAAGTGTTAAAGAAGAAAAATAATTCAAGGTAAATATCTTGAAATCGTCAAATTACATTAAATCCTATAAAACCTAGGTTAGATTAATTCTAAATGTGAAAATACCATTTTACCCTCCATCCATTCGTTCATTCTGATTTGTTTTTCTCTCTCTTTTAAATAGATAGGGGTAAAGTCTCTTCCTAGACATCTGATAAAATTGGAATGATACAGAAAAGATTAGCATGGCACTATGCAAGGATGACACGCAAAAATCGAGAAATAATTTCTAATAAAGTGGTCTTTTCATATTTCTTTTCCTTTTGCTTCTTTTTTTCTTTACTTCTTTTTTTCTGGCCATCAAGTTGCAATAAAGACTCTTTATTATCAGATACTTGTAATTTTTTTCTCGCTTTAGAATTCAAACAAACTATGGATATGATTATATGAATGGTATGTTGTGGCATGAGTTTTCAGGTGAAGAGAGATTTTCATGTTATTGAAACCAATTGAACACAAAGCAGTTGCAGGCCTTGGCTCTTTCTTCATGCTACATGTGAAGAAGATCTTCAATTTGTGCAAGGGAAATTGAAGACTAGCCTTATTGATTGCTTTATAGTAGTTGTGTTGTTATTGAAAAATCTTATATAAAGAACTGGTAGTATATATGTATACACAATATATATTGAACACAAATGATTTTATTGCAATCATTCAAACATTTCATGCATATTCATCCACTGAGGCTTTCTCAGTCCAAAAAGAAATAATGCGTCGGATGTCAACTTCAGTAATAACCGTTTAAGTTCACATTCTTAACTGTCCAAATTTGAAAATTTTAGTTTATGATTTCTTAAATGATAAATTCATTTTTATGAGTTGCGATGGTTATAAGATTATATTTATTTTAAATGTTTACATGTATTAAAATATAAAAATCAAATTAAATCTGAACTATTTAAAATTAATCTGACAGCGTAAATAGTATGGTTTGTGAAACCGGACCGGACCGGCCGGTTCAGACCGGGAACCGGCCGTGAAACCGGTCCGGTTTAGGGTTAAACCGGTGTGACTCGGACGGGTTAAATCGGACTGACCCGGTAAAATTTTTTAGTTTTTTTTTTTTTGTAAAAATTTTTTTTGCCTCCCACTACCGTTTATTTCTTCTGGCGAAACCGTGAAAGAGCTTTGTTCATCTCGATTTAGAGCTTCGTTCCATTGTGCATGTTTATTATTGTTGAATGTTTTATTTTATTTTTAGTTCTTTATTCTTCGTGTTCTGCTGGTGCTCTGATGTTTGTTTTTCACTTTTGGATGTCATATTGGTTTGATTTGGGTTTGTTTTTTGTTTTCCTGAAGCTGTCGTGATTGCTCTATTTTTTGTTGGCTCTGCTTATTTTTGAATATTGGCTTTGATTTGCCTATTGGTTTCTGTTGTGCTTCGGTTTGGTTTGGATTTCTGAAGGTTTGATTTGCTCGGTTTGTGAGATTCTGATCTGTGAGGTTCTGTGTTTGATTATTTTCTTGAAGTTGTGTTAATGGATCAGGGAAATATTAATAATGAAGGTGCCCAGAATACTACCACTCTCAATCCCGAGTCTAGCAATCCTCCCACACATTCTGGTGTTAAAAAGATCCTGCTTGAGAATATTTTGTCATCATATACTTGTTTTTGATATTTTGCTACCATGAATATATTGTCTCAAATGTAGGTTGTAAAGAAAATTGTTAGGAATATCTGAATATGTCACAAGTATTGAAATATATGATTATTTTGCTATTGATCTAAAATATTGAAATGATATATAGTATGTCAAATTTAAGTTGGCGTGATGAGAAATTAATTATTTTTCAATTTTTTATACCTCATTAATCTGGCCCGGGTTGACTCCGGGCTGACCCACTAACCCTTAACCCAGTACCCCGACCGGTTCAGTGACTAGTCCGGGTTTCAGAACCTTGGTAAACAGTGATGAACACATTTATGCTCATCATAGTGATGAGCACACCCCCATCATACTTTAACTTGTTACAGAACTAGGTAAGTTGCTTCAAAATTTTAAAGAAAACACGATTCTCTTCCGTAAATAAAGACAAAGATTGTCTCCCTAAAAACATAAGTTGCACCAAAACTATACAAGTGGTCTTAAAATAAAAGGCATTACCTTTTCAAAGTCTTGTGGAGAGCTTTTAGTTTATTATTCATAATCTGCAAGACCTCCTTGTCCACCTTTCTTCCAGTAACTAGAATGACATAAACCCAGCTCAAGTAAAACGAAAACTAACCAATACAAGAACATCTAGCTAAGGTGAAAAATACACAATTCACTTTAGCACGTTGAAGTTGAACCAAGGATCTAGCCTCACCAATCAAATCTATAGCTTTGTCTGGCAGAAATCGATCGCCGCCGGGCACATAATTATTTAGAAACTTGGAATATAATTACTTGGTTAAAATACACTGCAAGAGGAAAATAACAAGCTTCAAGGAGAATCTAAAAAAGGAAAGAAAACTATTAACATTGTAAGCTTATATGCTCCACCCAAAAGAGAAAAGATCAATGAACTAAACCTGATATATTGGTTTGACAGCAAAGCAGCAGCTACAAGAGCTTCATCAGTGTACCGGACTTTGTGGTGAATCTCATTACGTTCTCAAAGCCCTTTCAAAATTTGTGTTGTCTCATTCACAGAAGGTTCTTTGTACTTCAACTGGCTGCATTTGCCTCTCAAGTGTAGGATCTTTTTCAATGTGTTTCTTGTACTCATCTAGAGTTGTGGCTCCTATGCACTGCACAAATCATTAAGCTTATACTTATTTTAATTTGTCTAATTTCATCTCCTTGCTTGGATCCCAATTGGATACTTCAAAAGCTTATTTACGTAAATCGAGATAAAATTTCTTTCACATACTTATCTCATATATCGTATATAACGATTGAGAAGCTACTTTCGAAGACTCCAATCGTTATTCCAAACAAGCACTGAAGGCTCATATTTGTTAATATTTTCTTAATGTACCCCTATTGATGCTCCCTCAACAATAATCAAGAGGAAGAGAGAATGAGTGAATTAAAAAAGATTACTAGAGTATTTTAGAAAATACATATACCGTATTAACAAATTTAATTAACTTCTTTAATCTAATCAAATTAAATAAATTTGTCTTATATTAAAGATTGGAGTGAGTAAGAAGTAATGGCTATAATTAACTATTCTTATTAATGGTCAATTCAATAAAGGCTTGCCAAGAACTCCATTAACTGTTGGTCTAACTAGATACTCCCCCTGGTCCTAATTATAAGACCAAATTGACTTTTTTTGGGAGATTAAGGAAAATAATTAAATTACTCTAGAGTATTTTATTTTTTTCTCCAAACTAATTAGTTTGACTAATAAATTAATATATAATCTATTTAAGGATACACAACATATGATATGATTAAGTACATTATTTAGCTTCCTTAATCTCTTCAAAAAAAGTTAACCCGGTCTTATAATTAGAACCGGAGGGAGTAATTTGGAATTCTAAGATTAGAACTATTTTGGAATTTCATATTCCAAACTTCAGTGTTGGTTGTTACTTATTACTCCCTCCGTCCCTAATTATAGGAGCAAATTTTGGAGTTGGTTTTGGTCCTAATTATAAGAGCAAGTTTTAAATTTTGTCAATTTTTTCCTATAATACCCCTATTTATACTTATTATTAGGAGCATTATATATATGTGTGTTTACATATATATGTAGATTTGTGTTTATGTGTGTCAATATATATATATGTGTAGATATATATGTGTGAACACACACACACATATATAAACATATATATGTGTGTGTGTGTGTGTGTGTGTGTGTGTGTTTGTGTGTGTGTGTGTAGATATATGAGTGTGTGTCTCTATGTATGTAGATAGATCTATATGTATACACATATATACACACACATATATGTATACACATGGCTATATAAAAAGCAACTAATATACATATATAAACTAATATGTCATGGATATCTAACGTAAGTCAAATTAGAAACACTTATAATTAGGGCAACTTGTGTCATTTTAAATTTATATAAGGACATTTTAGGAAAATGAGTAAAATTAACTAATTTAACTCCTCTCCTTAATTCTCCCAAAATCAGTTAAATTGCTCCTATAATTAGGGACGGAGGGAGTATTTTATTAATTCTGACTTCATGCCAACAATAATTGTAATTATCCATGAGAATTGGCAATTGATAGCTGACCTAAAGCAACCTTTTCTTATGTTCAATTATAGCGAGCGACACTTTAAAGCACATTAATACCGCACAAACACAAAGAACGATTAAGTATTCCTTTTGTAAATTATGGACACACTGGGGTAGTGAAAACATATAACAACAATGCATAAAAGAGCAAAACTACCCACATTTTCATATTTAGACAAGTTTGGATAAAAGTCACCCAAAAATGAATAGCCAAAAACCCCAAAAAACAAAGCAAAAATAACTGTTCATTCCCATACATTCACCATTATATCCATTTTGTACTACCCAATAACAAATATTAAATGCAGTTCACCTCTTGCAAGAGCTGAATTTAATATATTTGCAGCATCAATGGCTCCTTCAGCTACGTACTCCAAATCCAATTAGAGTGTGCACTTCATCAATAAAAAGTACTCATCTCATCATCACTTTGTGTGATGTCCTTCATCAGTTTCCTTAATGTTTCCTCAAACTTTCCACGATAGTTATTTTGGGCAACAAGTAGACTCATATCAAGGCTTATAACCTATTAGAAGACAATAGGAAAGACACCAAAATATAATTAACTAGTACTTTTTTTTTTTTAAACATAATAGATCACTATTATATCTAGCAACCTGCAGGATAGATCTTCTCACCCATGCATGTTTTACAGCAACAAGACTAACAAAATATAACACTTGTGTTGAGGGAAGGAAGACAAGAAGCCTGTGAGAAAGAAGCAAAATAATGAGGGAAGGAAGACAAGAGAAAGGAGAGAGGAGTACGTGCGTGTCACACTGAAGGGCTAGATAAAACTTCTCTCACATACTCACTTATTTCGTATATTGTATATCATGATTGAAAAGCTACTTTTGAAGGCTATCAATACGTCATAATGATTGGAGCCTTCAAAAGTAGCTTTTCGATCGTGATTTACGATATACGAGGTAAGTATGTAAAAAAAGTTTTGTCTCGACTTATGTACATAAGCATTTGGGACCCAAAAAATGATCCTAAACACTTACCACTCTGGTCCTATTTATAAGTCCAGTTTGACTAAATCCCACATACCAAGAAAAGGTAGTTAACTCAATGATTATAGGGTAAATTTTAAATTTTATCCTCATTTATGATTGAGTATTTTTTTAAATGTTTCTTCTCTCTCTATCTTTATGAGTTAATTAGTATAAGTAAAATTGTCACAATTTCATTTATTACATGAAACTAGACTTATAAATAGAATCAGAATGGTAAGGCAATTTCTATTGTGCCGAAAACCATCGAAACAACAAGTGTGCTCCTTGAATTTTAACTTGACTTAACAATACTTTGGATTCACATAAAATCATAATAAAAATTAAAATGCCTTCTTGTTCTTTCTTAACATTTGAATTTGGTGAAGTTTTCTTTGCAATAAATAATAATAATAATTCAATTTTTTTATATAAAAAATCCATTGGTGAGGATTGGATTCCAAATTAAGAATTGTTTTTTTGAGGTGAAAACTAAATTAAAAAATGACAATTTAAAGGAAAAAATCTCTTATTGACAACTATTTGGTGTCAAGAAATGTTAATTTGGGTCGCTAAAGGGGGGAAATCAAAAGAAAAAATTTAAATAAAAATTCATTATGGTTGTGTTGAACCCA
The DNA here is from genome assembly GCA_025563575.1 of Acacia pycnantha. NCBI lineage: Eukaryota > Viridiplantae > Streptophyta > Magnoliopsida > Fabales > Fabaceae > Acacia > Acacia pycnantha. Next base: position 2,416,214 of record JAMWYP010000035.1, read on the forward strand.
TTAAGAAAAGGATTTTAATATTACCTATTTGAATTAAGAGGAGGAGAGAAGGGGTTTTTGTGTTTCAATACTATAGAGGAGGAAAAATATTTCTTACCAACAACTTTACTAATATTTTATTTAAGTTGTTTTTTTATACTTGGTGTAACGTTTAATAAAATATAATTTAAATAACGTTTCATATATAAGGGTACTCTATTTATCACTTGTCTGGCGAACTTCTACTTGGTGGAAGGGTTATTACTTCTGAAATCTGGACCAGACCAGCCGGTTCAGACCGGAAACCGGCGAACCGGCCGGAAAACCGGTTCGAGTTAGGGGTGAAACCAGGGTCACGAGCTGACCCGGAGTCAACTCGGTCTAAACCGGCAGAGTTGACCGAGCCACAGACCATCTGGATTTTTTTTAAACAAAAAAAGTCGCCTGAAACTGAAACTCCGACGGTGAGAAAATATAAAAGGAGGAGAGAGAGATCTAAGCTAGATGAGGTGAAGAAGGGTGGTCGTCATGCGGTTGAAGTAGAGGATAGCACTGATCGACAAGCGCATGAGAGCGGAGTTGCCGCGACGGAACAGAGAAGTAAGGAAAACAATCGAGAGGAAAAACAAAAATTTGTAACGCCACAGAGAAAGAAAGAAGAAGAAAGAAGAAGACGAAGAATAGAGAGATTTATCTCCAGGAAAGTGAGACTTATCGAAAAAGAGAGGAGTCCACATTATGTGCACATAATTATGTGCTTCTTATGTGTTCATACCTCTAATTAGAGGTATGAGCATTTTTTTTCTTCAATTTTTTTATATTTTGTATTTATATATATTTAAATTATATGCTGCTTTCTGGGATATTTTTTGCATCCAGTATCTCAAATTAATTAGTTTCCAGTTCTGCATCTATCTGTAACACCAGTATTATGAAAATTAATTAATTTGAGATATTGGATGCAAAAAAACAGCATATAATTTAAATATATATATAAATACAATATATAAAAAAATTTTAAAAAAAATATGTTCATACCTCTAATTAGAGGTATAAGCACATATCACTCTGGTCCTATTTATAAATCCAGTTTGACCAAATCTCACATACCAAGGAAAGTTAGGTATCTCAATGATTATAGAGCAAATTTCCAACTTTACCCTCATTTATGAATGAGTACCTTTTAAAATTTATTGTTAAATCTCTCTCATCTTTTTCTCTTCCCAACATAACTAACCAATCTCTCTCATCACCATTAATATAGGAAAAATTGTCACAATCTCATTTATTTGGTTAAAATGGACTTATAAATAGGACCAAATTTTTTGATCAAATTAAACTTATAAATAAGACTAGAGTAGTAAAAAGCATATAACTATGTACGTGGACTCAAAAAGAGAGAGGTTGATTGAAACATACGAGGGGGGAGTTGGTGAGGAGAGAAGAATGAAGGCACGGTTCAAATATCTGACACACTGAAGAAGTCTATTCATTTATTACTCTCCTATTTACCTATATAAACCAATCTACTTTTTACTTTAGCCACACAAACTCTGATCACGTGGTACATCTTTTCATATTCCCAAAGTCTATCAATATATCATCACATCATATCTTTTCTGGTCATAGATTTTTTTAATTAAAATATAAATAATGTTACCTATTTAATTAAATTATATTTTTAATTGACATCGGTCTGACGGTCTGACCTACCGATCCTTAATCTAATACCCCACCGGTTCAATGATCGGTCCGAATTTCATAACTTTGGTTATTACTAATGAGTCGGACAGTGTTTTCAAACTCAAAGGACTGTTATATAATGGCTGTTTGTTTTAAAGAGGATAAATGTGTAAAAATAGGAGCGTTCAACATGATTTTTTTTTTTTTGCAAAAATACACGTTGTTACAATTTTAGAGTAAAAATTACAGCAAAGTTAAGATACCAAAACGTCTCGTCAAATGTCCATCAGTTGCCAGGTGTGCCGTGGCTTTATGGATTGCAGATTTGTCATTTAAGTCACCCTTTGACCAGATTAGCTTCCATTCTCGACAAAACGCCATGGCCACCCCCAGCTTCGATTATTCATCTTCGATTGTATTTTCAAGTCGGTTAATCGAATCTTTTTTCAAAAAGTTCAAAGGGGCCAACAAAATCTATAGAGTGCTGAAACCATATGCAAAATTCTATGGAAAATTGCAGAGACAACATGATAGTGCTGAAAGAGGGATTGGAGAAAACAGGGCGTTTTAACATCATATCAAAAGACGATGGATAGACTAGTTCAGGAGTAAGGTTTCTCAGTATGGAAGAGCAACTGATTCAATGGCAAGTGACAGGCTAAAGGCAAAGAGCATCTTCCTGCTCGATTTCAGAGTCGTTCGACCAATGATAGAAAGGTCCACAACCCAAAGACGATAATAAAACACAATGAAGTCCAGAAGGAAAGACGAAATAGAACAATTGGAAACAAATTTGCTTAATCACAAAATAGTTTATATGATTAAAACCCTAAGGGAAACGCCTCAATCATAACACTATGGGAAGTGTCGGCGAATCAACAGGGATAGCAGAAGCACGGTGGGGCACACTGGAAAAAGGAAGGGCCAATATGCAAATGGGGAAAGAGGCACTGTGCATCAATCCCATCTGATGGCTTAGAGAGGTCGAAAGTGCCGACGGGCTTGGGAGGGGGAGGAAATGGATTTGTTTGGATATGGGTATTGGGATTGAAGGAGGCTACAGGAGAATGCGAGAGAACGGGTTTGACGAAAGAGCATCTTCCTGTGATTGTTGCTGTCACCACACCTGGCAAATTTAGCACTGTGAAGTGACGGACGTTTGGTCTCTTAACTTTGCTTTAACTTTTACTCCAAAATTGTAATACGTTGGACGTTCTGAGGGCAAAACAGTATTCTTATACTTTTACCCTTTAAAGAATTAATTGTGATGGAATTGAATAGAAAATTTCCAACCACTGATGAGTGATGAAGTAGGAAAAACATGCAAATAACCATATTGCCCTCCATGACTCATGTGTACTACTACCTCTTAGGCCCAAAAAAAAGAGTATTACCTCTAATACTTAATATAAAACCCAGACTTTTTTGTAAAAAGGTTATGGAAGCTGAATAAGTTATTTAATCTATTATATATCGGTTTATAAGTTAAGAAAACCAGTTTAGAAAAAAATCATAATTATAAATACTTCAGTATTTATTTATCTTCCTTCAACTTTCTAAAAAAAAAGTCAACTGTCTAAAGGACCAGATACTATTATCTTCGGTCCTAATTATAAGACCGGTCGACTTTTTTAGAGAGATTAAGGAATCTAAATAAGTTACGTAATCATATCATATGTTATGTACCATTAGATAATATATTAGTTTATTATTCAAACTAATTAGTTTAGAGAAAAAAATCTTCTAAATTAATTTAATTAGCTTTCTTAATTTCTCCAAAAAAGTGAACTTAGTCTTATAATTAGAATTAGAAGGAGTAGTATTATTAACCAAATTCATATTTGAATTCAATAACTAATACAAGGTAATAATTCAAATATAGAATAAAATGAATATAAAATAAATTATATTTTAAATAAATAAATATAAATATTCAATGTAAATAAAAAATCAAGAGAAAACCAATACAGATACTAAATGATTAAAAAATTAAATAAATAATATGAAATTTTGTTTTGTTAAAATGTTGAATCAAATCTATTTTCTTTATTAATTAAATTCGAATTTAAATTTACTCTGTAAGGTTAACTAAATTTGAATTTGAGAAACAAAATTTGTCTCCCTGTTTTGTTGTGTCGTTGAAACAAAGCAATCCAAAGCAGCACCCACTGCGACAACATAAGCTTCCATCCTATGTAGCACCGATATGTGAAATTCTCTGAATTAAACGTATCTGATACGCGAATTTGTCGAACATGCATATGACACTAGAATTTGCGAATCGAAGGGACGCCTTGTTTACTAGCCTCGAGGACTTTCTGGAGATCGGTTTCCGGAATGGCCGGAGCGCACGTTAGCCATTAGCCATCAGCCATCGAGCGTCGGAATGGCAGAGCTACTAATGCCAGAGCGAGAAAAAAGGAAGAAGTCCAAGTTCCGGCGCCGGGGACCCCAGTATACTATACTAATATGTGTAGGTCCCCGTAATTCGAGTGATGGTGTGAGAGGCCAAGAAGAGAGATATCAAAAGGGAGTGAGTGCGCCGGTGAACCACACGAGCTGGTAAGACGGCTTTCGCCCGACTTTCAACTACGAGCTCGGCTGCCTGAATTAAATAAAAGGTGCCATTTGGTCAAATGGTCAAATAACATTTCTGTAGCATAGATTTATAATCAGAAAACTTGCAAACAATGCCACTGAACATATAATGACATAGCACCAATACGTGACTGTTCTGTGACTCTCTCTCTCTCCTTTTCCGGTTTTCCCTTTGTAGAAGAACTCTTGTCAAACGAATTTGGTGCATTTAAGGCAAATCCTTTGATACAAACCATAAACGAAGCTCAACAGAAGAAGATGCAACTCAGAAAACCTCCCTCCTCATTTCTACCATCGAAAGCGTCGACTAAAACAGTGAAAGGGAATGAAACTTAAATACGTCAACGTTGAGCAGAGAAAGAAGTGTGGCCAATTGAGACGGTGGATGGAGTACCATCGATCAAAATGGTGAAAGGGAATAGAACATAACTCGGAGTGAAAAATGCATTAATGAAAGTTGTCGAAGTTCAAGAGGGCTTTCGGAGGAACGATAATGTGGTGGCAATTTCCAAGAGAAGATTCAGATGCAGGATTCAATTTAAATTTTACAGGACAAACTTGTCTTTTACACTATGGGTTACCCCCAAATTGGTGGGAACCAATTTTCACACCAAAATCTCTGGAGTTGGCTTACCTCCGCTGCAACATTCCTCCGCTGCAATCCAAACAGTATCGTTTTAGTATAAATCACACACATGGGTCCTTTCTTTAAAAAAAAAAAAAAAATCATACTGGAAAAATATTTCATGATCTTTAAAAAATTATTTTAAGATCTTAAAAAAATATTTCAAGATACAGACGGGTACTAAAAGGATACTTCAGGATACTGACTCGTATTGAAAAAATAATTATTTCAGAATACTAATGGTGCTGAAAAAAGACTTTACGATGTTGAAAAATCATTTATGATCTTAAAAAAATATCTTGAAATATATTTTTAGTATCAATTAGTACCTAAAATATTTTTTAAGATAATAAATTATTATTTTATGATCTTGAAAAAATATTTTATAATATTGACTAATACTAAAAAATACTTCAGATTTTTTTCAAAATCCTAAAATAATTTTCCAAGATCAAGAAGTTTTTTTCAATACCGGTCAATATCCTGAAATATCTTTTTAGTACTTGTCAGCACCATAAAAAATTTAAAATAAAAATAAAAATAAAAGAAAAGCAAAAGGCTCACAAAGAAAAGGAGGTAGCGGACGCAAACCAAGTCCTAATAAACGGGTCCTAAAACTTTTTTCTCAATAAAAATTAGGTACTAGAATCTTTGTGCATCCTCACATGAACAATAAAATCAATAAAAAAAACCTGACAACAACTGAATAACAACCAATAACAAAATCCATGTAAAAAATTACAATAGATTGCAAGTAGCTCACTTGTAGGATTTTTTTAGTAATTAAATAGTGTGAGAGACTATACAATAATTGTCCCCAAAAAATTACAATAAGTTTCTTATTCACCCACGTTGATCATACAAGTACTTTTTATAACCTTCAAATTCTAAATTTAAGATTTAACACTAGATGAAAAAGATAACGGCAAAAAGAAACAGTAGAGGGAAAAGGAGACAGAAAGAAAAGTAACATGAACAAAAGGGAACAAGAAAATCAGAATAAATATAGTACCATACAAATAAGTGTGGCGACAAATTCCATGAGGAAGCTACCGCCAGTGTGGTCAAAAGACAAAATTACATTACATTACATTATGAACATTTAAAACAGACAGTGGAATCAAAATTGAAACTTTAGTTAAGCTGTGGTAGCAACACTCCATGCAAAGATTCAAAAAGAAAATACAGAAAAAAAAAAGTACTAGATTTTTTAGAGTCACTTCATTCTGGTTATGTACCTCAGCCTCTGAAATTTGGGTTTGTGTTTTCTCTATACAGGCAAAACTTGGGAGCCCCATTTCCACTTTAGCTCCAACTCCTCCAACAACAAAAAGCCAATATACAGATATTGGAGTGATATCACTTAAATTAAGATGCTGAACATTGAAAGGTTAGTGCCTGAAGTTAAAGTCAGTCTGAGTTTTTTGAAGAGCCCATTGAAGAACTTATTCCACTGGAAAACTCCTCTCCATTAGTCAAAGCCGATGGGCTCCTAGCACGCGGTTTTCCAGGCCTCAATCTTATATTTGCGCCCATGGGGAAAGGCTCCTGTACAGAATAAATGAAGTCAATGTTGTGCCGAGAAAGTGACCACCAGAAGAGATTTCATAAATTATTATGCATTTTATCGACATTTTCAGGCGCATGCAATTACCAATATATTTTATATATCAGTTTCAGCCAATAGCATATAGAGCCTTTCCTATTGGTTAATATATATTTGTCCAAAAGCAATAAGCTAATAAAATGTGTACTACAGATATCAGCAGGTGGTTTGAAGGTGAAAGGAAAGTGGAAGTGTATGAGGAATCAGGTGGTGCAGCTTGCAGTTTACTTCTATCAGGTAAGCTATTTTTAAGCAGGGAAAAATATTTCATACCGGATCGCCGGCATTTGGGCCCTCGGTGTGAAAGAGAATAGGACGGCAACGTTTGTCTTCATTCATCAGGCTCGAATTTTGGAAATGTGCAATAAGAGCAGTTTTTCCCTGGATTCGAGCATAGGCAAGCGAAGCCACCTTTTCACTGTTGAACTTCTCCCATTTTTTCCCATTAAAAGCCTGCATAACGTTTTGCTAATTTATCAGCTTCATCAAATTTGGCCAAAAAATATATTACACAGATAAATAAATCAAAATCCAGTTACATAAAAGTTCTTGAATCACCTTGTGGAAGGGAATAATCTGAGTAGGATCAGTCATGTTGATGAAAGCATAGCCAACATTGCATTTGTTCTGCAATTGTTTGTATAATCAAATGTGAACACAAGTAGGATTCCTTCTATAAAGAAAACAACCAACTAGTGAGACAAATACTTGCCTTGAAGTCAATTGGCAAATACAAAAAGTCATAAGTTCCCCGACATTGCTCATCTATGGCAGCAAGAAGCATTTTTGAAGTATACCTAAATCACACAAAAATGACAAAGAAATACTTAAGAAATCATCCTCTACAATAAACTGATTGTCCAACATAAATATATGCAATAAGCACAGCCATGGATATGTGTATGGGCATGACATGATAATGCAGGCGAGAAAAAGTTTTTGGAATTTGTGAGGCTAATGACACTTCAAATTATTAAAGGCAAGTAAACAACCAACAATAATCAGCCAACCTGAGTAAAATCATTGAATCAAAGCAGCACATGCATTTAAGTTAGTATTTGCCATATCTTGATAAAACAATTTCAGGATTTAAGAATGCTAAAAGAGTAATAGACAAATTTAAACAAGGCAATTTTTCTGTTGTAAATTAAAAGATGACAAAGTACTAATGTCAGAAATTAAAGGGGTAAAGAACGGCTAGGAGAACAATTTACATACTTGTTGGGAATATTCTTAATCATAAGTGTTGTTCGTGCGTCTTCTCCGTTCAATATGCGAGTTAGGTCAAGTTCAAATTGCTTTTTGTCAGCGCAGTTAGTGTTAGCATCGCTTCTACGGTGATAGAAGTTTCTCATTCTGTCACTGGTAGAATCAAATTTAGACATTGAGTTCATGGGATGTCCCCCAGGGAAAACAACTGATAAATGATTTGGGGAGCTCTGCCCAGTATTGGTTGACAAATCCAAGCCATTCCCACCAACATGAGGAAACATTTTGTGAGAAGAAAATTCAGGAGGATGCAATTGCCATGTACCAGGAAAACCTGTACTACCAAGAGAACCCATGTGAAAACCAGAGGAATCAGGGGACCCTGCCAAATAAGAATGTCGTCTGTCCCATGGGGAGGCGGTAACAACCGGTGCTGAACCGACGTGGTGGTCTATATGTGATGCTCTCATCATATGAGATGGTGATCTGGGAAAGCCAGGCATCTGTTGAAGACAAGGAGCACAAGCACCATTAACAAATGATGGTGTTTTCTGCCAAACCATTGGACCTGGTGGAGTTTGCTGGGGCAAATTCGATCCGCTCCACATGTGATAAAGCCCATGATTTGGAAGGCTCCCATTTCCTGTATTTTAGGGGGGGAAAAAGGTTCTCAGACCAGGATTGCAACATACAACTATTCAAAATGCAGCACAAACATTAGCTTCTTCAATCCACAATTACTTCTAGAAATATTTATTTCAACAAATCAGGCATTATTTCTGATGGTCAGTAAATTTAAATAGTAGTTTTAAGTTTCTAGAGTTAATAATAAAATATTTAAAGCAACATATTTCCCATCCTATATAAGAAGCGTCCAATGGACATACCTCCTCCATTAAAGTCCGTCAATTTCCCAGGTGAACCGAATCCCAGAGAGTGCCTGCTGTCAGAGCTATCTGTCACTCCTGGACCCATATTACCAGATACATTGCTAAAGGTTCTTGAAAAGTTGTAAGGACTGCCACAAGCTAAACTATCGTGATACTCGGGGAGGGAATGAGGATGGAATCTAGGAATTGATGGCCCTCTCACAGTGTTGTGAAAGCCAGAATTCACATATGGCAATACACTCTTCGGTAAGGTATCCATAGTTTGTTGTATTGCTGCTGGAAATCCATGATCAGATCCATTATCCAAGCAGCCAGATGCAATTACTCTAGAAGACGTTATTGCTGTAAATGATGTATAGTAAGACAAAGAAAACAAATTGCTTTCTTGGGAAATAACAAACATGAACAGCTTGAAGCAGATAGAAGACCCAAAATCATACCACTCTGGCTTAGTGATAAGTAGTCACCCATACTCTGACTAAGATCAGACTCATTCTGCCCCTTCTGAGACTGCTGCATCAAACTACAAATACAGATTTCCAATGTTACTTTCACGCAAAAGGGAAAGAATTTCTAAAATCAAATTTAATTAGTACTATTTACTAATTGAGGATAAAGGCATAAAAAAGAATGCTGCAGTCCATTAACCATGAGATGTCGTTTCATCAATTGTGGATGAAAGAATGCTAAAAAAATCAGAACCTATAATCTACAGAACACTGATCAAGAGCTGTGTGCAAAGAATCGTAACATGAGCTAAAAGGGGGAATACTTGAATGAAAAGGAGGAAAAAAAATAATAGCCACCTTGTTGCACTTGAACCCCTAGGATGGCTGGGTTCAAGCTTGATCTGCTTCCCAGCAATTTCACTCTTGTTCAAAGCACGAAGAGCAGCTTCAGCAGCTCGCACATCATAAAACTCTATAAATTTGTCATAATTCGTTTCTGGAGATTGGTAAATCTGCAAGTAAAAATAATATTTAGCATGCTCCTGCTATCTCCATAAAGAAATAGCAAAAAATTGCCAATACAAACAGTGATCAACTCACTTCTTTGATTTCTCCATAAAATCCAAAAATTTGAAGAATTTCATCTTGTGAAACAGAAGAATCAAGACCAGATAGAAGCAATCTACCATGGCTAATATCCTTCTCTGGAGAATTGACCTAACACATCAGCAAGTGTAGATGCATACATAAGCAAAGCGTCAAATATGGAATTGTGATAGGACTACTAAGAGATTATGATAAGAATAATGCCAACTATTTAAATATGGAATAGGCATTATTCCTGCAGCAAATGTGGCTAACAATCTTACCTTCGGTATTGAATAATGTATATCAAGTTTCCTAGACCTCAATGACTTGTTTTGAAGAGCTTTCATTGCTTTTTGTGCAGATCTTATATCATAATAAGAAATCATAACAAATCCACGATGCTTGCAAGCAGTATAGGTGGTTCGGACATCACCATATTGCTGTCACCACAAACAAAAAATTGCATCAACTTTTTCGAGGTCTAAAATGTTACCTAAGAACTCTAACGTAACATCTGCCAACAAAAAACAATAAAGACGCACCTCAAAGAGAGCCTTCAGCTCAGAATCTTCGACATTGCTGTTGATGTTTCTAACAAAAAGTGTTCTAGAAGGGTGTTCGCCAAAATGAAGTTTCCCTTTGAAGCCTCCAAAGCAACCAGGATCTCCATCTGGACCGCTGGTTCTTTTTCCTGAAGTTAGATGTTCATCACTTTCCAGCTCCATGCCTCCACCACTGCTAAACAGATCAAAATCTTCCAGGTCATCACCAGTTTTAGTAAGAATATTGAATCCTAAGTCATCAATGACACCAGAAAATAGATCATCTTCATCAGGAAGGAGATTTCCAATAGTTTCAGCCTCAATTTCTTCAAGAGATTTGAATGGTTCCTCCTCAGGAAGCGAACCAACAGTAAAAGGTTGTTGAGGTAGAACATCATTTTCCGTTAACCTCACTGCACCAAGATATGCGAATCAACAACACAGGATGTTGTAACTGTTGGAAAAATCAGAAATTTGAAAAATAAGCAAACAAAAAATAAAACAATTTCATGTTGATTGTTTCATGGGTCATGGGTAGTGCCCTTCTTCATTCTGCTCCATTAGGAAAAATAATCAGCACCAAATATTCTCATTTACAACTAATAACAAGTACCTCTTGCTTAAAAAAAGCATCAGAGATTATCAATTGACTATGCTATAGCCTATAATCCTACTATACAGTTCTTGTACGTGGCATGCATTAGAACAAGATCTTACTCTTCCGGGTAAATATCTCAGACAGTGAGCTTGAGAATAAACTACTTTCACGTGAGGCAGCAGAAGTGATGATCTTATTGCCAATTAAACCATATGGGTTAGATGCTGGCAGCATACGCGCATTAGACTGAGATCTGGGATGATGATTTAATGCTTCCTTGGAGGCTTCCAACATATCAACACTACCTTCTTCACCAGACAGACCTGTTGGTGACTTTGACCAGCTAGTCTTTGCACTAATTTCCCGAGGTGACAAAGCATTCAAAATGCTGCCAGGTGATGCTGCCATTCTATTCTTTCCTAAAAAAAGGTAAAATAAAAATAACATTGCAGAACACAATTTATCCAGTAAATTATTGAATATTCTCCATGTGCACCAATTACTACCAAACTCATGCTTAAACACATGAATATTGAAGGGAAGTGGGCCTGACAACATTTAAAACTAACAGTTATCCCCAAAATACATATCTGATCTTCAATCCAGCAGAATACACCATCAAAACTCATGACTCTTCGAATGATCCCAGCCATACCCAAAATTAATGAGTATAACAGACAGGATAAGAATTATACGTGCATTGTAAAGCAGTATAGCAGTAAGGATAAGTCAACAAAGTCTTCAGCATAAACCAAAACAAATTCATCGGTTTGAGAGTTTAGGAAAAGTCCTTGTATTAAGCATACTTAGTGCACCAATAATCACTATTTTGGATGCAACTAAACATTTTGACAAGAAAAAAGTCCCAGAACAAACATGCTTTATTTTACATGAACATTGAGACCAGACCCTTGTCAGATAAGGCAAGCAAAAAGAGTCCAAAGTTATTCGATATTATGGAATCACAACACTAGTGACTTGCCAGATTCCAGACTGGAAGTTTGATATGAGGAAACCAATGCAAGACTTTGAACAAAATATAAGGTCGTTGATCGTCACCTTGATGGTAGTGGTCATGAATAGATTTTGGCCTCTGCAATCCGGCATTCTTCTGCCCAATAGAGGTTTAAGATGGGTTTAAAAATCAACAGGTCCAGAAGGCTAAGGCATTGAGGATATATGAAATAACTTGACCAAGCTAAACTTAAAAAGATAGGATGATAAATACCTCGGAGCAAAAGGAAATGTCATCAAAGAAGTGTGATGAGGCAGATACAGCCCTCTGATCCATTACTTCAAAAGGCATCCTGTGGCTCAGAGTCTAGAGAATGGGGAAAGAGAAAAAAATCACTGAAAAGCTCTTCACTTGCTGGCTTTACATTTACCCTCTCAACTGTTGAAAATTTGAAGTCGGCTGTATTAAAAAAAAAAAAAAAAAGAGGACAGATGAGAATAAACATAGCAATGCATTACAAAAACTGCTATTAGTGGGTAGAAAATCCAAGGCAATCTAAGACCTAAAACGTGATTGATCCTTTCCAACATCCTAAAACCCACCAAAAAATGACGACGAATTGAAATTCTGCAAAAACAACTCCCTGAATTGTAAATCTAACGGTATAACTAAGCGAGATTGTGATAAAACTAGCCAAACAAAAATTGTGGCATCCTTAAGACTTCAACTAAATACCACCAGAAAGAAAGAAAGGAGGAAAATGATACCAAGGAAAGGAGAAAACCCGCTGCTTACCTAACAACAACCTAACTCAGCTGAGCCATTTGTTAGAGAAGAAAATGTAGGAAAATAAGAAGGAAGCATCAACAAAAAGAAGTAAATTCCTAATCAGCTGGACCCAAAGAACCCCTTCCCTGAAAGCTCTCTTTTTCTTTAATAACAAACAAGATCGCATCTTTCTCAAGTTTACAATAATCCGCTCCGGTTTTAGCAGCAACGGAAGCAGATAAAAAAGAGAACTTTGTGCAAGAAAAGCCTCAAACGTTGACGGATCAGATGCAGAAATCCATATTTTCATACGGAGGAAATAGTGATATGCATAGAAGAGGTTCTGAATTCTATGATGAAATCAAAATCAGGAACACCAAAACGAAATAATTCAAAAGGATAAGACTACACAAATCATAATTTATCAATTTAACAAATTCGTACCTACAAATTTTCAAACACCGTCTCGTTGGCACAAAAACCCCCCAAAACTCTTTCTTCCTCGGTTGCTTCGCAGAATTCAACAAACTTATCCTCCAAAGGGTTGAGAAGAAAGAGAAAAAAACAAATCTTGACGTCGGTTTAGAGCACAACAAAATCATAAACAAGGGATCTCAACATTTTTTGGCACTTGACTCCATCAATCTCCATATACTCCAACACTGCATTGTGCTGCAGGCTATCTCTTACTCCGAAGAGAACACAAAAGAAATGTCAAAGACGTACAAAATTTCTTCCGTGGTGGTTTCTAACAATCGACCGAAATATTGCTCTAGCGTGCACTAAATAAATGAACCAGAAAGGAATCAGAATTGGAAGCTCAACAGTGAAAATCTGGAGATCCCGGCGACCTTAAAGTAATTTTCCGGCGAGATTAAACTCGCCGGAGACCCTCTGGTTTTAGGAGAGAAACAGACAAAATAGAGGAGGGAGGGAGAAAGTCAAAAAAGGGTGTTAGTTGGCTTTAAAATACATGTAATAACATCACAACAATTATCACAACCGGAAAAAAAAGAATGCGAGCATAAATAGGCGCGGGGCCGGGATGTGAGAGAGTATGCGTGTATTGTTGGGTTTCTGTGTATTCAAATTTTAATGAATGTTCTTCAAGTAATATCAAATCCTTTTCTTTTTTGAACAAATATCAAATCCTTTTCAATATCGGTCCACATCTAATATTTTTGTCTTTTATATTTTATTACAAAAAATATTTTCAGTTCTAATTTATTATTAAATAGTCTTTGATATAAGATCCAAAAAAATAAAATTACATAAATTAAAAATTATTTTTAAATTAGTTAAAATAAATAACTTCATAGGAAAATTGGAGTATATTTTATTTTTTAAAAAAATACCTTTATTATAAAAAGATAACATTTGTGAATGAGTGGGAACAAGAAGTGTATGAGAAATAATTAACGCAATAATATTACGTGTAATTAAGATGAAAATAGAAATAAAATAAAATAAAAAAACTAGTTAAAATTTCAAACCTATCTTATAAATAGGATATATAGGAGGAAGTAAGTCAAAGTGAAAACTATAATAATACTAGTATTTTTTTTATATAAAAAAAGTATTTCTATTACATGAGTTTTTATATAACTATTTTGTAGTTACCTACTTTTATTATGCACTCTGTTGTCTTAATAGTTTATCATTTTTCATTTAGACCAACAAAATAGGCATAGTTTTTCATTTAATTCATTTTTTAAATTTTAAGTTCTTAGTAATATTACTTATTATGTGTTACAACTTACACAAAATATTAGTTAAAAAATTGTTATAAAAAGCAAGTCGCATGATTAATAACTTTATATATATGGTACTCCTATGAACAAAACAATCTATGACAAGCCTTTTAATGCAAGGCAGGGACGTTTGACCTTAAAAAAATTACTGTATTTTCTCTTAATATTCAACTATATTACTGTTACTTGATAATTGATAACTTGACAACTGTGACGTATTTATTATATTGTTTAATCTATAAACTAAATTATAAAATCTTAAATATCTAATAAAATATGAAAAGGTACAAAATGAAAAATGCAAATAACGATAGTATATGAAAAGAGATTGACTTTATGAGTTTCCTAAACCATCAAATCCAAATCATCCACGTGTTGATAACCATCGAAACCAGTCATTTCCGGGCCCACATGGTGGGGACACCCCTACGTGTCAACAAAGCAATGGAGGTCCCCTCTGGTTAATCTTCCAAAGATTCAGGTTATGCTTAATGGACGATGTTAGGTATAAACAAATAAAAACGATAATGTGAAAATAAAATATATTAAAATCACCGAAAAAATCCTTTTTTTTCCCTCGTTTAATATATAAAAATGGAAGAGTAAATACCATTTTCGGTCCATAAAAAACACGGACCCCATTTTGGTCCCTGACAAAAAAAAGACCCTTATTCATCCTTTTTATGAGATTAAAAATGACCTTTTGAAAATTTACGAGGGATCAAGATGTCCACCAATCGACCATTATTTGTTCTTTTTATGGATTAAAAATGACTTTTTTTTGTCAGAAATCAAAATGGGATCCGTATTTTTTGTCAGGATCAGAAAGAGTATTTAGTCAAAATGGAATGTTGCTTGGCGGGGTGAGGCAGCAATGGTGGTGGAAGGCGAGAGAAGGAAAGTGTGGAGGAAGAAAATGTTTGAGAAGATAGAAACGAAATGAGTTGTCGTATTTAATTGAGTTTAGTATAATTATTTATTGGGATAAGATCCCGCCTCTGTTCCACTCCAGGAATAAATTCATTTCATTTATTTAATTTATTTCTTTCCTTCTCTAACTGTTTCTTTGATCCAATCTCACCTGCCAATTTCTTTAATTTTTCCCTATTCTAGAATATTTTTAAATAAATAATATTACAAATATATAATATATAATGGCAAGTGGTTCCTTGCTCCTTAAAATGGGCAGGGGATTTGGCTGATCTGATTGGAAGGGAGGGGTGGGAGGTATGGTCATAAATTGACTATTTTGCCCTTATATATGAGAATATCACTTTAGTCCTATTTATAAATTCATTTTATATCAAGAATTTTGGTCCTTATTATATGTCCAGTTTTAGAGTAATAAATGTATTTGTTATATTTTTGCTCTTTTAATTGCAATAAATAAAAATAATTTATTTATTAAACCAATCATAGATAAAGGCAAAATTAAAAATTTATCTCATAATTAATGAGTTAACTAACTCTCCTTGGTATGTGAGAATTAATTAATTTGAACTTATAAATAGGACAAGAACGGTAAATATTTTATTATCACTCTGGAATTGAAATTGATTGGTAATCATGTTGATATTATATTCTATTAGTGTTTGTTTGGCAAACAACTAAATTGTGGTTTGGGGGGGAAAAAAATTATAAATCCAGGCAAAACCTTATCACATATTTCTTCCTTATTTTAAACAATAAAAGCACTTTTAAAAAGCTAACAAGACTTGCGACCCGTGCATTGCACGAATATGATAATACTTTATAATTTTTTTTAAAAATGAATAACATATCATAATAAGTAATATATTCACCATTTAATTAAACCAATCAGATGATACAAATGACAAACTTGTTGCATATAAAGAACAACTTCAATTCCAGGACTTTAATGAAAGGTTTTGGAAAACTTCTCTATAGACAACATTTGTTGTAGTAGAAGTGCACTTATTGAATTTATTCAATATAAAATTTTCAAACCTTTGAAACTCTTTAGCCTTGATAGTGAAACATATAGTTGGCCATGAGAAAAAAGGGCTTGTGCGGTAAAGACCAACATTTGCCATTGATTGACCTTGGCTTTTGTTTATCGTCATTGCAAATGAAATGATTATGGGAATTGTCTTCTTGTCATGGTGAATGGCGGTTTAGCTTGAGATGGATTCATATCCATTTCGTATATCAATATCTTCACCAATGTTTGTTCCATTCAACGCCTTTGCCTCAATGACATTCTTCCCAAGTTGTTTAATTTGAAGCCTTGTACCATTGCACAATTCTATTGCTGATCAATATTTCTTAGTAACATAATTGGTACACCAACCTTCAATATCAATTTATGATGAGGTATGCGAGCATTTAATTGCATTTAGATATTACGTGTCATACAAATCATCAAAACTTTCATTAAATTATCTGTGCAATTTATAGAGTCTGCACTAAAATACTCAACTTCATCTCTTGGCAATAGAGAACAGATGTACTCATTCAGTGTGTCGACATTTTCAGTTGTTGGGGTAAGAATGGACCTGTTATTTAGGTAATCTTCCTCGAATAGACGCTCTATTAAATTTGGGTAAGTAGATTCAACAATGCACTTATGTATAATTAAACTCATTTAAAATCAGTATTTCCAAACCTTTGAAACTCTTTACCCTAGATAAAGTAACATAAAGTTGTCCATGTGAAAAAACTGAGCTTGGTAGGTAAAGACCTACATTTGACATCGATTGTCCTTGGCTCTTGTTAATTGCCATCGCAAATGAAATGATGATTAGAAATTGCCTTATTGTCATCTTGAATGGAAGTTTAGATTCACATGGGTTCATGTCCATCACAGTATCAAAATGTCTTGGCCTGCGCTAGTGCCATTCAACGCCTTCGCCTTAATGACATTCTTGCCAAGTTGTGTAATTTGAAGTCTTGTACCATTGCACAATCCTGATGCTTGGTCAATGCTCCTTACTAACATAACTGGTACTCCCACCTTCAAAACCAATTTATGATGAGGAACCCCATAACATATTTCTTCCTTATTTTAAACAATAAAAGCACTTTTAAAAAGCTAATGCACGATATATAGACACATATAAGGCAAAATATATACTATGTATCTACCAAGATTAGATAATTGTAACAGGTAATAAGAGTGTGGCCAAAAAGAGCTTTGAGAGTTGTGATTCTTAAATATGATCATTCATTGAAAAAGAAAAACAGAGGGATAGATTAAGCATAAGAGTTGAGACAGAAAAGATAGATCCTAAATTTTGAAGTTTGAAATATTACTATGATTCTATTTATAAGTCTATTTTTAAAAAAGTGAAAGTAGACTTATAAATAAAACCTGAGTAATAATGTGTTAATGGAAGATGAAATTTATTATGTCATTATAAAAACTAAAGGATAAGAAAAGGCTTGTATTATTTTACTAAGGCTAATTTTGTAATAAGAAATTTTATCTCTCATTTCCTGGTCAAAAAGCCCCTCATTTTGAATGGGACGCTAAAGAGGGAAAAGAGGGCCCTTCAAAACTCCTCTGTATCAAACATGGCGTACAAATTATTTTATTGGTCTCGTTAATATAAGATATATTTATTTAATTTGATTAGATTAAGAAAATGGGAAAATTCATTTCAGGGCCCTTTTAATAAGGGAAATTGCAAAAAAGACATCAAGATTCTGACAATTCCATAGCTTTTTTTGGGATTTTCAGAATTTTGAAGCGAAGTTGTCAAGGGTGATATATTTGTTAACGAATGCTGATATAGTTGTTAAAGTATTGATTTAGTTGTTAGCAAAGTGTTGTTAACGGGTGATTTAGTTGTTAAAAACTTACTCGTTAACAACTATATCAGCTTCGTTAACAACTCATCCAAGATTCTGAAAATCCCAGAAAAGGCTCTGGAATTGTCAGAATCTTGATGTCTTTTTTGCAATTTCCCTTGTTAAAAGGGTCCTGAAATGAATTTTCCCTAATAAAATTTGTTGATATGATATGTACTTTCTAAAATGTCTTAATCGTCTTCCTCAATTCTTCCATTCCCTCCCCTCCTTTATTATTGTTGATCAAGCATCAATGGGCATAAATTATGAAAATATTGTCTAATATAAAACTTTATCTTAGATTTAGAACCAAAATTAATTATCTAAATATGTTTTATATTAAGGACGGGATCGAGTATATAAATAGTCTTGTATATTATTAATACTTCTGTATGCATGTAAAAGACTTTGCCTACAAAAATTACTTGCTCCAATCTTGACGTATTAGGCTATTGAATTCTAATTTAAATAGTACAACAGGGACACAAAAATGATGGTGGAAATGAGAGCGCAGTAAATGAAAACAATTTTTTCTGGATATTAATAAAAGATCAACTTTATAATTTAATTTTTTGTTAAAATGGGTTTTACGTTAAGAACCAGATGAAATATTTATTAAGGTCTAATTATGCATAACCTTTTAACTTGAGATTAAGAATATATATAGGGTGTATTCTTTTTTATAAGTTTAGCAGGGTTGTTCACATAAATAACCGAAATTAAAGGGTATATATAGGGTGTATTCTTTTTTATAAGTATACGTATCACATTTTTATTGAGATAATTAACTTCACCATTAGGATATAGCAATGATTAATTGAATTATGAGATGGGTTTACATAATTTCAATAATTAAATTCTGAAAGGGGAAGATAATGAAGTATTAATTATAAATTATGGCTCAAAACTCAATTTGGGTTTATTTGTCTTGCTTTTCGACTGTTTTCATTGGGATGAATTGGTCCACTTTACCCTCGTCGGGCCAATTATAGCATTCTTGTTGCTTGAACGGAATGCATTATTAGATATAGACTAGCATGTTGTATTCAATTCAAGAAAGAATACGGGTGGGCGTGATGGTTCAGCATCTCGTCCCTTAAGCAAGTGGTTGGAGGTTCGATCCTCAACTCTTGTGAATGGAAAGCCACAGTGTGACCTTCTACCCCTTTGTGCCCCGACAATAGGGCGAATGATTAATCTCATGGCTATCGGTTGTAAGGATACCTTACGTAAGCAAAAAAAAATCAAAAAAGAATAGACTCACAGTAATCTGCATAAATTTAGAAAGGTCCGTTGTAAAATTTCAAAAATCAATAAAATGACTCACGCAACTAAAAGTTAAAGATAATTTTATCATATAATTTAAATTTTAAATTATGCATATACATTTTTTTTAGGTAAGTAGGCAGGTGTTAATGGCCTGATGCTACAAAACGGGATCAAATACTCAACCTCCCATAGACTACAAAGCCATTAACTATTTATATTCATTTTTTTTTTTTAGTTATGAAAAAAAGTTCAAATACAAAGCATAATACCAATATTAACTTATTAGGAAGAAAAGCTCATTGAATCATCGATTGATAAATCACACTACACATGTGAGGCCTCCTGAAATAATAATCACCTCCTTTGAAAGGAGGCATCCAAGACACTTCATTTGTCTTCATGCCAATCAAATCCTCTATGGCTCAATGTGTGTGTGTATACATATACATATACATATATGTGTGTACTACTCATAGTGAATGATACATAATAATTATTTTAAATTTCACACAATTATAGATATAATGATGATTAATATTTGCTAAATGATTCCAAGAATTGAAGCTTTGAAAGGGATGGAAGAGGATGGAGTAGTAATAATTGATTCATTAATTAAAGAGTAAATACTTTTTTTGGTTCCTGATAAAAAACACGGATCTCATTTTGGTCCCTGACAAAAATTTTTTATTTTAGTCCATAAAAAAGAGCGAATAATGGTCGATTGATGGACATTTTGATCCCTCACAAATTTCCAAAAAGTCATTTATAGTCCTATAAAAAGGACGAATAAGGGTCAGTTTTTTTGTCAGGGACTAAAATAATGTCTGTATTTTTTGTCAGTAACCAAAATGAGGTATGTGTTTTTTATCAGAGACCAGAAATGATATTTACTCTAAATTAAATTAATTAATGAGATAGGAAATGGGAAGGGGAAAGAGGAGGGGAAGATATTGCGTGGAGGGTATTCCTTTGGATAGTGTGAATAAGAGGATAAAGTTATGATAAGTTTCCCATTTGTACCAAACAAGAAATGCCACAATTGAGAAGCAACGTTTCATTTCATTACTCTTATTATTATTATTAGGCTGATTTTATTTAAACTCACCCACCCACATGGCCAATCATTTAGGGAAAATCTATTTCAGAGTCCTTTTAGGACTGATAATCCTAAAAGGCTCTGAGATTCTGACAATCCCAGAAAAGGCCCCAGGACCTTTTCTAGAATTTTCAAAATTTTTGGTGAGTTGTCAACGGGGCTGATATAGTTGTTAACGGGTAGGTTTAACAACTAAATCGGCCAGTTAACAACACTCTACTAACAACTATATCAGCCTCGTTGACAACTATATCAGTACCCCATTAACAACTATATCAGCCTCGTTGACAACTCATCCAAGATTTGAAAATCCCAGAAAAGGCCCTAGGGCCTTTTTGGATTATCAAATCTTAGGGCCTTTGGGATTGATCGGCCTTAAAGAGCCCGAAAATGATTTTCCCAATCATTTATTCTATTCTCACCCCTATTTATTTTTATTTATTATTCATTATTTATTAGATAGAGAGAGAGAGAGAGAGAGAGAGGGTTTGTGTTTGTGTTGTTGTTGTACTACTACATTTATTACATTATCTTTATTTGGATCACTCAAACAAACTCTCAGCTCAGAGCAGCTTCTGTTTTTTGTTTGTTTCCTCTTTTTTTAATAAAATATTTTTTTTATTTGGTGACCTTTCTTTTGCTGCAAACATACCAGTATGATGATTCTTAGCTTTTTATGGTTGGCCTTATTTAGATCATCATATGCACTTTTCCCAACACATGACTTTCACGCCCGTCTATGTTTTCCTTTTCCTTCCTTCCTTCCTTTTTTAATTTATTTAAATTTAATATTCTGATACTTTTTTAATTCAGAAATTTACATTCTGATACTAACCACACTGCCCGCCATTCTGATTTCAGATTTCATATCCCTGCCTTCCACCATCGACAATACGTTCCCTTCAATCCATTTATTGGATTTTTTTTTTTTGTGTGATAGGAAATTATGTTGAAATAAAAAAGCAACTGAAAAAAATGAGTGTACTATGAATGTAAGTTTTTATATATATATATATATATAATGAGCGTACTTCATTACTAAAATTACACATTAACCCTTTATACTAAAAGGTGTTGCTATTTATGCTTATCAATTATTGTAAATAGTTAATGAAGCATAATATACAAAATTGATTTGAGATTTTGATATTTCTAAAGTATTTTTCGGAAAATTTTCATTTACTTAAGTTCTTTTAGAGACTCTGAAATATGTAATAAAGATTTTTGTTACTCCATCAGATTTTTTTATAAACAATTTTTTCTCTATTAGAACTGATTTTTTTTTTTTATAAACAACTTTTTCTTCATGTCTCAAAATTTAAACTATTTTTTCATTTTCTACCCCTATGAAATACATATTTTTATATTAAGTGTCCTCAATTCACTACCAATTCTCTTTCATTTAATCATTTATTACACATTCTCTCTCATATTTTATACTCATATTATCTCATATTTGTTACTTATTCTCTCTCCTACGCTCATTTCATAAATAAATGTATATTTAGAAGAAACATGATATTTTTGACATATTTATTGTTTTTAACTAATCTTAACCTCTAGTTCCTTTTATGCAATTAAGATAAAAGTCGCTTATAAAAAGAACCAAAAGGAGTATCATTTATGAGGATATTGGTTATTCATAAAACAATACTCCCTCAAGTCCTTTTTATACTCATTCATAGGGATAGTCTTTAATATAAGGAACTAATCCACTTTGTCTAAAATTTTAAATTGCTTTTCTCATTTTTACCCTCATTAAATATATGTCACACATTATTTATCTATAATAAATTTCTACTCATTATCTCTCATGCACACTTTTTCTAAACAAGGGTATAATTGAAAAAAGATACTCCCTCCACTTCTATTTATAAGAGTTCAATAATTGAATTACGTAGTTTAAAAAAGTGGTTAAAGTTAGTTAAAAATCACAAGTATGTCTTAAATAAACTTTATTTTTCAAGTATGTCCTCCTTACTTATGAGGGGTAAGTAAGAGAGAAAATTGAAGTAAACATGAATATCATTAACCTTTTAATTAATGCAATACATATAATTAATGAGGGATAAAAATGAAAAAAAAATTATTTAATGTTCAAAAACTCTTGTTGAACTTTTATAAAAAAGATTGATGCAATTCAAATTTTGGTGAGGTTATTAAACTCGAACCGGCTACTAAACTAGTTGATGTATAAAGTCAAAGGACAGTGGATCAAATCAGAGTCAATTCGAAGCTAACTCGCGGTAGACCAATGAAGAAGCGAAGATTTCAAGGCTATTTATAAAAAATTCTGAATAAAATAAAAAAGCTATTTAAATTATTTTTTTAAATAAGAAAATGTTGAACCAGTCAAATTGGTATTACTGCCGAACCGGTTGGACCACTTGTTTGCCGGTTTCTAGTTCAAACTTGTCTTCCGGTCCGATTTGAATAACATTAAATTTTGGGCTCTTATAACAAAAATGAGAGGAATTGAAGCACAAAAGTTATACACTTATTATTTTTAACTAACATTTTGAACCATGTAATTTTAATAATTGTTCTAAAAACAAAGAGGATTGGGATTATGATATTATGAAGATTATCTTTATACTTTTTTCATTTCTTCTTCAATTCTTTTAAATATAGTGATATGATATTGACTACAGTCTACCCTAAGAAAAAAATGAATACCCGAATTATTAACACCTAAATTAGCTAGTCTTAAATGTCTTAATTTAGTAAAGATGAATACCATTGATTCTTATATCCAATTTATTAAAATATCTGACTAACCAGTGACAATGATTATCTACAAATTTCAGGTATTTATTGTTAAACTTTGATTCTCGTATACTCTTTGTAGATCACTTGAGATTTAAAAAATCCTGACCAATTTAGACAAATCTAGTTAGTTTATGTTCTAAAAAATCTCTCTCTCTTCCATTTGAACCTCTAGCTAGCTGGATTCGTGCGGCTAGTGAATGATTTTTTTTGTTGCCCACCCGATTCATCGGGGCTTCGCCCGACTAATCCGATCCGACTCCACGCGCACCCGGCTTTGGTGGGAGAGTCTTCCAAGTTTTTTTTTTTTTTTTTTTTGTATTCACAAGTCTCGAACCCGAGACTTTACTTAAGTGACACAAGCCGCTTACCACTTATATCAATCCCCGTTGGTGGCTAGTGAATGAATTTAATTAAGCTTCCTAGCTACCACAAGCTTTTTGAAACATAAAGTACATTTTATTAACTTTAATCTTAATCAACTATTGAAACTTATAATTATAATTCAGAAATTGAATTTCTTTTGGGACCGACAAATACTAGCAATGCATACATATTCGAGTGATAGAAATGAGATCATACTTTTATAACCAAAAAAAAAATCATCAATTGTCCGTATTATAAATTATTAAATATATATACACACACACATACAAAAAAATTATGAGGCAGATCAATTTTATAGGGATCCTCGTGGACCTCAACGATGAAGTGACATATAAGTGGTCGTATTTTGTATGTCGGGTCCCTTTCACCAGTCGAAACCCGACCATGCCTCTTAATTATTAACCATAACTTCTCCTCTGAAAAGTTAAATTATGGGTTTGATTGGTGTGTGTAAAGTGAAACTTTATCTTGCACGAAATATTTATATATAATTGCGCATGAAACTTGCATATTCAAAATCTCAATAATTTTAGTGTTTTGCTTAGATTAGGTGATATTAAGATTTGGATTTAAGTCAAGACCAAGTAAATTTTTTATTATATTTTTTAAAAATTTCAAATCTCCACCCTAATCAACCTAATAATTTCAAATACTGTCTATGACTTAATTTTTTTAAATGTGATTGGGTGTAGCCTGCCAAAGTATAAAGAAAAGAGAGAATAATTCAACTGAATTATGAATCATCACATTAATCTGTGAACTCAATACAGTATTTATAAACCGAGGATTGCCTAATGCGATAGCTAATAGTACTAATGTATATGAGAATACAGTGGCATAACAACTTTCCTACAACTTGACTAACACGTGTGTGTGAACACTACAGTGTCATGTGTCTAAGCGCATGAACTATTACATTCACTAATATTCCCTCCACTTACGACCAAACTTATCCGGGTTCACCATTGTGCACCTCATCTTGGGCCAAGATATTAAGTTTGTCACGACAGAAGGAGAACATGCTATAAACTTGAGGCTTAAGAATATCTTCAATTTGGAAGGACGATGGTACATGCCCGACAGTAACGATGCCTGCAGCAACTTTTCTCTGATAAAGTGTACATCAAGCTCTACATGCTTTGTTTTTTAGTGCAAGACAGGATTGGAGGCAAGAGTTACAGTTCCTGTATTGTCACACCAAATGAATGGTGTCTTAACAACTTCAATACTCATTTCTTTTAAGAGGGACGAGAACCCACATAATATCTCGAATAGAGTCAGCAACACTCCTATACTCAGCCTCAGTTGCAGATCTGGAGATCACTTGCTGTTTTCTGGAAATCCATAATATAGGATTTGCACCAAGGAATATGAAATAACCACTTGTAGACCGTTTATTCTCAGGGAGTACTAGGATTTCATCTGTAGGATCATCTTTATTTTTCTTTGCAGAGATGCCTCCCCAGTCAGAGTCTGAATAGGTTTGGATGCTGAATTGTTGAATTGGTTTGACTAGTAAGTCGTAAGAGCTAGTCCCATTGAGGTACCAAAGGAGACGCTTTACACATTCCCATTGCTTCATGGTTGGCTCTTGCAGATTGGTCGAGCTTGTTGACGGTGAAAGCAATGTCAGTCCGGTATAACAGAGGCATTGGAGGGACCCCACCACATTGCGATACAATTTTGGTTCAAGAAAGGGCTTATTGTCCTCGGCAGACAAGCGAATGTTTGCTGCCATTGGTGAAGCAAAGGCATGAGCCTCAAGCATATGAGTCTTGGAGAGTAAATTGTGAATATACTTCCTTTGTGTCAGATGAATACTAGCTGAGGATCTGCGAAACTCAATGCCTAAGAAGAATGATAATTCACCAAGGTCCTTTAGGGAGAAAACAATGCTCATTCTGGTTATAAGCTCCTGAATGATACTTTCATTAGAACCTGTGATTATGAGATCATCAACATAGACTAGAAGATAAGTGATATGTTCTTAAGTCTTATTAATAAAAAGACAAGGATTGGCTCGGAAGCAAGAAATGAGAGTAGTCGATAGGTACTTAGCTTGGTGAACCACGCCTAGGTGCCTATTTTAAACCATAGAGAGCTTTAGTAAGTTTTCATACCAATGCATTTCCTTTTTCATCATATTGAACAAAGCACAGTGGTTGTTCCATAAACACATCTTCACTTAAGTCACCATTAAGAAACGCATTGTTGAAGTCTACTTGATGGAGCTTCCAACTTTTTGTCACAGCAAGTGTAAGTAAGGTTCTAATAGTGGTGGCTTTAACCACGGGGCTAAAGGTATCATAGTAATGCACATGCTTCTTGAGAGTAACCCTTTGCAACTAAACGCCCTTTTGTATCTAGATATTGAACCATCAACATGAGTTTTCAATCTGCAAAGCCATCTACAACCAATGACTCTTCTGTCTTGGGGCCAAGCAACAAGTTCCCATGTCGAGAAATTTGATGAGAGCATTATACTCTTCTTGTACATCATTTTTCCAGTGTGGATCAGCTAAAGCCTCTTCAATATTTTTTGGGATATTAGTGTCTTCAACAACAGTGAAAATTTTAGGTTTGAATATACCTGATTTACCTCTAGTGGTCATAGGATGGGTGTTTATGGGTGATAAGGGCAGATTAGAAGATGGAGGTATAGGTGGAGAAATAGCAGAAGGAAGATTTGGCGTGCGGGTTAGAAGGAGATAAACATGAATCGGGGTTTATATTGACAGTGAGCATGGTTGGGAAGCGATCGTGAGATAATGAAGATGGCAGAGGGACTGGAGGTTGAAAGCTGGGAGTTGAGTTTGATAGAGGAGAAGCAGATCTGATGTTAAACTGAGACTGTGCAGGGAAATTGTTCTCATGAAACTGAACATGTCGTGTGATGTATACCTTACCAGTTAAACGATTAAGGCATTTGTATCCCTTATGACTGGTGGAGTAGCCCAAAAATAGACAGGAAGCTGATCTGAATTCAAGTTTAAATTGATTGTAAGGACGCAGGTAGGGAAAACATTCACACCCAAAGACCTTTAGCAAGGAATAATCAGGGGTAGTACCAAAGAGTATCTCATATGGAATAGAACCATGAAGAACAGTAGTAGGTAGACGATTCAGCAAGAAAACAACAGCTGAAAAAGCATCACCCCAGTAAAATAATGGAAGAGATGTAGTGGCTAGTAGAGTTAGGCCGGTCTCAACTATGGACCTATGTCTCCTTTCAACCAATCCATTTTGCTCTGAGGTATAAGGGTAAGTGAACCTATGTTGTATGCCATAGTTGACCAAAAAGGGAGTGAAACAAAGAAACTCTCCACCATTATCACTTTGTACTTGTTGAATGGTGGTCCTAAATCTATTTTCAACCATAGCTTTAAACTCCTTAAATTTAGTGAGAGCTTCAGATTTTTTATGTAGAAGGTATATCCATGTAAACCTACTATAAGCATCCATAAAAGCAATATAGTATATAAAACCATTGGAAGCAAAAGGAGTTTGGACCCCAAAGATCCATAGTTATTAATTGCAAAGGCTTTGTGTATACAGTAGATGTGAAAACATCAAGAGTATTTGTATAGTAGCAGGAATTTGGGGTTGACAGTCGTTGATGAGGAGAGAAATGTCCAGTTGCAGTATGGTATTGGACAGGTGGTGAGGAGTCATCAAGCAGCTTGTACATACCACCAGATTCAGTTCCACGCATGAGGACCTTCCTTGTCTGCAAGTCCTTATCAAGACATGCATGAGGAAAAAATTCAATCGGAACTCCATTGTCTTTGGTTGCTTGAGCAATAAAAATAAGATTCTTTTGCATAGTTGGAACACAGAGTACATTACTTAAACGTAGTGAAGATGAGGCAGAAGAAGATAGGCATGCATTTACCAATGTGTGAGACAGGCAATCTAGAACCACCACCAACAATAAGCTGCACTTTTACCTTTTGGTGAAGTTAGAGATTGTAGAGATGCAACGAGTTTGAGACATCTTGAGTTGCAGGAATCCGGATACCAAGCATCATCAAAAATTATTTCAGGAGAGGTAACAAAAGCCTGAGGTGAGGCAACAAAGGCTTGAGGTTGATAAGAACCAGTCGAGGCAGGTGGATTGTTTGAGATATTTGAATCAGGTAACGCAGTAGGATCAGGAACATTGGTTGGCTGATTAATCTTGCCTGTTGAGTTGACAACTTGTTTATACGTAGGTGAAGTATATTGAGGCTCAGTCAGTGGAACCTCAGTGTAGTGTGGTTGCCAATTATAGTATTGACCATCATCACAGTATTGACCAGCATCAGATGAAGTTACATTGGAAGAAGCACCAACATCAGTGTAGTTTACATGTGCAGTGGATCTAGCAGAATTAGCTAAGTCATACCTGAAGTAGCAGACATCGGCTAGGTGACCAATCTTATAGCAAATTTGACAAGAAGGCTTGGACTGGAAGAAGGATCCACGACCATGGCCTCTTCCTCTAAATCCAATGAAATTTGAACGATATGGTGGTATAGCCTGTTGACCACAGCCAGAGTTTGTAGAATATCCAGAAGGCTGTGCAGTGAAAGCCATTGAAGCATCTTGAGCGTGATCCACATACTGAGTAGGTACTGATGCATAATGAGCTTGAGACATAGAATTGTTGATAAACGTCTTCTGCCTGGCCTCAGAATCGACTAACATTGTAGTGACTGTGTCAAGATCAAACGTTTGTTTTGCAACATTTATAATAGCAATCAAATATTCGAATTCCATAGTGAGGCCATTTAAGATATGAGAAATTCTAGTAGCATCAGAAACTGGTTCACCAAGGAGTGCTAAGTGATCACAGATGGATTTTAAGTTTGCAAGATAATCACGCATGCTGAGTTCACCTTTTCTCTGATTAGTTAATAGATTCTTGTAATGAAGAATTTTAGAGTCAGATTTATCAGAGTACAAGCGGTTTAACTTTTGCCAAATTTGTGCAGAGGTTTCCAAACCGACTAGATCAGGAAGGACAGATGGTATTACCGACGCAAATAGCCAGGATGCAAGTGTTGAATCCAGGTTGCTCATAAGCTTCAAATTTGGATTGTCAATTTCAAGACCGAGAGGTAGCATCACGTGTCTTCGCGGGAACACGAATTGAGCCATCAAGATATGTAAACGAGCGGTGTTGCTTCGCCATGAAGTACACTGTTGTTTCCGAATCGGGTAATTGGAGTCGTCGAGCTTCTTTGTTATTTTCTTGTTCGTGAAGCCTCAACCGTTGTTTGTTGGATCGTTTGACACCGGAAAAGCGGTGGCGTTTGACATTGATGTGTGATCTATCAATCCAGAGAGAGGATACAAATCACGATCAATGTCTCTTAACTTTTTCTAACTTGGTCGGAGAACCAAAGCTTGGCAGGTGCGACGGAGGCTCGATACCATGCCAAAGTATAAAGAAAAGAGAGAATAATTCAACCGAATTATGAATCATCGTATTAATCGTGAACTCAATACAATATTTATAAACCGAGGATTGCCTAATGCGATAGCTAACGATGCGATGTATAACATAATACAACCGGCATAACAATTTTCCTACAACTTGACTAACACGTGTGTGTGAACACTACAAATATCATGTGTCTAACTGCATGAACTATTACATTCACTAATCCGTGAAGGAAAACAAGAGGAATAATATAAACCATATATTTATTAATCATTAATACTCCTCGGTTCTATACATAGAGGAGAGAGAGAGGAAATTTTTTAGTTCTATTTATAAGGTAGAAAGAGAACACTTTCCAATGAATGTAAACTCTTTGTTTTTTTTTATTGGACTTTGTTCTCTTGGGGTGTATATAATACATATTAAATAGGGGTAAAATTATAAAGTTGTTAAATTTTATGGAACAGTTAATGAAATTTAAGGTTTTTTTTTTTTTTTTTACGTGAAATATATGGGAAGTGACAGGAGCGGCTTCTCACATTTTCCAATTCTCTCAACTGCCATCTGTGGCTTTCTCTCCTCTAGTCAAAGCCTTCCACATGTACTTAAAGAGAGAAAAAGGAAGCAAAAAAATAATTATGGCAACTTTTATGTATCATAGTTGGGCCTGACATTAGATAATCTTAATTATAATTGAGGAAAAGTAATAATTAAGGATTAGAAAATTATTTTTTTAAAAACAATCAAATTAATTATGTAATAAGAATGACCCCTTTTCAATTATTTTTGCTTGCTTCTTTTCTCTTCAAGTACACGTGGAAGGCTTTGATTGGAGGAGAGAAAGCGGCGGATGGAAACAGAGAGAATTGGAAAAGGTGGGAAGCCGCTCCCAGAAATGCCTTATATATATAGGACCAGAAGAGTACAATAATTAGTTGATGCAATAAAAACTCACAATAAATTAACCCAACTTACTTATTCTTTCTGGTTCACAATATTAATCACTTCTAGAAAAATGACTTAGTTCATGGGTAAAAACTTCCAGTTTCTTGCCAAGATAGCGCATCATTGTTTAGCGACTTTTCAAGGATTGAGGTTTTGAACAAGAGGGGAAAAATACATTGTTGCCTCTTGTACAAGCTAAGGTGCATTTATCATCGAAAGATTTCTGGTTAAAGTGCATCTATGAAGAATGTATGATCTAATGTATCGAAAACAAAGAATGTATATATGATGTATGTTGTGGCCAAACGCTTTGGGCATTGGCAAGAATTAATATACGGTAGACCATATATTTACTTATTGATATGAGAGCCTCATCTGTTGAATTTTAAATATATGTGTATGTAGGATAGGATAGAGTTGCCAATTAATAGGATATACCCATTTTTTTATATATCTTTAATTTAATGTCTAAGTATTTAATATATATACGTGTTCTAATACGATTCACAAGGCAACTTCAACTCGAAAAGGATGCGATTCTTGAAATGATATATAAGGACTTTTTTTATGAGCCGAAAGGATACATATATACATACATATATATATATATATGTGTGTGTGTGTGAGTCAACCAAGAAATAAAAGTACAAAACAAAAATTTGGGTAAGAAAGGATAGTGATCATGGCTCTATCACCAAAGCCCTGTTAGTTTAGTGGTATAGCCATCGCCCTCGTGGAGACGGGTCCTGCACTGCTTCAAGCATTAGCTTGTCTTTTTTCTTTTATTTCAAAAATATATTGAAAAGAACAGAAATTACAATGTCTTAGACTGAAACGAAAACAACCAATAACAAAATAAACTCCAGACTTAGAAATTAAAATTAGAACCACAAGCCAGTAAAAGGTCTTTAATATGGAGACACAATCAAAAGAAACAACCCAAACACCAAATGCCAAATAGGCCTGTACACGGGTGGAAAAAAGGCTTTTAAGACCGGACAAAACAAGTATATAAGGACCGGACCCGCGACAGGTCTTGTTCCAGGCGGTATTAAAAGTCTCCCTATTAAGACCGGACTTGTATCCGGTCTTAAAGAATTTCTTTAAGACCGAACATTTTAAACTTCCGGTCTTAAAAGTGTTTCAAAATAATAAAAAAGAAAAAGAAAAAACTCAAATGAAACAATCGGTCCCAAATCACCAGATCTGACAACATTTTGAATGTCCCTCCGTCATCAACGACGGAGAACCAGAGAGAAGATTGGAAGCAACAACAACAAGAAAAACAAAAAGATGATTACAAAGTCCGAGAAATAAACAAAAATAACAAGAAAAGAAATCATTCACCATGAAAATCGAATTTGAAGTCCAGATCTACAAAAAAATCACAAGCTTAAAGCAACCAAATCGGCGGGGATCCTCTTGTCGGTGCTAGCAAAGCTTCAAGCAACCAAAATCGAAGTCCAGATCTCGAGCAGAGCGGTCAATGTAGGAAATAAACAGACTTAAGCAAGAAGATATCGGGTTTGATTTCAAACCGGATCTATGCGGCGGCGTGGAAGGACCCATAGATCGAAGAGGAAGGAGCCGCCGTCGTCCGAATCCTCAAAGTAGTACGCTTTGTTCTTCGAGGATTGGAGTCGACGTCATCGCAAAACCCTCGAAGCATCTCACTGCCAACGTTGCCAAGGATTTGATTGTGCGACTCTTAGGATGACTTACGAACATTGCGAGTAGGTTAGAGGAAGAGGATGACATTCTTCTTTGAGGATTTGCCGTGAGGCTCTTGGGACACTCGTTGAATCTATAACTAAGCAAATGTTATATCACCAAGAAGAAAAAGCAAACTCACGGACTTAACAGGTTTAGCGAATTTAGTTTTTTTTTAACACTTTTAAGACTGGTTTTTTGAAACAACTGGTCTTAAAAGTATATTTTTAAGAATAAACAACCGGTCTTAAAAATGTAAAAAATAAAAAATTGACTGGTGGCAATTTTGTAAATATATAGAACACTTTTAAGACCGTCTGTTTGAAACAACCGGTCTTAAAAACTTTTAAGACCGTCACATTTGAAACAGCGGGTCTTAAAAGTATACTTTTAAAACCGTCTGTTTGAAACAGCCGGTCTTAAAAGTGTTCTATATAATTTTTTTTTTTTTACACTTTTAAGACCGTCTGTTTGAAACAGCGGGTCTTAAAAGTATACTTTTAAGACCGTCTGTTTGAAACAGTCGGTCTTAAAAGTGTTCTATATAATTTTTTTTTTTACACTTTTAAGACCGTCTGTTTGAAACAGCGGGTCTTAAAAGTATACTTTTAAGACCGTCTGTTTGAAACAGCCGGTCTTAAAAGTGTTCTATATATTTAATTAGTTAGCGTATACGATTATATTGTGCAATTATCTTAATTAAGTTGTTAGAGATTTTAGGAATTAAGTTAGCGAGATCATGGTTTTTGAATTTCGTAATTAAATTCCCGATTGTAATCATCTTAATTAAGTTGTTAGAGAGATTTTAGGAATTAAGTTAGCGAGATCATGATTTTTTGAATTTCGTAATTAAATTCTTGATTATAATCATCTTAATTAAGTTGTTAGAGAGATTTTGGGAATTAAGTTAGCAAATCATGGTTTTTTGAATTTCGTAATTATATTCTTGATTGTAATCCCTAAATTATAGGAACTTCCTAGGTCAGAACATTATTTACTTATTAGCATCGATATATAATTCCAATTAAGCGAAGGAATAAATCATCGCATTCTCGGACTCATATCTGATTAGCGTCTTCTCACAATATTTAAAATGAGATGGTCTTAAAGCCCTTTTTTACATTAGTGGTAGCTGTGGAGGTTGAAATACCCAATTCAAAGGGTAAGACTATCCAATGAAACTTTGACAGTCCACCCGACTACCAAATCTATTTTCATGGGAATCCTTATATAAGAATAGTTCCTAATTAAATTCTTTGAGACAATAGAGTTCTCAAGGAGGGCAACAAACATATTAATAGCAAAGAAAACACAATCAATATGACCATAGAGGAGATAAACACACCTCAAGCCCAATGATGAACAGTGTTCTCATACTCACTGAACATGCACATGTACAGTGTTAACATTCCCACCGAACAGTTGCATATCTAGCCAATTAAGAATAGCTTGTACAGACTCAAGTTTTTGATTCCTAAATTAAATGATCATCTAAAAACCATACAACACAGTTCAGAGCAACAGAATAACTCGTCTTCCTCTCACTCCCACAGTCAAATACCTCAAATAAATCATAGCTATTTTTAGAACAGCACGCAATGGCCCAACTTTTAGCACTATAGTCTATAGTCATACATTCCTACTCTTCCCCACATAAGAGTCTTCCTCACAAATACTAGGCATTTAACATTACTCAGTAGAGTTAATGTAATATGAGCCATGCTAACAATCTCAAAGCCTAATCCCAAAAGACCATCAGTATTAAGAAAAGCTATGAAGCTTGAAGATACCTCTAACCTTAGTATCCATAGTTCTAAAATTTTCCATCTCTGAACATCTCTGCCTCATGCGACGCTGCTCCGCCACTGATTTACTCGGAAAGCCCCTACTCTCGCTCCTCGATTCATCCTTCAAGGTCCTGCTTTCATATTTGTGAGTAGGGAGCCCCACAGCCTTGAACCGTACACCGACACCGAGAGCCCTGGCCGGAGGCACCCATCGGAGATCATCGTCATCGGAGGTCTTCACTACGGCGGCGTGAGAAACCCTATCAAAGATGGAGAAGGAAATCCTAGCAGAGAGGGAAAAGGAAACGACGCTCTCAGGGTTCTCACTAGGGGTCAGCATTAGCTTGTCATTCCAAATAAAAAGGACAGTAGTAAAAATAGATCATTAGCAGAGAGAGATTCTAATATCATCCACAAGGCAACTTCAGCCCTAAAAGGATAGACACGGTGACAATATGATGCATGCTCTAATAATTTCTTCTTCTTTGTACTTCATGTACGGGGTGGCAACATGCATGCTCTAATATTATCTCTCCTCCTTTGCGCCTTTTGAGACTCATGCAAAATGACGAAGAAATTTGACTCTTAAACAAAGTCAAAAATTAGGAATTCCCTCTATTATTATTTTTTGGATAAAAAAGGAATTCCCTCCAATTAGACTTAACAATAATATAAAAAACTGACATGATAATTTTAATTATGAGATAATTTTATTAAAACAATTATGAAAATGTAGTACATAAAGGGATGAAATAGTCAGATGAAGAGTGAAAATTTATCTAGAATTCTAGAGAGAGTAAAGTGCATGTTGGGGCTAATTGCGAAACCACGGTTTCATAAGCCATTTTTCATAAATCAAGATAAAATTTCTCTCACATATTTATTTTATAAATCGTAAAAATCATTCTCCAAATACCATTATAGTCTTATTTATAAGTCATTTTTAACAAAATCACACATACCAAGAAGAGGTAGTTAACTCAATGATTATGAGTAGAGCTGTCAAAATGGGCTGGACCCTATGGATCAGCCCATTAAGCCCTATGTTTGGCCCCCATATTTTTAGCCCCCATATGATGGGGCCATTTTTGGCCCTAACCCAAAATAAGCCCCACTCTTTGGGGTTATGTTTTGGCCAACCCGTGGGCCACCAATCAACCCCGTTTCTAACATTCAGAAATTGTACAAATCCATCTGAAACTACACCTCTTCGCCTCCTTCAATCAAGGAATTGGATTCAGTCCACTGCCCGGTACTGAAAAAATACATCATGATCTTGAAAAATTATTTTAGGATGTTGAAAAAATATTTCATGGTACTTGAAAATATACTTAATGATCTTAAAAAATTATTTTAGGGTACTGGCAGTGTAATACCCTAAAATCTGAATTAGGGTAAATATCAAAAATTGGGAAATGTACCTATTAAAAATAGGTAAATATGAGGTCTCAAATACCTTGTATTGAGGTTACATTGTTGTCAGGGTAATTTCCCTTGAAATTAGATAATTTGCAATTAGGTCCCTAAAACGTTTGGAAATTTGCAAATAGGTCCCTAAGCACATTGTGGGTTATAAATACCATGTGAAAGCTATAAATGAGGCAAGTAAAAATCTATTTGAAATAGGGAAGGATATTGTCCCTAATTTAGGTAATTTATTAAG
The DNA here is from genome assembly GCA_025563575.1 of Acacia pycnantha. Classification (NCBI taxonomy): domain Eukaryota; kingdom Viridiplantae; phylum Streptophyta; class Magnoliopsida; order Fabales; family Fabaceae; genus Acacia; species Acacia pycnantha. Next base: position 2,451,313 of record JAMWYP010000035.1, read on the forward strand.
TTACAAACTTGGAGGAATTGTAGAAGAACACTCAAAAAGTAAGGAAATGACCGAAATACCCCCGTAAATGCTAAGATAATGCAGGAAACATGAAAACAAAGATGTCAATACAAAATTTATGAGGTAATGAGGCATGCTAATTAAGAAAATTATTAACTAGTGATAAGAAAGTAATTAAGTAATTATTGGCTAATTACTTAAGTATAAGCAAAGGAAATTCGTGAATAATTATGTAAAACCCTAAAATTAGTGGTTTTTGGCTTAAAATTAGTAAAAACATATTTGTTAATTAATTGGAAATTTTGGGGAAAAATAGTTGAGTTTAGGTATTTTTAAGCCTAAATACAAGAATGGACCAATAAGAGAATTTTGTGAAATTTTTAAGAAAATTGAAATATATAATTAATTAAAAAATAAATAATTAAAAAATAAAATAAAATACATATATATATATTATATATGGCTGCCGACATGAATTTAGGGAAGGAAGAAAAAAATAATAAAATAGAAGGAGTATAGAAATGAAACACTAATATTTTAATATATAATTAATTAAAGCAAATAGTAAAAAATAAATAGGAAACGGATCCTATCTAGAGGACTAGGAATGAGATTTCCAAAGTCAAGGTAAAATATTGATCAGTGAGTTTTTACCTTCAAGTGACCTCTTCCGGAAGTTAATTCCGAGGTAGTTAGAGCATTTTCCTAATAAGACAAAATAGGAAAGTCGATTAGAAAGTCAGATAGTCAGGAAATTAGAATTTGAACAAAATAAATCATAACTCAACATCTAGAAGTAAGTTGAGGATTTTCTGGACATATTTGGAATCAGTGAATTTTTGTCGAGAAGTTGGCAATTCCAGAAACGAATTCCGGGAACGGGCACGCCTTTCGAGAAACTTCAGGCTGACTGTTGGAACCCTATATGGAGTCAGAAATTTATTTAGCCCGGACATTTCTAATAAGTGAGAAAATGTCTTCAAAGTTGTAATTTCAGATTTTTGGGGTTTTACCCGACACGCGAATCGGGTACCGATCGGGAAATTCTATCGGTGCGGCAAAAATCAAATTGGAAAATTCCCTTTATGTCCCCATTCTCCTATAAATACCCCACCCCTCCCTTTGGTTTTTCACACCATTTCCTCTTGAGATTTTCGAATCCTAGAGAAGTTAGAGAGAGGAGCTCTGAGAAAATGCAACAAAGCTCTGGGTAAGTTTTCGGTACTTAGTCTTAAGCTTCGGTAGTTTTAGTAGGATTGTTAGTTAGATCTAGCAAGTAGGAGATGAAATTCCTATTCTTGTTTTTAAGCCTCATTGCATTGAAAGATGCTGGCGAGGTAAAAACATAGTAGGGATTGAGTCTACGAAAGTTGAAAGTTAAAATAGCAAGCTTTAATCTTTCGTAGTTCTTTCAATAGTTAGAGTAGCCTTTATTTTTCAAAGTATGATTAGATATCATATGATAGGGCTATTTTAGTCATTATTTCGAAAATCATGATGGGGTCGAAGTTACGCAAAATTTTGGAAAATCGAGTCAAAGTAACGAAGTCTTTGGCGAATTTTGATAGGATATCCGTAATCACGAACGTTGTCGAAATCTTTTGTTTTGTCCAGTACCGCTTTTCCGTAAACGTGCGAATTCCGTCAACGAAGGTACGTCCGCGTCTTGTAACATTAACTCTTATGTTTATGGTATGCATATATGTGCTATGTGTATTGTTATGGTATGTTTATTGAATGAAAATATGTTAGAGCAGTTTGAATGTAGGAAGGAAAGGCTAGTCTATGTGGGTAAGCCATTAAGTCGCCGTGAACTGGTGAGGCCCCCATGATAGACACTTACAGCCATTACATTCGGTTTACGAAAGTATGTACGTTCGCGTACTGGTAACCTTAACTCTGATATTTATGGTATGCGTGTATGTGCTATGTGAATTATATGTTATGTCTTTACATTTGTTATGATTGCTAGGTAATGGGATACGTATGTTAGAGGCCTAGTGTAAAATCCCGACTTTTCACAAGCAGTATAATTTTTTTTCTTTTTAAAACATCATTTCAAAATGATCAGAGTAGTCTTGTGGAGCGATTGAGTAAGCGATATATATATTAAAATACCCATGGTAGCATGTCTTGTTTGTTTAAACAATGGTACAAGAGTGTTTCAAAAGTATAACGAAAGAGATCCTCGGTCGCTACTCCTAAGCGTCTTGCTTGTCCTTCTCTCGATCCTCGGTCCTCCCGAACTCCGACGCTATGTTAAGAGCCGAGTCCATGCATCGAACCCCGTGTACCAGTTAACCTCATGTTTATATACAACATGTATGTATGCCAGAGACATTCAAATATCTTGGCAACATTTACTATGATCGACATAGGGAATACATAATCGATATGTATGGCAATAACAATACGATCGGATGTAAGGTTAAAGCACAATGAGGAATGTACATAATCGAGATATACACGGCGAACAATACAATCGGATGTAAGGTTAAAGCACAATGAGGAATGTACATAATCGGATATGCACGCGAGAACAATACAATCGGATGTAAGGTTAAGGCATAATGGATAGTGATACAATCGGATGTATGACATGCGAGAGAATAATACAATGGATGTATAACGAGACAACAAGATAAATAAGAAATGCAGACAGTGAGACAATCGTAGTACAGACAAAAGTACAATCGAGTACACACATGACGAGAGAAACACACATATTCATACAATAACCATCGAGTTAGTGTTACGATGCGAACGTACCTTCGTTGACGGATTACGGTATTTCTAGCACGTTTACGGAAAATCGTACTTTTACGGAAAATCGTGAAAACGGCACGTCAGGGCGTAACGGCGGCGAGAATCAACGTTTCAGATATCCTATGAGAATAATGTCACTTCCATTAGTAATTTGACATTATAACTGGCATTTTAGGTAAAAATTACCATTTTGCCCCTATACCCCTACTTGGCAGAATTTCGCGGTAACGCCCGCTACATAGGCTATTTTCTTCCCAAAATTTCGCCAGAACTTCGACGCATTTATGATTTTCGAAATTCTAGACTAAAATAGCCCTATCATATGATATCTAATCATACTTTGAAAAATAAAGGCTACTCTAGCATCACTACTCTAACTATTGAAAGAACTACGAAAGCTTAAAGCTCGGTACCGGAAAACTTACCCAGAGCTTCGGAGTCAGCTTGAGTCTTTCTCAAAAACGTGTCCAAACGCGTCCAGGTGTCGAAACTTGTTTTCGAAACACTCATCTCTTCGAAAAATTCACCGAATCCAAATATGTTCATGAAAATTCCCAATTCTTTTCCAAATGTCACAACATAACCTTTTCGTCCTTTTGGCTATCGGCCTTTTCTCGAATTTCCCTATTTCGTCTTATTAGGAAAAAGCACAAACGGCGAGAATTAACTTCCGCAAGAGTTTAACGGAAGATAAAAACCCACCGATTAATATTTTACCTTGACTTTGGGAATCCCATTCCTAGATCTCTAGATAGGATCCGTTTCCTATTTCCCATTTTACTATTCACATAATTTTACTTTAATTAATTATATTAATAAAATAATAAACTTAACTTATCAACTAAGTTTTCTATTTTTATTTCTTATTTATTTATTTATTTTTCGTTTTTTTCTTTTATTTTCTGCACTTTCTTTTTAATTAATTATTTAATTAATTATTTAATTAATTAAATAATTATTTTTACATAATCTCTCACAACATTTTCCTATTGGTCAATTCTTGCATTTAGGCTTAAAAATACCTAAACTCATCCTTTTTCCTTCAAATTTTCCAATTAATTAACCAATATATTTATGCTAATTTTTAGCCATTTATCACTAATTTTGGAGCTTTACATAATTATCTCCGAATTTTCTATACTTGTGCTTAAGTAATTTGCTCATAAATACTTAATCACTCAGTTATCACTGCTTAGTAATTTTCTTAATTAGAATACCACATTACCCCTTAACCTTTGCTTTAACATGAGATTTTTCATGCATTACGCATTATTCGCATTTTCCATAATCGCAAGGGTATTATGGTCATTTCCTTACTTTTTGAGTATCCTTCTACAATTTCTCCAAGTTTGTAACTTAATAAATTACCTAAATTAGGGACAATATCCTTCCCTATTTTAAATATATTTTTACTTGCTTCTTTTATAGCTTTCACGTGGTATTTATAACCCACAATGTATTTAGGGACCTATTTGCAAATTCCCAAACGTTTTAGGGACCTAATTGCAAATTACCCAATTTCAAGAGAAATTACCTTAACAACAAGGTAAACTCAATACAAGGTGTTTGAAACCTCATATTCACCTATTTTCCTAAGTTATTTACTCCTCCTGTGGGTATTTTGGTCATTTTGGCACTTTGGCCCTTAAATTCCCTAATTCAAATTTCGGGTATTACATTTCTCCCCGTTAAACAAAATTTCGCCCTCGAAATTTGTACCCAACCCACTATACTTTGTACAAACTAGACTCCGTCCTACTCGGACTCACGGGCTATACACGTCGGATCTTCACTTTGTCCGTCAGCTGCTCCTCCTGGTGATTTAGAACTCGTTATAGCTTGATTATAAAGTTTTTATCATGTTTTAAGTTGATATATATAGTTTTTCCGTGGCGTCAAGACACCGCGTACTTTATATATATTGCTTCAGTGGCGCCCATAACACGCGTACTTTAGTATTTTAGCGTTTCCGTGGCGCCCATAACACCGCGTACATAAGTGTTTCCGTGGCACCCATAATACCGCGTACTACACATTCATCATGTCGTATTTTGATATACTATATCCCCGTGGTTCCCACACACCGCAGCAATACCATACATCTCGTACTCATGGATATCATGTCGTACTTCGATATATTATGTCCCCATGGTTCCCATACACCGTGGTAACATAAGATACTTTAGACTTAATGATACTATCGAGATTTTTATGATAATGATTATTACTATGTTATGTGTGGATTGGTTCGTCTTCGAACTACAAAATACGTAATGGTTCCTCCGATAGAAATTTTCAACGTGGGTCACGATCGGATATCGGTCCCACTCGAGGTTATCTACCTCGTCCTCCACCTGGCCTCTGCCTCGACACGCCTCGACCTCTGGAAGTCCGGGCTTCTCTCAGTTGTCATGTCTTGTTCTTTTCCTTCGTCGGGGAAAACGTTAGATAGGGAGTACAACGATGATCATATCATAAATTCCTATCGCACTTCAAACCAAGGCCAAGTTTCGATCCTTTCCTTCGTTGGATTCTCGTTGGTTTTCTATATTCGAAAATGGGTACGGTATATCGTCTCGGAAGTTCTACATGAGTCAAATCGCATGTACTTATCTTTGTTGATCTCTGAGTTTCATCAGGCGTGGCCCAGCTCGCATATGAGCTTGTGCTAGGATAGAACTACCGCCCGGTGCAAAGCGGGTGGTTATCGAAGTTATCAAAGACTCGATATCGAGTGATCGAGTGATCGGATACTGATATCAGGGTTATCAGAGTTAATGTACCGACAGAAAGTGGTACATCGGTTCAGAATGGCATACCGGTTCAAACTGGTACACCGACCTTAGGCTATATCAGTACTCATTTTCAAAATATGCTCCAAAATTTTTGAAAAGGCTTTGAACCTAACTCCGTTAATCGAACAGAATGGCCAGGTAAGTGTCTACCATGGGGGCCTCACCGAGTTCACGGCGACTGATTGGCACACCCACGTAAACTAGCCTTGCCTTCGGCACCAAACTGTCTGTAATAACTTAGTCAGATCCATGCCAGGACTACTGCTACGATACCAAATGTAAAATCCCGACTTTTCACAAGCAAGTATAATTTTTTTTTTTTAAAACATCATTTCAAAATGATCGAGTAGTGCATTGGAGCGATTGAGTAAGCGATATATATATTAAAATACCCATGGTAGCATGTCTTGCTGTTTAAACAACGGTACAAGAGTGTTTCAAAAGTATAACGAAGAGATCCTCGCCGCTACTCCTAAGCGTCTTTGCTTGTCCTTCTCCTCGATCCTCGGTCCTCCCAGAACACGGCGCTATGTTAAGAGCCGAGTCCATGCATTGGAACCGGGTAACGGTTAACCTCATGTTTATATACAACATGTATGTATGAGCTGAGAACATTCAAATATCTTGGCAACATTTACTATGATCGAGACATAGGGAATACATAATCGATATGTATGGCAATAACAATACGGACCAATGGATGTAAGGTTAAAGCACAATGAGGAATGTACATAATCGGATATGCACTACGCAATATAGAACAATACTGATCGGATGTAAGGTTAAAGCACAATGAGGAATGTACATAATCGAGATATGCACGGCCGAACAATACAGATCGGATGTAAGGTTAAGGCATAATGGATAGTGATACATCGGATGTATGACATGACAGAGAATAATACGATCGGATGTATAACATACTGGCAAAGATCTGGATCGAACACAGACAACGAGACAATCAGTACATGAGAAAAGTACAATCGAGTACACACATGACAGAGGAAACACACATATTCATACAATAACCATCGAGTTAGTGTTACAAGATGCGAACGTACCTTCGTTGACGGATTACGGTATTTCTAGCACGTTTACGGAACGTACTTTTACGGAAAATCGTGAAACAATGCGGCACGTCGGCGGCGTAACGGCGAGAAAGCAGAATCAGGATTTCAGATATCCTATAAGAATAATATCACTTTCATTAGTGATTTGACATTATAACGGCATTTTAGGTAAAAATTACCATTTTGCCCCTATACCCCTACTGGCGGAATTTCGCGGCGCTTCGCTACATAGGCTATTTTCTTCCCAAAATTTCGCCAGAACTTCGACGCATTTATGATTTTCGAAATTCTAGACTAAAATAGCCCTATCATATGATATCTAATCATACTTTGAAAAATAAAGGCTACTCTAGCCTTACTAACTATTGAAAGAACTACGAAAGCTTAAAGCTCGGTGCGGGAAAACTTACCCGAGCTTGCTGCAGAATTTCCCGAGCTCCTCTCTCTTCTTTCTCTCTCTAAATCAGCTCTTGCTTCTCAAATGTGAGAAAAACCAAAGGGGAGGGTGGGTATTTATAGAAAAGGAGGTAGGGTTTTGGTAGTCGGATCAACTTTGTGAGAAGCGAGGCGGACCGTCCAAAGCAACTTTTCAAAAAACCCTTTTTCCCTTCTTTGCATTCACACTTGAACGAAATTCAGGCCCAAAAATAAAGGGTTTGGCCAATGGGAGGTGGCCACGTGTCACCTTCCGAAGCTTTGACCGATTTCTCCGATCGGTACCCGATTCGCGTGATTTCGGAAAAATCTCAAAATTCTGGATTTACAACTTTGAAACCATTTCCTCACTTAGTAGAAATGTCCAAGTTAACCTATATTTTGATTCCATATAGGGCTCCAACAGTCCAGTTGAGTCTTTCTCGAAAAACGTGTCCAAACGCGTCAGGTGTCGAAACTTGTTTTCGGAAACACTCATCTCTTCAGAAAAATTCACTGAATCCAAATATGTTCATGAAAATTCCCAATTCTTTTCCAAATGTCACAACATAACCTTTTCGTCCTTTTGGCTATCGGCCTTTTCTCGAAATTTCCCTATTTCGTCTTATTAGGAAAAAGCACAAACGGCTTGAATTAACTTCCGCAAGAGTTTAACGGAAGATAAAAACCCCTGATTAATATTTTACCTTGACTTTGGGAATCCCATTCCTAGATCTCTAGATAGGATCCGTTTCCTATTTCCCATTTTACTATTCACATAATTTTACTTTAATTAATTATATTAATAAAATAATAAACTTAACTTATCAACTAAGTTTTCTATTTTTATTTCTTATTTATTTATTTTTTTTTTTCGTTTTTTTTTCTTTTATTTTCTGCACTTTTTTTTTTTAATTAATTATTTAATTAATTAAATAATTATTTTTACATAATCTCTCACAACATTTTCCTATTGGTCAATTCTTGCATTTAGGCTTAAAAATACCTAAACTCATCCTTTTTCCTTCAAATTTTCCAATTAATTAACCAATATATTTATGCTAATTTTTAGCCATTTATCACTAATTTTGGAGCTTTACATAATTATCTCGAATTTTCTATACTTGTGCTTAAGTAATTTGCTAATAAATACTTAATCACTCAGTTATCACTGCTTAGTAATTTTCTTAATTAGAATACCACATTACCCCTTAACCTTTGCTTTAACATGAGATTTTTCATGCATTACGCATTATTTCGCATTTTCCATAATCGCAAGGGTATTATGGTCATTTCCTTACTTTTTGAGTATTCTTCTACAATTTCTCCAAGTTTGTAACTTAATAAATTACCTAAATTAGGGACAATATCCTTCCCTATTTTAAATAGATTTTTACTTGCTTCTTTTATAGCTTTCACGGGGTATTTATAACCCACGATGTATTTAGGGACCTATTTGCAAATTCCCAAACGTTTTAGGGACCTAATTGCAAATTATCCAATTTCAAGAGAAATTACCTTAACAACAAGGTAAACTCAATACAAGGTGTTTGAAACCTCATATTCACCTATTTTCCTAAGTTATTTACTCCTCCCAGGGGTATTTTGGTCATTTTGGCACTTTGGCCCTTAAATTCCCTAATTCAAATTTCGGGGTATTACATTTCTCCCCCCGTTAAACAAAATTTCGCCCTCGAAATTTGTACCCAACCCACTATACTTTGTACCAACTAGACTCCGTCCTACTCGGACTCTGGGCTATACGCGTCAGATCTTCACTTTGTCTGTAGGGTTTGCTCCTCTGGTGATTTAGAACTCGTTATAGCTTGATTATAAAGTTTTTATCATGTTTTAAGTTGATATATATAGTTTTTCCGTGGCGTCAAGACACTGCGTACTTTATATATATTGCTTAGTGGCGCCCATAACACCGCGTACTTTAGTATTTTAGCGTTTAGTGGCGCCCATAACACCGCGTACATAAGTGTTTCCGTGGCACCCATAATACCGCGTACTACACATTCATCATGTCGTATTTTGATATACTATATCCCCGTGGTTCCCATACACCGCGGCAATACCATATATCTCGTACTCATGGATATCATGTCGTACTTCGATATATTATGTCCCCATGGTTCCCATACACCGTGGTAACATAAGATACTTTAGACTTAATGATACTATCGGGATTTTTATGATAATGATTATTACTATGTTATGTGTGGATTGGTTCGTCTTCGAACTACGAGAGGTCTTCCCTTTTTCTCAACGTAGCTCTTCCGTCTCTCTGTCTTTGCTAAGAGTCGTCTCTTAACTACAACGATTTGTTTGGAATTTCGTTGGTTCTTTCCACCCAACAATGGATACGTAGAAAATGATGATGAGTGGATCTAATCCGGCCTTCGGAAGAGTATGGAAATACGTAATGGTTCCTACGATAGAAATTTTCAACGTGGGTCACGATCGGATATCGGTCCCACTCGAGGTTATCTACCTCGTCCTCCACCTTGGCCTCTGCCTCGACTTACGCCTCGACCTCACGGGAGTTAGGCTTCTCTCGGATTTGTCATGTCTTGTTCTTTTCCTTCGTCGGGAAAACGTTAGATAGGGAGTACAACGATGATCATATCATAAATTCCTATCGCACTTCAAACCAGCGAGCGGAGTTTCGATCCTTTCCTTCGTTGGATTCTCGTTGGTTTTCTATATTCGAAAATGGGTACGAGTACGTCTCGGAAGTTCTACATGAGTCAAATCTCGCATGTACTTATCTTTATTGATCTCGGAGTTTCATCCGCGTGGTGGCTCGCATATGAGCTTTGTGCTAGGATAGAACTACGAGCTTGGTGGTTATCGAGTTATCAAAGGCGATATCGAGTGATCGAGGTGATCGGATACTGATATCAGGGTTATCAGAGTTAATGTACCGACAGAAAGTGGTACATCGGTTCAGAATGGCATACCGGTTCAAGCTGGTACACCGACCTTAGGCTATATCAGTACTCATTTTCAAAATATGCTCCAAAATTTTTGAAAAGGCTTTGAACCTAACTCCGTTAACCGAACAGAATGGCCAGGTAAGTGTCTACCATGGGGGCCTCACCGAGTTCACGGCGACTAATTGGCACACCCACGTAAACTAGCCTTGCCTTCGGCACCAAACGTCCGTAATAACATAGTTAGATCCATGCCGGACTACTGCTCTGATACCAAATGTAAAATCCCGACTTTTCACAAGCAGTATAATTTTTTTTCTTTTTAAAACATCATTTCAAAATGATCAGAGTAGTGCACCGGAGCGATTGAGTAACTGATATATATATTAAAATACCCATGGTAGCATGTCTTGCTGTTTAAACAGCGGTACAAGAGTGTTTCAAAAGTATAACAAAAGAGATCCTCGGTCGCTACTCCTAAGCGTCTTTGCTTGTCCTTCTCCTCGATCCTCGGTCCTCCCGAACCGACGCTATGTTAAGAGCGAGATCCATGCATTGGATCTCTCGGTAACGGTTAACCTCATGTTTATATACAACATATATGTATGATGACAAACATTCAAATATCTTGGCAACATTTACTATGATCGGACATAGGGAATACATAATCGATATGTATGGCAATAACAATACAATCGGATGTAAGGTTAAAGCACAATGAGGAATGTACATAATCGGATATGCACGGCGAACAATACGGTCGGATGTAAGGTTAAAGCACAATGAGGAATGTACATAATCGGATATGCACGGCGAGAACAATACGTCGGATGTAAGGTTAAGGCATAATGGATAGTGATACGGTCGGATGTATGACATGACGAGAGAATAATACAATCGGATGTATAACGAGACAACGATACGGTCGAAGTACGAACAACGGTACAATCAGTACGAGACAAAAGTACAATCGAGTACACACATGACGGAGGAAACACACATATTCATACAATAACCATCGAGTTAGTGTTACGATGCGCGAACGTACCTTCGTTGACGGATTACGGTATTTCTAGCACGTTTACGGAAAGCGTACTTTTACGGAAAATCGTGAAACAATGCACGTCGGGCGTAACGGCGACGCAGAATCAACGTTTCAGATATCCTATGAGAATAATATCACTTTCATTAGTGATTTGACATTATAACGGCATTTTAGGTAAAAATTACCATTTTGCCCCTATACCCCTACTTGGCGGAATTTCGCGGTAGCTTCGCTACATAGGCTATTTTCTTCCCAAAATTTCGCCAGAACTTCGACGCATTTATGATTTTCGAAATTCTAGACTAAAATAGCCCTATCATATGATATCTAATCATACTTTGAAAAATAAAGGCTACTCTAGCATTACTACTCTAACTATTGAAAGAACTACGAAAGCTTAAAGCTCGGTACCGGAAAACTTACCCAGAGCTTCGCTGCAGAATTTCCCAGAGCTCCTCTCTCTTCTTTCTCTCTCTAAATCAGCTCTTGCTTCTCAAATGTGAGAAAAACCAAAGGGGAGGGGTGGGTATTTATAGAAAAGGAGGTAGGGTTTCGGTAGTCGGATCAACTTTGTGAAGCGATCTGGACCGTCCAAAGCAACTTTTCAAAAAAACCCTTTTTCCCTTATTTGCATTCACACTTGAACGAAATTCAGGCCCAAAAATAAAGGGTTTGGCCAATGGGAGGTGGCCACGTGTCACCTTCCAGAAGCTTTGGGACCGATTTCTCCGACGGTACCGATTCGCGTGATTTCGGAAAAATCTCAAAATTCTGGATTTACAACTTTGAAACCATTTCCTCACTTAGTAGAAATGTCCAAGTTAACCTATATTTTGATTCCATATAGGGCTCCAACAGTCCAGTTGAGTCTTTCTCAAAAACGTGTCCAAACGCGTCCGGTGTCGAAACTTGTTTTCTAAACACTCATCTCTTCAGAAAAATTCACTGAATCCAAATATGTTCATGAAAATTCCCAATTCTTTTCCAAATGTCACAACATAACCTTTTCGTCCTTTTGGCTATCTGGCCTTTTCTCAGAATTTCCCTATTTCGTCTTATTAGGAAAAAGCACAAACGGCTTCATTAACTTCCGCAAGAGTTTAACGGAAGATAAAAACCCACTGATTAATATTTTACCTTGACTTTGGGAATCCCATTCCTAGATCTCTAGATAGGATCCGTTTCCTATTTCCCATTTTACTATTCACATAATTTTACTTTAATTAATTATATTAATAAAATAATAAACTTAACTTATCAACTAAGTTTTCTATTTTTATTTCTTATTTATTTATTTATTTTTTCGTTTTTTTCTTTTATTTTCTGCACTTTCTTTCTTTTTAATTAATTATTTAATTAATTATTTAATTAATTAAATAATTATTTTTACATAATCTCTCACAACATTTTCCTATTGGTCAATTCTTGCATTTAGGCTTAAAAATACCTAAACTCATCCTTTTTCCTTCAAATTTTCCAATTAATTAACCAATATATTTATGCTAATTTTTAGCCATTTATCACTAATTTTGGAGCTTTACATAATTATCTCGAATTTTCTATACTTGTGCTTAAGTAATTTGCTCATAAATACTTAATCACTCAGTTATCACTGCTTAGTAATTTTCTTAATTAGAATACCACATTACCCCTTAACCTTTGCTTTAACATGAGATTTTTCATGCATTACGCATTATTCGCATTTTCCATAATCGCAAGGGTATTATGGTCATTTCCTTACTTTTTGAGTATCCTTCTACAATTTCTCCAAGTTTGTAACTTAATAAATTACCTAAATTAGGGACAATATCCTTCCCTATTTTAAATATATTTTTACTTGCTTCTTTTATAGCTTTCACGGGGTATTTATAACCCACAATGTATTTAGGGACCTATTTGCAAATTCCCAAACGTTTTAGGGACCTAATTGCAAATTACCCAATTTCAAGAGAAATTACCTTAACAACAAGGTAAACTCAATACAAGGTGTTTGAAACCTCATATTCACCTATTTTCCTAAGTTATTTACTCCTCCCAGGGGTATTTTGGTCATTTTGGCACTTTGGCCCTTAAATTCCCTAATTCAAATTTCGGGGTATTACACCTAGGTGCCGCCAGGATACGGTTGTTAGGGGCCTATGTGCTGCCAGGGATCAAGAGGCCTAGGTGCTGCTAGGGTTACACTGCAGGGGCCCATGTCTTTACGGGATACGCTGTTTGGGAGATGCTTGTACTATGTGCTTTTATACTATTGATTCTGTGTTTGTCTGTAGTTCATATACTGTATATGTAGATATGAGGTTAACCGTTACCTGGGGTCCGATTGCAATGGACCTCAGCTCTCCATATAGCTTTAGGATCGGGAGGACCGAGGGCCGAGGAGAAGAGTAAGACTTACGGCGTTTTATATATACATATCAGTTACTCAATCACTACGGTGCTCTACTCTGATGATTTAAAAAAAAAAAGTTTATACTGCTTTTGAAAAGTTGGGATGTTACAGGAAGGTACTTAAAAAATACTTCAGGATACTGACTGTACTTAAAATACACTGAATAATCTTGAAAAATTATTTTAGGATGTTGAAAAATATTTGTGGTACTTACCGATTGGTACTTAAAAATACTTCAGGATACCGACGATACTTAAAAATACTTCGGATATCGATCGGTACTTAAAAAATATTTCAGGATACTAACTAGTACTGAAAATATACTTAATGATCTTGAAAAATTATTTTTTTCAGTATCAGCCAGTATCCTCAGTCAGCTTCTTGAAATATTTTTTTTAGTGCCAGTCAGTACCCTGAAATGTTTTTTCAACATCCTAAAATAATTTTTCAAGATCATGATGTATTTTTTCGATCTAGGGCAAGTATCCTGAAGTTGATTATCCAAGCCAAAGTTGATTATTCTAAAATGATTTTTGGCCCGCGGGCTGGCCCTAACCCTGAGGGTTATATAATTTTTTGGCCCGTGCGGGCTTTCTAACATGCGGGCTTTTTGGCCCTGTGGGCTTTTTGGCCCTAGCCCGCGCGGGCTAGGGCCTAACGGGCCGGGATGGCCCGTTTTGACAGCTTTAATTATGAGGTAAATTTTCAACTTTGCTCTCATTTATGAATGAGTATTTTTGAACTCTTTCTTTTTTCTCTATTTTCATTGGTATAATTTATATGAGCAAAATTATCACAATCTCATTTATTAACTTGTAACTGGATTTATAAATACGATCGAATTTTTAAGTCAAACATGACTTATAAATAAGACCAAAGTGGTATATCAGTATATGGGTAAAAAAAGAAATTGACAAAGTCAAAATACCTAGTATTGATTAGAAAGCGAGGAAGGAGTAGGAGGTGATGGTAAATATAATGGGAAAATCTTTTTTCAATGTCCCAAGGAACTAAAAAAATATTAAAAAAATCCTATAGAAAATTCTGATGTTAAAAAAGTCGCATTAACAACTCCTTTAGTAGGGTGATTAACAACTTCATTGGTAGGTTTTAATAACTCTTTGAGATCTTTTGGACATCATAGAATTGTTTGTGAGACATTTTTAACATTTTTTAGTTTTTGGTAACTTTAAAAGGATTTTCCCAAATATATAATTATAAAAGAGGAGAGTTAAAGGAGAGAGGTTGGTGACAGTTTGAAGAGCAGAGGAAAAAGTACACACAGTTTCGTCATCCTCTTCCTTTCCTTTAATCCTTTTTGCCTTTTAACCTTCTAACTCAACATGCTTTCCCCATGATCCCTCTCTCTCCCCCCAATTTCAGGGACTTTGGACCTTTTCCCTTTTCCAATTACCAAAACTACCCTCCTCTTTTCCCGCTCTTTCTCCCTTGGACGAATCTTCTTTTGACCTGTCTCAACAAATCATAGGTCCCTTCCTTCCACAAATTTTTTGGGAAAATTAAGTGCAGGTCCCAAAGATCATAAATAGTTACAAAAAATCCCTTAAAATCACCCAATTACACAGAAGTCCCAAGGGACTTTTTTTAATATTATTTGTATTAACAATAGAAAATGTCATATCTACAACAGAAAGGCTATATTTATAACAACATTTAAACACCTGACCATTTACAATGAAAGAGTCATATTTACAACAAAAAGTGTCATATTTATAACAACATTTAAACACCGGATTTTGAGCGTGAGGTCATTTACAACAGAAAAATGCTAAATTTACAACAGGAAGTGTTGTATTTACAACAAAATTTAAAATCTGTCTATTTACAACAGAAAAAGCCATATTTACAACAGAAATTGTCATATTTAAAACAACATTTAAACCTAGATTTTGAACATAAATAGGTCATTAACAACAGAAAAAGACTATATTTATAACAGGAAGTGTTGTATTTACAACAAAATTTAAAATCTGGTCATTTACAACGAAAAAGTCATATTTACAACGAGAAGTGTCATTTATAACAAAATTTAAAAACTTGGATTTTGTTTTCATACAAATAATATTAAAAAAGTCCCTAGGGACTTTTGTATAATTTGATGATTTCAAGAGACTTTTTGTAATTATTTCTGATCTTTGGGACCTACACGTAATTTTCCTAATTTTTTTAATATATGAAAATTAGTTATCTTACTCATGCATTTTTTTTTTTTAAATTACTCCTATATAATACGAACTATAAAAATATATGTATCTAATTGGAGATATCTTCATAAATATGGCAATTATTTTTGTGTTACAAAGCCTGATGAATAATTATTATGTTTATTAGAAATTTTCAAATACATACCGAAAAATGAAAATTAATAAGGGCAATATTTAAGTCAAATACATTTGATCCATTATGTCAGGTTCTACCATCACATATGGTCATGTAACTTTTTCAAAAATATTATAATTTATTTATAAATTCACATGAAATAACAAGACACATTATCTTATGTATGAGGAACTTGACATAATAAATATAAAAACCTTAATTTTGGTTTGCTTAATTAATAGTATCTGAGGTGCTCCTTTAGAACATGGAATAAAAAATAAAACAAATAAAATTTTTAGAAAATATACCACTTGAATTTTAAAATGTTAAATAGGTGATTTCCTAACAAAATACGTTGTCAATTGATTTACTATTTTTATTAGTCCCATTATTGCAACAAAATTTTAAAATTCAAGTAGTATTTTTCTGTCATTTTCCCTATTTTTCTTTTAATAAATATGCATAATGGATCCGGAATGAATTACACTACATTAATTTAATACTTATAAAGTTATCATATTTTAAATCTGCAATGATTTGATATAAATTAAATGGAATTATAGTTAGCATGCTAGTATAGTTTTTGAATGAAAATCTTAAGGTTTGTTTGAAATAGCAATTGGAGCATTTAAAAACAATTTTTCAATTATGATTTACTGTATTCGGGATAAGCATGTGACATAAATTTTATCTCGGTTTACGTTAATAAACATTTTTGGATCCTGTTCTGGTGTAGAACACAGATGTCCAGCCTGATGGGCTGGTGATGTTGGATCAAAAGTCTCTTCCTGAATGCCTATGAGGGAAGCACTCAGTAGGAGATGAGATCACTGTACACAACCAGACTCTTAGCCAAGGGGGTGGGGTGTATGCACAGTGTGACTGTATATAAATAGTTCAGGGTTAGAACGTGTGTACCTTAGGGTTTGACCTCAGTATTTATAGAGTGTACCTTAGGTAGGATATTCTGGGTCTGACGTGATCTCCGGCCCAAGGATCCTATCTGCTCAACTATATCTGGAGATATTCCTAGATTATTGGGGTAGTTAGGATCCTCCTTATTTTAGGGTACTGGCAGGTACTTAAAAAATACTTCAGGATACTGACTGGTACTTAAAAAAATACTTCAGGATACTGACTGGTTCTGAAAATATACTTAATGATCTTGAAAAATTATTTTAGGATGTTGAAAAAATATTTCAGGGTACTTACTGACTGGTACTTAAAAAATACTTCAGGATACTGACTGATACTTAAAAAATACTTCAGGATACTGACTGGTACTTAAAAAATATTTCAGGATACTAACTAGTACTGAAAATATACTTAATGATCTTGAAAATTTATTTTTTTCAGTATCAGCCAGTATCCTCAGTCAGCATCTTGAAATATTTTTTTCAGTACCAGTCAGTACCCTAAAATGTTTTTTCAACATCCTAAAATAATTTTTCAAGATCATGATGTATTTTTTCGATCGGCAAGTATCCCGAAGTTGATTATCCAAGCCAAAGTTGATTATTCTAAAATGATTTTTGGCCGCTGGCCGCCCTAACCCCGAGGGTTATATAATTTTGGCCCGTGCGGGCTTTCTAACATGCGGGCTTTTTGGCCCGTGGCTTTTGGCCCTAGCCGCGCGGCTAGGGCCTAACAGCCGGGATGGCCCGTTTTGACGCCTTTAATTATGAGGTAAATTTTCAACTTTGCTCTCATTTATGAATGAGTATTTTTGAACTCTTTCTTTTTTCTCTATTTTCATTGGTATAATTTATATGAGCAAAATTATCACAATCTCATTTATTAACTTGTAACTGGATTTATAAATACGATCGAATTTTTAAGTCAAACATGACTTATAAATAAGACCAAAGTGGTATATCAATATATGGGTAAAAAAAGAAATTGACAAAGTCAAAGTACCTAGTATTGATTAGAAAGCGAGGAAGGAGTAGGAGGTGATGGTAAATATAATGGGAAAATCTTTTTTCAATGTCCCAAGGAACTAAAAAAATATTAAAAAAATCCTATAGAAAATTCTGATGTTAAAAAGTCGCATTAACAACTCCTTTAGTAGGGTGATTAACAACTTCATTGGTAGGTTTTAATAACTCTTTGAGATCTTTTGGACATCATAGAATTGTTTGTGAGACATTTTTAACATTTTTAGTTTTTGGTAACTTTAAAAGGATTTTCCCAAATATATAATTATAAAAGAGGAGAGTTAAAGGAGAGAGGTTGGTGACAGTTTGAAGAGCAGAGGAAAAAGTACACACAGTTTCGTCATCCTCTTCCTTTCCTTTAATCCTTTTGCCTTTTAACCTTCTAACTCAACATGCTTTCCCCATGATCCCTCTCTCTCCCCCCAATTTCAGGGACTTTGGACCTTTTCCCTTTTCCAATTACCAAAACTACCCTCCTCTTTTCCCGCTCTTTCTCCCTTGGACGAATCTTCTTTTGACCTGTCTCAACAAATCATAGGTCCCTTCCTTCCACAAATTTTTTGGGAAAATTAAGTGCAGGTCCCAAAGATCATAAATAGTTACAAAAAATCCCTTAAAATCACCAAATTACACCGAAGTCCCAAGGGACTTTTTTTTGATATTATTTGTATTAACAATAGAAAATGTCATATCTACAACAGAAAGTGCTATATTTATAACAACATTTAAACACCTGACCATTTACAACAGAAAGAGTCATATTTACAACAAAAAGTGTCATATTTATAACAACATTTAAACACCTGGATTTTGAACGTAGAGAGGTCATTTACAACAGAAAAATGCTAAATTTACAACAGGAAGTGTTGTATTTACAACAAAATTTAAAATCTGTCTATTTACAACAGAAAAAGCCATATTTACAACAGAAATTGTCATATTTAAAACAACATTTAAACCTAGATTTTGAACATAAATAGGTCATTAACAACAGAAAAAGACTATATTTATAACAGGAAGTGTTGTATTTACAACAAAATTTAAAATCTGGTCATTTACAACAGAAAAAGTCATATTTACAACAGGAAGTGTCATTTATAACAAAATTTAAAAACTTGGATTTTGTTTTCATACAAATAATATTAAAAAAGTCCCTAGGGACTTTTGTATAATTTGATGATTTCAAGAGACTTTTTGTAATTATTTCTGATCTTTGGGACCTACACGTAATTTTCCTAATTTTTTTAATATATGAAAATTAGTTATCTTACTCATGCATTTTTTTTTTTTAAATTACTCCTATATAATACGAACTATAAAAATATATGTATCTAATTGGAGATATCTTCATAAATATGGCAATTATTTTTGTGTTACAAAGCCTGATGAATAATTATTATGTTTATTAGAAATTTTCAAATACATACCGAAAAATGAAAATTAATAAGGGCAATATTTAAGTCAAATACATTTGATCCATTATGTCAGGTTCTACCATCACATATGGTCATGTAACTTTTTTCAAAAATATTATAATTTATTTATAAATTCACATGAAATAACAAGACACATTATCTTATGTATGAGGAACTTGACATAATAAATATAAAAAACTTAATTTTGGTTTGCTTAATTAATAGTATCTGAGGTGCTCCTTTAGAACATGGAATAAAAAATAAAACAAATAAAATTTTGAGAAAATATACCACTTGAATTTTAAAATGTTAAATAGGTGATTTCCTAACAAAATACGTTGTCAATTGCTTTACTATTTTTATTAGTCCCATTATTGCAACAAAATTTTAAAATTCAAGTAGTATTTTTCTGTTATTTTCCCTATTTTTCTTTTAATAAATATGCATAATGGATCCGGAATGAATTACACTACATTAATTTAATACTTATAAAGTTATCATATTTTAAATCTGCAATGATTTGATATAAATTAAATGGAATTATAGTTAGCATGCTAGTATAGTTTTTGAATGAAAATCTTAAGGTTTGTTTGAAATAGCAATTGGAGCATTTAAAAACAATTTTTCAATTATGATTTCTTGTATTCGGGATAAGCATGTGACATAAATTTTATCTCGGTTTACGTTAATAAACATTTTGGATCCGTTGCAGTGTAGAACACGGATGTCGGCTTTGATGGGTGGTGATGTTGGATCAAAGGTCTCTTCCTGAATGCCTATGAGGGAAGCACTCAGTAGGAGATGAGATCACTATACACAACCAGACTCTTAGCCAAGTGGGTGGGGTGTATGCACAGTGTGACTGTATGTAAATAGTTCAGGGTTAGAACGTGTGTACCTTAGGGTTTGACCTCAGTATTTATAGAGTGTACCTTAGGTAGGATATTCTGGGTCTGGCGTGATCTCCGGCACAAAGATCCTATCTGCTCAACTATATCTGGAGATATTCCTAGATTATTAGGGTAGTTAGGATCCTCCTTACTAATAGGTAGGATTGGTTATACCACATCTATTTGTTTGTTGGGCCTTACCGCTGTTGGGCCTAATGTAGGTCCGTAACATATCCCAAACAAGCTGTAAATTGTTGGAACACTTAAAGATACATGATATTTTTATATTTAAATGTAATGTAATATTTGAAAATAAAAGAACATCAACTATTAAAGCAGAATACTGGGCTTTAAGAATTTTTCTGGACAACAAGCCCAGAGCTACATGTAATTGCATTGTCCCATACCCAGACTATTAATGAGATGGGTCTTTACTTCTTTGACCTGCCCAGAGATGGTTTTCTCGCTAAAGCCCTTGTAAAAAGGTCAGCCAAACACGATAAAAGATTTCAACTCTATCTCAGTTATCATTTTACTCCTCGTCCTTGGGCTCAACTGATAAAGGGGTCGGACACTCTCACCAAAGGGAAGAGATTCGATCCTAGAGTTGGTCAAAGCGCTGGGGGAAGCATCCTAGGTGATGTAAACTTGTGGAAATGCAGGCTGAGGTGGAGGCATGTGTACTCTCAGTCCTGCATGCCCAGGAGCAAAGCCATAACGCTCTTCCCTTGGATTGTGGGTGAACTCAACCCCTTTCCTAATTTTTTTTATAAAAATAAAATAAAATAAAGAATACAACATTGCAGATAATATCATTTGTTCTAAAAGTTCTTATTCTTCAAATCTCACACACACCCACAACTCTGAAATGCATGCTAGATTCCATATAATTGGTTCATATGTTGTTATAAAACATGACAAACAATCAGGTTTGTCACATATATTTTGAAATTTAAAGTAATTATTTATTAATAAGATTTGAAAGAATTAATTTTCATCAATATTATATACTCCATTTGGAATTCAAGGTATTAACTAATTAATTTACATAAATTAAAAAATTAGTTATTTGAAAAAAACCAATTATGCACCTTTTCCTTAAATATATACCTCTTTTATTCGTACATTAGAACCAATCGATCTCATGTGCGTAGTTATTTGTTCATGAACTTGAACAACTTTTAACTAATGAATACTCATTGATAAGTTTTTCATGTTCTTGTGTGAATTGGTCGATATGATTCAGATTTTGTCCACAAATCCTGTTCTTTTTAGCCTCATAGTGCTGTTTTCACCAATACAGCATTTGACACACAACCTGATCACAACAAAGATTGTTTTGTCTGACAACGAGGATAGATCCAATAGATCCTCATACAAAAACATATAACAGTACAAGGCTTTGTTGGAGAATTTGTATCATCAGTGTTTCACCTTCCATTGAATTGGTATCAGATTTCATCTGTCTCTCTCTTCATGGGTTGATGCACATTATCAAGTTGATTAGTGCATGATGTAAATAATTTTGGAGGGAAAACACTTACATTCATGTCTCTAATATTTAGTATCAGAGCTTTACCGTTCGGTATCAGAGCACCTAATATTTAGTGGTATCAAAGCCATTTGATTCCAATAAATCTCTCATTAAATGTTTAAAACAAAATAATTAAATAAAATAGGATTTTTTTTATATATAAATTACTTTTAAAATATATTTGCACATGCCCTCAAACAAGTTCATAGCCTGTTTGGATTAGCGGTGGGAGAAGTGACTTATTTTCAATCACTTTTGCAGATGTAAGATAGGATAAATGTTATATTGTAAATGTTATTTGTGTTTGGATTGACAGTGGTAGAAGTGACTTTTTTCCAAACTAAAACGTGTTTGGTTTATTATTTGAACAATCAGTTGAGATAGAAAATACTATTTAATGAACTTCTGCATATAACTGGATATGAAGTCAGCTTCATCAGAAATACGGCTCCACTGCTCCTCATTGGCTAGCTCCATTAGAATTCAGATCTCGAGCCTCAGAAAGGCCAAGTTCTCCTACCAGATCACCAAGACAGAAATCCCAAACACGAAAATAGGGAGCACGTCAACAAAAATTGAACGAAACAACTAGAATTTATTTATGATCACAACAAAAGTCTCAAGATATTACATCAAAAACATGAATAGAGGTTTGCGTATACAATTATACCTAAAAATAGAAAGCATTGGTAAAAGAAGGAAAAAAAATGGAGGAAGCTTGAAACTGAAATCAGAATAGAGAGACATGCCGGTCTTGTGAAATAGAAATCTAGAAAGGTTGTTTTCGTAAGTATTAGGGGAAGCAGATGAATAAAATAATTTCTCCACCATTATCCCTTCGTTTGGTGAATGTTTGACGTAGGTAGAAACGAATAATTTTGGCGGGATTGGCCTCACTCTTTCTCCTTGCAAGAAGCTCAGCCACCTCAACGTTTCTCAAGAAACTAGTTCGCCGATCTGGTTCCATCGCTTCCAGTGGACTCTATACAGTTCCTTTATCTTGCTAGTCCAGCATCAAGAAGAGAAGATGAGGTCGACGAAATGCCAAACGCTAACGCTATCCAGAAGCTAGAATCTCGAGCTTCTAATCAAAAGGAGCTTTTTCTCCGGAAGCTCGAGTCACTTATAAGCTTATCCAAACACCATCTCATCGAGCTTTCAATCCAACTGAGCATTTTTCAATCTCACTAAGCTTTTAGGTGTTAAGAAGTCAATCCAAATAGGTTGAATGTTCTTTGTTGTATTTCATATATATAATAATTTGCTAATTGTCAAATTTCTCAATACTTAATTTTTATTATTAGAGAACCTAATATTCAGTATCAAATGATTAAATGACCTATTACTTGGTATCAAATGATTAAATGACTAATTATGGGGTATCAGAACACCTAATATATAGTGGTATTAGGGTTCTCTACAGTTGGTAGGTTCCAAACTTGTAGCATCGTGTGAGCAATATAGCTTTCTCTTTTAGCAAAAAAAAAAATATAGCTTTCTCTTTCACAGTAACTTCTTGAGATAACTAAAAAAGGCGTAAAGCCGGCAAGACAAGTAGGCAAATAATTTAAATGAAACATATTTCATTTTTGAAATTTTTAGTAGAGTGAAGTAATAAAAATAGGTATTATTTTAACGTGGCAAAATCTTTAACCCTAAAATCTGAATTCTCTCTTCTCGCCTCACGATCCTCTTTTATCTCTTTCTCGTCGGCGGCTTGTGGCACCATCACAAGCCGTCAGCATCATTTTATATCACAACTGCGTCAGAGTGGTAGATCGGTTCCCAGATCTTTGATCTGTGGCCTTCTCCCTCTGATTTCGGGCGGTCGTGGACTTCTCTCGTCCTTGTGGCGAGTTTTTTCCTCTCCTTCTTCAGATCTGATCTGTGACGGTGAGAGCTATCTGTCTTTTGTTTCTTTTTTGTGGTCTTTGGGTTTTGTGGTGGTGTTCTTTTTTCAGGAAATAAATAGATCTATGAGATCTGAGTATAAATTCTTTTGGTTAGATGGTTGTTTGAACGTTATTAGATTTGACTATCACCTGGTGACTCGGATCTTCATTCTTAGGGGAAGATTTCAAGAGGTGTTGTTCGGTGTGTAGTTGAGGTCACCATATTTGCTTGAATGAAAGAGCAGATGTGTTCTTCAGGATACGGTCGAGGTCACCATATTTGCTCCCGTTAGGGTGAGTTTTACAACCAACACTTTCTTTTACGTCACTTCTAACCTTGGATATCGAGGAGGTCGGTTTTGTCCATGCTTCTACTCCTACTCCTATTTGGTGTTCTTGAGTTTGACTTATTTTATTGTATTTGATTTGACTTTATTTATATTCCATCTTCAGTTTGGTTTCATGTATTACACCGGTTTGCAGTGATAATATAAATAACTTTTGAAAAAAAGGTAATAAAAAGAGGTGAGATGAGCCCCACAATTAAATAAAAAAGAAAGCCGGCTATGTCTATGGGATTCACATGGCTAGAAGATTTTTTGTAGTCAGCATGTGCAAATATAATATTTTTTAGTGATATTATAAGTATAATATTTAATATAATGTAATGTAGACAAAATATTATATAGCGGGTCTAAATTATAAATTGTGAAAATTAATGTCCGAGTTCTTATAATTTCATTAAGTTTTGAATGAAGTTCCTGAATTTTTTTCCTAATAGGGTGCTTTAAGTCTACTCCATTAGGTTTGTTAATCCGTCATGTATAAATTCATTAAATAGCGATTAACGGTGTTAAGCAATCTGTTAGGCATTGACGATGTGGCAGATACGCTGACAAGTTAGATCTGATTAGGCTAGGTGAATCCACATACGCTGACCATTATATCAAGTTGTCAAACTTGTAAATTTAAGTATACTCGTGAGAATGACGTAAACTTGTATTGTGAACTCGAATCGTAAACTAGTAAGAGTTTACTTTCACTATTAAATAGGTATTAATAGTATATAATAAATAATTTAAATATAAAAAATGACAATAATATGATTTAAATATATTTTAAATCCAAATAATTGAAATTAAATCGGTCAATATTCAAAATTTATCATATTTAACAAAGAAATTTCTATAAAACTCACATTTAAAGTCGTTGAGTATGATCAAATAAAAAAAGTTAACACGAGTTTAACGGTGAATTAACACGGTTTTATAAGTTGGAACCGTAAAAACGGTAAACTCGGTTTATAAACTCGTAAGTTTAACTGAGTTTACAATGGTTACGAGTTTACCAGTAACTCGACTCGATTTGGTAAACTAGAAACGTAAAAACCATAAACTCGGAGAATCAACTCGTGAATTTGATAACGGGTAAATGAGCAATTTTACACATGTGCTTTACCCCGGGAGCGCCCAGCACCACGAGCTTTTTTCTGGAGCAAAAGTACACACATGGTTACGTTTTAGGAGCAAAAATACCATAGGCCGTTAGTTGACCAGATGTTGACCGTTAACTTGGATGGAAGTGAACAGTAATAATCAACTCAGCGTTCTAGAGTGACTGGAAAATCACTTGAGGTCGGTGCTTTAGCTTCCAGAATCGGCGGCCTTCTCTTCTTCCCTAGCACTCTCCTCTACAATCGACGACCGTGCTCTCCCCAAAAATGCCCTAGTCTAGTCACCGCCTATGTGGCTTCACTTGTGCCTAATCAGATCTAACTTGTCAACATATCTGCCACACCATCAATGCCTAACACATTTTTTCAACACCTTTAATCGTTATCTAACGGATTTATACACAAAAG
This sequence comes from Acacia pycnantha, assembly GCA_025563575.1. NCBI lineage: Eukaryota > Viridiplantae > Streptophyta > Magnoliopsida > Fabales > Fabaceae > Acacia > Acacia pycnantha. Next base: position 2,476,603 of record JAMWYP010000035.1, read on the forward strand.
ATTAACAGAGTAAACTTAAAGAACCCAATAAAAAGGGGAAAAAAAAAACAGGGACTTGATTCAAAACTTAATGAAACTATAAGGACTCAGAGATTCATTTTTCCTTATAAATTTTTATATTTGTGTAGTAATAAAAAATCTTTACAAAATTCATTCATTGAAAAAAATGATGTCTTGTTCATTGTAGTGAATTAAATGTCATTTAATGCTTGGTGATCTGATTTCTTTGCTTTTTAGTATACCCATTACTTTAATTCTTCAAGAAGTTAACAATGATTAGGTAAGATTTAAATATAGCTTATCCATTATATATGTATAAAAGGCCGGATAGTTTAAGAAAGAAGATAAGGATAAACCACAAATGAGATAGAGATAGAGACATTACATTTAAAATTAATTCAAAACCTAGACTGATCCATATTTTTAGGATGAGATTAAGATATTACATTTAAAAATAAAACAAAACCTGAACCAGTCCATGTTTTTAGGATGGGAGGAGTATTTAACAATGCAATGAACCATTGAAATCTGATTTAGAATATCAATTATTGGCACTCATATCAATGGGGTAGGTTGGAACCATATCTTCACGGACCCATGTATGAGAGGATTGGATTGGAAGCATTTCAACCCGTGTAATGGCATATACGTGCAAAATGCACAAAGTTTGATGAATCTTGGACCATTGACAGAACGCACTTTGTTTGTATTCCACAAAGCATGAAAATAATTACACACTGGTTTTTCTGACTTGCTATACCAGAGAGCACAGAGGACAACCTTGTTTGGGATACCGATGGGTAAAATGACTTATAAAAAAGTTCGATCAGGTAAAAGTTAGATTGTGAAATGTAATTTATGTTTGGATTGGTTTTTGCATAAATAACTTTTGTGAAAAAAACTTATTTAGAATGACTTATGAATACGTGACTTTCGAGATAATTATAAGAGAAAAATTAAAATTACCAAAAATATTAAAAATGCTAAATTAAAAAATTTGGCAACGTTAAAATATATAATTTGATCAAATAAATATTACATAAGCAACTAGGAACTTATGCACGGTATAATTTTGTATCTAATTGTTTCACGAATCTGAATCTGATTCATTTCAATTGAAGATGAATAATTTATTTGGGTTTGAAGATTCCTCAGCAAAATCAGTCGATGAAGACTCTTCATCTACACTAATATTCCCATTTCCAGTTTCCATGAAAGTAGCATCTGATTAAAATAGTAAATAATGAGCTTCTAGCTTTTCAAAAGCCAGGAAACCAAGCTTTTTAAATAAGTTCTTTTTCGCCCATAAGTTCGATTGCCCATAGTTTTCATCCAAACGAAAAAAAAGAAGAAAAACTCATAAGCTCGATTGAAATAAGTCATAAGCCCCAAAAGCCTCTCCTATAAGCTATACCAAATATGCACAATACATTCTTTTTGGTTGAGAGTATAATTACACACCTTAAGAATACTTATTTACGCAAAATTGAGACAAATTTCATTTGTCATATTTACCTTGTACACCGAAAAACAATTACATTTTTGAAAAGTAGTTTTTCAATCGTAATTTATGATGTTTGAGGTAAGTATAAGAGATAGATTTTGTCTCAATTTACGTAAATAAGGTGTTAAGTTGTGATCACAAACAAGAAGAATATCTTATCCAAGTCAACAAGATCAATTATGTGAGGTTAATTGCAAACACGGCATATATGATGCGAATATGCCAAAGACTGGCTAGTCATTATAAGACATAATGGGGTTGGCCCAAAATATTTTGTTAAAAAAAAAAGGGTTAAGGTGCAAAAATAGACATGTGTTTTTGTCAAAAGAGCGCCCAGTAGCAAATACTTTTTTTAGGTGCAAAAGTAACTATGTGGTTACAAAAGTGGAGCAAAATTACACATTGACCGTTAGTTGACTTTTCTCGTATGAAAATGATGACGTGGACGATGACGTGGATGTTAATACTTTATGAATTATAGATCAGCCCCAGATACATTTCAAAAAATTTCAATTTAGTCCCTCTATAAAATTTTAATATTTTCATTTTAATCCCTGGTCAAAACTTGCTTTTTGACCGAGACCTTCTTCTTCTTCACCCGAAAGGATAAGACACCAGTAACTAAAAAACATGTGAATGAATAGATCTTGCTGAGACGCAACTTTCTTCTTCTTCTTTCTTCCCTCATTTTTTCTTCTTCCTTACTTACCTCGCTTATATATGTAATATATAAAGAAGAATAGATGATTTGAGTATCAAGAGGTAGATGAAACCTGTAAAATGAACTTGTTTTGCTCATTCCCAAAAGCTGGTCTGAACTGAAAATTTCAAAACTAGCTGTAAAAAATGGAAATTCTTCACAAATATCAGGAGCAGGAGAGAGATTCAGAATGCTTATTACTTAAAAGTAGCTCCTTTTAAGAGAGAAATTCCAATATCACTTGCCCGCAAAAAAGTTCAGAAACCTTCCATGTAGTTGAAGTACCAAAGGGGGGTGGGTGGGGGGAATTGCGTGTATGAATATAGAAAGAGAGAGCTAATAGATATAGCAAGAACCCCAGAAAAGCTCTTTTAAAGACCCAAACCTTAAGAGAATACTATCAAACCCGTAGTGAGAGCCAAGAAAAGAAATAAAATTCAGAAGGAAGATCAGAGAAGAGAAAGAAATTAAAAAACTTCTGTGGATTTGGTATTATTATTATTTTTGTAACGATGGCGTAAGGAGAAGCTTTGAACAAAGACTTGAATTAGATCTCGCATTTTTTTGACTTTACAATGGACGACAACAATATGGTGAATGCGCATTAGAGTGACAAATTCAAACAGCGACGCCGGTAACGGTGAAAGACGTCTTCGACGGTGGTGGTAGCTGTCCGTCTCTTTCCTTCTGGCGCTCTAAACTCTGCAACAATGGTGGATGCAGATGCAAGGTGCAAGGTCGAAGCTCCCAACTCTTCTCTGTTCTCGCGGCTATATCATTTTCTTCATCCCCGGTCTCTCTCGCGTTTCGTGTCGACAGTGAAGTATGGTGAGGAAGGTGGTCGTCGCGGCGACGATGGTAGATGAGGAAGTCGCCGCGAGTGGGTGAATCATCAAGGAAGATCGAGGAAGGAAAGAAGAAGAAGGTCGCCGGCTGGAGGAATGTCTCGGGTCTTGGTCAATCCCTAAAGAAAATTGTGAGGAGAGAGAAGGAGCAACATGTGACATTATTTTAATGGAGAAGTCAGATCCTACTGCCATGTCAGCGTCAGATAACGGTCAACTAACAGTCAATGCTAATTTTGCTCCACTTTTGTAACCACATAGTCACTTTTGCACCTAAAAAATGTATTTGCTACTGGGCGCTCTTTTGACAAAAGTACATGTCTATTTTTACACCTTAACCCAAAAAATAATAATAACAAACATTGATTCTTAATAGTACGAGCTTTAATGTAAATGTAGAAAATATTTTTTTTAAGAGAGCTAACTAGCCTTAATTATACCCGACGAACCATTCTCTGTTTTCTTTTCTAGATAAAGACATCATCCTTTTAAAATCAATTCAGTTTGAGGAAGTATCATGTACTAATTAAATGCATACACAATGGCATCTCAACCATATTTGGCCGACCACGTTGCTCAAATCTTCTCAGTGTTTTATTTTCCTTTTGTCTCATCAAAGAAACTTAACCAAGAGCCCGAAAGAAAAAACCAAACGTCACCGAACAACCAAAACTTATTATTACTAGATTAATAACATAATCGTATCGTGCACGTCCCTTAGAAATGGCCATTCTTTTCTTCTAATAATTTCTTGCACAAAGTTTTGGACCACCTTTGTCGGAAGTGCTAATATATAGCCCAGCCTAGATTCGGGAATAGAGTCGCAGGTTAAACCGCACCAGCTTGCCGCCGCACTTTTTTGGTTTGGCTCTCATCCTCTTCTCTTCTTATTCACTTCCCATCTTTTTTTTATCTGATTCGTTGGATTGAAATCTGAACAGTTCAGATTTAATCTTTTATAAAAATATATTTAAATTTTTAAATATATTTTTATAAAAGATTAAATCTGAACCGTTCAAATTTCAATCAAACAACTCAAATGAAGAAGCGGATGGGAAGGAAAGATGATGGGAGCCAAATCCGCACTTTTCATGGGTTGGGAAATCGCCAACCCTAACTTGCATATGCGGGTTCATGGGCCAACCTGCAACCCACACAATTTTTAAAAAAAGACTTTTTCCCTGTTTTTTCTATTATGGTGCAACTTCCTTGTACACTATATTCTAATGCTTATAAAATAATTTATATATAAGCCATCAAGGTTGGTTACAGAAAGTCCTAAAATTTACTAAACATAATATACTGAAATGGGTTAGGGTTTCTTTATACTTTATGCTAATGTGCTTCACCACAACACGCCAGAGATCGCTTCACAAGTTCACCCCATCATTTATTTTTTTAAGAAACAAAAGTTGCGAGCCAGCTCGCAAGTTAGAGGGTGCAAGCTTGTGCGGCTCGTATTTTTTTGGGCCCCAAAAAGCACAACCCCAACCCTGTCATAACTCGTGGGGTACGGGTTGAACCCTCTTTACCGACTCTACCCCTGTCAACAATCAGAAAGAAATTATAACCTCCTTTATATTATTTATAATATGATTTTTATCTAATTCAAAAATATAATAATAAGAAAAATAATAGAAAAATACCATTTGAATTACACGAAATCAAAATGTCTACTAAATTAGAAAAAAAGAATGGTAATCTAGTAGAAATATGAGATTTTTGAGTTTAAGTATTGACAATATAAGTATAGACCATAACAATTAAGAATAATAATTAGCAACTTGAGTATACATAACGACAACTTAAGACTCAAGTTGTCGGTCTCTATACCAAGCTGCTAATTCCTACACTCAAATTGTCAACACTCAAACTTTAGAATTTCAGATTTTGACTAGATTACCAATTTGTCATTTTATTAATATAGTAAACATTTTAGAGTTTTTTAATTCAAATGAGATTTTTCAGTGAACAACAACAACAATAATGCTAGAGGATGTAAGCATACAAGTCAAACAATCGTAACCATTAACTTCTCCTATTCGCCAACAAGTTGATCCCCGTATTTCACAGTTACTGCTCACTGTGAAAGTGGGAATCTTGGAGCTAAAAATAAAATAAAGTTCCAGAACTTGTTTTCATTTGCGGAGACATCCCAATCCTTATTAACGTTTTGTTTTTGGCTTTGGAATCTCCTGTGAACCCATTATTGTTCCCCACTCGACACTGACTCAATGTAAAGCAAAAACGTGAATCAATCCATTATTAAAGTCAATACAGCAAATGATCAGCTGATTATGCTTGTTACTGTCGATTTTATACATTCCACTTTTGAGCACCTACCTTCCCACTTCTCGTTCTTCCTTCTTGCTTAAAATGAGTGGGATTCAATTGAATTGAAGCGTGCTTAACCTTTCTCACTTCAATGGCGATTCCTGTGTTTCTATGTGCTGTACTGTTTCTGGGTTCTGTTTTATCGTCGGAATCAAAGTATATAAAGTATAATACAACGTCAACCACTGTCCCTGGGAAGCTCAATGTTCATTTGGTACCTCACACTCACGATGATGTTGGGTGGTTGAAGACCATCGACCAGTACTACGTTGGTTCCAACAATTCCATTCAGGTCATTATCACTTACTCGCTCACTGTTTATTCTCTCAGTAGTTTCTGTGTGAAATTTGAAATATTGATTCATCATTTTTGGTTTCTCTGATATGGAAATACAGGGAGCTTGTGTTCAAAATGTGTTAGATTCTCTGATACCAGCATTGTTGGCCGACAAGAATCGCAAGTTCATTTATGTTGAACAGGTAAGTATCTATCATGTCTTATGATTCGGTCTGTTATGTCATGCGTATGTTTTGTTTATCTTTTTGCAGATGATTCCTTTTAATTTAGAATCTTCTTAGTCATTAACATGTTTTTCCCTCAAAAAATAAATATGGGGAAGAAATGAAAATTTGAAGGTAATAATTTTGGTGGTCAACAACTTTGACCCGGAATATCCTCAGTAAATTGTTCATAGATTTCGGATTTCACAACTAAGAGAATAGAATAACATGATACTGATAATAAGCATAGATTAGCTCATACTCTTAAAATTGAAGTTAATTTTGAGAATATTTTTGTTTTAATTTTCTTAAAGGCCTTTTTCCAACGTTGGTGGAGAGAGCAGAGCGAGGCAGTTCAGAACACAGTGAAGCAGCTAGTCAACTCTGGTCAATTGGAGTTCATGTATAAGGATACATTCTATATTCCTTCTGCACTATATAATATATACTTTTAAATTAATAACAAGGGAAAGAGCTTAAGGTTTTTATATTCTATTAATATGTAAGATTGTGGACTTGAGATTGCAGAAATGGGGGTATGTGTATGCATGATGAGGCAGCCGCTCATTACATTGACATGATTGACCAGACAACTCTCGGACATAGGTTTCTCAAACAAGAATTTAATGTAACTCCAAGAATAGGTTGGCAAATTGATCCCTTTGGGCATTCTGCAGTTCAGGCTTATCTGTTGTCAGCAGAGGTAAGCTTATGCTTTGCTAGGTTCCATAATTTGAACACACTGATTGAAAAACACAAGGGAAAATGGGTAAAAAAATCCTTGTTGGAAAATTTTATTGGTGAGAATGATCTAAATCCAAGTACCAGTACTTCATGTGTACAAAATTTGGGGAGTATTCGTACTTTTTATGGATAAAAATATGTCAAGTCTTTCTGACCAATAAAATTTTCAAACATGGACTTTTCACCAATTTTCAGGAAGAAGAAAAAAAAAAAGCTGTCAAAGTACCTTAATTGCTGTCATAGGTTGGGTTTGACTCACTGTCAAGGTATCTGAACTGCTGTCATAGGTTGGATTTGACTCGCTCTTTTTTGCGCGGATTGATTACCAAGACAGAGCGAAGAGGAAAGATGACAAGTCACTTGAAGTTGTTTGGAGGGCCTCTAAAAGCCTTGGTTCATCTGCACAAGTGTGTAGCCCTGGCGTGGTTTTAATGATTAGAGTATTAAAGATTCAGCTTCTAATTGTTGATCCTTGAAAGTGTTTCTTGCCTGTAGGTCTTTGCTGGAGCATTCCCTAAGAATTATGAACCTCCTAATAATTTCTACTATGAAGTAAATGATGACTCTGACTCTCCTATTGTCCAGGTTAAATCTCTGCCAAACTATAACTGAAAAGTGTTATGCTTTATTTTCCAACTAAAGACTGAAGCCAATGTACTCCTTTTTATCACTTGAAGGATGATACTGATTTGTTTGACTACAATGTACCCGAACGAGTAAACGAGTTTGTCTCAGCTGCTTTATCTCAGGTTAGACAAATAGTTGTAGATTCTATAGTATGCAAGTGAGCCAGCCAATGAGCAATAGCCATGTGGACAAGCTGAGCATCTTTTCAGTGTCTGAAATGGTGCATGCTTTTAACTAATAGAACCTGTAATGGTAGCCATTGTTCTATTCTCTGTAAATATTAAGTTAACAAATAGGAATGATCCAAATGGATTACATTGTTTGTCCTTGTCTCTTTCAGGCAAATATTACACGCACAAATCATGTAATGTGGACGATGGGAACAGATTTCAAGTACCAATATGCAACTAGTTGGTTTCGGCAGATGGATAAGTTCATTCATTATGTCAATCAAGTTATTACTCTTTAACTTGTTGTTTAGCTTACAAGTTTCTTATAATGTTGTGTTTCCCAGGATAAGGTTTGACTAAATCTGATTCAACTATTTATACTTTCACAATTCACATCATCGATTCACGCTGCATATCACTTTTGACATGAATGAAATTTCACATCATAAACTTGATTGCAAAATCTGATTCATGGTTTTATATTAAGCTAACTGCTTATTAGCCTTTAGAGTAGTTCAGCATATTAATGAGACTATGGGTTCTTGTTTCCTTAGGATGGAAGGGTTCATGCCCTGTACTCGACCCCGTCAATTTACACGGATGCAAAGTATGCCGCGAATGAGGCATGGCCAATCAAGACCGAAGACTACTTTCCGTGAGTTTCAACCCTTAAACTCATTATTCCCAGGTAGACCTAGTCTACAAAAAAATGGATAGACAAATCAATTATGGCCTCTGTACTTGCATATCAATTTATTATTGGCTTGACTTACTATTTTCTTAATAGGCCGTGTATACTTTTAATTCTTCATTTTTTTAATGTGTCTCATGTTAGGTATGCCGATGTTATAAATGCGTATTGGACTGGGTATTTTACAAGTAGGCCAGCTATTAAAGGTTATGTTAGAGCAATGAGCACGTACTATTTGGTAAGCTTTTGTGACTGCCATGTTTCAAGCTACCTCATAATCATTAAGATGAAGACATATGACACTTTTGAGACGTTTTGAACTCTATGCTAATCTGAAACCTGTGATAAAGAACAATGGTCCTTCAATCTTAAACAGGCAGCGAGACAGTTGGAATATTATAAAGGAAAGAACGTGTCAGGTCCTAAAACTGACTCACTGGCAGATGCTTTGGCTATTGCTCAACACCATGATGCAGTTACTGGAACAGAAAAGCAGCATGTGGCTAATGATTATGCGAAGCGGCTTTCAATAGGTTACACCGAGGTGAGTGGGAATGAGACTTATCACCTATTTACTATACACTTTCTCAAACCTTCTTTCCTTGAACTCAACCTAAAAGTGTTCCTTTCGTTAATGACTTGTACAGGCTGAGAAAGTTGTTGCAGCATCAGTTGCTTGCATAACTGAGAAAACATCCAAATCTGGTTGTGATGGTTCACAAACTCAATTTCATCAGGCAAATAATACTTTCCTTGATCCAAAAGTTTTCCTAGGAGCAATGTTCAAAGACTCTCCTGTGATTGACTTCTTGATTGTGCATTTGCTTTTATGTCTGCTTCATTGATATTTTTTTTATCGTCATTACAGTGTCCACTTTTGAACATAAGTTACTGTCCTGCGTCAGAAGTTGATTTTTCAAATGGGAAAAACCCGGTGAGGAGTTCACATCTTATCTGATGATGGATTGAGTTTACATAAATTGGAACCAAAGAATCTGATCTTTCACGATTTATCGCTCAGTAATATATTGTCTCTTGCAGGTTGTTGTTGTTTACAATCCTCTCGGTTGGAAAAGAGAGAATGTTATTAGAATCCCTGTGAGTTTATTTTTATTTATTTATTTTAACATTGTGCTGTGGAATTATCTCATGCATTACAGTAAATGAAAGATGTTTCCAACTTGATATGAAAAACACATTGCATGAAATGAAAGCTGCTTTTGTTTGACATCACATCATGTTCAAATTTGCCATAGGTTATCAGTGAAAATGTTGAAGTTCGGGATTCAAGTGGAAAAGAAATCGAAGCCCAGCTTGTACCAATTCTTAATTATTCTCTGGCTCTAAGAAACTACCATGCTAAGGCATACCTGGGTGTGTCTCCAACTGTAAATCCCAAGTATTGGCTTGCTTTTTCAGCAGCTGTTCCTCCACTTGGTTTTAGCACTTACTACATATCAAGCTCTAATCAATCAGGTTTGAGAGTATCATGCATGCATGAGAACTTATAAAATCACCATATTTTGCGTGTAAACAATTTTAATCTCTCAGAAAAATTGCAGGTTCAGCTGTTATTTCGGAAAGATTTACAGCATACAAGTCAGGAAGTCAGAATCAATCATTTGAAGTAGGCCCAGGCAACTTGAAACTAGTTTATTCTGTAGACAAAGGGAAACTAACTGATTATATCAACACCCGAAGCAAGGTAATATTTACTTTGGTTCAACGTAGAGGCAGTGCTTGTTCTGTCATAGAACATAAACCCTAACCCTAGGTGGGCTAGGATGTGGATATAGGATCAAATAGCTCTCCCCCAAGCATCCATGGATGAGATACCCGAGAGGATCTACGATCACAAAGCACAGTGACTTGACCTAGGTGCGATACCTAGGGCCTACGTACCCTGAAGAGGGATCAAAGTCCACGTAGTTCGATGATACTGGAGGCGTTTAGCCAAGGGGTGGTGTGTGTGCTCGTGTGCAGTATATGCAATTGAGAGAGAGCTTAGAAGATCCGTACCTCTTTAGGTTAACCAACTATATATAGAGGCTACCTTAGGGTTAGGGTTTGGACTTGCTGGGCCTTTGGTGCCTTCAAGCCCAAATGTATTAGATGTCTCCTGATGGGCCACACCTTGGATGGGCCTAGTATTTTATTCCATAACAATGCTTATTTTTATGATGTTCATATGAATGATTACATGGTTTTCATTATAAATTGCTGTTCACAATGGAAGGTCAAAGAATCAATGGATCAAACATACGCTTTCTATGCTGGGTATGGAAATGATCATACTCAGACTTCTCAGGTAATAAAACTTTCTGTTGTGAATCTTGTTTATGGTTTAATGGTAATTTCTAATGAAAGCGATTTAAATGTTTTATTAAGGCCTCAGGAGCATACATTTTTCGCCCCAATGGTACATATCCCATCAAATCTGAAGGAAAGGTAATTAATTTGCCTAAATTATCACTATATTCAGTGGTAATAGAAAAGTTGATGTCTTCATTTTTAAATTTTCAGCTCACAGTTTTGAGGGGACCTTTAATTCATGAGGTGCATCAGGAGATCAATTCATGGATATATCAGGTATTATTCTTTAAAAAAAAAAAAAAAAACAACAACAACAACAACAAAACAACAAAAATTTCTGTTTTCATGTGAAGTTTTTGATTTTATGATATGCTCATGTTTACTGTGGTTTTTTTGAACAGATCACTAGACTGTACAAGGGAACAGAGCATGCTGAAGTCGAGTTTATTGTATATCTTTCTCTTTCTCATTTCATTTTTAATTTTTTTCCTGAGATTTTCTAATGCAGATGCTTATGAATATTGTTAGTATTTATTTCTGTAAGAGCTAGTAATCATGATGGAGCTATTTGACACCAGGTTGGACCCATACCTATTGATGATGGAGTTGGCAAAGAAATCGCTGCTCAGATTAAAACAAATCTTGCAAGCAACAAAACTTTCTATACCGATTCTAATGGACGTGATTTTATCACAAGGGTAGGTCACAACATGATCAGAAACGAATCCTCAGTTAGTATTTTTCACATGCATATGTTAGCAATGACTGTAACGCTTGTTTGCTCAGATCCGAAACTATCGAAAAGACTGGAACTTGGAAGTCAATCAACCAATTGCTGGAAATTATTACCCTGTATGTTTCATAAAATCTTCTATTACAGTAATGCACGTGATGAAACTGCATTGTTTGTAAGGTGGTCGCGTGATGGAATCTAATTTCTTCCTTCAGATCAATCTTGGGATTTACCTAAGAGATCAGAGTAAAGAGTTTTCTGTTTTAGTGGATCGGTCAGTCGGCGGATCCAGCATCGTTGATGGACAAGTGGAGCTAATGGTTCACAGGTCTGTTCTGTTATTCACAACCTCACACTGGTCAAGTTGACAAGCTCATTGATGCGTTATTATTCAATACTCAAATACCTAAAGCTCTATTGTTCCCATTGTAGGAGGTTAGTTGTGGATGATGCCAGGGGCGTCGGTGAGCCACTGAATGAAACAGTTTGCATTGATAATAAGTGCTCTGGACTAACAGTAAGAACATCCCAATTAGCCTCCAGATTTTATGTTAATGTGATACTGTTATAATTCCCACATCGGAGAGCCTAAGGAGTGAAGTGTGGTTAATAGGTTCAAGGGGCCTCCTTTCCAATGGGCTAGTCTTTTGGGATTGGACTTTCGCTTTAGCCTCCAGATTCCATGTTAATATGAGTCTCACATTGGGGAGCCTGACGAGTAAAGTGTAGTTTATATGTTCAAAGGGCTCTCCTTTTCAATAGGCTAGTTTTTTAGGATTGGACTTTCCTTTTGGATATTTTGTTCATAACAAATGTGCTTTCATTGAGAGCCTGACAAGTTTAAGAGGCTCTCCTTCTCAATAGGCTAGTTTTTTGAAATTAATCTTTCCAGATACATAACACTATAATGCACTCAATATGAAGAAGTGTTCAAGTTCAAGCTTTTGTACTATTTTTCAGGTGCTCGGTAAGTACTACATCAGAATTGATCCAGTGGGAGAGGGTGCTAGGTGGCGTCGCTCGTTTGGTCAGGAGATATACTCGCCGTTTCTTTTAGCCTTCACAGAACAGGTTATAGATTAGATGAGCACATTGAGCTCATCCTTTAAGATTTCTAGATAATCTGGATTTTTTGTTTGAATTTCCTTGTCTGGTTAATTTCTAAATAATTGATGAAACCTTTTTTCCACCTTGTAGAGTGGAGATAATTGGAAAAACTCTCACCAGACAACCTTTTCGGGGATCGATTCCTCGTACGAGCTACCAGATAATGTTGCAATATTAACACTTGAGGTGAATGCATGTTTTCCATGGAAACAGTTACTCATTTGTAAGATTTATGGTCACTGAAACTGTAATATTGCATATTGAATTCTGCAGGAGCTGGACGATGGACAAGTTCTCCTTCGGCTGGCTCACTTATACGAGGTAAGCATTTGAATTGTATATCTTAGCTCAAGTATTTAACGTATATTAAGTAGGATTGGAACGTTATTGAAATATTCTTCTCTTTTTTTGGTCAATGCAAGGTGGACGAGGACAAGGATCTTTCAGTGAAGGCAACTGTTGAACTGAAAAAGGTGTTCCCGGGTAAAAAGGTAAAAGAGCATCTGGCATACTTGCTTTTTTTAAACAAAGAATGCTTAAAATATAATTTAATCAAATTTTAAGAAAAGGGTTTAGCAAAAATGCATCCAGCCAAAAATACCTATGAACATTTAAAATTGAAGCAAAAATGCAGGCACGGTTAAATACTCCTATGGACCTTATTATAAAGCATCAACTAACAATTCTCACAAACTAAGAAAACCAGTTAAAGTCAATAAAGTTGTCCTATAATTTAAGTAACTTCCAATATTACTCCTACTAATTGCACTAAATTCTAATATTATATTAATTATTATTCTCACCTACTACCCTTATTAATTATGGGTATAGATGGAAAAAAATAATTAATGCTCTTTGGGAACAAACAAATGCCTTATAAAAAGGACCAAATACATTTGGTAATTGGTGCCTTATAATTAATAAGGACCAGCGGGAGTATAACATAATGCCGTTTATGTATGTATATGCAAAAAGAACGTGACCTCACTATAAAATGTAACAGCGTGAGATTATATTTAATGGTGCTAACATTTTTGCTCTTATTTTTAATATTCATGGTTATCTTTATACTTCCGAAAAGTATATAATGTTCGACATATTAGACTAAGGGTGTGTTTGGTTTGGGGGTGGGGGTGGGAAAAGAGGAGAAAAGTTATTTAGAGTGGGGCCCATAAGATTTTCCTCCCTTTTAAATTTTTTCCCTCCCTTCCCCTCCCCTCCCCCAAACCAAACCAGGCTAAAAGTTCAACGCACCTTTTTCCGGTATTTTTTGTGATTTTATTTATTAAATGCTTGAGCATCCGTTATATTGTGTTCAGATAAAGCATATAACAGAGACAAGTCTATCTGCAAACCAAGAAAGAGCAACAATGGAAAAGAAGAGACTAGCTTGGAAGGTAGAAGAAGGAGAAGAAGCACGTGAGGGAGGCCACGTGTCAAGAGGAGGAGCCGTAGATCCAGAGAAGCTAGTTGTTGAACTTGCTCCAATGGAAATACGAACCTTCGTCATCGGTTTTTAGCAACAGAAAGACCAACCGCCGCCAAATCAAACTAGTGGTTCTTCCAGCGAATAAAGTGTCTCCCCTTCCCCCCAACAATGTTATGCGATTACATGTACTATTAAATAATCGTAATTGAAATTTTAAGTTAAAGATTTTAATTAGGAGATTTACTCCTAATTGAATCTAACAATAGTCGAATATGATCCAATCAGATCACTATATAAGAAAATAAAGTCAAAAGGGGGTTTCCCCGATTATCTGGGATGTGAGCATGTGTAGTATTGCAATAATATACTCTCTCCTGTTCTTATTATAAGACACTAATTAAAAATTCACACAAATTGATAAAAATAGTTAAAGTCAACAAAAATTTAAGTAACTTATAATATTACCTCTACTAATTACATTAAACTCTAATATTATATTAATCATTATATTTTTACCCACTACCCTTATTAATTATAGGTAAACATAAAAAAAAATAATTAATACACTTTAGAAACAAGCAAGTGCCTTATAAAAAGGACCAAATATAATTATTAGTTGGTGTCTTATAATAATAACAAGTGGGAGTACAATAACATGAGTTTATAATAAATTTAAATAATGAAAGGAGAATCATGAAGTCTTGACTAGGTTTACTCGTGGCCTTGTGGCACATTCTTTTCTCGAATGGTACATGGGGTTTTGGGTTCAAGACTTGGTATTACTCCCTCCGGTTCCTTAATACTTATACGAACTACAAAGTCTCAAGAAGGAAGATATAATTATCAAAAAATTTCATAAGAAGTAAATAGCATAAAATGACAAGTTCTAATATAAGAAATAACAATAAATTGATGTTGCTTACACTGCTCATATGTTATTATCATGTTTTTCTTTGTTACATTCATCTTTTAAGACCTCCTTCTGATTTTCTCAAAATCATTCATTATTTGCATGTAACTATATACACATACAGAGTGTCACACTGAAGGGCTTCAAGTCATTTAAGTGTGGAGTGAAAGTAATATCAAAAATATCTTTTTTTTTTTTTTTTTACTGAAAACTGTGATCCATTAACTCAAAAGAGTTATCTTACAAAGAAAGCATCAACATAAAAGACTAACCTCCTCTTGATTTAGAGGTGGTGGATGGTGAAAGAGACAAAAGCTATCGAACAAGCCTATGAGAGTGTTTAGCTAAACAGTATGCTTCAGGGATGTGATCTCTAGGTACATGATGAAGGAGCACCTACCAATTCTTATGCATGAGAAGCCTAGCATCACCACGAATGGCATCTCCACAACCACTCCTATATAAACTAGAAGAAATACATACATGTACAAAATTACAGTGATTATGATTTTAATTACATACACAGTGCAGGGGCGGAGGCACACTTGTGCCAATGGGTGCAAGTGAACCCATAAAAAATTTTAAAAAAATATATTTTGTAAAGGAATTATAATACAATAGATGTGATTAGATTAAGTGGTTAGGCTTCGGTGTTCATTATCAATAGGACCACGGTTCGAACGACTCCCCCACTTTTTTTTTTTGCAATTTCATTTCCTTCAGACAGTGCACGACTCCGCCTTCAGACTTCAGAGTGCACGACTCCGCCCCTGCTTTGGCCCTTTCCTCCCCTTTACCCCCACCGGCCACCGCTCATCTCAACAGAGCACGACTCCCCTTTCCTCCCTTTACCCCCACCGCTCATCTCAACGGACTTGGCTTCCTTCAGACTTCAGAGCACGACTCTCCTTTCCTCCCCTTTTCAAGACCCTAGTTCTTGAAATCCCACGGTTCCCACTTCCCAGTCGGCGCAGATTGAAGAACCCGATTGGAGAGCAAGTTTGAAGTTCCTTGCCGGTGGGAGCTTTGACCCGATTTAGGATTCAAATTGCTGCTCTCGACTTCGAGTCTTCGACCACGCACGAATCGACTGGGCTTTTCAAGGTTCGTTTTCTGGTTGGCTTTTCAGAACGTGCGAGATTTTTGGTCGCCTGATTCTGGTTTCGTTTTCATCGGCCTGATTCTGGTTTCATTTTCTGGTTCGCTTTTCAGATCTTGGTTCGGCGAGGTTCTGGAGTTCCGGCCATCTGGGTAATTGAGTAATCAGGCACGTTTCCTTTTCAGAGCAAGGCTATGATTTCTTGATTCAGATTTCTGATTTTATTTTCAAGGAATTTAGCTTACTAAAGAACATTATCTGTCCATGCTCTGATTTTAGTCTTTGGTTCTTGATTTCTTTAGTGCTAGAATTTCGATTTGAACTCATGAGAGACACAAGATATGCAGAAGGATATTGACAAAATAGACTTACTTTTCTCATCACCTATAAAAATGTAGAGACTCATTTTCTAATGCTTCTCTTTATAAAGAGATGGCTCGGGCATATGAAGGAGAGAATTCTAGCTTTTCCCTATAATGATCATAAGTAGTTCTTATTTAATCATAAGCATTCATATAAATATGGCAATTCTGTTCTTAGTTATTATTGCCCCTTTTCCCATATTTTATTGATTTCATCTATTCATCATTCTGTTTGGTGAACAAAATTCTGTTTGGCGAACAAAGACAAATTGAAATAACTCCATTTGTGTATTTTATTTCAGAGGAATATGCTTAAATCCATAAAAAAAAATGAAATTAGTAATTTTATTGGATATTGGACAATATGTGGTGCTCATGGAGTACCTAAGAATTTAATCTATTAATCATTCTGTTTGAGTTTTCTAAAATTTTATGGAGTTGGGAGTAACTAATTGGTGGTGAGTTTGAAAATTACTCTTCTGGATACTTATGTTTCCAATTTGAGCTTTATGCTTCGCTCCCCCTCTCTGCTTTTCAGTTACATTTTGTTCTTTTGCAGCTTCTCAATTTGCTTCAACAGAACTGGCCATCAACATTTCTCAATTTTGTATCATAATCGTTGAGTGTCCTCATATCTCTGATTTGATTTAATTTTAATCATGTTAGGTTTTTTCTTTTCATTTTAAGGGGAGATTTTTAAGTTGTGGACGACAACTACATCTATAATAAAATGTAGGTGTGTTTGCATTTTTATCGTACTAGAGAAATTTGTGCTTATGATTCCATGTATATATATCATAAACTGTTGGATTTTGTCATTTAGAAGTTACTTGGATACGAAACAGATGTATCATTAGATAGCCACACAGACTATAGTACACATTCTCTGCCCTGAAACAGTATTGTAGGACTAGGAGGATAGATTTTTGTGAACCTTCATGCTGGTGTCTTCTTTTATAGAATATTCTGAGTTTTTATTGTTAGAAGAATATCTCTGTTTGCTATAAGGTGTTTGATGAATTGTGTGAAAGAAGAATGAGGCTTGAGAGTTGTGTATAGCTAAGGCATGGGGAGGGAAGTTTATTTAAACATGTTCCCTAATCTTGTCAAACTTTTTTTCTTCCAGAAAATGTCAATGATACAATCTTATTTCAAACGTCTAAAACCCACAAATACAGAACCCGAAACTCAAAGTGAGCAACTTTCAAACAGTATTTCAATTCCAATAGTCCAAGAATCCTCTCAACCACCACCAACATCTCAATTTCAATTACCACCTCAAGCAAAAGTTAATATAGAAAATCTTGAAGCGGATCCGGGAAAAAGACCTTCAATTTATTCAATGACATCAAATCCTATAGAAAGAGAGGATATTCGTAGAGCTTATTTGTTCAAGGGGCCAACTCAACCAATTCTTAAACCATTCCCTCAAACGGATGTGTATGGAAAAATGCGTAGATTCAATCCTAAGTGGTATGAAGAATTTGGTTCCTGGATGGAGTATAGTGTATCAAAAGATGCATGTTTTTGCTTGTATTGTTATCTATTTGATATGGAGGTTGGAGGTAGTGGTTCGACGCAGAAGCATTTGTCGGTGTGGGGTTCAAAAGTTGGCATAAGAAGGATAGAATCAAAGTTCATGTTGGAGATCATAAGAGTGTCCACAATAGATGTTATCAATCTTGTCAAAATTTGATGAAGCAAAATCAACATATTGATATTGCTCTTTCAAATATTTCTGAACAACAAAAAATTGATTATCGTATTAGGCTGAAAACTTCTTTAGATTGTATTAGATTCCTACTACGCAATGTCAGTCTTTTCGGGGACATGATGAATCTACAAGTTCAAATCATCAAGGTTTATTCCTTGAAATTATAAAGTTTTATTCTAAGCCAAATAAAGAGATGAGTGATGTGGTCTTGGAAAATGCCCCCGATAATAACAAATTGACTTCACCAATGATTCAGAAAGATCTTGCCCAAGCTTGTGCTGATTTGACTGTTAAAGCAATAATTAGTGAGCTTGATGATGATTACTTTTCCTTGCTAGTTGATGAAGCTCGTGATGTTGCAATTAAAGAACAAATGGTGGTTGTACTTCGGTATGTAAACAAAAAAGGGTCCATTGTTGAACGTTTCATTGGCATAATTCATGTTTCGATATCGATCGCACAATCACTAAAAGCAGCGATTGATTGCCTATTTTCTAAACTTGGTTTAAGTTTGTCTAAATGTCGCGGGCAAGGCTATGATGGTGCTAGTAATATGCGAGGTGAATTCAAAGGGCTTAAGAGTTTGATTTTGGCAGACAACTCATCCGCATTCTACGTTCATTGTTTTGCTCATCAGTTACAATTGGCACTTATGAAGGTTGCAAAACAGCATACGAAGATTCAAGAATTTTTCGACATGCTTCAAAAGATGACTACCGTTGTGGGGGGTTCATGCAAGCGGAAGGAAATCCTTCAAATGAATCAGTATGAGCTAATAGTTGAAAGAATTGCTAGTGGTGAAATACCAACTGGAAAATGTTTAAATCAAGAGACAACCTTAAAGCGACCTGGAGACACTCGTTGGGGTTCCCATTTTAGTACAATTACAAGTGTTATCTCATTATTTTCTTCAATAATTTCCTTGATGAAAGTTATTCAAGCCGAGCCGAAAAATGATGCTACAAGAACCGATGCAGGTTGCATTTTGTATGCCATGGAGGATTTAGAATTTGCATTCTTGTTGCATCTTATGAAATTGATCTTGGGGATTTCTTATGAGTTGTCACAAGCACTACAAAGAAAAGATCAAGACCTTTTAAATGCAATTGGTTTAGTGAAGGTAGCCAAGTCTCGTTTACAAGAGGTGAGGGATAATGGTTTTGATAAATTGCTTCAAGAAACAAACATATTTGCCAATAAATATGATATTGACATTCCAAATATGAATGATGTTTATTGTCCTAAAGGGAGATCGAGACGGAGATTGGAATCATTCACATTCCTCCACTACTTTAAGGTGGAGTTATTTAATACTGATGATAGATACTCAGGTTCAAGAGTTGAATGATCGATTTGATAATGTCAATATCAAGTTGCTTGAGTGTTTGAGTTGTCTTGATCCTCGGGATTCATTTGCTAATTTTAACAATGAAAAGTTGATTGAGTTTGCTCGATTCTATCCTTCCGAGTTTGATGAACTTGCAGATATTCTTTTTCTGTCTTCAAGTCTCGATAATTTTATTGTTGATGTCAGGGCTGATTCTGATTTTGTCAAATTGCAAACAATTTCTGACCTTGCTTTGAAGATGGTTGAGAAGAGAAAGGATATTGTTTATCCACTAGTCTATTTGTTGATAAAGTTGGCACTCGTTCTACCGGTAGCAACTGCTAGTGTTGAGCGGGTTTTTTCTGCAATGACTTTTGTTAAGAATAAGTTGCGCAATCGGATAAGTGATGATTAGTTTAACTCATGCATGTTAACTTTTGTTGAACGTGATATATTTGATATGATTGACGATGATGATATAATGCAATATTTTCAAGGAATGAAGAATCGAAGAATGATTTTGTAATCCTTATGATGTAAAGGTTAGTTGACTATTGATTATTATTTTTCTATGTTAATGCTTTTGTGTTCTCATTGTTTTCCTTCCTCCTTTATGTAGGTGTTTGGTGTTCAACCTATTGAAAGTGTCGTGCTCTCTAGTAGATAGCCTTTTTTGAGGCATGCTCAACTTGTAGTGCCGGTTTGTAACTATCCTTCTCTTATTCCTTTGCCGGTTAATGCATTTGCTGAACTTGTGATTTTTGTTTATGATGAATGAAGCCAGCATTTTGGTTTGCTTGCCCACCTTCTAGTTATGATAATTCTTTATTATTTGATTTCTTATAGGTTGCAACATGTTCTTTTTAATTTTGTCAAACTTTTTTCCTTTCAGAAAATATTAACGATACAATCTTAAAGCATTTAAAACTTTCCTTTAAAAAAAAAAATTTCGGGGGCGCTGCCCCCGAACCCCTACACTAATTGTGCACCCATAAACTCTGATTCCTGGCTCCGCCACTGCATACACATATGTACAGTTGGCAAGAAAATTAGATATATAAATATTATAAATGCGCACAACAACATGAACATTACCCATGTAAAATGTAGTAAGTTTATACATGGTATATAATATTTTCATTTTAAAGTTATAATCTCTCTTGAGTACGTTGTAGCCATTTTTCAAAATGTTTAATTCTTGCTTCAGAATTTTAATAAAGTACTAATTTTTTTATATATATTACTTTGCTTTTCATTGGTGAAAATAATTAGATAAGAGTATTACAAGTAAGAATATTTAAGAGTACTTTAATAATTAGATTTCATTGAGCAATTTCATCAAAAAAAGATTTCATTGAACAATTTTCAGAACAAAAGGCGGGAGGCATTTTTTGTTTTTGAATAATACTGAAAGACCTCAAATCACGTGAGTGTTACATACGAAAGACAAACAAAAGGCGGCAATGCCAAGCAAAAGCTTATACTTTACCATATTCTAATATCCAGACCACACCAACTGGCTTCTTGTGGCTCGTGTTCTATTTCTTTCACACTTACAATTTACAATTTGATATATATAGGATAAGATATTGTCCTTACCAATTTTGGTTACTACTCCCTCTGTCCCTAATTATAGGAGCAAATTTTGGAGTTGGTTTTGGTCCTAATTATAAGAGCAAGTTTTAACTTTTGTCAATTTTTTCCTATAATACCCCTATTTATACTTATTATTAGGAGCATTATATATATATGTGTTTACATATATATATGTATATTTGTGTTTATGTGTGTCAATATATATATGTGTGAACACACACACATATATAAACATATATGTGTGTGAACACACACACACATGACACATATAAACATATATATATATATATATATATATCTGTGTGTGTGTGTCTCTGTATGTATGTGTGTGTAGATATATGAGTATGTATCTCTATGTATGTAGATAGATCTATATGTATACACATATGTATGTATACACATGGCTATATAAAAAGCAACTAATATACATATATAAACTAATATGTCATGGATATCTAACGTAAGACAAATTAGAAACACTTATAATTAGGGCAACTTGTGTCATTTTAAATTTATATAAGGACATTTTAGGAAAATGAGTAAAATTAACTAATTTAATTCCTCTCCTTAATTCTCCCAAAATCGGTTAAATTGCTCCTATAATTAGGGACGGTATTTTTTTCATCATTAGATCAGAATCTCATCTACCTTTATCATTTCTATCTCCTATTGAAAAAATGATAGTAACTAAAATGGGTAGTTACACTATCTTATCCCTATATATATATATAATATTTGTTACCCGTTTGTCATGTTTAGTGTGATAGCTTGAAGTTAACCGTTGGTCAAAACAAAAATGAAATTGAGGAAGAGAAGTTTAGAAAGAAAAAAGGCGGGCGAGAGGTTTCGTATTTCGAGCGACAACCATGAAAAATCGCTACATGAATTCGACTTCTGAACAGCCCCCTCCTTCCTCCTCCAAATGCGCGCTAAATAAACAATCTCTATTTTAACAAAATGACAAGCTCGTGCTCTTTCTTTAGCAGATAGAGAGCGATTCCTTCCCCTCCTAAGCACCAGGATCAACACGAAGAGGATTTTGATTATTCGCCATCTTAAATTCTGGACAATGCAAATTGATTGTCTTGATGATTCACCCTTGTTCCGCCAACAGGTTCTGTTTTCTTCGATTTCTTGTCAATTTTGGTGTGGTTAGTTCTCAGAGTTCTATCTAATTCATCTTAAAATTGTTGCCATCATCGCAATGACGCTCTGATTCTAAAATCGAATGATTGAATATAATTATCGAGTAATATTCATAGCTTAATGGACGTCAATCTCTTCGGCTTTTTGTTCCTTTTGTATCTCGCATCGTTATGATCGAGAAATGCTGCTTTTTATGGAGTCTGTGCATCTCGTCCATCAATGTAAAAATGCTCGGGCGTGACTTTTATGGTTTTGCTGAACACTGGTGGGAGCATTGATGAATGGCTATGGATGCAGATCCAAAACTTGGAAGAAAGTGCTGACTTATTAAGATCCAGATGCTGGAAATTCTACAAAGGATGTCGAAAGTACACGTGAGTTTTGCTCATGCCCATGGAATTGTTAAATAAACTTGCTCTGTTACCATTGGATCGATTTTGATGTGGGAATGATGAATTGTGCAAAACTATTTTATTATAAACTGTTGGAAGAGAGTGAAAGTCAGAAGCATGTGAAGTATATATGATCTAATCTAGACTTTCAATATCCTCCTAAGTTAAAAGAAATTCAGAAAATTGAAAAAAGAGTAAAGAACAACAACAAGAAGAAAGCCACTAGGGCAAGAGGTTGAAACTGAGAGTACTTATTTATTTCTGCTCAAAGGAGATACATATTCTCTATTACTCTAGGCCCTTAACTCCCTCTCCCAGCCACTTAACAGTTAGTCAAAGAAGTGAAAAATGACAGTGACGACCAAATTGAACAAGTGAAGTAATTAAAGTTCTAGAAAACCAGCATCCTGAACAATAATGAATCAACCGGTAGTGTTTGTATTTCGTTTAAGACATGGCCTTATATCCATAGAGTATTGAATAAGTGAGGGAAGCAACTGCTACCTATTGACCAATTATAAAATTAGTGACAAACGTGGTTACTTCATTTTGAAGCAGCTCAATGAATTATAGTTATTGAATGGTCGTTATATTAATATGGATTTATATGCATCTTCCTTGATAATGTTAAGAGTCGGGCCATGACTTAAATTTGCAAGCGAGGAAGGCCTTTTATGCAGGCTGCTTTGGAAACGTGAAATCAAATGGAAATTTTGTCATGTTCCTCAAGTTTTTGAAATTCTTATTTCTTATTTATTTTAAATCTTATTTTAGGGAGGGGCTTGGAGGGGAATATGATGGGGACATCGCATTTGCAAATGCTCTTGAAGCATTTGGAGGAGGGCCTAATGATCCCTTTTTGATGTTGTGGGAGGTAAGCTTTATTAGTCTCCTTCCTCCATCTGCATTTTCTCGAGGTAATAATTGGATATATGCTTTGTTAGTAGTTAACCCTTAACCCATGGTTATATAATTTCCCTTAACTGACATGAATTAGTGGTTGAACATAATAAGAATTGGTGCATGTTGGTGCTGTTAAAAATTTTCCCAACTTAATTAGGAAACATGGTCCAAGTTTCTTAACTGAATCTAAATCAAAGCATGCCATAGAATGCTTGCCTTTTTTTAAGGTTTTTTAGAAGATTTTTTTTTTCCTGTTCCAATAAATTATAGTTCTTTTTTTTTCCTTTGCGGTTATTCATTTTGATATATCATTCTTAGGATCTATAATGACAAAATTCACTATTGCCTTGAGAGAAATCAGTACATACAAGGAATTGCTTCGGTCACAGGTAACGGTTTGCTAATGTTGTCAGTGTCGTTTGTTCATTATTCTATCTTTTCCAGAAATTGCTGTAACTTGATTTTCTTTATCTACTGCTTCTTTTAGTATATTCCCTTCTGTATACCTTCAGCTATACAGGTTAGAACATGTTCCTGCAGTTATTCTTGGTTGAAGAACATAACCTTATATTTTATCATACTAAAGTGTATTTGTAATTAGCTTGTAAACGGGCTATAGCATTTATAGAGCAAGTAGTGTCTTTTCCTGCTCCAGTCATGGCGCAGTTTTGTTCGTAGCTTGTACCTAGTAGTTTGACCAACCATTATAAGAAAGCACACATAATAAAATTTTTGGATGTTCAGTTCTAGAGTCGTTAATTACTTTTAAATTTTACTGTTACATGTATATTTTATGAATTCCAACTTCAAGATTACCAGCTGCGCTGATTACTTATATCCTGATGGAAACCTCTGTCTATCACTTAGTATAAAGCAAAACAACCTGAAGAACAGGATGAAGTTGAAGAAATACAGTGGGAGACGGACAGGAAACTTTTTATTAAAAAAAATGGACATGGTCCTCTGCTTTCGAGAAGCTAGCGCCTGATTAATTTTGTGGTCGCCTTCTCCAATAGTTCTACACCTCAAATTCCATTCTCGTCGACCTACGACTTTATGTTTTCACCCACTCTTCATGTAGCCCGTGCTGAGATTAGTCAAGTTAGAGACACCTCATCCAGGGGCATAACATCAAAATTCACACTTTTCTCCTTTCATCTATTTTCTTTTCTTTATTTTTTCATGCTATAAACACGTCATCCAGGCCCAACACATCCTTGTGTGTTTACCGGTTTCTGAAGGTGATTGATCCACATTCAATATCTGTTTTCATTTATATGTCACATCACTCAACGAGCATAAAATAATTTGTTAGTTAATGGTGGGTGATGATCAAATTAGAAGCACCGCTGTATATTCTCCATTTCCTCTTCTTCTCCACTCAGATTGATTATTTTTTCTTATTGATATTGTCATTCTGACTCCATCCATTGTGTATTCTTAGGTAGAGCACATGCTGAATGACCGATTACTACACTTTCTCAATGTTGAAATCCTTGATGCCAAGGTAAATTTGAATAATATAAATCTTTGCATATTCATATGTAATATTTCTGTTTACAAGTCCTTGCGATATAAAGGCATCATATCCTGTGAGCTTGACTGTAGTATTTTCCCTGCCAAACCTATAAATATATAGATATGACGCTGATGCTGCTCTGCCTTTCTTAATCTGTTTATGCGCAGCTCTTCTATCGAAACAAGACTTAAATCTTTGTCAACGTTTGTGAATTTTTATATTAAGGCGGTTGTACACATATACATACAACATGTGTCAGAAATAAGTTTTCATAAGTGTATGTGTTTGAGCTAAATCAGCTAATATTACCGTAGGGAATAAATATGACAACAAGACTACTCTAAAAACTCTGATGAAAAAAAAGTCGTCGTAAGACTACACATTAATATCGTGGATAGTTGAAGTTGTTGCTGATGAGATTAGTTAAAAAGCAACAATCTCTTTAAAAGAGCTATGCTCTCGAAATCGTTTTTCTTCATATATATACTTAAAAATATTCATATACATTTTGTTATATGATTATATCTTTTCCCATTTAATGCTTCAAGTGATGCCTACAGGAATCTCGTAAACGTTTTGACAAAGTCTCCATTCAGTATGAACAGGTGCTTCCCAATTGCTTTTGAAGGTTGGACAGTATTATAAAATATGCATCCATGGTTTTTATTCCTTGACAATGATATCAGGAGTATATTTTCAATTAATTCCTTTTTTATCAATCTGTTGTGTCAATTTATGTATCAAGAGTTCAATATGTGTCATTTACTGGATTTGTATGGGGCACGAACGGAATTATATGGATCAAAGAATGACCCGCATAGGCTGCGTCATTTTGATTTTCATTTCAACCACTCCAAGTCAGTAGTTTAATTTTGTTTATTAATGCTCCTAGTTCAATTCTTGAGAAAGGGGGAAGTTACTTCACTTTTAGTGGATATATTTAAAGTGTAAGGTGATGAAAAGAATATTTTAGTAGTCTTGTTGAAGTTTCAGGATCTTCCAGTATGCCAGACCTCCCTGGAATCAGTTTAATCTTCATATTATTGAAGTATTTGTATTAAAAATGCAATTACAAAAGACACTGCTATTGTAAGCACAAGCAATTCTTGTCTCCTGAGTCCTGATCATAATAGCGATGCACTGGGTTTTGTGGTACAGGCACGTGATAAGTTTATGTCTTTGAGGAAAAGCGCCAAGTTGGACACTGTCGCTGCCGTAGAAGAGGTATGCAGGAGTTTATTTTATGACATTGCTTTGTAATATTTTGTCTATAGATAACACTATTTCTTGTCATGGATTGCCATGATACTTTAAATCTAATTGGTAGAGAGAGATTCCAGGAAATGCACAATGCAAGGAACACATTTGAGGAAGCCCGTTTCAACCTGGTAATATTAGTTTCAGAAGATACCTAAGTAAGATTATAATATATATTTGTTCAGGTCTTAACAACATTGCATAACTCCTTATCCAGGTTAGTGCTCTCAACCATGTTGAGGCCAAGAAGAGATTTGAGTTTTTGGAGGCTGTTCCTGGAATTATGGATGCTCATCTTCGATATTTTCAACAGGTATATGACTCAGTCATATGCACGGTTTATTTTTATTGATAGTTGCACATTGCAGCCTCTGAAAATTCTCTCTTGCAGGGATATCAACTATTCCAGCAGATGGAACCTTTCATCAGCGAGGTTTGCTCTAGTTCTTTGCTTTTCACTTGACTTCTGATGGTGCATGTAGTTTTTTTCCTTGGGCTAGTAGATGCAGGTTTCTTTCAATTTTCCTAAAAATCTGTAAGCCTAGGGAGTCAAGCAGCCAAAAACCCTTTGATCTAGTGGCTCTAGATGTGCCTTTTATATCACCAAGTTTCGGGTTCGATTCCCACACTGTTCCGGCATTGTTCCTGCGTCCAATTTTTTATTTTTTATTTTAAAAAAAGAGCTAACACAGACAGCGGTTGAATGTAATTATCTGACAATTTGATTTAGAATGAAATGTTAGGAAACGTTAGCAATGACACCTGAAGAAAATGTTAGTTGTAAATTTTGTTAAATGTCAGTGATATATATTGACTGATCGAATGATTTCCTACTGTGTCCAAGTTTCCTTTTAATTCAATTGCGCTCGCTCTCGCGCGCCATGGGCGCGGAAATGATTTTCCTTCAAATTCAGTTGCTAACATTACAATCTAGTCCTTCTTGAGATGCATGATATTGTTTAAGAGATTGACATTGCCGGCAATCATTTTTAGATATGTATGCTCTTTTTGCCAGCTTAATGCTCAGGAACACTTCTATATATATTTAATTCTGCTAGGTTGCAGGTTCTGAGTATTGCACAACAGTCGAGAGAAAATTATAATACGGAGCAGATTTCCCTTCTTGAAAGAATTCAAGAGTACAAAAACAAATTCATCAAGATAGCAAGCACAGCTCGAATGGCCCTTCTCCTAATAGAGACATGCAGGCCTTTTCTAGGATACCGAATGATGTGGCCGATGCTGTAATGGAATCTGCTGCAAATGGAACGGTATTTTCTTATTTGATTTTTCCCTCTTTCTACGTGAATGAGCATTCAGCATTACGAGTCCTTTATTTAAACGTATCTTTTTCAAAATATGCATACAATGTACTTTCTTATTTGATTTTTCCTCTTTCTACGTGAATGTGCATTCATCATTATGAGTCCTTTATTTAAACGTATCTTTTTCAAAATATGCACACAATTTTAGGTTCAAATTCTTCGACAAGGATATCTGTCAAAGCGGTCTTCCAATCTGAGAGGGGCATGGAAGAAAAGGTATTTTGTTCTTGATAGTCGAGGAATGTTATACTACCATCGCAAACCAGGGAACTGGTTGCAATCGCACGTAAGTTGCCAACTAAATTGTTTAAAAGGCAATACTCTGCCTGTTAATGCTCAAGTTGTCAGTTTCTTCATTTAACAAATGTTGATCGTACCATTTCAGGGCGGCGGCCAACCATCTGCAGCAAAGAATAATTCCGCTGAACCTAGTCCTGGGCTTTTGAGTCGCTTTGCCCATCACCATGCTGTTGTCGATGAAAAAACTGCCGCACGTCGTGCAGTGAACTTGCTGACATCAACCATCAAGCTTGATGCTGAGCAGAACGATTTAAGATTTTGCTTCAGAATTATTTCACCAACAAAAGCCTTCACACTGCAGGTTCGTATTCGAAAATTATTTCAACTCTTAATTTGAATTTTATTACTTACTCCTAACGATACCAACGTAGAGCATTGCAGGCAGAAAATTCGGCGGACCAAATGGACTGGGTTGAAAAGATAATAGGAGTAATTGCCTCCTTGTTGAGTGCCCAAACAATAGAAAAGGTACAATAAATTTTTCTTGGAAGTGTATTCTTACGGACCGGAATTAATCGTGATTAGTGATGGTGATTATTATCAAACCAATGATATGGCAGCCTCCCTCAGCTGACTCTGAATCCAATGATGGTAACCCTGGGAATACGTTGGAAAATCCTCCAGTTGATGATCAGGTAGTTGCTAAAGCACGTGCATCTTGAGAACTTCATCTAAAATACTTACTTTGCTCTGGCTAAAAGTTTGCAATCGCATCAACAGGCTGTAAAAAGTGAAAAGCCAATTGATATTCTCAGAAAGGTGTGCGGGAATGACAAGTGCGCTGATTGTGGTCAACCTGATCCGGACTGGGCATCCTTAAACCTCGGCATTCTTATATGCATTGAATGTTCTGGTGTGCATCGTAATCTTGGTGTACATATATCTAAAGTAAGTTTGTTGAGGTTTCGCATCTAAGCTTATTCTGAATGAAAGCTAGATATAGGGCATAAGAGCCTTATACTTGTTGCCTGAAAGCTTTCACTATGTCTAGCTGTAACATAACTGCTTGTCATGGAAAATCTTGTTTGTTTAACTTTTGCTTTATACTTAAATGGTTAAAGATAATGGCAGTCGTTTACTTTGTTAGATGGCTAATACTGTTATCGTACAGAACTAAAATTCATGCAATATTTTTTGCAGGTAAGATCGTTGACACTGGATGTGAAAGTCTGGAACGCTTCTGTTTTGGGCTTGTTTCAGTCTCTGGGTAATCTCTTTGCGAACTCTGTTTGGGAAGAGCTGTTGCATTCACCAAGTAATGCAGCTGATATGCCTCTTTGGTAAGTGTAGCCAAAATTTATTTATTTATTTGTGGCCAATGATAGCATTAAATGTTTGAACTTAGGCTAATATAAGCGTTCCTGCGATGTAGTTCATTTAAGGTCAGAAATAAATTATTTCATGCAAAGAAACCAGAACCCGATGATCCTATTTGTTTGAAGGAGAGGTTCATTCACGCAAAGGTAATTTTAACTTTCTACTTCCTATGGCCTGATCGCATTATTTCGCACTTGAATATTAAGGGAGTTAATCTAGTCTTCGGAAGTCATCGATTAAATATATTTTACACCTTAGAAAAACAGCAAACCCACTTTTACTTTAGCTAGCAAGTTTGGCATGCTTAAAGACTCCCCAAGGAGATTTACCAGGAAGTTAGCGCTCCCTTTATATTGATTCTCGCGTCCCATACGTTTCTTAGGCAGCCTATTTTGTGACGCAAAATGTCCTGCTTACGAGGTTAGAGTTCATTGGTGAAACCAATTACTTTTGTAATTGAATAATCTGAATATTATTAATCCTTCAGAATAAAAGAGAGTACAATGAGGTTTTTATATAGACAAACTAATAAGCTAACCGTAATCCCTAATTATGTGGATCTAATCGTAAACCCTAATTATATGGATCTAACCGTAATCCCTAATATATTTCATTATTTCCTAACACTTCCTCGCTTGCACGTGTAGCAACTGATCTTCAAGAAAATAATCCATAGCCTAGAACTCAAAAAGGTAATAATCCACCAACTAGGAGTTTGAATAGCAAAGAGAAAACCAAATCGAGTAGAAGCTATAATAATGAACGGTCTCTCAAGGGACCAAACAATAGTCCAAATATCTCACCGAGACAAACACCAAACAGCCTCACTTGAAACGATACAATACTCCAAACGTTTCACCGAGACAACACCAAACGGCCTCATCCGAGACCAAACAATACTCCAAACGGCCCCATCAGAACCAAACAATATTCCAAATGTCTCACTAGAGACAACACCAAACGGCCTCACCCGAGACCAAACAATACTCCAAACGTCTCATTAGAGAGAAACACCAAACAGCCTCACCTGAGACCAAATAATATTCCAAACGTCTCACTAGAGACAAATACCAAACGGCCTAACTGTGGAGCGAAGACCTCAACTTTTTGTTCGGGTGGCTCGCTAGCCGAATAAGACACGGCTCTCTGGTCCTAGGGAAACTTTTAAGGAGAAATTGAGAACGGATTTGAGAATCGAATGAAGATAATAAAGATTGAAAGGAACATGAGCTGAGACTGGCCACTGTTACTGTTCATGCTCCAGTTACGCAACAGTAAAACAGTGGCCACCGGAAAACTCAAATTGACCAAGAACAAACCTAAGGCTCTGATACCATGTAATTGAATAATTTGAATATTATTAATCGTTCTAAATAAAAGAGAGTACAAGCAAGTCTTTATATAGACAAACTAATAAGCTAACTGTAATCCCTAATTATATGGATCTAACCGTAATCCCTAATATATTTCATTATTTCCTAACAACTTTTAAGAGCATGTGGTCTCGTTCTTTTTTAAAGAAAATACAATTTACCCCTAACCTAGCCCTCCCCATAGGAAAGGGAGACACACCTATCACATTGCCTACCTTGAGGCTAGAACCCACAACCTTCCATTTAATGCATAATTTGAAACTAAGTGTGATTTGCCACTGAGCCACATTTTGGTCATGTTTATCTCTGTTTATTGTGCACATTTTGACGAGCCTGAACTTCAATTTAATGACAGTTTGTTTCCGAATTTTTTTAAAATAATAGGTCGCAGATAATGATTTGGGACAGATGCAAATATGGAAATTTCAATTGCTAATTATGAGAATGCATAATTTGAAACTAAAATCTTCATATTTATTGATATTTTCAATTTATCTTTTGACAAAACTTTTTGGGACCTAGTTGTCATCCTCCCTTTTGACAAACATGTTCTATGACTTTAAATTATGCATCCCTCTCATCTATTATGAAAATCTGTACAAATTGATTTGAAATCAAAACATTACAACAATATCTTCAAAATATCTATTTCTTTCATTAAAATGCAACTTCTCAGGAAATATATCTCTAAAAGACTAAAACTTATATTTTAACTTTATTTATTCTTTTATTAAAATTCATATTTTTTTAAGAAAGAAAGTGATCATCTTATATTGGCCAAATACATATGTAATGTCTGTTCTAAGGCACCACATTGAATAAGGCACCACATTGAATATTTATTATGATTTTTTCCTTTTACCTCTATTCAATATTGATGTAGGGAAATATAAAACTGTTTTTAAGGATGTATTTAATATAAGTAAAGTAAGAAATTTCTTTAATTTTTAGTTAGGGTAAAGAGTCCTAAGGTTTCCTTGGTTCAAATGATTGTGGGCTTCTAGCTGCTTTCTCTCTCTCCTCCCTCCAGTGAAACAAGTAGTAATAAACTAATTGTAGGAATATTATGCATTTATTATGGATTATTTAGAGTAGTTATTATCTTATTATTATATTAGATATAGATATATTATATCATATTTTAGGATTAGATATAGATATATTATATCTTAGGATATTTCCTATTATATCTCAATCAATTTGATTGATTTTGATTAGATTTATGAGATTCTAGGGTTAGCTCTAGGTTTGTCTATATAAAGGCCTATATGTACTCTTTATGATTTAGAGATTAAGAAATATATTTCTCTCTCAAAGTCCACATGGTATCAAAGCTAGGTTAAAAATATTCAACCCTAGTAATGTAGAGCACAGTTCTTCATCAACGACCCATCTCCTCTTCGACGTTGTCATCGTCGTCGAGCCTTTCATTGTCGTTGGTGGTAGTTTCTTTGTCATCGTGCCTCTCAACTCGTCCGACAACTAGTCCCGTTGTCCTAAACTCAGCATTTTTCCCGCCGTGCGTATTGTTCATACAAAGAGTGAGGTTGCGTTGAACCTTTGGTCGAGGTCCTCTTTTTGCAACACGCGCCACCCAACGAGGCTCTCCACCCTCCGATCAACCCATCCCTGGCGGTCCAATCTCATTCTGACGGCGCGTGGACGGCGTGTGGCATACACACGCGATGCTGATAGCCGGCTCTTCCCGGCGCATGAGAGCACATGAACCTCTTTTTTCCTACGGATACCGACACCGTTCGATTCATCTTGCTGAACCCGGCTCGTTCTAGGTGGTCTCATGGTGTGGGTCTCTCTGTTTGGCACTGTGATCACGATTCTCAGCCTCTTAACCTTTCTTTTGTCGAGAGATATCGACTGGTTTATCACCGGGCTCCATTTATCTATTGAGCTTCATTTGATGATTGGGTGTGCTAAGGAAGTTGAGAGTTGTACAAGTAAGTTGGACATGATTCACATCCATGATCCAACTTGTCCAATTTGAAGGGGAGTGTGAGAATATTATGTATTTATTATGAATTATTTAGAGTAGTTATTATCTTATTATTATATTAGATATAGATATATTATATCATATCTTAGTATTAGATATAGTTATATTATATCTTAGGATATTTCTTATTATATCTCAATCAGTTTGATTGATTTTGATTAGATTTATGGGATTCTAGGATTAGCTCTAGGTTTGCGTATATAAAGGCCTATATATATACTCTTTCTGATTTAAAGATTAAGAAATATATTTCTCTCTGAAAGTCCACACTAATAATCATATTTTCAATGTTACTTTCAGTAGTTGGTAGAAATCTTATACTTCAAGTGTTACTTGACAGGAGTTTATGTATGGGAGGTAGAACTTGATGCTTTCTATTATTGCAGTATTTGGAGAAGGTCTTTGTTAACCGGAAGAAGAAAACCGAACGTATTAAATCACTGCCTCACCATGTTTGGGAAAGCATCTGTGCGAACGACAAGAGAGCAGTGTACCGACAAATTGTCAAGTCAGATGTGGATCTCAATGCTATCTGTGATCAAATATCATATGGTGGGGCTTCTTGTCTCTTAACTCCATTAGCTGGAACAGTTAATTCTGAGGTGCCTTCTTCAAGTAATATAGACTCGTCATCAAAAAAGAAAATCAGCCGACAGAGTTGCGACCCAAAAACAGAAAATCAGCGGGTAGAGGATAAAAAGATTGTTCTAGTTCTAGTGTGCTACATCAAGCATGTCTAACTGCCGATTCAACCATGGTGGAGCTCCTTCTCCAGTATGGTGCAGATATAAATGCTCCAGATTCAAGAGGTCAGACACCACTGCATTGTTGTATAACCAATGGCAAGAGCGCAACTGCAAAATTGCTTGTAGCAAGGTAATAAATGTATTATCTCATTATCTAGCACCCTACCTATTAAGATCCAGCTGTCTGGCCTCTTCTTGGTTCCTTATATTTTCAAATATTTGTTTATTAGAACATAAGGTGGTAGATATTCTTTTACCTTTGTTCCTCCATCAGCTTACTTGTGTAAGATGCCTCCCTCAATGCCATGGTAAGATCCTTGGGAAAAAACAGCCTGAGCCCTGTGGTAATAACGTGTCCATGTTACTCCATCCGGTCTTTAATATAAGGCATATTTACCTAATTTGATTAGATTTAGAAAGTTAGTTAAATTAGTTATATAACATGTATTTTCTAAAACATCTTAATCATCTTCCTTAATTCTCTCATTTCATCTCCTTCTTGATTATTGTTAACGGAACATCAATAAGAGTAAATTAGGGGAAAAAATGACAAATATAAAAATATGTCTTATATTTAAAACCATAATCAACTCTCCAAATATATCTTATATTAAAGACTGGAGGGAGTAACTGACTAAGTTGTTACTGCGTCCTGTTTATCTCTGTAGTAGCCTTTATTTTTCATCAACCCCTAATCATCATTAAAATTAAAATACTGTAATTAAAGCTTCCCATCCGAGTTATTAGTATAATGCACCTGGACAGTGTTTGGAGAAGCCACTTTATCAGCTGGGCTTGCCCGATCTTCTTTGCAAGAAGTGAATCCTCCCCATTGGTCGGTGCATTGCTAGTTTTGCCCGTGCTCTTGTTCCTGGAGTAGTACTCGAGAATATTGCTAAACTTTTTACTACATCTAAAACCCTGCAAGAATGAAGTCTAGTAAAACATACACTCTCATCACTAGTGACTCAGTGAATACACATATCAATGGTTTTCCAATACATGCACATTTTATTATGTTCTAGTACAGAACCAATCACTTGTGTTAAGTACTTGGGTATTATCCATAACTAGCCAGGAGACGAGCGACAAACTGATTCAGGCTCAAGCAATTGTAATGACGATAATACATGTTTTTATTAAATTATATGTCGCTTATACTACTCATAACCATGGAACAAAAGTACAGGTGAGACAGGAAATTGGATCCCTGACTTTGAGGAAATAAAATTGGACTCCTACACAATTGATCTTTTTTTTTTTTTGGTCAAATTACACAATTGATCATGATTATTCGATTCCATGTCATGTCTATAATACGTACAGTCTAGAGGACCTTTCCCGTTACATTTGAACCCGGTGTTACTGAAATTAACTTTGCCATGACCTTCTTTTTTTTTTGGGTTGTGTAGAGGGGCCAATCTTTCCGCTGTAGATAAAGAAGGCAAAACTCCTGTTGAGCTTGCTTCGAGATCCAGTTCGGGTGGCAGTGATGTTTTCTCTCTCTTACTAAGCAGATAGCAAGCCCATAAGGCCCATTATTACCGGCCTAAAATTGCAGGAGCCGTTGTATTGGGCCATGCTGCTAAAGAAAAGAAATTGCTTTTTTAAGGAAGGAAAAAAAGTGATTTTTATTTTTATTTTTGGATCGAAGTGTAGTCATGGGCTTTTATCATATACTCCCCCGGTTCTAAATATAACATAAAGTTAATTTTTTAGAGATTAAGGAAACTAATTAAATTACTTGAATATTAATATTTATCATTTTTCTCCAAACTATTTTGTCTAACTTATAAATTAATATATAATTTAAAGATATATAATATATAATATGATTAAGTAATTTATTTAATTTTCTTAATCTCTTAACATAAGTTAATTATGCATTATATTTAGGATTATATAACGGGAGTTAAGAATATGCTTTGGATTGAAGTAGGTTGTGGCCATCTTGCTGGGGGCTTCACACGTGTCCAAATCTTCACCCAAGGCTCCACTTAATTCACATGCAATCGGAGAAATAGGAGCGTCGTGTCGTATGTTCTAAGGTATGCATACAAATTACGAGCTTCTTTGAATGATTATGATCATCATTCACTAACTTTCTCAATTTAGACGCGTGACGACACTGTAAAACAAAACACGTAGACTTGGCAAAAGCGGGAGACTTCTTATGTGGGGACAACGTTGTCCCTGAAACGTTGATCATAACCAACATTTTTTTATTGAGTTGTTATTATGAGGAAATAGGTAGGTTCAATGTATGATAAAGATGGTACGTAATTGAATTTGCTCAACTCTTGACCAGTGTCTGCTTCAGGTCAGGTCCGGTTAAAAGTTCAAAGTGTCACTTTTATATACCATTTTCCACGTTCATCCACCATTTTCCACGTTCAGTGATTTTAGACCCATCTAATATTTGCCATACTTTGAACACGAATTGTAACCGCAAATCAGATGATGTGACGTGCCATCAAAGGATCATGCATTGACTTCCCGAATGCCTTCTATATTCTGAATTGAACGTAGTGTGAAAAGGTTGAATTGAGATTTTCATTAACGAGGATATTTTTCATCAAATGTTGTGATTATATTTTCGTATTAAGGTTTCACATGGAAGTATTCACAAAGGAATTATATGGTTGACTTGAATTTATAAGCGGTGAAGGATCATGTTAGTGTGATAAATAAATTTCATCATAAAACTTGGGTTTGAATTGAAATCCATAGAGAGCATAATCTTTAAAAATATATTTTTCAATCAAAAATTAATTAATGTGCATTATAGTGGCTAATTTCTCTCTCCTTAAATTCAAATCTCCATTTGTTCTGGTGTAGAACACAGATGTCCAGCCCGATAAGCTGGTACTTTGATATTGGATCACTGTACACAACCAGGCTCTTCGCCAAGGGGTGTGACTGAATGTAAATAGTTCAGAGATTAGAACGTGTGTACCTTAGGACTTGACCTCTGTATTTATAGAGTGTACCTTAGGTTGGATACTACGGACCTTGCGTGATCTTCGGCCCAAGCATCCTAACTGCTATATCGTATCTGAAGATATTCCTTGATTAGGGGTGGGTTAAGATCCTCATTTATATTAGATAGGTTCTGATATGCCTTATCTCTACCGTTGGGCCTCACTACTATTAGGCATTGTACAAGTCCGTAACACCATTCGTCCAATAAGGCAATATACGTGTTTTTAAAAAAATTAAAATTATAAAGTTAAACATAAATCATTTAAATAATATTTTAAATAGAGATTTTGGATCAAATTCAATTTAACAGCCAATTTTAAAATTAGATAAAAGGATTTTAAAAAATTAGAAAAAGTTTGTGTGGGTTTTTCGTATGAAAATAACGTTTGTATAAAAAAATATTTCTTAATAAATGAACATTTTTGCGCAAAACCTTTTTTTTTTCTTTTTTCTTTTTTTGCGTTTATCTTCGTTGAGGCTTCCACATCCACGGGCAAACTTTCTAGGATAGGTTTTAAACTTTTAATCATACTCTACTGTGTAGTGGGGATCATCTGCTGCGATTTCATAATCAAACAACACTTTGAATTGAGAGAAGGAAAGAGGTAATGAACCAAGGAACAGAATTAGGCAGAGATTGTTCATGCATGCAGTTGGGAACGATGGCCCCTCAGAAGCACTGAAGAGAAAGGTGGCCGAATTGGAGAAAACAAAAAAGAAGATGAAGTTGACCTCAAGAAAGAAGGACCATTTCTTTTTGTCGGTTCCCGAATCCAAATCATATCTCAACACCGCCACAATGCCGATGATTCTCACCGCCGTCGGAATCGCTCTCTTCGCCAAGCTCCTCATTATACACGGTTTAGGAAGTTTGTTGTAACCAGCATTGTGTTTGTCCACCTCTTAGTATCAGCCTTTTGCTTTGCATAGGCCATTGGTATATGGAACTATAATCTGATCTATGTCTGTATTATGTATTGGCATCACAGTATGATGAGTCCAAGTTCCAAGAGTTGCTTGAGTGCAAGATATAAAGCATGCACCTGAAGGTCAAGAGACGGTGGGAAGAGTTTCGAGAAGTGAGGCTTAGGACTCCTTTTGAACTACTGGAGAACCATTGCCTTGGGTAAGCCTTGTGATGCTTCTTATGCATGTGACTTTTTAGCATAAATGCGTATGGACAATTTGGCCTCATTCTATTCTTAACAGGGTTGTGTCCTTTTTTACAGTTATAAGGGCGGACGCGGCTTTGGTCCGATACAAAGGACGCTCTACTGTCCAAAAAACACCTAATAATTTACCGCATGCGGTAATAATTTATTAGGCAAAGAAGCGCAGCGGACAGTCCTTTGTATCGGACCAAAGCCGCTTCCTATAAGGGCAGGCACCAACAGCTTAAATTATAAAAGTGGGATCGAACCCGCAACCACCCACTTATTAGAGTATCCATACCTTTAGGCTTCAAAGCCTTTGATAGGGTAGTGGGCCTATTTAGAATTGACTTAAAGTTGGCTTTAAGTTAAAAAAAAAAAAAAAAACATATCAAAGGAAAAAAAGTCATATATTTCCTGTTTGGATTGCCCATTGTGTTGGCTAGACTTATCTGACTTTTTACCAAAAAGTAGCATTTATCAAAAAGCTCCAAATCCAAGCTTATGGGCCAACGTCTAGTAGCGTCATCAGGAAAAAAGTGACACGCCTGGTATTTTTTTCTTACTAATTCCGCGTTTTTCTTACTAATTCTATTTTTCTCTAACTTAATTTATATAAAAAATAAATTACAAGATATTTGATTTAAAATTTTCCTATCTCACCCAAAAAGTATTTGATTTCTAAAAAAAAAATGATTCTAAATTTCAATTTATATAGGAATATTATTTAGTTAAAAATTTAATATTTTATGCTTTATAATATATATTTTATTGTTTATTAATTTTTTTAATGATCATTTAAATATTTTTCAAATTAAAATTTTTATTATCTCATATATACAACTAATATGTATATGTAGTATTCAATATGATTCATGCCCTTTTCAGTCATTTTCCATCTCAACTAACTTTTTAAATAATAATTCAAACACTCATTAGTATAGAAAAAAGTCACTTCTGTAAAAGCTAAATGAGCAATCCAAACACAAATCACATTTATAATCTGACTTTTTTCCTACCGAGCTTTTTCTAAAGTCATATAGCTTTTAAGCCATCGCTCTCACCGCCAACCCAAACAGGCCCACTGGGCTTGTTTGGGTTAGCGGTGGGAGCGGTGACTTATTTTCTATCTGGCTTTTTTAGAAGTCCGGTAAAAAAAAGCCAAGTTGTAAATATTTTAAGACTAAAGTGCTCTCCTGTCCTTTTGCGATACATACATACATATTTTATATATATATATATAATCCACCAATCCCATCTTTAGGTTTATTTATAAGCATTTTCGTGTCACTGTGATGAGGTATCATTTTTCTTAATCTAGCAAGTAATTTCACAACTTGATTTTTCGCAAGATAAAAGACAGTAAGTGCCGGATTTAGCTTTTGGAGAATAGCTTTTAAGATTTACAAGGTAAATTTTGAGAGGGGTTTTTACCTCGACTTGCAGAAAATAGCTTTTGAAACCTAAGTTTGGGGGTTTCCTAAATAGGCTCTAAGACACAGTAACAAGAAAAAGCGGTAAGAGGCAAATGTGAAAGCTTGCAGTGTCACAGTAACTTCTAAATTTGGCGCAAATGTATTTAGGCCCGAGAGAACCTAGATATGTATTGATTTTGACTAATTAAGATGAGCATTGATTTTGGCGCTACGTTTCTCATCACAAAAATTCACACCCCATGGATAGCCCTTGGGATCCATTTACACCTAGAAGAGTTGTGTCAGTACCATTACTCAACCTTCTGACGAAAAATAACAACAATTAGATGTTTCTCCTTCCGAGTGAATACTACTATTCTTGTGCTGTTTGTTTGAGAGTTTCCTATGCTGCTACTGCTAGCTCATTTCCCTCCCAAGATTTTTGCAGGAGGACTTGAAGGATTGGATCAACCAACGTGCTTATGGATATGCAGTTGGCTGAGTTGAAGAGTATGGTAGACCTACAAATGACAATAAAGTCTTATCCCACTAAATAAGGTCGACTATATAGATCGCATGACATCATTGTGTTCTATTAAACATAGAATCTTTAGACAGATTATATTTGCTGCACTACGGCTATTCAAATCTAAGAAAAATGTCAGTGGATGATTGCAGGAAGTTGTGTTCAAACAACCATTTCTTGGGAACTACAAGATGGGTGAACAAACTGTAGCTATGCAGAAAAGTTATTTGCAAGCTTTAAACAGTGGAAACGTTGAAGTCTAACCTTGAGTGAAGAGGGAAACAAATGACTCTTGACGTGTTTTAAAAGAGTGAGCCAAAGTAAAGAATTTCAACAATAACTGACTAGCGTGTTCATACTTGTTTATGAACACTTGTTTCTTTTCCATAACTGGCTAGCGTTTTATACTTGTTGACGATGTGCCTATTCATTTTCCAAAAAGAGGCACTTATCCTTCCATTCCACTTGTTATTATAACGGCAACCTTGACTTCAACACCGTGTTTTGACCTCAGAAATTTAACCCACACGGTCAAATATATACAGGTCCCCACATGTACCTAGTCAAATTTAAGCAGTGTTCAGTTCACGAGCATGCTTATTATTATTCTGTCTTTTTTTTTATCCCACCCGATTCACCTAACTCTTCAGTTCCAACTAATCCGAATTTCTTTTCACGTCAGACCTACGGTTATGAGGGAAGAGCTCCCAACACCTTTTTCTTCATTCTCACGCATCTTAC
Organism: Acacia pycnantha; assembly: GCA_025563575.1. Lineage (NCBI taxonomy): Eukaryota > Viridiplantae > Streptophyta > Magnoliopsida > Fabales > Fabaceae > Acacia > Acacia pycnantha. Next base: position 2,516,412 of record JAMWYP010000035.1, read on the forward strand.
TGAGTACGTGGTTAAGAGAGAGCAAACTCATTTCCACTCACTCCCAATAATTATTGGTTATTATTCCGTTTATTGATTATTGATGACGCATTGTTATCAATTATGGGCCTTGTAAATTGTAACACATTTCAGCAGTTTTGCAGATAAGGGTGAAGCTTTTTCTTTGAGAAGGGGGTAGCAGAAGGTGGCCAACCTCTTTGACCTTCCCTTTATTTTCCTCCCCTTCTCTATGCAGAAGCAAACAGAGGAATAAATATACGACATATTTATTTAATTTGATTAAATTAAGAAAATTGGTTAAAGTAGTTAATATGACATATATTTTCTAAAACACTCTTTAACATTTTCCTTAATTCTCTCATTCCCTTCCTCATTAATTTTTTTGATCAGAAAGGATAAATATATAAAACTACAAACAGATTACAATACCTGGATACAACTAAAGTCAAATCCAAAACAACAAAATACAGCAAATACAAAAACAAAACAGTCAAATCACCATCGTTCCTAAAATATTTAAGAGTAGAAGTAGAATCATTGACAAATGCAGCCTCCTCAGTATCCAATGTTAGAAGTGACAAGCAAGAACGTGTTGGTTGTAAAACCCATCCAAACGGGCACACCTCCTTATAAGCATAAGCTGCAATTAGAGCAGCTGTACAGGTCCCCCATATTGAGGAAAGGAACACGGAAAACCCAACCTGAGACGGAAGAAGGCCCATGATGTCCTGAAAAACACTTATGCTCCGTTGTTGAATCAGATCTGGTGACCTTGACCACACACCAAGTAACTCGTCTTTAGATCTTCCCCCAAGAACACAGATCCGAGCTATCCAGTGATAATCGGATCTAATAACGTTCAAACAGTCATCCAACCAAGAGGATTTGAACTCAGATCTTAAAGATCTGTTTATTTCCTGAGACAAGAACACCACCACAAAACCCAATACCACAAAAAAAGCAACAAAAAACAGATAAATCTCACCTCCACAGATCAGATCTGGAGAAGGAGAGGAGAGGACTCGCCATAAGGACGAGAGAAGGCCACATCCGACAAAACTCAAAGAGAGAAGACTACAGATCCAAGATTTGGACTCTAAATTACCTCTCTGACTCATCTGTGGTACAAAAAAAACGGTACCCGCTGGCGGCTTGTGTGTACAAACCGCCGGCGAGAGGGAGCAAAAGGTGAGGGAGGAGAAGTGCAGCCCCTTCCTCATTAATTATTGTTGAAGGAATATTAATAAGAGGTTAATTAGGAAAATGTTGACAAATATGAAAATATTATCTATATTTAGAATCAAAATTAACTATTTAAATATATTTATATTAAGTACAGGAATAAATTTGACGAATTCAGGGCACAAAAGCCAAAAGGATTAGCTAAAGTCATGTGATATATATTATGGGAGATTCCATTTTTTTTGGCATTCCTATTTTATAGCAGAGTCTGTGGTGGGGACCGTTCTGAAAAAGACCTTGTGAATTATATATATATATATATATATATATATATATATATATATATATATACTTACACTTGCTTCCCCATTAGAGTAAAGAAAGATGCTAGTTTTGTTAATCTAGTGAGGCCAAGTTGTGTAATGATTGGTATAAAGAACAATTCATCAGTTTATTATGAGAAACACAACGAGGATTGCACGCCCCAAATTAAAATGTTAATAATAATTTGAAATGCGGCAAATGGCGGTGTGAATTTGGTTAGTTTTAATCATAAATAAATAAAATATTGAGAGGTTTGAACAGCCAACAACAAGGCTCTGTTCTGTTGTTTCTTTTGCTTACAAAAGCATTTGAGCTAATTGCTTTGAAATGTCTGCCTTTTGCGTGTCAAACCATAAATTAAGATTCTCTTGCTGTTACATATAAAAATGTCCAGCCTACGAAAATATATAAAGTTTGAGCAAAAAAAAATATATATATATATATATATATATATATATATATATATATATATATATATATATATATAAATAAAGTAATTGGGTCCTTTGATCCTTTCCTTCTGAAAAGTTTTTTTTTAATAGAAATTATAATAAAGTTGAATGAGTCGTACGCGGGATAATTTTGTATTATTTCTTTAATTTATTAAAGTAATTCTTACATTACAGACTCATTACTTTTGTTTAATATGATTAGATTTCGAATCACATGTTTCTTACAAAATCTAAAATAAATCACGTTATTTAGCATATTCAATTTATGTCAAGAAAAAAAATATTAAACTGGTGAAATAAATAAATTATTGTATTTTTTTTAAATTGATAATTGATCATCACACAATGGCAAACACGTGGAGGGTGATTCCTCTGTTTCATACTTCCTCTTATTATTAATATATATAAAAATATAAGGTCCATTTAACTTTTTTGATTAAAAAATTAAAAAAATTATTTTTTTTTCTGGTAAGAAAAAGTTTTGGAGGGGTTCGACATCAGTCCCCCACCAAAGCCAGGGCACGGCCCCACCAAGGCCAGGGCACGGCCCCGGGCTCTATGAGCACTTACTGGGGACTTACGAGATCGCCTACCAAAGGAGTCCCAGCGACGGCAGAGGGGATCGAACCCACGACCCAAGGGCCTAGTCCTGGATCCCTTACCATCTATGCCAACTCACATTGGCAATTAAAAAAATTATTAATTATAGCATATATCGTATATCATTTTCTTATATATCAGTTAATAAATAATAAAAAATCCTAATTTTTTTCAAAAAAAAATGTTAACTAAATCTTATATTAAAGACGTGAATCGTGATTACTAAAAAAAGGACATGTAACCCTTTGTCCTTGGGTTTAACTGGCAAAGAGGTCGGACACTCTCACCAAAGGGAGGGGATTCGATCTTTGAGTTGGTCAAGGCGTTGGGGGAGACATTATAGCTTCTGGGTGCCTAGGTAAATGCCTGAGGATAATAGACGGCTCGACCTGCCCAACATTGGTATCACCTAGGAGGAAATGAGACTTTACCCTGCCCTTGGATCATAGGTGAACTCAACCACTTTCCTAAAATTTTTATATAAAAAAAAAAAAAAAAAAGGACATGCAGCGCAGAAGAGGAAGAAAAAAACAAAAAAGTAAATATTTACAACAAAGTTTAAAAATCAGAATTTTTCCATTTTTTGACTTCCAGAGGTGATTAACAACAAACAAAGTATAAATTAACAACTGAAAAGTATAGATTTACAACAAAGTTTAAAAATCATACTTTTTCCATTTTGACTTCCAGAGGCGATTAACAACACACAAAGTATAAATTAATGAAAGAAATATACTTTTTAAAAAGTTGTTAATCCCTTTTCGTATTTTGATACGAATGACTTTGTTAATCCCTTTCGTATTTTGATGGGTGGGGAAGAAGTTGTAATTATAGCATACACCTAGGGCAAGTGACTTCATGTAACCCTTTTTGTATTTTGATGGGTGGGAAAGAAGTTGTAATTATAGCATACACAAGGAAGTCAAATTATATGATATTAAGTTCAATGAGTAGGTGCAAATAGCCACTTACTCATACAACTTAATACTTTGAAATTATATATGAAATTATATTCTTTGTCAAAATTCTCAAAAGTTGTTGTGAATTTATGCTTTTCAGTTGTTAATTTATACTTTGTGTGTTGTTAATCGCCTCTGGAAGTCAAAAAATGGAAAAACTATGATTTTTAAACTTTATTGTAAATCTATACTTTTTCAGTTGTTAATTTATACTTTATTTGTTGTTAATCGCCTCGGAAGTCAAAAATGGAAAAATTCTGATTTTTAAACTTTGTTGTAAATATTTACTTTTCGATTGTTAATTTATACTTTGTGTGTTGTTAATCGCCTCGGAAGTCAAAAATTGAAAAACTCGATTTTTAAACTTTGTTGTAAATATTTACTTTTCGGTTGTTAATTTATACTTTGTGTGTTGTTAATCGCCTCCGGAAGTCAAACTCGGATGGTTGGGAGAGAAAGTGAAACTCGGGTGGTTGGGAGAGAAAGTGAAAGTCGAACAATCTTGATCGTTGCCATTGTTTGATCTCTCCGATAAATCGCAAGCACTCACACTGTTCCGGTTCTTCGGATGGCTTTACCGAGAAAAATTAACCACTTTCCATCTCCAAGAGACACAGAGATCGTTACACATGACAATCGATTACTCGCGGAATCGAGAATTTGCACCAAAACACGTTATGCAAGTCTCTCGGTTTGTTTGCCTCATGAAACCGAGCACCCTCTGTTCTTGGAAGCACAACGCAAGTACAAAATATTTCTCAAACTCTCCTCTCTCTCTCACTCACGGTGGAAGCGTCTCGCGGCGACGGTGGTGGATGAGGAAGCCGCCGGCGAGATGGCCGGTCTAGAGAGGAAGAAGAAGAAGGTCCCGATCGAGAGTCTCCAAGGCCTCGTTCGTTCGTCCGCTCGCTTTTCTCCGAGAGAGAGAAGAAAAAGGGGAGAGGAGAGAGGAGAGAGGGAAGGTCAACCAGGTCATTTTACATTCACAAATAATTACAACTAGGTCCCTTGGGACTTCAGTGTAATTTCATGATTTCAAGGGACCTAATTGTAATTATCTCTACTCCTTGGGACCTGTGTGTAATTCTCCCAAAAAAACATGTATCGCATAAAGGGAAAGGAACAAAAGAATGACAGATTTTGTCCCGTTTCACTTTTGTTGAAGCTTATCTTCTTGTATTAAAATATTAAATTAAATTAGCAATAATATAAAAAAGAAACAAGTGGATAAAAAATAAAATAAATAAAGATGTAGCTTTGGTCCTGATTCGACGAACAAGCAGAGCTACTACAGTCTATACAGAATTGTGGTCCTACTCCTCTCAGAAGCAGGGCGTCATTAATATATAAGTGCCGTGTTCTAATTAAAAAATGTATGCCATGTTCCCTACCAAAGAAAAAGTGGTACATCCAACAACAAATTCATTAAAATTTACCAAACCTCATTGCTAGGGTGACAAGGGTACCCCTTGAAGATAACCCTACAAAACTCTCTTTAAAAAAATAATAATAACCCACCCACTTATTGTCCTTAACTCTTCGTAAAGGATTTTTTTTAGTTAAGGAGTGAAAATATATGCCGAGTTTTTCCCTCAAGAGTGCCCAACACCACGAACTTTTTTCTGGAGCAAAAGTAAACACGTAGTTACATTTTGTATATATAATATAAACATTTTAACAAACACAGCTATTTCTTTCAGTTCTTAATATTATAATTAGTTGGAGATTATTATTATTTTTTTGGTTATCCATCCGGTTCATCGGTGGGGGGCCGGCCGCCGGTGGTGGTTGGGCGGCGGTGGCCGACGGTGGGGTGGCCGGTGGTGGGGCCCACCGGCGGGGGAGGGGGTATTTTTAGTTTTTTTTTAAAATTTAAAACTAAGAGCAAAATGGTAATTTCACCCGAGTTACTGTTTACTCCATCCAAGTTAACGGTCAACTAACCACCCGTGGTATTTTTGCTCCTAAAACGTAACCACGTGTGTTCTTTTGCTCCAGAAAAAAGCTCGTGGTACTGGGCGCTCTCGGAGGTAAAGCTCTTGTGTATTTTCGCTCATTAACCCTTTTTTTTAAGGCACAAATATCCTTTTATCGAAAAATATCTTATTTAAAATTATGTCAAATTATAAATATAAACACCTTTTATAACAATATTTCGAACATTGATTTGTATGTTATAAGGTACTTAATCCCTCTTGTTTGTCATTACCCATGGGTACTCTTCTCAAATTATTTAAATTTATAACCACACGTTTTAATAAAGCATTGAGAGACGAGGGTGACATCAGTTAGACAATAAGCTCCTGGCTAAAAAAAGTTAAAAACTCTTTTTTAGACTTAATGGTACTTGAATATTTTGGTAAAATAATAATACTTGGAAATTTAGTATAGTATTGTAGTTCAATAACACATCTATTTCTTTAATACGTTAATTATGGTAAAAAAAAATACTAAAATTTAATAATCTAAAAGATTAATCTCGAGCATTAAATTTTTTGTGTGAAATATTATAATTTTGATTTTTGCTTTTTAAATCATTGCACTTAAGATTATTCTTAGTAGTCTTTTATGTCATTATTATGCACTCTAAAATTATTAATATAAAATTTTCTTATATTCCAATGATATGAAATTATAACTTTAAGACGAATTAATGACAATTATAAAGAACTTTTAAAATTATGGTTTAGGGGTTTCCCAAACATGCACTAAGTATCTAACAATTAACTGAAATTTTTTTTTTTAAAAAGTACTGTTATTAATTAAAATATTCGAAGGATACTAAGAGACTTATTGTTACGGACTAGTCAAAGAACACTAGCCAACCGACCAACACAGGGGGCAACCCATGAAGGGATCGCAACCTCCTAACTAAAGGACCTAGTCATCGGGGTGGTTAGTTAAATCCTCGGGCACGCACAACATGGGGCCGGAGATCTAACCAACAAGGTAAACGCTCTATATATATGTATAGGAGATACGCGGCCAAGGTACACAATTCTAATCGATAACTACTCTAGATACTGTTACACAGTGCACACACCGAACCCCCTTTGGCGAAACGTCTGGTTGTGTACTGTGATCCACCCTTCTCCTGCACGCTTGCCCAATAAGCTTACAGGAGGAGCGCATCGATCCTAGATCAAATCCCCGGCCACTCACTAGGCCGGACATCTGAGTTCTACATCAGAACACTTATACTATGTGCAAAACGTCCAGCAAGTAATTTAGCGAAAATTTCACTCTATACCAAATATAGTACTACCTCCGGTTTTAATTATAGGAAATTAGGAATACTTTTATAGTGTAAATTGCACTATAAAAATGTTCCTATAATTAGGATTGGAGGTAGTATTTAGGATATTAAAAAATCTGTGAAAATTGTTGCTTGTTTTTTAATTCATATTAGTTATTTGCAACTTTTTAGTTTTGATGGATCGTCGGCATGGCACTATGAACATCTAAAACAACTATTCCCTCGAGTTTTTAATATAGATCTTAATTTAAAAAGTTGATTTTGGTTTTAAATAAAAAATATATTTATCAATATTTTCATATTTATCCAATAATTTAAGAATTTAAAAAACTTGATGTGTGTGCGCGCAATCTTGATTAAATCAAGGAGCCCCGATAATTTAAAGTTATATATAAGCCAACGGGAGAATAAATTAATATTCAGATGTCACGCACTATGCTTAACATTTCATTTTCATGATATTATCATCTTACTATTATTTGTCCGGGGAACAAAAGCAAACCACTGTAACCTAATATTATTATATTAGAATTATATATATTTTATTTTTATTTTATTTTTTTTGCTCAGAAGATAATAATAATAATAATCGTACATAGCTTTAGCCTCTATCTTATCTGAATGATACCTATTCATAGTTTACGACCTCCTTTTAATCTAGATAAGCATGATGTCATCTAAGTAGGGCACCATTTTTCTTTTTTAAATAATCATCAACCTAATCAAAATTCAAGCACCATTAACATCTTCAATCCCATAACTTTATACAAAAGTTCAGTTTCATCCCTTCATTTTATAAAGTATTTTTTATATTTTAATTTTAACATTGTTAGTCTAAAATAATAATTTTTCATAACATTAATCTTATTTATGATGCATTCAGCGCCTAATGTTTTTTGTTTTTGTTTTTTGGCTTCAACCTTCCTCATATTATTTCTAGGGTGTGCATGAGAATCATTCTATTCTTCATCACTGATTTTGAGATGAAAAAGTTTTTTCTGATTTTGTGCCTGGGAAAAGTTCTAAGAATCAGAATTACGTTTGTTAACTCATTTTATTTTTACTCCGAGAATCAGAATTACGTTTGTTAACACATTTTATTTTTATTTATGTAATTTTTATATACAAAAAATTATTTATATGGTAGTGGCGGTGCGGCGGCGACAATGGTGACGGCAGTGGCGGCGTTGGGGGTAGTGGTGGCGGTGAGGAGGGTAGTTGATCCAACGCTTAAGGTGATTGGAATTTCTTCGCTTCGTCAATGTTACGATCGAGAGGAGGGGAAAAATAGATTCTAACTTTATGCTCTAAAATAGAGAAGCAGAAATTTTATGCTTCTTTTTTTTTATTCCCCAGCACAAAAAAGAAACCGGTTCATCTCGAGAACAAAAAAAGACCGGATTTCCAAACATAATTCCTATCCAATTTTGTTCCTGGGAGCAGAAATTAAGAAAAAATTTATTATTCTAGTGTGTGTACATAAGGGGCCCATTTTGAACGTATAGTTAGTGGGTAACATGGATGCCCACGAGCTCGCGTGGCCCCACGGGCATAGCATCTCTTTTTCAGCAGCTATTGATTTTGATTTGTTATTATTTTTGTTTTTACATAAAAGGTAGTCTTTTCTCCCAACAAAAATATGTGCACTTAAAAAAAAAAAAAAAACTTAAGGTTTTGGTCGGTGAAAACAAAACAGGAACAGAGGAAAGCGAAGTATTATGATGAATATGAATCTTACTTTCTTATTCATCCCCCCTCTCATGGTTGTGATATGCCCAAATCACGTGACAATTTTCTCCACTTTTAATTATTATTATATCTCTAATTATTTTAATCTCGCAGTGTAATATTATATACTAATTAATCCTTCTCTACGTTATATATATTCAGGTCTCCTAGATTTTTTAAACACAAACAACAAATTAACTTCATTTCTTTATATGTGGGTCGGCTACATATATATAAACTGTACAATACTCGTTGGTCCTAATTATAAGAGTTGGTTGACTTTTTTGGAGAGATTAAGGAAGCTAATTAAATTACTTTAAAGTATTTTTATTTTTTCTTCAAACTAATTAGTTTAACTAATAAACTAATATATAATATAAGGATACATAACATATAAAATAATTAAGTAACTTATTTAGTTTCCTTAATCTCTCTAAAAAAAAGTCAACTAACTCTTATAATTAGGATCGGAGGCAGTATCATTATATATATTCATGTCTCTCAGATTTTATTAACATTTACGGCAACCAACAAACTTCACGTCACCATGTGAGTCCCGCTATATAATTGTACAAAATCATCGTACTATTAATAACTACCGCTCTTAGACTATAGTACTATTTATATGTTCATTTTTATTAAAAAAAATTGATCTTATTTATAAGTCCAGTTTTAGGATAGTAAATGAGACTATGACAATTTTATTTATATTAATTGTACCAATAAAAATATAGCAAGGAAAGCGTTGAAAAATACTTATTTATAAATGAGGGCAAAGTAAAAAATTTATTACATAATTATTGAGCTAACTACATTTCCTTAGTATGTGTGATTTAGTTAAAAGGGATTTATAAATAGAACTATGCAAAGTGATCATTATCAGCATAATCGATATTGATATTTACAACAACTTTGTTATCCAGTCATGTCTTTGATTACTCCATTTAATATTAAATATAAGATATAGTTGACTTCTTTTGTAAAAAGTAAGGAAACTAAATAAATTGTTATAAAGTATTTATATTTATCATTTTTCTTTCAAACTAATTTTTGTAACTTAAAAACTAATATATAATATAATAATATACAGCATATATTATGATTAGATCATTTATTTAGTTTCCTTAATCTCTAAAAAAATTAAATATGTCTTATATTAAGAACCCGATAAAGTATTTGTTTTAGTATTGAAAGAAAAAAAATAGAGAATATGTCAATCAATCAAATGAACAAATAATAGGTTAAAAATCAAAACTCAAATCCGCGAATGAAAGACTCAAAGTTGATAATGATATTCAATCTTACTAGAAGAGTTTAAGTATCAGTATTAAAAAATCTATTTTTGTATTCTTTGTTTTTAAAAAAATTTCATATTAACAATTTTGAAATCCTCAATTTTTCACCAATTTAGCCTTGGGTAGCTCAAGTTTAACCTTGGTCTAACCTACTAGCCCTCAATCCAGTACTCTGACTTGTTTATTGGTTGATTCAGGTTTAATAACCTTGTTTGATGGAGATTTTGAATATTATTTGTCTATGATAAACTAATACTACTTCTGATTTTTAATATAAAAGTTAATTGATTAATTTGAAGATATTAAAAAATTACTTAATTATAGCATATGATACATAATTACTCTAAAATGCTTGAGTACAATGCTTTGCCTTCTCATACCAAATATCAAACACACTATATGTAATATATTTGTTCCCCTTTTTTAAACATGATTTTTCCTTATTTTTTGTTGATATCAATTAGCTAAGAGTTCTGTTTAGATAGTCAATTCAATCTTTAATATAAGATATATTTATCTAATTTGATTAAATTAATAAATTTATTTAAATTAGTTAATATAACTTATATTTTCTAAAACATTATACTCATCTTTCTTAATTCTCACTCATCTTTGATTATTATTGAGAAAATATCAATATAAATAAATTAGGAAAATTTTGATAAATATAAAAAACATATCTTGTATTTAGGACTAAAATTAACTCTTTAAATATATCTTACAAGAAGGACAAGAGGGAGTACTAATACAATTATAATCAAGTCATATTATTTTTAAATTATAAATATAATAATTATTTATTATTTTTATTTTTATTTACAAACGAGGTGCAACTTACGTTATAAATGTAAGTAAAAGGGTTAAGGTTATTTAATACGAGCAACTTGAAGTACTCATTTTTCATATTTTTAAGTATTAATCTCTAACACTATTAATAATTAGTTCCACATTTTTTCCCGTTGTCATCACTCATCTCAAATATTTTGTATGCTTATATCTTCCATGTTTTTAACTCTAATACTTGATTATTTTGCTGAAAAAATTGAAGATAAGTACATTCACGTAACATACTTTTGGTAATTAACCGTGAGATTAAAATACTTTAATAATTGAAGCACAAAATACTCCAAGATACAGAAAGTAAATAGAAAACTCTTCCATGGTGGGGATGAATTATAAAATGCTTTAAAATAAAAAATATTTTGAGTAAAAAAAGGTACAATTCACTTTATTATTCCACCTATGCTGTTCTGTGACCGACTAAGAAATTAACTGTGGGTAAAAGTAGGAAGGGATTAACTGAGGTTAAGAAAAAAAATCCGCAGAGCATATTCTTGGGGTGGGGTGACGTCACCGTCCGTAACGCTGTTCCGTTTCAATCCCCACCTAGCACAAATAAACATTTTTTTGTGCTTAATCTATTTTCTCTTTTTTTTTTTTAAGAATCTGATCTCTATGCCCAAATAAAAAATTGAATGGTTTAAATTTAATATTTTTTTAAATTATTATTATAATTTTTAAAAAAAATTGCAGTTATGAATTTTTATCTTAATAGTTTAAATTTATTTATTTATATTTAAAATAATAATTTTATAAAATGTGAAATTAGAATTATCAGATTTTTTAAATATGAGGGTGGAAATGGGATTTTGAAAAGAAAATGAGATAAAGAATTATGGGAAAATGCCAACCCGGTTAACCCGTCAAACTCATTTGTTCCCCGCCTTAGTCCAAACTGATTCTACCGCCACGTGGCGGTTCACTTTGTGCTTTACCCCGCCAACCAACAAGAATCATGGTCCACATTATTGGTTCCGTTGTTATAATTAAATAAGAATAAATTATAATTAAATCCCGTTTGGAATCCGCAACCGACGTTTTCGTCCTGATGGCGGGCAAGTTCATGCAATGGGGCAGGGACAGGTGCAAGAAAAGTAGGGGATGACGTGGAAAAATATATTAAAATAATGCTGTTTGATTTTGGAAAATTGGGCCCTAGAGAAAAATGCTCAGAAGCTTTTCCTAAAAATTGCGTCTAACAACCACCAAGCGCTTAGGTCAACTGGTAAGGGGTTGTCCTAACTTAACCACGGGTCTTGAGTTCAAGACGTGGAATGTAGCAGGCGTGGGTGGTAGAGGCTTCCCCCGAAAGGGGCCAACCCGGTCTCGATCCGGATTAGTCTGGGGCCGTTGATGTGCCTGAAAGATGGTCTGCCCTGGAATATCGGACGCTCTAAGCAAAAATTGCGTCTAACACTATAAATATTTAAAATGTGAGTAAAAATGTCAGTACCATTTAATATGGGAGTAAACTTCTCATGTTGCATGAGAAGAAGAAGATTCCTACACACACATGAAATGGTGGAACCCACCTATATATATAATGCTAATTATGTGTGTGTATATATATATATATGTGTGTGTGTGGGTTCCACCATTTTATGTGTGTGTGATATGAAAATACAATTCTCTTAGAACATCAAAAGTGTTTTTCCGTGTAAAAAGAGCGTGGATTTCACTAAAAAAAAATCAACTTTGTTAGATCAAATTTAACCGTGTAGATTTTTTTGCTCTCATTTTAAATATCTATAAGTATTTTTACGCCCCTAAAATGTATCTGACTTGGGGGGCTCACTCTTAGCAAAAATTTATGGATATTTTTTAAATATTTGTCCTAAAAAATTTAATGAGTTAAATAAAGTTGATTACAGTTTCGTGGGAACTGCTGAGGCGGCGAGAGGCAGAATGAAGATTGGCCCCCAAGTCCCATTAACAGGGGACATCTTATTGGGACCCACTTAGTCCTTCGCCCTAGGTGCTGTTAATTTTAATCTCCTTTTTCTCTTCTACCCTTTTTTTTCTTTAACTCCTTTTTAATTTTTAAAGATAAATAAATATAAATACCACTTAAACTTCTGAAAACTCAAAAGGTCTATTAACACTTATAAATGATAGAAATGTCATCTAGTAAGATTATCGGATATTAAAGTTTTAGTGAAAATACTTAAATGCCTTCCTCTTTCTTCTTTTTATTTTTCACTATTTCTTCTCCCTCCTCTTTCTATTTATTTCCTTCTCCATCGGCATCCACCTCCGCCACCCACTTGTTAGTTATTATATTATTGTGTTTTGATGATAATAAATCTTGACATACAAAGCATAACAAAAAGTTGACTTGGTGATTCGATTTACTCGTGTGAATTTCTGAACATTCGAGTGATAGAATTATATTTGAAGTAATATTAAATCAACAAGTCACTCAAGTGAACATTCTTCACTTGAAGTGATCAAAGAAGATCACTCGAGTGATTTATATTCACTTTCAGAAACTATGCAAATCACTCTATAAGAATTTGAAGTTATGAAGATCACTCGAGTGATTGGGTTAGCACTTTGAAACCTGGACCGACCACTAAACCGGTTGGGGTACAAGGTCAAGAGTCAACGGGTCAGATCGAAGTCAAACCAGAGCTAACTTGAAGCCAAACCAGTGAGAAATTAAAGATTTCAAGGTAATTAATATGAAATTCTAAAGGAAATTTACCAAAAAAAAAAAATCATGTCACCAGGTTGATGCTCGAACTAGTCTTTAGTCCAATTCGGCCGGTCCAGTCCATATTTCAGAACAATGATTAAACATCACTTGCAAACATTTGCAAGTGACTCGCCGAGTTTTTGAAAGTTGAAACAAATCACCCGAGTGATACTTTTAAACACTCAAGTCATATGATCAGGATCACCCGAGTGATGGTAATCACTTATGAGTCTTAGTGAGCCACTCCTAGGTGAACCAAGAGTGATGTAATCTTAACACAAGATTACGTGAGTGATCCGAGATCACTTGCAAATGTGTACAAGTAATCCATAAAATCACTCAAATCACCCAGTAGTGTTGAAGCATTTTCGAAATAACGCAAGATCACTCGAGTAATAGTTCAAGCACTTGAGTGATAAGCTTTTCTACAAAATTTCACTACCAATCACTAAGTTCATATGAGCACTTGAGTGACAATGCAATAACTCAAGTAACAAGGTAACTCAACTCACCTATTTTTTTTCATAAAGAAGCAATAATCTAACAACTTTTGAAACATTGAATTAAATTAAACTTCTTTATCATTGTTAGTAGGAATGCAAGATAAAGGTTCATATTTTAAAGAGTTTAAAATAAACCGCCTCATCTATGGTTTATAAATAAGATTATATGAGTGTATATGTAGATTTAATTTACTATAATTATGATTTAAAAAAAAATAAAAGAATGTGATTTGTTAATTGTTTTTGTTGTTAAAAGCCTTATGGGATATAGACGTTAAGAGTTTGTTTGGGTAATTCCGTCGGAAATTACCCACGGAATTTCCTTCGCAAAAAAAGTCGTGGGTAAAATTTTAATAATTACCCATGAATTTTTTCCAGGGGTAATATATATATATATGGGAGAATTACACACAGGTCCCAAGGATGACAAAAAAATACAATTAGGTCCCAACAAGAATTCACATTACACAAAAGTCCCAAGGGACCTGGTTGTAATTATTTGTGAATGTACAATTACTAATTTAACATTCCTTCCAATTCCTCTCTCCTCTCTCACCGTTCTCCTCTCTCTCTCTCCTCTCTCTCCGGTCTCTCTCTTCCTCTCAATCAAACCCTGGTTCCTCCACCATCTGCGGCGCAAAAATCAGAATCATCTTCACTGTTTTTCTTGTCTTTTATTTGGCTTCTCCAATGTAGCGTGCAGAAATAAGCAGATCTATGGGTGTTTTTGCAATAGCTCATGCTCAATGGTGGTTTTGATAGATATGGATCCAGCTGATTTGCGTTTTCGGTTTTAAGAAAAACATGCTCTTGCTTTTCTTCTTCTTCTTGTGTTTGCTTTGCCCGTGTCCATGGATGGTTCTGCAACTACTAGCGGCATTTTTCTTCCTTGTGGCCTGTAGACTCTGCTGCTGCGTAAGCAGGGGCGAATTTTTTTTTTTTTGCAAAACATGCTCTTGCTCTTCTTCTTATTCTTGTGTTTGATTTTGCTTCTAATATCGTTTTCAAATTTTGTTGTAAATTTATACTTTGTCTGTTGTAAATTTATACTTTGTCTGTTGTAAATAGCCTCTGGAAGTCAAAAATGGAAAAAACTCGTTTTCAAATTTTGTTGTAAATCTATACTTTGTCTGTTGTAAATTTATACTTTGTCTGTTGTAAATAGCCTCTGGAAGTCAAAAATGGAAAAACTCGTTTTCAAATTTTGTTGTAAATCTATACTTTGTCTGTTGTAAATTTATACTTTGTCTGTTGTAAATTTATACTTTATCTGTTGTAAATAGCCTCTGGAAGTCAAAAATGGAAAAAACTCGTTTCAAATTTTGTTGTAAATCTATACTTTGTCTGTTGTAAATTTATACTTTGTCTGTTGTAAATTTATACTTTGTCTGTTGTAAATAGCCTCTGGAAGTCAAAAATGGAAAAAACTCGTTTTCAAATTTTGTTGTAAATCTATACTTTGTCTATTGTAAATTTATACTTTGTCTGTTGTAAATAGCCTCTGGAAGTCAAAAATGGAAAAAAAAAAAAAAAAAAACTCGTTTTCAAATTTTGTTGTAAATCTATACTTTGTCTGTTGTAAATTTCCCTTGTCCAAAATGGTCATTTTACATTCACATATAATTACACAGAAGTCCCTAGGGACTTCTGTGTAATGTGAATTCTTGTTGGGAACTAATTGTATTTTTTTGTCATCCTTGAGACCTGTATGTAATTCTCCCTATATATATTGTCCCAGGCTCCCAGCTGATTTCTAAAACTTGCTAATGCTATCCAAACAAGGCAGGACTTGAGTGATGCTATTATTGGTGGTACCACTTGCTGTCCATTCTGCTCTGTTGTCCCATGCTTATCACTTTATATTGGTTCCCACCCACCAACCCCTCTCCATTAAACCCTCATTTTGTGTCTCTGTGTGTAGTTATGAACTTGAAATTATAATTACAATCGCTTTTAAAATAAACCCATTGGTTTCAATATGACCACTACTATGATCATTATACAATTCATACTCAACGTGCCATTCATCAACCAGCTAAAATCACTGTTTCATTTCAAATTTATAAAGCATTACGTTATAATTGATTACTCTTTAACACTATATTATTAATATTAATTACTTAATTATTAGTAATTGGGTTATGTAGAATATACTCGATATAAAGTTGGTAATTTTAATATTGTGAATGAAAAAAGAAAAAATCATGCTGGGAGAATTACTCCCTTTTTCTTTTGGCCAGCAGAGAATTACTTCTATTTAGATTTCAGACATGACAATACTTTAATTTTTATATGATTGTGTAAAGACAATTATTCACCATTCTTCAAGGCCACAATAACCGTTACTTATATACTTTTTCTGGTCTTTATTATAAGGCACCAACTAACAAGTTTATTTTATTGTTTTTATAAGGCACTTGCTTGTTCCTAAGAAACATTAATTATTTGTTTCCATATATGTCCATAATTAATAAGGGTAGCAAGTGAAAGTAATAATTAATACTCCCTCCGGTCCTAATTATAGGACATATTTAACCGATTTTGGAGAGATTAAGGAGAGTAGTTAAATTAGTTAATTTTACTAATTTTCCTAAAATGCCATTATATAAATTTAAAATGGCATAAGTAAAAGTGAATCAATAACCCCTACCATATACCTCTCTGACCTATAATTTTCCTTTACATATGCTTTTAATTGAAATAATGGTTTTACTATATATACATATATGTGTGTATATATGTACACACACGTGCGTACACATATATCTACACACACATATATATATAGACACACATATAAAGACACACACAGATTTATATACATGTGTGTGTACACACACATTTAGGGATGGAAATAGGCCAGGCCAGGCTGAAGCCTATTTAAAGGCCTACTTACAATGTAGGCCTTTAAAAAGGCCTCATTTTATAAGCCTTAAAGGCCACAATTAACTATATAAGAATAAAATTAGTACTATAATTAATTATACTTGAAATTAGAATATAAGTATGAAAAAAATTAAATATTTTGTTATTTATATTATATAAATATATTTATATTTATTAAATGTGTAAATGTGCGGGCTCGAAGGCTTACAGGCCAGGCTTTAACAAAAAAGGCCTAGCCTATTTACACATTCAGGCCATTAAATAGGCATTGGCCTGGCCTTTTTAACAAACAGGTCAGGCCATACCAGGCCCTAAACAAGCCAGGCCATAGGCCGCCTGATAGGGGCCTGACCAATTCCCACCCCTACACACATTCACAAACACACACAGATATACATATATGTACACACATATATATACAGATATACATATATGTATAAACACACAAACACAGTGTCTATATATATTTGTACGTAGACACTAGACACACACACACACACACATATATCTTTGTGTGTGTCTCTATATATATGTATCGATAAATTAATGTCAGTTGATCGATAAATAAATTAAAATCCAATAATTTAAAAATTTTACTGATTGAAAGAGTCTACGCATCCACATATATTTACTCACCAAAATCTAAATACACTTAAGAGAATAAAATGGAGGTATTTGAGGAAGAAATTGACAAAAATTAGAATGTTGTCTTATAACTAGGACCAAAACCAACTCTCAAATGTTGTTTTATAATTAGGACCGTAGGGAGTATCATATTAGAGTTTAGTGCAACTAGTAGGGGTAATATTGGAAATTAATTAAATTCTAGGACAACTTTATTGACTTTAATTGTTTTTATTGGTTTATGAGAATAGTTAGTTGGTACCTTATAATAAGAACCTGAGGGAGTAGATATATATAAGAGAAAATTTTAAATAAATATCATTTGAACTTATAAAACCCAAAAAAATATGTTAACACATGTAAATGACACATAGGTCTTTGAGGAGGAATATGATATTTTGAAATGTTGTGCTTTTACCAAAATACCTCTCGCATTTCTTAAAAAAATAGTAATGTCTTCTCGTCGCCTGGAGCTCTGCCAGCCGTCGCCACCATCATGCCAGTGAGCTTACTACTAGAGCTCCGGTACTTGCGGCTAGAGCTTATATTACAACTTGAGTAATGCAATTAACTACTTGAATATAGAGATTAATAACTTTAACTCCCTAAGCCTTATTAGGGAACAAATTGTACTCAAAGTCATTACTCACGTAGTCAATACTTTTACTTTTTTTAGTTAATATCATTACTCATTTTATCCAATACATTTACGCTTTAGCCAATATCATTACTCATCTAATGAGTACATTTACGCTTTTAGTTAATATCTTTACTCACGTAGTTAATACCTTTACGCTTTTAGTTAATATCACTACTAAATGAGTAAATACTCTTACACCTATAATCAACGGTTTCACTCATTTAGTCATTGCATTTATTCATTTAGTCAAAATTATTACTCGTTTTGTTAAAACCATCACTCTCTTAGTCAATAACTTTACTCAAATATAATCAATACATTTATTTTATTTTAGGGTTTAATGTTTCTACATTTAATGCAGAAATTTTTCTGCAGCATTCACATAAAAGTAAGTGGGTCCCACTAATATTTTCTCTCTCATCTCTTTACAATGGGACTCACTCACTTTTATGTGAGTGCTGAATAAAAAAAGTTTATGCAGTAAATGCAGAAGCATTAAACCTTTTGTTTTATTTTCTTTGTGTGTCAAAAGGTGGAGTCATTTTTTTCCAAATTGAAGAATCTAACCAAACACTCACACAACAACATTGAGGTAGCACCGTTTTGGAAACTAAGAAAAAAAAGGAAAGACCTAAAGCAAAAGGAAAAAGAGGCATCACAACTTGAGAGGAAAAAAGGTGGAGGCGGACGCAAAAAAAAAAGAGGTAACTACTTCCATCCTTCATCACTACCTCAATCGCTTCTTGGACCAGAGCACCATCATCAAGAACTAGAGAGGGAGTTGAGCGCAAATCGTTGAGTGGTTTTTGGAGTCTTTTTCTTCAACCTTCGATGGCAACTGGAGTGAGAGGACAGGAGGAACTCTGGTGTGTCGTCTCTATCCTCTATTTCTCCTTCTCTGTCGGAGTGAAGAGAGAACGCAAGCTGAAAGGTACATTTAGAGAGAGGACTGATTCAGTGAGAGATGGGCGCTATTGATTAAAGTGGGGCTTTCTTCTGTTCGATCCTTATCTCGACTATCAAGAGATTAGCGAACAACCTGAGTTGCTGCGGATGGGATCCGTACACTCAGCGGAAGGATTTCATCCATTAAAAAAACTTTACGAATCCCAAAGAGGATCTATCAACGGCATTTAAATCGGGTTCATTAGGAAAACCGTACCTATACAAACTCGTATGTGTCCTTTGCGAACTCGTGGGCTTACGCCTTCTTACTCGATCAATCTCTAGGAGCCGACTTTACGAATCCACTCCCTTTACCGGTATTCGCACGAATAGCCTCCAACACCGACGACAGTGTGCTAGCGCCTTCAGTATTTTCACGTCTCTTCTTTTCTCTCTAGGGTTTCTCGCGACTTTTCTAATACATCTTGCAAAATGTCCCATAGGTTTAAAAACCCAATAGGCGTATTATATATATTCAAAATTAATCCTTATTAATCTTGAAATTTGAATTTGGATTAAAATAATATATTAATTAAATCTATCCAATAGATCTAATCAAATCTATTTATTTAATCCGAATTAAAAGCCTGCTGATTTAATTTATCTCTATAAATTAAATCTGAGATATGATATCTATCTATTTAATTTAAATATGAGATACGATATCTCAATTCAAATTAAATATGATACACAATATCTTTATTCAAAAATTAAATCTGAGATATTATATCTCTATTTGTTTTAATTATTTAATTTATCAAATAAATTAAATATAAAACAAATATTATCTAATAATATTATTATCTAATTTCGAATATATATATATATCCATCCTAAATTAAATGTTGTATTTGTTAAATCTTAGACATATTTAAAATTCAATGAATCTGAACACTTTTGCTTGTGTTGGGCTATTCTTGTGTGGACCCTGCAGGCCCACATGAGATTGACAGCAGGCCAATGTTGTACCATCCCACAAGTCGCAAGCGGCCTCTAGCAAGACATTGCGATTAGCCAATTCATATGGGGATCGATGATACGATACAACCTATCATACAACCAACCATGTCACGTCCCTTTTGTCACGCGATAATTTTGTCAAGGATGAGGCATGGATAATGTCAACCTCTTATTTTTTACCATTACTTTCTCGATTCTTGAGTAGTCCAACAATTAAAATGGAAACTCTTTTCCATCGTAGCATGACCATACATTTCTCAGACTCACTCATCGAGAGGCCCAGTATTATCTCTCTATTCCATCTTGACCGTTCACATTCCTCTGTTTGAAAACCACTAATTCCGATCGAAGTCTTTATCATCACCCGGTCAAAGGTGACTTTTGACCAGGTCAAAGATCAGCGACTCTCATGTAGGAATTCATGATGATCTCTGGTTAAAAGACGTTGTGATGCGGTTATACATGAGAGAAGCTTATGACCAAATCCATGTAGCTTTCTCATAGTGGGTCGGTCCAACACCTTGTACTCTTACAAGTGCCTATGACTTTGATTCGTATCTCCATATCATCAAAGTCATACTGGTCTTATTTCATCTTCGCTCCCGCGTAAATGACCGACCAGAGACATTTAGGATAATCTATAAGATATATCCAATGAGACTATTATCACTATAAACATGCAAAATAAATTATAACTAAATGGAAAATATTTTAATTAATAATAACGTTAAAGTACAATGATCTGCTCCTAGAACATAATTTCCAACAGCTGCTGCTTCTTTTCTACCGCAATTCTAAAATAAGAGAAGCTGTGGATCAAAGAGGAATGACCGAACCTCATCATACTTCCATGGTCGTCACTACTATAGCAAGAAGGAGAGGAATCAAATGGGAGTAGTATGAAGGTGCAGTGGTTGAACTTTGGTCTCCGACGAATTGGTCTGTAAATGGAAGATGGTAAAGAAGAGAGAATCAAGTGGAGAGAGAAGAGATCAAGGGCTGAAAGAAAAAAGGAAATGAGAAAAAGAGTAATTTTATTTTTTTTCCAAACATTCTATCCTTTCACTTTTTCAGTAGACTTTGTGATATTTATTTAAGTTCAAATGATATTTATTTATCTTTTTTTCTACATATAATTTTGGGGGTCCCTAAATTATATTGCATGATTTTTTAATAAGAAACGAATAATTTATTAGAAATTTTACATTTTTTTTACTTTAACTCAGATCAATAATAAATTATTAATCACATTTTACATCAAACCAAACACTCATAAAGTAAACAAACAAACAAGCTAATTAACGTTTCAAATGGATTATTTAGAAGGCTAAGAGCCATTGCCTAAAACTAACCCAAATGACCAGGGTGAAATAAAGTGTATAGATAAAGCTTTTCACCAAACAGAAAAACAGTGAATGAAATTGTAAAGAAAAAAAGCAGGCCTACAAAAAAAAAATTTATTTAAAAGTCCTAATGACAAGTAAATAACAAAAACTTGTTATCATCCTAGACACAAGGACTCATCATTGTATGCTACTAAGTTGTCAAATTTTTGTGGGTGGTTATTAAATTATATCTCAAGGACCTTATGGTAATTCCAAAATACAGAAAAAAAAAAAAAAAAAGGAATGTGGGGAATAAGGCACTTGATTTGTTACATTGTTGGCCCTAAAATGGATTGAAGGGTGCGTCTTGAGATTAAAGAACCTTCTTCCTCAAATCAGCCCTCGTTTCCATTCACCCTCCTCTCCCTTCAACACATGTGCCCCTTCACGTCATGTCCCTAACCTTTCAATTCACGAATCTCTCCCTTTATTTTAACCAAAATTAAATGTGTCCAACATTTTAATATTCTATAAGTTTAATATTTAGATTAATAAAAATCTTGCATCAAACTTTCATGGAAAAAAGATAAGAAAATACTCCACTAGTCCTTAATATAAACCATATTTTGAGAGATAATTTTGATCCTAAATATAAGACATAATTTTCATATTTGTCCAAAAATTTCTAATTTAATTTACTTCATTGATGCTCTCTCAACCATAATCAAATAGGAGAATGAAAAGATGATTAGGGTGTTTTAGAAAATACATGTATTAAGGTTGTCAAAATCACGAGTCTAAGTAAACTCGTGACAGTGACATAAACTCGTATTGTGAATTCGAATCGGTAAACTCGTTAGAGTTTACTTTTATCATTAAATATGTATTAACAATGTATAATTAAATCATTAAAATATAAAAATGACAACAGTTTGATTTGAATATATTTTAAATTCAAATAATTGAAATTAAATATATCAACATTCATAATTTATTATATTTAATAAAGAAATTTCTATAAAATTCATATATAAAGCCGTTGAGGATGACAAAATTGAAAAAAAAAATAACACAATTTTGTAAGTTACAAACGTAAAAACGGTAAATTCGGTGGGTAAACTCGTGTGTTTATCTGAGTTTACAGCTGATATGATTTTACTAGAGACTTAACTCGATTTAGTAATATAGAAACGTAAAAACGGTAAACTTGGAGAGTCAACTCGCGAGTTTGACAACAATGCATGTATGTCATATTAACTAACCTAAACAACTTTCTTAATCTAATCAAATCAGATAACTATATTTTATATCAAGAATGGGAGGGAGTATCACTTAAACTTTAAAATTTCAAATGAATCTTATTGCCTTCAAGAATATAGCAATTGACAACTCATTTTAAGAGGAAAATCACTAATTTGATATTTTAAAATTTAATGTTTAAGTGACATTTTCTTATCTTTTTCCCAACTTTCATTTTCATGATTTGGCCAGAGAATAAACAATAAGGGGTAAAATTCAAAGTGGAGTAGAGAACACTCAAATTGACATTCTTCTTTTTATGAGTGGTATGCCCTCATTTGACGTGAGTTTGTTATGAAATTGAATCATTCAAGATGAAAAACCAACTGTTTCAATTTGTACATATTTCCAACAATATGAGAAAAGCCAAAAATGTCCTACACGAAGAATAATCTGAAATATTAAATGGAATTAAATCTCAAATTGAATTAACATGTTTTTTTAGTAAGAAGGCCAATATGACATGCAAAATTAGAAGAAGAAAAATGTTGAACTGTATGGGAACATATAATCTTACACGTCATTGACTGGTGTGGCAGAATCAAACAATATATTAGTTTTATTATCTCACATAATAATTTGACTAATATCAATTTTTGCGATAATTATTTATTACATTTTGTTAGCATTACTTGACAATTTTTTTTTTATTAAAGGAACATCAAATATTTATTATCTTCAAACCAATTTTACATACTTCCTCTAGTTTTTATTATAAGACATCAACTAACAATGGTATGTGGTCCTTTTTATTAGGCACTCGCTTGTTTCCAAAGCGCATTAATTATTATTTTTTCCATGTATGTCCATAATTAATAAGGGTAGTACGTAGATGAAAGTAATAATTAATATAATATTAAATTTATTGTCATTATATGGGTAATATTGGAAGTTACTTAAATTGTAAGACAACTTTATTGACCTTAACTGTTTTTATTGGTTTGTGAAAATTGTTAGTTGGTACCTTATAATAAGAACCAGATGGAGTATATCGGTATAGTGTGTGTTTAGTTTCATGTAGCAGTAATTAATCTCAATTATTTGAATTTTTCTTGTCAAGTTGTTTTGGAAATGCTCCATTTTATAGGGA
Organism: Acacia pycnantha; assembly: GCA_025563575.1. NCBI lineage: Eukaryota > Viridiplantae > Streptophyta > Magnoliopsida > Fabales > Fabaceae > Acacia > Acacia pycnantha. Next base: position 2,540,015 of record JAMWYP010000035.1, read on the forward strand.
CAAGATTATGATGTCAAACTTTTTGGCCCCTCATATACTAAACTCAGGTAGTGTTATTTAATACACATTACATTGTCATGTTTACATCGATAATGGTTTTGATTAAATGGGGTAACTTTAATACATTTTAAACAATATTAAGAATTCAAATATTCCGGATAAGAAATCCCATCGCAAGAAATGACCCACTCAAAAATTCAATCTATACAGAGAACAAGATCGGAGAAACCCCACCGAGCGACAAGATCGAGGTGATGACCACTCTCAGAGGTCCGTTAAATTACTTATACCCTAGCACCATCGTGAAATAAAGAAAGTGGCGCACGAGCAAGGCGAGGAACAACTCACATGAATCAGGTAAAACAAAGAATCGGATCGGGTGAACAAGAACCGTGTGCTCTAGTACCATGACTGAGCGGCCGAGACGTGCGACGGCCGACGGTGAGATCAGCGGGAATGAGGACTGAGGCTGAGGGAGTGCAAAAATGATTTAGGGTTAGGGAGTAGGGACTTTTTTTTATTTGAGGCCGCGGGAGTGAGGACTGAGGCTGAGTGAGGGAGGGAATTAATATTCTGTATAAAAAAAAAAAAAAAATTCTTAACAGGCCGGCTTGACAGGCCTAACATGCTTATTAGGAGGCCTAGGCCTAGCCTTGTTAAGACAAACAGGCCTTAAAATAGGTCTTGGCCTGACCTTTTAGCCTGACAGGCCAGGCCACAGGCCCCTGACCTATTTCCACCCCTATATACAAAGTTGCACAATGAGTCAATGACCAAATTGGATAGATTAATTAGTCTGTAACTTAGTAATCAAGTTTGGAAAGAGTTTCAAGTTGCACAATGCAATCCGTAGTTTAGTCTAGTTTTAATGGTCTGTTTGGATTATAGGTCAAAATTGCTTTTCTGATATGATTTACGGTATATGAGATAAGTTTGTAAGAGAAATTTTATCTCAACTTATGTAATCATACTTTTTAAACTATAGACCTAAGGCTTAGCCTAACACTAAATTAGATTTGGTCGGACTATATATTAGGCTGAACTGGATTGATTGAAATTCATGATTTAGATATCCAACCTCATTTGAATATATGATTGATAAAACCATGTAAAAAAAAATGACGCTCTTGAATTGCTTGAATACAATGACTAATTCTAAGAATAATTCTATTGTCTAATTTTTCTAACTTTATTTTTAAGGATCTTTCGACTGCTCCAATAGTAATACAGATGTAATCATGATTTGTGCAACCAAAATGAGGTTCCAAGAATGCATTAGTTAATGTGGATCAACTTTTTTTTTTAAAATAAAAATAATAGATGTATGTGTGACACTTTCTCCAACAAATATGTAAAGTCACTTTTTAAAGATAAAAATATTAGACAATAGCAAGCAAATCTTTAGAAAATAAAAAGGGAGAATGATGTACTATCCCACAAGTTTTTTCTAAAAAAACTAATATTCCATCCAAAAAAGAAGAAAATAAATTTATTTAGACTTTTTAATTTGATTAAAATTAAATAATTTTACAACTTGTTTGTGAAATTCTGTCTCGTTTACCAAAACTAAATTTATTCAATGAAATTAAATTATTTCGTAGTGGCGGAGCCATGTTATGGCAGGCCCCAGCTGACCTTCTCTTATCTTATGTATTTATATATATGTGTTATATAATATTTTATTTTCGCCAATTTATGTGTTATATAATATTTTATTTTGACCAATAATTTGACCCCAACTAATCTCTTATATTTTCTATAATTATACTTTTTTTTACCAGGACAATGTTTGGTTCATTACTCATTGGGCTGTGAGAAGAAAGTAAAATTCTTGTTTGAGATACCTACTAAAAAGGTTAGTATCATCTTATATCTGACACTGTTCATCTTCATTTTAAGGACTAAATATGTACTCAAAATCACTTCTTTTCACCTCACTTTCTACATATTTAACTCTTTATAATGAGGGTAATATTGTGCTGATTAGTGAAAATTTTGGGGTTATAATTTTGGGAGAGTCTTGAGTTTTGATAATAGATGACTATATATATATATAGAAAAATAATAAATGATTAATTTTAATCGGTTTTGATTTATTATTTGATTGTCTTATGATTTTATAATGAATTTCTCTTTAAAAAATAGATTATAATAGGTTATTTGCTTAGCTGAAATTGAATCAGATTTGTATGTTTTTTTAAAAATATTTTTTGGGGTTCATATTATATTTCTTTTATTTTCTCCAATTATTTTGTTTTGAGGTAGGTGGAATGTGTCACATCTAAGTGTTAGTTTTGTGGATTGAGTAGTACTATAAGAATTAATGTTTAGTGATATAAGATATTAATTAACACTGACAACAATATATATTATGGGTTACCAAATTTGTTGTATGTTGAAAAAGACAAGTAAAGATAAACAGAAAAGTATAGATGTTCTTTAAAAATAAAATAATTTCAGAAGGTGATATTTCTAAAAAAAAAAATATTTTCTGAATGTGATACACCTAATAATGAGTCTCATTCCAAACGCTATAGAATTTTTGTTCACTATATTATTTTTTGATTTATAATTGTGGGTTTTTATTTATTTATATTTTTAATGTTATGCAATATTATTTAGTAAACAATTCAATATATTTATACCTGGACTAAAATAATTTTCCGGTTCCACCACTGTAATTTCATATTCGTTCTAGGGGTACTTTCAACTTATATATATGCAGTGTTTTTTAAACATAATTTCTAACATTTCCAAAATTCACGCATGGGCATGAAAAAAAAAAGGCACGATTAAAAATGTGTTCAATAATAAAAAGTAAAAAACCAAGATCCTTAATCGATACTTAGAGATTTTGAGATCTAAACGTGTTATCGACGTTTTAATTTGGTCACAAAGTGTTATTTTAGCTACTATGAATTTTATAATTTATTCATCAGCATTAAAAAGAAAAAGAAGTACTAACGGGGTTTGACGTAAGTGGTAAGCGGCTTGTGTCGTTTAAACAAGGTTTTAGATTCGAGCATTGTGAATGCAGAAAAGCTCCGTTGGGAGACTCACCCATCATAATTAGGTGCAAGATCTGGGTCTGATCTAGATTAATCAAAACGAAACTCTGACTAGATAAAAAAAGAAAATAGAAAAAACGAAAATATAGATTGAGGCTATGATATTTTGGAAGTGTCGGGGACGAAGATTCCTGCAATTGATGTTTCATTAGACAATCCACGTGGGTCCCATTCTCACGCTCTCCTAATATCTCTTCATCTCGTTTTGATTCATTTTCTCTTTTCTCGTCTCTTCCTCCGATCATCACCCACATGCACACAAATTTCCCCCTCACTTCGAATTTTAATTTTATGGTTGAATTTAGACCAAGATAGACAAATTGCCATGAGGATTTTTTATCCGTCGTAATCATCAAGTTAACATTGAAATTACCGTAATAAACATTTTTTATTTTCTCTTCTAAAATACATAATCATTCTCTTCAAAAATTTTAGGCTTATATTCTTTTTCAATATATACTAATAATAATCGAATCCGCAACCTTTTGATGATCAGCTATGAGTTAGGTTAGTATTATCGGTAATTTTATATTCTCTCTATTTTTATGTGATCTTTTATAATAAAATATATTTAATTTAAGGAAAAATCATCCTTGAGAAACCTATAGTTTTAAGAAAATTTAATTTAATAGCTACGTGTTTATTTTTCTTATTATTTTTTTTTTAATTTTACTCTATTATCACAATTAACTTTTATATAAAGGCTAACACAGTAAAGTAATGGATGTGAACGGTGTTAAAAGAGTAAAATTAAAAGATTTAATAAGAAAAAATAATAAAAAAGTATTAAATTAAAAATTAAAAGATACTATATATACTTAAAAGTAAGGTTGTCAAATTCGCGAGTTTAAGTAAATTCGTGACAATGACGTAAACTCGTATCGTAAATTCGTAAGAGTTTGCTTTTACTATTAATTAGGCATTAATAATGTATAATAAATAATTTAAATATAAAAAAATTTAAATATATTCTAAATCCAAATAATTGAAATTAAATCTATAAACATTAAAAAATTATCATATTTAACAAAAACAATTCTATAAAACTCACGTATAAAGCCGTTGAGCATGATGAAACAAAAAAAATCAACACAAGTTTAAAGATAAGTTAACGCGGTTTTGTAATTTTGAAACGTAAAAACGTAAGCTCGGTGTATTATAAACTCGTAAGTTTAATCAAGCTTACAACGGTCATGACTCACGAGTTTACACTTGATTTGATTTGGTAAACTAGAAACGTAGAAACGGTAAACTTGGAGAGTCAACTCGCAAGTTCGACAACAAAGTTTGAAAATAGTTTTCCCTAATTTAATTACCCACCATACTTTAAATCTAAATAATAAGGCATCTCTTTGGATCCTCATCACTAACCACCACGCAGAGGAAGTATTAATATAATTAATAACACACGGTTCAATTTGACCACATTTTTAGCTTCCATATATTCCGCAATTAATTTCACCAAATTTGCACAATTCTTAAATACCTTGCATGTATAAAATATTGAATTTGTTTTTAATCGGGTAATTTCGAAAAGGAGTTACGTGCACGATTATCTCTACTAATTAAATGGATAAAATTATAGAAGTTTTGAACATTTCTCAAGTGTCATTTTAGCGACTTCCATGCTCTTTATTTATTTATTTATTTATTTTTAAAACCATGTCAATTTATTTCCTCAAATCATGGGTCCAAAACGCATTAGTATTAATTATTAAAATTAATCTATAAAAAATAATAAGAGCTAGCAATTGCTTATTGCTAGCTGGGTTAATTGCGTGTGCTTTTGTTCAACTATATATAGGCTTTTTATATTGACCCTCATTTCATGCAAATATATTATTTTTGGCAAGCATGACTGATTAAATGGCTTAGAATAGTAATTAATTACTCGTAAATTTGATTAGTGGTTGCTTCATGTATTTCTTTCGAAATTCCATTGAATTCCCATACCACATTCTAATCAAACATAGACTGCAACGTATATTATAGAAAAATATTCTCGTTTATTAATTAAAATACAAATAGCCATAATACATGAATAATTTCACATTTCACGGCACAAATTTTTTTGGAAAAATTACGTGTAGGTCCCAAAGAACAAAAACAATTATAAAAAAGTCTCTTGAAATCACAAAATTACACAGAAGTCCCAAGGGACATTTTTGATTTTATTTGTATTAACAACAGGAAATGTCATATTGAGAACTAGAAATGCCTATATTACAACAATATTTAAACACCTGACAAATTACAACAGAAAAAAACCATATAAAAAATCCAGTAGAGAAGGCTGAAAATTTCGCGGCATATAATGGAGTGTTTTGTGCATATTAGTCAATCTTCTACATATTGTGTCGTATGTGTATAATAGAATCACCATTTATGTATAATGTAGGTGGTATTAAATGAGAAGACCACCAAATTATTAGTAATATGGTTTGGGTTCTCTTTTTAATATAGTCAAATTGATTCTGCATAGAGAGAAACTCATACAAGGTCGAGTCTTTGTTCAACGTTACGAGATTGTGAAGAGTTTGTTTAATTTAGTGTAATTCAATATGAACAAAATTATTATTACTATCGTAATATACCACTTAATTAACATTTGCCTAGCACATTTAGAAAGGGGCGAGTGTATTTCCAAGCAGATAAAAAAGTCCAAAATTTGAAAAGCCTAATTAAAATATTAAAAAAAACGTCTGGAGGTTTGATTTTAGAATTGGTTAAGATGTTTGGGGAGACATCTTAGGTGATGTGAACTTGTAGAAATACAGGATGAGGTGGAGACATGTGTACTATCGGTTCTGTATGTTCTGGGAGCAAAGTCATAACACTCATATTTGGATAGTTGGTGAATCCAACCCTTCCTAAAAATTTGTTATAAAAAAAAAAGAAGAAAAAAACGCATTGTCGTACCAAAAAAACAAAAACAAATCTAATGCAGGACGTCATTTACGTGATAAATTTTCTGACAGATTTGCAAATTGATTGTGAGACTTTTTTGTCGCAATTTTTTAAGTTTTCTTGCCACTGATATTATAGTAGTTTGAGAAATCAATTAATGATTTGTCAGCATTCTTGATTGCGGCAAATTTTACACTTCCTTTCATCTTAAATATAAAATTTGATTAATTATTTAAAGAAATTAAATAATTTATTTAATCATATTATACATGGGAAAAACACTTCTCAGTAGGAAAAATGTATTCTCATGTTACGCACATATGAAATAGTGGGACCCACACACACACACATATATATATATGTGGGTCCCACCATTTTATGTGTGTGTATGAATCTTCTTATTCTCATGCACCATGAGAAGTTTAAACGCCCTTATATATTATAGATAAACATATTTACAAGAAAAAAAAGTCTAAAATTTGAGATGCGTAATTAAAATTAAAAAAAATGCATTGTCGTGAAAAGAAAAAAAAACAAAGAAAGAAATCTAATGCAGGACGTCATCTACGTGATAAATTTTCCAACAGGTTAGCAATTGATTGTGAGACTTTTTTGTGGCAATTTTTTTAATTTTCTTCCTCATTTTCTGTCATTGATATTATAGTAGTTTGAGAAATCAATTCATGATTCCGGATCATTATTAATTGCGGCAAATTTTACGCTACCTCCCGGTCTGAATATAAAATTTTGATTGATTATTTTTAGGGAGATTAAATAAGTTACTTAATTACATTAAATATTATGTATAATTAAATTATATATCAGTCTTAAATCAAACAAATTAGTTTTTTTTTTAAATGATACGTATAGATACTTTAAAGTAATTTAATTAAATTCTTTAATCTCTTAAAATAAAATTAATTGAATATTATATTTAGAACTAAATGTAGTATTAAATTATGTCACAGCAACCAACACTCCATCCAATTTTTGATATAAGATGTATTAATTTAATTTGATTAAATTAAGTAAGTTGGTTAAGTTATTTAATATAAAATGTAGGGTGTTTTTTAAAACACTATAGACATCTTTCTTAATTTCTTCTCATTAATTATGGTTAAAAGAGTATTAATTGCGGTAAATTAAAAAAATATTAATAAGCTTTTTAAATGTATCTTACATTAAGGAATAGAGAGATAGTGTATTCATAGTTATATGCCGGTATGTTTGGCAAGAGGGAAATGGATGAAAATATTTGAGGTTGGATTTAAAAAAAATGAAGAAGTGAGTTATAAAATCTTAATAATAAAGAAAAATGTAAAATAAAAGAATAAAAAAATTAATTATTTTTTTAAATAATATATTTCTATTTTTTTAAAATCCATATTTTATAAAGATTCTCCCTCATTGCCCTTCGTCGCCAAATCGCTCGTAGGAAAACACACAGCCCTTAATTTCCAAGCATTGATAAATTACGAATTAATCAATTATAGACTGTGGATTTTCTTTATTTTGACATATGTATGGGGTTTCGTACCAACAAAGCAAACAATGTATTTTAATTTTTAAGGTTCAAACTTTTGCTGACGATAATATACATATTACTCCTCCGGTCTTAATTATAAGATAATATTTGAGAGTTGGTTTTGATCCTAATTATAGAACAACATTCTAATAATTGTCTTTTTTTTTTCCTAAAATACTCATATTTTATTCTCTCAAGTGTGTTTGATTTTTTGTGAGTATATGTATGTTGACACGTATACTCTTCCAGTCAACGAAACTTTTAAATATATATGTGTGTGTATCTATGTATGTATATATGTGTGTGACTACACGCAAATATCTATAGACACTATAGACACAAACACATATATGTGTGTGTCTACACACATATATTTTGTGTTTGCGTGTGTGTCAACATATATGTATGTATGTGTGTGTGTCTACACACATATTTGTGTGTTTGTGTACACACAAATATGTGTGTGTGTGTCTACACAAATATTACACACACACACACATATATATATGTGCGTGTGTGTGTACATATATGTATATTTGTGTGTTTGTCAATATGTGTGTGTACACATATAAAAACACACACGTATATACATGTATATCTGTCTGTGTGTTTATATGTGTGTGGGGGTGTGTGTGCCTATGTGTCTGTCGATATATGTATACACACACACATATAAGACCATTATTTTAATTACATGATATGTAGAAAAAACAAATTAGGTTGGAGAGGCATGTGATAGGAGCTATTGATTTACTTTCACTTAGGTCATTTTAAATTTATATAAGGACATTTTAGAAAAATGAGTAAAATTAACTAATTTAACTTCTTTCCTTAATCTCCCCAAAATCGGTTAAACATGTTCTATAATTAGGACCGGAGAGAGTATAATTTTTTTGCCAACATATACAAAATAGAAAATTGCATGTACACACTGGTGATTAAAAGTTTCTTTGACCATTTAAGTAAGTTCTCGAGTTCGAGCCTTATGAATACAGAAAAAGCCCCGTTAGGAGACTCAGCCACCATAACCAAGTGCGCGACCTGGATCGAATCTGGATTAGTTAGGGTGAAGCTCTGAATATTAGATGGTCAACCGAAAAAAAAAAACTTCCTTGACCAAGTTATATTCATAATTTATATTAGCTTGGCAGTTTCTTCATTCAAACGAGGCAGGTTTTGTGAAAAAGGGTTCTAGTTTATTTATTTATTTATAAATATTCATTTATATTTTTTTTTTCGCTCAAATATTCATTTATATTGCAAACAATAGCTTAGAACAAAAAGGACTTGAATTTGAATGCGTAAGAAACCTCGTGAGTATGAGTATTCTCTGTGTATAAAAATCGTATACGATCCTTTTGACAAATTTTTTAATAGAGACTTTTTATTTAATTTCTTAAAATAAAATATGCCCCGTCCTTAATAAAAAATTTATTTGAGGTGGAGTTGATATTGGTTCTAAACTAAATTTAAGACCCATTTGTTTTTTTTTTAATATTTTCCTAATTTACCTTATTGATACTTCCTTAACAATAATTAAGGAGAGTGAAGGAGGAACTAAGGAAGATGAATATAATGTTTTAAAAAATATTACATATCAAATTAACTAATTTTCTTAATCAAACCAAATTATTTAAATAGGTCTTAGTGTTGCCTTGGGAAGCACAAAAAAGTTTATTTTTAAAGTATTTTTTCATAAATTGAGATAAAACTTCTTTTATATATTTAACGTTTTAAAAGCATGTCTGAAAAACTAAAATAATCCGACACTTATATTAATTGTTTGTTTAGAAAACTATAAAACCATAGTTGTAGAAGTATTTTTTTTCCTTACAAATCCATATAAAACTTCTATTTAAAAATACATCTAACAAGTTAAAACCATGCGGGCACTCACGACACTGCCGTGAGTTTACATTTTTTAGATATACATAAAAAAACGGAAAAACGAGATAGCGGAGGGAAAAATATCGTGATACACTGACACGAGAGGAGGAAGAGAGAGAAGAAAAAGGCAAATGGGGGTATGGGGGGACAAGGGCTGCTCACGCTTTGTGAGTGTGTGGTACTCTTGCGCCCAGGTGCACGAAAGTTCTTATCGTAACTCCATAAAAAGAAAAGCAAAATCAAAGTTATATTTAACTCCCCATGCGCCCTTTATTATAAAGAAAAGAAACCCCTTTGCTAACTTGCGCCCTGGGGGTGTTCCCTACGCCCCCCTCCACTTCTTCCATCAACCCCTGCCCGTCAATTCCACGACAAAGCCACTTCCCAATAAAAACGCAGCAACTTTCCGCGACCGTCAAGACACACGCCGTTACTTGCCCCGTCCAATGCCTCCTCGACAACTCTATTTGTCACTCTTACGCCGTTTGTACCTTCTCCGTCAGAGCCGCCTTTATTTATGATCCTCATCGTCTCTTGCCTTTTCCTTTTATTTCCTTTTTATTTTAATTTTAAATATTTTCTCACTGAAAGAGAGATCTCCTGTGCTATTACCGGCTGTGGCCGGTCATTCTCACTGGTTATTGCCGGTGGTAAAGACTGGTTAAGGATTGACCCCGGTTGAATTGTTTGTGCGCAGTTTTGACCACTCTGGTTAAGTCCCCCTCCAGACAACACGAGAGAGATACTGTAAGGTGTTTCTGGTGCGGATAGCGTTTATCTTCTGAGAGAGGAAGAGGAAGATTTCGTTTTCCTGTGGTAGCGTGGGTAAATTTAGGGGCCGATTGGAGCTATAGGCTGAAAATTGTTAAATAGAGGTCGGAATTGTGTCGTGTTTTCGCCGACGAACTCTGTTCTGAGCGTTGAGGTTCATTTTCTCATTGAAGGTTGGCGTATTTGTGTGTAGGTTGCTGAGAAGGACGTTAGACGAGGAAGGAAGAAAGCTAAGGCCTCGCCGATTTTGAGAGTTTTGGTATTTTGGTTCCGTTATCTGGTCACTGGTCCCCGTATTTCCCTGCCGGGTTGTGTCAGCTGTGGCTTTTTGAGGCGGAAGAGGGAATCCGTGAAGGTATAGGTCTGAGTCTTGGGATGTGATATCTCCTGGGAATTGTCTAGAAAGTGTCTCAGATGACAGATCTGTGCTGAGATTTCAGAAAAATGGCATCATCGGAGGTATCGATAAAGGGAAGTGGTGTGAACGGCAAGGGGGAAGGTTTGGCTTCGGGTTACAACAACCATGACGATGCTAGGAACGGTACAGAGGGTCAAAATGCTCATTCGTTAACCGGGAAAGGTAATTATGGCGAATTAGTATTATTTCGCTTCAGAAATTTGTGGTTCCTGAAATAGTTGTAATGGATGACTGCCTGTTAACATTTTCTCTCTACCTCACAGAAGCAGAAGCTGCGCTTTACAGAGAGCTATGGCATGCCTGCGCTGGTCCTCTTGTTACAGTCCCTCGAGAAGGAGAGAGAGTTTTCTACTTCCCTCAAGGACACATAGAGCAGGTGATTCCCTAACGATTTCCGAACCTCGTATAATTCGTCTTTGTTATCATCCGAATTTCTTGTTGCCTTGATAAAATTTCCGCAATGTTTGTTATTATCAGAGCTCAGACGTGTCGCAAGTGGCAAGAGTCTGACTTCTGGCCCTGATTTTTTGTTAACTATTTGCTACCTAGAGCTGTATCTTCGCCTTGCATGATGATTTCGAGCGAGATACAGCTTCGAGGCATTTTTTTATCAGCTAATTTTACAAGAATTTTGTTTATTTTGCTGAGCATCTGTATTTGTTTTCCCGTCACATTAGGTTGAGGCGTCTACCAATCAGGTGGCTGACCAGCAAATGCCCGTGTACGATCTTCCTTCCAAAATCCTCTGTCGGGTGATCAACGTATTGCTGAAGGTAATGATGCCTGATCTATGCCGAATTATTTATTCGGAGGCTTTGAAAGCAAGCGACCTCTATAGAGTTGTGACTGTTAATGTTTCACATGACGACTAATTTTATTTTAATTTCTTTCGTGCAAATTTCAGGCAGAGCCAGATACTGACGAGGTGTTTGCCCAGGTCACCTTGGTTCCTGAGACTAATGTAAGTTCTGGACTCGCTCAAGCCCCAAGGATCTGGAGAAATTATCAAAGAAATATAGTTCTCATATATTTTTGTTTTTTTAAATTTTGATGTGAATGCCAGCAAGATGAAAACGCCGTGGAGAAGGAACCTCCACCTCCTCCACCACCTCGATTTCACGTGCATTCGTTCTGTAAAACTCTGACTGCCTCTGATACAAGTACTCATGGTGGCTTTTCGGTTCTGAGACGACATGCTGATGAATGCCTGCCTCCTTTGGTGCGTATCCCTTTTCAGTTTCCCCTCATTCTACACTATGATATTTTTGGTCAAACCTGATTGGGATTCTCTGTACTTCTTTGTTGACAGGACATGTCTAAGCAGCCACCTACACAGGAGTTAGTGGCAAAGGATCTGCATGGGAATGAGTGGCGATTCAGACATATCTTTCGTGGTGATTGCTCATAACTGAGAATTCATCTTCTAATTTGTAGGATATGCTCTAGAGCACATGCTGCTGAGAATTAACTTGGTGTCCAGAGGATTGAGACACAATCTTCACTTTAATTAATAATTTTTGCTGATTAATCTGCTAGATAGATAGGTACTTGTATATGCTGTTATCTTTTCTGTTGATTGTGACTGGTGACAAAATCTTCAGGTCAACCTCGCAGACACTTACTGCAGAGTGGTTGGAGTGTTTTTGTCAGCTCCAAGAGGCTCGTTGCTGGGGATGCCTTCATATTTCTTAGGTTTGTATACTTTGAATGGGTTTTAGATTGCGCTGGTTTATTACTTCTCTTTTTGAGAAGGGACTAATTAAGAATGTTCAGGGGCGAGAATGGGGAGCTGCGTGTTGGTGTCAGGCGGGCAATGAGACAGCAGGGTAATGTTCCATCCTCAGTGATTTCCTGTCATAGCATGCATCTTGGTGTCCTTGCAACTGCTTGGCATGCTATCTCGACTGGCACCATGTTCACTGTTTATTACAAGCCAAGGTTTGTAGCTCATTGTCAAAACTATGAAAAATCGATTTTTTTAGTAGTTTCAGTTTTAACTGCATCATGTTCTGGTGTTATGAATGTTACTGCTCATGATTGTGTGACTGATATGAGGGCATATCTTTCAATTTTCTATAGTATCATTTATAGTGCTTCTTTCAATAATTTGCTGTAGGACGAGTCCCGCGGAGTTTATTGTTCCATATGAACAATATATGGAGTCTCTAAAAAATAACTACACAATAGGGATGCGATTCAAAATGAGGTTTGAAGGTGAGGAGGCTCCAGAGCAAAGGTATGAATGTTTAACATTGTCTTTTTACTTTGTAGAATTCTAATCTAAATGAATAAATTTTCCTCTCTTGTAGTATCTTCCCTTTCCTTCTGCTTGTAATGCCATCCACGAGAGTTTTATTACTAGAATGTATGTTAAAAATGGAAGAACTTTTTTTGACGTAACCTCTTAAATTGTAGGTTTACTGGTACCATTGTTGGAATTGAAGATGCTGATCCCAGCAGGTGGCCAAATTCCAAGTGGAGATACCTCAAGGTCTGATTTCTAGTTTTTTTTCTTGCAACTATATATGATTGTCAATGTCACAGGGCATGATAGAGTTCCCTTTGTGTCTTCCAGGTGAGATGGGATGAAACATCTAATTTACCTCGCCCAGAAAGAGTCTCCCCTTGGAAAATAGAGCCTGCTGTTGCTCCTCCAGCTCTGAATCCTCTTCCGATGCCCAGGCCTAAAAGGCCTCGTACTAATGTGGTTCCATTATCCCCTGACTCCTCTGTTCTTACTCGAGAAGGTATGAATGACTTATTATTAGTGTACAGTCTTTTCGAAAATAGTATGCATTTGCAGTCTAGTGAAATCTGACCTTTTGGTTTGGTGGTTGTTGGGATGGGGGTTTTAATGTGCAGCATCATCTAAAGTTAGTAAAGACCCTTCACAGGCAAGTGGGTTTCCAAGGGTCTTGCAAGGTCAAGAATACTCGACCTTGAGAGGCAATTTTGCAGAAAGCAACGAGTCTGTTACTGCAGACAAGTCTGTTGTGTGGCCACCTGCAGTAGATGATGAAAAGATTGATATGGTTTCCACCTCAAGAAGGTATGGGTCAGACAGCTGGATGTCAATGGGGAGGCATGAGCCAACCTACTCAGATCTATTATCAGGCTTTGGAGCCAGTGGAGATTCTTTTCGTCCACCCTTGGCTGATCAGAATGTCCCTCTGGCTAGTCCTGCTAAAAAGCATTCGTTGGACCAAGAAGGGAGGTTTAATGCGCTGGCTAATCCATGGCCTGCTGGGCCCTCTGGTCTGTCACTAAACCTCCCTAACTCAAATATCAAGGGTTCTGTGAATGGTGGTGATGTAACATATCAAACTCCAGGGAATGTGCGGTATGGTGCATTTGGGGACTACACTCTTCTCCATGGTCATAAAATCCAGCAATTACATGGGAATTCTTTGATGCCACCACCATCTTCAACACAATATGAGAGTTCTCGTTCAAGAGAGTTGATGTTAAAACCATTATCTACTCAAAGTGAGCCTGTCAAGCCAAAAGATGGGGATTATAAGCTCTTTGGTTTCTCACTTATCAGCGGCTCTGTTATGCCTGAGCCATCTGTATCCCAAAGAAATGTGACTAGTGAGTCACCAGGTTACATGCATATTGCGTCTTACAATTCTCATGAAAGTGATCATAAATCAGAACAACTGAGGGGCTCAAAACCAGCTGATGTAGCTGCTGCTGATGATCCAGAGAAGTCATTGCAAGCTTCTCAGACACATCTGAAAGAGGTTCAAGCCAAACCACCTAGTGGTTCTGCTAGGAGCTGCACTAAAGTAAAATATTTGTTCTTTATTTTTCTCTCCTCTATTTGATAACTGAAGAAAAGAAAGTTGAAATTTAGAAGATTAATCATCAATTCTTGATTCTAGGTACACAAGAAAGGAATTGCACTTGGTAGGTCAGTGGACCTCACTAAGTTCAGCAACTATGAAGAATTAGTTGTTGAACTAGACCAGCTGTTTGAATTTGGTGGTGAATTGATGTCTCCTAAAAAGGATTGGCTTATTGTCTATACTGATGATGAGGGTGACATGATGCTTGTTGGGGATGATCCATGGCAGTAAGTACCTTTAAATTATACATCCATTGATGTTTAACCGATTATATGTTTTTTTAATCCTTAAGGGGTCACATTTGCATGATTTTACAATTCATTGCAGGGAGTTCTGTGCCATGGTTCGCAAAATTTATATCTATCCCAAAGAGGAGATTCAAAAAATGAGCCCAGGTACACTGAGTTCAAGGAATGAAGAGAATCAGTCAGCTAGTGAAGGTGCAGATGCCAAAGTCGAATGTCAGTTGCATCATCCAGCTTCGCTGCCTGAGAATTTGTAGATTTGCTTTCCATAGCTTCCAGGTAATTTTGCTCCTTTGTTCCAGTTGTCTCTTCAACCTGCCCATCTTAGTTTGTTAACAATTGGGGATTTGTAATGAGCCTAATTTCTAGTGTCATTTATTTTGATCCTTCCGTTCAGGGCTGGAAAAGTGGGATTTACTGAAAAGCAATCCAATTGGAAATAGAACCTGAAGACCGAAGTCGTGAACTGACGAGGGACTAGTGTGAACTGACAAGGGGACTAGTTGAATCAGAGTATGGATAGCATGAATTAATAGATATATCCATCCGATTTTTGGACCCATCTTGGAATTAGTATAGTACTAGTATATGTTATGCGTTGAGCGAGGTAATGTTCGCCTTGAATTTTTCAACAACCCTTCCTTGTAAATAGTTGTTTCTCCACCCCTCCCTCCCTCCCTTACCCACCCCATCCCATCCATAATGTAAGTAAGTTCATTTATGTGGTAGTTGTAGTTTTATCTGATTTTGATTATCTTTGATTGTCACATGACTAGTAAGTGATGTCAGATTGAGGATTGAGATAGAATAGAAGTATTATGGATTACCGTTTAGAAGGTGTATATTTTATGCTGCCTATACAGTTTTTGGAAGGGTCAATTACATTTTTTATTTTATTTTGCACTATGGCGAATGGAGATTGCTGGACTGTTGTGTGGAATGGAGTCCGAGCAACGATGTGGAGAATACTTGGCTGTCACGTCTTTGCCTTCATTTGCCATGACTTAAGTCTTCATCTTTATTGGTCTAAATGAAATGTATTTTCTTGACTAAAAACCCCTTTATGAAAAAGGTGATTTCGGTTGAATTTGACTGAAACATTATTGTGTTGATGGTTAGCTGGTGAAGATTCATTAGTTGTTAATTGGGCATTTGCCCCGACATTGAACTGGTAACACCAAATATTTTGAATATTCTATTTATTGACTTGTATTATTTGCACTTATAAGCACCTACGCGCTCGCACATCGGTTTGAGGTCTAATTCATCGGGTGAAATTCAAGGATGCAATCGTTGTTTTCATGATGAATTCACGTAAACGTTTATATTTTGAATGGACTTAGATTTTAAGATCAAAATCCTGTGTCAAGCAGAATGCTTGTTTCAAATTCTGAAGGCGGCATAGTAATCTGCCATAGAACAAGTTAGATTCCAGGCTTGGATTACCAGGGCCTGTGTCTGCTTTAGTGTTCAGGTTGTGATGCTTGAGAATTAGTCTTGATAAAATCGAATGATTTTGCGATAATTCTTGTTTTTTTTTTTATAAAAGATTTTGCTATAATTCTATGCCCTGTAATAAATAGAAAAGCTTCAGCAAATGTGAACAAGGGAAACCAGAATATTATTGCAATTCCTCGAATAATTTCCCTCAAGCAATCCTTGTGGACACAATTAATGGCATCACTCCTAACAGTACATGAATTCTAATCAAGATATCTCGTAACTCATGTACTTGGTCTGAATTTGTTAAATTAAATGTGTTAATTTATACATATAGACGGGTGTGAGAAATTCTTACGTCAACCAGTCCAGGAGCACCACATCATCCATGGTCCAATAAAAATAAAAAGATAACACGACAACAAATTTAATCTTATATGAAAGCCGTTATGTAAATTTTAAATTTACATTAGTCTACCAATAATTTATCCATCAAAATTTTTCAGAAAAGTCGTGCCTTTTAATCACTCACCTCTCTCTAGTCTTCCCCTCATCCCTCCGTTACCCGTCTCTAGTCCTGACCATCACCAACAATCACTCACCTCTTTAATCACAGAAATGCCCAGAACTGAGATAGAGACGGAACACAGAGAAGGCGACATTGTTGGTGATGGTCGATTCCGGCGACGGAAAACGGAGGGAAGGAAGAGGGCGACTGTGGAGGTGGCTCTGACGACGATCAAAACAGAGTTGAAGAGCAACGGAGGTGACGATCTGTGATGAGAAGGAAGATAGGGCAGAGCATCGGCGGAGTGGTGGTGTTCGCGGCGCCCGAAATCAGACTCCAGTGATGAGACGAAGATTTCAGCGGTGAAGGGAGCTCTGATGATGAAAATCTATGGTGAACGACGGCTAACGGCGATTTCAGCGGCAAGGAAGCAGAGGGAAGGGACGGCGGACTGATGGCGGTGACATTTGTGACCGAAAAATGGATGGATTTGACGATGGTGGTGGTGAGCTACGGTTCGACCATGGAAAGAGTGAGAGAGACGGTGGAGCCGCAATTCTGAGGAAAATGAAAATTGAAGTGGAGGAGAAGAGGGTCTGATTCAAAATCGTGAAGCAGTGGAGTCGATGTAAAAATCTGAAGTTCTGATTTATTTATTTATTTATTATTATTAATTATTTTTACATATATAATAGTATCTTAGTAATTTCCGGTGAGGTAAAAATAAAAATCACATTGGCTTAATGAGAATTTAGATACAGAATCTAAGATACTTTTGATCATCCTAGTTTATAATAGTATAATATGATTCAATTTATTATTTATTATTAGTAAATTACTAACATTATTTAGTCAATTTAGTAATTAATCATTATTCACTTTAAGAATTATCAAATAATTGTTGAGTTATCACCTTATAAAAAGGGAAAATGAAAATAAAGGACCTAGAAAAAATAATATTTATTATAAAGGACCATAAAAATAGGAATTACTTAGAAGAACCAAAAATCATGATATAAATTTAAAATCACTAAGTTGCCCCTAATCAAACTTCAATATTATCTCTTGTATTTATAATTTAAAAAATAATTAATATTAAAACTAAAACCACACATCATGATATAATGGGTTCTTTTTTTTTCAATATATTATTTAATTAACAACAGTTAAACTCATATTTTTTTGATTTTTTATTTTTAATCAATTTATATCATTAAGTTGCTCCTTTATATTTTCAACGTTGGACTCAATTCAGCTTTTTTTATAAAAGATTAAAACTAAACTCATTTCATATTTTTCAGGATATTAGATTATTTTAGAGTTTTTAATTTTATTAGCATTAAATGAATTTTTTAACCCACATAAATTTCTTCTAAAACAAAAATAAATGATATAAAAATTCTTGGTTTGGCATATATGACAAATTATAAAATACCTTGAGTTTTATTAAAATTATATAATTCTATCTTAAATTAAAAAAATGTTGATTTAAAAAATATAAATTTTATAAAATTGAAGAAGGTATAATTTTATATCTCATACCTATCCATCCAAGTTTTGAAAAAAGAAAAAAAAAGAAAGAGAAACCTCTTCTTTAATTTAGTGAATCTTAGAATTCTATACTAATTTTAAAAATAGAATGTGAAAGAGAATTTAGGAGAGAATGTAGATAATTTTATTAGGGTCATTTTAGTATTTTTAATTTTATATTTTTATATCTAGTCCTTCTAAGTAATTACAATTTTTATGGTCCTTATTCATAAATATCTTTTCATGCAGGTCATTCATTCTAATTTTCCCTTATAAAAATCAGTAATAAGCTACTATATTAATGAAAACTCGATCTTCGAAAAAGGATTTGACAATTAGTCAATTAATACTCCCTCCGGTCTTAATTATAAGAGCAATTTAATCAATTTTGGGGGAATTAAAGAGAGGAGTTAAATTAGTTAATTTTACTCATTTTCCTAAAATGTCCTTATACAAATTTAAAATGACACAAGTTGCCCTAATTATAAGTGTTTCTAATTTACCTTACGTTAAACATCCATGACATATTAGTTTAGTATATATGTATATTAGTTGCTTTTTATATATCAATGTGTATACATATAGATCTAATTTCTTTTCCACACGCTTTCTAATTGAAATAATGATCTTGTTATATAAACATATATGTGTGTATACATATAGATCTATCTACATACATAGAGACACACACTCATATATCTACATACATATATACATATATATATATATATATAGACACACACGCATACATACATATATATATAGACACACACATATCTACACATATATATATTAACACACATAAACACAGATATACATATATTTGTACACATATAAATAAATACTCCTAATAATAAATATAAATAGGGGTATTATAGGAAAAAATTGACAAAAGTTAAAACTTGCTCTTATAATTAGGACCAAAACCAACTCTAAAATTTGTTCCTATAATTAGGACCGGAGGGAGTATAAATTAAGGAATCAATTTGTGATGTTTTTTCTCTTCCTTAATACTTGAATATAATTCTCCCTAATCAATTATTGAAAAATAAAAGTAATCATACCTATATTTTTAATTATTTTCAAATTTTAAACTATAATAGGTTCTATTTTAGATTATCCCACCACCTCGTTTTATTGATATGATAATGGTATCTATCTAGAAAATAAATATTTGTAGATGTAGTAAATATATTTAAAGGGATATAGTATTAATAACATCAATTTTAACGATGGGAATCTGTTATTATTTTAATATATTTATTTAAAAAGTTATCCATATATTAAAACTTTTGCTGTATAGATATATTTGTGGATGGAAAAATATATTTATTTACCCCTCTTTATTAACGGAAGAACTTTTAATATCTTTAAAAAGATTGAATGTTATCTATACCTAATCAAATTTTAACATATGGATAAAATTTTAAATAAATATATTTAAATTTTATTATTTATAAAAAGATAAACTTAAATCATTCTCCTATATATATTCATCTCAATCCCTCTCATCCTTCAGTTCCAAGTAAGCACTCATCTTTCTCTCTCCCCTTCCTTCTTGTCATCTTTCTCTTCTTGTGCATCCTGTTTCTCCGAGGCCGCGTCCTTTCTTTCAAGTAAGCTTCTCTCTCTTACCCCCTCTTTATATTCAAGACTTGGTGCCTTCCATGGCAATTAACGATATTATCATGAAAAATTAGGAATAATTCTTCATAACAAAGCTTAGTAGAAAGAACCTGAATTACCAAAGGCCTTGTAGCCTATTTCCTTATAATTCAAATCATTAGTGTTTGCCGCCTTGTAATTCAAAAAAAAAAGAAAGAACCTGAATTAGAATATTATTTTAATACTTTTTGTGTATACCAATTTATTAGGTACTACAAGCGAATAAAAATTTTAATGGGGCTTTTTTTTCCCCTATTTTCTTTATTATTAAGGCTATCATGTTTGAATTTTTTTTGCCTATATAAACATATACACGTATAAACGATATATAGTTTCATGATCTTAGGGTAGCTTGTAATTTTTTATTAATATATTGGTAAATATTTATATTTATGATAGATTAAATCATTAAAAGCTTTAGTAGCTCTTTTGCAATTATCTTTCTTTATAATTTAGTTAGTAACTTAAGTATGTGCCTATATATTTATATTTATATAGAAATCTTTTATCTGACACTCATTCCGCTTCGTAATTGTTCTTTTTTTGTGTGGTAATTGTAATTGTTTTTTTGTAAAAACTTTTGTTGTCTTTTTATATTTAACTGGTAATTGTTCTTTATTTCTTCGAAATTATAACTGACGATGCAGGAACAAATTAATGTGCTTAACTGTGCTTTTTTATATATGTAAATTAAGGAAGAATCTTTGGTCAATATATATATATATATATATGGGCTAGGATCTGCATCGGATGCAGAAAATGATGGAAGTTATACATTGTAATTATATTAAAGAATAGATAGTGGGGTCCTACTATCTCAGGAGATATATGTCGCTTATTCAAGACTTTAATTTCTTTGGTATTTGAACTTAAAAGAGTGCGACTTGCTGGCTAACACATATCCCATTAACAAATAATTGCAGGCAGCTATTTATTCATCAGAAACTCATCATGTCTAGGCTTTTGGCTAAGTCAATTGATGCCCCTCGTTCACAAGTAGCCTGGGGTCTAAACAATGGTCATCCTGAGCAAAATATGAACAAGGGTTTTGGAAAATCACCAAGATCAGTGAAAATGATGTGTCCTCCATTACGAGCATCATCTGGATTAAGGATGTCCACTGCTACTACTTTACAGACATCAGGATTATTAAGACCTCAACAAGATTTCTTTTCTTCTAATATGGTTCCTCCAATTGTAACTTCTTCTTGGAGACGAGCAAGATTCAAGCCATGTGTACCTAAAGCTATGTTTAAGCGTTTCTCAGAGGAAGCACTCAAAGTAATTAAGAATGCACAGGACGAAGCAAGGCATCTTGGTCACAACATGATTGGATCGGAGCTCATTCTATTGGGTCTCATGGGTGAAGGCACTGGTATTTCTGCTAAGGTTCTGAATTTTGTGGGCATCAACCTTAAAGATGCACGTGTGGAAGTGGAGAAGACAATGGGAAGGGGTAGTAGATTTGTCGCTGTTGAAATTCCTTTCTCATTTGTAGCAAAAAGTGTATTTAATCTCGCATGTGAAGAAGCCCTTCGACTTGGTAATTTTGTTAATACCTTCTTTTTGTTCTTTTTATGTCATCAAATTACTAAACTCCTAATATACACTCCTGGTATGTTTGAGAAATTGAAATTGATCTTAATCCCACGTATAAGATATATTTTTTATACTTATCAATATTTTATTATTGATACACCCTCAACAATAACTAAAGAAGAGAGAAAATGAGGGAATATTTAAGGAAGATGATTAAGGTATTTTAAAAATTACTTGTTATATTAATCAATTTCCTTAATATAATCAAAAGTTAAGTAAATATGTCTTATATTAAAATCCGATGGCTTCTCACTTTGGTGATGGATATTATCTATTCGGTGTTTGCATATTTAATTAATCTTTACCTGATGGGAATTTCAGGACACAAGTATGTGGGATCTGAGCATTTGCTTTTAGGACTCATTGGTGAGAGGTGTTGTGCTGCGGCACATGTACTTCTTGAAAAGCTTGGTGCACAACCAATCACTATTCGCCCGCATGTTAGTTTTCCTCCATCTTTGTGTTTTCTGTTGATAATCTTAATTTCCATTTTAGTTATTAAATTTTCGTTTACGGGCATACATATAGGTTATTCGCATGATAGCTGAGAGTGATTACAGTGGCAATGCTCCGACGGAATCAAAGGGAATCACAGAAAAGTTTTTGCGCGAAGGAATCGATGACGATAAAATGACAACTTTGGAGGAATTTGGCACTGATTTGACCAAGCTAGCTGAAGACGTAATTATGCCTTGCTCTTAATATCCTCCTCTTTGAAATCACCCTTTACTATTTACTATCAAGACCTTTATAAGACGTCCTTTTTTTTTTCTTCTTCTCCCCAACTGATGTGAGACTTTCACGGATTGAAAGTTTGGTTTTATTGATGATTGATAGTATGATGCGTCAATGTATACATTATGCTTATTATTTCTATTATTCCCACCTTTGCAGGGAAAATTGCATCCTGTTACTGGAAGGCAGGAGCAAATTGAACGTGTCACTCGAATTTTAAGTCGTCTCACAAAAAATAATCCTTGTCTGATTGGAGAACCTGGTGTTGGGAAGACGGCTATTGCCGAGGGTCTTGCCCAGCGGATTGTAAATGGCGATGTACCTCAAACTCTAATGGGAAAGAAGGTTTGGAATACTTTCATCTATTTTAAGGATTAATATATATAGTGTGCAATATATCGATTTTAAGTAGTTTGAAAACTTCATGTGAAAGATTTTGCTTCTCATTTGTATTTGATGTATGACTATGTTTATACAAGTGCCAAGGCAATTTTCTGTCCTTGTTATTTTGTCCGTCTTACTGGTCTAAAACATGCATGGTTCAGAAGATCTATCCTGAATTGTAAATAATAGTGATGTATTATGTCTATTTCTTTTTTAATTAGTAGTAAGTTATATATTGGTGCCAACTTTCCCATTGTTTTCTAATTAACTTACATTCTTTTAAATAATTTAGGTTATAAGCATTGATATGAGTCTACTTGTTGCTGGAACTAAATATCGTGGAGAGTTTGAGGAGAGATTAAAAAAATTAATGGAAGAAACCAAACAAAATGATGAGATAATACTCTTCATTGATGAAGTGCATACTCTAATTGGAGTTGGAGCAGCTGAAGGAGCAATTGATGCTGCAAATATATTAAAACCAGCTCTTGCAAGAGGTGAACTACAGGTAATATCTATGTAGCACAAATGGATATATAAATAATGTTGAATGCTCAATTAAATATTAATAAGTAGTTTAATATAGCTATTGCTGCTTATATTGAAATTAAACACGATAAGTATATGCTTAATAATTTGTACATACAGTGCATAGGAGCCACAACTCTGGATGAATATAGGAAACACATTGAAAAAGATGCAGCGTTGGAGAGACGATTCCAGCCAGTTAAAGTACCAGAGCCTAGTATGGAAGAAACAATACAAATTTTAAAAGGACTTAGAGAACGGTATGAGACACACCACAAAGTCCAATACACTGATGAAGCTCTTGTAGCAGCTGCTCAATTGTCACACCAATATATCAGGTTTGTTGCAAAATATACATATATATTTTTTTTGATGGAGCATATAAGGGGAATGAAGCTGTTGGGACAATGTTAATAGTCCTCTTTCCCTCGTTAGAATTTCATTGTGCAGTATCTTTAGATTAATCAGATGCTCCTTGAAGCTTGTTATTTACTTATTGTAGTCTATTTTAACCACGTGATTCCTAATTTCTGAATAATTATGTTTTGTATAGTGATCGATTTCTGCCAGACAAAGCTATAGATTTGGTTGATGAGGCTGGATCCTTGGTTCAACTTCGCTGTGCACAGGTATCCATTGTAGTTTTACCTTAGCTAGCTAGAAGTTCTTGTATCGGTTAGTTTTGTGTTACTTGAGCTGAGATTATGTCATTCCAGTTACCTGAAGAAGCTAAAGAGCAAAACAAGGAGGTCATGCAGATTGTGAAGGAGAAAGAAGAAGCTGCCCGCAACCAAGACTTCAAAAAGGTAATGCCTTTTATTTTTAGACTACTGCAAACTAATAATGTCTAAGGGAGACATTCTTTTAATTTATTAATAATTAATGAATTTATGGTAGGCGGGAGAGCTACGAGAAAGGGAACTGGATCTTAAGGCACAGATCTCAGCACTTGTAGAGAAAGGCAAGGCTGAGAGTGAGGTAGGAGAAGGAGGTCCAGTTGTTACTGAAGCTGAAATCCAACACATTGTATGTTCTTGGACTGGTATTCCTGTTCAGGAAGTCTTACAGGAAGAATCTGATCGCCTCCTTAAGATGGAAGAGACTCTACACAAAAGGGTTATTGGTCAAGATGAAGCAGTAACAGCCATAAGTCGGGCTATACGCCGAGCTCGGGTCGGGTTGAAGAGTCCTACTCGTCCTATTGCTAGCTTCATATTTTCTGGTCCAACTGGTGTTGGTAAGTCAGAGCTAGCAAAAGCATTGGCTGTAAGCTACTTTGGCTCTGAGGAAGCCATGGTTAGGCTTGACATGAGCGAATTCATGGAAAGGCACACAGTGTCTAAACTTATTGGTTCCCCTCCTGGATATGTCGGCTATACTGAAGGTGGTCAATTAACCGAGGCAGTTCGGCGTCGTCCTTATACTGTTGTCCTCTTTGATGAAATTGAGAAAGCTCATTCTGATGTGTTCAACATGATGCTTCAAATTCTCGAAGATGGAAGGCTCACAGACAGTCATGGCAGAACTGTGGATTTCAAGAACACCCTTCTTATAATGACTTCAAACGTAGGAAGCAATGTGATTGAGAAAGGTGGCCGTCGAATTGGATTTGACCTTGGCTTGGATGATGATAAGGACAACAACCATAATCGTATCAATGATTTGGTGATTGATGAGTTGAAACATTTTTTTCGACCCGAGTTTTTGAATAGGTTAGACGAAATAATCGTTTTTAGGCAACTCACAAAGGAGGAGGTGAATGAGATTGCTGACATAATGTTGAAGCAAGTCTTTGACAGATTAAAATGCAAAGATATTCAACTACAAGTCACACAACGATTTAGGCATAGAGTGGTTGAGGAAGGTTATAATCCCAGTTACGGAGCCAGGTCTTTGAGAAGAGCCATAATGCGACTTTTGGAGGACAACTTGGCGGACAAGATGCTTGCTAGAGTGATCAAAGAGGGTGATTCTGTTATAATGGACGTAGATTCTGATGGAAATGTGATTGTTCTGAATGAAAGACATGGTGCTCCAATGACCTTGCCGGAGGTTATATCTGTATAAATGGGGGATCTTAAATGGCTTGCCTTGTATTCATAACTTATTTTTTTTGGTTTTTAATGTTTTCCTAGGAAATAGACCAAATATTTATTGGCTATCTGTGTTTGGATTCGCTGGTGGGAGAATTATTATTATTTTTTTAAAAAGAAATTATAAAAAATGATGTTTTGATAATATTTGGATGATTGATGGTGCTCTTTTCACTAAAGGATTTAATTAAATAGGTACAAATTGATTACGTAATATAGGATTCGCTTAAGTCATTATCCTAAGAGGCAATCTATTGAATTTAGATGATAATACTATTATCTAAATACAATGAACCATCTAAAGCTTATATGAAGATGAGAATGCAAATGCAATTTTGAAGGTTTTTTGCTATAAAAGGAAAATTGAAATCCTAAGAAAAGGAATAAACTAATAGTTAAACTAACTAGCATCTACAAATAAAGGGGATAATTTAAGATTTACATAAAGTTTACTTTCCTAATCTACATTCAATTAATTATTAGACTGAAGTGAGATTATGAAAGAGTGGAATCAATAGCACTTAATCTACTAAAAAACCAATTGAAAGCACCAAAATTTATTTCAATTTTGAACCTGAAAATTATGCATAGAATTATTTAATTAAACAATTAGACCTTGCCAACTCAAATGAACAATCTAGAGGCAGAAACCAAATTTGCAATATGAATCATATTGACAATCTAAACTAATCATGAAAACTCAATTAGCAAGTATACGTTAATCTTAGGCTCTAGCTTTATCACTACTTCAAGAAGGAGTGTTTCAACACAAATTTAGTCCAAATAACAATCCAATCCAAGAAACAAAATGTCTACAATTTACAGTTAGACTACTGTCTCCAAGTAGCTCAAAATGATTGAAAACTAGATCAGATAATCACAATTCACAAATCTTGAATTAAAAAGATAAATGTAAAATCACTCCCTTAAGTGATATAGTCATAGGCTCTAACTTTATTCATTCTTCTCCCAAGTTATCTCCCAAGCTAGCTCAAGCTTGCATGGACTTCAAGCTCCTTATACCACACGGTTATGATGATCAATGAGTGAACAAGTGGGAGATTGAATTGATACGTGAATGAATTAAGGAAGTTGAAGGAGAAAAAGAATGAAGGGACTTGTGTGGCCGACGGAAATGGATGAATGGTGTCGGCTGTGGAAATTACTGCGGAATCAGTTGTTGAGAGCGTGAGCGTTAGCGTCCTCCCACAGATGTGGCAATGGCGGCTAGGTTTTTATAATTACGAGAAAGAAGGGGTTTTGGGCCTAAATTTGAGTTCATTAGATTATTTTTAAACTTCTAAAATTAATTCTGCAGTATAGGATCGTAGAATTAACAATTTGATCTTCCTTATCCTACAAAAATTAATGAGATCATCATATTAAATATTTGAAAAACTTAAGCCCATCATAAAATATTAAAATTTAAGGCCGATAATCTTATAATTAAATCAAAATTATATTATTTTCTAAAATTGGTCAGTAATCCAAATAGGGTTGAGTAGCAAATCTGTCCTGAAAGTATAGGACTATGAGTAATGTCCTGAATTTTTTTTTTGTCTCAATGTTGCCCCGAAAGTTTCAAAACGTAGCAATATTGTCCTATTCCGTTAAAAATTGACGTTGACCATTAACTTTTTAATGGAAATGGTCAACATTGAGATAAGAAAAAATTTCAGGGCAATATTGCTCATCAGCGAAAACTTCCGAGGCAAATTTACTACTTAACCCATCCAAATAAATCTGATAAACCCAAATTAGCTTAGAATTATCACAAAAATATATGAATAAGGTGGGGTAATACTAATTTATATAAGGGTTAATATTTAATACGAGTACAATACTTGATCATTTAAGTTTGTCCTCATTTTAATTTTAGTCACTCAAGTTTCATTTTGTTTGAAGTATTGATCTCTATAGTTTAATAAACTTGGACTATTTTACCCATTGTGGAGCCAAAACCTAAATAAGTTCAAATTTGAGGGGTAAAAGGTTGGGAAAAGCACCAAAATAAGTTTTATTTTTTCAAAAAAATTACTTAATTAAAACACATTGAAATTTTTTTACCAGGCTAATGCTTACGCCACTAGTGGCGTGAACAATGATATGGAATCAGACCCACTACAATTGAGTGGGTCTGATTCATTGTTCACGCCACTGACACTTTTGTATCAGTGGCGTGAACCCCATTTACGCCACTAGTGGCGTGAATTGTTCTTACGTCACTAACTGCATTACTTTAGTAAAATATTTCCAATTTGCTTTAATTAAATAAATTTTTTTAATTTGTTTTTTATTTTGGTGCTTTTCCCGTAAAAGGTTATGTTGATCCTTCATCATAAAAAAAAAAAAAAAAATCGTTATAGAATTGAATTACCCGGATATATTTTTTGACTTGCTGCATATGAATTTAAATTTAAGTGTTAAAATTGTATGATTTTTGCTGTAAATCTATGCCCAGTAATAAATAGAGAAGCTTCAGAAAATGTAAACGAGTGAAAGAATAATGTAATTCCTTGAATAATTTCCATCAATCTTGCATGCTGAAAAATAACCATATATCATCCCACTTGTAATAATATAATGGAATAAATGGTGTGATTATAATAATTGATTCTCATGGTAATCCTTTGAGTTGGCTCACCAGTAGAGCAGGCTCAAACCGTAGCCCACGATTTATGATGGGGTTAGGGTTGAGGTTTTTGGGGTCCCAAAATATACGGGCTGCACAGACCCACAACTTCTAACTCACGGGCTGGCGCTGGTTGGCCCGCAAATTAATTATTTTTTATAAATGCTGAGGCTAGGTGAACTTGTCAAGTGGTCTATTATGTTGAAGCCCATGAGCCAAAGTGTAAAAAAACCCTAGCCAATTTCACTCTCACTATGTTCTATTTGGTAAATTTTAGGACTTTTTATAACAAACCTTGATGGCTTATATATAAGTTATATTATATGTGTTAGAATGTAGTGTTAGAGTCGGAAAAACGGGTTGAGCCCATCTGCCGACAAGTTTAGGGCCCTGAATTTGCAAGGACGGGACGTAACATTTTTGTTTAAAAGTAAAAGGGTCCACCTTGTACGACCAAGGGTCGGTTCTTTGAGGCTTGTATGTTTTTCCAAAATATTATTTATATGATAATAATATTTTTGATTTTTTATACTTTGTAAATGATACAAATATTTAGTTGTTATTATCTTTTTTAGAAGTAAGTTTCATAAGAACATCTTGTATTAAGAATCATAAAAATTGAAAGCTTATAACAGATATTTCTTATTTCATAAGTATTCTTATTAATTTTGTATTTTTGGACTTATTTCTCAGTGAATGTTTTGTTCGTATTCATATCTTGTGTTGTTTATTTTGTTAACTATTTACAATTTACAAGATATATTTATAAGAAGTATTTTTAATTTTGTTAAGTCTTCTCATTAATTATTTGTAATTGTGCTATATAGATAATAATTTCCCTTTGATTCTAACTTTTTGACTATGTTTGTTTGTTATATAATGCGTATAGTTTATATCTTATTTTTGACAACATTTATGAATTAAATTAAAACTTTCATTGTTCTAATTTTTTTTTTTTAAAAAAAAGCTGAAAAACTAGCTTTGAACCTATAGGGTCGGCCTTGACCATTGATGGACAGGACCTTCCATTTTTACTAGCTTTATGTAGTGTACAAGGTAGTTCCAGCATAGTAGAAAAAACAATGGGAAAGTATACATAAAAAATAGGGTTTTTTTTTTTTTTGAAAAATAAAATTGTGTGGGTTGCGTGCTAGCACCCGAACCTGCATATGCAGGCTAGGGTTGTTGATTTCCTAACCCGTGAAAATGTGGGCCTATGTATAGCCCGCAACCCACAGCTGACTTTTATTCTCAGTTCTACTCACTAGTAATCTTTCCATCCATCAAGGAAAAGTTTGCCACCAACAAGTGGTTAGTCCAGCGGAATGTGGCACTGGATTCCTTTAAGAGGTCTAGGGTTCGAGCTGCGGTAACGCACTTGTAATCCGCCTTGTATGGAGCTACCACTGTTGGGAGGGTCGTCCTTGCCACTGCAGAACCCGAATCCGGATTAGTCAGGGAGGGTCGTCCTTGCCACTGCAGAACCCGAATCCGGATTAGTCAGAACCGAAGGTTCTGATGAACCGGATGGGATACCAAAAAAAAAGGAAAAGTTTGCCAGCGATAGTTTATCTTCGGAAATGAGTTTGAGAAGCAATGAATAGAGTACAATGATATATTTGGTATTATTTATAATTGGGAAAAGTATTTTTCCAATCACAATCATGGGAGATAAGTTTTCTCCAGTAACCCCCAAAATTACGTCGTTTTATATTAATGAAGGATGTTTCCGTAACTTTAGGTGAATTAATGAAGGGTGCAAAATTACAGAAACACCCTCCATTAATTTAAAACGACGTAGTTTTGGGGGTCACTGGAGATAACTTATCTCTAGTGACTGGATAAATCCTTACCCTTTATAATTATATATTAAAAAAACAACTCAAATAAAAATAAGGGTAATGTTGTCCGTAAAAAAACACTTTTCCTGAGCTATCCTTCTCTTCTCTTCTTCTCTTGAACTAATATTAATTTTTTCTTTTAAATGTTCATTTTTTATTTTTTTTCACAATAATAACTCAAAATACTCCTTCTAGCCTTTATTATAAGGCATCAACTAACAATTCTCACAAACCAATAAAAACAGTTAAAGTCAATAAAGTTGTCCTACAATTTAAGTAACTTCCAATATTACCCCTACTAATTGCAATAAATGCTAATATTATATAATTATTACTCCCACCCACTACCCCTATTAATTAGGGGCACACGTGGAAACAAATAATTAATATTCATTGGGAACAAATAAGTGCCTTATAAAAAGGACCAAATAAACTTGCTAGTTGATACTTTATAATAAAGACTAGAGGGAGTAATCAATCTTAATTAGACCCAAAAAAAATAACCATTCTTATTTTTTATTTTTTTTGTTGAGAGTGTAATTATAGAATAATAGAAAATTTTTATGAGTAATTTGATCAGGACAAAGTAAAAAATTTCTCTCCCTTCTCTTCCTCTCAAACCAAACACCTTCAAGCCTTTTCTCTTGGTCTTTTTTTTTTTTTGCTTAGAGCATCCGATATCCCAGGGCAGGCCATCTTTCAGGCACATCAACGGCCCCAGACTAATCCGGATCGAGACCGGGTGGCCCCTTTCGGGGGGAAGCCTCTACCACCCACGCCTGCTGCATTCCCACGTCTCGAACTCAAGACCCGTGGTTAAGCTAGGACAACCCCTTACCAGTTGACCTAAGCGTTTGGTGGTTTCTCTTGGTCTTCCTTCCCTCATCATATTATTATTTGGCAACTCCCTCTTTTTCTATATCTTAAATTAAATCTCAATCTCATATCTCTGTGTGCGATGAGTTTTGTCTTTCCTGTCCTATCCTTGTAGTATGTAGTAGTACTGTCACATCCTTTCATCAACTCTCTCTCTCTGTTCAAGAATCAAGAATTCAGACTTCGGGTTATTTGACTTTCCTCCTTTTCTAATTACTTTCTTTTTCCCTTTTTAGCCGTTGAGATCTTCATATTTAATATATTGTAAAAATATTATTTTAAATATATAATATATTAAATATGGGCCGTTGAAATCTTCATCCAAAAGTAAGGAAAAAGAAAGAAAGAAATGAGAGTAAAGAGAAAAAAAAAGGCTCAATCTAATTTCGTGTCATCCTAAAAAGTAGCTAAAAGTAGCTAAGATAATTTTATTCTCAACTAATACACACACAAATAAATATAATATCTTGATTGGTTCGAGGATAGCTTTAAGGTCTTAGAATAATCTTATTTGAATAAGTCTCGAACAGTTTTTTGAGTAATACATTATAAACTTTTGTTAAGACCTCTTGGAGTAGCTATCTCTAAAGTGAACAGTAATATATATATATATACATACACGGGCAAGGAATTTTTTTATAACATAAACTAAATATCAATCCTCATACATGGAGGTTACAAACCAGAAAAGTATAGCATCATCCCATATCCATTTGGATGTTAGATGGAGGTTGATCATAGACACCAAACTAGCTACCTGCAATACCATGAGAGAGTTTAACAAGTTGATCGGAAATTAGTTAGAGAATGAGGTAAATGAGTGAAGTTGAGGCGATGAAATGCACGCAGAGGCTCTGTATTATATATAGCAACGAATACAATATTCCAGAATGATCTATACAGCTGTACAAACCCTAACAAAATTATAGACATGTATTGAACCTTACATAGTGGAGCGCATATACAAAATCTCCATCGGATATACAATTGTAACAGATAGTTGGGACCACACTAATTACAACAATATCATAATACAATCATTAGCAATAATATTAAGTGCTTATATTCTAACATTTCCCCTCAAACGAGGAGGAGTGACCACTAGTCCAAGTTTGTCTCGAAAGAATTGAAACTGAGAGTGAGATAACGGTTTGGTCAAACAATCTTCAATTTGAAGAGAGGAAAGGACATATCTAATATCAATTAATCCAGAAAGGACTAGATTGTGAACAAAGTGAACATCTATTTCAATATGCTTACTCCTAGCATGTTGAACTAGATTTGCTGCCAGGGCCTTTGTACTCAAATTGTCACACCAAATCACTGAAGGTCTTTTGAGAAACAAGCCTAGCTCAAATAACAATGAGCTCAACCACTTAACCTCTGCAGACCTGTCAGCCAAAGAATGGTACTCAGACTCAGAACTTGATCTTGAGACTACCCTTTGTTTTCTTGAAGCCCAAGAAATGAGATTGCTGCCTAGGAAAACACACATGGTTCTGATGATTTTTGAGAAGCCAACTGATTTTGCATTTTAGTTTTTAGGGATCCAACATAAGGTAGCTTGGGTCGGGTTATTCCTGACTTGGATCGGGTCATCATCTGGTGTTGGTTCTCAGGCCCATTTCGTATTTCTCCCTCAAAGTTAGTGGGCACGGTGGCAAGCTCAGGAACGAACTCATTTGCAGAATCATATCCATTCATAGGATTAGGAGCTGATGACATTGGCTGTGATGGACTCATGGACTCACCACACTCGATTGAAACTCCATGATTATCTTTCTTGACTGAGTCCAAGCTATGAGCAGAACGAATTATTAGAGGAACATAATTCTCTCGATCTTTGACGATATCAGATTGGTGCAGGAATCCTGTTTGAAAAGGAAAGACACCAGAATCAAAAACTACATGCTGTGAAATAAACACCTTACCAGATCTGCTTAAACACTTATAGCCCTTCTGTTGAGACGCCAATCCGATATAGACACATTTCTGACTATGGAATTGGAACTTATGTGCATTATACGGTTTAAGGCACGGGTAGCAAGCACAACCGAAAGCTTGAAGGTTCATGTAGTCTGGTTCTGTTTTCTAGAGACGAAACAGAGGAACTTCACCATCAAGAACAGGCGTTGGTAAAGGATTAATCAAATGCACTACGTGTTGGAAAGCATCTACCCAATACTTTAAAGGCATTCTTGCATGAGCCAATAAAGTTTAGTCCCATTTCGATGATATGAAGATGCTTTCACTCTGCTTTGCCATTCTGAGCCGAGGTATATGGACATGTGAAAGCCTCCTGCGACACAGGGATGAACGGTTTGAACTCACTGCCATTGTCACATTGAATTGCTTTAATTTTAGAAGCAAATTGATTTTCAACAAGTGCTTTGAATATTTTACACGCAGGAATCGCTTCTCTTTTATGTTTCAATGGTTACAGCCAGGTATATCTACTGAAGTTGTCAACAAAGTGGATGTAAAAACGATGACCCCTACTAGATTGTACAGGGGCCGGTCCCCACAAGTCGGTGTGGATTAATTCAAGAGGGAGAGAAGTTTGTGAAATAGAAGACTGAAAAGGAAAAAATTTTGATTTCCCTAATTGACAAGCTTCACAAATAACATTGTCACTCACAGACGCATTAGAGAGCCTTGTGTTACATTTATTCAGGATTTGTTTCAATACTTTGACACTAGGATGGCCTAACACATGATGCCATTTTAAATTTTCTGACTGATTGCTCGCATGTGTCGCCATTAATGCCCTTGGTGGTGCTTCAAGCTTTCTTCCCATCAGCGGGTACATTCCTTCCTTTTGAACCCCCTGTATTAGTAGACTTTTTGTCATCGAATCCTTCACAGAACAACCAAGATTAGTAAAGCTCACATCTACATTGTTGTCACGTATTAGCCGATCCACACTGATTAAACTCTTGTTAGCATATGGAACATATAAAATATCTTTAAGCAATAAATTTGGTGAGCTTTTGCGAGGTATTGTGGTAGTACCAATGCCCAGAATTTTGCTTCTTTCACTAGTACAAGTAGTGAGAAAGTAATGCTTACCAGCAGGATTGATTTCATCTAGATGCTCAGGATGTGGAGTTACATGATAGTTGGCTCCATTATCCACATACCACGCTGGACCAGTCACTGTGTAAGGGTTGGCATAATGAGCTTGTGTAGCTGAGTAGTTATCAGCATAATTTTCAGCGTAGTGAGCTTGCGAAGCATGGTAATTGTTGCCTCCATTATCTTCACGATAGTAGCACGTGGCAATCGTATGGCCTAGACGCTGACAGTGGATGCAAAAGGGACGAACTCCACCTCCACGTCGGTTTCCACGAGAGCGACCTCCTCCACCTCTGAAACCCTGTGAGTTGCCTCGCCAACCACCACGGTTACTAGAGTCTCGATTGGAAGAATTGTTTCGAGGAGCAGAGGCTACATTAATTGAGGACTGAAGGCTGAGGTTGGAGAAACTATTTAACTGATTCAATCTAGTTTCGAAGGAGAGAAGGGCTCCCTGAGCATCTACCCATGTCAGATCAGGTTGGTCAATCAACTTAACGACAATAGCATTGTATTCTGAGTCTAAGTCGTTAAGTGTGTAGAGGAGAAGATCATCCATCGCCACTGGGGAACTGGCGAGTCACGAGAGCAAGTTCATCCGAAAGACTCTTCATCTTGTTGAGATATTCTTCCATTTTCATAACATTTTTCCGGGTATTATGCAATTCTATCTTAATCACCATTACTCGAGCTTTTGTGGAGGCGCAGGTGAGATCCCAAGCTTCACTCCACAGTTCATGAGCTGTTTTGCAGTGAAGGAGTTGAACACCCACGTCTTGAGTCATTGTGTTTCATAACCAGCCAACAAGTATTCTATCAACGGCAAACCAATCGGCATAGGCTGGGTTTGGACGAGTTCCTTCAAAGGTGCCAAACAGAAGTTTCGTCGGAGCTGCTAATGTACCATCAATGTGGCCGTCGAGTTGGTTTCCTTCAATGAGAGGTAATACTATAGACTCCCAGACCAGAAAGTTTGTGCGATCCAACTTGATCGCGGTGGTTTGACTAGAGGAGCTGAATAAGGCATGGGCTTTAATTTGGTATTTTGCCGAGAGGAAAATTCTACAATAGAAGCAGACAAAGTAGAGTCAGCCATGGAAATTGCTCTGATACCAAGTTAGAGAATGAGGCAAATGAATGACGCTAAGGCGATGAAATGCACTCAGAGGCTCTGTATTATATATAGCAACGAATACAATATTCCAGAATGATCTATACAAATTGTACAAACCCTAACGAGAATTATAGACACGTATTGAATCGTACATAGTGGAGTGCATATACAAAATCTCCACCGGATATACAATTGTAACAGATAGTTGGGACCACACTAATTACAACAATATCATAATACAATCATTAGCAATAATGTTAAGTGCTTAGATTCTAACAAAATTGTAATTCCATCTCTTAATGAGTGGTGGATAATTACCTACCAAACGCTTACAGGAGGAGTCTAGCTTCCTTCACTATATCTAAAAACGGTTGCGAAAGATCACATCCCTTGGTGACTAAATTTATAGCCTCAATACACTGAATTTTTTATTTGAAGCTTATTCTACTTATTATTGTAACTATTTTTTTTAATTGCTTTGAAATTAAAGTTGACGGTAGAATTTACAGTTATGTGCTCTTTCTATATGTAATTCCTTTTAATGAAGAATCCTTGGTTTGGTTAAGGTAATTATTTATGTGCTTTGATCTGCTTAGGAAATTAAATGATGGGAATTTATATAGTTATTAATCACTAAACATTGTTGTTAAAGAATATAGTGGGGGTCTTAATATATCTAAGAAGATATATATATGTCACTTATTTCAGAGTTTTCTATTTTCTTATAATTGTTGTTGGTATAAATTTTATTATTTCCTTAATTGAACATTTGCAGGTAATTACGATTAAGGAAAAGTTTTTATTTCTTGACATTACTGCTGTAGTTAGGAGGAATAAAGATGTCGATAAATATATTGGAAGAAAGTAGTTTATTTGTTTTAATCCCCTAATATGACGAGCGTTATAAGTTTTTGCTGTCTCTTAATTTTCCCTAAATATAACTATGGTGCTGAAACTTGCCAATTTTTAGTCATCTGAATGAATTATGATATTGAACTCAAGAGTGAGGGTTACTTGCTGCCTAAGTAACACATCTCATTGACAAGTCATTGCATGCATCTGTTCATAAATCATGCCTGGCCAACAAGTTGTTGGTTAAGGTGACAAGTAGCCTCATCCCTGCAAGGAGGAGTACAAAGATTCAAATCCCGAGAAGCACACTTGTTAGGAGAGATGGAAAACCCTTTGTGTTCTGTCATAAGAACACAGATGTCTAGTCCTAGGTGGGCTAGAATATTGATATAGAATCAAGTAACTCTCTCCCAAGTATCCATAGATGAGATACCTCTAGGAGATCACAAAGCACAAACATGAAGGCTTTCGCCAAAGGGGGTGGGGTGTGTGCTCTGTGTAGGCAGTATGGTAAAGGAGAGAGCTTAGAAGATGATGTGTACCTTTTAGGTTAACCAACTATATATAGAGGCTACCTTAGGGTTAGGGTTTGGACCTGTTGGGCCTCTTGTGCTTCCAAGCCCAAATACACTAGTTATCTCCTACTGGGTCACACCTTAAATGAACCTAATATTTGATTCCATAACACTTTGTGTTCTAAGAAGAAAGCATGCCTATGCTTTTGGCTCAGTCAATTGATGTCCCTCATTTTGAGTAGCTTGTATTTTTTATTAATATATTGGTAGATATTTATATTATGATAGATTAAATCATTAAAAGCTTTAGTAACTCTTTTGCAATTATCTTTATCTATAATTTAATGAGCAACTTAAGTATGTGTCAATATGTTTATATTTGTATAGAAATCTCTTATCTGATGCTCATTCCACTCGTAATTGTTCTTGTTTTTTTTTATGGTAACTGTTAATTTTTTTTGTGCAACAACTGTTCTTGTTTTTTTATATTTAACTCGTAATTGTTCTTTATTTCTTTGCAATTGTAACTGACGGTACAGGAACAGTTATGTGCTTTTTTTATATGTAAATTAAGAACTTGGAAACATAAAGCCAGCATCTCTATCGAAAGGAAATATAGAAATCTTGTTTTTTTTTTTTGTATAAAAAGAAGGCTAAAAAGCCATTACAATGAAAAGAAAATTAGCTAAGAGGAGAAATTAATCACAAACACTCTTGAGTCACCCATGCCCTCAGATGTGCAGGACATTCACTCAAAATAGAAGACTTAGACAGGCCCAGTTTCGCCAAAGCATCTGCTACACGGTTGAGGTCTCTTGGTATATGGCCAATAGATAGAGACCAGTCACGAGCTATCAAATCCTTAAGGGTATGTTTGGTTTGAGGGAAGGGGAGGGAGGGGGAGGGGAGGGGGGAGAAAAAGGAGAGGAAGGAAAAGAATTTCAAAATTGAGTGTAGTGGGGCCCACAAGTTTTCCTCTCCCTCATTTTTTTCTCCCCCTCCCCTCCCCTCCCTCCCCTTCCCTCAAACCAAACATACCCTAAGCCTCACCATCAGAAGGCTACTTGTTTGGAAATTACTATCTAGCAGGTTATCAATGACTTCTTTAACATCAGATTCAAGTACGATTTTTTTGTAACCCATATCCCAGGCTAGAGTCAGTGGCGGAGCCAGCATTTCATGTTTATATGGGTGCACAATTAATAGTGAGATTTGGGGGTTTGGGGGCAGCGCCTCCAAATTTTTTTTTAAGGAGGATAAAAAGCAACTCACTCCTTCGTAAAATTTAGGATAAAAAATGGGGTTCAATTGAAAAGTATTTCCGAAGAAATCAATTTAAACACAACAATATATTTTAATCTCATGGCATACAGATACCCAGATGTTACACAATCAAATTCCAAAGCAACATACAAGAAAAAAATTATTATGCTTTGTCATATATGATAGGATATTAAAAAGTCAAATATCAACGAAGGAGCAAATGAGAGTTTCTTAAGAAATATGGAATGGAGTTTTCTAAGATCATGCAAGGTGAATTTGAAATGTCTATAGGAGAATTAAATTTCTTCTTAGGACTTCGAATCAAGCAAAAGAAGAATGAAATATTTATTTCTTAAACCAATACCTGTTAGAGCTTCTTAAGAAATATGGAATGGATCATTGCAACAGAGGCTAATACCCCTACGAGCTCAACGACTTTTGTAATATCCTAATTTTTACTTTTAGGATTTATTTATAATTAAGAGTGAAATTATATATGATAAATATATATAAGTTATAATCTTTAAAAATATATAAGAAATGGACTTTTAGGATTTATTTATAATTAAGATTGAAATTATATATGATAAAGGTATATAATTTATAATCTTTAAAAATATATAAAAAATAAAATAAAATATATATCTAATGATGCACCTACATGATATGGGAATTGCAAAAAGGGAAAGAATGATGCACCTACTGGAATCAAACCAAGGATTGGTTGGTGGCAGAGTTGCTATTTTACCATGAAGCTACTAGTGCATCTTTATGAGAAGGCCCTTCAAAATATATATCTATTCTGAAATTTTTGTGTCTGCACTTGCAGACACATGCAACAATGTGGCTCCGCCACTGGCTTGAGTCAAGCCCTCAAAGATTGCCCATTCTTTAGCTAATTGTGGGTTACAAATGCCAAGGATTTTTGAGAAACTAGTGACCCACTGTCCGAGGTTGTCACGGAGGACGCCCCCACAGCTGCCCTTAGATGAGTTTAGACTAACCGCCCCATCTACATTTAGCTTAATCCAGCCTGCAGGTGGACATGACCAGTTGGTTGAGGCAAAGGGAATCAATGAAGAGTCGATAATTGCAGGTTCTTGGTTCTGAATGACTGCATATCTCTTCCAACTATAGAGAATAGCTGATGCAGGGTCTGTTGGTCTTGAGAAATCCTAATCAAAGATTGGGGAATTTCTCCAAGACCATAAATTCCAGATAGCGACACCAAATTTGATGCTCCAGTAGATGCCCAAGCGTTTATCCGTTCCCCCTTTAATATTCATAGCTAGCCAGTCAATGAGTCTAGCCGAGAAGAACTGAGGGATAAACTAAGAAGGAACCAATGATATCCACAATCCCTTTGCATAAGAACAATCACGCAGTATATGTGGTTATTTTCCCAATTTGCCTCTTATTAAATAACTATTTACCAAAATGCCCCTGTCAGAATACTATTTCTCAATTTGCCCCTGTCAGAAAACTATTTCTCAATCTGCCCCTGTTTAATCGACTAAAACCATGGTTTAGTCGACTAAATCGCGGGAATTTTTTTTTTGAAGACTCCCTCGATTTAGTCGACTAATTAGTCGACTAAATCATTAAAAAAAAGGTTAATCAAGTGATTCTTTAATAATATATATATATATATATATAGTTAGAAATTGAACTCCAATAATTTCTTTATTCATCCATGATTTATTCCTCTTAAATAAGGTATACTTATACAGATGAAAAATTAATAACAACTAGCAATAAAGCAAGAAATAATCCTAAATCAACAACTATTAGCTAGGAAGTAGGAAACAACCCTAACAACCTGCTACTTATTTGAAATACCTAAAAGAATGGAAATAACAATAATTCAAAATTTAAACTTTGAAATAGAAATAATTAAAATAACAATTTTCTTTTCTATGTATATATAAATATATATAGAAAAGAAAGATGTTATTTATAATAAATATCAAATTTAATAATAAGATAATGATTAATCTAAATAATTCATAATATTCTAACAATAACTAATAGTTTATACATCATCATAACCAATAACAAGTTCAGCCATGACCCATTAAAGCATAAATGAAAAATGTCTCATTCTTCGTTTTAGACAAGCATCAACATTCAACAGTCACGTGAAACTTCAATCCCAAGTCTCTGGCTTATTTCCACCATATTCCTTTTTATACATTTTATCAAACACTTTGGGTCTGTTTGGGATAGCGGCGGTAGAAGTGGCTTTTTTTCTGATGGACTTTTCTTGATGGACTTTTTTTCTGATGGACTTTTTATGATGTGATTTGTGTTTGGGATAGCGGTGGCAGAAGTGGCTTTTATTTTATTTCTGATGGACTTTTTATGATGTGATTTGTGTTTGGGATAGCGGTGGCAGAATTGACTTTTTTTTTTTTAAATGGCCAGCACTTATTTGGCATAGCTTTTGAAAAGATAGATGAGATGGAAAATGATTGAAAATGACATGAATTATATATATATAGTATAAAATGCGATAATTTAGGATAAAAAATTAAAAATAAATTTTTTAAGTGCCCCAAATTTAACACATAAGACAGCACCATAACTCATCAATTTTCAACCACACATCCAAATAGTTTTACAAAGTTTCATAAACACCTTATGGATATTCAAAATTAACTCATAAAACAACTCCAATTCATAATTACCAACAATTTATACTTTTCCAATTTCCAGCCATTACAAAGTAACAAAAGAATTTCAATTCTTTTCTCCATACATCACGGTAATCAAAAAGGGAAGAAGGATTGGGGCCCTGAACACACATATGAACCAAAGTAGCAGATAAAAACAAAGGGACAAACGCATACGCAGCAACAAATCGCAGGGCAGATAAAGAAGAGGGATTCGAATATACCTACAAATCTTAGCATTGAAGAACATGTTCGAATCTCTGCACACCCACGCACACAGGGAAGCATCGAACTCAGTAAATGAAAAAGATTCAACTATTCTTGCACAATGGCGATAGAGAAGGGTTCACACAAACAGATTCTTCCACACCTAAACGTCAGCAAGAAAGAAAGAAGCAATGGACAGAAATTCCCAGAACTGAGATTGCCCAAAATAAAGACCTAACACAGAGAAGGCGACATTGTTGGTGATGGTCGATTCCGGCGACGGAAAACGGAGGGAAGGAATATGGCGACTGTGGAGGTGGCTCCGACGACGATCAAAACAGAGTTGAAGAGCGACGGAGGTGGCGATCTGTGATGAGAAGTGTAAAGTAATGTATAATTACAAAAGATAACAGGGAGAGAGAAGCAAGATGAAGAATCAACTGTATATTGTATATTATTAATAGAGCAATGAGGCTCATACCAAGAGCAATAGTGAGGGTCTAATACCCAACACTTGGTTACTTATCATATTAGTTAGGATCCTCTATTTATAAATGAAGGTCCTAAATAACTCTAACTAATAAAGACTAACTACCTAACTAACTCTAACTAATATAGACTAACTACCTATATATTCTAACACTCGTGTTCAACTTGAACAACACAAGAATAAAAGGGGTAATTAACAATGATCTCTTCAAAAAAAAAAAATACAATGATACAATGATCTCTTAAAAACAATCTTCTCCCATTCACTTCTTCTGAAAATCTTCTCTTGTAGGCAACCCACAAAAACTGATTTGCTTCTCACATATTTCGACACATGAAGGACTTCCAAAGGATTATAGCCCATCTTTGCAACTTCCTCCAGCCTCATTTCATTGTACACATTTACAACACCAACTATGAATTGTCTCACAATCTTGGTAGGGTTTTACCCAAATGTTTGCCTTGATTAATAATTTAGGACTCTTTAGTTAATAAATAATGGCTTTTATGTTCATTTGGGCTTTGGGCCTTAGATTGCATTTTAGCCATTTTTAATAATAAAATTCCAGTTTTGTATTGCTTCACTATTTTTACCATAACTCTTGAACCAGACATCGTATTTGCCTCATTTTTTGTCTCATATTTCAGATGATTCAGAGAGCTACAATTGTTATGAATACATAAAGAGCAAATTCGGACAAGAGGGCGGTCGATTTTGGAGCCGAAGTCAGATGAACAATTCTGGATTTTATTTGGACTCGAATTTTGTAATTAAAGTCCACTTTCATTTTATTTCTGTTTTGGGCTAAAACCATTAGAGCCCATTTCATTTTTAGGTTTATTTTACGTAAGGCAGCAGCCACAAACAGAGACTCATTCACGTTTTTTACAATTTGGTGGATCAAAATAGAAGTTTAGAGATTCTCTCAACTCATCTTCAAATGTTCTTCGCGTTCTTCGTCTGTTCTTCGTTTTTCCCAGCCATGCTAGGCTAAACTTCTGTGATTAACCCAACGTTGAGGATTCCATAATTCGTCCAGAGAGCTTGTGCTTAATCGGTAACTTACTCGATTATGTTTTCATCTTATCAGATTCGATTCTGGAAATAGTTCGAATATTAGATTTAATATTCGGTTTGGTTCATCCCAAGGACTGAGTTCGAACTAGGTTACAGTGTTGCTGTGCGATTGCACAGTGAGACACCACTGTTCGGACATACTCTAGGCGATCGTCTAGTCGAGGGATTCTCTGGATGAATGCAGAGATTTCGGTTCATCCAGAACCAAACGTGAGTTAGTTGTATTTCGTTCAATGATAGAAGTTTCTGGAATCTAAACGTTGGGTTGATCGTTTTTAATCTGTTTCTGTTTATTTGATTCTGTTTCTGTTTCAGTTTATTTTCGTTTTAATCTGTTAATCAAAAACCCCCAATTTTACTGTTCTGTTTCGCTGTTGTTGTTAATCAAACCCGCTGCAAGTTCGTTGGGAAACGACCCAGGTTCCCTATTTCTGCAAATCAATTTCGAACTTGGTTATTTTGGGAGACACGGCAAAAATCTTTCCACAAACCAACACTCAACAAAACATATAAAGGCCCGAATGTGACTGGAATCACAAGAGACAAGTAAGATCACGAACGAGATATGTCTGGAGGCGACAAACCAATACTCAACGGAACATATAAAGGCCCGAATGTGACTGGAATCGCAAGATACAAGTAAGATTACTAACGGGATATGTCTGGAGGCGACAAACCAACACTCAATAGAACATATAAAAGCCCAAATGTGACCAGAATTGCAATTTTATATTACCACCACCAACTCGCTCGCTAACATTCACATTCAGGAATAAGGAATAGAGCAACCATTGATAACAAAAATCACAGAGCCAGAGTAAACTTGTCAACCGATCAAAGACACTAACTAAGAGGAAGCGAAGAACAGATGCTACGTTCAATCGACCTTCTTCACGCGATCTCTGGTTCGGAGAAGAAAATCAACGGCGATTCACGGTTAAGCTCAAGCAAGAGAACTGAGAGCCCCGTCGTAACAAGTTAGAACCGATTCTTGCAAGAAGAAACCTAGGAAATACTGCTAAAATACTCCAATCTTGAAAACCCCCATGTCGGAATCTACCTTCGACGAGATCTTGACGAAGCTTCAAGGTGAGAAAGATGATCTTGGCAAGAACTCAGTCGTGTCAGTCTTGTAAGATTTCAAAGTTACCGACCAAGAACTTAGTCATGAACAGTACCGTCGATGGCTGAACCACCGTCAATCCCTAAATGCGTATTCATTAACTCGCGACCGGAAGAAGAATCGTGAACCACCGATAAATCTTCAAGATTCTTTAACAAGAAGGAGATGCCCTTTGACGGAGATGCCCTTTGACGGAGACGCCCTTATCAGAAAAGAGAGTCCCCAAATTTCAGGTCGTTGATGCTCTGAGCAACGATTAGCATGACGAAAATTGAACTGGAAGGGGAGTGGAATCAATGAAAGCTCTAATCACGCGACCGTGAAGGCAAGAATCCCATCGGGGATTCAAGAGACAAACTGGGTTAAGTTAAAGGGCTTGACCCGAACCACTGAACCGAAAAACCTGGTGCTATGATACCATATAAAGTAATATATAATTACAGAAGATAATAGGGAGAGAGAAGTAAGATGAAGAATCAACTGTATATTGTATATTATTAATAGAGCAATGAGGCTCATACAAAGAGTAATAGTAAGGGCCTAATGCCCAACACTTGGTTACTTATCATATTAGTTAGGATCCCCTCTTTATAGATGAGGGTCCTAATTAACTCTAACTAATATAGACTAACTATCTAACTAACTCTAACTAATATAAACTAACTACCTATATATATTCTAACAAGAAGGAAGAAGGGGCAGAGCAGCGGTGGAGTGGTGGTGTTCGCGGTGCCGGAAATCATGACTCCAGTGACGAGACGAAGATTTCAGCGGTGAAGATAGCTCT
This sequence comes from Acacia pycnantha, assembly GCA_025563575.1. Taxonomy (NCBI): domain Eukaryota; kingdom Viridiplantae; phylum Streptophyta; class Magnoliopsida; order Fabales; family Fabaceae; genus Acacia; species Acacia pycnantha. The sequence goes on from JAMWYP010000035.1 coordinate 2,583,690, forward strand.
GATGATGAAAATCTATAGTGAACGACGGCTAAAGGCGATTTCAGCGGCAAGGAAACAGAGAGAAGGGACGGAGGACTGATAGGGGTGACATTTGTGACCGAAAATTGATGGATTTGACGATGGTGGTGGTGAGCTAGGGTTCGACCATGGGAAAGAGTGACAGAGACGGTGGAGCCACAATTCTGAGGAAAGGAGAATTGAAGTGGAGGAGAAGAGGTTCTGATTTAAAATCGCGAACCAATGCCGTCGATGTAAATATCTGATAAACCCAGTACCACTAACGCTTTATCGAGTACATTGTAAATATATAATTATCTTATAATAATATATAGGATTAAGTAGTAAATCACATTGAAGTCTGAAAGTTTTCAATTTATTATTATTTTTATTACTAACTGACTTGATCAATTTATTAATTAATCATTGTTCACTTTAAGAATTTATCAAATAATTGTTGGTTTATTACAGTTATAAAAATCAGTAACCAACTACTCTATTAATCAACACACGATCTTTGAAAAAAGATTTGACAATTAGTCCATTAATATAAATTAAGGAATCAATTTGTGAGTTTTTTTTATCTTCCTTAATACTTGTATATAATTCTCCTTTATCAATTATTCAAAAATTTTATTAAAAAAAACCTATATTTTTAATTATTTTCAAATTTAAAACTGTAATAGGTTCTATTTTAGATTATCCCACCTCGTTTTGTTGATATGATGATGGTATCTATCTAGCAAATAAATATTTGTATATGTAAAATCAATTTTAACAATCAGAGACTCAGTTATTATTTTAATACATTTATTTAAAAAGTTATCCATATATTAAAACTTTTGCTGTATAGATATATTTGTAGATGGAAAAATATATTTATTTACCCCTTTTTTAAGGAAAGAACTTTTAAAGTCTTTAAAAAGATTTAATGCTATCAGCACCTAATCAGAATTTAACATATGGATAGATTTTTAAATAAATATTTTTAAATTCTTATGTTTATAAAAAGATAAATTTGCATCATTCTCCTATATATCCATCTCAATCCCTCTCGTCCTTCAGTTCCAAGCTATCACTCCTCTCTCCCCCTCGTTCTTGTTTTCTTCCTCTTCTTATGCATTATTCTCTGTGGTCACGTCCTTACTTTCAAGTGAGTCGACATTATATACTCATTTTTACATGCTTCTTACATGCTTCTACTTGTAAGCTTCTCATTATCCAAGATTTCTCTTTTTTTTTGGAAACCGTGCTTACCCATAAAAACATGTAAGAAGCATATAAAAATGGGCATGTAATGCGGACTCGATTTCAAGTAAGTTTCTCTCTCTCCTCTCTCTCCCCTCTCTCCCCCTCTTTATATTTAAGACTTGGTGCCTTCCTTAACAATTAGCTCTATGATAGTATCATGGGAAAATTAGAAAAATTTCCTTGTTACCAAGATCAGTGAAAATGATGTCTCCTCCATTACGAGCATCGTCGGGATTAAGGATGTCTACTGCTACTACTTTACAAACATCTGGATTATTAAGACCTCAACAAGATTTCTTTTCTTCTAATATGGTTCCTCCAATTGTAACTTCTTCTTCTAGACGATCAAGATTCAAGCCATGTGTACCTAAAGCCATGTTTAAGGGTTTCACAGAGGAAGCACTCAAAGTAATTACGAATGCACAGGACGAAGCAAGGCGTCTTGGTCACAACATGATTGGAACAGAGCTCATTCTATTGGGTCTCATGGGTGAAGGCACTGGTATTTCTGCTAAGGTTCTGAATTTTGTGGGCATCAACCTTAAAGATGCACGTGTGGAAGTGGAGAAGACAATGGGAAGGGGTAGTGGATTTGTCGCTGTTGAAATTCCTTTCTCATTTGCAGCAAAAAGTGTATTTGGTCTCGCACGTGAAGAAGCCATCCGACTTGGTAATTTATTTAATACCTTCCTCTTATTCTTTTTATGTCATCAAATTACTAAACTCATATTATACACTCTCCTATGTTTGAGAAGTTGATCTAGGTCCTATGTATAAAACATATTTTTTATATTTATCAATTTTTTCCTATTAATATTCCCTCAACAACAGTAATCAAAGAAGAGAGAAAATGAGGAAATATTTAATGAAGATGATTAGGATATTTTAAAAATTACTTGTCATATTAACCAACTTCCTTAATCTAATCAAAAGTTAAAGTTAAGTAAATATATCTTATATTAATATCATTGATGGTTTCTCTCTTTGGTGATGAACATTATCTATTTGGTGTTTGTATATTTAATTAATTTGGGAATTTCAGGACACAATTATGTGGGATCTGAGCATTTGCTTTTAGGACTCATTGGTTGGAGGTATTGTGCTGCGGCACATGTACTTCTTGAAAAGCTTGGTGCACAAACAATTACTATTCGCCCACATGTTAGTTTCCCTACATCTTTTTGTGTTTTCTGTTGATAATCTTAATTTCCATTTTAGTTTACGGGCATACATATAGGTTATTCGCATGATTGCTGAGAGTGATTACAGTGGCAATGCTTCTACGGAACCAAAGGGACGGTTTAGGAACACAAGAATCACACAACAGTTTATGGGCGAAGGAATCAATGACGATAAAATGACAACTTTGGAGGAATTTGGCACTGATTTGACCAAGCTAGCTGAAGAGGTAATTGTGCCTTGCTCTTAATATCCTCCTCTTTGAAATCACCCTTTACTACTTTTCACTTTTCAGACCGTGTCTTTCATTTTCCTCCCCAACCAATGTGAGACTTCACTGATTGAAAGTTTGGTTTTATTGATGATTGATAGTATGATGCGTATACATTATTATGCTTATTATTTCTATTATTCACTCATTTGCAGGGAAAATTGCATCCTGTTAGTGGAAGGCAGGAACAAATTGAACGTGTCACTCGAATTTTAAGTCGTCTCACAAAAAATAATCCTTGTCTGATTGGAGAACCTGGTGTTGGGAAGACGGCTATTGTCGAGGGTCTTGCACAGCGGATTGTAAATGGCGATGTACCTCAAACTCTAACCGGAAAGAAGGTTTGGAATACTTTCATCTATTTTAGGGATTAATATAGTGTGCAAGATCGATTTTGAGTAGTTTGAAACCTTAATCATGTGAAAGATTTTGCTTCTCATTTGTATTTGATGTATGACTATGTTTATACAAGTGCCAAGGAAATTTTCTTTATCCTTGTTACTTTGTCAGTCTTGCTGGTCTAAAACATGCATGGCTGAGAAGATCTATCCTGACTTGTAAATAATAGTGATGTATTATATATTGGTGCCAACTTTCCCATTGTTTTCTAATTAACTTACATTCTTTTAAATAATTTAGGTTATAAGCATTGATATGAGTCTACTTGTTGCTGGAACTAAATATCGTGGAGAGTTTGAGGAGAGATTAAAAAAATTAATGGAAGAAATCAAACAAAATGATCAGATAATACTCTTCATTGATGAAGTGCATACTCTAATTGGAGCTGGAGCAGCTGAAGGAGCAATTGACGCTGCAAATATATTAAAACCAGCTCTTGCAAGAGGTGAACTACAGGTAATAACTTGGTAGCACAAATGAGATATATATATATATATATATATATATATATAAAATAATGTTGAATGCTCAATTAAATATTAATAAGTAGTTTAATATAGCTATTGCTGCTTATATTGAAATTAAACACGATAAGTATATGCTTAATAATTTGTACATACAGTGTCTAGGAGCCACAACTCTGGATGAATATAGGAAACACATTGAAAAAGATGCAGCATTGGAGAGGCGATTCCAGCCAGTTAAAGTACCAGAGCCTAGTGTGGAAGAAACAATACAAATTTTAAAAGGACTTAAAGAACGGTATGAGACACACCACAAAGTCCAATACACTGATGAAGCTCTTATAGCTGCTGCTCAATTGTCACACCAATATATCAGGTCTGTTGCAAAAAAAAAAAAAAATTTATGGAGTATATAAGGAATGAAGCTGGTGGGACAATGTTAATTGTCCTCTTTCCCTCTTTAGAATTTTATTGTGCAGTATCTTTAGATTAATCACATGCTCCTTGAAGCTTGTTATTTACTTCTTGTAGTGTAATTTAACTAAGTTATTCCTAATTTCTATATAATTATGTTTCGTGCAGTGATCGATTTCTTCCAGACAAAGCTATAGATTTGGTTGATGAGGCTGGATCCTTGGTTCAACTTCATTGTGCACAGGTATCTATTGTGGCTTTAGCTTAGCTAGAAGTTCTTGTATTGATTAGTTTTGTGTTACTTGAGCTGAGATTATGTCATTCCAGTTACCTGAAGAAGCTAAAGAACAAAACAAGGAGGTCATGCAGATTGTGAAGCAGAAAGAAGAAGCTGTACGCAACCAAGACTTCAAAAGGGTAACGCCTTTTATTTTGAGACTACTTGTACAGTATTGTGCAAACCAATGTCATAAGGGAGACATTCTTTGAATTTATTAATAATTTATGAATCTATGGTAGGCGGGAGAGCTACAAGAAAGAGAACTGGACCTTAAGGCACAGATCTCAGCACTTGTAGAGAAAGGCAAGGCTGAGAGTGAGGTAGGAGAAGGAGGTCCGGTTGTTACTGAAGCTGACATCCAACACATAGTATGTTCTTGGACTGGTATTCCTGTTCAGGAAGTCTTAGAGGAAGAATCTGATCGCCTCCTTAAGATGGAAGAGACTCTACACATAAGGGTTATTGGTCAAGACGAAGCAGTAAGAGCCATAAGTCGGGCTATACGCCGAACTCGAGTCGGGTTGAAGAGTCCTAATCGTCCTATTGCTAGCTTCATATTTTCTGGTCCAACTGGTGTTGGTAAGTCAGAGCTAGCAAAAGCATTGGCTGCAAGCTACTTTGGCTCTGAGGAAGCCATGGTTAGGCTTGACATGAGCGAATTCATGGAAAGGCACACAGTCTCTAAACTTATTGGTTCCCCTCCTGGATATGTCGGCTATACTGAAGGTGGTCAATTAACTGAGGCAGTTCGGCGTCGTCCCTATACTGTTGTCCTCTTTGATGAAATTGAGAAAGCTCATTCTGATGTGTTCAACATGATGCTTCAAATTCTCGAAGATAGAAGGCTCACAGACAGTCATGGCAGAACTGTGGATTTCAAGAACACCCTTCTTATAATGACTTCAAACGTAGGAAGCAATGTGATTGAGAAAGGTGGCCGTCGAATTGGATTTGACCTTGGCTTGGATGATGATAAGGACAACAACCATAATCGTATCAATGATTTGGTGATTGATGAGTTGAAACATTTTTTTCGACCTGAGTTTTTGAATAGGTTAGACGAAATAATCGTTTTTAGGCAACTCACAAAGGAGGAGGTGAATGAGATTGCTGACATAATGTTGAAGCAAGTCTTTGACAGATTAAAATGCAAAGATATTCAACTACAAGTCACAGAAAGATTTAGGGATAGAGTGGTTGAGGAAGGTTATAATCCCAGTTATGGAGCCAGGTCTTTGAGAAGAGCCATAATGCGACTTTTGGAGGACACCTTGGCAGACAAGATGCTTGCTAGAGTGATCAAAGAGGGCGATTCTGTTAGAATGGACATGGATTCTGATGGAAATGTGATTGTTCTGAATGAAAGATGTGATGCTCCAATGACCTTGCCAGAGGTTATATCTGTATAAAATGGGGGTCTTAAATGGGTTGCCTTTGTATTCATGACTTATTTTTTGCTTTGGTTTTTAAACACACATTGTTGGAATGTTTTACTAGTAAATAGACCAAATGTTTTTCCATTATTAAAAATCATGGTTTTGATAATATTTTGATGATTGATGGTGCTCCTTTCACTAAAGGACTTAATTAAACTAGGTACAAAATAATCTATAATATAAGATTCACCTATGTTATTCTCCTAAGAGGCAATCTACAGTTTTAGGATTGAGTTTAGATGACAATACTATTATCTAAATACAATTAATCAATTAATGCATTATGTAAATGACTCTGAAACTTATATGAAGATGAGACTAATCTAGAAAAGTGCAAATGCAATTTTGGAGGATTTTCTCTGTAAAAAGAAAATTGAAATCCTAAGAAAGGAATTAACTAATAGTTAAACTAGCTAGCACACTATAAATAAAGGAGTCAACTTAGGATTTACATAAAGTTAACTTTTCTAATATAATTTCAATTAATTATTAGACCGAAGTGTGAGATTCTGAAAGAGTGAAATTAACGAATTTAAACTCTGAAGCACAATAACACTTAATCTACTAAAAAATTTGTAATGGTATAAGCACTAGATAATTAAACCAATTGAAACCAACAATAATTTATTTCAATTTGAATCTGAAAATTATGCATAGAATTATTTAATTGAACAATAAGACCACTTGCCAACTCAAATGAACAATATAGACGCAGAAGCCAAATTTGCAATATGAATCATATTGACAATCTAAATTATGAGAACTCAATCATAAATTTAATTGACAATTCAAAGGTTTAGAAGCATAAATAAAATTCAACAAGTGTTTCAGCACAAATTTAGTTCAAATATCAATCCAATGTATAAAATTTAGAACTAGTCCATCTCCAACCAAGATAACTCAAAATTATTGAAAACTAAATAATCTTGAATTGAAAAGATAAATGGAAAATCACTCCCTTATTGGAAAGTGTAAATCTTAGGCTCTAGCTTTATCACTACTTCATGGAGTGTTTCAACACAAATTTAGTCCAAATATCAATCCAATCCAAGAAACAAAATGTCTACAATTTAGAACTAGATTCTCTCCAAGTAGCTCAAGATTATTGAAAACTAAATAATCACAATTCACAAATATTGAATTAAAAAGATAAATGTAAAATCACTTATAGTTTTCAAGTATAAATCATAAGTCATAGGCTCTAACTTTATACATTCTTCTCCCAAGCTACCTCAAGCTTGCATGGTCTTCAAGCTCCTTATACCACACGGTTATGATGATCAATGAGTGAACAATAGGGAGATTGAATTGAGACGTGAATGGATTAAGGAAGTTGAAGAAGAAAAAGAATGAACCGGATTTCGCCCGGTTCATCGGAACCTTTGGTTCCGACTAATCCGGATTTCGTCCCACGTCTGGCCCACAGTCATGGGAGAAAATCTCCCAACAACATTTTCTTAATTCACATATCTCAAACCGACCACGTGCTTAAAGGAGAGCAAGTCCCTTTTCACTTGCTCCCAATTGATGTTGGTTAAATGGTGTGATTATAATCATTGATTATTATGGTAATCCTTTGAGTTCGAAAACATTGTCGGGCTCATTAGTTGAGCCGGTAAAACGGGCTTAACCCATATCTTGTGTGTTATGACAATGTTAGGATTAAGGGTTTTGAGGTTTTTTTTATAAATGTTGAGGTGAACTTGTGAAGTTGTACTTGGTATGTTGTGTTGAAGCCCATTAGCCCTAAGTGTAAAGAAACCTAGTTCATTTCACTTTCACTATGTTCAGTTTGGTAAATTTTAGGACTTTTTGTAACCAACCTTGATAGCTTATATATAAGTTATATTATATGCATTAAAATGTAGTGTACAAGACACTTCCAACATGGCAGAAAAAATAAGGGGAAAAGGTTTTTTGAAAGAAAAAAATTGTGTGGGCTGGCTTGCGAACTCACTCATGCAGTCAATTTCCCAGCACGTGAAAATGCAGGCCTGCACAGCCCGCTGTTGTCCCGTATTCCGGCTCTACTCACTAGTTACCCTTCCATCAAGGAGAAGTTCGCCAGCGATGGTTCATGTACTGTTATATATTTGATATTATTTATAATTATATATTATTAAACATTATATAAAGTATGAAAAAAAAAACAACTCAAATAAAATAGAGCTTGCTACTGAGTTAGCTTGGATTCAGTCTCTCATCAGTGAATTTGGTGTTGTGATGAGAAATCCTCCGATTGCTTGGTGCGACAATATCAGCGGTGCAGCTCCAGCCTCTAATCCCGTGTTTCACGCACGATCCAAACACATAGAGCTTAATGTTCATTACCTCCGAGAAAGAGTAGTCGGTCGGAAGCTTGCCATTCGATATTTTCCGTCATCGGAGCAAATCGCTGACAATTTTACCGAAGCCTGGTCGCCCTCCAAGTTCCGTCAGTTCAGAGACAAAATGGGCCTCATATGGTCACTTGGGCCCAGTTTGAGGGGATGTCAAGAATATGAAACTGATAACAAGCCCAACAGTAAAGCCCAATAGTAATAAAAGGCAATTGCAGTTAACATGGCCCATTTAGACATTAAATTTAGGAAAAATCCATACAGGGGCCCAATTAAGGCCCAAAATCTCAAAAAAGGCCCCAACAACTTTCAGATTCCACAAAGAGCTCTAGGGCCTTTTCTGGTACACATTCATTAAACGTCAACAACTAAATCAGTCTCATTAATAACTAAATCAATACTCGTTAACAACTAAATCAGTCGCATTAACAACAATATTTTAACAACTAAATCAGTCACATTAACAATAATATCAGCCCCGGTTAACAACTATATCAAACCCGTTAACAACTAACGTTTTAATGAAAAATCTCAGAAAAGACCCTAGGGCCCTTTTTGGGATCTGAAAGTTGTTAGGGTCTTTTTTGAGATTATGGGCCTTAATTGGGCCCCTATATGGATTTTCCCTTAAATTTATCCGTCGTAGCATATCCTGAGAATATTCTTTCATTAAATTCTAGGCTCTTCTATTATAGTACATACACATACATGTAAATGCCTCATGTATTCTAGGGTTTTGACCCTTGCCTATTTAATGAATAGTAGTAGAGCCTTTTCATAATATTCTCTGGTCCTTATTATAAGGTATCAACTAGTAAGTTTATTTGGTCCTTTTTATAATGCACTTACTTGTTCCCAATGAGCATTAATTATTTTTTTCATGTCTGCTCATAATTAATAATGGTAGTGGGTGAGAGTAATAATTAATATAATATTAGAGTTTAGTGCAATTAGTAGGGATAATATTGTAAATTACTTAGATCCTAGGACAACTTTATTGACTTTAATTACTTTTATTGGTTTCTGAGAAAAGTTAGTTGGTGCATTGTAATAAGGACCAAATGAAGTATTACCTTTCCCTATTATAATTTTGTGGGTAAGACAGAGCTTGCGAAGGCATTGACTACATACTACCTTTTTTTTTTTTTATCAAAATGAAACTTTCCATTAAGGATGGTCAAATACAGCAGCCTTAGAAAAGGCACAGAAACTATTGAAACAAATTACAAAAGCAAATGTAACCTAGAGAAACTAAGTTGAGAATTAACTACGGTAACATCCCAAATTTTGGGATTTGAAATTTGGATATTTTATGGAAATTAATTATGTGATTTTGGTTTAAAAGAATTATGAGAATAAATATTGGAAATTTAGTTTTATTTTTTTCCCTTAATTAATGTATTTTGTGAAAAAGAGTAAAGTCAAGTAAGGAATAATTTAAGCCTAAAAATTATGGAATTAATATTTTATGGCCTAGAAGAATTAATTGGGAAAGAAAAATCCTTAAATAAAATTTAGGATTAATTTCTAATGTGTATCCAATATTTGTAAGTAATTGAGCAAATGACTTAATTGCAATAAAAGCCTTGTGGAGAGTTTAGTGGGATAATTAATTGTTTCACAATGCATAAAACCCATTCTTACAATTTATATTTCATATTCCATTAGCCCAAGAATCTTACTGGACGTGCAGCACCTATTGAGCCCATTGAATAACAAAACCCAATACTCACCACCTATCAAAACCCACGCAAAAAGCCCCTTTCATTTATATTTAACACCTCAACCCACACCATTTGGCCCAAACCACAAACTTAACCTATGCAGTGTTTTTAGTTCCTCCAATACCTATATCAAAAAAAAAAAATAGTTCCTACCAATGTGAGTTGGCTTAGATGGTAAGGGATCCAGGATTAGGCCCTTGGGTCGTGGGTTCGATCCCCTCTGCCGTCGCTGGAACTCCTTTGGTAGGCGATCTCGTAAGTCCCCAGTAAGTGCTCATAGAGCCCGGGGCCGTGCCCTGGCCTTGGTGGGGGACTGATGCCGAACCCCTCCAAAACTTTTTATTATCAAAAAAAAAAAAAAAAATAGTTCCTCCAATACCCATTCAGCCAGTCCACACCGAAACCGTGTAAATCACCATGACAGGAAAGAAAAAAAAAACAAAAACGCAGCAGCAGCAGAAACCCATACCAGTTTACACAGCGGAGGGAGACTGATCAAACGCGCCAATACATAGATAACCCAGTATCCCAAATAATCTCGGTCAAACACGATGTCACAGAGTGAGATCACCAAACCAGCCATGCTTCCCACAATAGTGACAGTTCCATGCGTCTCGATCTCAACCCTTCAACCGTTGGGTATTCTTTCTCCTCGAACCCAATGTTTCTTCTCAGTCCAGACCCCCTGTGTGCTATATAACCCATACCTTTTAACTCCCTTTCATTCACTTGGTGTTAGAATATAAGGGTTTAAATAGATTAGTTTAATTAGTTAGTGGTTAGAGTTAGTTAGAGGGTTAGTTAGGGGGCCCTAATCTATATAAAGGGATCTCTACCCTCATCTTTATCACTTTGAATCACAATGTATTCTTAGTAAGAGCTTAATGCTCTCATTTGTCAATAATACATCATTCTTCATTTTCCATTCCTAATTATCCTCCCTAATTCAATTTGTCTACATGGTATCAAAGCCAGGTTGATCCTTTTCTTTCTTCCATACCAGTCAAAGGTCCAAGAAAAAGCACTTCGAACCAGCTCCAGCCCACGTTTTTATTGGCATAGAGTCAAGAAATACTCAAAGTCCAATAAAGGGAAAGCCAAGAAAGGCCAACTTTTGAGCTGTTGATTCAAGAAAGCCAAGAAAAGCCCACTTTTGGGCTGCTGATTCAAGAATGGCCCGTCACTATGTGTCATCGGTTTAGGACGTGGGAGAGGATTTTTGCTGAATTCCAACACGCTAGCTCAATGCACAGGGTCCAATCAAATCTCGGTCAGACAGTCCACGGCTTGGCTGAAGCTTGCCGCTGACACTCACCAGTCCAGATCGATGGCCGCCGGAAGAGGAACGCGCCAAGATCGACTGGACCAGGTTGTCTCAGTCAGAAACACCGCTCTCCTCCCGTAGCTGAAATCGACGGCCGCCGGAATTCCAAGACTGCCTCCCATCTCTGCTAAGCACGACGACCGTTCTCCTCCGAATGGAGGCATCGACTCACACCGAGATCGGTTTTCCTTCTCAGCTTCACGACTCTTCTTGCTGCAAATCTTGGCCGGGACCAGAAGACCGTCGGTGCTGGAGCTGGAGCCGGAGGAGCGAATGGCGATGCCGAGGAAGGGGATTTGTCGAGAGAATCCAGAGGAATGTTCATTACATCTGCCATGGGGAGGTAAAGAGGAGAAGAATGATAGCTCTAAAGGGATAATCCCTAAAAAAAAAAAATACGTGGAGGTCTCGCAGGAGTTGGAGCTGCTGAGCAGAGGAGGAACGCAATTGGGGAAGCCCGGTGACGTCGGCAGAACTAGCTGGAGTACAGAACGGAGGTCCGGCGGAAAACAGAGGTTGAACAAAGACTCAAGGAATGAAATCTCAGAGTCGGAAAGTCCTTCCTCCACCGCTATGTTGTTGTCCTTGAGATGTTTTGAGAGTATTGGCATATGCAGAAACGAAAAGCATATTCACTTTGGTCTCGGGGTCTTGACCGATCGACGATTATTAGTTCCGTGCGTAAGGTATCGCTGTTATAGCTATAGCGGTGGCCATGAAACAGAAATCTTCAATTCGAGGGTTCTTTGCAAATTCTTTGCCCATGGAGCATGTCTGAAGGGGGAGCACTGTGAATTTTCTCATGACTGGAAAGATCCTCCTTGTTCTTTAATTTTCCAGTCTCAGTTCAAAGAATATTGAGAATAGTGGTAAAATCTTCACTACTCGTCTCTCATCGTCTCTCATTTGGTTTACAAGGTTTTACGTTTAGATTATTTCATATAGTTTCTTAATCTGTCACTGCGACTCTACTGGAAAGAAATCATTGATTCACTTTGTTTTGGGAGATCTGAGTAACATTGATGAGGTCTTTGTTATTGGCCTTCCATCCAAATCTTTTCAACAATGGATTCTTTTATTAGAGTGCAAGTATTTGTTGAAGAGACTCCATGAAATACCAACAGTATTATGAATGTTTTAAAGAATCTAAGAGAGAGATTGGGAGAGTAGGTGAACCTAGTTGAGATGACACAGGGGCTGATTTGCTAATTGACACATCTTGATTTGTTCAGTGATGTATGATTTGGTTCATTTGTGGCTATTTGTGGCCATTGGAATTATTTGGTTTATTCTTGCACATATTGATGGAGGCCAGAGGAACAAGCAACATTTTGCAATGAATGGAAGTGTTCTTATAGGAACTCTAAATGGGGCTCATGCTTGAATGCAGCAGAAGAAAGTTAAGAAGCTTAGTTCAGAAGCTTAGACTTCATGACTGAATACAGCAGAAGAAAGTTCAGAAGCTTAGACTTCATGCTTGAATGTAGCAGAAGAAAGTTCAGAAGCTTAGACTTCATGACTAAAAACAGCAAAAGAAAGTTCAGAAGCTTAGACTTCATACTTGAATGCGGCAGAAGAAAGTTCAGAAGCTTCCAGATTAAAGCTGTTAAAAAATGAATCAGCAAAAGAAGAATGGAGGAAGATTGTTGTGAATTGAAGAAGTTTTGTATTGTATTTTTGTTAATTGTAAAACTAATTCAATTTAATTCTCCTTATCCCCTTATTTTGTATTGTTCAAGTTGAGCACATATAAGATAAATAGTGTTCGAGGGGCGTGTTAGAATATAAGGGTTTAAATAGATTAGTTTAATTAGTTAGTGGTTAGAGTTAGTTAGAGGGTTAGTTAGGGGGCCCTAATCTATATAAAGGGATCTCTACCCTCATCTTTATCACTTTGAATCACAATGTATTCTTAGTAAGAGCTTAATGCTCTCATTTGTCAATAATACATCATTCTTCATTTTCTCTAATTATCCTCCCTAATTCAATTTGTCTACACTTGGCTCCAGCCAAAGCCGAGACCAAGAACGAGAGAGAGTGTGACCAAGAGAGAGTGAAAGAGTGAGTCCGAGAAGGGGAAAAGAGGGAAACCGAGAAGGAGAGAGCACGTGAGAGAGTGAGAGCTCAGTTTTATACATCCCCTGCTCAGCGTTCCAAAAACAGAGGCTGAACCGAGACCAAAAACTGTGTAAGTCTGTGCTGCTGTATTGTTCTGAATATAAAAATATGTGTGTGTAGCTGTTTCCGTCATGTACTGTGAAAGATCAAAAACATTAGAAAAGAAAATAACCCAAGGCTGTGTGTGTCACTGATACATGAAGAACAAAAAGGAAACTCACGCTATCATAAAACAGTTGTATAGGTTGCTGTTTCGGTTGAGCGTTTATTTAATAAAAAGAACCAAAGTGGTTGTTTGAGTTACTCTCATTAAAGCTTACTGATATGTTGCTGCCATGAATAAAGTATAGGTATAAATATAACTACTGATCTCAAACTCCTATACTTGCTATGAGTGTTTATTAAATAGAAGGGAAAAACCAAAGTGTGTATGTGTATCTTATGGTTTTGCTGCAAAAGAAAAAAAATAATAATAACTTGTTGTTAAACCATATACTTATATGCTTGCTGATCGTATATGTATAAATAATGAAGATTTGCTAATATATGACGGTATGTGTGTGTTGTAGCTACTTTCGCATGAATATGAAAGGAGTTCACTGTATATATGCTAATAGGTATACTAAAGGCGCTAAGAACTTGCCGTGGGTATGTTTATTAAATGAAAGAGAGTGAACTAAAGTTGTTGTTCTGTCATTAAAGTTTCATTGTAAGTATGCTTATTTTGCTACGTGTGTCGCGGTGCATGAAAGAGATGGAAAAGGATCTAATATATATTTGAAGTGGGTAGTTGTACGTTATTGATTTTTTTATATTAGTATATGATATAGTTTCCTGCATATATATATATGTTGATTTATATCTTTGAGAAACATTAGAATATATTAGAGCATATTTTATGTGTTGATTGGTATTTTATAAACTCTTAATATAAAGTGTTAGAGTAGCCTATGAGAATTTAAAATTAATTATAGAAAAATAACAAGGTAAAATAAATAATGATGATAAATATTATTATTTAGAGGTATAGATATATAATAAAGGAAATGTTAATTATTAATTAATAATAAAAAGAAATAAAAGGAATTATTAATTAATAATAAATAAAAATGAGTTGTCATTATTAACTAACAGAAAAAGAAAGTAAAGGGGTATTATTAATATTAGTAATAAATAGAAAGAGAATTAATAGTTGCAATGATCCCCCTAATTTTTCAGTCTCGTCCTAATTTGCCCATTTCAAACATTCCTAATATATTATTATTAAAATTTGTATATGTTTACTTTTATGAAATTATAAGTTATAGTTTTGATTATGTGGAGCTTTAGAAGAGTTATTAATGGTTAATAAATTGGTTGTGATAGATTGATTTTTGGAGTGTGTTTGAGCTCTTGGATTAGGAGCAGTGTGATAATAGTTAGCTTCGGCGAGAGGTAACCACTTTCCACTTATTATGTATATTAGTATGTTGTTTGTGGGTATTTTGTTAAATGATTATTAATATCTTAATAGAAATTGTCTTGTGGAACCTTATGATTTGAATTGTGAGATATATACATATATTTATTTATGAATCTTAGAAAAAAATTCCTGTTGAGTTATTTATTATGATAATTATGGAAAGGGTTGAATTGGGAAGAGATTGAGTAGTTTATTCCACTACGTGGTGAGGCCTCCATTGGTGGTGCACGATGGTTGGCTTATTATTGTCCCACCTGTTCAATGAGGGCTTACGACACCCCACTAGTTCAATGAGGGGAAAAGGCCCATGGTCTGGGACATGTGCTCTGAAGATTTTGGCCAAATCTCATCACATGACCAGTGAGCTTTTGAGTAACCCGTAACATGGATGTAACTTAGCCCATGGGTCTAGTCGGAGGAAATAAGGCGGTTCGGTTGGATTGGTGGGAGGCATCTTGGGAATTTTGTTAATGAAAACTGTGATACAGAATTTATGACACGGAGTTCATGATATGAAATTGGTAATGTGTATATTCGTGAAATATATTTTTAATCCTTTGTTATATAAATTGTTCCACTTGGCACCTCACTAGCACATATTAGTATTCATAATAAGTTGGATTGATGGTTACCACATTTTTCAGGTGATAGTTCCCGTGCGGGTCCATCAGGGAAGACTTTGGAAGCTTAGACTACTCTACTGAAAGTAGCACTTCCGTATTTTTGGTATATGTTGGATGATTGTATATTGCCACGTTAGGGCTCATTTTGCATATTCTGATTTATTTGGCATATTTTGGTAGTTGATGAAGCATTACTTAGTGGTTGATCAACCTTTAATTAGTCATTATGTTAAGTAAAAAGGAAGGACGTTACAACTACTAGGCCCTAACATGATATAAGATCCCTTCAACAGTAAAGTTTGCATCAGTAAAGATTCTCTTATTACGAGTATCCCAGATCTTCCAACATGTGATACACACACCAATCTTCCAAGATTCATCAAGGGTAGAGGATTGGATAATCTGAGACAACTAACTCCTAAGGTCGAGTCTGGAGAAATCATTGAACATGTTAGTAGGCAAGATTTTCCACCAAACATTAGACGCCATAGTACATCTCTTAAAGATGTGATCCAGACTTTCTTTACTATGTAGACATAGAGAGCATGAAGAGTCGGAAGCCATGCCTCGTCGGTACCTTTCTTCATTAGACAACAACCTCTCCCTTAGTAAGAGCCAAGTAAATGTTATGATTCGCTATGCCATGGGTAATTTCCATAACCGGGCCCAAACTGGATTAGAATCATTCCAACTTAAAGCCTCAAGCGCGTTGTATGCTGACTTGGTGGTGAAATTCCTCTTTGAATTTAAACCCCAATTGCACCGTACTCCTTGAATGTCACGTTGGGGCGTTGTGGATGAAATAGCTTTCAAAGCATCCGAGGGAATGAGATTCTGAAACAGGTTCCAGCACCAAGTACCATCCTCATTTACAAATTCGGTGATCGTTGTGGAAAGATCCTGAGCCGGGATTGGAGAGAAAGAAAGATTCTTTAGAGGACCAAGCTCACCTACCCAGAAATCATCCCAAAATTTTACCTGTGTACCATCACCCACATTCCATTTAATATGGACCGAAGTCTCCTCCCAAGACTTCAACAGATTCCTCCAAAAGTGTGACATACGAGAGTGGAGAGGGGGTTCCTTCATATTTCTAATGTCATACTTTTGCTTAAGCACCCTAACCCATAAAGAATCAGGTTGGGAGTGGATTCTAAATATTAGTTTCATCATAAAAGCCTTGTTTTACGAATCAAGATTGAGTAGGCCAAGACCCCCATGACTAGTTGGTTGGCAAAGGTCCTTCCATTTCACAAGGGGAACACCTCTATGTTCTTTTGAGTATCCCCAAATAAACTTTCGGATTAATTTCTCCAATTTGGCACAACAAGAGGCAGGGAGGGTCGTGCTCTGCATTGTATAGAGAGGTAAGGCAGCTAAAACACATTTAGCCGGGGTGATTCTCTCGGCCAAGGAAAGAGATTGACTTTTCCAACCAGAAAGCTTTGCTTGATGTCTTGTATAGATATAATCATAGGTGGACATTGAGACTCTGCCGCTAAGAAGAGGAACTCCCAAATATTTGCCAAGCGAATCAGATGTCTGATAGCCAAGAACATTACATAATCATCTGCTGTCAATGGGATTCACATTTCTAGAAAATTGGACCTTCAATTTAACGCGATTAACCTGATGGCCTGACGAGATACAAAACTCATTCAAGGTGTCCTTGATCAAATTGACTTGCTGGGAGGTGGCTTGTCCAAAAAGAATCAGGTCGTCAGCGAAGAAAAGGTGAGATAGGGAAACACCATTCCTTCCTAACTTGATTGACTACCAATCACCATATTTCACTTTTGCTTCAATAAGCTGAGAGAGACGCTCCATACAGAGGATAAAGATGTAGGAAGAAAGGGGATCCCCCTGCCTAACACCTCTCTCAGGAGAAAAGCTGTTAGACGGCTTCCCATTCCATAAGATCTGCATGGTTGGTGAAGATATACATTTCATAATCAGACGTGCTAAGTTGCTCGGTAAACAGCATCATTGAGCGTGTCAGCGATGAAGTCCCATCTCAACTTATCAAAAGCCTTTTCCAAATCAATTTTAACAATCATCCATCCAGCTTTCCCTTTTTCCCCCTCATCGAGTGAGCTACATACTACTTTGGCTCTGAGGAAGCCCTGATTCGCCTTAACATGAGCGAATTTATTGAAAAGCACAGTATCTCCAAGCTTATTAGTTCCCGTAAGATATCCTAACTTGATTGACTACCAATCACCATATTTCACTTTTGCTTCAATAAGCTGAGAGAGACGCTCCATACAGAGGATAAAGATGTAGGAAGAAAGGGGATCCCCCTGCCTAACACCTCTCTCAAGAGAAAAGCTGTTAGACGGCTTCCCATTCCATAAGATCTGCATGGTGGGTGAAGATATACATTTCATAATCAGACGTGCTAAGTTGCTCGGTAAACAGCATCATTGAGCGTGTCAGCGATGAAGTCCCATCTCAACTTATCAAAAGCCTTTTCCAAATCAATTTTAACAATCATCCATCCAGCTTTCCCTTTTTCCCCCTCATCGAGTGAGCTACATACTACTTTGGCTCTGAGGAAGCCCTGATTCGCCTTGACATGAGCGAATTTATTGAAAAGCACAGTATCTCCAAGCTTATTAGTTCCCGTAAGATATTGTAATTTTAGGAAAGGAGTTGGGCTCACCAATAATCTAAGGGCAAAACAAAACCTCCATTCCTTCTAGGTGATATCAATGTTGGGCAGGGCGAACAATTTATTACCATTAGACATTTACTTAAGCACCCAGGAGTTAGGATATCTCTCCAACCGCCTTGACCAACTCCAGGATCGAATCCCCTCCCTTTGGTGAGAGTGTCCAACCCCTTTGCTAGTTAAACCCAAAGACAAGAGGTCCTACCTTTAATGAGAGTGTTCGACCCCTTTTCCAATTAAACTAAAAAATGAAGAGTTCCTCCTCACTATGTTTTTTTTTTTTTTGGTCGCCCACCTAGTTCACCAAAGTTTTGCTCTGATTAGTCCGGATCTGACCCGGGTCGCGCACCTAGCTGTGGTGGGTGAGTCTCCCAGTGGGGAATTTCTGCATTCACAAGGCTCGAACTCGAGACCTTGCTTAAGCGACACAAACCGCTTATCACTTGTACCAACCCCCGTTGGTTCCTCACTATGTTGGCTACACTGAAGGAGGTCAATTAACCGAAGCGATTTGTGTCGGCCCTATACCCTAACTTGCTAAAATATTTATTTGATATTCATATTAATGATGAGCCCCAAATGCAATGGTTCAGAGAGGCCCATGGGCCAGCTAGGGCCCATTAAAGAGAGACTCCGCAGAGGATTGAGTAGGCCCAATAATTTAACAACACAACTACTTCTAGAAAGCAATCAATAAAGGCAAGTCTTCAATTTCCCTTGCACAAATTGAAGATCGATCATCTTCACATGTAGCATGAAGAAAGAGCCAAGGCCTGCCTGCAACTGCTCTGTGCTCAATCGGTTCAATAACATGAAAAATTAAAAATCTCTCCACTAAAAACTCATACGACTACATACCATTCATAGTTTATTTTAATTCTGAAGCGAGAAAAAACTACAGATATCTGATCATTCATAGAGTCGAAATTGCAACTTGATGGCCAGGAGAAGGAAAAAAAAAAAGTTTATATCTTGATTTTTGCGAGAGACCTAGATCACGCCATGGTAGCCAGCTGACTCCAACAGTACTCCTTTGATATGCTCCGGATGAAGAACTTCCTGACCTTCCTTCCATTGCTGAAACAAAGTGAAAGGTTAGTTTGTATGACTACCACACCAAGCATAAATACAAAACAACAATGTTTTCTGGTTCAAGATTGTTCTAAGAAGCTACATAAATGCCATCTCACAATTTCGTAGAATATCAGGGACAAGTATATGATAGTCAGTATCTCTTCTCGTACGAGGTATATGAAGTTCCAGATAGATAGGATATAAAATTCACTAGTGATCCATCAGGTTGAAACCAATTTGTAGGTATTGATAACGTAAGGAGTCATACCTCAGCTCGAAAGATATCCATGGCAAATCCATTAAAACAGCTAATAACAGCTTGATGGATGTCTAGTCCAAGGTTGTCCATAGCCTTCATGGTTGAAAGCAAGATACCAGGCTTGCGACCACAAAACATGTGGATATTCACAGCTTTTCCTTCGCTCATCCGAACCTCAATCTATGTGTGGTGTGAAAAAAAAGAAGCAAGAGTTACATGACTGCATTAAGAAACATGTATGCTAGATTGTACCGATTAAAATAAAGTTGTGAGATGTGACCCTGCCAGTAAACAAATTAAAATCTCTAAATTTGATAGTAGGATAGCAAGATCATCTCATGAACAAACATATAGAAGGCCTTTGGCAAACCATATCAATGATATCACATGTCCCTCAAAATATATCATTATGAGAAATGTGAGATTGGTAAGAATCTATTTATGACATTCATCACAATCATTTACTTCAGTTTTCAGATATAACCTGGTGTTAACGACGCCTTAGAAACTGAGCGAAGTGTTATTCTTGGCTAGCACCCCTCACATCAAGAGAGGTATTGCCTTTAATGAAATTTGAAGAGGCTTTTTCGACACGTCATAGGTGCCTTTGTGTTTGAAAACAATAACAAAAGCCTTCATAGCCCAACCCAAAAAAATATAAAAATAGTACTTGTACTCGGACAGAATTGGAAACTACAAAACTCTAAAGAAACAGCCCAACCCAATCTTTTTGCTTTAAGAGAATAGAGTATAATAGTTACTCTTATTCTAAAACTTTGTCTAGACTATTAGGTTTTCAGGATTTTGTAAACAAACACAAAGCCATCATGGACTTCAACCACACTTATAATACATGGTCAACAGAACAGAGAAAATATCGTATTCAAAAAGAAGAAGAAACAGAAAATCCTAAGGTGTTTTAAAGATTCAGCACCTTAAGGGTTAAGGGTGCCACCATTGACTACTTGCAAGGCAAGGCAAAACGTGTTCATTTGTAGCAAAGGTTTACTATCACCTTTAGGTGTTGAATATCGATTTTTATTCAGACGTCATCTAGGTCTCACCATATAGTCACATAACAACTTACCAAATATACATATCAAATTTGGGTATCCAGGATTACAAGGGAAGTGTGATGTCAATATCAAGATTCCATTTCATCCGACATCCATATTTTCATTTGCCAACATCCCTAATCACACCTATAATCTATTATCTCAATGGAAAATCTAAGATATTAGTCCCTACCATTTGCTCGAATTTTCAATAACCTAATGAGAAAGGTGTGCATCCTAGCACTTAGTCGAGGCGCTATTCACAGCTAGCATCACTCACATTATGATAGGTGGTACATATAATCGAGTGTCGTAAAGTTTTTCTTTGGTTTTTGGACAGTGCCTTCAGTGCCACCAAAGTGTTACAAAACAAGAAAAAGAGTAAGTTCTTTAGCCCAATTAAAAATAAAAAAATGGTTTGAAGATAAAATAGAAACTACAAAACCATCCTTAAAAGCCTAGCCTAGTCATATAGATTCAAGAGTTTTATTTTTGGAAAAATTATTTTAGAAGATTATTAACGCTATTAGATTTATAGGGTTTTGTAAATAAACACAAAACAATGAAGACATAATGGAATTTAGCCACACAATAATGCAAATGATTGACAAAACAAAGAAGATATTGATCATTATAATGGACCAACACCACACCATATTCATCGTTTACTTTAGCGCACTGCATTACATGCATGTGCACCTTTCAAGCACCTCTTGCCTAAGGTGTTTTTTTTATTAAAAAGGAAAGGGAAATACAACACACACCCACTGGCAGGATCAAACCCGCTTTGCTAGCCTCACTAGGGAGGCCTTGATGCCGGCCGATCTAATGATCATTGGCCTTGCCTAAGGTGTCTTTGAGATTCAATGCATTAAGGATGCCTTTTGCCTTTACTACCATTAAGGCAAGGGTAAAGTAGGTAATTTGTAACAAAGGATTATATATCGTCTTTTAGATGCCATTAAATACCAATTTTTGTTTGGATACGATACACTGGTGGCATCAACATATAACCGTAGGACAACTTACTAAGTATCGGCATCTAAGATAACAAGGGAAGCAAGATGTCGCCATCGATATATCCAACACATCCATAATTACGCCTATAATCTATTAGGGCTTGCCACTGATACACCCACGATAATATAAGAATGGACAATACTTACCCTCGCAGGTTGGCCATTAGGACTTGGCAATGAGCTGGGGCAAAGTTCATCCTTTATACGGCCAGGTAATGCAGGCGGAGTAGGTGTCAAAGGATGAAAGCTGGAGGCAGGAGTGCTTAGTGAAGAGCCAGAAGGTGTTGACTCCAATTCATTATGGATGTCATTGATCTTTTGCAGAAGTTCCTTAAGGTACTCAATTGCATCCCCAAGGATTGAAGCCCTGTCCATCTATTCAAACAAAGGCATGTCAAAACAATCAAAGTTTTAAAGGCATGTTACAGAGGATTGTGCAAAAGATCTTTCATGAAAGAACCAACAAAGAGGCAAAACTCAAATCAAATCAAGTCTGAGCAAAATGAAGATAGATAAATAAAACTACAAAATATAATATCACTCAACCCTGAGCCAGCTACTATGTCACGATTATCTTGGACTAAACCAGCAGCTTCATTAGCAGTCCTGCAAACCAAGATCAAAGAGAAGTACAAAATAATTGACAGATAGCGATGTCCATCTGCAATGTTGGCTTTCTCTGGGTGGTGACATAATCTTTACCCAGTTTAGACGGGTAGTATCCTATTCAGCTCATTTGAAAATGACCTTCTATAGGTAAGTGAGAACTTGAGGAAAAAGGAGGCAAACTGGGCAGATTTTCAACTTCAAATTGCCTTGATAAACTTGGAATTAAAAACAACCAAAAATATGAAAGTCAGATCAAATAGCAGAGTAAAAAGCACACATTTAGATAATCTCTAAAAGCATCAAAAGGGATCACAGTTGGTTCATCAATTAAGAGGAGAAATTTCTTACCTTGCTAATCTTTGGAACAACGGACCTCAACATATACAGTCTATCATTGAGCTTCTTCCGACGACGTCGTTCAGCCATCAAATTCTTCGCAGGCATTCCCTTCTTCTTCCCCTTCTTATCGCCACCGTCACCACCACCACCACCAGTAACCGCACTGTTCGCATTCGAGTTGCTTCCTCCATTCTTGCAGTTCTCCTCCGTCCTCATCGTATTCTCAGTGAACTCATCGGAATCGTAATTCAACCCAGACCCATCAAGGCTAGCGTCTTCCATTTCTTCCCAACTACCCATCTTCCTCTTCTTCTCGTTCCCCTCTCCGATTTCACTCTTTCCCCCGTCTCTTTCAGTATCGTTGTTCGCTAGCTTCTTTCGAAAAGCCACCCTCTTCTGAAACAGAGTTGGCTGCGCTCCCGACGGAGGTAATGATTCAAGGGGTCTCAAAATTTTGGGTCTATTGAGGAATAGCGGTTTTCCAGGACCTTCCTCATCAAAACCCCGAAAACCTGAGAAACTGTTATCAGTTAACTGAGATATACCTGACGTTGGAACTCGTGGATCTGAGCATAAATTAGGAAGGCTTATCTGGTTGTTGTTATTTGAGCTGAAATCGGTGAAGCCTCGCAGAAGACTAGAGCTGGAAGCTTGAGGCTCAAGAAACCCAACATCGCAACCCACATCAAAACCATGGTCTAAAGGATTGTTACTAGGGGCGACATTAAGAAGAGACGGTAAGGTGGGTTTTGGAGGAGGAAGAAAGTACGGAAGCTGAGATGGGTCGAGATTGTTGAAGATGGTGTTAGATGGGGAACCCGAGGAGGATGAATCCACTGGGTTCAGCAATAAATTATCTTGGTCGGCGAAGTTGGGAGAGAAAGTGATGTCTCTGATAATATCTGGTTGATTTTGGATGCCATTGTTGGCGGCGAGGTACCAATCGTCATCGATTTCAAGAATGGGTTTGAAAGCACACAGAGAACCCATCTCGTCTTTGTTCTGGACAAAACCAGAATGGCTCTGGTTTTGGTTTTTGTCGATGTTGATGTTGGCGTTCACGTTAGCCCATGAAGATGGAGCAGTAGAGTCGTCTCCTTCTCCGTTTTCGTCCATCCAAGCGACGCCGCTCACTCCAGAAATCATTGTGAAATTCTTCAGTGACTGAAGTTTCTGGGGTGAAGAAGAAGAAGAAGCGAAATTGGTTGAGTAGCTGATGGTGAGAAAGGAGAAGGAGAGAGTTTAATGGAAGAGGACGTTGCAGAAGGAAAAGGGCATTGGCTTTTTGTAACTTAATTATCAAAGGATTGTGACAAGCAAACCATTGTCTGCGAACGTTACCAGAGCACGCTGCTGCTTCTCACATATGGCGAGAAATTTCCGTGCAAAAAGTATTTTTTCCTTTTGCCAATATAATTTGTGTAATAAAATGTGAGTGAACATTGGTTAGTGTGATGCTTATTGATATTAATGTGCAATATAAAAAATGAATTAATCACATTATTTATAACTAAGAATAATATTACTCTATCTAACCCTTAATATGTGTTCTAATTAGAAAGTTGACATTGGTCCTAAATATAAAATGTATTTCTTATATTTATCAATTCTTTTTAAATTTATCAACAATAATTAAGTAAAAGGGATGTGGATGAAATTAAAGAAAGATGATTTCGGTATTTTAAAAAAATCATATAATATTAACTAGTTACTTTAATCTAATCAAATTAGATAAATAAGTATTATATTAAGAGAGGAGGGAGTACTAATTGTTAAACTTTATATTTTGGTTTTTAAATTTTTAAATTATGATTTTTAATACTTAATGGTAAGTAATATTAACCAATAAAATGCAGTACTAACTTTGTGTTTTTAAATCTTTGAGATATTCTATATATATATATATATAAAGATTAAATCTTTAAATGTAATTCTTCTTAGTCAAAATATATATTTATTACGAAGTTATGACTTATGACTCAATATTGGTTTGTCTACTATTCATTATATTTTCTTAGCTTTTACATTATCATGTTCAAAGCATGGAAGATGAATTTTTGTTAGTATAACAAGGTAGCTGCTGGCAAAGAAAAAGGTAACAAAATAGCTCAATATTTTTCACTGCAGTGCAATCACTTTTATTGAAATTAACAATAAAACTATAATAAAGTAGTGATTCATTTTATTTTTTTTGGGTTCACTAGGCTTAATGCATACTTCCAAACTTATGGAAATACTTATATATTGTCTACTAACAAGATCGATAAATTAATAAGATGAACTCACACGTAAATTCATTTCAACATATATTCAAACACGTTTTAGGTCATGTTACTCATCAATAACGTAACGCTAAATCATAAAATTTAAATAGTTATAAAATGAAGATGGTAAGATACGCATGAAATGGAAAATAACGTTGGCAGCTTTGTAATGATGAATTGAGCAGTTTGAAACTGAGATAATAGAAAGAGGTTAGCGTCCAAAACTAAGATACTTACATAACGTCTACAAACAAGATATTCACATCAATAATATGATTTGAATTCATACCCTTAACAACTCAAAATGTGAAGCGCACGAAACCATTTCATGCGTAAATTAAAACACGTTTTAGGTCATGTTACTCATCAATAACACTTGATCATAAAAATTTAATAGTTATAAAAGGAAGATGGTAAGATAAGCATGAAATGGAAAACAAAGTTGGTAGTTTTGTAATGATGAATTGGACCGTTCGAAACTGAGATAATAAAACAAGGTTAGCATATAAAATTAATATACTTACATATCGTTTACAAACAAGATTTTCATAACCTTAACAACTCAAAGTGTGAGATGCATGAAACCGTTTCAACGTAAATTAAAACACGTTTTAGGTCATGATACTCATCAATAACACCAGATCATAAAATTTTAATATTAACAAAATGAAGATGGTAAGATAAGCATGAAATGGGAAACAAAGTTGGTAGCTTTGTAATGATGAATTGAACCATTTAAAACTGAGATAGTAAAACAAGGTTAGCATACAAAATTAATATACTTACATATCGTTTACAAATAAGATTTTCATATTGATAATAAGATTTGAATTCCTACCCTTAATAACTCAAATATGAAGTGCATGAAATCATTTTAACATGAATTCAAACAAGTTTTACGTCATGCTACTCATGCATAACGATAGATCATAAAATTTTAATAATTATAAAATGAAGATGGCAATATAAACATGAATTGGAAAATAAAGTTGACGGCTTTGTAATGATGAATTGGATAGTTTGAAACCGAGATAATATAAAGAGGTTAGCATCTAAAATAAGTAAAGATAGGGTTGCATCCAAAACTAAGATACTTACATGTCGTCTATAAACAATCTTATCACATTGATAATAAAATTTGAATTTATATTCTTAATAACTTAAAATGTGAAACCATTTTAAGGCAAGTTTAAACACATTCTAGGTCATGTTACTCATTGATAGCGTTAGATCATAAAATTTTAGTAGTTATAAAATAAGATGGTGAGATAAGCAAGAAATAGAAGATAAAGTTGGCGGCTTTATAATAATGAATTGGACAGCTTAAAACTTAGATGATAGAAAAGAGGTTAGCATCCAAAAGAAGCAAGATAGTGTTCATCATCAATAATGGTTTTGGCCTCAAACTGAATTTGCAGTTTCTCTGCAAAAAGGCTAAAGAGGTTAGCCTAGGCAAAAAGAGGTTAGCATCCAAAATGCTTGTTTTCAGTAAGCCCTTTTTGGCTTTTATTTCATTTTGGGCAAAACCATTGGTCTTTAACTACACTCCTACTTTTAACATTGTCCATATTTGGACTCTGATTTACATTATTGACACTTTCCTTTCTTCTGTCTCGCTCAATGCCAAAGGAAATTTGACCCCAAAAAAAATGCCAAAGGAAATGGGGTGGCTCACCAAAGTCAACTTGATCCTATCTCAGCAACATTGGGACTATGTATGGCATTTAAATTTTCATTTACTACTCTCTCTGGTCCTAATAGGACATATTTAACTGATTTTGGAGAGATTAAGGAGAGAAATTAAATTAGTTAATTTTACTCATTTTTTTAAAATGCCCTTATATAAATTTAAAATGACATAAGTAAAAATGAATTAACAACCCCTACCACATACCTCTCTGATTTATAATTTTCATTTCCACACGGTTTTTAATTGAAATAATGTCTTACTATATACATATATATGTGTGTGTATCTAAACACACACACATACATATATCTACACACATATATACGAACACACACAATCAAATATATATATAGACACGTATGTGTTTATATATGTACACACACACATACATATATCTACACACATATATATGAATACACACACACAAATATATACACACACATATAAACACACACACACATATATGTATATATGTGTGTTTATATATGTGTACACACACATATATATTGACAGGTACACACACTCACAGATATGTGTGTGTGTGTGTCTGTGTATATGTGTCTGTGTATATATGTATGTATATTTGTATATAGACACACACATATGTACACACACATATATATGTAATTATGAAAAACCAAATATACTTGAAAGAATAAAATATGGGTATTTTAGGAAGAAATTGACAAAAATTAGAATGTTATCCTATAATTAGGATCAAAACCAACTCTAAAATGTTGTCGTATAATTAGGATCAGAGGGAGTATTAAAAGAATAAATTTTGTTTTTTTTTTGAGTTTGATCTCAACGTTCAAATTAAACTAAAATTCAAAACTTCAAAACAAAAAAAGAACTATTTTTATTTTTTAGTAGTATACTGAAAAATTAAAAGCCATGCATAGTCCCAATGTTGCCATAAATTAATTTGAATGATTATTGTTAGGCCGCTTTCTTCCAATGCCAAAGATGAGCATTTATTATGGTGTGTTTTTTTTTTTTTTTTAAAAGACGCATTAATGGTACTGCACTGTACACTCATCTTGTGGTCCAACATAGTGGATCCATGTGTCTACTTTCTTTTTTGTTTGGTGGATACCCTTCCTTCTACAAATATCTTCTTTAAAGTACAAATTCACTTCACTTTAGAAGGTTTTGTTATATAATACTCCCTCTCGTTCTAATTACAGGATAATATTTAAAAAATAATTTTGGTCTTAATTATATGATAATATTTTAATTTTTGTCAATTTCTTTCTAAAATATCCTTATTAATCTTTGAATCCAAATGATCTGAGTAGTCAAATTGTTCAGACAGACTGCAGAAATTAATTATCATATCAGGCTCATGCTTCTAACTGTCATACTTTCGGCCCAAATGATCAGAGTCTATGAGAACAAGACACAAGCCAATGTGGAACTACTCATATCAGGTTCATGCTTCTAATTTTAAATTCTAAGCAAGGGTATTTTAGAAAAATCAATAAAATTAACTAATTTAACTTCTCTCCTTAATCTCTCCAAATTATGATAATTGGGTTCACATTAGGTGTTTCTCTCTTAGGTGTTTTTCCCTCTAATTAGAGGGATTAGGCATTTTTTTTATTTTTTTTATATATTCTATTTATTTAGATTAGATTATATGCTGGATTCTGAAAAAAAAAATTTGTACCCAATATCTCAAATTAATTAATTTCCAATCCTGCATTTAGAAATAGTTTTATATAACCCCAATATCCTGGAAATTAATTAATTTGAGATACTGGATGCAAAAAAAAAAAAAAAAATTAGGATGTAGCATATAATCTAATCTAAATAAATAGAATATATAAATAAATAAAAAAAGTCTAATCCCTCATTATAGGGAAAATCACCTAATGTGAATTCGTTTTAAGACATAACAATGTTGTCTCATTCCATTAAAAATTTAATATAATAATATTTTTAAAAAATTGGTGTTAGTAATTACTCCTTCCGGTCCTAATTATATGAGTACATTCATAGTATAAATTGCACTATAAAAGTGCTCATATAATTAAGACCAGAGGTAGTAGTATGTTTTAATAGCAGGAGGCAACAAATACTCCATTTTAACCCGCCTTGAATCCAAAAAGCTTTTGACAACCTTAACCTTCTTTTTTATATTGAAATGAATA
The DNA here is from genome assembly GCA_025563575.1 of Acacia pycnantha. Classification (NCBI taxonomy): domain Eukaryota; kingdom Viridiplantae; phylum Streptophyta; class Magnoliopsida; order Fabales; family Fabaceae; genus Acacia; species Acacia pycnantha. The sequence continues at coordinate 2,612,104 of JAMWYP010000035.1, forward strand.
TATATATATAAAAAAAAAGCATATTATAACTTATTATCTCTACTGTATTATGCGAGGTTTAAAAATTTGACATGATTTTGTTTTAGTGTTATATAATTTTAAGTCACAAAAATAGGTAAATTCAACTTTTGATGGGTACAAAAATGTCTTCCTATTAGAAGTAATGTTGCTGGAGGAAAAAAAAAACAATAATGTTGAAAACATGATTGGAAACTAAATGATTTTTTTTAGTTGGTAATTGAATTTTAATTTTAATTACAAATAAAGAGGTATTGTTGATGCAGAGGCGTGCCATCTTTTATTGTTATATATTCGAGATTTGAATTTTTAGTCTCTATTTATATCTTATCAAGTTTTTACAATTTAAGTTAGTCTCAAATGATTATGTAACATCCCAAGTTTGAAATGCGGAATTTTTTTTTTTCAAACAAACAATCAGAGTAGAGCAATAGAGCGAAAGAGTAATTGGATTCTTAGCCAAAACATCAACCATTGTGTAACATTGTAATGATTACAGTAATCCTAAGGTTTAGGAAGGAAATAGTGTAATAACATAATACGATAAGATAGAGATAGTCTTGGTGCACGCCTACTCCGGTACTTGCCTCTATCCACGAACCGTGGTCCTCCCGACCACGAAGCTACAGTGAGATTCAATTCAACGCATTGAATCTCGGTAACTGTTAACCTCATACCCAAACAACACAAGATATGGCCAATGAGATATTCAAGAGCTAATACAACAAGATATCATAAGCATACTAGAGATACATGATCATTATGCCGACAAAACATAAGCACGAGCAATATGTAAAGCCCCATAAGGTAAATAACAACAACAGCTTGCACTATTCACCGGTGCCACGATAATTAGTCGTGTCCTCGCCGCTAGGAAAACAAAACGGCGTTATCAAAACTATAACCCGTATAACGTCGTATAACGGTCTACGAACATATCATTGACATATAAGTATTTAAGATGTGCAAGATTAGTGTTACAAGACGCGTCCGTACCTTCGTTTGCGGCGTTAGGTACCACCGCGGAAAACGTACTTTTACTAAAAACGTGAACTTCAAACGTCGTTCGCAACAGGCGTGGCAAAGAAATCGTAGATTCTGATATCCTATAAGAATAATATCACCTTTATTAGTGATTTGACACTATAATCGGCATTTTAGGTAAAAATTACCATTTTGCCCTTCTACCCCTAATCGGCGGAATTTCGCCAGCACTTCGTTACTCTGACAAATTTTCTTCCAAAATTTTGCCAGAACTTCGACGCAACTATGATTTTCGAAAATAATGACTAAAATAGCCCTCCCATATGATACCCAATCATAAAAATAAAGGCTACTCTAGCATTACTAACTATTGAAAGAACTATGAAAGCTTAAAGCTCGGTACCGGAAGACTTACCCAGAGCTTCGCTACAGATTTTTCCCGGCCTTCTCCTTCTCTCTCCTCTCTCTAGATTTTCGTTTTGGAGCTCTTGGAATTGTGAGAAATGAAGAGGAAGGGGGGGTATTTATAGAAACGGGGGAGGATTTTACTATCGGATCAACTTTATGAGAAACGATCTGGACTAGTCCAAAGTAACTTTTTCAAAAAGTTTTTTCTTCTTCTTCCTTCCTCTTGGCCAACCTGCCCACATGCTGAGGTGGCACCAATTGGCCAATGGGAAGTGGCCATGTGGCCCTTCTAGAAGCCTACCCGAATGAATTTCTCCGATCGGTACCGATTCGCGTAATTTCGGAAAAATCTCAAAATTCTGGATTTACAACTTTGAAGACATGTTCTCACTTAGTAGAAATGTCCAAGTCAACCTTTATTTTGTTTCCATATAGGGCTCCAACAATCCAGTTGAGTCTTTCTCGAAAAACGTGTCCGATCGCGTCCGATTTCAGAACGCATTTCTGAAAATACCAACTTCTTCAGAAAAATTCACTGATTCCAAATATGTCAAAATAAATTCAAACTCATTCCTAGATATTGAGTTAGAATTTATTTTCTTCATTTCCAAATATGCCTATATGCATTTTTCCCTATTTTGTTTTATTTGGAAAATGCACAAACTACTTCTAATTAACTTCCGGAAGAGGTCACTTGAAGGTAAAAACTCACTGATCAATATTTTACCTTGACCTTAGGATTCCTATTCCTAGATCTCTAGATAGGATCCGTTTCCTAATTTATAAATCACTATTCACCCTTTTTACTTTAATTTAATTATATTACTATTTTAATGTCAAGTTGCACAAGTTGTTCCTATTTCATTTTTATTTTCTTTTTCTTTTTCCCTAGCCCAAAATTTCGGCTGGCCTCTCTAATTATTTAATAAATATTTATTTTTTATTTAATTAATTATTTAATCATTTATTTATTTACTTTTTCCCAAAAATTCCACAAAAATCCCTAATTGGTCCATTCTTGTATTTAGGCCTAAAAATACCTAAACTCAATTATTTTTCATAAAAATTTCTAATTAATTAGTAAATACATTTTTACTAATATTCCACTAATTTCCACTAATTTTTGAGCTTCACATAATTATTACTGAATTTCCTTTGCTTATGCCTAAGTAATTAGCCCAATATTACTTAATTACTTCATTATCACCTGTTGATAATTTTCTTAATTACAATGCCTCATTACCTTCATACTCTTGTATTAACATTAGTATTTTCATGCTTCTTGCATTTTTAGAAATTACAAGGGTATTATGGTCATTTCACTTCCTTTTGAGTATTTTCCAACAATTTCTCCAATTTCATAATTTATAAAATTACAATAATTAGAGATTATATACTCTCCTATCTCACTTGGTCATTTTACTGTCTTTTAGGATTTTTCATAAATTTTCTAAGTTATTTATGTCCCTTAGGGGCATTTTGGTCATCTTGGCACTTTGGCCCTTAATTTCCCTGATTTCCTACAGAAATTCTACTTAGAAAATAGACTATAATTATACAAGACCGGAGATTGAAATTTTACTTATCAAAAATATCCAACTTTTATTTATAATATTCCAGATAAATATCCGGGTATTACAATTTATATTTAGAATAATATTTGTATTAATCAAAACTGTTATATTTGAATACCTCCAAATGTGATTTGAAACACGTTTCTAATTAGGACCGGAGAGAGTATTACTTTCTTTTAATCCTATATATATAGTATATTTAGTCTCTTAAACTTAACAAGATTAGTTTTGGTTAACGAAAAATGCTAATTAAGCGAATTGAAGTGATAACTCTGCAATTAAATTATGATAAGGTATAACATTTTAAAATGTTAATCATTCAATATAATATTTTTATATTTTAAAATTGAAATAAACCTACAAAAATTGGAAATCCTTTTTGCCAACTCGAAAGATCTGAAAACAATCCCTGGATTTCAATCTGAAACAGCAGACACTATTCCAAATTTCAATCCAAAGCGAAGTCCTTGAGGGAATCTGCACAACTCTACATCTTTTTTTTTTTCTTGCTATTTTTTCGCTCGAAAATATTCTAACGCCCTTATTGCGGGGTTTTGGATTTCTGTGTTTGTCGTTCAAGGAGTGTGCCCTTGAGATTTTATGATTGGAGTTTATAAAGTGCATTGCAATCAGATTTTTGTGTACTTCAGGTGTTGCAATATACATCGAACTTCGGGAAGAGGAAAGGCGCAATTTGACATTGCTCCACTTTAGGTGTTGGTGATGTACAGCGTAGTCCCAACACGGTATTTCGGGGTTAAAATTTAGAGAAAATATCACTCAAGTCTTAAAAAAGAGAAAAATTATTAAAAAAGTCTCAACTCCAAATTTTCTATTTTTTATATTAATTATGACATTTTAATATCAAAAAAGTATCGTTGTCAAAATAGTTTTTCCTGTAATTAAAATTTTCCTATGAAAAAATTGTTGTCAAAATAGCTTTCATATAGTTAAAATAACTTTTCCTACTGTAAACAATTTTTCAGGTGCGCAAAACTTGAAAAAAATTTAACAACAGGAAAAACTATTTTGACATCATGAAAAACCATTTTGATAACAATTTTTTCATAGGAAAATTTTAACAATAAGAAAAATTATTTTGACAACAGGACTTTTTTGATATGGTATTTAGGGTTGAAACTTTTTTAATATTTTTTTCTCTTCTTTAGGACCTGAGTGATATTTTCCCTCAAATCTATTCATATTACAAGAGTATATATAAGATAATACAATATTTGTTTCTTAATATAAGATATATTAATTTAATTAAATTATTTAATATAACATATATTTTTTAAAATGCACTAATCATCTTCTTTAATTAATTCATTATTCCCTCTTCCTTTTGATTACAGTTGGAGAGTATCAATATAGAAAAATTAGAAGAAAAAAAATTGACAAAATAAAAAAATATTTTTTATATTTAAAATCAATATCATTTTTTCAAATACATCATACATACATTAAGGACAAGAGGACTCTTTGTAAGTCTTTTGAATAAACAATGGAATCATAGGTCTATAAAAATCCAAAACCTAGATATTGACGGGCAGTGTGTAGGCCTGTAGGGAGATACGGGAAGGAAGAAGGGTGCCCCACGAGATGGGTTTCTGTTAAAAATTAATTAAAAACTGATACTTTTTTTTAATAAATAAATTAATTAATAAGGGCGTTAGAATATTTTCGAGAAAAAAATAGCACTCTGCACTAGTAATAGCACTATGTCCTGATAAAAATTAATTAAAAACCGATAAAAAAATTTATGTTATTATTATTTTAATTAAAATTTGAACATGTTAAAAAATTGGGAAAATTGTAGTAAGGTCTCAAGTTAGAGAATATACGAACTCCAAGTGTTGATGATTACACTATGCTTTTACTACTCAATGCAAAATCTCCATGAATTGAAGGTTGGGTTTTGTGATGGTTTAGAATTCACATTGGGTGCTTTTTTTTTTAGGTGTTTTTCTCTCTAATTAAGAGGGATTAGACTTTTTAAAAAAAAAAATTATATATTCTATTTATTGAGATTAAATTATATACTACATCCTGAAAATTTATTTACACCCAATATCTTTGATTCGTTTGGATAAGGATTTTTGTAAGTCTTAGCAATGTGGCCAGTCTTATTGCATCTGCTATAATAATAAACTCATTTGAATTCTTCATAACTTAAGTCTTAATAGTTTTCGTTCTCTCCATACTCCCAACATGTCATATCACCTGCTACAATAATTACAAATTGTCCCCTATATGAAGGGAACATAATATATTCTTCTCAGATGCATTAACCATCATCGTTGTCAACTTGTATAATAAAGTTGTTATTAATAAGTTTACCACCTATATTAACAATTCTCATTACCCCTATTAACAATACATTTTGACTACATACCCACAATTCCAACTACAAAACTTTCACCCCATGTTCATTCATTCCCACTTTTACTACATAAATAGATAACAATAAGTTGAAAAACATTTAAAACCCTACCCAAACACAATGAAACCACAACTAAAATTATTAAAATGATATATGACCTTACAATTGTCAGTAACAAGTTCATTACTCATATTAACAACTATCGTTACACTTATTAACAACACAATTTTTTCTTTACGCACCAGGTGTTGTAACCACAACTTCCACTCAATGTTGATTCCTTTCCACTTATGATGTAGAAACATAGCACATTCAACCGAAAAAACAGAGCACATACTCTAAAACCTAACTAAACAAAAGTCATAAAGCAATTTTTGTACCATGACTACAGAACAATGAGGTCGAATGTTGATGGTGGGAGGGGCTGTGTCTTTGCTTTGAGTGCCCCCACTCCACTCAAAAGCTCTCTGCGAGTGTATCCTCCTTCTGGTGCTCTTATTGATCAGAGTAGCAAAAGAGGTAAAGCATCATGAGCAAGAAGAGGACTAAGGAGAAGAATAAGGTAGGGAATCTAGAAAAAAAACAGGTTAAGAGAACAAATCAAACAACGTTGATGGTGGGAGGGGAGGTCGGGTCAGCTTTCTCGATCTTTACTGCTCCGACGACGACCACCACTTTAATCAACGACAACAGACAAACGCAACCCACGGCTACAATATGAGCTTCCAGAGTTGACGAATTTGGGAGATATCAAGGTGAGATGAGTCCACAAAGTTGGGGGCTATTGAGGAGGAAAGAAGAAGAATTGGGGATTTTCAGTTTGTTCACCTTTTTTCTCTAACTCACTAGGGATACTTGGATCTTTTTGCATTTTAAATTTATTACGCAAAAATCCCACAAGATATTACTTTTTTTAAGTCTAGACAGAATTTCTCTTATATACATACGTGAATACTATAAAAACCACTTCCAAAAAAAAAAAAAAAAACTAATGCAAGCACACACTTCAAACATTTTTCATCATAATTTACAATATTGACACTTCCATTTCATCTGCCTCTTTCAATGGCCAAGTCAATGTGATGTTTTCATCGGGAAAACATTGTTTCATTAATCATTAGTTCTGTTTGCAGTGATGCCATGGTTTTCTATTAAAATATTACCGTAAGTTTTAAAAATAAATAAAAAGGTGCATGTGATGTAATAGCAGTAATAAAGTCAGAAGTATCTCGTGACTGCCTGGTCTTTTGGGTCACCGCAGTTACTGCACCATTGTATCCCTCTGTTGTTTTCCAATGTGCTCAGATCCTCCCACATCTTTCCTTTGGGGAAATACACATATTTTGATATATATCAGTTTGATCCTATTTATAAGTCCAGTTTGACTAAATCTCACATACCAAAAAAAGTTAGGTATCTCAATGATTATAGAGCAAATTTCCAACTTTACCCTCATTTATGAATGAATAACTTTTAAAATTTATTGTCAAATCTCTCTCATCTTTTTCTCTTCCCAACATAGCTAGTCAATCTCTCTTATCATCATTAATATGGACAAAATTGTCACAATCTCATTTATTTGGTCAAAATGGACTTATTTGGATCAAATTTTTTGGTCAAACTGTACTTATAAATAAGACCAAAGTAGTATATCTCTTTTTTGCCAATATCGAAATCATCCTCAAACTAAATATAATGAGAGAGTGATACAATTTTATTTTTTAAAAAATGGATAAAAATATATAATATGCATGAAAGGAGCAAATAAGATACGAAATAATTAAATGCACATATAGCTCGTTTTGAATGAAATTTCTCCTTTTATTATTAGAAAACAAAATACACATTGTTAAGTACACTTTCATTATTTACTATTATTACTCTTAGACTAATTAAAATTTTTGAATTTGCTAGGTTATTCCACATAACACAACAGTTTAATTGATGGAATTCACATATCATTAAAAAAAAAGGGAATTAGATATCTGGTAAGTTACAATCTCATTTGATGTTTAAGAGTAGTTTTCTTTGTTGTGTTTGGTAAAATAAATGGAACATGAATGATAAAATGAGTACTATTTTTTTCTTACAAACCACCTTACCATTCTGATCCTATTTATAAGTCCAGTCTCACGTAATAAATGAGATTGTAACAATTTTACCCATATTAATTGTACTCATAAAGATAAAGAAAGAAGAAACCGTTGAAAAATACTCAATTATAAATGAGGGCAAAGTTGAAAATTTACCCCATAATCATTGAGTTAACTACATTTTCTTGGTATGTGAGATCTGATCAAAATGGATTTATAAATAAGATCAAAATGGTATGTATATACCTGTATGTTAGCATTTAATAAGCTATTTTGACAATTAATAATGTTTTGTCAACACTGGCATTTCAATATCGACATTATTATTAATTATCGTTAGGGGTAGAGTATTGAAAAGACTTTTTTTTAAATTAGAGGATCATATTAAAACCTTTTATAAAGTGAAAATGGCTAAAAATATGCTTCTACCCAAAATTTATAAAATAAGCTTATTGCTTCTACTTTCTATCCGCAATACATGTCCAAGTTGACAACATCTAAAGCATTTAATATTTATTTTCCTATTTTTCATTTTATATAATTAAGTTTATAAGTAATTAATTCATTATAATTAATGTTATATTCTATATAATTAAATGTTTCAAATAATTATTCCCTATGATCCTTGTTATAAGACATCAACTAACAATTCTTACGAACCATAAAAATAGTTAAAGTCATTAACTTTGTCATAAAATTCAAGTATTTTTCAATATTATCCTTACTGATTATACTAAACTCTAATATCATATTAATTATTACTCTCACCTACTATCCTTATTAATTATAGGCATACATGAAAAAAATATTTAATACTCTTTAGAAACAAATAAATGCTTTATAAAAATAACTAAATACATTTGCGTGTTAATGTCTTATAATAAGAACAACAATAAAAACAAGTGGGAAGATAGACGGCTACTTAGGAAAAATATAAGGAAAAAAAAAATTTTGTTATAAAAAATGTTTTGGAGGGGTTCGGCATCAGTTCCCCACCAAGACCAGGGCACGGCCCCGGGCTCTTTGAGCACTTAATGGGGACTTACAAGATCTCCTACCAAAGGAGTCCCAGCGACGACAGCAGGGATCAAACACACATCCCTTTAGAACTTGACCAAATCCCTTACCATCTATGTCAACTCTTTCAGGAAAAATAGACATGAATGAATAAGAGTGGGGCCCATTAAATCAAGTTTATGTGGGGCCATCCATGTGTGATTTCAGGAACACCATTGAATGCAATAGATGGAGAGAAATGAATGAGTGGGTAACATATAGAAGGACCAACACATAGACAAAAGCATCTTCAAGTTATTTGCAGTGTGGCTCAGGAAGTGGCCATAGGGAGGGAAACAAAGGAACACACTCCTAATTTATTGCTTCTTCACTAACCTCGTGACCTTTGCTGCCTTGCCTTAATTTCCTCCATTTCTTCTTCTTGTAGGACATAGAGAGTACCCTCCCTCCCCCACCCTTTTAATTTCCCCATCAATCTCTCTCAAATGATTATTCATTAATCTCAAAGTTCCTAGGCATTGTCAAGCTGTTCCCTAAAATTATTCAACTTCATTCAAGTTTCTCCAAAATTGCTCTCTTATGCTTTGTAGTCAACATCACTTGCAAGGTGTGATATAAGCACTCAAATTTAATGCCATACTCTCTCCCATACATTTTATAAGATGTACTCTGAAATAAACTTTTCATCCTTTTATGAGCTATAATGAGCATTAATTACTCCCTTCGATCCACAATATAGGACATTTCTAGAAAAATAGTTTAGTCTAAAATACCACTACGGTCCTATTTATAAATTTCTTTTGACCAAAAAATTTGGTCATAAATTTATAAGTTCAGTTTCATGGTAGTAAATGAGATTGTGATAATTTTGTCCATATTAATTATACCAATGAAAGTAGAGAGAGAAGAAAAAGTTGATGAAAAACTCATTCATAGATGAGAGCAAAGTTGAAAATTTACCCCGTAATCATTGAGCTAACTATCTCTTATTAGTATGTGTGATTTAGTCAAAATGGACTTATAAATAGGACTAAAGTGGTATAAGTCACTTATAAGATAACTAATGTTTATTTTCAATTTGTCTTACTCATTAAATTTTCAAACACATTTTTCAATAAGGGTAAAAGTGGAAAAATAATTTAATTCATAACATATTCAATGAGTTAACTATCACTTCTTGTTTCCCGTGAATTAGCTAAAGTGCTCTGTATTATAGATCGGAGGGAGTATTTCTTTTCATATATGCTCATATTTAATAAGGATGATAAGATAATACTCCATCCTGCCCTCAATATAGGATATTTGGAGAGTTGATCTTGGTCTTAAATATAATACATATTATTTTTTTCAATATTTTATTAATTTATCTCTATTGATGTTCTCTCAATAATAATCAAGGAAGAGAAGGATAATGAAATTAAAGAAGACGACTAGAGTATTTTATAAAATACATGTCATATTAACTAATTTATCCAACTTCCTTAATTTAATCAAATTAAGTAAATATAGTTTATATTAATGACCGAAGGAGTATAAATTAATACTCGTATGATGTTGGAGTTTAGTGTGGTCAACAAGGTACTATTAGAAATCATATAACAAATACTACCTCCAATTCTAATTATAAGAGCTAGTTGACTTTTTTTGGAAAGATTAATGAAGCTAAATAAGATACTTAATTATTTTATATGTTGTGTATCCATAGATTATATATTAGTTTATTAGTCAAACTAAATAGTTTGAAGAAAAAAAATAAAAATACTCTAAAGTAATTTAATTAGCTTCCTTAATCTCTCCAAAAAAATCAACTAGCTCTTATAATTAGGATCGGAGGGAGTGATATTTTTAACTATTTTTTTTTATTGATATGCATAAATTAGTTAGAAATGTTTTATGTAATTTGGATTGGGGAAAGTATCGTATAAACGAGTTAAGGAGTAAATCTGTTAATGAAGTATTCAATTATTCTTACTAAACTTTCTTAGAGGGTAAAAATATACATAAAGTCTTTAAAATCGTGTAAAAATGACACAGTTATTAAGTCAATCAATATTAATAATTTAACAAATACTCCCCACACAATTACACATCATTTTCGCCCTCAGAAGCCCAGTATGCCACTGCAAATAAATAAAACAGTACCCTCCCTACATTTTGCTCCAATTTCTAGTCAAATAAAAATAAAAATAGATACTCACTGTTTAGAATAATAGATTTAGAAATGTTTTGCTTGAGTGTGGAATTAATCTGATACTCACTGTTTTTCAGTAAAATAAAAATCAGGGAGGCAACTGTTTTATTTATGTGTACATATCAATAAAATTCACAATTTTATTTATTTAATATTTATGTGCAGATCTGCAAAGAAATTATTTCAGGAACGACCTCGTAAACTATTGTTATTAAGGTAAACTACCTTCTTCCTCTTCCTTGTATAATACTACATTCGGGTTGATTTTTTTTTGGAGAGATTAAAGAAACTAAATAAGGTATTTAATCATATCATATGTTGTGTATCCTTAGATTATATATTAGTTTATTATTCAAACTAATTAGTTTGAAGAAAAAATAAAAATACTCTAAAATAATTTTATTAGTTTCCTTAAATTTTTTTTTAAAGTCAACTTGGTTTTATAATTAGAACCAGATGGAGTAGTACATAGGTAGCAAGCAAGGTGCAAAGATTTGTGTACCAATATTATTTCAATGCACAGAATTTTTTTTCTATGCTTGGTTGTAGTTATTTTATTCTTTATTCAATGTTTTGTTTGCAAAACTTAATGAGCAATTAATATTTTTTAACAGTGCTCTTGGTGTGATCATATTATGATATTGAGTAATTATTGTAATTAGAAGGATTTTGAGAAATAAATGAAACTGGATTAAATTTATTATATTCATTTAATATTATTTAAAAAAACATAAACTAGTTTTAACTAACTTTTTAAAATAGTATAAAATTAGTTAAAAATGACTTATACGTAATGATAGAAGGAGTATAGTTTAAAAAACATGTTTACTATGTTAGAATATTTTTTTTTTATTATATGTGAATAATAGGAATAATATAACAATGAAAAATATAAAAATAAGTTACATCATTGACTTAAACACGTTTTCGGTATGGTAAAGGGTTAATATGCGAAAATAACCTTAAGCTTTTATCAAAAGTGTAACAGTAATCATAAACTATTTTTTGAAGCAAAAATAATAAAAAACTTTTAAAATTGGAGCAAAATTGTTAAACACAATTAACTTCCATCTATAACAATGAGAAAATTAATATTTTGCCCGTGAAAGTTTTGGCACATTTATAACTCAGTCTCTAGAAGTTGACTCGAAATAACTCAATCTCTGATATTTATGAGTAATCCCATGTGGGAAAAAATGTTAAAATACTGTTAAAAGTTTTATTAGGTGGATTTTAAATAAATTAAAAAGTAAAAAAGCGTCATTGTCCCCACCAACTTCTATCCCCTGCCTCTGTTTTCTAGAAACCTCGCTAGGCATCCATGGCGGCCACACACAATCTATCATTTTAATAACAAATGGAACTACATACAGATCCTTTAAATGATGCTCATAATTTTGAAAGCCTGTTAATATAAGAAAATAGATTTCATCTTATGCTTGTGAGTTACAAACGAATCAAAAGTTCAAAGATTGAATTATACCGAGCCAAATTCCAGGGACTGAATTATAAGTGAATCAAAACTTTAAAGGCAAAAAGATTAATTTTTCCCATTGTAATAGATGGAAGTTAGTTGGGTTGAACACCCCAATTTTAACAGCTTATAGTTATTTTGCTCCTTAAAATAGTTTATAGTTACTATTACATTTTTGATAAAAGTTGAAAGTTATTTTAACACCTTAATCAATGATAAAAAAACAGTTTAACTACAAAAATGGAGTGCTTTAAGAGAAGGGATTGCAATTAAACCAGTCCAATCTTCTAGCCTGGTTTGATTATTAAAACAGTGGTTACTGTTGTTAGAAACAACAGTGATTACTATAATTTTATGTAATTATGATATATGAAAATTAGAATATAATTTAAGTAACCAATTAGTAAATAAAAATGTAAAAGGCATAAATCTAATCAAATAATGCTAATTTTGAAACCGTCAGTTTAAGATAATAGGGATGTTGTGGTCATGAATAAGATTTGAGACAATTTTATTTTTATTTTTTTGGCCACAAATAAATAAGGTAAATAGTTGTTTGTTTATTTTTTATTTTTTATTTTTTTATTTTTTATGAACTATTGTTACAATACTCGTGGGCCTTTCTTCTCTTAAAAAAACTAACATAGAAAGAGAAATTCACGTTTTTGTTAAATTAAAGCAAAAAAGTCCATCTGTCATTGAAGGCCCTGAGATTCACTTCAACCAATGATTGAGTTTGAGTAGGAGATCTAGCCATCTAGGTAACGAGGAAGATTTTTTGAGCAGTTGGACAAAAAGTCCACTTTCCTCTCAGCTTGTTGGGCCTTAATTTTCATCTTAAGATTTTGTCTACATTTCAGTCATTTGGGTTCGAAGTGGCAACCACGAATGCAAATCAAATACCATATGATAATATATAAAAAATATTCATAAGATATTATTTAAATCTCAGGTATTTTAGTTTTGTTACATATTTACTCAGTATTTAATACAAGAGCTTGATAATTAATTTGTAAATATTTAAAAAATAGTTAAGTTAGTTAGGAAACTCCCTTACTATGTACAATAAATATGATACTTCCAAAATAAAATTATAAATTTAAGAGATTGATGTCTTATATTTATGGTTAATGTGAATCATTTGTCCAACTCTTATTTTTAGGGCTCAAGGCAGTAATTTTCTTAGGATTTTATAAGAAGTGTTCACTATGTTCCTTATTATAAGGTACTAAATAAGAATTCTCACAAATTAATAAAAACAATTAAAGTCATTAAATTTATCCTAAAATTTAAGCAATTTTCAATATTATCCCTACTAATTGCACTAAACTCTAGTATCATATTAATTTCACTCTCACTCACTACCCTTTTTAATTAAGGGTATGCATGAAAAAAAATATTTAATATTCTTTAGAAATAAGCAAGTGCATTATAAAAATGATCAAATCCCTTATTAGTTGGTATCATATTATAAAAAGTATTAAATGCATTGACAAAAACAAAGTGGGCCAAACTTGTGAGGATGTGGTTTTTTTAATAAGACCCACTTTATTTTTGTCAATGCATTTAATACTTTTGTAAAAAATTTACCACACAACTCTCTCATCATTCATCTCCCCTTCATTCTCTTTTCTCTTTCTTCTTATTTATTAGCTCTCCCTTAATAAATAAGGACATATTTGTGGGGAAGTAGATATCTTCCATATTTATTGATTTTAACTACTTTTTACTAACTTTTTGATAAATATAAAATAGGTATTTGGCTCTTATATTTTGAACAATAATGAATATTTAATGGAAATTAAACCAAATTGTATTATTATAAATTTATAATCGAACTAAATAGCTTTTACTTTTGTTGACCTGGCTTACTCCTCATGTCCTATTTATTGGCTAAAGAGGGAAGAAAATTTTTAGTCCTAAATATAAGTTTAGGAGAAAAAAAGTGCATATGTACACATAATTTTTCCTTCATTTCTTATTGTATTAACTTTGTTTTCATTGAGTATAATGAATATCAAATAGGAATAAAGTTAAAAAATTGTTGAATTTTATAAAAGAGGTAATAAAATTTAAAGTTTTTGTTAGCACATGTTAAATATGTTGAAAATGCCTTATAATTTTATAAATAGAATTAGAGGAGTACATTTTTATTAATATGATTCTTCTATCATTAAAAAAATGTTTTATAATTTTTTCTTGGAGGATAAAACTATATTGGAATTTGGGAGAACTACCTCTGCCTGTTTTTTATTTTTATTTTTTTTTTACCAATAGAAAATATATTAAAACTTTCCATCTGAGATTTCACAATGTTTGAATCTGAATTAATTGTGTGGCCAGACAACTTGTCCGTAAACACAATTGCATGATTTTTTTTTTTTTTTTTGCGTCTATTAATTTTATTGGAGGATTTATATATTAATTTTTCATGAACACACACATATAAAAATCTAACTTTGCAAAACATCTCCGGGGCTCTGCCGGCGACGTGGATATTTGCTAACTTTTCATTATCTTACCAAAAGTGTTATTTTTTTTAAAAAAATAATAAATGATTGGGTACGGGACGGTGCACGAAGGATATGAAGGATAAGGCAGTAGCATAGATATTTTGCTGGATCGTGTTCATTGGCTTACCATGCTTATCTCGCATACTTGTCGTTCTTATTGGTCTTTCTTCCTCCTCCTTTTTATACTCATCATTCCTTCAAAATTTTCTATTTCTTTTTCTACTGAATCTGTGAATTAGTCCTCAGATATTGCCAAGGCTTCGGGTGAGTTTACTTCTTCCGAATTTACTGTTAATTTTTAGTGGTCTGCTTTGTGTATTGGTAGTACAAGCTGCTTGGATTAGGTTTGGGGGTTTTGGCTCATGTGATGAATCGTCTATGTCGTTTCTCGAAATTTGGGTTTTGTGTTTAGAGTCACTGAGTGTTTCTTGAAATGGTTTAGTGATTTTATGAAGTCACTTTGAAGATTTTGCATTCTACTAAAGATGTTAAGATTATTGTTCAATTATATCTTGCATTTATCTTTGGTGGAAGTTTGCCAGTTCATAATTTTTTTTATCTGATGCTTATTCCACTTATCGGAACTGTTCTTTATTGCTTTGGAATTACAGTTATGAGCCTCTTCCATACAATTAGTAATCACTATAAACAATTAAAGAGTAAATAGGGGGTATTACTATATCTAAGAATATATGTGGCTTATTTTAGAGTTTTCTATTTCCTTGTTACTTTTGTTGATATAAATTTGATTTCCTTAATTGAACATTTGCAGGTTTTTAGGATCAAGGAAAAGTTTATATTTCTTTATATTACTACTGTAGTTAGGAGGAATAGATGTCTATAAGTATTGGAAGAAAGTATTTTATTTGTTTTAGTCTCCTAGGATGAAATTCTAATTTTATTTTAGTTTTTGCTCAGGGCACAATGTCTTTTTCCCTAAATAATATGGTGCTGAAACTTGCCATTTTAGTATTCTCAATGCCTTATGATATTTGAACTTAAGAGTGTTAAATGCTGGCTAACACATTTCATTATCGAATATTGCAGCGAGCTATTCAGAAATCATGTCTAGGCTTTTGGCTCAGTCAGTTGATGTCCCTGGTTCAGTGGTTGGGCAAAGGAATGGTCAGCATAAGGGAGCTAGAAAATCTAGAAGATCAGTGAAAATGATGTGTACTTTACAGGCGTCTGGATTAGGAATTTCTGGGTTTTCAGGACTACGGACTGCAAATCCCTTGGATACAATGTTAAGACCTCAACAAGATTTTTTTTCTAAGGTGTCAATTGCAATTGCAACTTCTTCTAGACGAGTAAGGGCCCGCAGATGTGTACCTAAAGCCATGTTTGAGCGTTTCACAGAGAAAGCAATCAAAGTAATTATGCTTGCACAGGAGGAAGCAAGACGTCTTGGTCACAATTTTGTTGGAACAGAGCAGATTCTATTGGGTCTCATTGGTGAAGGCACTGGTATTGCTGCTAAGGTTCTGAAATCTATGGGGATCAACCTTAAAGATGCACGTGTGGAAGTGGAAAAGATAATTGGAAGGGGTAGTGGATTTGTTGCTGTAGAAATTCCATTTACACCTCGAGCAAAGCGTGTATTGGAACTCTCACTTGAAGAAGCCCGCCAACTTGGTAGTTTGTTACTACCTTTATCTATTTTCTATGTGATCAAATTACTAAGCTCATAGTATCTTCACCAGTTTTGCTTTCTTCTGCTTGTCTTCCTATTCTGTACTAGTTTTTTTCTTCTTCTTTTTTTTGAAAGCTCGCCCACATAGGGTATCTGCATTTGGATTATATTAGATCTTGTATGTTTATTTATTTTGCACAACTTGAGGAGGTCAGCTAAGTGCCTATTGTTAAGAGGATGAGATATCTTATTAGCACATGTAAGATTGAAATGGAGAGAAACCATGAACAAAAATATAATGAGTAGTTAGCATCAGAAAGCTTCCAACTTCCTAGTATAACCTTATACATGCATTAGGGACCCTTCCATTGAGCCCTAGTGGATGATTAACCTTTGCATACACTATGAATCACCTTTATTTGATTCCCTTTTCATCCCAAAATTTTAAGTGAACATTTAAGTTTGCTGGATCTTTTGTATTCCCATGAGTGACCATTTTGATGATGATGATTCTATTTGGCATTTCTATACTTTGTCTTAACTTGCTGTAACACTTAATCTTTGCTTGATGAGAATTTCAGGACACAACTATATTGGATCAGAGCATTTGCTTTTGGGTCTCCTTCGGGAGGGCGAAGGTGTTGCAGCACGTGTTCTTGAAAACCTGGGTGCTGATCCGACTAATATTCGCACACAGGCTAGTTTCCTTCCACCCTTTGTGTGTTTTTTTTTGTTGATATTATTAACTTCCATTTTAGTTATTAAATTTCAGTTTATGGGCACAGGTTATTCGTATGGTTGGTGAGAGTGCTGACAGTGTCACTGCTACTGTGGGCCCAGGAAGCAGTGGCAATAAAATGCCGACTTTGGAGGAATATGGCACCAATTTGACCAAGCTAGCTGAAGAGGTGATTGAAAGTTTTTATTTGTTGATGACTTATGATATGATGCATCTATGTGGACATAGGCTCATTATGTTTATTCTTCTCTCCTTTGCAGGGAAAATTGGACCCTGTAGTTGGAAGGCAGCCGCAAATTGAACGTGTCACTCAAATTTTAGGTCGTCGTACAAAAAATAATCCTTGTCTGATTGGAGAACCTGGTGTTGGGAAGACAGCTATTGCTGAGGGTCTTGCTCAGCGGATTGCAAATGGTGATGTACCCGAAACTATTGAGGGAAAAAAGGTTAGAAATACTTTTATCTATATTAAGGATTAATTATAGTTCTTAAGTGCAGTGTAAATTTAAAATAGCATTCCCTACCCTCTTTATTGGTACTGCTGAATACAATCAACTTACTGATTGACTGCCAACTTATTCGAAGTATTGTTTCATTTCCTTTATTTTTCTGATTGAGAGTTTTCATGTTGGGGAACAAGAAATGTATTGCACCAAAATAATAAGGTTGTTGAGCGTGCATCTGGCCCCACTATCTTTATATTTTTTTACAGCCACTTAATTTAGATATAAGTTTTACTTTTGCATTCATAAAACTCTTTAAAGACATTTTTGAAGAGTTTGAACTTGAATCATATGATTTTTTTTTCTCACTTGTATTAGGCATATGGCTGTCTAACTCAGACATGCCACCTCTTTTTTTTTTTTTCGATAAACAGACATGCCACCACCTCTAGTCTGTCATTTTTTTGCTCAATGTTGCTATTGTAAAACATGCATGGTCGAGAAGATTTATCCTGGTTGCTATTAATAGTGATATAATGTCTATTTTTTTAATAAGTAGTTAAATATATTTTGGCGCCTTTCCCATTCTTTTATAATATATTACTTCTGAACAATTTAGGTTATAACCCTTGATATGGGTCTACTTGTTGCTGGAACTAAATATCGCGGAGAGTTTGAGGAGAGATTAAAGAAATTGACGGAGGAGATCAAGCAAAGTGATGAGATAATACTCTTCATTGATGAAGTGCACACTCTAATTGGAGCTGGAGCAGCTGAAGGAGCAATTGATGCTGCAAATATACTAAAACCGGCCCTTGCAAGAGGTGAACTGCAGGTAATATTTGTTATTGGGTAGTGCAAAATGGATATACCGTAAAAGTATGGGAGTGCATGATATTTTTTTGCAGTTGTGCGATATTAATGTGCCTTAGTGAAACCATTATTGAACATAAGAAATGGCTGCTTTAGGTCAGCTATCAATTGCCAATTCTCATGGATAGTTACAATTATTGCTTCCATGTAGTCAGAATTAATAAAATAATAAGTCATAACCAACATTAAGGTTTGGAATGTGAGATTCCAATACAGTTCTAATCTCAGAATGCAAATGATCAACTCAGACCAATTGTTAATGGGCCTCTTGGCAAGCCCTCGCTGAATTGATCATCAATAAGTAGTTAAACATAGTTATTGTTGCTTATATTGAAATTAGACTAAATAAGTATATGCTTAATGATTTGTACAGTGTATAGGAGCTACAACTCTAGATGAATACAGGAAACACATTGAAAGAGATCCAGCATTGGAGAGGCGATTCCAACCAGTTAAAGTACCAGAGCCTACTGTGGACGAGACGATAGAAATTTTGAAAGGACTTCGAGAACGTTATGAGATTCACCACAAACTCCGGTACACTGATGAAGCTCTTGTAGCGGCTGCTCGGCTGTCATACCAGTATATCAGGTTTGTTGCAATTTATTTTTTTCTTTCTTTTATCTTTTCTTTTCATTTTTTGATGGAGCATACAAGGTTGCATGTTAAAGCTGGAATGAAACTGGTGGTACAATTTTGATAGTCCTCTTTCCTTTTATAAAATTTCACCCCTGTTATGATTGTGCGGTATCTTTAGATTAATTAGATGCTCATTGGAGCTTTTTATTTTCTTCTTGCAGTGTATTTTAACCAAGTGATTCCTAGTTTCTAAATAATTATATTCCCTGCAGTGACCGATTTCTGCCAGACAAAGCTATAGATTTGGTTGATGAGGCTGGATCCCGGGTTCGACTTCAACATGCACAGGTATCTTGCGTATATTAAGCTTAGCTAGTAGTTCTTTTATTGATTAGTTTTCTGTTACTTGAGCTGTGTTTGTGTCATTCCAGTTACCTGAAGAAGCTAAAGAGCTGGACAAGGAGGTCAGGCAGATTGTGAAGGAGAAAGAAGAAGCTGTCCGCAACCAAGACTTTGAAAAGGTAATGCCTTTTATTTAAAGACTATTTGTATGGTTTTGGTGCAACTAATCTTTTAAGGGATTGTAGAAGAGAATGGTGGTTTTCTTCAAAATTTTGAAGCAACTTGTATAGTTTCATAATAACTTATAGTATTGTCATTTTCCTCGTTCTAATCAAGTGATTTTATCTCATAATAATTTGGAATCTTGTTTAGTCAATAATTAATAGATTGATGACACATGAATTTCTAAATAGGCGGGAGAGCTACGAGATAGAGAAATGGATCTTAAGGCACAAATATCAGCACTTGTAGAGAAAGGCAAGGAGATGAGCAAGGCTGAGAGTGAGGCTGGAGATGGAGGTCCAGTTGTTACTGAAGCTGACATCCAACACATTGTCTCTTCTTGGACGGGTATTCCTGTTGAGAAAGTCTCAACAGATGAATCTGATCGCCTCCTTAAGTTGGAAGAGACCCTACACCAAAGGGTCATCGGTCAGGATGAAGCTGTAGAAGCCATTAGTCGGGCTATACGCCGAGCTCGGGTTGGGCTGAAGAACCCTAATCGTCCAGTTGCTAGCTTCATATTTTCTGGGCCAACTGGTGTAGGGAAGTCTGAGTTGGCAAAAGCATTGGCTGCATACTACTTTGGTTCTGAGGAAGCCATGATTCGACTTGACATGAGTGAATTTATGGAAAGGCATACTGTCTCCAAGCTTGTTGGTTCCCCTCCTGGATATGTCGGTTACACCGAAGGTGGTCAGTTGACTGAGGCAGTTCGGCGTCGGCCATATGCTGTTATCCTCTTTGATGAAATTGAGAAAGCTCATCCTGATGTATTCAACATGATGCTTCAAATTCTTGAAGATGGAAGGCTAACAGACAGTAAGGGCAGAACTGTAGACTTCAAGAACACACTTCTTATAATGACTTCAAACGTAGGAAGTAGTGTGATTGAGAAAGGTGGTCGTAAATTTGGATTTGACTTGGGTATTGAAGATGAGGAGGACAGCAGCTATAATCGTATCAAGAGTTTGGTGACCGAGGAATTGAAACAATACTTTAGGCCAGAGTTTTTGAATAGGTTGGATGAAATGATAGTTTTCAGGCAACTCACAAAGCTGGAGGTGAAGGAGATTGCTGATATAATGCTGAAGGAAGTCTTTGACAGGTTAAAAGGCAAAGATATTGAGCTTCAAGTCACAGAAAGATTTAGGGATAGAGTGGTTGACGAAGGTTATAATCCCAGTTATGGAGCCAGGCCTTTAAGAAGAGCCATAGTGCGACTATTGGAGGACTGCATGGCTGAGAAGCTGCTTGCAAGAGAGATCAAAGATGGCGATTCTGTTATAGTGGACGTTGATTCTGATGGGAATGTGATTGTGTTGAATGGAAGCAGCGGTTCTCCAGACATCTTGCCGGAGGCTATCACCGTATAAATTGGGGATCTCAATGGGATGCCTATGTATAGATGATGCTTGTGTTTATTTCTTATGCCATGTTTTCTTTACACATGGACGATCTGTTTTACTTTTCTAATATTCTTACCATTACTGGCTGTCTAAGCTGTGTTTGGCCATAGCCAAGCAGACAAAGTGAACAGGAAAAAGGCCTTGTTTGTCCTAACTGGGATAATTTGAACTTGTAGATGTTCTTGGTGATGTAATATGATATCCCAGCTTATATTATGGTATTGGTTAGTGTTGATATAGCAAGAATACTTGTAAACCCAAATGTACTTGTATGACAAGGTAAAATTCACTCGACAGATAATAAGAGAGTGGTGACAGCATTGTATAGTTAGACTTGGCTTTATGATTTCCAGTTCGCTTTCATACTCTCTTTTTTAGCTTTGAAATTTGAGATGAATGCGCTGCGTGTTTGGCATATGTAGGGGATAACTTTCTGAATACTGAACAGATGTAGTTTCAAACACTACTCCCCCTGGTCCTTGTGATAAAACACTTCCCAATAATCCTTATATCAAGGTCTTTTTCTAAAGCATTAACTTTGTTGTGTTTTTTTATGCATCAAATCTGTTTTGTTCTGTTTTTCCCTATTTAGGTTTTTGGCTATATTTCCTAAATTTTTAAAGTTTCAATTATTAATGGAGTTCTTGATTTGTTTAAAATAGTTGATGGATAAATTTTAGTGCAGGTTCACCTTCTAAATATATTGATTGGACCCATTTAAGAGTGGGAATTAGAGCTAGGTAGCTACTAAAGATTTTTCATGAGTATCAATATGAATATATAAGACTTTTTTGGTTAACACTTCATCCAAAAATTTAGTTATTGATGAAACACAATGATGGCACAATACATGTAACCAAATTTACTTATTGTATCAATATTAATATATAAATATTTTTAGCATGTGGAAATTCTATAATAAACCATATTATTTAGGGACTCTTACCTAAATTGCCTTATTATTATTATATACAGTTGTTAATAAGTGTTTTCCTTCTTAGTATAATATATAAAAAAAATGTCTAATTCAACTACAAACATTCACTACGATGAAATAATATTTAAAGATTATTTAATAGTAAAAAATATTTCAAAAATAAAAAAGATGCCTCTACGAGTAAAATTAAATCCAATAAAAAATATAAATACTTTTTGAACCATCATCATAAAAATATAACTATTTTGTTTTTTGGTGTAGTACAACCATATTTAAGCGTGCCCTCTAAGAAAAAATAATAGTAATAAATTTGGCAACTTTAAACAAAAGTGTGCCATGTATATTACTATACAATAACAACATATTATCATTTTGATATAATTATTGAGGGTAGAAATATAACAAAATCCAAAAGAAGCGAAAACCAGGCCACATGCATGGCTTCATTATCTTATGTAAAGTGTTACATGTGATCTATGAACATGAGCATACTTTCACTGACGTATGTATAACATTATATTCCACCCCCTGTCTCCTAACATCCTAAAGAAGAGTGAAGGAAAAGAACAAATCAAATTTGTAAGAAGACATGAACAAACATCAATGACCCTTATGCATCAAAATGAACCTGGAATTTGCATTTCACTAATCCACTATTGAACTAGGCTGCCTTTGCGTGGGGCTGACACTCCCACCACCACGACTAATTTTCAAAGCTGTTAAAGCCTTCTGTATCTCCATTGTCATGGCACTGTCCACACTCCCTGAAGATAGCTTTTTATGGGATTTCTGCAGATGAAGCTTAAGTGAGCTGCTGCTCAGTCCCGCCTTTTTTCCACATATCGGACAAACCTTCATCATTGGTTTCCTTTGCTGCCACTCCATGGAAACCTTCCCATGCAGTTTCCTATCCAGTTCCTGTAAGATCTTCGCGAAGCCGTCGTTGGGTTGTGCTCGACGATGAACTCGTTTCAGAGTATTCCATGCTTCTGATAAAGGGAACTTCCTGCGCCATAATTCACAAAAGCTTATGGTTGCCAATGTCCAAGATACCTTTAGTAGTGAATCTTGACTATGGAAGAAGATGAACTTTACGTTTGCTTCATGCTCAATTATAATCAAATAGTTTTATGGCTTATAACAAGTCAATTAAGATAAAGAGGTAGATTGGTTGTTGAGGTATATTAGAAGTATCATTCTCTACTGTACGTATGATTACACAATTTTTGCCTTTTATACTTACTTCCTGAGCATTAAGTAAGCAAGGACCAATGTCACGCTTCTGCTTCTCCCTTCAAAGCAATGAACTAAAATTCTCTGCCCTTTCTGTTCAACATGATCTATAAAATCACAGGCTTCTTCAAATATGCTGCTGATGTTACAATCTACATCATCAAAAACCTGTTCCAATGAAAAAGGCAAATAAAATTAACGTGAATACCCCATGAATCTGACAGTAATAGTATAGGTGGTCATTTAAGCATATTATGCACGAGCATAAGAACAAGTGTATATCATAAAATAAAGCAGCACACAGATCACAAGCATAAACAATAACATGATGAAGCTCGCCCTAGCAGATAATCTCAGTTCTCATAGTTAGCTCAGTATTGGATTCATAAAGAAGCTGTAATGCCTTTCCCAATAGCACAAAGAGATAGGTATTGACAGACTCTTTAGCTTTCAAGGGGCTAGAGACTCTCCACAAATAGCCAACTCTTCCCTGCCCTGCTTCACAGACCCAACATATATCCCTTCTAAAATTCTGTCTCTCTGCGCCAGCTCACCCCCTCCCACTAGGGTATTATTTACACAACTCCCTTTCTTGACTCTTCTGAATAGGCATTGAGCTCCTCTAATGGTTTTTACTTGCATCGGTCCACATCCCTTATTTTCTACACCCTTTAGTTTTAGGTCTTCAATACCATATGTCCATTGCTCATGTGTATTGCTGTATCACTATTCCCTATCAGCAAAGAGACCAAATTTTTTAAAACTGAAGTAAAGCTACAGAAAGGGAGCCATTAATAATTGCAGAGGATGTATCAAGAATTACATCGGTCTCACCCTTGCCACTCCCAAAGCTCCCATCTGAGTCCCTCATGAAAGTTTAAGAAAAGGTTGTAGAGTAAGCATATCATAGAGTCATTATAAAAAACCCCAAGTAATTACACAAGTGGTGAATAAAAAGTTTCAGGTTCCTATGCAAAATTAATTTGATTAATACCCTGAGGGTGCATGCTGGAAACCTTGTTCTTAACACCAGCTGGGGCTCAAGACAAGACAAAAACTAAGGGCTTGTTTGATTCTATTCTCTATTTTTGTTCTCAAAAACGGTTTTCTAAAACTGATTTTAGAAGCAAGTTTTGAAAATAAAATAAAATAAAAATCTGTTTGGATGGTTGTTTTGAAAAATCGATTTTTGAAGTGATGTGGCGGCGGCCATCGCTTGTGGTGATGTGGTGGTGGTCGTCACCGGTAGTGTGGTGTCGATAATGGATATGTGGCGGCCTCAAAAAATAAAAAAACAACTAAAAACTGCTTTTTTTATTTTTATTTTAAAAACAACTTACTCGTATTAAAAATAGTTTTCCAAACAAGTTTTTTAAAAACAAAAAACTGTTTTTAAAAAACAAAATCAAACAAGCCCTAAACTTCTGCAGATAATTGACTAAATAACTGGATAAAACAAAAGAAAATTTGCTTACATAGAAATTTTTGTACTCAAATAGATCAGGAAACTGAGAATCTGACTGTCCAATTTCATTCGTGCACAAACACAGAATATGAGTGATTCCCAAGTGTTGCAGTGTGTATACAGATCTTGCAGCCAGTGCTCCCCCAATGAATAGACTATTTGTAACAGCAGATGGCTTCTCTGTATTTGCAGCCTCAGAGATTAACGCAATCCTTTCAAGAATGTGCTCAAGTCTGACCTGAAATTTAGAAGGTATATCCTTTGTGAATATGCACTTTTCATACAATTAGGCGTTTAATTCAGCAAAGGATTAAAGTCGAAGATACCTTCAGTTCATACGCATCAACGCTGTTATTATCGCTGCACTCAAAAAATCCAGTATTGAAATTGTTGTCCTGACATAGCTTGATGGCATCACTTCTAAGTGTTTCATTCCACTGTTCTAATTCTTTATTAGACTCTGCATCAACCTGCATTCATGGTAAGAGAGAAAAAAGAATATAAATACAAAATGTTGTTACACAGCCAAGGCAAAACGAGTTAAAATGTCTCACAATTCTCATTTGCCAATCACATTGATGGATGTTTGCCATTACTCAAAACAAAAAATAAGCCGATTATTTTTCAGAAAAGTATTCATTTTCAGCTTTGGAGGAGAAGGGAGTTTATAAACCTTCTCTAAAGTAAAAGCAGAAGCTTTTTGTCTTTCTTTTTTTTTTTTTTTTTTTTGGGGGGTCATTCCGAGGGTGCTTCTCCTTTGTAGAATAAGTCAAAAGCAGAAAATTATTTTGAGACAAATATGCTACTCAAAATTACTATTGACATATTTAGCCCTTGCTATTTTTCAGTTACAGTATCATCTTTTTCTATTTTGGTTAAAAAAGTTTCATATATTTATTGTTGATTTTTAAAAAATTTAGTCAAATTAAAATTTGTTTAGAATTAAACATAATGAAACATTAGGGTGGTTCACAACAATAAACTTTTTGTTTAAATAGACTTGCAATATTCTAGTCTTGTTTTGAATGATAAAGCAAAATGCCATAGATCGATTGCTTAAGATCTGTTCAAAAAGTCAAATAGAAAAAGTGCACCAAACTAACAATATAGATGATTCCACCAGCATGACCAAAACCATCAAACTGGTAAACCAACTTATGTTTCCTACGAGACTAACCTTAGCATATTTATGGAAGTCGCGTAGCTTTGCCGTCAACCGAAGACTACTACGAAGTGGATCTCCTCCTTTATAAAACTTTCCATGCCAACCTTCCCTTGACATAGGAGAAGCAATATCAGAATTTTCTTTATTCCCCGACCATGATGCCCTTGGAGCAGTTCTTTGTGATTCTGAATCACCATAATCTGGAGGGTTTTCAATAACAGACCTATCCTTGCTTGCTGGAGATGGACAACTACCTTCCCCAGTATTTAGTGAAGGAGAATCAGGAGCGATTGAATCCTCTTTGTCAGGGTCCCCTGATGATATTTTGCTTATAATGCTCATAAATGACCGTAATAAGTTATCAAGCTTTTGGTGTAGAGTAAGTAGGAATATATGAAATCCCTGAAGATCTCTAAGAGCAGCACGGAAAGCACTACGAAACTCATGAACTGCTGCTGCTGTCTCACTTGCATGTGCATCAGTAGCTTTATTAATTTCTTCTAGTGAAGGAGTTCCTAATTTTCCAACGGTGATATCATGTAACAGGTTAGAGCAAAACCCAGAACTATTGATTAGTAACTCAACTAACTTGGGATAGTTAGCCTGATCATCTGATCGTTTTCCAGCAGGGGGCCGACGAGGAACACCAGAATCAATAGCCACAATGTCAGTAAATTGTGGTTCACCAGAAGTTGGACCTTCAAGGCTCATGTCACTACAACTTGGTGATTCTGAGATATCTGAGATATCAGAGGCCTGTGAAAACAATCCAGGATTATTAGAAATCATTCTGATACCTATTGAAGTTGATCTTCTTTCTTTTTGAAGTGCCCTCATCACCCTTGGTCTATATTGATTCATGGCAGAATCTAAGGCTTTTTCAAGTGAGTTAGTAGTTACAGACATCATCTTTTCAGCCAACAACAAATTTGCAGAATTCCCACGCCACCTAAGCTGACGGCAGGGGAGCCTATCTTCATTTCTGATGACAAGGTCTAGCATCAATACCCTACCAAGAGCTGCTGCTGTTCTTTCAGCAGATTCCTGAGACTCAAATGCACTTGAACTTTCTAGTAAAGGGGACCCATGTATATAACTGCAAGAAGATGTTGAATTTTTATTTTGACCAATCAAAAGCAATGTCATGAAAACATACAAAGGGGGGAAAACAAAGAAAGAAAGCCATATACTTGTGAAACTTTAATTGTTGTCTATCCTAGTAAATGGCCACACTGGAATTCGTTTAATTTACTAGCACTCAATGTCAGCACAAAAAATGCCCAAGCAGTGATGAAGTCTCGTTTCTTACTATACCAACTTTCATTTACACCTTCCCACAAGCCAAAGAACACACAAAGTCTACCATTTAAACATGCACATCACCTCCATGCCAACAACACCCGGCAAGACATAGTATTTTACTACTAGTTTTGTGACCTCTAACTGAGAAAGGGGGAAATTAATACTGCTTATATGGAACTCCTACACTATATAACTAACAAAACTAATAATTCATGCAAAGCTTCATAAAGGCCTGACTTGTCCAAAGATGAGAGTTCATAATTCAATTCAAATAAAATAAAACACAATCACAATTCTCCAAGAATCATTCCTTCGATCTTCCTAAAAACATTTACATTAGAAACCTAAAAGAAACAACTATTTATCATCCTGAAAAACAGACATTTATATATATTATTCAAGCAATATCTAAAT
Source organism: Acacia pycnantha (assembly GCA_025563575.1). Taxonomy (NCBI): domain Eukaryota; kingdom Viridiplantae; phylum Streptophyta; class Magnoliopsida; order Fabales; family Fabaceae; genus Acacia; species Acacia pycnantha. Next base: position 2,639,512 of record JAMWYP010000035.1, read on the forward strand.
AAAAAGAAAAGGAAATAAACATGAGTTCTGCGAGACAATTTCTTGGCGGAGACAAGGCAATTCTGAATATCTATATAAGGTGTGCCGATGCTCAATACACAATCTTGTACATGAGCATATCAGCCATATCTGTACCAATTACGCCAGAAAAAAGGGAATGTGACAAAGCAAGAGAAATATCCCACACAGCCATCTTATGAAAATTTATCACTATAAACCAATATGAGGATCATACCTCATAAAAAAGAGGCACCTACTAAGCTCAAGTGCTTCCAAAAGTTCTAAACAAGTCATTTCACCAATTTCATCTCCTTCAGAAAATGCTCTATTTCTAGCTTTTTCTGCAGCTTCCTTTATTTTAAACCACTCTGGACTGGTATTGTGAACAACTCTAGCCTGCATTTTCACGGTAATCGAAGAAAATGAATTTGGTCGAACATAGCCTATAAGCCAGGCTTGCAGGTGTGACAGTTGTCATAAATCAAAGTAAAGGCAACACCTGAGGAGTTTGGATTCCCAACCATTTGGCAAATTCATATCCAAGGCGTTCAGATTGTGTTGCCATTCTTGATGATGATATTTTTATTACAGCAGCTTCCTCCTTTGGAGAAGTATCATCGCTCCCAAGGCGATTAAAGAAAGCAAAGAAGACAACTCCCCCAGAATTTACAGTTACCTATGTGCACACAACTGAGCGGACATTGAGGCAAAAAGATAATAAAATAAATATTTGATACCCAATCTTTCTTTTTTTAAAAAAAAAAGACCTTTATTACAGACATAAAATAAAATAAATGATTAATATAATGTGTATAGAATGGAAAAGTACCCACATACATTAGAAATTCGGTTGATAAGCCGATAGAAATTAAAGAGACAGGTGCTGATGTCTGGGTGTGTTTATGCGCATGGTAATCAACTGAATGGAAAGAAAACTATCTTCCTTGTTTGGAAATTTTTAAAATAAGGGAACACTTTCCATCCCTTTTCCACCACACAATAC